>OY720677.1:8700067-11100067 GCA_963170755.1 Amphimallon solstitiale
TACAAGAAAAGTGAAGAACATAAATAAATGGGAAGAAAAAAATATGTATTGAACAATGAACAAGGCAATAGGTTCATTGATGAATACAAAGAAGGATGGTATTAACAACAAGAATAAACCTACCGTCGGAAAGGCAGTACAAGGCTGTGAAAAAGACTCTTGGATGGGAAAAACAATTTGTATTGACGTTTGGTAAATAAAGAACTGTCAGAACAATATGTGTGTGTGTGTGTATCAAGACGGCAACATGTGGGCAGCGATTTCACTGGAACGTGTATTCCAATGCCAACCTAAAATATGGACTAGAGGGCGCAATAGTCAACGTAGAGTTTTTTTTGCCGGTATAAATTGGAAACAAGATTCGACAAGAAGGGACTTCTTATTACGACTCCGAAAGAATAAGACGCTTTAAAAATAATTGTTACATTGTAGAATAGTAGTTTTCATTATTTCTTTATAACGTTTATTCATAATAATTTTCTTTTATTAATATATTTAAATTCATTTGAAACGTTCAATATGGACATTCAAAATGAACATTTTGATGAAATGTTTAAAGATAGCAAGTAAGTTTTTTTTTGAAAAGGAGTTATCTAAATTGTTAAACAGATATTGGTTTTTACGTGCAAATGATTAATCAATGTAATGTTGAACAATATAGATAAGCAAATATTATCCTGTAAGGTTTTCTTTTAATTCATAAAGTTGGAATTACAACAAAATAGGACTAATGGTGTTGGTCAGTTGAAGAGATGCTACGTGCGAATGAGCATTTTCTTCATGGTATTGTCTAGGCATCATTAATCTTTTTCAAGTTATGTTAATAATTAATTAAAAGTTTTACAAGGCAAAGATTAAAAGCTAGATACAACACGTGCAAATGGTTGTCTAAAGCAATTAATTGAAGCCAATATAAAAATAATTACATCGATAAATATCACTATCAATGTACAATAAAAGTTTACATTTATTTATTTACAGGATAAATATTTATTTTTTTGTTTAGCATCATAAATAAATAAATAAAAGATTTACATACATTACAACCGACATTTGGTATAAATGATATGAGCATTTTCAATTATGTATTTGTTTAGAGCATTAAGGTGTATATAAAAATATTTGAATCTACAAATTACTAAAATAAAAGGTGTATGATTATGTTATATAGACATTCCGTTTTCTTCTTTAAACAAAACTATTACCTCGTCCCTATTATAAGTAAGAGAAAGGCCACCAGTGAAGGAGAAGGAACCACATACATTGCCAGAACCCACAATAGTTATTAGGTACATGCTTCAACAATATAAAGTAAATACAAAACAAATTATAAGTTTTTGGTGTAAAAAGAAAAAAATTTAGAGCACAGCATATACAAATGACTATACCCACAAATATATGCTATCACAGCATATAAATAATGGCGGTGCCCAACGTGTGGCAATAACACATTTATATTTATAAATATAAATAATGGCGCCCAAACGAAGAGGGGCAATGTATTCCTTTTCTTGTTGTTTATTAATCATATAATTAAATAACGCCCAACATAGACAGGCAATGTATTACTTTTCTAATTGTTTAAAAGGAAAAAATATATAATTAATGTCGCTTAACATAGTGGAGCATTGTATTCATTTTCTCATTTGTTAATAATTATTTACATAACGCTCAACGTTATGAAGCAGTGCAATTTTGTTTTTTATGATTGAACAAAAAAATAATAATTTATTTTGTCCAAACAATTGGTACGAAGTTTGTTTCATTTTCTTATTCATTAACAAACAAAATAGTTATTCAGTGTCCAATTTAGAGACAGAATACTTTTGATTTTCATTTACTGGTGAATTTCTCTTATTTAGAAAGGGATAAAGAAGGAGGAATAGTATTTAATTAGATAAGTTTGTTATTAATTCATAAGTTAATAAAAAGATAAAAAAATGGCAGAAGAAGATAAGAATAATGGTGAAGGTTCACAGTTCACACAGTACAGGGACAATCGTCCGGTATCTTCTGATTCAGAGTCAGAAAAACCTGAATCAGAGGATCGAACACTTGAAGGTAGCATACAAACAGAAAGCATCAGTGGCGTAGCTGGTGAACAAAAAGTTGAGAATCTTTTTAATAAACTATTCAGCAGAATAGAAGAAAACGATAGGAATATGAACAAAAAATTTGAAGAGAATAATCGAAAACTAGAACAAAATAATCAAAAACTAGAAAAAATCAATTCTAAAATAGACGAAGGTTTCGCAGAGTTAAGAAAGGAAACTTTAGAGCTAAATGCAAAAGTAGAATTAAAGTTAGAACAGTCAGTTTCAACTTTAAATAAACAAATAAACATTAATGAAAAGAAATGTGAAGGTAAAAGCACATTCTTAATAAAAGAAATCAATGAAAGGTCTGCCAAAACACAAGCTAGTTTTATAAGGTAGATGAGAAAATAAATTCTCTTGAAAATAAAGTTAAAGGGAATAATGTAGAATGTCGAGAACAAATACAAGAACTTTCACACCAAGTGGAAGATTGCAAAATAAAATATGGTGTTTGTACTGACACAATGTTGACTTTACAAAGCAAAACTTTAACCTTTGAAAACACTATCAAACGGTTAGAGAACAAAGTAATACATGGGGTCAGTATACCTAGTGTATCTTTGACACAAATACCTGGTAGCGCAGAGAATATACCAAAATTCTCAGGATTTTATAAAGATAATCCAATGGCGTTTATGAGAACCATCAAAACGTATATGAGGGGAATATCTGATGAGATGTCAAAGCTACATTTCATAAGAGGTTGTTTGAAGGATTATGCACTTCAGTGGTATGACATGATAATAGATGAAGTAGTAGACTTCAAAGAATTTGAGATTCGTTTTGTGAGACAGTACTGGGGACAGACTCAGCAGAGGAGAATTAGACACGATTTAGTGTTTGGCAAATACAGAGCTGGATCTTCTCGAGAAAACTACATCATACGAAAATATTCTTTTCTCAAATACATTCAACCAACCATTGAAGAGAGCGATATTGTCTCACAGCTAGCAGCACACTTTGACCACAACGTTACACAGGCGGTAGCACTTGAAGGAATTGATTACATCGAAGGTTTACTGGAACTGGTCAAGAGATTGGACGATGTGGATGAAAAAGGAAACAATAATAATTATGGAAACATCAAAAATACAAGCAATCCACCTAGAAACTATAACAACAACAACAATGGAAATAATCCGCATACAAACAATACACCTCGATACAACCAAAATAAACAGTACAACAATAATGGGTACAATCAAAACCAGGGCAAGCAGAATTATGGAAACAACCCATATACATATAATAAGCCAAGCTATGGGAACAATCCATATTCAAATAATAAGACGAGAAATTATGAAAATGAGAGGAAGACTGAACAGAATTATAGGAAGGAAGAAAGAAACCCTGAGAGGGAAAGAAGAGTGAACAACGTTCAAATAAATGAAGAGAAGAAAGAAATAAATACGAAGGAAAAGACAGAATCAAAAGGTGCAATACCCAAGGATTCAAGACAACTACCGATAAACAAAGAATGGGTAAATTCCACCTACTCAAACGCGACTTCGTTGGATTTTTAGAAAGGCCAGTCAAGAAGAAAAAGAAGATACAAAACGTATACAACTTCGACGATCTAAAGAAAATCACGACGGAATTACCACACATAACAGTAAAAATAGGGAACGAAGAAATAGAAGCATTATTAGACACAGGAGCGCAATTATCATTATTAGATAGTAATATTATAGACAAAGACATAGAAAAATTAGGATATTATATGCCTATAAGAAAGGTAAATTTAATAAATGCAAATAAGAAACATATCATTACTATAGATAAAGTTTTTTGTATAAATGTTAGAATAGGTAGTTTAAAATTATTAACAGAATTCATAATAGTGCCTAATTTGAACAGCAACTGTATTTTGGGGATAGACTTTTTAAGTCAATACGGTACAAAAATAAATATGGAAAACAAAACATTTCATATTAAAAATTCAATAATCTCCTGGTGTAAGGAAACACAGGAAGATGAGATATTAATTAATAATTTATATATAAATAATGCTGAACAAAATCCCACAAATAAAATGGATAGTGGTTTATTAGACAATAAAAGTGCACATCCTGTGAAGCATCGTCAAAGTGAGGACTTCACGCAATATAGGGATGGTACGAATTTAAATTGCGATAAACAATACATAAGCCATGTGAGCAATCTTGTCAGTAAATATAAAGGGTTATTTGATAATAAACCTGGTTTAGCAAAAGGCTATGAACACAGGCTCAAAGTAGATGAAACACAACCTTTTAAAGTCAAAAATTATCCTGTCCCCCATAAATACAGAGAACAAGTCAAATTAGAAATTAAAGAAATGTTAAAAAATAAAATTATAGAAAGAACAGAATCAACATTTACCAATCCTGTAGTCGAAATAAACAAAAGGGGTATAAGTGATTAAAGGGACACTATACTACCAAAATATTTAAATTCAAGAAACTCACCTTATTTTGAAGCTCAATAGAGCGTTACATTTTCATTAACAATGTGTGTAAATATCGAACAGTTCAAAAGGACCGATCGGAGGCGTACTTTTTGGCTGGCAACAATACGTAATGATTCAATAAATGATTGTTCATTCTTAGTAATGT
This sequence comes from Amphimallon solstitiale, assembly GCA_963170755.1. Classification (NCBI taxonomy): domain Eukaryota; kingdom Metazoa; phylum Arthropoda; class Insecta; order Coleoptera; family Scarabaeidae; genus Amphimallon; species Amphimallon solstitiale. The sequence continues at coordinate 8,704,758 of OY720677.1, forward strand.
TATTTGTAATTAGAAAGAAAGAAGTCAAGTTTAAAAAGACTCATGAAAGAAGCAAAGTACAAAAGGATGAAAGGAAATATTATGCCTTCATGCTTACATTAATTGTAATGATAAAGAAAGGAGTAAAATTTAAATGGACTCCTGAACTCTCAAAGCATTTGAAGAAGTAAAAGAATATTTTTGCAAAGCATTAATGGTAAATTTGCCTGATTTTAATGAAGAATTTATTTTAAATAAATAAATAATCCATATAGAGTAAATAAATTTTGAGTGATGTAACGTACGAGCTACAAGAAGTAGATAGCGAAAACATCAAAGGATAATATCACATATCTATGCTTTATGATTATATAGAAGTAGAAAATTAATAATTATTTGTGCGAGCTTTCACAATGGTTATTATACGTGTTGCTCATGCTTTAATAATCATTGTTGACGATTCACGACAAAATATAATAACCAAGGGAATATGCCGTGATATCTCGCAAGTTTATAAAATAAGAATAGCTTAGACATATTACCCATGGACAGATGCGATGGAGAAACAAACGCATCTTTCAGGTGCAGGCAGTGTTGGAAGAAAAATATGCGTTCTTTTCAACGTGTTTCCGATCTTACCAAGTCACAATCCAGCTACAAGAAAAGTGAAGAACATAAATAAATGGGAAGAAAAAAATATGTATTGAACAATGAACAAGGCAATAGGTTCATTGATGAATACAAAGAAGGATGGTATTAACAACAAGAATAAATCTACCGTCGGAAAGGCAGTACAAGGCTGTGAAAAAGATTCTTGGATGGGAAAAACAATTTGTATTGACGTTTGGTAAATAAAGAACTGTCAGAACAATATGTGTGTGTGTGTGTATCAAGACGGCAACATGTGGGCAGCGATTTCACTGGAACGTGTATTCCAATGCCAACCTAAAATATGGACTAGAGGGCGCAATAGTCAACGTAGAGTTTTTTTTTGCCGGTATAAATTGTAAACAAGATTCGACAAGAAGGGACTTCTTATTACGACTCCGAAAGAATAAGACGCTTTAAAAATAATTGTTACATTGTAGAACAGTAGTTTTCATTATTTCTTTATCACGTTTATTCATAATAATTTTCTTTTATTAATATATTTAAATTCATTTGAAACGTTCAATATGGACATTCAAAATGAACATTTTGATGAAATGTTTAAAGATAGCAAGTAAGTTTTTTTTTGAAAAGGAGTTATCTAAATTGTTAAACAGATATTGGTTTTTACGTGCAAATGATTAATCAATGTAATGTTGAACAATATAGATAAGCAAATATTATCCTGTAAGGTTTTCTTTTAATTCATAAAGTTGGAATTACAACAAAATAGGACTAATGGTGTTGGGCAGTTGAAGAGATGCTACGTGCGAATGAGCATTTTCTTCATGGTATTGTCTAGGCATCATTAATCTTTTTCAAGTTATGTTAATAATTAATTAAAAGCTTTACAAGGCAAAGATTAAAAGCTAGATACAACATGTGCAAATGGTTGTCTAAAGCAATTAATTGAAGCCAATATAAAAATAATTACATCGATAAATATCACTATCAATGTACAATAAAAGTTTACATTTATTTATTTACAGGATAAATATTTATTTTTTTGTTTAGCATCATAAATAAATAAATAAAAGATTTACATACATTACAACCGACATTTGGTATAAATGATATGAGCATTTTCAATTATGTATTTGTTTAGAGCATTAAGGTGTATATAAAAATATTTGAATCTACAAATTACTAAAATAAAAGGTGTATGATTATGTTATATAGACATTCCGTTTTCTTCTTTAAACAAAACTATTACCTCGTCCCTATTATAAGTAAGAGAAAGGCCACCAGTGAAGGAGAAGGAACCACATACATTGCCAGAACCCACAATAGTTATTAGGTACATGCTTCAACAATATAAAGTAAATACAAAACCAATTATAAGTTTTTGGTGTAAAAAGAAAAAAATTTAGAGCACAGCATATACAAATGACTATACCCACAAATATATGCTATCACAGCAATATGTACACTATGTTGCAAATTATGTGTAAATTAAATAAAAATGAAATGAAAAAACATTTTGAGATTCGCATTTACTTTGAAACACAGCGTCACTATGTTTCAAATTAAATGCGAATCTGAAAATATTTTCTCATTAAATTGGCAAATAATTTCCAACACAGTCTACATTAGGGTGGTCGTTATTTTTTAAATTTGAGATTTCTTTCGGGTACCCCCCTATTTTTTTTTCCTTAAATGTAAAAATATATCACATAAAATGTCTACTTATTTGAAAAATAATTAAATGAAGTGATGGAAATCTCTTGGTGAAACATGTCGAAATATAAGCAAGTAATAACAAAAAACACACTTGGTATTGTTTCACAAATAAATATAATTAAATACTCGATGTACATTTCGCCTTGCGGCATCGTCAGGAGTTCTCGAGAAACTAAAGTAAAATTTAATATACTGTAACTACCTACTTCTAACAAAAATGTAAATAAAAAAGTACAAAAATAGAAAATTATGAAAAGGTCATGCTTATCTGGAAAGACCGTTTTTACAAGGCTAGGGTTTATTAGCGGTGAATTTATGAGTTCGGTTTGTTCATTAAGAACATTGCCTGGTTGTAAAAGTAAACTTTCTTTTATAAAATGACCTTCTAGAACATTCATTTTTTTACTTTTATTTAAACTATACAGTACTTCTAAATTGTCTATTGAAAATTGATGTCCCGTGTCTAAAACATGGATAGCTACACTTGAATTTTCATAATTTAATTTAACGGCTCGCATATGTTCTGAGAATCTTAATTTGAAATTTCGCCCTGTTTGACCTATATAAAATTTACTACAATCACTACAATTAATTCTATAAATTCCTGATTTTTTTAGTTCAGGATTCGCTGTTTTATTATTCGTTAATTGACTTTTTAAAGTGTTATTATTATAGAAGGCTATTTTAAAATCCAGTTCCTTTTTAATGTTTTAGAAGGGCGTCACACTTACCGTTTTCGACGTTGCGTTTGTCACAAAACGCAACACATTATATCAGATGCAGTCGGTTACACTTGGCGTCCTGCGTTTGCGTCTGCGATTTAAACGCTCCAGGTCGCGTTCGGGTGCGTTTGCGTTGCAAACGCTCCCCATGCTATGTAATGGGGACGGTCAGACTAGCCGTACAAGACGCTGCCTGTCGGTCCCCCACCACCACATCTTCCCGACTCAACAGTCGATGCAATATTTTTGCTGTGGAAGAGTGGTGATTTCGTGTATAGTGAAGTTCGTAATTTAGTAATTTTGTGAAATGTTTGACACAGAAATGTTCATTAATGAAGTTAATATTCGCCCACCGTTATGGAATATGAAACTGAAAGAATACAGCGATAGAGATTGTAAATGTAAGCCTTGGATAGAAGTGGGAAACATTATTGTGGAAAAGTGGGCAGAACTATCAGACCATGACAAAAATAAAGAAGGTAGTTCTTTTCAAAACTTTATTTCTTTCACGTTATTGTGGATACAGCAGTACCACATTTACACTTTATGAGATTGGTAACCTAGTTTTTCACTTCAACAATAACTTTAGATCATGTCGTACTGCCATGGTACACATCCCGCTGGTGACGTAAAGAAGTCAGCGAAAGAGTCACGATTGTTTTTAGCAATTTGAGAAGTGCCGCCAGTACCTACAAGTGGTATGTTTTCCAATGTACAGGTAAGAGTGTCTTCAAATTGGAAACCGTGTCTCACTCGAACAAAATTGTGTAACACGCAAGCAGCCAACACAATCAAATCGACAAAATTTGGTTCCAAAGCTATAGCAGTATGAAAAACCCTCCATTTATTGGCCAGAATGCCAAATGCACATTCCACATAACGACGTGCTCTTGAGAGTCTGTAATTAAATATTCTTTTTATCACGGTAAGGTTCTTTCTCACATATGGTCTCATGACATGGTTAGTCATAGAAAAAGCTTCATCAGCAACGATGACGTAAGGTCTTAGGGTAGTATTCTCAGAATTAGGCAATGGTTTACCTTCAGGTATACCTAGTGTCCCGTTGACTATTTTCTTGTAGAGAGCTGACTGTCGGAAAATGTTAGAATCAGCTGATTTACCGTAGCTTCCTACATCAACAAATATAAAGCAATAGTTAGCATCCACTAAAGCTAGCAATACTGAAGAGAAATAGTTCTTGTAATTAAAAAACTGTGAGCCACTTCCATTAGGTCGCATAACCCTTATGTGTTTGCTATCTAAAGCGCCAATACAATTTGGAAAATTGGCTCTCATTTCAAAATCTTTGGCGATTTGTTCCCAATCTTCTGTTGATGGCATTTTCATAACATTTTCTTTCAGATGTGTCCATATTACACTGCACGTTTCTCTAACAATTTCAGCAATTGTAGATCTCCCAATACGAAATTCAAATGATAAAGACGTGAAGGCGTATCCAGTTGCAAGGAACCTGAAAAAAGTCCCGCTTGTAAATAAACGTTAGTTAAATCATATTGTTTAAAATCAACTCTAAAACCTATTGGGTGCAAAAATAAATAAATTGTGTCAAGCAACTAGCACAAAGTTTAGCACATCATTTATTATTCATTTATATTTTTTTTTAGTCAAAGAATTGCAAAAGAAATGGCGGTCACTGAGGGATGCTTTTGCACGTGAATTCAAAAACCAGAAGGTGCCAAGTGGAAGTGGGAACAAGAAAAAAAAGAAGTATGTTTACTTCGACAACCTGTTGTTTCTTGCCGGCTCTACAGAAGATAGAGAGTAAGAATATATTTTTTTCCATTACCGTTTCATGTAAATAAAATCGTAATACTAGGCCCTTTCACTGTTAAACTAGGAAACTGGTTTAAAATGTTGTTTATTGCTTGTTTTATCAAATGAAAACACCTTAATCCAAAGAATAAATATTACACAATTTAAATGGACATACCTGCAGACTACACACAAGCATACACAGACATAAATACATTGTCGTTAGTTAATATAGATAAACACTTCATAAAGTCTGTTCTTTTCAGTACAATCACAAACTTCCCCGATTCGCTGCATCGCACAACCAGGGCCGTCTTCAGTACAAGAGTCATCAAAGGCAGAAACTTTTTACCGACAAAAAAACCCTAAACTGTCTACATTTGAATCTGCTGTTTTGAAATATATTTCCAATGAACAACAGGCACCATCGGAAGACGACGAGGGAGATAAGCAATTTCTTCTATCATTTTTGTCAGTTATGAGAAAACTAACTATGGATAAAAAGATGTGGGCTAGATTAAAAATAACTGAAATTATGCAACAAGTTGTGTATAATACAAGCCAACCAAACACCTTCCAAACGCCATTTCCAAATCAGTTTCTACCTCAAAACAAGCAATACTGTATACCAAACCAACAATTTCAATCTAGCTTTCAGTACAATAACACTGCACATTTCCAAACTTTAACCAACATCCGCAGTATCAACAGCGTTAAGAATAACATTCAACCAGACCATGAATCATCTGAAGCATCCCCACTATCTTCAGTATTATCTCCTTCGCCCACAGAATCTACGACGTCAGATGTGTTCAGTGTAATTGGTCAGTGTATGAGTGATTCAAGTGATTATATACATTAAACTAATACCACTTCTATGACTTTTCTATTTATATAACTTCATTATCATTAGTATATACTTGTTTCACTTACAACTATTATGTTGTGGGTACTTTTATATATCTATTGAAAATTAGTTGCCTTTTGTAATTCAAAATTAAATAGTTTATTAAAAAAAGTTGTGTTTGTTTCTTCCCAGAATTTTAAAAAATATTAATATCTTATGCCCGCTTACCTTAACGTGACTGCTAGTCTTTCCTTAGCTGGTATACTCAGAGGAAACCTTGTGTTTTTCTTTGAAATATCTTCTTGAACAAAAGACAGCAGTTCATCAAAGGACTTAACGCTCATGCGAAAGTAAGAAACAAATTTTTCATCATCCTCTCTCAAAGAACTCACTAACGAATGAAACTGGCCGTACTTCAATCGCAGTGTATTTATTGGATGTATACCAAATCTTCTCTTTTTCTTCTTTTTCAAATAAGAATTCACAGCCAAAACGAGCAACAGGTCTTGTTTACTTGCAGCCATCTTGATAACTGAGCTTACGCAAACGGTAAATGTGACACCCCATTATATTTGCGTTTTCATCGCACAAGGACTAGCGTTTCGAACGCAACGTCGAAAACGGTAAGTGTGACGCCAGCCTTAGGGTAAATATCAATGATTTGAAAATACAGGGTGTACCACTTAAAACTCCCAGGTCAAATATCTCGGAAACGGATAAAGATATTTGAATTTTGTAAAAAGTTGTTACTAAATAATGTGATTGACTCTAGTTTGCTCACACAATTGTGTTTTATTATATGAAGATATAGATGGCGCTGCGATGAAAACAATTTTTTTGATCGCCACAATCTTCATTTGTTTTTTATTTGAAAGAGTATTAAAATTAATGTAAATTTTATTATTTGTGTTAGTTTCCAAAATTTAACGGTTTCATAGATATTCGTGTTTAATGAAAGTAAAAGTAAATTTAACGTTTTGTCTTTATTTTGTTTAAATACTTAAAAGCATCAAATATAACTAACAAAGATGTTCAAAATTGTTGCCTTCTTGATTGCTACATAACGTATATCACCTTATTAGTTCTCTTCCGCAAGCATTTGACAATGTATTTCTACTAATTTCTTGAACACTTGCATATTTTTTTTATAAAGGCCGCCCATATGTGTTATGGGTTCCTTGTAAACTTCAGCTTTCAAGTAAGCCCACAAGAAAAAAATCTAACGGGGTTAGATTCGGCGAACGAGCCGCCCACCTAAGGACTCCATTAGTACCAATCCAACGACGTGGGACCGTTTGATTAAGATTGTCAGTAACTATGTTGACATTATTAGCAGTTTGATGTAACCACATTTATTTCGCAGCTCCATAACATCTTCCAAAAGTAGTGGCAACTCATTTTGCAGGAAATGTAATTAGCGCACACCAGTTAATGTTTCATGATAAAAGTGGGGGCCAAACATATATCCGTTTAAAATTCCACACCAAACGTTAACGCCAAAAACTGTTTGATTTCTTGTTTGCCTTATCCACCTAGGATTATCTTCTGACCAATATCAAACATTATGTTTAAGTACCATTGTTGTGTAAACGACATTCGTCACTCCACATGATCTGATTCATAAAGTTGTTGTTTTCCGCTAACATTATAGTGCTAATGTCAAAATATTTCCTTAATAATCAAAGCAAGCATACATACATATAACACAGACATGAATGCTTTTCTGCTTACATACCTATGGGTGCTTATGAAGTGGAATTTATAAAAAGGAACTACAAACTATAAAATTTAAATTGTGAAGTAACTATAATAGCAAGAATTGTGAATATGTTTACTGCTATTTTTCCCTACAAATTAATTATTTAAACAAAATAAAGACGAAACTTTAAAATTACTCTTTACTTTCTTTAAACACGAATATCTATGAAACCGTTAAATTTTGGAAACTAACACAAATAATAAAATTTACATTAATTTTAATACTCTTTCAAATAAAAAATAAATGAAGATTGTGGCGATCAAAAAAATTCTTTTCATCGCAGCACCATCTATATCTTCACATAATAAAACACAATTGTGAGAGCAAACTAGAGTCGATCGCATTCTTTAGTAACTACTTTTTACAAAATTCAAATATCTTTATCCGTTTCCGAGATATTTGACCTGGGAGTTTTAAGTGGTACACCCTGTATACACATATTCTATTAAATCGTGTATGAGGTCATAAAATTCTTTTTCGAAGCTAACATTTATTTTTATATTACCTCAAATAAAAGTTGTCTGGTATTGGAGAACTACGACAAAAACTTCACCACAAAAAAACGGTCTGGTTTGTGAATAATTTGATTGCAATCTAAGACATACGTTGCGATAGTATTGCCATCTTTTATCCAATAAATTTGTTTTACAAATTATACGGCTGTTACTTGCAACCAGATGGCTAATATAAATACACTTACGTATGCAACACATAATACACACCTAATGGTTGGAAAAGGACAGGGATACACAGTGGATTCTCTTTCTATCAGATGGCCACCTTAAGGAGTATTTTTACTGTGAAAACTTCTAAATTATAAACCAGTTGATACGCTTTGTCATTTTATTATTTTTAGATATCTCATCGTCTATTCAAAGATATTGTAACTATTATTTATTAAAAAATTCCATATTCGTGTGATGAATGATAATAAATTCCATTGATATTATTACTTACCTAATGAACATGCAGTAAAAGAAGGATCCCATTTGGAATTTTCGCATTTATAAATTGGTCTCTGTCCAGATAATGTGTAATACGGTTGGCAGACAACCACAGCGGTTGTATTACTGGGTGGCTCTTCACAGCTTATTGAAGCGCCGTTCAACTTACAAAAAACTCTTTCTGAATCGGTCTCCGCAAGAGTAGGGCATGATCCTAAAAACAATAAATTGCGATGCGGATTAAAAGTGTTGCTAAAAACAAATTGCTCTGCCTATGGCTTATTTAATTCCACAGACAGACTGACTGGCTGAAGCTAAATGAGTCTATAGTCCCATACAAATTACTGGGCGCTGCGAGAGCATTCTGTTGAGAAACAGGCAATAAATCACCAATAATTTAATGGAAGCAAGAACGCTATGCTACGAAACCTAGATATTAAGAGAGTTAACGCTGAGTCACAATTGCATCAAAGTAATATGAATTCTCATCGCGCTATAATTATGTACAATATGCAATAACGTTATTTTAACCTTCCTTTATTAAAAATATAGTTTTATAATAGGCCAATATCCTCATTGGTTGCTTTTTAATTTACGTTATAGTTGAAGGAAAATTTATATCTTTCAACTATAACTATATGTTAGAGTTATTGGAGGTGCAAATGATGCTACCGATGCAGGAACAGCTAAATATGATTTGAGACAAATATTGCGGTGTGACCACCGCAATATTTGTCTCGAAAAAACCTTCAAATTCTTCCAAGCATTAGTACCGCAACATTTTCAAAATCCAAGAGGTCATCTATAAAGTCTAAACAAACACTATACAACATAATTGATCACCACTTAACTTTACCTTTTGAACTGTTAGCAAAATTAGAAAAGTAAGTAAAATTGTTATTTCTGAAACTACTCAAGAAGTTAATTTTCACCTAAACCTTAAATTTTGTTCTATTTCAGTATTTTAAAATTATTAATCTTAAGTGTTTCAATTAAAAGTTTATCAATAAAAATTAAAAATACATTATTTTTGGGTTTATTATTCTTCTACTAAATGGCGATGCATAAGGAAAGATATTTTGAAGTTAGCAGAATTCATTTCACCAATATATTTCGACGTTATAATCACTACGGCGCGCAGTGATAACGGAATCCAGTTGGCCATGGACTGGCAATCAAAATGGGTTTGTTGCATTGTGTTAAGTTAATGATAATTTTCTATCGTTTTTCCCATACTTTTGCATCATTCATTAAATTATTTATTGAAAACACTATATAATAATAATAATAATAATAATAATAATAATTATAATGTTTTTTCCATCAATATTACAACGTAAAAACAAACAAAAAAGAAACTTACAATAAATGGAATAGATAAATAAAAAGATAGAAATTTACAATAAATTGAACAAATAAAGAATGATGGAAAAGGGATGCAATTCAAGCTATACTTGTTCTACCATTGCATTCTTCTCCAAATGAACAAAGCATACGCCATACATGATTCTTTAGCACACCATTTAATGTATATTATGAAATTTATATATTCACACTGGTGTTGAATAATTTTGCAAAAATTAAAAAAAAAAATTAAAAACCAGCCGAACATGTTTTATCGGCAAAATGACCAGTTGCATTTTAACATCTTAGGAAGTCCTACTGAACGAAAACTGAATAAACAATGGCTAATTAAATTTATTACCTAAAAAGGCTTTAAAAAAATAACAAAGCATAAGTAAACTTAAAATAAATTTAGCTGCAGTTATTGTATTCCATTATTGAAGACATAAGATTAAATACCAAACTCATTAAGTATTTGTGAGATTATTTCGCAAAATTGCACTCGATCGAAATGGTCTTCGCTAAGTTCCTGTAGCAAATGAATTTTGTTGAGATGAAAGTTTTGTTGTTTTATCATTTTGTGTGCAAATCCTATACTTATGTTGTAATTTAAAGCAATTTGGCTTAATGATATTTTAGAATTTTCCTCAAGATCTAACATGACATTCATAAAATGTTTATCATTAGTTACAGTTTTTGGACGTCCAACTCTTATACGTTCCTCAACATTTTCCGTCTAATTAAACCCTTTCAAAGTTTTTGGACTTCTATCCTTCCATTTTCCGTTAATTTAACTATATTTCACAATTTATCTGTTGTGAACGTGTAAGTTTTGACATCTATAAATTTTGTAAGGGTACTAGGTACCTTTATTTGTAATTAATTTAACACTTCTGGTGACAATACACAAGAGTGACATATTCTCAAATTCAGAAAAAAATAAGCTATCAAACTATGTCAAATTTGACCCCTATTGCTAAAATCAAATTGACTGTGTACCTCGTAAAGTAACATTGTAAAACAGGTGAAAAAAAACAAGGAAAAATAGATATTAATTAGTAGAATGTACATCCAAAATTTAAAGTTTATCCATTCAATAGTTTCGAAGATATTAAGCCGGTTCCAAACATAAAGAAGAGCCTGTATAATAGACATTATAAACATGGCTATAAACGACGTTAACACCACCCATTCCCAAAACTTGCAACGACAGCTTTAAATAATTATTCCGCTACCATACGACTACCTATGTCTATATTTTGTAAACTAATGACTGGTAAGCACTGACATAATTATAAAAAAAGAACTAAAGAAACTAAAAATTAGAAAAAAAAAGGTAAATACTTCGATAGTACTATAACCAAGTCATTAGTTGAATCACGATTGCCAAAGAAAGAACAAAACTAAATTTTACGATGACATTCAAGAAAAATGCGTAGAAATTCTAAGAAGTAAGCAGTATTTGCAACCCCACTGGTGTTCCGCACTTCCCAAGCAATAGGTTGACGAATATGGTATTCACAAAATATTTTCTCCTACTAAAAAGCTAAAGTAAGTAACCACATTCGGAAGTAGACAAAAGAACTAGCTTTAAACGCTACAGAAAAAATTGAATAAAAACGGTAATCTGACATAGAAAGGACACAGTCCCTTTGTTACTTTATTGCAATATACCTGGTTTTCTGCAAAATGCTTGATCAATCAATGGATACCAATCGTTATCAACACACCGAAAAGATACAGGCGATGCTTCATTAGCCTCACAAGATAAAACTATGACATTCCCTGAGGGTACCCATGTATTTTCTGGATAAGTGCTTCCAGTTACCAAACTAAATTTACCATACTGTACGTGTTCTGGTAAAACACAACCACTCTCTTTTTCAAAGGTTCCATACTGGAACTGAAGGGTTTTTCCACTATTAGTCTTCCAATCAGAAATGTCCACATCCGAAACCCTTAGCGATAGAAGATAACCTTTCCATTGGTCGTGTATATCATTGGTGATACCTTTTAAAAAGTGTCGCTGTTGTTTCGATTTGAAAAACAGTCCCATACCAGGATCCTTGCGGCATGTAGAATTATCTGTAAGCATTTTTGTGTTCATAGATACACATATACCGACGTTACTAAGCTGCATGGTTCTCCAACAATTATTAATATTCTAAATAATTATTAAATTATTTCTTACTATTAATATATCTAACGCAAAATTTCCTATTGAAACGATCTTCAAACAAATCTTTCTGATCGTCTGGTAGATTTTCTCGGCATACGTTTTTTTGCCAGTACTGGACACCCGCAGCGCAAGGTACCACTTCATCATTTTCATACTTCCAACCAACCACCTTAGAATTGAGAAAATATTCGATTACAACATTCTTAGATTGTTAATGTTAAAATTAAATTTTGCAGAATGAATATTATAAAGAAAATTACAAAATTATAATCTTCACAATTAACACTAAAATTAAATAATAAAAATTTTGTTACCAATAAGATTCAAACATACGCGTTGGACCTGCGTGTTACCGCCTCCACCACAATAGCGAGATGATTGTTGAAATCTTAAATTGTTGCAGTTAGTAACAACACACTAGTCCGGCTTACCTCGAGACGCATGCTGGCGACGACATTTGTATAATTTAATTTCGCTATTTAACAGTATCAGTGTCAATTGAGAAGATTATAATTATGCAATAATTCCTTCGCACTGAGAAATATATTTCATTTAGTGAAACGGCAATGGAGTACTTCTTGGTTTCGTCCGATATCATAAAGAACATCTTCACGCTGCTTCAGGAGCAGTACATACTCTACAATAACTATAGAAGGTTTCGCAATAGTCCTTTAATTCTCACAATATTTCAAAATAATTTACAGAAAGGTTTTTATTTTTCGTTCAGTTTTAAGTAAAAGTAATCTTAAATATTTGTACAGAAACAAAGTAATCAATATATTTTCTAGAAGCTAAAGTAAAACTGACTCACAATTCCTTCATTGCCATCTTTGAAGTTTATCTCGTTTTCAGATGAACTGAAATCCAAGCAAGCTGGTCGAATGTCATCCAAAAACTCAAACGCATTGTCTACTTCGATAAATATTGAGTCTTCCTTAACAAAGGAACCATCCACGTTTAGAAAAATTACCATTTTGTCTATCTACAAAAATAATATTAAGATTTATAATAATACATAATTATATGACATCCAAAATTAGAATAGAAGCGAAATCAGAAGTGGGAAAAGTAAACAATTATATTGAATTTATAGATTTTGTAATTACAAGGTAAGTGCTATATGTTCCCCTCCCGATTTTATTATACCGGTTGTGTCAAATAGCATTAGGCATAGGGACTCTCATGCATACGTATGTACGATATATACGTATGTATATGTATGTCAACCCGGTACGTACTGCCGTCCCAATGCCGGCGTATTTACATCGTATATACGTATACATTGATTTGCTATGCCTAATGGTATTTGACACAACCGATATGTTAAATACATACAATATACAGGCTGCTCCTTTTCTATTTCCCTATATGGGTAACTTTCTTAATATTGAAAATACAGGATCGGTTAAATTAGCGAGGTTGTTAAGAAATTTGAGGAGTATTTGACAGTAATTTCAGATTTAACATTTATTGTCAATTTCTGAAGATATTTAAAATGAATTGAAAATTGCCAAAATTTTGAATTATAGATACATATCTTCGTAGCTATTGAAGATAGGTATCTGGTAGTAATTTTTACGTAGAATTTAATAACATTAACTTTGGCTTTTTTAAACGGCAATCATAGTTGGCATTGACTTCATAAAAGTGCTTATTTTTTTCTTATTTCATAGATATAAGGTTGGTATAGTAATCTTTTTAAAATTTGAATTATAGCGAGAGTAATTCAATTACTGTTAATTTTTGAGGAAATAATGTGCAAGTGAGATTTGAAAAACTATTTTACTATGCGAGTTGGCATTAAAATAATTTTACGCGAAATTTTTCACAAATAAATTCATGGTTCATGTTGCCTAGTTTATTTCCAAATATTAAAAAAAAACTGTAAATACAGTATGTCCCCGGATTGAGTTTAAAAGAGGAAAAGAATTCTTATTTTTGATTTTTCAATAAAATGCTAAAGAAATTAAATTTTATGCTTTATTTCAAATGACCAAATCTGTAATTAGAATTACGAAACTGTCAAACCCCTCTTTAGAATTACAAATTTTTATTTTATTTTTTTTTCAATCACAACGTTAAAAAAAAGAAGTAGGCTAGAAACAATAATGTTTAAAACTATTCTATTAAGTCGCCACCCTTTCAGCATACAATTCGCCTCTAAGCTGCAGTTCCATATAACTGTTGCGAATTTCTTCAAGTGTCAAGGACGCAACAGCATCTCTTATACGATTTTTTAATACTTCCACATCGTTAGGCAAGTTTTCCATGTAGTCTAGTTGCTTTAACCGTCCCCACAAATAAAAATCTAAAATAGTTAAGTCGGGGCTTCTTGGAGGCCACAAAACAGGAGCATTCAAGCCCATCCAACAATTTTCAAATTTTTGATAGAGCCAGGCAACAACAATGCGCGAACGGTGGGCTGGACAACGATCATGTTGAAAATACATCCTCTACCGATAAGCAAGTGGGAGGTCACTTAAACCATCCCGGAAAGAGTTGCTTAACTTTTCCAAATAATTGTGCTGATTTACATTAGCATAAAAAAAATATAGACCTATTATTACATGGTAAGAAACAGACACCACGCGTTTACCTTAACAAAATATTGACGTTTTGATGCAACTCTAAAGTGAGGATTAGTATCACTCCAATAACTAACGTGTTGTGACGAAATGGTACCATTGCTAGTAAAAGATGCTTCATCGGAAAATACAATGCTTTTGTGAAAATTTTGGTTCTCCATTATTTTATCTCCCATCCACATGCAAAAATAACGAGGCTTTTCATCATCTCCCGGTTCTAACGTATGATTAAAAATGGGTTTATTGGGGTATAATTTACGTTCCTTCAAAACTCTTTCAATATGGGATTTGCTCATATTTAGTTGAAGCGCCCGTGTCCGTAATGAAAGTTTAAGATTATCTTCCACCGAATCCAAAATTAAAACTCTAGAAGCATCATCTTCATCACGTATTATGTCTTTAAATTCAGAACAAAACCGGTTTCCAAAAATTTTTTCACCATCTTCCTTATATACGGCAAACAGTTACTCTGGGAAATTTTTCATTAAATTCCTCCGCAACGCGAACATACGCGACATAAATTAGTGTCTGATGTTTTGAAGTCAGTCTTCCACCACAAAATGAAATGCGATAAAAAGAATGAAAGCAACATTTTTGGAACATGCATAATTGCATAAGTGGAATTAAAATTCTAATTACAGATTTGATCATTTAAAATGAAGAATAAAATTTAATTCCCTTAGCATTTTATTGTAAGTTCAAAAATTAGATTTTTTTTCCTCTTTTAAACTCAATCGGGAGACATGCTGTATAAACTACCGTGTGATTGTGGACGTCCATTTATTGGAGAAACCAGAAGGCCCCTAAAAGTAAGATGAAAGAACACAAGAAATTGGTTCGCCTAAGAAAAACTGATAAATCCCGCTTGACATAACTCGCTTGGGTAGCAGGTCATCAAATCAAATGGAATGTCGCAACAACGGCATCGGAAGGAACATAAACGAAGCGGCATACATGGTTACAGGAACTAACCCTATAAGTACACCATGCCTAGAGATTAAATTGGTCTAGTTGTCAATTATTCGCGAGAACTTAAACCCGTTATCTAACATTACACCACACAGGTCAGATTCAGATCAAGTATGACATAAATCGTTACACTGACATTTAGAAGTGTCACAGGTGTTTTACACAAATTTCACCTTAAAAATGCAAATTTAGTTGTTTTGATAAAACACAGCACTTTATAGGGCTACCATGAAGACGACAAATGGAATGTACACCGAAACGTCGGTTTTCTTTCAAAATTCAAACGATGGAAATAGCATAAACAACATATCAAATGCAGGTTAATAATTATTCACCAGAAAGAGACGGAATATACACCGAAACGTCGGTTTTCTCTCAAAATTCAAACGATGGAAATAGCACAAGCAACATAACAAATGCATGTTGATAACTATTCACCAGAAAAAGACGGAGAAGAGAGAGCGGACTGGTAACAAAGGGAACTAGATAGACTTGTAGTCGGGTACATCTGATGCATATTATTGAATGACGATCCCGGGTGCATCAATAGGGCTTAGGGGAGGGGGTCAGTGGATTAAAGTCGCACACTACCACGATAAAATAAACAGACATGTGACAAAAAACTGATTGATAACTATTATTAGTAGAATTTTACTATTTATAAGATAATCCTAGCATACGTGCAACTATGACACAACACGCTTTAAACACATTTAAGCATGTGTAACATCAGGCCGAGAGCATATAGTGCCAACCTCATACATCAATTCACATACAAATTATCCTTCATTAAAGTTGGTCTCTTACAATTAGTGAATAATTTAAATATATTCGATTGTTTACTGTCTCAGTGGTTTCTCAGATTTTTATTAGGTATCCACACAAAAACATCTTTAAAATAATGCATACTAGAATAAAATTTGTTATCAATTTCTAAATTTGGTTGAGTACATTTAAATAACCTCCGTCATTTTTAAAACTACTATAACTGACATTTACACATACCACTCGTATTTGTTGCGACATTGTTGTCCTATGTATATTGCTGTAGTGTCTGCCCGCAATAATTGTGTAATTTGATGGATTTCCAGTGTACAGCGTGTCATTCGTTATTGATGATACAAAACATCGTGCAGCTAAAAAAGTTTTTAAAATAATTAAAACATTTCAGTTTTCAAAATACTTCATATATTTTACAGGCAAATTGAATAATCCAGCCAATGTAAAACAATAGTGGAACATTCCTCGAAATACCTATGTTTAATAGACAAGAAAATTTTGCGGGGAATACCGATTACTAAAGAAAAACCCACTGGAACAGAATTTCGATATTACTGAATATCATCACATTTTTTTTTTAAATTTAAAACTAATTTTAAGAAAATCACGATGATATTTTTCGCGACTCCATAATAGTTTATAAAAATATAAGGTCTGTGCGTCGAGTTTTCTAAGGAACTGGTACGTAAAATGTCTTATGAAACGTTCATATTATATTATTTTTCTTCTTCGCGTATTAGAAACTCAGAAAGACTTAAAAAAGAGATATCTTTTTTCGAATATATTAGGAATCTTGTTCGCTACACTGATTTTTAACATTTAAGGTACTTGAATAACGGCGATATGGAGAAGTAGCTTTCAATAATAGCATTAGAAATTTTACCATCTAACTCTAACGAATTATACCGATAATTAGTCTAAATAACGTTTTACCGTCTGTCTTTTTTATACTTTGTCCAACTTCTCCTGCACAAATTTGTTACATTAAAACTTTTATATTTGACATTTAAATATGACTTGGTTCCATTTTTTTGTTACTAACCTTAGAAAAATAAAGTTAACTTGCGTCTTTATACAACCAAACGCTAGAGACGTCCATGCTTCTTTTTTAATGGTTGGTGACAGTGCACGTAATCAGACGCAAACGCATAATTTTGATAATTTGGTTATGTCATGTAAATAATAATAATCGTCTATAATTTGAATTTAAATATGACAACTTTTTTAGAATTTGAAGTTTTCAAAAGCTTAGCATGTACACCACCATTGATTACTTAATTACTTAAGAAACAGCCTACTTTAATGAGGTAAGATTTTGAAGGCATGAAACCGAAAGTGAGAAGTCACTTTGAACTTGAAACTAATATCACTGCAATTTTACCAGGTACAGAGTTTAGACTTGAGATGTTAACTTCTAAGGTAGATTAAAATATTTCAAATATCTTACCTGTTACAACATGAAAAGGAGATATGATTGTTCCTGTACAGATCAGTTTTTCGGTCTTATCATAAATGGCAACCATCCATGGATACCTATTAGTTAATGTCGCCAATCCACAATCTATAATAAAGTAGAAATCACTGGTATCTATGTGTGTATGTGATGTTTTTAATTTGGAAAATCTTCATTTTCATACATATTATAATGGTGATGTCAGATTAATATTACATTAATACCCTTACAAATATATATCTTTATTTATTGTTAGTATAGAATTAATTTAAAAATTGCCTTTCGTTGTGCTAGCCAATAATATGAAATAAAATGATAGAGTTATTTCTGAACAATATTATGTATTTTAACAAAACATCGGAGTTTATCTTAAAAATCCAAAAACTAATTCAAGATAGGTATAGATAAATATGTTTTTATGTATTATAATAGTCTTCTGTAATAGATTTAGCTGTTTCTAGACAGATGTCGTTTTATAGTAAAATAAATTCAAGGCCAACTGTATCAATATCGCCGCGCGATATAAACCCGTCACATAACCTCAAAATATTTTTCCTTATGTAACGACATCTAGTAGTACCCAAAAGAAATAGTTTCCGAATTTTTATTGACATAAACTTTAAAAACTTTAAAATTTAACTTTAAAATAATTAATATTAATAATTTTAAAATAATGACATAGAACGAAATAAAATTAAAAAAGTGTTGCTGAAAATGAAGTTGTTAGGTAGTTTCAAACATAATAATTTTGTGCTTACATTTCTAATTTTTTACAATAATTCAAAGGAAAACACTAATTAGGGATCAATTACGTTGTAAAGTGTTTGTTTGGATTTTGTATATGACTTCTTGGGTTTTATAAAATGTTGGGGTACTAACGTAATCGACGTTTTCAACTGTATTGGAAGATTTTGAAGCTTATCGCACATGGCTATTTTTACCTCATACAATATTCAGCCACTCTGGCTCGGTAGTATCATTTGCACCTCCTTTAAGCATAACATGTGGAATCATTTCTTCAAAAAATCGCAACTAAATGATCTTGTTAAGACAAAATAACTTTGTTCTAGAGTATACTCAAATATTACAATAAAATGATATACATGCATGTACACTTATTAAAAGAAATATAAAATTATTTCATATATCACTATTTAAAAAGGTAATATTCACTAAGCTATTTTTGAAGTGTAAACTTCTTTAGGCGCGTTGCGCTGATTGCAGGCAGTGAACAAGACTGACCTGCAACGCTCGGATATGTAACGCTCGGATATGTGTAACGCTCGTTCGGGTAAAGTCGACTAAGGGAACAAGATAAATATATCATATAGAATAGAGGTATTTAATTTTCATTAAATTGAAATTTAAATGAATAAATAAATTCATGTCCCCGAGCAGATTCGAACCCGAGCCGAACGGGTATGACCAATGTATGACGCCGGCACGTTGCATCAGACCAACTCGGGACACGTAATCGATTATTCATATCGTCTATTTATACATACGTTACTGCTATACTCGTTCGGCGACCGTTACATGGGAGAGCATGACGCATCAGTCGTATTATACGTTACTGAATATTATACACGTGTGTACATATTGCTGTGACCTCCTCTACTTTGACTAATAACCAATAGTTAAATTAATAAATTGATATACTTTAATAATCTCAGGGTCTAAATGTGAATTTCTTTGTTTTTATAACGGTTAATGTGTCGCAGCCTTTTGCTTATTGTGAGTTCTAGCTGTGATAGTGATGTTTACCTTCCTTATGTTCTCCTTTGGGATGGGTATAAATAAGTAAATATTGAATGTCAGCACAACTTATTTTATTTACAATATAAATTTACAAAACATTGCTAGTAATTTTTTTTTATTATCATACAATACAATACTTTATTTTTTTGTTATGTGTTGCCTTTTTATTCATAGTACAAGCACCTTGCAAATCCTTTGTTCCTTATGAAAATTGTAAAAAAAAACTGCACGAATTCTTCATGTATGCTTACAAATCAAAGAAATTTACTAAATTCACTTTCTTTACCCTTTTACCGATGTATCCCCATTGAATCATCTCGACCTGAGATTCTCACGTCAAAATCGAGATTTAAACAATGAAGAACTATTTGATGTTTCCCATAATATTTCAAATTATTGTTGTTCAAATGAAAGCGTTAACGCCTCGTTGAGTCGCCCTAAGTTGAGATTCGCACGTCAACCCAAGGCTTACTCAAAGAAGAATTTATTAAATACTTAAATAATATTCTAAAATTTATTGCTATCTGGGTAAACTTGTTGATACTCCGTTGAATCGCCTTAAGTTGAGATTCGCACGTCAACCCAAGGCTTACTCAAAGAAGAATTTATTAAATATTTAAATAATATTCTAAAATTTATTGCTATCTGGGTAAAATTATTGATACTCCGTTGAATCGCCTTAAGTTGAGATTCGCACGTCAACCCAAGGCTTACTCAAAGAAGAATTTATTAAATATTTAAAATAATATTCTAAAATTTGTTGCTATCCGATAATCTTATGACACACACATGAAGATTCCTTTATTTATTTATTTATAGGATTGCAAAATGAACTTTATTTAATAGTGCTTGTACTTACTTTTCTTGATCGTATATTTTTTCGAATTCTCCTTGATAATCCGGGCCTTCCATCCTACTGGAAATTTTCTTATTATAGCGGGCTTTGTATAGTCGAATAATAATGTTTCGCGCTTTATTGTATATAGCGCGCACTTGTCCGTCTATGAAGCGTATCACACGTTTTCTTCTTGCGACGTCTGTATCTTAAAGGCGTTTATGCCTTTTAGATTTTTATTTTATTTATTTCACTTGGAGCACTGGTTTAACTTTTCTTTTCTTCTTGAGTCTTGGAGATCTTCGGATGGACTTCTCGTATTTAGCTGATGCATGCCCTTTTATACCATTTAACATTTGACAAACGCTTTATTTTGTTTTAAATTATGTTTGTTCAATTTAAATTTTCATCTACTGCGCCCTCCGTGTTTGTTATGGTAACTATCGATGTCACGTGGTCATGTGACCTTTCTTCCGCCATGTTACCGTTGTTGTTATTTACATATTTCGTACTTGCATATTCCATGGACATTGATTGATTTTATCTATTGGTAGGTATTCTTAAGCTGTACCATATTATATACTGACTAATATTTTATTTATTTTTAGCCTGAAGTCTCTTGAAGTATTTTTATATGAATGAAATTATGTACTAATCGCATATTTAAATGTACATTCAACAATATCTTTTATTCTGTGAATATCAGTGGAAAATTGCATACCCAACATAATGTTTTATTTTTAACAGTGAACCAGGCCACAATATTTACATTCTGGATGTGTTTGTGTATAGAAACAAATAAATCATATACCTTTGTATGCATTTCCATGTCCCATACGGAAGAAAATACAATTAATCTTAGTGACTGTGAAATAAGTGGATTATATATATTTATTTATGTATATAGACCTTTGTTCCAGCCATAGTGTTTATTATTATCGCAATATGCTGAATGCAGGCTTCTATTCACTGATTATTATTGCTACTAAAGAATGTGTTACCGAATGACCTACTTTCTATTAATCACTAGTAATAATGTTTGAATCGTTACATATCCTTTTTTAGACTGAGGTCAGTATTTAAACATCATGTTTTGTATGATATTTAACATAATTTTGTACTCTAATTTATTTAACATTGTTTTATTTTTATTCAATACCATTTTTATTTTTAATTGCAAGTGCTATCATTTTTATGGTTATGCAACCCATATTGCATTGATGTGTATTTTACTGCATAGTTATTAATTTGAGTACTCACTATTACGTGATAATTTAAATTATATATATTTATATTAATTAGTGGATTATTCTGTATTTATTTGTTGAAATATTAAATTATAATTTATATCTAACATGTAAATTTATATTTATCTAAAATAAATGTAGTGGTATTTTATTTTTGTTGACTTTTTATTTGTTTGGTTTCTTTATTTATCTATTTATTTATTTAAGTGGAAAAATACCACAGCAATATGTAAATGTAATAAATGTGCGAATACGTTTTATTTAATACGTTACTGAATACTATACGCGTGTATTTCGTATTATTAACCTCGCCTTGATGAAGTTTACCTTCTGGTGTGTGGTTTTAAGCACACCCATTTTCTTGTTTTCTGTGTATTTCGGTACATATATACTTATTTTCCATTTTGGCGCTATTACAATTTGCTAATTTAGTTAGTTACAGTGATGCACTGTTTGGTATTGCCTATACCAAATTTGTTAGTATTTGTACGCATACATTTCAAGACAGACCTAAATTTGCTTTATAACACCAATCAGTTTCTTGTTGGCACTTCTCAACTTTACGATGATAACAATTGGTAATAATTAGTGCATTGTAAAAGTTATTATAGCATCTTTATTTGTCCAACAGGTGCAAGTATATTACAGAACAAAAATTGACAATGTTGAAATATTATAAACCCACTTGTATCCTTTTTAAAAGTGTACTAAATCAGATTTCAAATACCTTACAGTTCAAACATACTGTTAATATTAGTTGAAAAATAACGTTTATCAAAGTTGCTTCACTTTAGCCCGGCAATTTTTCCATTAGAATTTTAACATCTACAAATATTAAGATATATATTTAATTTAAAAATGCAAAAAATTATAACTATTTACCAAGACTTTTCCTTATACTACATTTCGAATAATCAATTCTCATTTTCCGAAATTCCTTGCGAATTACTTGCCTTTTAGCTCAGACTAAAGAACTAAATGACCCAGAACAGCCACTTTTTTCCGTGAGGAAACTAGATATATAGTTTTCCATTGGTACCCGATGTAATTGCTAAAATATGGAATAGACAAAATAAATTTCAAATCAGTCAAATGTCAATAACAGTAGGTTTGATATAAACCAATCATATTGCATATTTTTAGCACGTGATTTTTAAAAATACTAAAATGCTTTTGATAGATGGCGCCACATAAGGATCGATATTTTGAAGTTATTAGAATTAGAAAAATCTCGTTATGTGGCGGCCTTATATCGCACAGCGATAGCGAGGTAGAGTTGGCCTTGATATTCTTTCTGTCATAATACTAAATAATCTATTATTTACTAAATTAGATAATTTCTAGAAAATATAATGTAGTGATTTCAAGTACATTACGATAAATAATTTATTCTATCCGTACACTTACTCTTACATCCAAGTACAATACAATATGTATGTTTTGAGTTCAGAATATTTACAGATTAGTATCTAACCATTTCTGTAAGTATGGCATATTAATTTACTATAATATACTATATATTACTTGTCTATAGTCTATCTATTATAGCCAATATTATAACTACTTAAGAGAAACGTTTTTGCATAAAGAACGTATATTGAATGTCATCATTAAAGGACGCCAATGTAAATATTGAAGGTATTAAGCATAAAGTAAATGATTTATTTATTACTTAATATTTTAAAAAGTCTAGTGAAAATTAAAAAAATATCTTCTCGATAATAAAATTGTTTCTTTTTATATATTCAAGATATTAATTACACCTACTATATTTTTTAGTACTCAAACTATCAATTTGATCTTTTGAATAACTATAGTAGCATACGATACATCTTTGTTCATGTAATTGTTTAACCTATCCTATATGTTTATAATGTTAAAACTTATTTGGACTATGCACTTTTCCTTCTTTAAATTTTGGTTAGATTTTCATAAAAGCGTTCATGATAATCCCGAAATCACCAAGTTGCTAAATATTAGCATTAACATTTATACTTGATGTTACCGAAATGATTTTTTAAACATTCTGGACACAATAAAAAATTCCGCAAGATTATACCCAAGAACTTTTTGAATACTACTACATGCATAAAAATGAATTACCACATTTTACTGTTGATTTCATTGGTAAAATATGCTTACCTGATGATTTTGTTGATTCCATTGTTGTCATTATTTCGGGTCGTCCAAGTATTAATTGTGGAAGAAATAGATCTGAAAATATATGTGAACTTATTAATATTTATCCGTAATTTTTATTATACCTTTTTAACGTTCATTATTATACGTACAACGTTTAACATAAATCTTGAAGTATTTGACTTTTCGATAACCTGAATTAAAACAACATAACTTAATTCTAGGGGACATGTTCAAGAATATTGCTTCTTCTGAGTTTACATGCTTAGTGGACTGTTTCAATTAATGTTTTCTGTTCACCACTATCCTCAGATACTTCTTCAAGATTATTGTTTTATTCTCCTGTTACAGGAGACTGACTGGCTGTCTGTTTCAGGATATCACTGAAGAAGCAACAGCCCTGAAGATGTTCCTTATGATAGTAAATGAAGGGTGTGTAGCAAAAAACGAGACGACGACATGGTTTGAAGCAAAAGTTGACTTAGAACGGTGTGATTACCACCAAATGGTTACTTAATTACCATCAATCAACTTCTTAGGTGATAATTTTAATAGCGTTGAAAGTGCAACCACTCGCCATTAGAAAATATTTGATTTGATTTCAGCGTTAGGTTGAAAAAGCTATATTAATATGTGCACTAATTTTAATTTGAACTAAATTTATAATTGTAAACAAATAAGGAAATAAGCGCACGCAATCCACACTATTATAAAACTGTAATTATCTGTTTGTTATATCTCGAGATATATCGAGAGATTCGAGATTTTATGTCTAATTATAAGCTTTGATATGCTCAGTATTCAATGTTGTCATTTCGAAGCGTTTGTAAGTGGACATAACAGGTTGTATTGCACGACTGATGCTATACTGTCCGTCAATTCTGACGTTTCCCAGCAAGTGTCATCGCGAACTGAAATTGATTGATGGTTTTGACAGTTTATAATGCGCAATTGAATTTTATTCCGGTTACCTACGATAATCAAACGTCATCACACGAATTTCTGTGACATAAACCTCTCTTCTTAGCCCATGGACGTCCCATAGCCCGTGGGATATAATGAAACTTCAAACAACAGTGTCATACAGTGACATATTTCTTTTGATAAGAGGTATCGTCTTAAATTGCCTCAAATAAGTTTTGTTACCACTGTTCGACGTGATATATTGTTGAAAAGTTTCAATTGTGCAATTGTGCGGTGATAAATCTCGTAAAAAATGAACGAAATTGGTATTTCTATAAAGAAAGCAATGAAGTATAACTTAGTGCCAGAAAATTCTATAGAAGTATTTCAAAAAACTTATGATGAATACCTTAAGTGGTGCAACATAAGGAAAAATTCCATCGAAAACTGCTACTGTGAGAAAAGTCTTCTGGTTTATTTTTGGTACCTACAAAATCAACAAAACCTTCTTCGATGTTGTCTTACAATTCGATGCATAAGGCGACTATCCAAGCCCAACACATCGTAGATATAAGCAATTATTCAAGCTTATTCGGATTTCTAAAAAGAAAGCCAGCGAAATTCAAGCCTAAAAAATCCAACAGTTTGAACTATGGAAGAGACAGAAACCATTATATACCAAGCTCCAGATGAAAGACATTGAAGGAATAAGGTAAATATAATTTCACTTTAGTTTAAGTGTTTAACCAAGGTTTCTTAAAACAGCTTGTTTTGATATTTGGAATAGCTGGAGTGTGCTGAAAAGAAGAACTTGTTCAATTAGAAGTTGATGACATCAGGATTTACAATTCCCATTGCTGATCGCATTACGAGATATTGGAACCAAAAGGAATCGAATATTTAGTGTGGGCGACAACCATAAGTCGCCAAGTTTTTATGAAACCTATAAAAAGCACGCTGCTTTACGTTTGGTAATTGTCATTTCCTCTTAGCTTATGGGAATGGAAAATGTACGAAGCAAATTGTCGGGAAAAATATTTTTGGTGCAATTCAGACAAAAATTAGTGCTTATATTAGATTACCAAATCCAAAATTATACACTGGTCACACATTTTGTCGTTCATCAACAACGATATTGGCAAACACTGGCTAATGATTAATTAGTATAAAGCATTTGGGAGGTTGAAGGTCACCGTCAGTTGCAGAGCGGTATACAAAGGATTCTGTTTCAAACAAAATTAGACTAGCGGAGAGAATACCAACCAGAAAAAAAATCTACGAATCATGAATTGCATAGCAAAAACTAACAACAGTAATTTGATGCTTAATTACTAGTCGTGACACCTCCGAATATTAATATGAGAAATTGTTCTAATTGTATTTTAAATATACATATTCCAAAATAAATGTTCAATAAAAAGTAGGTACAGGGTTATTCATTATAAATTACCCACCCTTCATCATCGTTATAATTGGATATACAAAAAAATGATTCAAATAAAAGTTGTGTGTCTGAGACTGAATTTTATTTGTATGCTATGAAAAACACGGTGGCGTGCAAGTACAACGGTATAAGTTTTTTTTTAATGGAATACCCTGTATATTATTAAATTTTTATAATGGTCTTTTTACTCTGATTTCAAATATATATCACTTGATACCGGTACCTTAAACCCTTTTCGAGTTATTAAATGACGAATAGCATAGTTACTGTACTATGAAAAAGAGAACATTATTAAAGTAAGCTATGAAAATGACAACTACTGAAAAAGTGCAAATATTTTGAAAATAAAAAAGATTTATTTATGAAATTGAAATACATATAATTAATACATTATTACAAATGTTCTATATATCCACCATTATTTTCAATGCATAATTGATAATGCCTTCTTAAGTTTATAAGTGCATTGGAAATGGTTTCATTATTCACATTAAGATTATTTATTTCAAGTCGAATCCTTCTTTAATGACTTGAATACTATGGTTATTATTATTATTAACATTATCTTTTAAAAATCCCCCCCCCCCCCCCAAAAAGAATCCATTGGGGTCAAGTCAGGACTATTATGTGGCCATTTAATAGTTCCGTTATTCCCTATCCATACCGTAAATACATTATTCAAATGATCTCGAACTTGTAAGGCACTATGCGGCGTTGCCCCATCTTGCATCCAAATCATATCATCAAGTTCGGCCTCCAAAAAATTCTGGATAAGAATATTTTCAACTTCTGGGATAATTATTTCCATTTAAATTATAATCATAAAATATAGGCCCAACAATTTTGTTTTGGTAAATGCCACACCAAACGCTAACAGATTTCTTTCCCGATTTTTTAATTTGTTTTACCAATCTCTTTCTATTGTATTTATTTTCCCAAGACCTTCGATTTTTTCTATAAAAAACTTCTGTAGTGGAAAAGGTTGACTCATCAGTCCATAATATTTTAGTGAAATAATCGGGATCTTCATTCAAATTTTGAATCATAATGCGGCAAATTTCCAGTCGTTTCCCTTTTTGAGTCTCTGTTAAAACTTGCACAGGTAATATTTTATAAGGTCTATAATTGTTTTTTATGTACGTTGGATTTTGGCATTACTTTTCTCTAATTGAACAGCTGCATTATTTAAATACTTTCAGAATTTTCTAAAAATCATACATGTTTCAATAACAGGCTACTGGTGATATACAGGGTGTCCGGAAACTCTCCTGACAAACGAAGACCGGGGATTCCACAGATAATTTTAAGACAATTTAACCCAATTCACCGTAGTCCGAAAATGCTTCCTAACGGAGCTAGAGCTCTTTGAAGATGGCGCCTTGTAATTAGTTTTTTTTAATATCTCCCGAACGCTTCTATTTAGAAAAACAAAAACTGGTATGCTTATTTATCCTCCAGAGATGAATCGATTCCATCAATTGTGAATTTCTAGTACCGGTCATAGGCGTCCATTTTGGGTAGGTTAACGGTTATTTTAACGCTAACTTTTTTGTCTTTAACTTTTAAGCATTTGTGACACTAGATTATTAAATTTTCAGGAATTCTAGTTCTAAAAGGTACTCTTACTTTAAGTCGGTAGGATACACCGTTTTCTAGAAAAATCGATTTGAAAATTTTTCGTTTTTTCGTCATTAAAATTCAATTTATTATTATTATTTTTTTTTCGGGAGATATTAAAAAAAATAATTAGAGGGCGCCATCTTCAAAGAGCTCTAAGCTCCCTTAGGAAGCATTTTCGGACTAGGGTGAATTGGGTTAAATTATCTGAGGAATCTCCGGTCTTCGTTTGTCAGGAGAGTTTCTGGACATCCTGTATATACAGGGTGGTTCACCGGGAACTGAATTGTTCGATTGTGGAAAAACTATTGCTAGGAATAATCTGAAATTTTGAAACTATACTAAAGTCGATGGGGGCCTAAAATATTTTTAAGATGGCGGCACTTCGGGCTATGCCGGAAGTAGGCACCAACTTCCTAATTTTAAATAGAATATCCTATATATTGTCAGGTTTTTAGATTCTACGTGAAATTCTAAATATATTTCATGTATAATGTCAAATATCTAAGTGTAACCCTTTTTGACTTATTGAAATTCTTATGTTAAATTTGACGTTTGCAGGCAGAAAATCAATAGCATTTTTTCATATAAAGATGAATTTATTATTTAATTTGAAGTATATCCTCTCAAATAGATGGTCTAATGTAATACTATTTGTATAAAATTGTTACAATTGTTAATACAGAGTGTGCGAAATGTACGCCTGAAAACGAATTTGGAAAAATTGCCAAAAGACAATTTTTTTAAATGGGAAGCGGCAACTTTTATAATTTTATTTTATTCTGCATTAAAAACAAGGATCACTTTGTATAAATATTAGTGGTGTGTCGTTACTTTAGGAACGGTTATTTTGGAACGTTATTTTTCCGGAACGTCTCGGAACGTTATTCGATTGCTAAATAATGCGTTACAATGCAACGATTGGAACGAATGGAACGATATCAATAACCGTTGCGATTGAAGAACGAGCGCTACGAATAACGAAACGCTGTAATTCGGAACTAGGAACATATGAAACGAGGCAAAGTTTCGGTTACAGTATCTCAACCAGTGAAATATATATATATATATATATATATACATATAACTAGAAAGGCGGGTAAGTTAACGATAACTGAGGCAAAATTATGGAGTATGCAACCCGCTGCATTGTGGTATTCTCATCTTTTTCCGACTAGCGGTTACATAATTAGCCGCCGCCGTTTTAAATATATTTTTTTTAAATAAATCTACTTTAGCGTATTTATTATACATTATTATCTGTTGTATGTGTTATAAAAGGAGAAGAATTATCCAAAGAATGATTTTTATATAATTATCGTGTTTTGAAGTTAATAGTTGGCTGGATACTTGTAAGTTAATCATATTAATAGGTAACAAAATTTAAATTAAGTAGTTATGAGGAGCAGGATACGTTGGAAGGGTATTGTAAAAAGAAATTCAATATTATGACCGTTTTATTGATTACTAAAAAGTATTACTTTAGTAAACTTTTGCTTAAACCTAGTTTAGTACATTGAATACTCTCATTATAAACTGTTGCATGATGCAGCATTCGACATTTCACATATATACTTACAATACATTTTATTAATTGTATTTCGTGTAAATCTTCATTAAATATCTCCTCTGTTACAGGATGACTAGGTAAAAAAAAGTTGTAAGTTTGACGCAAACTTTTGTACCGCTGCATTTTGCAATATACTTTTTAAATTTGATTTTTGTACTGAAACAGTGGTTGTTAAAAATCGGAATTGTTTTTCTATAAACTGTATTATCTTGAACACTATATCACCCGCGAATACTGAACCACCATTGTAGGAAAAACTTGTAAATTCTTGAGACATTTGCATTACAGAAGTATATGTGTGATCTCCGTGCGTAAAAGTATTAAATAATAAACTTACAAGTGAAACTGGATATTATTTATCTTGTCATATAAAGTTTTGCATCCATAAGCCGCGCAATAATGACCATTTTTTCTTGTTCTAAGTACTGAAGTAAAAAGATATTATTCTTGACAGGCACATCAAAATATTATAACATCAAATTGTATGCTTTTACCTGCCGAGCACCTCAGGTATAGACAGTGAAAAACGTTTAAGATCAAGGTGCAAATAAACTCCGTAAACGAACATGCAACAAATAAAGATGGAAATACCACAACGT
The DNA here is from genome assembly GCA_963170755.1 of Amphimallon solstitiale. Classification (NCBI taxonomy): domain Eukaryota; kingdom Metazoa; phylum Arthropoda; class Insecta; order Coleoptera; family Scarabaeidae; genus Amphimallon; species Amphimallon solstitiale. The sequence continues at coordinate 8,734,532 of OY720677.1, forward strand.
AGCACTGTCTCTTTCTGTTGCGCCTGACACACTTTTCTCTTAAGGCTGGCGTCTCGTACGCTGGCACCGGACAATATTCACGTTGAAAACATGCTCACATTTTTTTGATAAGAAATGGAAACTATTAATGTAATTGTTATAAAAAATACACAGTTATGTTAAGGAAACTTGATTCGAGGTCGTGGGGGGTTTTAAATGTCTAATTGGGCTGTTTTTACACTATATACTGTGAATAAAATACCCCTTTTAGAGGTAAAAATAAATATGTTTTATCTGTAATTTTCAAATAAAGTATAGCATTCTTGCACCCCCCTTGACCTTAAAAAATTAGTTTTCATTGTAACAAAAAATACTGCAACGAAAATAATATCTTCGTTTGTAAATGGTATCCAAAATAAAAATGCGTGGACATTATATGAAATTAGGGTTACAATTCAACTATAGTGTGGAGAAAAACCGTCAAGATGCAGAATTATCACGTCAGGAAGTTGAATATTAGTGCAGCTTCTGGGCATTAGGGGGCACTGAAAATTAGGCGTATATATGTACCTATTATTAATTAAAAATGTCTAAAGGATAGGTACTTTTATTTATGCAAAAGTACAATTGCTCACAATACTTCGTATAATAATAAAAACAGTTATATATTATTATTATTATTATTATATATTCAACAGTTTAACACTTTGCGGAATGTAATATAAAATATATACCTATAAAAAACAAAAACGATAATAAATTTGCTATAGGTATAATAATCTTACACATTGTTTACTTTCGAGCGATGTATATTTATAGCAATTTTTGAATGTTTGACATTATTTGAAATATGTATGTTGTGATTAACTGGACGAAAAGGGAAAACCTTTCTTGATTTAATATATGATATAATTAACTTCTTATAATGTTATCTAATTACGATTACATGTGTATTGTATTGTACTGAAATAAGTAAATCTGCAGCTTATATCTTGATAATCTCGAAGACTTAAACAATGCTTCTACTCGTACTATTATCAGAATATAATATCCAAACAAACACATAAACATGGATAAACTAGAAGATGGTATACCAACTCTAGGTATATTTTATTTAGTCTACTTCAGAAAATTAAATAATTCTTTATGCACAAATTTATTGAATTCTGCGACGGGACTACAAAGGCATTTTGATACCTATAAATATATATAGGTACATTTTTTACTTATTCAATAAATTTTGAGATTTACCGGTGCTTAACGCAAATTATAATTGTATACATTACTCTAAATAAATACTAATTCATTTATTCATAGTGTATGATTAAATAATTAAAAAATATGTACCTATGTATTTATTAATAAGAGTCTATTTGAAATACATATGTACAATAGCTTGAATTACATCAATAACTTACGACAGTAATTTTTATATTATACACGTACATACAAACAAAGAAGCTGCAAGATTATTGCAGAGCATAACAAAATCTATATTATTCCTACTAATAATATTTATACGTCTAATTTGCTATGATTCCGATTGATAATTGGTAGAAAGGATTAAATATAATACCTATACACGATAAATATAACAAGCTTTTTTGAAAACTTTTTGGCTTATGAGCCACCATCTGAAAAAACCGCTAAATTTTTGCACTATACATACCAGTTTTTACAAAATATCTTTCAAAGTATTCCAATACTTCCCGAGATAGACCTCTTTGAATTTAGAGATTATTTCTTAAAAATGTAAAAATCACAAATTTTTAGTTGGTTTTTGCTCGATAGTAAGTATATAGTGAATCCTACGCTAAAGTTTGACACTGCATTTATAGTAGAGGTAAATAGCTAAAGTTCCGAAGCTCCAAATGTGGCTTGTCGTCCAGACACATTTTGTCTTATATAACAAAATATCACCATTTGGTTCTTATAATGTAAAGTTGTGGTATATCTGACACTTTTGTTGATGAAACTTATGTAGTATATAATTTATTTATAATTATTTATCAATTATTTATTGACTTACAAATTTATTGATATATAATTCACAGACCTATTGAATATATGAGATATACAAACTTAGAATAAATGAACTTTTTTTTTTATTTTTAATAAATAGATACATTAATTTTGTCAGTATTAAGTTATTGCGTAACGGGTCTTCCTAAAAAACTACAAAAATATTCAAAAGAGAGCATAGTCTAAACGAGCTAGAAGAATCAGTTTGGTCTTAAACTTTAGCTACCTACCTCTACTATAAATGCTATGTCAGACTTTAGCGGAGAATACACCATTTACTTACTATCGAGCAAAAACCGATTATAAATCTTTATTTTGACATTTTTAAAAAAAAATTCTCTAATTTCAAAGAGGTCTATCTCGGGAAGTATTGAAGCTAAATATTCCGTTTTTGTATTAAATTGTAGAAAAGTTTCTCTAGTTTAATAAGAACGTAAACGGGTTTTTTGCTCAAACTAATACTTTAGGAGATATTTTGTAAAAAGAGGCTAAAACATTTAGCGGTTTCTTCAAGATGGCGGCGTCTGTGGTAGTGGGGAAAATAAGAAAACTTGGGACTTTGCAACAGTGTACCAATCCATACACCATATCAAAAAATCAAAAGTACCCTAATTAATGTAACCATGCGAGATTTTTTGGTATAGTTTGACTGGGCTATATGTATATTCTCCAAGGATATTACATCGGTGGTGTTTCTATCACAGAAAGTTAATATTCTACGTTTTAGATATCTTTTGAAGGTACTAGATTTGGTAGACCATATAAAAATATGGCACAATAGGCTTAAATTATGTGTTCTGCATGTTCAACCGTTTCGTCAGTTTGGTTCTTTTTCGGTGGTTTATACCAAAAATTCTTTATGTTGTCATTAATAGTAAAATATTAGGTAAGTCTATTAAAAGAATATAATAGTAGATATGTCATCTTTTTATAATATGAAAAATCTAAACCTTATTTTGGCAAACTTACTTCAGTTCGGTAAAATATATTTAGGTACGTTTAACAACTAAAATAATTACTTTCACTTCTGAATGTTGCGCATCTCCAATATTATTTAAGAAGATAATAAAATATGACTAATGTTAAGTACAGAAGCGCAGTTGATTTTTGCCAAAAACACTAGTGTCACCTATAGAGAACCTATAATTAAACAGATTTAGTATGAAAATTAATTGTGGACTAAAATACAAACGTAAGTAATTAATACCTATTGATCTTTTCTGGTTACATTCTGAATCATATCTCCTAAACACACAGTTAAAGTTACGAAAATCACAATATAAGCTGTATGTTTTAGTTCATATGTTCAGAGACCGGACACGAGCGGCCGATGACTCATCACCCACGCGCACTATTGAAATTTTGTATTTTTAAAAAGTTTTTAATTTTATTTATATAATTGGATAACAAGTGGGTGGTGATCTATAAAATACAAAATACGTTATTATTTGTTTATATTGTAGTTCAAATCGAGTAAATTCTCCGTACTTTATTAATCTCACGAAATATAAGGTAGGTAAATAGAAGAAAGGAATTTAACATTAAAATCGACTTTTTTGCTGTCCGTTTTCTCGACGAAACCAGATGTTGCATCACCATACGAATAGTGCTATTCAATAACTGCGTGATGTTATACATTATTTCTTTTGTCCGTCGTAATTTCGGCCTCATACGTCCGGTCTACATTCATGACACAATGTTTAGAATAAAACTGCAGTCTATGGTCGACTGTTCTACTTTTTCTACCCTTTGTAACACATCACACAAAATGTCACTTATAAATATTTTATTTTCATTAGTTTTTAACAGTTTTTGTGCGGCAGTAGAAGCTTGATGGCATTGTCCATCATTCTTTTTACAATGACCCATTTTTAAATCCAAAATTCATTAAACACATTACAAATTAAGCGAGAAAGAATACTTCAAACTGACTTGTTCTTTACCATGTTTATAGTCACATGAATTACTAAATATTGTTATTATTATTACTTCAAAAAATGTTTTTTCCAAACATGAATCGTTTTATTCCTATTTATTTTATAAGGTGTACCTACTTGAAATTTTATAAATTGCTATAAATGAATGCTTGTATTTATTCATGCTTAACTGTTGAGATTATTTCTATATAGTCAGGTTCGTAATAAATACTAGCATAAATTTAAAATACTATGGAGACAAAAACGTGTTGAAAGCGTTTCTTTAATAATTTTTTGTGCGTGTTAGTTTTTTGTCTGTCTATGTTCGATTTCATTTAAAAGCCCCAGATATAAATTTGTTGCTGTAATAGCAATCTACATTTCTATTGCTTCATCTCTCATCCTCAATTAAGTTCGACTATTTGCCAACATGAACCGCCACATTACCGACACCTAATCCTACCCCCCCCCCCACATTATATTCTTCATCACCACCAAACTGAAAACTAAACGCCAGCCTTTGTTACCATTGGCCCTCCCAGAATGCATACATAATACACGACGTTGCATCACCGATGATTCCACGCCCATGCACGGACTTTGTAAACCCCCGACGAATCAAAGTGCGCGTCGGTTGTGACGCGGTCCAATCGTGTGCGTGCTGACATAAGCAAAAACCAATAACAGTGCGGCGTGTGGTGACGTGACTGGGACCAGCCAATAATAAACGCAAAAGTGTTGTGCGTGTTACAATGGTTCCGTGTGCAAACCAATAGAGTGGCTGCTGACATCAGCAGCAGCCAATTAGAGTTTGTGCCCATAAGGAATAGTGGAAATAGAGACGTATAAATTGAGGTGTGGAATCCAAACGAAATCAATCATTCTTCAACCTTCCGATCAACAACAACTCTTCAACAACAACAACCATCAACATCTCCAGCAAAAGAAGAACCACCAGGAAAACCAGCAAAGGCCAAAAGGGCCCACCACTTCCAGAGCCAACTACTTAGGCCCAACAAGTGCTACTGGCCTACAACGCATCCAGGCCCATCGTGCTTAGGCCCAACAAGTACTACTGGCCTACAACGCATCCAGGCCCATCGTGCTTAGGCCCGACAAGTACTACTGGCCTACAACGCATCCAGGCCCATCGTGCTTAGGCCCAACAAGTGCTACTGGCCTACAACGCATCCAGGCCCATCGTGCTTAGGCCCAACCAGTGCTACTGGCCTACAACGCATCCAGGCCCATCGTGCTTAGGCCCAACCAGTGCTACTGGCCTACAACGCATCCAGGCCCAACAAGTTTACCAGGCCCTACGTGCTCAGGCCCAACGTACTCAGGCCCAACGAGTGCTGTCAGGCCCAACAAGTGCTACCAGACCCAACGTGCTCAGGCCCCCCCCCAACGTGCTCAGGCCCAACGAGTGCTGCCAGGCCCAGCAAGTATCACCAGGCCCAACGTGCTCAGGCCCCAACGTACTCGGGCCCAACGAGCGCTGTCAGGCCCAACAAGTGCCACCAGGCCCAACGTGCTCAGGCCCCAACGTACTCAGGCCCAGCGAGTATCACCAGGCCCAACGTGCTCAGGCCCAACGTACTCAGGCCCAACGAGTCCTGCCAGGCCCAACAAGTGCTACCAGGCCCAACAAGTGCTAAGTGACACAACATCAGTACCCCCTAGTGCCGATAACCCATATTGGATTACGCGAGTGCTCCCCCCCCCTTACCCAACAAGTGCTAAGTGACACAACATCAGTACCCCTAGTGCCGATAACCCATATTGGATTACGCGAGTGCACCCACCACCCAACAAGTGCTAAGTGACGCAACATCAGCAACCCTAGTGCCGATAACCTATATTGGATTACGCGAGTGCACCCAGCACCCTTCAACAAGTGCTAAGAGACACAACGTCATAACCCATATAGGATTACGTAAATACACCCACCCCTTAGTGCAACAGACACTATTTATTTTACCAGTTGTTTAATATCTTTTGTTTATTTGTTATTTGGTTATTAAATAAAGAATATTTATTTATTTTTTTGTGTGAACTCTGTGTTTGAATTGTTACCACTTCCACTAAAGTGAGTCTCTGCCGGCCCCTTGTTAAAACCGCCAAAAATGGAAGGTAACAATTTTGGCGCCCAATAACGTGGGACTTTATTAGTGCAGTGTAAGTGCTTCGAACCACCCCAACAATGCCAAGACCTAGGAAGGGAAGAAAAACCCAGCAGCACAGCGAGGACGAGTTGGACATCCCAACACCACCACCACAAACTTCAACCGGAACACCAGCTACAGGCATAACTAAATCAGAATTACAATTAGCCATTCTGATCGCCGAAATAAAACTTCTGGGTAACCGGATCACAACCTTGGAACGAGTTACTACAGCCACCACACCCACAAGAAGAGTTATTAACCCAGCAATAAATATTACTGGACAAAGCAACTCTCAATCCGAAAACTTACCTGAACCTCGGCCTCAGGAAGAAACCACAAGACCTGTCACTCCAAAACCAGTCACCACCCCTGAACCATTTGTATATATGGAAGGGGCCAACACCAGCGTCAATTCAAGCACGCCTATGGCTCATACAACGGGCACACATCCACATACTGGTCATTGCTGCGGGCCATGCCATCAAGAAGCCCCAAGCAATCCACCACCAAGATCATACAGTGGCCACCTGGTAGAAGATCCGGAGGTATTTTTGGTCCGCCTAAACAATTATCTCCAGGACCAAAGACTGGAACTACCAGAAGACGTGGATGACGCTGTCAGGCCATACCTGGTGGGGGAGGCGGCGACTTGGTTCCGCAGAAATGAAGGAGGCTTTGATACATTGAAAGAATTCTGCCAAAGATTTCGAAGAGAATTCATGGGACCACAGAGAAGGCGCGCTTTACAATTGGCTTGTGAAACCAGGCAAAAGGGTGATGAAGACCCGTCCACCTTCATCACCCGTATGAAACGCCTATGCCTAAGGCTAAATCCTCATTGGCCAGAGACTGAGTTGGTCGAACATATTGTTGCACAAATGACGCAACAATATTGTGTTCAACTGTCACAAGCTGAACCTAGGACATTGGAACAGTTGCAGTTAGCCTGTGAAAAATGGTCAACTGTATATGAACACTTCAAACACAAACCACATCCAACAAAGAAAGAGGCTGAACCACCTATGCCCACCAAGAAAAGGGAACAACCCACGGAAAGACCCCTACCACGCTGCTGGTTTTGTCCTGAACGCCATTACAACAGGGACTGCCCAAAGCAACCAGCCAGTTTCGAGAACCGCCACCCACCAGCCAACCAAAGGTCGGGGGAAGGAGAAGGGGCCGTTCCACCCAAAGCACCGGAGCGGCCCTAATCACTACAGCGTCAACTGGGCAAACGGCGTCCATTCAAATTCAAATCCATGGACGCCACGTTGCGGCACGAGTAGATAGTGCGGCCAGTAGAAATCTAATAAAGCCCAAATGGACATCTGGGCCAATAACCACTACAACACCAGTGGAATTCACGATGGCGCTACGTGACAAAAAGTTCATCACCGATCAAAAAGGGCAGCTGGAAGCAACAGTGGGTGATGGATATCATTTCCAGTGCGAAGCCTTGGTGGTGGACGGCCTCCAGGCAGAAGTGGTCCTCGGACACCCCTGGTTACGAGAAAACCAGGCTGTGATTGATTATATCCGTGGCTGTATCCATGTGGGAGTAACACAACGACACACAATACACTTTGATGCCACCACACCACGACAAGCAGCCCCCGATCTAGGCTTAACCGAAGCACCAGTGGACACCCGACAGTGGTCAGACAGCCAAAGAAAGGACTTCTTGGCCATAATGCAAGATTTTCGATCACTATTTGAAGAAGGTGGGCGAATCACCACTACTGCTACCACCAAGCATACGATTCGCCTACAAGACAATGTTCCTGTGCGAGTACGTCAGTACAAATATACGCCACAGAAGAAGAGAATAATAACCACCCAAATCGAAGAAATGCTGTCCACAGGTGTAATACGACCTAGCCACAGTGAATATAATTCACCAATCGTCATAGTAAACAAAAAAAATGGCGAACCCCGATTTTGCGTCGATTTCCGTCGCCTCAATGATAAAACACAGGACGAAGTAAGCCCTTTACCACCAATACAAGAGACATTAAGAGATCTGGGTACGGCAAGGGTTTTTACGACACTCGATTTGCGCAGTGGATACTGGCAAGTGGAATTATCAGAGGAATCCAAACGACTCACCGCCTTTACCACCCCTGGAGGGGCGGCTTATGAATTTAATGTGATGCCGTTCGGATTAAAGGGGGCCCCCACCACCTTTCAGAAATTAATGGTGCAAGATGTATTGGTGGGGTACCTCCAGGAATTTACGTTAGCCTATTTGGACGACATCATTATTTATTCAGACAACCTCGAGCAACACTTTCACCACCTTCGTTTGGTCCTAGAAAGAATCCAACAGCATGGCCTTAGGCTTAATCTGCAGAAGTGTCACTTCGCCGACCACCAATTAAACTACCTGGGCCATGTGGTCACTGACGACGGAAACAAACCACAGACGGCGCATATCCAAGCCATTCAAGAGGCTGAAGCCCCAAAAACCCGCAAAGCCTTGCGGCATTTTCTGGGCACAGTAAATTGGCTGCGGGATTACGTCCCAAACGCCTCAAAAATTATGGCCCCATTGACGGACCTGCTATCTACCAAAGTCACTTTTAAATGGACCAAGCCAGCGGAAGAAGCATTCCTGGCAATCAAGGCGGCAGTATCGAGACCCCTCTTCCTGCACAGGCCCGACTTCCGGTCCCCTTTTGTTTTACAAACGGATGCCAGTGGTCTGGGGGCGTCAGCAGTGCTATATCAGGAGGAGCACGGCCAGCGCCGAATCATTAATTACGCTAGTCTTCGTTTTAACAAAACAGAGCGAAAATACCACATTAATGAGCAGGAGTGCCTTGCGGTGGTATGGGCCATCCGACGCTATCGGCCTTACCTGGAGGACCGCCCATTTACGCTCCGAACCGACAGCAGGGCACTTATGTGGCTCAACAGTTTCAAAGACGCCAAATCAAAACTGATGCGCTGGTCGCTGCTCCTGCAAGAGTTCGTCTACACCGTTGAACATATTCCTGGACGGCTGAACGAATTGCCAGACGCCCTCTCACGCCACCCAAGCGGCGAAGAAACCACAACCGAAACAGAAGATTGGGACCGTTTGGTTCCCACGACACCACCACCCGACAAAACAGAACTCAAAGAGACAATATGCCTGCTACAGGAAGAGGAGCCGCTATTCCACACACTCCAGGATGCACAACAGGCTGATCCGGTCATTAGAGATCTGGCCCGGCAAATTCAGGACCCAACGGGTGAACAACACCCCGAATTTGTCTACGAGGATGGGTTCGTCCGTTACAGAGACGGGGAGCATCGACCCATACTAGTTCCGCAGACTGCACGGGACAGGGTGCTCTACCAGTACCATGACGATCCTACGGCCGGCCACCCGGGAACTGACGAAACCTACGGTGCCATCACCCGCAGGTTCCATTGGCCAAGTGTGCGGGCAGATGTGGTGGAATATGTCCGTGGATGCAGGCTGTGTAACGCTTTCAAACGCGGACCTCTCCAAGCAAAGGCGCCTCTTCGACCACACGCACCACGACAACCGTTCGAAGTTCTGTCGGTGGACATCGTGGGCCCTCTTACAAGATCTAGGAAAGGAAACGTATTCGGCGTGGTAATAATGGACCTCCATTCCCGATGGATCGAAGCTCAGGCAGTGCCCAACACTAACACACACACGATAGAGGGCTGCCTGGAAAACGTATTCCAGCGCTTCGGCTACCCAATGGCCATCATCACAGATAACGGCCCCCAGTTTACCTCCGTCGGCTGGGATGCTGCACTGCGGCGTTGGCAGTGCATGCATTGGACGACGCCCATATATCATCCAAGGGCCAATCCAGTCGAACGGAGGAATCAAGAATTGAAGAAGGGCCTCCGACTCCAACTGGAGGGCCAGACACCGGAGCGCTGGGATGAGAAATTGAACCAGGTTTTGTTCAATTTGCGCTGCCGCCAAAATGCCGCCTCGGGATGCTCCCCGGCATACGCCCTGTTCGGGCATGAGTTAAGAAGGCCTGGGGAATGGAGGGATCCACTACCAGCAAATGCTGAAACGAGACCGCAAAGAACACGACGAATTCATGAACATGAGCAAAGATATCGTCAGCGCCGATACACACAGCCGGCTGACCCGATGCCATTACAACTCGTACCAGGTGATCTGGTGATGGTAAAATCATATCTGCCCCACGGAAGACCGTTTGGCCCGAAATGGATGGGCCCATATCCAGTCAGGGAAGTGGCCGGAACTACCGCGGTTTGGGTAGAACGACCGGGAGGACAGTGGACCAAGTATCATTTAGATCAAGTAAGAATCGCCAGACCAGCTAACGCCAGGCCACCACCCCCACTACAAGAAGGCCACGAACCGGCTCCACCTCCGAATCCCGAACCAGAACCGACACCAGGACCCAGTCATCGTCGAGATTAGTAAAAGTGACTCATAGGGCCTGAAACATCGCGTGGTGCAACGTCTTTCCCAGGGGGGGCCGTTTGTTACCATTGGCCCTCCCAGAATGCATACATAATACACGACGTTGCATCACCGATGATTCCACGCCCATGCACGGACTTTGTAAACCCCCGACGAATCAAAGTGCGCGTCGGTTGTGACGCGGTCCAATCGTGTGCGTGCTGACATAAGCAAAAACCAATAACAGTGCGGCGTGTGGTGACGTGACTGGGACCAGCCAATAATAAACGCAAAAGTGTTGTGCGTGTTACAATGGTGCCGTGTGCAAACCAATAGAGTGGCTGCTGACATCAGCAGCAGCCAATTAGAGTTTGTGCCCATAAGGAATAGTGGAAATAGAGACGTATAAATTGAGGTGTGGAATCCAAACGAAATCAATCATTCTTCAACCTTCCGATCAACAACAACTCTTCAACAACAACAACCATCAACATCTCCAGCAAAAGAAGAACCACCAGGAAAACCAGCAAAGGCCAAAAGGGCCCACCACTTCCAGAGCCAACTACTTAGGCCCAACAAGTGCTACTGGCCTACAACGCATCCAGGCCCATCGTGCTTAGGCCCAACAAGTACTACTGGCCTACAACGCATCCAGGCCCATCGTGCTTAGGCCCGACAAGTACTACTGGCCTACAACGCATCCAGGCCCATCGTGCTTAGGCCCAACAAGTGCTACTGGCCTACAACGCATCCAGGCCCATCGTGCTTAGGCCCAACCAGTGCTACTGGCCTACAACGCATCCAGGCCCATCGTGCTTAGGCCCAACCAGTGCTACTGGCCTACAACGCATCCAGGCCCAACAAGTTTACCAGGCCCTACGTGCTCAGGCCCAACGTACTCAGGCCCAACGAGTGCTGTCAGGCCCAACAAGTGCTACCAGACCCAACGTGCTCAGGCCCCCCCCAACGTGCTCAGGCCCAACGAGTGCTGCCAGGCCCAGCAAGTATCACCAGGCCCAACGTGCTCAGGCCCCAACGTACTCGGGCCCAACGAGCGCTGTCAGGCCCAACAAGTGCCACCAGGCCCAACGTGCTCAGGCCCCAACGTACTCAGGCCCAGCGAGTATCACCAGGCCCAACGTGCTCAGGCCCAACGTACTCAGGCCCAACGAGTCCTGCCAGGCCCAACAAGTGCTACCAGGCCCAACAAGTGCTAAGTGACACAACATCAGTACCCCCTAGTGCCGATAACCCATATTGGATTACGCGAGTGCTCCCCCCCCCTTACCCAACAAGTGCTAAGTGACACAACATCAGTACCCCTAGTGCCGATAACCCATATTGGATTACGCGAGTGCACCCACCACCCAACAAGTGCTAAGTGACGCAACATCAGCAACCCTAGTGCCGATAACCTATATTGGATTACGCGAGTGCACCCACCACCCTTCAACAAGTGCTAAGAGACACAACGTCATAACCCATATAGGATTACGTAAATACACCCACCCCTTAGTGCAACAGACACTATTTATTTTACCAGTTGTTTAATATCTTTTGTTTATTTGTTATTTGGTTATTAAATAAAGAATATTTATTTATTTTTTTGTGTGAACTCTGTGTTTGAATTGTTACCACTTCCACTAAAGTGAGTCTCTGCCGGCCCCTTGTTAAAACCGCTAAAAATGGAAGGTAACACCTTGTTACCCACGCCGACATAGTGACGCCGTGTACCATGACATCATCCGGTAATAAACATCTTACAGGCTCCTCCCCCACGAAATATGCACCAATGGGAGAACGAAGGCTCCCTATATAAGCAGGGGGAGAAGCCAGAGAGATTCATTCGACCTCCGATAGAACTAGCAGCTACTACTACCAGCAACTTCCAGAAGAACTACTACTTCTACTACTAGAACTACAAAGCTAGCATCAGAAGACATCACATCACGGTCTACCTACGATAAGAGGCCCAACGCATCTCGGCCTTCAGTATTACCAGGCCGTAACGACACCAGGCCAGAGGCATCCAGGCCTTCGGCAACTACGGGCCTTCCGACTCCAGGCCTTTAACGTCACCAGGCCCAACGGCCCCAGGCCTTCTGCGACTACAGGCCTTCGGCAACTACGGGCCTTCCGACTCCAGGCCTTTAACGTCACCAGGCCCAACGGCCCCAGGCCTTCTGCGACTACAGGCCTTCTGCGACTACAGGCCTTCGGCAACTACGGGCCTTCCGACTCCAGGCCTTTAACGTCACCAGGCCCAACGGCCCCAGGCCTTCTGCGACTACAGGCCTTCTGCGACTACAGGCCTTCGGCAACTACGGGCCTTTCGACTCCAGGCCTTTAACGTCACCAGGCCCCACGGCCCCAGGCCTTCGGCAACTACGGGCCTTTCGACTCCAGGCCTTTAACGTCACCAGGCCCCACGGCCCCAGGCCTTCTGCGACTACAGGCCTACTGCGACTACAGGCCTTCGGCAACTACGGGCCTTCCGACTCCAGGCCTTTAACGTCACCAGGCCCAACGGCCCCAGGCCTTCTGCGACTACAGGCCTTCTGCGACTACAGGCCTTCTGCGACTACGGGCCTTCCGACTCCAGGCCTTTAACGTCACCAGGCCCAACGGCCCCAGGCCTTCTGCGACTACAGGCCTTCTGCGACTACAGGCTTTCTGCGACTACGGGCCTTCCGACTCCAGGCCTTTAACGTCACCAGGCCCAACGGCCCCAGGCCTTCTGCGACTACAGGCCTTCTGCGACTACAGGCCTTCTGCGACTACAGGCCTTCGGCAACTACGGGCCTTCCGACTCCAGGCCTTTAACGTCACCAGGCCCAACGGCCCCAGGCCTTCTGCGACTACAGGCCTTCTGCGACTACAGGCCTTCTGCGACTACGGGCCTTCCGACTCCAGGCCTTTAACGTCACCAGGCCCAACGGCCCCAGGCCTTCTGCGACTACAGGCCTTCTGCGACTACAGGCCTTCTGCGACTACGGGCCTTCCGACTCCAGGCCTTTAACGTCACCAGGCCCAACGGCCCCAGGCCTTCTGCGACTACGGGCCTTCCAACTCCAGGCCTTCAACGGCACCAGGCCTTCGGCAACGGACCAACACATCACCAGGCCCACCACGTCGTGGACCGAACATAGTGCTCGTGAGTGCGGACCGCAAGTGAGTGAGTACCCCCCCCTGTGCAAGTGAACACGTGATCCCCCCCTGTGTCTAGTGAACGCCACACCAGTGACTAGTGAACGTTTGATTCCCCCCCCGTGTCTAGTGAACGCCACACCAGTGACTAGTGAACGTTCGATTCCCCCCCCCAGTGATAAGCAGACACTAAGTTCTTATTCATCACCCTGTATATATGTATAACCTGTAATATTTGTAAAATACGTTAATATATGGTTTTACTTGTGTTCAACCCCTGTTTTATTGTTGTTGCTATCGCCCTAAGAGTCTCCGCCGCGGCTCTGACACCAAACGGAAAGTGCGTGGTAACAGCCTTAAATGAAAATACCCTGCCTCCCTTCCAGTTAGTATATACACTGTAAAAAATGGGTGTATATCTACATGAAAAATTGTGTAAAATTACTTCAAAATCGATGTAAAAAGAAAAATTTTGTGAAATTACAACGACATTCTCTGCAATATACCAGTATATTTGTAACAATACAAACCAATCTGTACCTTGGCATGAAATTCGGAGTAAAATTACTATCACTTACAATAGATATGTTATAAAATAGTAAAGTTACAAATTAATTGCCGGAATTATACAAATGCTAATGCAATGTTGTCAATATACTTGCAACAATACAGACCAAAATATTAAAACTACCTGTTATTTAATACTTGTACAAAGCAAATATGAATCAACAATGGGGGGGGGGGATTGGGTCTTTCATACATCTATACCGTAAGCGTCAAATTTTAATTTCGGTTTGCACTTCTATCATATGCAAAAGATGATCTTATCCTATGCAGCGATGCCTCCTTGCTAACAGTGGAGGGAGAGCAACGGAGTGGCGGGGAAATTTATTGAATTCTGCGACGGGACTACAAAGGCATTTTGATACCTATAAATATATATAGGTACATTTTTTACTTATTCAATAAATTTTGAGATTTACCGGTGCTTAACGCAAATTATAATTGTATACATTACTCTAAATAAATACTAATTCATTTATTCATAGTGTATGATTAAATAATTAAAAAATATGTACCTATGTATTTATTAATAAGAGTCTATTTGAAATACATATGTACAATAGCTTGAATTACATCAATAACTTACGAAAGTAGTTTTTATATTATACACGTACATACAAACAAAGAAGCTGCAAGATTATTGCAGAGCATAACAAAATCTATATTATTCCTACTAATAATATTTATACGTCTAATTTGCTATGATTCCGATTGATAATTGGTAGAAAGGATTAAATATAATACCTATACACGATAAATATAACAAGCTTTTTTGAAAACTTTTTGGCTTATGAGCCACCATCTGAAAAAACCGCTAAATTTTTGCACTATACATACCAGTTTTTACAAAATATCTTTCAAAGTATTCCAATACTTCCCGAGATAGACCTCTTTGAATTTAGAGATTATTTCTTAAAAATGTAAAAATCACAAATTTTTAGTTGGTTTTTGCTCGATAGTAAGTATATAGTGAATCCTACGCTAAAGTTTGACACTGCATTTATAGTAGAGGTAAATAGCTAAAGTTCCGAAGCTCCAAATGTGGCTTGTCGTCCAGACACATTTTGTCTTATATAACAAAATATCACCATTTGGTTCTTATAATGTAAAGTTGTGGTATATCTGACACTTTTGTTGATGAAACTTATGTAGTATATAATTTATTTATAATTATTTATCAATTATTTATTGACTTACAAATTTATTGATATATAATTCACAGACCTATTGAATATATGAGATATACAAACTTAGAATAAATGAACTTTTTTTTTTATTTTTAATAAATAGATACATTAATTTTGTCAGTATTAAGTTATTGCGTAACGGGTCTTCCTAAAAAACTACAAAAATATTCAAAAGAGAGCATAGTCTAAACGAGCTAGAAGAATCAGTTTGGTCTTAAACTTTAGCTACCTACCTCTACTATAAATGCTATGTCAGACTTTAGCGGAGAATACACCATTTACTTACTATCGAGCAAAAACCGATTATAAATCTTTATTTTGACATTTTTAAAAAAAAATTCTCTAATTTCAAAGAGGTCTATCTCGGGAAGTATTGAAGCTAAATATTCCGTTTTTGTATTAAATTGTAGAAAAGTTTCTCTAGTTTAATAAGAACGTAAACGGGTTTTTTGCTCAAACTAATACTTTAGGAGATATTTTGTAAAAAGAGGCTAAAACATTTAGCGGTTTCTTCAAGATGGCGGCGTCTGTGGTAGTGGGGAAAATAAGAAAACTTGGGACTTTGCAACAGTGTACCAATCCATACACCATATCAAAAAATCAAAAGTACCCTAATTAATGTAACCATGCGAGATTTTTTGGTATAGTTTGACTGGGCTATATGTATATTCTCCAAGGATATTACATCGGTGGTGTTTCTATCACAGAAAGTTAATATTCTACGTTTTAGATATCTTTTGAAGGTACTAGATTTGGTAGACCATATAAAAATATGGCACAATAGGCTTAAATTATGTGTTCTGCATGTTCAACCGTTTCGTCAGTTTGGTTCTTTTTCGGTGGTTTATACCAAAAATTCTTTATGTTGTCATTAATAGTAAAATATTAGGTAAGTCTATTAAAAGAATATAATAGTAGATATGTCATCTTTTTATAATATGAAAAATCTAAACCTTATTTTGGCAAACTTACTTCAGTTCGGTAAAATATATTTAGGTACGTTTAACAACTAAAATAATTACTTTCACTTCTGAATGTTGCGCATCTCCAATATTATTTAAGAAGATAATAAAATATGACTAATGTTAAGTACAGAAGCGCAGTTGATTTTTGCCAAAAACACTAGTGTCACCTATAGAGAACCTATAATTAAACAGATTTAGTATGAAAATTAATTGTGGACTAAAATACAAACGTAAGTAATTAATACCTATTGATCTTTTCTGGTTACATTCTGAATCATATCTCCTAAACACACAGTTAAAGTTACGAAAATCACAATATAAGCTGTATGTTTTAGTTCATATGTTCAGAGACCGGACACGAGCGGCCGATGACTCATCACCCACGCGCACTATTGAAATTTTGTATTTTTAAAAAGTTTTTAATTTTATTTATATAATTGGATAACAAGTGGGTGGTGATCTATAAAATACAAAATACGTTATTATTTGTTTATATTGTAGTTCAAATCGAGTAAATTCTCCGTACTTTATTAATCTCACGAAATATAAGGTAGGTAAATAGAAGAAAGGAATTTAACATTAAAATCGACTTTTTTGCTGTCCGTTTTCTCGACGAAACCAGATGTTGCATCACCATACGAATAGTGCTATTCAATAACTGCGTGATGTTATACATTATTTCTTTTGTCCGTCGTAATTTCGGCCTCATACGTCCGGTCTACATTCATGACACAATGTTTAGAATAAAACTGCAGTCTATGGTCGACTGTTCTACTTTTTCTACCCTTTGTAACACATCACACAAAATGTCACTTATAAATATTTTATTTTCATTAGTTTTTAACAGTTTTTGTGCGGCAGTAGAAGCTTGATGGCATTGTCCATCATTCTTTTTACAATGACCCATTTTTAAATCCAAAATTCATTAAACACATTACAAATTAAGCGAGAAAGAATACTTCAAACTGACTTGTTCTTTACCATGTTTATAGTCACATGAATTACTAAATATTGTTATTATTATTACTTCAAAAAATGTTTTTTCCAAACATGAATCGTTTTATTCCTATTTATTTTATAAGGTGTACCTACTTGAAATTTTATAAATTGCTATAAATGAATGCTTGTATTTATTCATGCTTAACTGTTGAGATTATTTCTATATAGTCAGGTTCGTAATAAATACTAGCATAAATTTAAAATACTATGGAGACAAAAACGTGTTGAAAGCGTTTCTTTAATAATTTTTTGTGCGTGTTAGTTTTTTGTCTGTCTATGTTCGAGTTCATTTAAAAGCCCCAGATATAAATTTGTTGCTGTAATAGCAATCTACATTTCTATTGCTTCATCTCTCATCCTCAATTAAGTTCGACTATTTGCCAACATGAACCGCCACATTACCGACACCTAATCCTACCCCCCCCCCCCCCCCCACATTATATTCTTCATCACCACCAAACTGAAAACTAAACGCCAGCCTTGTTACCCACGCCGACATAGTGACGCCGTGTACCATGACATCATCCGGTAATAAACATCTTACAGGCTCCTCCCCCACGAAATATGCACCAATGGGAGAACGAAGGCTCCCTATATAAGCAGGGGGAGAAGCCAGAGAGATTCATTCGACCTCCGATAGAACTAGCAGCTACTACTACCAGCAACTTCCAGAAGAACTACTACTTCTACTACTAGAACTACAAAGCTAGCATCAGAAGACATCACATCACGGTCTACCTACGATAAGAGGCCCAACGCATCTCGGCCTTCAGTATTACCAGGCCGTAACGACACCAGGCCAGAGGCATCCAGGCCTTCGGCAACTACGGGCCTTCCGACTCCAGGCCTTTAACGTCACCAGGCCCAACGGCCCCAGGCCTTCTGCGACTACAGGCCTTCGGCAACTACGGGCCTTCCGACTCCAGGCCTTTAACGTCACCAGGCCCAACGGCCCCAGGCCTTCTGCGACTACAGGCCTTCTGCGACTACAGGCCTTCGGCAACTACGGGCCTTCCGACTCCAGGCCTTTAACGTCACCAGGCCCAACGGCCCCAGGCCTTCTGCGACTACAGGCCTTCTGCGACTACAGGCCTTCGGCAACTACGGGCCTTTCGACTCCAGGCCTTTAACGTCACCAGGCCCAACGGCCCCAGGCCTTCTGCGACTACAGGCCTACTGCGACTACAGGCCTTCGGCAACTACGGGCCTTCCGACTCCAGGCCTTTAACGTCACCAGGCCCAACGGCCCCAGGCCTTCTGCGACTACAGGCCTTCTGCGACTACAGGCCTTCTGCGACTACGGGCCTTCCGACTCCAGGCCTTTAACGTCACCAGGCCCAACGGCCCCAGGCCTTCTGCGACTACAGGCCTTCTGCGACTACAGGCTTTCTGCGACTACGGGCCTTCCGACTCCAGGCCTTTAACGTCACCAGGCCCAACGGCCCCAGGCCTTCTGCGACTATAGGCCTTCTGCGACTACAGGCCTTCTGCGACTACAGGCCTTCGGCAACTACGGGCCTTCCGACTCCAGGCCTTTAACGTCACCAGGCCCAACGGCCCCAGGCCTTCTGCGACTACAGGCCTTCTGCGACTACAGGCCTTCTGCGACTACGGGCCTTCCGACTCCAGGCCTTTAACGTCACCAGGCCCAACGGCCCCAGGCCTTCTGCGACTACAGGCCTTCTGCGACTACAGGCCTTCTGCGACTACGGGCCTTCCGACTCCAGGCCTTTAACGTCACCAGGCCCAATGGCCCCAGGCCTTCTGCGACTACGGGCCTTCCAACTCCAGGCCTTCAACGGCACCAGGCCTTCGGCAACGGACCAACACATCACCAGGCCCACCACGTCGTGGACCGAACATAGTGCTCGTGAGTGCGGACCGCAAGTGAGTGAGTACCCCCCCCCCTATGCAAGTGAACACGTGATCCCCCCCTGTGTCTAGTGAACGCCACACCAGTGACTAGTGAACGTTTGATTCCCCCCCCGTGTCTAGTGAACGCCACACCAGTGACTAGTGAACGTTCGATTCCCCCCCCAGTGATAAGCAGACACTAAGTTCTTATTCATCAGCCTGTATATATGTATAACCTGTAATATTTGTAAAATACGTTAATATATGGTTTTACTTGTGTTCAACCCCTGTTTTATTGTTGTTGCTATCGCCCTAAGAGTCTCCGCCGCGGCTCTGACACCAAACGGAAAGTGCGTGGTAACAGCCTTAAATGAAAATACCCTGCCTCCCTTCCAGTTAGTATATACACTGTAAAAAATGGGTGTATATCTACATGAAAAATTGTGTAAAATTACTTCAAAATCGATGTAAAAAGAAAAATTTTGTGAAATTACAACGACATTCTCTGCAATATACCAGTATATTTGTAACAATACAAACCAATCTGTACCTTGGCATGAAATTCGGAGTAAAATTACTATCACTTACAATAGATATGTTATAAAATAGTAAAGTTACAAATTAATTGCCGGAATTATACAAATGCTAATGCAATGTTGTCAATATACTTGCAACAATACAGACCAAAATATTAAAACTACCTGTTATTTAATACTTGTACAAAGCAAATATGAATCAACAATGGGGGGGGGGGATTGGGTCTTTCATACATCTATACCGTAAGCGTCAAATTTTAATTTCGGTTTGCACTTCTATCATATGCAAAAGATGATCTTATCCTATGCAGCGATGCCTCCTTGCTAACAGTGGAGGGAGAGCAACGGAGTGGCGGGGGACCCCCACGCCTTACAAATGTCCAGTGTGGCAGCCTCGCTTATGTCTATCTTTAGTTTAATTCGTCGCGCTCTTTTCCACTTACTACTTTCCTATCAGAAATTAAAATATGACGATCTGATTATTTTTTTGCAGATTGACAAAAAGAACAAATTAAATTTTCTCTTTAAGTGATGACGATTGCTTAGATAACTAAGTCGATAATAACGCGAAGATTGTAATACTTATAACGTAATTATGATTATCCTAATGAAATTAAATAATAATGTAGTTGTGTACAAAGTTATAGCAGTACAACTGGGTTTTAGAATGAAATAAAAACAACCCGCCTGAAACATCTGCAGAATAAACTAAGATGTCTAGAGAAAAATAAATAAATAGAAATTTCATGGTAAAAAAAAACTATAAATAAGTATAACAGGAATACCATAAAATAACATAAAAACGACCCTTGAAATAGAAATTAAAATTAGAGATTCTCTCCAGTAAATATAACGAAATAACAACTCTGGAAAAATAAATCTATATATCTATATCTGGCGAACACAGCTAGCGGAGATCATTTGCCGAATATACGTCCGAAGAATATCGACTAGCATCGGGTGATCATACCCCGCGCGCTCAAGCTGTATATCATCCATTCCTAAACAAGCCAGGCACTTTTTGTATTCGACTTTAGACATTTTTTGCTTTATAAGATGAGGTCACATATGTATATCTCTTGGTTAGTAAATGTTGGCGCGATACTTATCAAATTTTATAGGGTTGTCGTAAATAATACGAGGAAGAATACGATTTGGTCCGGGCTTAACTTAGTTTCTTGAAGTAACTTGCACGGCTGTGGTCGTTGTCGGACGCAATTCAAGTTATAGTGTAATATTCAACGTTTTTTGGGCATTTAATAAAAGGTATTGCTAAAATATAAAATCAAGTCGTTTGATTTTTTTTTCTTTTGTAAATTAGAGCGGTAACATACTTTTTATTGGCTTAATTTTGTTGCTAACGATATTTATGTATCTAGTAAGTATATATGTATTTTAATAAGTAATGTTCCTCAACTAATATGAAACTTCTTTAAAATATGAAACTGTCGAAGAGAGAAGAATTTTTTTTGTTACCATCGAAAAGACAGATTCAGAGGCATTATAGGTACGAAAAACTTGTATTAAAAGGTTCGTAGTACGATTGCCCGTTAGCATTGCAACTCTTTAGTCTTTTCTTTGTTTAGCATCCGATTCAGATTGATGGGAGCAAATGAGTGCTAGAGAGTGATGGAACGATAATAGACGACGATACGTTGGGGTTACTAAATAAGGAGCTACTACTGTGAAATGAAACTTAGAATCAAAAAGCAGACCTAAATTCATAGTACATCGACGGTTACAGTACAGGATAAAACTTTATCAGATAGATACTTTTGAAGCAGCAAGTCCAGTTAATACGAGTATTATAGGTAGAGAATATTGAGATGAATTTGAAGTCCCTTGGCAAAGGTTATCTAACAAAGTAATTAGAGATTGTGAAAAAGGCAACCGTATTGAATGTTCACTAGATAATGTTGCAAAGGTAATAGTGGTTGCAGTCAGAGAAATCAAACCACATGTGCCATCCTTTATTCAAGGTGATCGCAGTGAAAGTTATATCGAAATACCTTCTCATGTTTTGAGGATGTGACTATTGGTGACGATTCTCACACTTTATATCAAAAATTGTATGACAGAAATGCTTACCTAAATAGACCGCCGAAACAGTTCAAGCTGCAAATAAACAGTACATCTGGTAAGTGTGTATTTAATTTTTTTACATTAATAATAATTTACTATTCCTTAGGGTGTTCTGACTGCGAAACGCATCTATCAAAAGATGATGTGGATATGCTCCAAGAAAAAAAAAGTTTATCAAACAATGCTGTGGAATTTGCAATAGACACAATTCAATTATTGGACAACACTTATGCTCTGCAGAGGCAGTTTATAACTATATCCGATAGTGTTAACAGCATTAAGAAGGAATAGCCTTTACTATTTTTGCAGGAAGATAATTTCTGGCACTTCAAAAAATTAATGGGCAAGAGCGCAGACGAGTTAGAGAGCATGTTTTTGTCAAAAATTGACAAAATTCTTGAATTTGCAATTAAGAAAAAATATATTCAACATTTAACTGAAAGCCTAAGAATGAAGATGATGATGTCGTTGACAACAGTAGCTACATTCCTTAGGTGATGATTTGAATATTTTGCTTATACGGAATCTGGGAAGGTAAAGAAAAATATTATTTTGAGTAGTAATTATTATTAATGAATTTAATGTTTTACAGAGCAAAAATTTCAAAACTGATGACGTAGCAACAACAGCGCCATGTATAGTCTATTTAAAAGGTATAATAATAATAATAATATCCAAACTAACAAGCTATGAATATATTTTTTTCTACATTGCAGATACAGAGAATTACACATTATACATAGAAAAAGAATATCAACAATAACAGAAAGCTTGATGACAGCAATTAAAATCACATTTGCATATTACTATAATTTAAATTTGGTGTACCCCAAAAGATGTTCGGGCGTACTGGAGTTTCTTCAGAAATATTTTATGAAAATTCATCTGGACAAAGGATCCCGAAACAAAAACAAAATGTCTGGAAAGATACTATACTTAATTAATCAATTACGCAATATGTGAAAATTTTTCCTTTATTGCAATGAAATATACATGTATACTTACATCATTTGCTGAAAGAAAAATGTGCAAATACTTGTAATAATTTTTTTTAGATTTTCTTGCTTTTGTTTTTACCCAACACCTATTGTAGAAGGGAGTCTTGTAAATTTACAATGATAATCGCGGGCAACTTTGTTACCCGCGATTATTACGGTAAAATTACCAGTCCATGTAATATTAAAGATTGCTATAATATTAAAAAATTTGCATGTAAAGTTAAGATATGTGACTTCAAAGTTACAAGTATTACTTGTAAAAATACAATTGCTATATGTAACTATACTTTTAATATTACTATCTTTACGTTTCAACACTGTATTGTTACAAACCTTGTTTGTAACAATACAGTGTCATTTTGTAACAATACAAGTAATATTTGTAACTTTGAAACCGTGTATCTTAACTTTACATGTAAATTTTGTAATATTATAGCCATTTTTAATATTACATGGGCTGGTAATTTTACCGTGATAATCGCGGGTAACAAAGTTGCCCGCGATTATCATTGTAAATTTACAAGATTTCTTTTTACAGTGTACAGTTCATTGATCTCAACAAAACGAACGATGAGCGAAACGTTCCGACAAGTTTCTGTCACGGACCGCGATATATATAGTTACAGACCGATACACAAATATCATAATAGATATATACAAACGAATTTAACTGCGTTTAGGAAATTATAAGGATATAAAAACAAGTGGTTATACATACTATAATAATAACATGAATAATATTTAAAATTTCAATAAAATATGGGTACACAATAAATATATAAATTCTAAAACAAAAAACAAATACAAGTAACATGACGAAAACAAAACATACCAATATATTAATTAGATAAACTAATAATAAATAACTTACAATTTTAAATTTCGCGAGTTTCGGCTTCATTTTCCAAATAAATGAAATTATATAAAATGTCGAACAATTAATTACCTGTTCTTTTTCATATGTAATATAGGAAGTTGCTGCCTACTTCCAGTATAGCCCGCAGTGCCGCCATCTTGAAAATATTTTAGGCAAATGGCATCGACTTTAGTATAATGCAAAATTTCAGATCATTCTCAGCAACAGTTTTACCGCAATCGATCAATTTAATTCCCGGTCAACCATCCTGTATATGTTACCTTCAAAATGTAGTAGTATATCTAGTTGTTGGTTCTCATTTACTTCAACTAAACGCTTTCTTCTACTAAGACTGGAGGTATTGTTTACCTTTCGGTTGGACGATTTGGATATAAGACCCTATATGCTCTTTTTGCTGCATGTTTATTTTTGTTATTTTATATAAAACAGATAAATATGTGCACTTTTTCGTCCTCACTGTAAACCATTTTGGCTATTTTATTAAGGAAATGTCATTTATCAAAAACAATATTTGTTATTTTCACAGCTTACTTTAATAATGTTAACTTTTCTATAGCACAGTAACTACGATATTCGACACTTAATAACCCGAAAACGGTTTAAGATACCGGTGTCATATGATATATTTTTGAAATCAGTGTAAAAGGCCAATTATAAATATTTAATAATATACAGGGTATTCCATTTAAAAAATATATATATATTTTTATACCGTTGTATCTGCACGCCACTGTATTTTTAATAGCAAACAAATAAAATTCAATCTCAGCCACACAACTTTTATTTGAACATTTTTTTTGTATGTGCAATAATAACGCTGATAAAGGGTGGGTAATTTATAATGAATAACCCTGTACAATTTTTAACTTCTAATTTAAAGAAAAATATTTTATTTTATAAATAGGATTTTTAAATTAAAATCTTCGTTTGTTCATAAAGTTATGTATGTACCACGGGCGTAACTTGCTTTTATGGAGCTACAGCCTTTTCCTAAGCCTCAGCTAACGCTTCGGGTCATAAAAGTTTCTTTACACCCTTGATGCATAAATATCTGGGCTGATGTAAACTGGCACCAAGATATGGATTTACCTGCCCTGCAAAAAGATTGCTTACGCCCGGTATTATCAACGTATTTAAAATGACTTTTATGTTAAGTGGCATTTAAATATCATACAAGCGTATTATGAACATATTTAAAGGGCCATTTGAGGATAAAAGCGCTTGCAAAGTTATTATTAAATGTACAAGCCTAGTTGTCTAGATATTATTTTTCATCTTTTGTATATATGAATAATCTATAAAAGGAATTTGAAATAGATTCTTCGTCAAGTGACAACAAAAATTAATGGAAATAATTCCGAAGACGATCAAAAATATTTAACGCAAAATCACAACCCTTAACATATTATCTCATAATTAATTTTTTGAAAGATTTCGATTTACGAAAGAATGTCTTAACAAAATGTTAGGCTATATTGAAAATAATATTTAATATGATTCTGCAAGAAACCAGTGTTTATCACCAATAAATCAGTTACAGGTTTTACGTATGCATCATCACAAATAAGTACGACACAACTACTAGAAAACGTGCACACTGCTGACAACTTCAGAGAGTTCATATGTCCTAAATTCGAATTACTTGTACTAATACCATTACCAACATCTCAAAATATCACATTTAGTTAAATGCTGGTTAATGTACTTCATAATACAGACCACTTATTTGAAAGGGCATTTAATTTAAAGATCTTTTAAGTAAAACTGCTTTTAATAAAAGTTGATAATACCGGGCGTTAATTCTATAGGTAATCTCGGCACCGTTCGGGTAATGATCGCTTTAAAGCTAAAAGTAATAAATTAAGGAATTTCCTAATGACCAAATAGATTATTTCAAATGTATTTTTATTTGTACATCTATTGTGGGACATACTATTGTGGGACATACATAGACGATGCTCCTTTTTTTCCACATATGTGGGCTACTGCAACTCCTGTTACGCTGTAAAATTTACTTTTGTTTTAGTTCCCGAAAGATTTTGTGTCTTTGTCTAAATACGTGGATTTTGTATAAGCTCGTGACTTTTTGGGCGTACCCTGTACATTGTTTGTTTCACCGGTTGCTAAGACTGCCTGCCGTATACCTGCATGTGTACTAAACCTACTTTTGAGCCTTCAGAGCCCTAAATCACGTACCGTGAAATTGACAGTTGGTTTTGTGTATTATCGAGCAATTACACTCTATTTTTGTGAAAACCTCTGTATCTAAGTAACTAATTCTAATTATCTTAGCTCTAGCTTATTTTACCCTACCTGTAGTTTCGTATTTTCTGCATTCGCAGTTACTTTTACGCCTTGTTTAAGTTTTTTTTAATATCTACTTATTTATTACGTCCGATCTCTACATAATGCATTCATTTGTGGCTCGAAATGCTCCGAGACGACAGTCAGGCCGTTGTGTTTGCTGTTTCACGTGTTTTTGCGTATTTCCAAACACAGTATCTCGAGCAGGTCCGTTTATTGTTTTTTTTCCTTCGCAGTTATCTCACTAAAAATGTAAGAGGTATTAAAATAGGGGATTGCTTGGAATAGTGAGCATACCTTTAATTGTTTGCAGATCGCTTGTTGCCCTATCATCGTTATTCTAAGTATTAGAAACCTCTGTAATTCTTCCTTGAAACCCCAGTGGAGGATAAGGGTCGCTGGTACTCTGAAACATAAGTTTTGATCGGTTCTCTTAACCGTCTTCTTGCAGCGTTTTGATTAGAGCTTGCATATTTCAATAGTTACCTGCAGTATCTGTTTTCCTTCCGTAATAAATTGTATATATACTTCTGAGGTTTTGTTTTGTTGCTTTCTGTCAAATCTTGGTTATGTCACTCAGCTGACCGTGCGCGACACGTTTACCAACTGTTTAGTACGTGAATTTCCTATCGTACTGCCGACTTTATATTTTCTACGTACAATTGTTGAGTATTTCGCTTATTTTCTTTTCGTCTACGTTATGTGTAGGGTTGCGTTTAATTATATTTAAGTCACGGTGTCGACTCCCTTCATTGTCAATTCAGTTTTGTGCCTATTATGTTCTTTCGAAATCTCCCGCCTTTCGTTCTGAGATGTTTCCGGGCATGTCGCTTCGGAAGGCATGCGTAACAGACGCGCGATGGATATGGAAGAGGTTCCCGCTTTTTGACGGCACTTTTTGATAGTCGGTTCTGTGTAGGACATGGTGTGCAAATTGCTTAACTTCCTTTAGTACTTAGGTACATTATCTATGTGGATATTCTCGCGTATGCGGCTTTACTTGGAGTAAGCAGTAATTACCGTTACCTTAATTTTGGGTTATTAACGTGAATTTCTATCGTTGTACCGTTATCTAAAGATTCACGTATGGCCATGTGCTGGTTTTTTTATTAATTTAAATTTTGCACCCTGGAGTGACTTGTGAGTCGTTTATCGTGGAATCTCCATTTTCATATTGGGGTAAGTGTTTGAAACTCTGTGTTAAATGCTCGGGATTTTATCTTTGTTTCTTTTCTTCTCTAATTTAATAGGATTCTTTTGACGGGCACAAAAGCCCTCAGAAGCCGTTAGGATTCTTTGGACGGGCACAAAAGCCCACAGTAGCCGTATTTCTGGCTTTATCACCCCGCATTATCGCCGAAGAGCGCGGTGGTTTCTAACGTTGTTGCAGTAGTTGCATCTCTACATCTATCCCGCCTGTTGAAGTGGAATTTTCATCAAGGGGGCCTACGCCATTTTGTTTATTCGTTGCGGCCAACCGACGTCCATTTTGCCAGATAAGTGCAACTAACGCTGTAATTTTACATCATATTTTACGTCTGATTTTTCGACGTCTTGACGCCAAAGTGCTGGTCTTTATCTTGTCTAAATTTTGACCTAAGAATTTTTGAGTGGCTTAATAGCTATCGCACCACTCAGTTAACTGCGAGGTCACAAATTAGTCCTAAATAAATTACCGTTTTCCTTCTTGTTATATTTATGTAATATTCAGTTTAATAAATTTTTTTTGGTTATGTCATTACCGCAATTCTGTAGCTCTATGTTGAGACAAATATTTAATTAAAAAGTAGTTATAGTAAATCCATTACCGTAGCACTATATCTCTTGGAGAGATATTATTTAAATTAGTATTATACCTAGTATTTTCTTTACCGTTAGAATAATTGTAGGTCTCATGATGTGTTGAATTTTTAATCTAATTTCTGATAATAATTTTGTACGTTTATTGCCGTAAGATAGAAAATTTGTCTTTCACGTTGATCATTTAATTTTTCTGAGCTAGATAAAATCATTTCAGTAAGAGCAAATTTTGGTTCGGGAAGCTCAGTGTTTTTGTATATTATAAAAAATTTCTTTTCTAATTTTACCTTTAATTATTTGACTTTGCTATTAAGTATCCTTCATTTAAATTAATTATGTTCATGTATTCAAACCTGGTGTTTTGGTATTTAACGAATTTTTCACATAATTAGACTAAGTCTTATATACTGGGATATTAATTTTCTGGCGTATTATATATTTACACTTTTGTATTAACATTGCCGTTGTGGCGTGTCCATGACATCATTTGTACTTATTTCATGTGAGGTGAAGAAACGTTTCTGCTACCAACCATCTACTGCTGAAGCGCAGAGATTATGCTATAGTATTAAGACTTGTTATTCTCTTTCAACTTTTTTTTTGGTTACCTAACGCTTGTGTTTAAGGTTTATCAAACTGCCTAGTTTTCATTTCATTATATTTTAATTAATCTCATTCAACGTTTACTTACTTTTATTTTATATATATTTAAACTGTTCAGACAGATTCGAGTCGCTTTGCAATCGCTCTGTTATTCTTAACTTCTCCTGTTATTTAAAAAAAAAAACAAACAAAATCAACACAATCAATTTTAATTAAATTTTGCTACATTACGTAATACCTTTTCTTTTATTTCTTTTACCTCTTCATTTCTCAAATAAATTTTGTGACAAGCACGTACATAAGATTGGGTGCTTACGTTATACAGGGTGTTCAATAGGTAACCCGCTGGAGGGACACAGCCAGTGGTAGCTCGTAGGAGGCGCAGGTAGGTTATCTGTAAGATAGCATAGTGTCCTGGTGCCCGGACAACGTCGCTAGCGTCGTCGCCGATCGACGCTCTACTCTTAGGTGTTCGAATTATCTGAACCGTCACACCGTCTGCGACTGAGTTAGCTCGGCCCTGCGCTTTCCAGATTTTGTCAACCCCTATTGTGATTCTCCGTGTCTTTACCTTAATTTGGTCTTTTATCTTAGTGCGACGTAGGTCCGGTAGCACTCCATCGATCACTAACACCACAAACGCATGCGAAGCGTTTCATTCCAAACTAAATGAGTCATTTTCTTCAACACTATTCTATCTAATCTAATCTATTTATATTTTTATCGAAAAGCTTAAGGAATTTCAAATAGACACTTATGTTAAAATTCAAAATGTACACTCACCAGCAAGAGTTAAAGACACACGCGCAAAACAAAAATTAAGAACTCTAAATGAACTGTGTGAACAACTAAATAATGGAACAATATCACGATTGCACTTAGTGAAGTGTATATCATTTTATTCATCAGCATGACTTCAAGTACACTATTTTTTTATTATAGTTTTTATATAATTAAGTATTTTTTATTTTCTATCTTTTTGCTGTTTGACAATAAGTACTTCAACTTGAAACACACTATTTTTATATTAATGTCTTTGTATAATTAAATATTTTTTATTATTGTTTTCATATGAGTACATATTTTTTATTTTCTATCTTTTTGCTGTATGTACTTCAACTTGAAATACACTATTTTTATATTATTGTTTTTGTTTGCTTTATACGGTGCCCAGTTTACATAGACCCTCTGCGACTACATTTTTAGCTAGTGTCCGAATTACCAACGAGATTAAAATTTCAGGTAGGTTAGTGCCCAATTTACATCCAGCCAGATATCTATTATATATTTAATTAACTCACAAACAACCATGCGATTTCGCGTTAAAACTTAGAACAAACATACTTTATACTTACATAAAATTAAAAATCCCGAACACATATTTATTTATTCGTTATGCTCGCGCATGAACAACAAAATAACACGTAAACCGACTGACTGAAGTCAAAAAAATATCTCCTGTACTCGCTTCTTATAATTGTCTATCTGCAAAATACCCAAAAGTATAGTCGTAAATTCCCAGTGTTAGGTTAATATTATATCAGAAACTGGTCGTAATTAGAGAATTCGCGTGTCTTCACTGTTAAATAATAAGTATAATTACATGTTCTCGATGTTATTTTATTCGATACCTCGAACACATATGCAGTCAATGTAATTTGTTTATTTGAAACTTGAATTTTGTTTCTCACGCTTCGAACGCAACTCTCATTTTATCAATTTTAATTACGTTTTCTTTAATTGACTTCAAAACTGTCATAGATGCGACGGACCCGTGCGCAGCGCTTTCAGATAAAGGTTTCTTACCTGCCATGCATGAAATGAAAAGATATACATTTCATTAATCTTTCAACTGGAATTAGTTATATTTTACGTGTCTTTTTTTAAAAGTATTCATACAAATACAATAACTGTAATTCTTAGCCCTGTTGCTTTGGTTTTGCTATGTCATCTTCAAAACACTGTGTTCCAAACCTTTTGCAAAAAACATTAGTTATGGCTATATGTCTGTCGGCGGTTTCGTTCATTAAAACTGAAAGTTCCACCAGCCGGCGGAATCTTTACAACTACAGTAACCTCTCCGCCGACAAGGACAGTGTTTTGTGCAGAAACGGCGGAATGGGCATATTTGTTTTATTAAATTCCGCCGGCCGGCGGCGTATTAATATACTAAATAAAATTCCACCGTTGTCGTAACGATCATACATGATCATCACGTAGTTTTATATATTAATGTGCGCGTGAATCAACATTACACAGATTGAAATGGAGAACTTCATTAACGGAGCGAACATTTCAAATCTACTTTTATTATATAAATAGAATATTATGTTGGATTACTTTGAGCATATTTCTTGTAAACAGAAATAGAGACAATATCAATATAGGTGACCATAAATTGCGTTCGGAAATATTTCAAAAAACCGTGTAAAGTTTGTGTATGTCAAGTACCTGTCAGTTAAATGCTGTACCTACACTTACCAAAAACGCCTATCATTACCGACGTCCCTTCTTATAGTGATGATAAAAATTTTTGACCAAGAGATTTATTCAGATGTCCACGTTTTGAAATCTTCGAATACCGGAAAAGTTGTTTTTGTACTCATATAACATAACATACAGTTTTACGTATTCATGTGGGCGCGGGAAATTCTAATTTCCGGCACTCGTGCGGGAAGTAAAGTTGGTACTTACTGTAACTTGATAACATTTTAAAGCCATACACCCCTAATCCTACTAATGCACTGGCCAGTTCGTTGTTTTGATATGACAGTAATAAAAGACAGTGTAATAGAAATTGTTATATTTCAAAGGTTTGTAATTAAATGTCAGAGCATCAACAAATATTGTATAAATTACCATTATTAACTCTTTTCAGAAATTGAAAGAGAACAATTATTAAAAATTTTGATAGCACAATTTTCACAACCAGATATTGATACTCCAGGGATAAGCTGATTCGTATCAATTGATCTCGATAGTGAGGGTAAGGTAACGTTAGTAGTATTTATTAGATAATCCTTGTTGTATTTCAGACGTCGAACAAGTTGCAGGAGGAATCAACATCTCTGACTGTTTTAAACCAATTGAATTCTGCTATGCAGAGAATTTTCGATATATCCTTCTGGAACTATAGATGATTTTCATCCACCATGCCTTTTAATTGAAAGCAAGTAACCTCCTTTGTTTGCCAACAATGTCGCTGAACTCCTTCGGAAACAGTGACCTGTGAAGTTACTTACGCTATCAAGCTATGGTACTCAGCTATTCGCATTGGAATTTTACCAATTGTATTAAGACCAAGAGGTGAAGAAACACACTTGCCATTGCGATATGTTAAGAAGAATCGTTAGTTTTTGCCTGGTTTTAAATTTGCAGATTGCCGAATTAATGCAATCCATTCTGGCAAAATGATTGCAAATATACGGCTGTTATCTGTTTTTGTTCGTGGAATTATTACAATAATTAAATTATTTTTAAATTCTATGTCTCGCAATGACATTTTGCAAAGTTCTACAAGTCGACATGCTCCAGAAATACCCATTATTAATGCAGCCTATAAATACATATAGCATTGAATAAATTTAAAATATACAAGAATGACTACCTTCATTAGTAGGAACAAGGAATCTGGTGCTTCAACAATAAATTTAGTAATTGGTTCTTCGCTTAATACTGCCGATTTTTTAGGCTGAAGATGTTTCATTGCCTGTTTTAAGTATGCTATGAGTTTTGCATATTTAGATATATCCGTATTATCATACATTATTAAGAATGATTTTAGCATAGAATAAGTAGACCATGATGATTTATTTGATTGTAAACTTTGAAAATAAACTATTAAACAATTTTCTGAGTAAGTTTTTATATTTTTAGATCTAACCCATGTTATGAATTTACCATAAATAGTGTTGTATCAGTCTTTTGATTTTGTAGGTAATAAAGTATCGATTGCAATATTGGCAGCTTCAGGAATTTCAGGAGGTGTACATTGTATTTCTTCATCAGAATGCATGTTTTAGAGGACATTTTAATTTTGTATTCAATGTTTGGCATTTGACTAATTTTAAATTAAAAGTCCATTCAAATAATAAGTACTGCCCACTCAAAATTTTTGAATTAATATGAACAAACTTGTAGTATGTCATAAATGATAAAGTATTTACAGGAGGTATTATTTAAGTATTCGTACAAATAATATTGTACAAACTTCGTGTGGGAAACATTTCGCGAATTCGTGTCCATAAAACGCTCGCCTTTCGGCTCGCGCTTAAAAAATGGCCACTCATACGCGAAATATATTTTCCCGCCCTTGGTTCGTAAATAACTATTTTAATTAAAAATTAAAGTGACATTTCGTGCATTCACCTTTCGATGAGCAACGAGTGATTCGTGTTCGACTCGAACGTAATATATAGTAATAAAATCTAGGTGATGAAATAGCAATTTCCTAAATTTCCTTTGTTAAAAGTTGGAGAAATAGGAGTCTTTGCTAAAAAAATCTTCCAACAAATTTGTAAGCGCAAGAATATAATAACTACCTCCATGAAATGCTTAAGTTAATTAGGTAATCAATTTTAGGTTAGGTATAATACTAATGACTTTAATCAACAAAATTTTGAGTTTTTGAAAATCCACAACTGTTAGAAATATTATTGTAAATATTTACGGTAACATTTTGACAATTGGTATAAAAAGTTTCTGATTGGTTTACAACTGATAAAGATTGTACAACGTTATAGATTCAGATGTAAAAGTTGCAGTCATGATACACCTGACTGTACTAATTTGTAGTTCGTTATTACTTATTAATTGTCACAAATGATGTTATTGGCTTCATTATTTTATCTGCAATGGTTTTCTTACTATAGACCGAGGTTTCAACATAACCCTCGGCCACTGTCGAAGAACACCAACCTTCATGTCTTTTAAGGGTCAATAAATCATCTTAATTATTTGAAAGGATAGTAGAGCAACTTCTGCAAAAGCAGTGACCTGTGGATTGACCAGCAATTTTTGGAAAAAGAATTCCAAATATGTTTAGACACTCCAAAGAATTGGTCTATTACCACTACGGTAATATCAGTTTTTCTTAGTTTTTTATATTTTAGAAGCAATCCAATCCACACGGTCTCTTTTACTGCAAAGCGAAGGCATACATTATTATTTGTTGCTGGTATAGTCATAAATACAACATGTTATCAATGGACATTTGACATACCTATCTCTTA
The DNA here is from genome assembly GCA_963170755.1 of Amphimallon solstitiale. Taxonomy (NCBI): domain Eukaryota; kingdom Metazoa; phylum Arthropoda; class Insecta; order Coleoptera; family Scarabaeidae; genus Amphimallon; species Amphimallon solstitiale. The sequence goes on from OY720677.1 coordinate 8,768,169, forward strand.
CCGGTGGCATGCTCCAGCAATACCCATTATTAATACTACTTAAATTAACATGTAATATTCAATAATCTTCAGTCTATAAGTGGATGTATGTAAGTGTGTGTGGGTGGGTGTGTATGTTCCCTATAGATTCCGAAACTGCCGAACCAACTTTGATGAAATTTTCAGGAAAACTGTAGCATAGTCTGGAGAGTGTTTTGTGATATTTGATGGCGATCGGACTAGACATTTAAAAAAAAATCCATTGGGTGTCCCTATAACAGTATATTATAATTGTGAAGTATTACGTATAACAATGCCTTCATTAAAATAAATGAGGAATCCGGAGCTTCTGCAATAAATCTCCCAAGAATTTTTAATTTTTTCCAAGATTGTTGTTTTTCTTTTGAGAAACGGGATTCGTTTTTTGAATTTAGATATATTGATATTGTCGTGCATAATTAAACACGAGTTTTAACAATGAATAGGTTGACCACAATAACTTCTTGCTTGAAAAGCCTTGAAAATAAGCCGACAAACAATTTTCAATATTATTTCTGGCATTTTCTCTTTGCACCATTGTACAATTTTTCCATAAACGTTCTCTTGATCTTATCGGCAGCAAATTTCGTACCAAGATTTACAGTTTCCGAATGTCAGACATTATAGGTAGGTATTACAGAAAAATTGTTCACTTGGAGAACAAAACTTGCAAATTATTGCAATAATATAAATGTCAAATAAAATTAGTTACTAGAAGACAAATGATAATCCACTTGGGGCAACTTTTTCGAAATTCAAATTCGGAGCTGAAGTTACAATTTAACTTTTATCGAAAAGCAGTTTCATGCAAATATTTCGTTAATTATACCTTCTAAACAAATTTAATACGAGTATAAATGTATTTAGAAGTTAATTTACGTATTTAAGTTTTGTAACTAACATTTTAAATGCAGACTGAAAGTAACACTTTCATGCTTATCAAAAAAGCGGTTTATTGCAACATCTTTTATAAGTCTACTCCAAGAGTATAGAAATATTTAAAACTTAATTTAGAACAACTTTTGTATACAATATTAGCACCGCATATACGTATAAGAAAGTCGTGTAATACCTTACATCTCATTTTTTTAGACTAATTGAAGTCGTCAGTTGATCTACGGTAGAATAATTATTATTTACGCAAGTGAATTCATCATATCTTGGAATACACGAAATACTTACGTAACCGGTTTAAAAAAGTATATAATAATATACAACACACGTTGTTTCAGTTTCCTTGTAAAATATTGCGATGATGTTGAAGTATCTATACGGTTTTCTTCTCCTACATATCATGAGGATGGAAGCTACAGGAAGTCCTGGTTTCAATTTTACTGTGGATAATGGTAATTATTCTTAAATATTTTATACTTGCTGAAGTACCGACAAGAACAAAATATATATTTCAGATCTGATATCAATTCCACTAGATGCCATCAAAAGCCAGACAATAGATATAGGTAATAATTGAATTATAACCACAATAAACATGATAAAGAGGTGAATATGTTTCAGTGCACGGCCTTCCGAACATAACTCCCGGAACTGCACAAATAACAAGATTGTCTATTACGCTTACGGTAACAAGGAACTAAATCTATTTAATAACAATATATTTTTGTCTGTATTAGTAATTTATCTACGCATTATTTAAGTCGAAATATTTTATGAGGAATTTTTAAAAATAACACTAATTACTAGCAAATATTATAATTTCGCTCAGATAATGATAAAAGAGTATTAACAATAACATTATACAAATATTCTGAAAGTGTATGTAATAAAACTATGTTGTAATGATTATGACTTTTTATTCACGTTATACCTTAATTGTAAGGGCTGGGTGTAAAATTAGGGGCACAGGTGAACTCGTCACTATTTTTAATCCCTACCCTTTTAAACTAGCCAACTGGTCACCAAAGAGAGTCAGGTAACTTTGAAGATACCCCTTTGAAACCGGTGATCTCGTCACTTTCACTTAAATAGCTATTGGCAACCACTAATAAGATTATCTTTATTATCATGAAACTTTGGGTAAAATATTTTGAAATTTGATATAAATTGACTCTCTTGTAAAACGATTGCATTTGTTTGCTATAACTTGTTACATTGTTTATATAAAAATTCAAAGTTTAAATGATAATCCACCAACTAAGAAAAAAGCTGTGCGTCAAGCAGAATTATTTGTGCAACAAAAGCTGCATGATTTAGATATAGGAAAAATTGATGAATATGAATTTGTTAAATTAGTTGCGCATAGATGTTCTTTTAATAACCAACGATTTTGTAAAATCAGTTATGTTTATTGAAGGTATTTATGCTTTTTTAATGACCTACGATTTTATAGAATTAGATATGTATTGTTATCCTACCATGTTTATTTATTTTTGTACAGGACTTTGTAGAATCTATTATAGTTATGAAGGTATATGTAAGTTGTAAATAAATTTCAGATCTAAATGTAGTTTATAAACATGTGATGTGTTGAAGAAAAAAATGGGTGTGCTTAAGACCACACGGCAGAAGGGAAAACTTCATCAAGGCGAGGTTAATAATAGAGCCGAGCGTGAAACGGTTGCCGAGCGAATATAGAAGAGACCAGCAGGGACGCGTTAACTATATCTCTCTCGCTCCCTTAGTCGCCTCGATCCGACTTTACCCGAACAAGCGTTACAGTCTCGTTCAGTGCCCACATACAACGCGCCCATAGAAGTTTTCACTTCAAAAAAAGCTGTAAATAAATTTCAGATCTAAATGTAGTTTATAAACATGTGATGTGTTGAAGAAAACAATAAAAGTATTTTTATTCTACTATGCTTTTTTATTTTTCTACACTACTTTGTCAGATCTGTTATGGTTATGAAGGTATATGTGTTCGCAAATCGCCTGAGTCCAAAAATTAAGCCTCGGACTAAAAGTGCCGAGATGGCTAGTCTCGGGTGACGAGATGACCGCTCGTGATTCTACCTCCGGTGACGAGTTGGCTAGTCGCCTAGGTCCAAAAATTAATCCGGGGATTAAAAGTGCCGAGATGGCCCGTGTCCAAAATTACAATTGCCAATAGTCTCTGGAGTTTACCTTTACTCTTTATACTAATTTTGTTAAATAAAACCACAAATGCATATGGCATCATAAAATGCCGCCTTTTAAAGAAATTTCTTTTTAACGATGTCATTGGTTTTTACACAATGACGTCATCATCATTTCTTTTAAAATGGCAACCTTCAGGTTTTTTTTTTCAGTTTTTAATAGACCTTCTTACTCCTTAAACGGTGATGTAGAAAAATTGGTACCTTACTTAACAATCCCTTTGAATAAATGACTCATTTACAAAATAAAAATTATTTTAACAAAAATCTTAATTTAAATCAACTTAACTGGGAAAAGTTTGGCAATTATCTAAATTGTAAAAAGCCAGCCTAATTTTGAAGTTATTTAAATCAACTTAGCTTGGAAAAGTTTGCCAGTTATATAAATTTTAAAAAGTAAATCTAAATTTTGAAGTTAAGAACAAAAAATGGAACATTTAACTGAACGGGAAAGAATAGAGATTTTAATATACCGGGTGTCTGTTTAAGCTCGGCCACCGGCCATATCTCGGCAACCGTTTATCGTACAACCTGGCGGAAAAAATCTTGATGGTAGAATGGACGACGGAAATTAAAACAAAAATATTTTTAAGTTTCCAAAATGATCGCAAGGGGGCTCAATTCTCAAGATAAATTAAAAATTCGATAATTTTTCATTAAATTCTAGATTAAGATAGATTAAAAATTTTACTAGCAAAATTTTTAGACGTTTTTATACAACTTTCATTTGAAACTTTTTGATCTAACTCCCATACGAAGGGGAGAGTGGAAAGGGGTATGTCTGCGTACAAAAGTCGGTATAATTTTAGTTTGCCCCAACGGATTTTAATGCTTCTGGGCTCATTAGATAGAGAATTTTACAAGGAATTGAAGGATATGTAGTACGAAATTACTTGTTTGTCAAAGAAAATAACAGGGGGCGCTGTCCTCAATGTATGCATATTACTTGTTCTTCCTTTAAAATTTTAAACGGAACGGTATACTTTTAATATCGTAATGTTGAAGCACTTAAAAACTGAAGAGAATCATGAAAGCCGGAAGTTGCTACCTTTTTTCTTGACGAAGATATAGTCATACGAGGATAATCCAAAAAAAATAAACAATTTTAAATATAAATTTATTTATTTATTGTGAGTAATAATTTTATTTTAATTTTAAAAGTGTCACTAGACAGTGTATAGTTCGCTTTCACTAAATATTTTAATCATAGTCTTCCATAAATAACGAGGGGAAAAAAACAATATAATATAATGCATTAGTTATAATCAAATCATTTACTCATTAGTAAGGAAAGGGTATACAAATTGATATCTAATTCATCCCCGCCTATAACATGAAAGTAAATAAAAGAACCTATTATATACCTAAACATAAATAAGAAAATATATTGACCAAGTAATATAAAGGAAAAGAAAATATATTTAATCAGAAAGTACCAAAAAAAAAACAAGAAAGAACTTCAACTTAACAAATGTTTAAAGTGTCCACCTTCATTTTCAATACACGTTTACTTGTCGGTTAGTAGAGAGCAGAGTTATTTCCATTTCGGAGGCAGCAATTGTTGTTCTGCCCCATAAATAAACATCAAGAACATCTGGCAAGGCGAATAAAAACTCAATAATGTCATCTTTCGGGATAATTTAGGGAATATTGCCCCGAAGCAAGAATGCATTTTCAAAGCATTGAAAATACATTCTGATCATGTCATAAGTTTCAACGTTAGAATACGACATTTTTCAAACTTAATAATGATGTGCAGGTGTCCAAAAAGGCTTAATTTGCTAAATACGTACAAAAAGTTTAACTACAAGTGACACTATTATCATTTCAATTTTCATGGCCTACCTTGGAAATATCATCATAATGAAATTTAGTATCACTGTGCATGCCTTGTTGTATGATGGAAATTAAAAAAAAATCAAACTACACTATTCACAATTATTATTATTTTCTTTCAATGTTGGAAAGATATGAAATGATATTTAAAAAATAGTAGCTAGAGTATTTAAAAACATAAAATTTCAAGTGAGAGCGAACTATGCATTGTCTAGAGACCCTCTTAAAATTAAAATAAAATTATTACTCCCAATAAATAAATAAATTTATATTTAAAAAGTTTTATTTTTCTGGATTGTCTTCGTATGACTATATCTTCGTCAAGAAAAAAGGTAGCAACTTCCGGTTTTCATTATTCTCTTCAGTTTTTTATGTGCTTCAATATTACAATATTAAAAATATACGGTTCCATTTAAAATTTTAAAGAAAAAACAAGTAATATACATACATTGAGAACAGCGCCCCCTGTTATTTTCTTTGACAACCACGTAATTTTGTGCTGCATATCCTTCAAGCCTTTGTAAAATTCTCAATCTAATGAGCCAAGAAACATTAAAATCCGTTGGGGCAAATCAAAATTATACCTACGCAGACATACCCCCCTCCACTCTCCCCTTCGTATGGGAGTTAGATCAAAAAGTTTTAAATAAAAGTTGTATAGAAACGTCTAAAAATTTTGCTAGTAAAATTTTTAGTCCATCTTAATCTAGAATTTAATGAAAAATTATCGAATTTTTAATTTATCTTGAGAAGTGCGCCCCCTTGCGATCATTTTGGGAACTTAAAAATATTTTTGTTGTAATGCCCGTCATCATTTTACGAACAAGATTTTTTCCGCCAGGTTGTACGATAAACGGTTGCCCAGATATGGCCGGTGGCCAAGCTTAAACAGACACCCGGTATATTGGTTGGATACGGCGATAGACTAAGAACTCTGCGAAAGCTTGTAAGTTATTCAATCAAGCACATCCTGATAGACCTCCAGTTGCAAGATCTACAGTAGGTAAATTTGGCGCCAAGTTTACGGAAACTGGATAAAAGATTTGTCTCGAGAAGGTTGACCACGAATAAGTGATGAAACAAAATTAAAAGTATTTACTTGAAGCAGAGAAACACCATTATATTTCTACAAGGCAACTTGCTCTAAATAACAAAGTGGAGCACAGTTGTGTTGTAAGATTATTTAAAAACGAAAAGTATCATCGGTACAAGCTGCACCTAATTCACTTAAAGGAAGATGATTCAGACTACCGAATGCAATTTTGTGAAGAATTAATGTTACGACGTGATCAAAATCCCAATTTTTTAAACAACATTATTTTTTCTGATGAAATCTCAACAAATCAGTACATCGCCATAACTGTAGGGTATTAGTCACGGGACAATTCTCACTGTCAACATCAAGACAATCTAACCTAAATACTTTGGCACTTAATGGATGGGAATGATAGGACGGCGTTTTTTAGGACCTTACTCTTTTGAAGGAGACCTGACTGCCCCCGGTATTTAAATTTTTTGCAATTTGATTTGGTGTCAACAGTGGCAGCTCTTTTTCCTAATAATGAAGATGGCGACGTACCTCATCAGAATATTTGGTTTCAACAAGCCTCCTCATTTTGGCATAGAGGTCCTTCAATATCTTGATGCAACATTTACAAAAAAATGGATAGGACCAATCGAGTGGCAAGCGTGTTCCCCCAACCTAACGCCCTTAGGATTTTATGTATGGGATTACTTAAAATCAAAAGTTTATTTCAATAGACCCAACAAATGGAAGATTTGCAACAGAGAATTCGTGATGCAATGCAACAAATTAGGCCAGATATTATTGAGCGCAGTATATAAGGTGTTTACTGCCGCGCTGGTCAATGCCAAATGGTTGGAGGGGGGTACTTTGAACATTTGCGTTAAGTTCTGTTGATTAATTTGCTAAATATGTTTTGTATGTTTTTTTTTGATAATTATGGTTACCAAAAAAAATTGATGATGACATCATTATGTAAAAACCAATGAACCCATTCAAAAAAAAATTATCAAAAGACGGTATTTTAAAAACAAAAATTGACCTGCCCGAGCGATTTTCTCAAAAATATTATAGAACGCTTTTATGAATTTTGTTCCAAACTTTATCACCGCACTGTATATAAACTACAATATATCAAGTACAATTTCGAAATTTGAAATAAATACCGAAGAACAATATACTAAAAATGAGGTGTGGATACCACAAAACTTTCTTATACGTAACTGTGTTTACAAATTTGTGAGTTTCTCAAAAGTAAGTTTTAAATTCTCAACAAAATAAAGCTTTGAATATAAGTATTATTTCTTGTCCAAATTGTGAAATTGTTTTTAATTTAAATTACCCCAAATTTATTTCAAAGTATTTTAATGTCGTAATAAATCTCTTTAGAATGTATAATTTGCGAAATATTTGCAAAATACTACTTTTCGCTAACAGTAAAAAGTTACTTCCATTCAAAATTTTATAGTTTTTTTAAACAAAAATTATTCCAAATGCTAAATACTTTTGCATTCTCAATAAATGCATAGAATGCCAAATTTGGGAGATATTTGCCAAAAACTGATATTTGATAAGAGCAATGTTACTTCCGGTCGGAATTTTTAGATTTTTCCTATACAAAACTTGTTCTCAATCTAACCTAAATACTTTGGCACTTAAGAAAATCTGTATAGAATGCATAATTTGCGAGATATTATATAAAAGCTGCTAAATTGTTTATAATTCGCTGAGCTCCAACAAAAAGCTCCGATGTCAGTGAGCTGAATCTTTTCGTTCCGTCGCGTCGCTACATTGCCGAACAATTCTGATGTGTCGAAAACAACTGGATTGTCATTGTCGAAGAGTTTTCATGTCATTGATTAAAAAGAGTATTATACCAAACGCCACTAATATTGCTGATGTCATAATTTGGGTATTGTTCAAAAGCAGCGGTTCCATCGTATATTATCGGAGAATGTTATTTATATAATTAATGACTATTATAATTTGAAATTTTAATATGTTTTAAGATACTTTTATTGTATTGTTTATATACTTTTGTATTTTTTTTGACGTGTTCTACGCATTTTATGCACTATACAGAACTAAATAAATTTATTATTATTATTATTATTATCATAAAGTTTATAGGACGAAAATAGCATATAAATAGAACATATATGTCTAGACTTAGTCCAGGCATTATAATTTAACGGTTTTGAAAATTATTATAACACTGGCATTGAATGACATCAATTAATACGTTATAACTGCTGAAAGCAAGTTTGAACATGGAGATTGAATAAATTCAAATATCGTTTACAATACAGTGCAAAAAAACGTAAATAATTGAAGCCTATTTTGAACTAGAGTGCATGCTTGGATAATTTCAGACAGCACTTCCCAGAGTTAGTTGTAATTCCCAAATTTTTTTATATTGCCTTTACAATTGTGTTGGTGTTTTTCTAAACACTCTTTATAAAATCTTTCTAAAATTCACTTTTAATACATTTCCATTCTTTAGAAATTCGTTTAATATAGACAAAATTCGATTTTTCTACTGAAATAAACTACTTCTTCCGGTCTACCGATTTTATCGAAAATCTAATCAGATCTCAAAAGTAAGATTGTACTTATAAAGTTTTCTATCCATAGCTGTAGCCGTTTGGCAGCTATCGTGATCACACACATGCAGACAGACAGATTAACAGACAGACACATAGACATGTTTGCAAGAACCTGTTTTTCGGTATCAGAGGACTTCAAAACGTAGGCATCTGCGAAAAGCTGGAGATCGAGAATTTTCGTCATCACAATAACTTCTTATACGCCTACCATTTGGTACGTACAATAAATCAATATATTGTCCACACCTCACTACTTTTAGTTTTTTTTGTTTTTGGATATACAACACATTTTCTGATTTTATGAAACAAATTGCCTTTGTGCATCACACTTGTATATTACACAAATAATAAGTAATAATATTTTTACGACATAATTCGGAACAATCTTTCTATTATTTATCATTTATGTAACTTTCCACTCTAGAAAGTCATTGAGAAAGTGGAGCAGTTCACACAACAAAACCCACAAAAGTTTATGGCTTTATTATACAAATAATTAGACTCAAGAGAAATACAAATAAAAAATAAAATAAAGTTTATTTTGAACATTATTCGTTCACTACTTTTATTATATATAATCATTTAAATATATAGCAATTCAATTAGTGGAATAACCTTAAATAAATAATAATAAATGTATTGAATCAATAAATAAACCAGTCTGTATATTACTTAGTATGATTAATATCTATAGAATTATACCAGTTACACAGTTCTACACTAAGACTTGCTACAATCAACACACAAATTTTAATACGTTCACTTGTTAATAATGGCTAGCGTCAAAAAAGACATAGTTTTTGCATATTATCCAGTGTATCTACTTTCGAGATGTTGCGGATTTGCTCTATATACAATAAATGGGCCTGCCAGGTTTCGAAATTTTAAATTGCAAAAATTTTATTTCATTTTGTCTGTATTTTTCCACGTTTTCCTATGTTTTGCCATATTTTTGTACGTTGGGAACATAGAATTTTTTCCCTACATAATACAGTTTGTTTTCACTCAAGCAACGATTCTAATAATACAACTAACTATTTCAATCATGTTGTACTTAAGGATGATTTTTAATAAATTTTATAATACGAAAATTGTTCAAATTCTGGAGCAGTTATCCGAAATTGATAGGGCACTAACAAAACTGCAAATACGATTACCTTACGGCAAAATGCGACAAATGACACTTCTAATTCTTGGGAGTTCCTTTCTATTCGCTTTGCCCGATTTATTATTTTTGATCATATATCCCCAAACATTCATTGTAATTACTAAATTTTCATACTTCTTTTATCCTCTTAAGGCTTTTGTTAATTTCCTTCAGGCTTTAATCATATGCGATTTTTGTGTTATTATAATGATTGTTGAGTATATGTTGAAGGCTCTATCAGAAACATTGTCCAAACAAGTTCCTTCGAAGTTCATCGTTCACGTTGTTAGTACTTTCCAACAAATTGCAACCTCATCGCTTCTACTAAAATATCTGCAATTTCATCAGAAATTGTGTGACACCATGAAACTATTCAGATGTATTTCTATTTTGGTTGTGCTCATAATTGCAAATTCTTTCGCCGACATAACACTCCAGATTTGCACTATTATTAGCACCATGTCAACTAATGATACGAGTTATATGTACTTATACTATGCTGCTTTAATGATTTGTAATCATTCATTTAAAATCATGATAATATCAATAACTGCACAAACCTGCCGCAATGAGGTATGTTATATATAGTTTATGTCTATGAGGCGAAATTTGATGCCGAATTGATTTCAGGAAAATGTTTTAAAATCTGCCGTACAGAAGCTAGCCGTCCACAATTATTTACAGAAATCAACACAGAAAGAAGTAAGTTAATATGAATTTACATAAAGCAGGGAGAAGATCCAAGTCAAATCAATTAATTCTCTTTCTTATTCTCTTACATTATCAACATCAAATGTGGCATTCCTCAAGATCCAAAACTATGGCCATTGTTGTTTCTAATTTACATTTTCGGTCTACGTGTGAATGATATATACAATAGAACTGTTTTTTTTTAATAACTTCAATTTTTTATACTTAATTGTTCTTAAACTACAACAAATTAGATGCTTTAACAATTAAAATTGACATAAATAAAATTTGATGTCACTGAGTTCTATCATTCAATAATGTTATTCTCGTGCTAGAGTGAAATATGTTTATCAGATAATAGATTCTAATTTATTTTTAATAGGTTGATATACGCATTAATACTTTTAAAAATATTGAATTTTCACACATCCTTCTTGACTTTGGACTTGCTACAATTATGTCACTACCACACGTCCAAGCTACCTCTTATTAAATCAGATAATATTTTATTACCACCCCTCGCGTTCAACTGTATTATTTACTGGAATTAAGTAAGTTAAGTAAATATGTCTATCGTTATTAATATAATTATTAAATTTAACATGTAACAATAAGTAATAATACTTTAACGTATTAAGAAATAAAATTGTATTTCAATATGATATCAATATGTAACAATTAAAATCTTGAAGCTTCAAGATAAGAATGTTTCCTATGTAAATTATGAACATAGTGATTTTTATATTCCTAAAGTTGTTTTTATATGACATTCATTTTAAAAATAAATAACCTATAATATTTTGCATTTAAAAGTTTGAAGTTTAATTTTTAATAAATAATTATAGCAGAGCTAATATAATGCCTAAGATGGATCTATACTATCTCTCAGAGAATGCATATTAGTCCAAATTGACCCCCCCCCTCCGCATTGAGATTATTTATAAAGATATATGCTAAATTAATTACTGTTATAAAATAGCATAATTGAATTTATGGGAAATTGTGAAATTTCTAATTTACTTTGAGAATTACACTTTTTTTTTTCAAAATGTTTGCCATATGGTTGTCCGACGAACGCCTCAGACATTGGGTGCATATCGCTTCGTGAGATAATAGCTAATAGCAAACAGAGCTAATCTACTATTATTTCTTCCATGGAAGAAATAATAGTAGACTGCAGTCTGTCGAACTTGACTTATTTCATATTCATTAATTCTTATCAAAGATATCACTTATTTAAGCACGAGTCTCGAGTGAAATTTGATTATTAAATTCATTTCAGCCGTTAACATTGTTATAACATACGTAATAAACCCAGAAATTCCGTCTTAAAAGCAATGCATATCGAAAATTTTGTATTTTTTGACATTGAAACTACGGGTCTGCCAGACCGAGAAGGCAACAAAACTAGAATAACCAAAATATGTTTTGTTGTTGTTAAATACGACCACTTAAATGCTTATCCGAAAGTACAAAACAAAATAACGTTTTGTTTCAAGCCGCAAAGAGAAAATAGTGAATTTGCTTCCCAAATTTCTGGTACGTATTTAATGATAATATTAATTCACAATATATTTTATTTCGCTAAAACATTTGGTTTGTTAAATAATTTTGAACAGCCTTTAGTCGGTCATATGAATAGTTCTATATGTTGTGGGTAGACTATATTTGTAAGTTTTCAGTCTGAGAGCTGTAATGAAGACAATATTATTCTAAGCTCGTTAAATTGCTTTATAAATGTAGGAAAAATATCCTTTTTTATAGTCCAAAGAAGATTATTCTTTTTATTATTTTTATTGGATTATAACCTCACTAAACAAATAGTAATAAATTTACAAAAAAATTACCATAACTAAAAGAAAACTTGATTCTTTTTGCAAAAATCTATTTACATAATCATTCATCTTCGACTTGAAAAGAAGTTAGTATTAATATAATCGTCTAAATCTTCTGTGATTGTATCATCCGGCACAAGGTCTTTGTAAAACAAATGATCTGACAAAGGAAATAAATATCCGAAGATTAGCTTCTGCTATCGGGTTTTCGTTTGGCCAAAAAGCTTGATAGATTTCTTGGAAATATTAATGTTTTGAGATTCTTTTTCCTTTATTAATATTAATCTCTCTGTGCTTGTCGGTGTTTGGGTAATTTGTTTTAATAATGATATTGTACGTTATTTCTTTAAAAATATTAATCTTCTTAATTTTCAACTTAATTAATTAATATTTTCGTTTTTAGAGTTTTTTTCTTGTTTCTTATTTTCTTTTTATGAAAACTACCGTAAAAAGGTTGATTTCTTCGACAGGTTTCCTTTACTTCCACATAATCTTGAAGGAATAACAATTAAAAATGTTTTTGGAGGGCACATTTGACATTGCCAAAATTTTTGACAAAAAACTGTACCCTGAAACTAAAAAACGCAAAGGAATTGTCTTCAAATGTGTAGACTTTTCAAGTGCACGTTACAATATAAGAACCATTTTCATATTCCAGTTTTGGCTGCCCCATGAATTACACCATAATATAAAATTTCTAATTGTGCTTGCGAAGAAATTGTTTGCAATATGAGTTTCGAAGTGCATTGACTCATCATTACAACCTTTGTACCACAAACACTTTGTTTTATAAGTATAGATGATGTTTGTAGTTAACCGTGGCAAACAGGGTTGTTTTTCCGTATCGTAGGTAAATGTTTCTGGGACTTTATTTCGAGTTGATTCTTTAGTATCTATGTTCATCTTATTTCTAGCGTTCTCTACTACTTGTAGATGCGTACTATGCTCCACAGTAGATCTTTCTGTCTATTCTCCTTTATGCAATTTTCTGTCTCAAAATAATTTACACCACTTAAGGCTGTTCATACGGTTGGATTTGTGAAGATGAGCAAGGGTTGTGCTGCCAATTGATTGTACAATTTCTGCAGGATCTTTCTTGACGAAAATTTGTCTATCATAAAAGGAAAGTTGTTTCTATGCTTCTATAGCATTAGATTTTCAATAACTTTGTTTACTTAAGAGAAATTCTAGTGTAAAAATATGCTAAAATGTCTGAATTGTAACGTGTCTCTAAAAAGAAATATGAACTTACATCGAGAAAGTATTACTATAGAAGCATAGTTTTACCTTTTGCAAATACCCTACAAAAGCTTTTTACCACCTGCCCACCAATCTGCTCTTTTCCAAAAACATCTGGAATATGTAGGATGTAAACTTTTTAAGAATTTATCTTTCATCATTAAAAATATAAGTAATTTATTTGGAGAAAATCAATAAAACAGTTCCTTTTGTCGAGGTATTTCTTCACTATTCAGAAGTATTTATTTTTAAGTATTTAATTAACATAACGCTTTCTCTTGTCTATTATTGGATTCGGCATTTATGTCTGAAATTGTTTGGTAATTTTGGCAGCTGTGATTAATATTGCTACTAATGAATTTTTAAATTGGAACTTTTTTATGTCTATCTATCTCAGTGTATTGCTTTTATTTCTTTGTGTATATGTATATGTATAATGTACAAATTATACCTTTTTACTTTCTTATACATAGTATAAGGAAGTATTGTGAAGTATTATGATGACAAAAATTTTCGACCTTGAGATTTTTGCAGATGTCCACGTTTTGAAGTCCTCTGATACCAAAAAAGTGCTTTTTAAAAAATGTCTGTGTGTGTGCCTCCCCCCCCCCGTCTCTCTCTTACTTTCTCTCTCTCTCTCTCTCTCTCTCTCTCTCTCTCTCTCTCTCTCTCTCTCTCTCTCTCTCTCTCTCTCTCTCTCTGTGTGTGTGTGTGTGTGTGTGTGTGTGTGACCACGATAGCGGTCAAACCGCTACAAGTATCAATTCCAAATTTTGTATTTACGAATATAATCTCCCTCTTGATATCTGATTAAATTTTCAGTAAAATCGAAAGACCGGAAGTAGTAGTTTACTTCAGTGAAAAAATTGAACTTTGCCAATATTTCGTCAACTACTAAGTATAAGCAAATTTATAAAGAATTCACATGAATTAATACCTTTTGTATAAAAAAAATTCAAAATTCGGACCGGTAGTAACACTCTTACTCCTTTCGAATAATATGTCGTAAATTATGCATTCTATATCTGTACCTCAGAGCTAAACTGTATTAACTCCTATTACACAAATTGTACAGGAGAGCGATTTTAAATTTACTAAAATGGTTGGATGTAAATTGCGACCTTCTGTTTGTCTCCATAAATGTGTAAATGGCTGCCATACACGTTACGGTCCACCGGAGAGGTCTACCTGTGCAGGTACGCCTGCGCAGGTAGACCTGAGATGAACCTGAGCGTGTGTGGGACATTTTTTGAACCTGCACAGGCGACCGATGAAAGAATTGATTTTCGATTCTTTCACCGGTCGCCTGTGCAGGTTCAAAAAATGTCCCACACACGCTCAGGTTCATCTCAGGTCTACCTGCGCAGGCGTACCTGCACAGGTAGACCTCTCCGGTGGACCGTAACGTGTATGGCAGCCATAAAGAGGTCGTTTAAATTGGATCCATACCTCCTACAATTCAGACTATTTTTCAGACCTATTATTTTTATTTTTTTCCAAAAAAACTGGAGTTATTTTATCGTTCACATCCATTTTTGGAGTTAATACAAAATGAAAACAAGCTAAGTAAGGAGTTGATACAAAAATAATAGTAAGTGAAAATATCTTTATTTGTTAAAAAATACATTTCCACAAAAGTAACTAACAAACGAAATAAAGTTATAAACCCAAGTTTAACACATCATCATTCAGGATGATTTTTTTTACATATCGTCACTTGCATGGTTATCGTGCGCTAAGTTCTGATAGAAACTATGAAATTGGCTTGACACCCATCCTAATAGACTTTGAAGATGATTGTACTTTTTAGTTGATATAGGCTTAGGCTGATCATGCAATGGAGGTAAGTTAGTTGGAAAAGCGGCACGCCTGGAGTTTCTTTTAAGATCAATGCATTGAAAGGTATCAGAATCAAAATTAGTTTTAAAAAATAGCAATCCCACTTCATCTCGACGTATTTGTATATGTACTACTTCGGACATACGAAAATCTGAATTGTCCATAGTCTTTTTTCGTGACACAAATGGCGCATTATTGTTGTCGTATAGCATCTTGAAGTTTTTGAAATCAGCCGTTTCCATGTTTACAACATTAAAAGGCTTTGATCGACAACAAAGCCTAGCTAACTGCTGCCAATCCCATGGCGTCATTATTTTTAAAAACGGGCATCGTTTTCGTTCTCTCTCAATAAGTGAATGGTCACTGTCCACCTCCATATGAGTGTGACCACGAAGCAGAAATTTATGGTTAATAATTTTAAGGTTTGGATGCTCGAGTATCATCCAAAAGTACGCCATAACCATTATTAAATTTCTGTTCTGTGAAGGACAGTTGTCCGACCATACAGTAATCTCAGATACTGTATCGCTTAAGCCTGTGGACCATTTCAAAATACCAGAAGCCATTTCATTGGCTCCACGTCCACTCTTAGATTCATCTCACATTATACAAGTTGTGCCATTTGCTGCAACATCGGAAATAGTATAGTTATAGGTCCACAGTTTTAATTTATAGAAACTGTATTTGTTTGTAAGTACGGGTGTTGGGAGACACTTTTGTAAATCTACAGTCAATAATTTTATTCTTCCTTCACTATTAAGCGCCTGCTCTTTGTCAGCTTTTTGAAGTTGATAACGCTTAGTTGCTTCTAGAAGATGTTGTTGATATTCATTCTCAATGATTTGAAATCCTTCTAAAGCTTGACTTTTAGCCAACATAAGTCTATCACACTCATCACAAGTGTCATTGTACGGTAGTTTGAAAGCCAGGTTAAATTCGGTATTGAATATTTCCGAATAAAGCCAAGATTTAGCAATATTTTCTTCCGGCATATTCTTTTCTGTACACTCAGATCTGTAAAGCTCGTACATACGACTGATAGTGAGATTGTTTCCTAAATATTTTTTAGTGGAGCGCTCTCTAGAATAGTGAGACTCCACTATTGGAAATTTATTAATATGATCTCGAATATTTTGTTTAATAAATTCCGGAATCTTATTTACAGCATTGTGCTTTCCCCTTTGGTCTGTGCTGGTCATACCACCATCATTTTTTTTACGTAAAGCTGTTGAAACAAAAGTTTCAGAAATACACAGAGTAGATAAAAAAAACTGGTGTCTTACATTGTCTACATCCAATGAATAAAGTCTAGTGAATTCTCTTCTGCCGGATCTTCCTCCAGTAGATTCTCGTACACGACACACAGGTACACAATGTACCATTCCTGCAACGAATTGTCTTTTTACATTCATATGTTTATTAGGGTTCCAAAACTCGGAAAGTATAGTTTTTCTGTTTTCTTCGGATATCTTTTGAAGGCATTTGAGGTAGCAACTATCATTACATGGTGGTTGCAATTCTTTCTTTTTTATTATTTTTTTCTTAGCTTGACATTCTTCTCCAGCTGAGACTTTGCTTTTGTGATTATTCTTTTTCCAAAGCTGAGAATTTGATTTTCGTTTTTTTCCTTTAACAGGAGAGGGTTCAGTATCGCCTTCAGATGATTCAATTACTTCTCCACCCGGTTTGTATGTTTTATCGCACAGAGAGTCGTCAGAATCTAAAGTTAAGGTATTTTCTTCTGTCCCTTCAATGTTGATTTGTATCGTAGTAAGAAGATCACCATCAGTAGTCCTACCGTTATTTTGCATAGAGGCAAGATTTTCTAAAAATATAATGCTATTATAGAATTAGCAGAAAAGATGATAGTGAAATCTCTCTTAATGGACATTTCCCTACTATGGAAAGACTTCACTGCTATAAGTTAGATTTATTGTACCTTTATTACTACAATCATTATTCATAGAATTCACATCATCATCAGCGCTACAAAGTGTACTTAAAGCGGATGCTATGTTAATTCCTGGAGTATTAGAATCCATATTAATGCAAGAGGGATCTAAAAAAATTATAAAATATTTTTTTATAAAATTTAAAGTATTTTGTGCTAACTAAGAGATGCGTCATTTTTTGAGTATTATGATAAAGTTCCAAATATTTTAAAGTCAGTTTAACATACAATAACATTTAAATTATGGTTACATGCAGTAATAACAAAATTTACATCATTAAACAAATTGCTTACCTATTTCTAGGTTAGGAGTTAACTCTTGGAAATGCCGGTTATCCTCACAATTATTTCGAGGCGATAAATTACGGAAATCCTCATCTTCTACTTCCATCATAGCCATTTGCAATATTTTCTGAGTTCTATTTGTCATCTTGTACACAAACAGGATATGCACTTTCAAAATGCACAGAACTTCACAACAAAGTAAACTTACGCGTTATAGAACAGAGTTAATACAGATGCTCGCAAGCACCTATCAAGTAAACAGGTATTAAACAGTATTAACTCCAGATAAACGATTCTATAGCTCGGAGTGAGCGCGCTTCTTTTGTCACTTAATACGCTCTCTACGCAGAAAACAACTGTATTATGTCCATACTTCTGTTTAGCTCGGAACTTTCAAAGGACTTAATACAAATAAACATAGGATATTATCGAAACTGTATTAAATAGGAGTAAATATCGTTCACCAATTCAAAGACCATGTTTTCTTTAGTAGGAAAGTGAGATAATACTATTTTTGGAAAAAATTGGAGTTAATACAGTTTAGCTCTGAGGTACAGATATATATTTGTCAAGAGTACAAAAGTATTTAGAACTGGGTTTGGGATATTTTTATATAAATGAAATTTCAAAATTCGGACCGGAAGTAACACTTCTACTCTTAGCGAGTAGCCCTTTTTCAAATATCTCGCAAAGTATGTATTCTATAGAGATTTATTAAGAGAATAGAAGTATTTAGAATAGGATTCTGAATATTTTTGGTATAGAAAAATTCTTAAAATTTAAACTTGAGGTAACACATTTACACGTTTACTTTTCTAAGATAAAAGTATTTCAAACAATTCAGAACAACTTATATATAATATATATGTATAATTTGAAACGCTCATACGTATAAGAAAATCGTGTGGTGGCCACACCTCATTTTTTATATTTTATATTATGTCTTATATTTATATTTATAATATCTATATTTTTTATACGTTTTTTCGTTACAATAATAAATAAATTTGAGTTTGAATTTGCATATGTATATGAACTTTTTCAAATATATCAAACAAGAATCTGAATATTCCTCAAAAATCTGAATTGGCAGATGTGCGAAACTCTATTCCTGGATATATCAAGAAATCAATAAAATAAATGGCAAAATTGGGCATATGCGGGAACTCAGTCAATTTGCTAGTGCTAAAGTCATTTTAAACAAATTTACAAAATAATTCAAAAAACACAAAACCAACAAAATCTTCTGGAAACTTATCAGCGACACAGAAAACATATTACTCACGTTGGAAAATCGTAAACGTATACTTCACATGTTGTAAAATTTTCCATTAAAAGACAAAAAAATGACGAGGAAGGAATCTATATTTTTCCACAGGAACTGCAGAAAATGCTTGTGTCCCAAGGCAAGTGTGTTCTGATTATTATAATTACATCTATCACGTCATTTATTTACTATACTAACTGGATACAATTGCTAACAATCACAATCAAAAATAGTACCAGATTTAATTTATTGATAACCGGTGAAATATCAGAAAAAAATATATTTAATCCGGAAACTACTTTCAACCGGAAGCCAAATGTTTGAAAAGAAATTTTTGTTAGGTTAAAGCAACTATTGGAAGCAAAAGAACTTATACTTTAATTTAAATTTGAATTTTGACAAAAGCGTTCCATTGTAGACCAAGTGCATACAATAGTTAGAAATATGAAAGGTCAGCTGAAGTGCCAAAGAATTTGCTTAATATTTCTTATTGGTATCCTTCTGGGATTCAGAAAGTTCTGCCAAGAATGTTTTCAAGTCTCCTTCGTCCATGTTAATAAGTATTGAAGTTCTATTTAACAGAACTGCACCTTTTAGTAAAGTGTGATGAAGTTCGCATCTACTTATCACTCATAAAATATCTGGTGTTCCACAAACTACTATCTTCCGGGAGCTAGCCTTACACAATAATAAAAAAAATTCTTTCTTCTTTACGCAAAAATCGTATCTACTAAATTAAAAAATTAATGGAGATGCCATATATCACGGTGAATGGTGCCAAACATCGCATATCAGATAGGGTGGCTAGGTTAGCTTGGATAGACTCGATAGTCATACCACACATTGGCTATAGATTTTTTGCTATTCCTAGACTCAAAAGATTAAGGCGGTGTAATCCACTAGATTTGACTCAGCACGTGTGAGCTTTATGACCTTACTTAGAAACAACGTTATTGTATTAAACAATGTATTAGATCTGCCACTAATTTAATTTATGGTATCTATTTAGATGGATTGTAAAAGTTAATAAACGGCGAGTTATTCACATAAAGAAATTGGTGCGTATGTATTATTACATATTGCTTAAAAACTGAATAACATGGGTTTTATTAACAAAACGTAACTTGTATTAAGTTAGTTAAACCGCAAGAAATTTTAACAGAAAACATTTTTCGATGACGCAAATGTGATATTACAGAATTTCGTGATTAATTTCTAAGTAATTTCTTTTAGGAAAATATATACATTGCAAAAATGTATAATACCAAACGTAGCACTTTTTAAATTAATTTCAAAATTGGTAAATAAAAAAATGTATGGTAAAATAAACTCGACAAAAATCGATTACTTTAAAAATGTTGATACAACGGCAGGCGGCAATTATATCATATATAAATTAGTCAATATTCAGGAAATCCAGAATATATGAATACGTAGTACGTAATTTCATGTATCCTTTATATATTTTAATTGTGATCGTGTCATTATAGAATTGATTGATCATATGTTCGACTCATTTTATAAATTTGGGTGCATAAATTCTATGTACAATAAGATAACAGAAGTATATACAGCGTGCGTATAAAATGTTGCAAGAGCTACACGCACTCACATTCTTCGTTCGGTTCCGAATACAAAATCTAAATCTTAAAATGTCATATCAAGCTTCCTATGTATTCGGGAACCATTTGAAAAAACATACATTTGGCAATGTTTGGCAGCAATCTCCACTTTCTAAGTACTTCTATAACGAAGGTACAGGTCATTTAAAACCTCTCTGCAGGCGGAACCGGTAAAAAATCTCGCTATAAAAAGTAGGCGACAGCTCGTGTCAATTCAAACACATCACATTTTGAAAGGTGCATGAAAAATCATTAATTTCTTTTCTATATGAATATATGAACAATGCCGATGGACATGATTAAATAAACTTAAAATGTATTATCGCACGTAAGTACATTAATAAATATAACGATTTTTCTATATTATTAAGATATATTAAATACAATAGATTTCATTATAAATGTCATCAAAATGTCGTCACGATGACAGCTCGCGAGAGAGTTTCAAGTACGGGATATTTTTTGCTTACAACTGGACGCAAAAAAGTCAGGCAACTACCAATTTTATACAATGAAGAACTTGAAGCAAGACTAAATAAAGAACCATCTGAGTTTTGCCTTTTGGGCCTACCAAATTACGTTAGATGCACAAGAATTATACAAAACCTAAATGTCAACAGAATTTTGGAAATATATCAGTGTTCAAGATATAATTATATAAATTTAAGCCATTTTACAAATGGGATCATTTAATGACAATTCTCATCGATACATATATTAAATGGCTTGGATACACATCTATCATCTTTCTACATACAAATAATAGGGTGATCTTTCTTTATTTGTCACATGTGGCCGAAACACTTCGAAATAAAATAAATACATCAAATAAAATTCCCATAAGCATTTATGTAATTTCGTTTACCAATTCAGTTATAAAAGCAAGCATATAAAGTATGCGACTGCTGGTTGGCACCAACTAATCAGAAGTACATTTTAGGTTAAATGGTATGACACAGTGTTTAGCATCAACCGCTTAGGAGCCAGCAAGATTTTCGATTGCGTTTTAGAAAGCATATTATTAAAGCGTAATATGAAAATTAATTAATTCTCTCAAAAACCTGTAAGTTAAAACATATTTTGTTAAAGTTCATCATGTTACGTTGTTAATTTCATACGACAATTTAGTTAAGCTCTGTCAGTCTGACATTTCGTTCTCGCAAGTTATTGTGAACGAATACACTTCAACGAACTGCTGTCACGATGACAGGTGGAATGCCATTAATTTACTTATGCATCTTAACGTCAGCCTGACTTTTCTTCATTGTCGAATAAATATCATCGAAATTTTATCACTATGCCAGTCTTAGGCTAATTGCACACGATTTACACAAAACCTGACTCCTAACGAAATGTGCTAAATGTCAACGTTCAGTAAATTATATTGAAATATTATACGTTTTATGGGCAAATTTTTAATAAGTAAATTCATTTGCCACAAATTATAAATGTCAAATAATGTTTAATTAATTTTTAGACATATTGTGTTTAATTTGCATCTTTATTCATAAACAAGACTACAATTGCAATTATTCTCCATTGACAGTAATTCAGATATAGATTCCAATATCATAGTAATATAAAATAAGGCAAATGTGTCAAAAGCAATGATTAATAACATTTTACTTACATTAGAAGAAAAATTATAAGTGTTAATATTCATGTACCTTTGCGACTGGCAGTCGTCACATTGCCAAAGAAGCACATTTATAAAGAAACTTATAGAGAAAAAGTGGGACGCGAAGAGGCAATTCTAACTCGAAGAGTGTGATGAACCACTATAATAACAATAAGAGCGAGTGTTCTTTAGATTTACTGTGTCTCTAATAAAAAATAAAATAAAAAAATAAATTGAGTAATCAACATTACTTATACCAATATTGTATGACAAACATTATGGATCACCTATGATGATCGTGTATCAGGCTGGTGTCGCGATCTTATTTCGATCGATTCAATTATTATTTGTAGTTTCGTTTTAATCATGAAATCTCCCCTTTTGTGTTATTTTTTTATAAAATATTTCACAAGAATCGCAAAATAATCCAACAAATAGAAATTATAGAGTGCTTTTTTGCAATGTATGTAAGCAAAATGTTAACACAGATATTCCCATGTCAGTTTGTCCATGAATGAATCTTTTAGTGTCAAGTCTTGCTTTGCGCTAAATAGAGCCCAAACTTAAAACTTCAACAATGAAAAGTCAGACTGATGTAAATATGTTTAATTATATTGTCGTTCCACCTATCATCGTGACAGCATTTCGTTTAAAAGAAGTATGTGTCTATATAAGGTGTGTCAAAAGTTTAGAAAATCAAAAAGATTCTTTTGCGTTTTACAGGAAACTGTCTATTGAAATAAACTACTACTTCTGGTCTACCGATTTTATCGAAAATCTAATCAGATCTCAAAAGGAAGATTATACTTATAATGTTTTCTATCGATAGCTGTAGCCGTTTGGCAGCTATCGTGATCACACACATGCAGACAAATAGATTAACAGACAGACACATAGACATGTTTGCAAAAACCTGTTTTTCGGTATCAGAGGACTTCGAAACGTAGGCATCTGCGAAAAGCTGGAGGTCGAGAGTTTTCGTCATCACAATAAATTCTTATACGCCTAACATTTGGTACGTACAATAAATCATATATTGTTCACACCTCACTTCTTTTAGTTTTTTTCTTTTTGAATATATAACACATTTTTTGATTTTATGAAACAAATTGCATTTGTGCATCGCACTTGTATGTTACACAAATAATAAGTAATAATATTTTTACGACATAATTCGGAACAATCTTTCTAGTATTTATCATTTATGTAACTTTCCACTCTATACAGTCATTGAGAAAGTGGAGCAGTTCACACAACAAAAACCACAAAAATGTATGGCTTTATCATACAAATAATTAGACTCAAGAGAAATACAAATAAAACAAAACAAAAATTAGTATATTTTGAACATTATTCGTTCACTACTTTTACTATAAATAATCATTTAAATATATAGCAACTCAATTAGTGGAATAAGCTTAAATAAATAATAATAAATGTATTGGATCAATAAATAAACCAGTCTGTATATTACTTAGTATGATTAATATCTATAGAATTATACGAGTTACACAGTTCTACTGTAAGACTTGCTACAATCAACACACAAATTTTAATACGATTACTTGTTAGTAATGGCTAGCTTCAACAAAGACATAGTTTTTGCATATTATCCAGTGCATCTACTTTCGAGATGTTGCGGATTTGCTCTATATACAATAAATGGACCTGCCAGGTTTCGAAATTTTAAATTGCAAAAATTTTATTTTATTTTGTCCGTAATTTTCCACGTTTTCGTATCTTTTGCCATATTTTTGTACGCTGGGAAAATACAATTTTTCCCTTACATACTTCAGTCTGTTTTCACTCAAGCAACGATTCTAATAATAGAACTAACTGTTTCAATCATATTGTACTTAAGGATGATTTTTAATAAATTTTATAATACGAAAATTGTTCAAATTCTGGAGCAGTTATCCGAAATTGATAGGGCACTAACAAAACTGCAAATACGATTACCTTACGGCAAAATGCGACAAATGACACTTCTAATTCTTGGGAGTTCTTTTCTCTTCGCTTTGCCCGATTTATTATTTTCGATCATGTATCCCCAAACATTCATTGTAACTACTAAATTTTCATACTTCCCATATCTTCTTAAGGCTTTTGTTAATTTCCTTCTGGCTTTAATCATAGGCGATTTTTGTGTTATTATAATGATTGTTGAGTATATCTTGAAGGCTTTATCAGAAACATTGTCCAAACAAGTTCCTTCGAGGTTCATCGTTCACGTTGTTAGTACTTTCCAACAAATCGCAACCTCATCGCTTCTACTAAAATATCTGCAATTTCATCAGAAATTGTGTGACACCATGAAACTATTCAGATGTATTTCTATTTTGGTTGTACTCATAATTGCAAATTCTTTCGCCTACATAACACTCCAGATTTGCTCTATTATTAACACCATGTCAACTGATAATACTAGTTATATGTACTTATACTATGCTGCTTTAATGATTTGTAATCATTCATTTAAAATCATGATAATATCAATAACTGCACAAACCTGCCGAAATGAGGTATATTTAAATATATAGTTTCCTATAAGACGAAACTTAATGCCGAATTTATTTCAGGAAAATGTTTTAAAATCTGCCGTACAGAAGCTAGCTATCCACAATCATCTACAAAAATCAACACAGAAAGAAGTAAGTTAATATAAATTTACATAAAGCAGGGAGAAGATCCAAGTCAAATCAATTAATTGTCTTATTCTCCTACATTATCAATTTCTTAAAATTCTGTTCCAAGACTTAGTGATGCAAAACAAAAAAAGAGGATTTTTGTGGAGCCAGATATAAGATAGATGATGAAGTATTCAAATTTTTTGAAAAAATTGAGTTCATTAGAAAAAACAGCATAGCTTTCGTTAATTGAACTTAGAAATAATTTTAAAGCGATAGGTTAAAACATTGTCACTTTAAAATTCATTTTCTACGTACCCATTTAGCTTTCTTTTCAAATCATGACGTTGTCTTATATCACTTAGCACTTTATTAAGTGGAAAAGTTTATTTTTATATAAAAAAAAGCTTCTATAGTTTCATCGTATGCAGGAATTACAGAGTACCTTTCTGAACATACTAAATTTTAAATTACTTTAAAATTAGTTTATCACAGTTTTGAACATTCTGATTATAATTTTCTGTTTTTAGCACTGATAATTATTTAATTAGGTAATTTTTTTTGATATAATTCAGTAGGATTTAAAGACTCGAACACAGACTTCCGTGGTGGCGCGGTGGTAGCGCAACCAGCTAGTGATCGGCTGGTTCAGGGTTCGAAACCCAGCGGTAAATGACAGTTTTAAACACTTCTAATTTCAATGAAGATCTTTAGGTCATCCGTATATGCCAGGACAGAGCTTCCAGAGAATTTAAGAGTTCATTAATAAATATATTGAATAGCAGTGGACCAAAGTTAGATTCCTGCGGTGTAAAGTGACCAAATTGGAATCCATTGTGGCATACGTGACAGGACCGGTAACAAAGATATGAAGACAAGAGCTTGAGCAAACTAATAGAAACATCGAAAGCATCAAGTTTTTGGAGAAGCAACGAATGATCAATTCTATCAAAGGCTTTAGCAATAACATCAACTTGAAGGCGTTGATCCAAAGCTTTCCTTATATATTGCGTTATTTCAGCAAGATTAGTAGATCGTGCAGGCACGAAGCCGTGTTGTCGGGGTAAAGGTAACAATTTAGATTCAGTAACTATCTCCTGATACATGACAAACTCAAACAAGTTTGCAAAGTTTCTTCAAATACTAATGGGCCTCTAATTCGTGATATCACACCGGTTACCCCTATTGTAAATATTGACATAATTCGACTAATTTTCCAAAATTCAGGAAAGGAACGAGTTTTAATGATCAAATTAAACAGAGCCATTCTTCAATAATGGCGGTAATCTTCATTTAAAGCTTATACTGTAGTAGTTTCGAAGCTTTTTTATATATATTTAGTATACTTTCAACACAAAGAAGTACCCGAAGCCTAAATATTTTCGTTTTAGTATCGCGAGAATATTTGCGATTCAGAAGTCATTGGAACTTGACTCTTATTCAAAAAGAACACACGAAAAAATATCTAATTTCTAATTGTATTTAATCTGTAGTAATAGCTACGTTTTTTATATAATAATTAGTGTTATCTTTCAGATGAACGCCTTTGCCACACAATTTCTTCATGAGAAAATCGAATTATCTGGTGCAAGACTCTTCGATATAGATGTAACCGTCCTGGTTTCGGTAAATATTAATAATATTGTTATCCTGTGTACCAAATTATGATTTATTTATTTTTAGGTTTTATCAGCAATAGTGACGTACGCTTCTGTTTTAATTCAAACGAATCCGAACATCAATATTTTTAATAGGTTTAAGTAATATGTAACTTATGATTTTTATTATAAAATATATAATTTGCCAACTTACAATGCACGACATATGACACTTATAAAGTAATATATTGTCGATGTAAATCTGACTTCTCAAATTTGCATGGAATTATTTGGTTTTGTCTTTTTGTCTAGACGCCTATGTAATCTTTATAGTAGTTTATGGTCCGTTAATCAATCAGAATATTTGCTAAAGAATAAAATGTGTGGAAATGTAATCGATGTTTGCTTATTTATATCAACTAGTGGTCGCCCATTGGTCGAAATTCGACCTTTTTATTTAATTAATTTAATGTACTTGTAACACATATTATACGTCATATAATAGTGGCCAATGGCAACTTTTTTATTTTAAATGCATGTATGTTATTCAATTTTTGGATTCTTCAGAAAATTCTAGACATATTTCATTATTTATAACATGCTCGCTTGCTTACGTAATGCCAGCGTAATACAAAGCGAACGCTATAAGACAAGTCTTTTGAATGCCTCCATTATATTGCGGAAAACACAAGCACCTCGGGTTGCCTATACACGCAGGCACCAATATCGCGAAATTCTAAACGTCTAGCGGAATGACATCATTGTAATTTCGCCCGGTCGGCATTATTTATAGACGTAAATATGGCGGTTGAAGTGTTGTGATTTTGAGGCATGAGACTACAAACTCTTCGGCTAACCCAGTGAAGAACGTGAGTACTTCTTTTTGTTTTAATGTATCTTAACGTTCATTGAAAATACTACATTCCTTACACTCATTACTTATCGGTGAAAAGAAAACACGCATGGAAGCTTATTTGGAAAAAAAATAAGAATAACTAGTCTTTATTATTACTAAAACAATATCAAAATTTTTACACATTTATTTAATCATATTTACATTTTACGCACATACACAAAGTCGTACAATATGTACACAATTAAATATTAAAATAAATTTACATCAGTGACCTCTTTAAATCGTAATTAAATTAAGATTGAACATGTGCTCAACCCTATCCCCTGAACTGTCACTTACAAATCCCAATGCATTTTATCATCCTTAATATTAAACAAAAATAAACAAGAAATGAGATAGGTCTCGGTCAATTTGAGATAAAAGACGCATTCAGATCAATTTAAATTATTCTACAAATTATTTCTATGTTACGACATGCTCACAGGAAGAATTTACTATTTTATCGTGAAATAGAATTTTATTTTGATACGGACTCGGACATTTATTCAATAGCTTCGCGGTGGCTTACTAATACGTCTATTTTATCACGGGCTCTGATAGCGCGGGTGTTTAGACGATAATTTATATAAATTCGCGGTGCGCGTTTACGCATAATATCGGAAATTTAACGGTCGTAAAAATCTCTGAAATAAATAATTATTATTAAATTCGGGTTTTATGACGGTCACGACATTTAAAAGTCTGACCTAGACGGGATGCGGTTTATAACGGTAATATATCACTCTTCCCACGGCTCATGGGGCCTGAGTTAGAGTGACATATTCGGACGAGATTAGCGGATTTTAAAACGACTGTTTCACGATACGGAGACCTGAAAGCAGCACGTTTCTAAGGATTTAACCAAGTCTCTTCCACGCCATCTGGAGGCTGAATAGAGAGAGGTGTAGGGTTGCGGATAGGTCGGAGAAGTAATTGAACGAGGCACGCTCGATGGAGCCTTTTATATGTGAAAACCCCCTACGTATTGCTATGATATTAGTACAATTATTATAGGGTTGCCACGATCTAGCTCATAAAACAAAATTCTCTCTCTCTCAGGTTCCCTCGGCGAAACTGTACAATGTTCACGTCAGGAATCGTGATCTTAGGAAACAGTATAAAAAAACCACAAATTACTTGAAGACAAAAATTGAAATAAATAATTAATTATCTTTTCTAAAATCTTTAATAAAAATTGAAAAACAGATCAAATATAATTTATTTATTATAAAAAAACAAAAAAAAAAAAAAAAAAAAACTTTCATTAACAAATTCTCAAGAAAAAATCCTACCCACAAATTGACCAGATAGGATAAAAAAAACTTGTACTGACAAACGCGACAAAATGTACCTAATTAAATACTGAAAATAAATCACAAATTTTATACAAAATAATAATTACTTAAAATAAATAAATTAATTACCTAAAATAAAATACATCAAATTATGGCAAACTGATACAGTAAAGAAAATTATCTAATTTAATAGCTTCTCAATAAATATAAAATATTCTCAAACACGTGCAGGAAACAAAATGAAGGCTACGAGTCTACTTTTTACAATATCAAAATTTTCTTTTATTATTATAAAGAATGCATTCTCTTACTTAAAAATATATATACTTAACTAGTGTAACAGCAATAACTAATTCACTAACATGATTAAATCTTGGCTCCGTAAAAATAAATTATTATAACAAATTTTATTCAAACATCAAATATCTAATAAAAGAACTGCATTTAACGGGAGACCAAAATTTAATCAATATTCACAAGGCAGGACAAGTCAAAGTCCATACATCCCTACCACGTCTCAATAACAACGCACATGTATACAATATTAAGATATCAAGTTGAAAAGCGTAAATAATCTTCAGGCATCTTTTCTTTTAAATTCAAATAACAAAATAAATATTAATATACACAGATTACCCAAAAGACTACTATACCTCCCAAATTCTTAAACAGAAACCAAAATACAGTGTGTACCAAAACATTTGCCCCACAGAAAAATAAATTTGAAACAAATCAATTTATTTAATATTACTTATCCATGATATAAAAAAACCATAGCATATCTCCAAAATAACAATTTATTAAATCTGTGCAAAGCAAAGATTTCAGAAATTTTTATTTTCCGCACACAACATCTTACTATCTCTAATGTTTTCTCCAAATACAATATAATGTAAAAATTAAAACCCTTCTCCGCACACAGAATATAATTTTATAGTACCTCACAATCTTCTTAAGGATTGTTCAAATATGGATGAAGCATACTAATGTGATATCGTCCCTTCTTAATGCGTCCATCCATTGAATAGAGCTCATATGTGACGTTATTAAATATTCTTGTTACAATATACGGACCACAATACAGAAGATCCAATTTAGCACACTTTTGTTGATTTCTTCTGGCAACCCTATATCTTCTAACAATAACTGTATCTCCAATATTAAACCTAGTTCTTTCTTTGATTTTTTCATTTTCTCGGCGCACATACATCTCCCCTTGCCTTTGTAGTCTTCCTCGAACCAAATTATTTCTCTCTTCTAGATTATGAACAACTTCTCCATGCAAATCCCAGGGCCGACTAGGAGTCATTCCCTTCATCAAAGTCGCTGGACACTCTTCCGTAAGGGTATTGGGCGAATTGTTCATGGAATCTTCTATCTGTTGGACATACTGGACCCAGCCTACATGGTGTTCATGGGTTTTCATCCTCAAAAATTTGATTACCTCTTGAATATACCGCTCACATGGATTGGCACATGGATGGCGTATCGAAGAAAAACATACATTAATATTTTGTTCATTTAAAGCATTTATAAATCTATCATTAGTAAAATAACTAGCATTATCTGCTAAAATTCGTCTCATTTTTCCTTGATTTTGTACGAAGTTATTAATACATAAAAGTGCAATCTCAGAATTGTATTTTGTAGTGGGAAACAGCCTAACAAATTTAGTAAAAATATCCACCATAACAAATATATTTCTATACCCATAATCTCCTGGTATTAAATTTCCTAAGAAATCAATCGCTACTAAATCCAATTTATTATTCACTATTATACTTTTTATATCATGTTGCAATGTGCGATTTTTATGCTTTCCAAAATAACATTCATTACAATTCCTTACCACCCTTTTCGCTATACTTCTATCCTTAACAGCATAAAAAGCTTCTCTAAAAGTTAACCAAACTTTCCTAGTCCCAATATGTCCCAGTTCATTATGAATAATGGACATTGCTTGACGAGCATACATTTCATTTACAACCACATTATACTGATCACGAATCTGTTTTTTAATAAGCCCATCATGAAAAATATAATCTTTATAATTCCCCACATTTCTCAATTCCTCTTTAATATGATCAAAACATTCATCCTGCTGGACCTGATGGATCTCAACATAATCAAACATTCCCTCAGCAGCATATCTATTATAAGCATTTAACTCGACATGATTGAAGTTACTTTTTATATTGTAACTTCTTGTTAAAGCATCAGCGGTAACATTTAGAACACCTCTGATATGTCTAATTTGAAATGAATATTCTGATAACAACAATGACCATCTATATATTCGATTATTTGAAAATCTAGTTGACAAAAGTGACGTCAACGCCGCATGATCTGATTCTACAATAAATTTTTTAGCCAACAAATAAAAACGTAATTTATTTACAGTATGCACTACAGCAAGTAACTCTTTTTCTCCCACTGTATATCTTAATTCATATTTTTTTAATAGCCTTGAAATGAAACAAATAGGCTCTTCATTTCCCTCATCATCTAACTGAATTAAAACTCCACTTATAGCAGAATCACTAGCATCAACTCTTAATAAAAATTCTTTAGAAAAATCAGGCAGTACTAATAACAAACTATTATAAAATTCATTCTTAACCTTTTCAAAAGCATCTATTCTTTCTTTAGACCAAATAAATTTTTCATTCTTTCTTAATAATTCATACAATGGTGCACATAATTTTGCCAAATACGGAACAAATCTTTTATAATAACCCACAATACCAAGAAAACCTCTCAACATTTTCACATTCTTAGGTCTAGGATAATTTTTTATAATCTCCAGCCTAGAATCATCCACACTGACATATTTTAAACTTAAATTATATCCAAGGAATTTAATTTCCTTTTTAATAAACTCACATTTCTTAATATTAATTTTTAAACCATTATTTGCTAATACCTCTATAACCTTCCTTAAATGTTCCATGTGTTCTTCAATTGTCTTGCTAAATATTAAAATATCATCTATATAATGGGATACAAACGATTCATAAGGTTCCAAAATTTGTTGCATTGCTCTAATTAAAGCAGCAGACGAGCTACTTAGTCCATATGGTACCACTTTAAATTGGTATACAGCTCCATCTACCATAAAACCACAATATTTTCTACTTTTTCTTTCTAAAGGCACCAACCAAAAAGAACTTTTTAGATCCAACTTAGTATAAATCCTAGCGTCGTTGCACTTAGATAATAACGTTTCCACAGTTACAGGAGTCTCAAATTGCATCTTGGTACGCTCATTCAACCTTCTGGCGTCCAAGCATAAGCGAATATCTCCACACTTCTTTTGAACCACCACCAGCGGATTGACATACCTGGTGACACCTCTCTCAATAACACCATCTCGCAACATCTTTCTTACTTCTTCTCTCACCTTCTCTTGCATATTTTTGGGAATTGGATAATTTTTAATTTTAAATGGTCTCGACTCATCTACTTCTAATGAATGTACATAATTTTTAGCAATACAGGGAAATTTATCTACTAAGGAAATATTCTTCTTTATCATATCTTTGACATTTTCTTTATATTTTTCTTCAACATTAATTTCAAGTAAATCTACATCTTCAGGCGCCTCGATACACATATTATTGGACTCTATTTCTTTAACCTCTTCAACCTCTTCATAATTTTCACCATTGATACTATTTATAACTTCTTTTACTTCATATACCATTTCCATATTATTTATAATCTTTTCATTTTCTTCATCTACTTCATCCTGCTGAAACCAAGAAACTACTTGATTCTCCACCACCATACATTTTCTCTCAATGTCTATTACTGCCTTTATTTTCTCTAACAGGTCCATTCCAATAATACCATCTCTTTGTAAACCTTTGACTGACATAAATTCTCCCAAAAACTTATTATCTTCTACCATAAATTCAACTACATAAATTTTATTTACCATTGCTATAATCTTTTTCGTCGCAGACACAATTGTAATTTTTCTTGTAGGTATATATTTACCTGCATTCATACTTTCTAATTTTTTTATTATTTGATCATCCAAGATTGAAATTTCACTCCCCGTATCAACTAAACAATTTACTTTCACCCCTCCCATAGTAACTTTTATATGTGGCAACATCTTATTATCTAAACTATCTGAATCACTATCTATAATTGCATTCATACTAATTATCTCTTTGGTTGGCCTATCTAAAAATCCTGACACTTTGCCTTTTCCTCTCTCTCTACATTTTCTCTACTATTTTCTTTTTTAGTACCATTATATGAAAAATTTTTATTTACTCTTTCATTCTGTATATAATTACGATTTATATTTTCCTCTCTTAATTGACATGCTCTATCATTCTCTCTATTCCAATTTACATTTCTATTTTCTACCTGTGGTCTCACAAATCTATTTGACATGTTATAATTGTGTGAATTTCTTTCTCTATCATTAAAATTTCTTTGCTCTCTATATCTTATACCATTTCTATCATATTTTAACATATTACAACTTTGAAATCTATTTCCATACTCAGCATCATCTAATCTCCTCAATAATTCTATAAACTGACTAATGGTCTTTATATTTTGTATGGCCACTGCCTGACTTACTTCAAAATCAAAATGACATGCTAATTGTGTAACCAAATCAATTTCTAGCATAGCAGGAGTTAAATATTTTAAAATTGAATATTTTTTTATTATATATGTTTCACGATTATCTGAACCTCCTTTCTTAAAATTACCAAATAATAAATCTTTTCTCACCCTCATTTGTGTCATCTGTCCCCAATACTGCTGTGTGAATCTCTTTTCAAAATCCTCGAACGTCATCACCTCGTCAGAAATCATGTCCCACCAGATAAGAGCATCGTCCTTCAAACAATTTCTCACCATCTGCAGCTTTCTACCATCTCCTGGAACATTCTCCAAACACGCCTTCAAATTCTTCAGAAAACCCATCGGATTTATTGATGTTGATCCATAAAACTTAGGCAAAGCATCATCTGCTACTGGCATCGGAATATATTTTATTATTTCACCATTTCCACGAATTTGTTCATTTTTTATTGCTGTTATCTTCTCTTCCACCTTTTCCATTTCTTTTTCATTTAATACATTTCTCTGTAGCACTTTTATGCATTTATCCTCAATAATATTCATTCTTTCTAACATTTCTTCTTTCATTACATCAACTTTAATTTTTAATTCTTCAATATCTTGTTTATTTTCTTCTATTTTCTTTATTTGTCCATCCACCTGTCCAAACTTTGCCATAAATACCTCAAAACTTCTTTGCATCCTTTCTTCCATCTTGTCCATTCTTTCTCCCATTTTCAATATCATTTCCATCAACATTTTATTTTCTCCTTCTTCTTTTTTCTTTAAGATAGACTCCATACCCTGACTCTGCTTCCATTCCATTTTCTTTTCTCCCTCCATTTTGTTTAACACATCCATATTTTGTTGGGCGCCTTGTAAATTTCTACTTCCTTCCATTTTCAAACCACGTTATTTCAGCCAAAATAATTGCTTTTCTGCCACACTTTGATTGCCGCCAAAATAATTGCTTTTCTGCCCCACGTTGGTTCAGCCAATTTAATTGTGCTATGATATTAGTACAATTATTATAGGGTTGCCACGATCTAGCTCATAAAACAAAATTCTCTCTCTCTCAGGTTCCCTCGGCGAAACTGTACAATGTTCACGTCAGGAATCGTGATCTTAGGAAACAGTATAAAAAAACCACAAATTACTTGAAGACAAAAATTGAAATAAATAATTAATTATCTTTTCTAAAATCTTTAATAAAAATTGAAAAACAGATCAAATATAATTTATTTATTATAAAAAAACAAAAAAAAAAAAAAAAAACTTTCATTAACAAATTCTCAAGAAAAAATCCTACCCACAAATTGACCAGATAGGATAAAAAAAACTTGTACTGACAAACGCGACAAAATGTACCTAATTAAATACTGAAAATAAATCACAAATTTTATACAAAATAATAATTACTTAAAATAAATAAATTAATTACCTAAAATAAAATACATCAAATTATGGCAAACTGATACAGTAAAGAAAATTATCTAATTTAATAGCTTCTCAATAAATATAAAATATTCTCAAACACGTGCAGGAAACAAAATGAAGGCTACGAGTCTACTTTTTACAATATCAAAATTTTCTTTTATTATTATAAAGAATGCATTCTCTTACTTAAAAATATATATACTTAACTAGTGTAACAGCAATAACTAATTCACTAACATGATTAAATCTTGGCTCCGTAAAAATAAATTATTATAACAAATTTTATTCAAACATCAAATATCTAATAAAAGAACTGCATTTAACGGGAGACCAAAATTTAATCAATATTCACAAGGCAGGACAAGTCAAAGTCCATACATCCCTACCACGTCTCAATAACAACGCACATGTATACAATATTAAGATATCAAGTTGAAAAGCGTAAATAATCTTCAGGCATCTTTTCTTTTAAATTCAAATAACAAAATAAATATTAATATACACAGATTACCCAAAAGACTACTATACCTCCCAAATTCTTAAACAGAAACCAAAATACAGTGTGTACCAAAACATTTGCCCCACAGAAAAATAAATTTGAAACAAATCAATTTATTTAATATTACTTATCCATGATATAAAAAAACCATAGCAGTATGTAGGTAAAAACCCGTTCAAAACATAAAATTTGCACACGATACTGACGTGAAACACGCGACTCTGAGCATGACGTAGACATTCGGTATTTTTCCATTAAAAATAAGTAAATAACATGAATTATTACAAACAACTGAACATACATACAGGTCGGTTCAATTCACTTTATACAATATTAATATTTGAACAAAATAACACACATACATTTAATTTAATATTGACAAATAAATTAATTATGAACTTAAAAATGTTAATTTGTTACAATTAACGAAGGAACTTCGTTACATCATGTACATACATTTTCCTATACCTATCTTCAACTGTTTCGGAAATATTAAGTGTTTTCAGATTTATTGCAAAAATTAACATTGAATAAAGAAAATTATTTGATTACAGAAATTCGCTACAACACACTCAAAGAGAACGTATTTTTGTGAACAAATGATGGGAATGTTAGAAAACAATGTGATCCAATTAGAACATGTTTTGTTTTCTAATGGGTGAACCCTTACACTTCACGATCATGCTAATCGTCAAAATTGCCGCTATTGGTCGAGGTAAAATCCTCACTCGTTGAGAGAACATACGCAATATCTTGTAAAGGCTAATGTTTATGGAAGAATTGTTGGAGATCTTATCACAGGTCCCTTTTTCATTGATGGCCATTTGAATGGCGATAATTATTTAACACTACTCCAAAGTAATGTCGTACCAATTTTGACAAACTTATATCCTGATCCAGCAAACCTACAAGTTCCAGCGAATATGATATGGTTTCAGCAAGATGGAGCACCGCCCCATTACCAAATCAATGTCCGGCAGTACCTCAACCGAATATTTCCAAATCAATGGATAGGGAGGCGAGGATCGATTGAATGGCCAGCGCGATACCCCGATTTGACGTCATTAGACTTCTTGTTATGGGGATATGTCAAAAGCATTTTATAAAAAACTATACCCCTCGGCTTAGCTCAGTTAAGAAGACGAATAACGCTTGCGGGTAGATCGGGCAAACTTGAGATGTTGAGTAACGTTAGAAGAAATTGCCATTTAAGATTAGGATGTTGCCAAGACGTTCGCGGCGAGCATATTGAACATCTCCTACATTGACATTAATGCTTTTTTTGTTTTTTTTACATTATCAAAAAATAAACAGATTACTTATTAGTTTGTCAGTGTGTTGTAGCGATTTTCTGTAATCAAATAATTTCTTTTTTTAATGTTAATTTTTGTAATAAATCTGAAAACATTTAACACTTCCGAAAAAGTTGAAGATAGGTCTAGGAAAATGTACATCAAATATATCTAGAATTTCCTGAAGAATCCAAAAATTGAATAATATCCAGTGCGTTGCATTTAAAATAAAAAAGTTGGTATTGGCCACTGTTGCATGACACATCACGTATAAAAAGTATCTGTTCAAAAAACTGCACAACCAAAAATACCAATCGAAGTATCCGAGCGTTTTTTCGAACACGCCCAATTTATTTATTTTCGAATTTATTTCATTTGGCTGATACACAGTGTATAGATTATTTAATGCGATCCTAATTATTTCTGTTGCACTATGGCCGTCTCCCTTCATATGCTACACATACAAAGCCGTCTTAATTCATTTCGTGGTAGGAGTCCTGTTTGTATTTTAATCAGATACTCTGGCGAATTTCTGGATGTCGAAGTAATTCTATGCTTGTGTATTCCTTTACCTATGTTAACTCTAGCCTTCGTTAATATAATTTACTGTATCCATACTTTATGCAGTTATCTCAATAATTAGTCGCATGGATGTAATAGCCCTTTCGATGAGTTACTGCATTGGGGCACCACTCACTCCACTAGTATTTGGTGTTACAAAAAATGCGGTGATTTGAGGATTAAAGGATGTTTATACGGATTTGATGCACATATTGAATACTACTTCTCAGTCATTTGCCCTACGTTTTCTTATGGTTAGTTTATCTTGATTGTTAGACTCGGAAGTTGTTCGCAAGGTAAAAAATGAAGTGTGGTCACCGCACGACTTTCTTAAACCTATGAGAGTTTCAAATTATAGAATTTTAAGATTTTTTTTATATAAAAATTATAGTACTCCTATTCTCTTAATAAATAATCTTTAAAATTCATCCTTTGCGAGATATTCGAAAGAAAGTACTACTCGCGAAGAGTAGAAGTGTTACTTCCGGTCCGAAGTTTGAATTTCATTTATACAAAAAATATTCAAAATCGCTATTCGATAAGAGTAAGAATGTTAGTTCCGGTCCGAATTTTGAATTTTTACTTATACGTAGTATAAGGAAGTATTGTGATGATAAAAATTTTCGACCTCGAGATTTTTGCAGATGTACACGTCTTGAAGTCCCCTGATACCGAAGAAGTGGTTTTTAAAAAATGTCTCTCTCTCTCTCTCTCTCTCTCTCTCTCTCTCTCTCTGTGTGTGGCTGTGTGTGTGTGTGTGTGTGACCACGATAGCGGTCAAACCGCTGTAGATATCAATTCCAAATTTTGTATTTACATGTATAATTTCCCTCTTAAGATCTGATTAGTTTTTCAGTAAAATCGGTAGACCGGAACTAGCAGTTTACTTCAGCGAAAAAATCGAATTTTGCCAATATTTCGTCAACTACTAAGTTTAAACAAATTTATAAAGAATTCATATGTACTTAAAATTAATATTGAGAATAATTTTATTTAAAAAGTTTTTCAAAATTCCTACCGGAAGTAGGTCTTTTACTCTTATCGAAAATCAGTTTTTTGCGAATATTTCGCAAGTCATGCTTTTTAGACAAGTACGTTACGGGTATAAAAGTATTTAAATCATAATTTTCAATATCTTTTGTATAAAAAAAAAATCAAAATTCAGACCGGAAGTGCCACTTTTACTCTTATCGAATAGCGATTTTTTGCAAATATGTCGTAAGTTATGCATTCTATATATATTTATCAAGAGTATTTAAAACTGGATTTGCAATATTTCTTGTATATATGAAATTCCAAATTCGGGCCGGAAGTAGCACTTTTACTCTTAGCGAGGAGTACTTTTTTGATAATATCTTGCAAAGTATGCATTCTATAGAGATTTATTAAGTGAATAGAAGTACTTAGAATAGGATTTTGAATAATTTTTGTAAAAAAAATTCTTAAAATTCTATAATTTGAAACGCTCATACGTATAAGAAAGTCGTGTGGTGTGGTATTGAAAATTAAGTTCTAAATACTTTTATACTCGTAACGTGCCTGTTTAAAAAGCTTTCAAAATATTTGCAAAAAACTGATTTTCGGTAAGAGTAAAAGACCTACTTAGAAATTTCGAAAAACTTTTTTAATAAAATTGATCACAATTTTAATTTTAAGTACATATGACTTCTTTGTAAATTTGTTTAAACCTAGTTGTTAACGATTTTTTCACTGAAGTAAACTACTACTTCCGGTCTGCCGCTTTTACTGAAAATCTAATCAGATCTCAAGAGGGAGTAAATGTATAATTTGGAATTGATAGCTATAGCGGTTTGACCGCTATCGTATTAACACACTTTTTCGATATCAGGAGACTTCAAAACGTAGATATCTGCAAAAATCTCGAGGTCGAACATTTTCGTCGTCACAATACTTCCTTATACTACGTAATTAAAGAATGCTTACTTATTATGAGTGAAGCCAAGATACCAAGTTTGCTTTCTCGTGATTGTGCGTGCATCTTTTTTAAACCTCTTTCCATTTTAGTTTCGCACTTGAAACTCTAATTTACATAAGTTTTCGAAATTAATTAAATTATTTGCAATAAAAAAGATGACACTCTTAGTCGATAATTATCGACCGATAGCAACCTTATTAATGTTGCCAACGTGATCGAAATGTAATAATAATAATACTTTATTAGTCATTCAAATCCATACTCGATATAGACTTCGTCAATACACAAAATCATACATACATAGTAAAACATATATATAGGTATATACACCGAGTGTCCCAGAGGAGCGGTAAAGTCCATATAGATATCTAATAATGTAGATAGCGAATAATTTTTAATACAAAAATTGTAGATAATCAGAAGTTCTACAATTTAAACATATTTTCAATTATACAACGACGAACCAACATGAACTTATGTTTTTTACTTTCTTATACGTAGTATAAGGAAGTATTGTGATGATGAAAATTTTCGACCTCGAGATTTTTGCAGATGTCCACGTTTTGAGGTCCCCTGATACCAAAAAAGTGGTTTTTAAAAAATGTCTCTCTGTGTGTGTGTCTGTGTGTCTGTCTGTGTGTCTGTCTGTGACCACGATACCGGTCAAACCGCTGGAGATATCAATTCCAAATTTTGTATTTACGTGTATAATCTCCCACTTGGGAACTGATTAGATTTTCAGCAAATTAGGTCGACCGGAAGTAGTAGTTTACTTCAGTGAAAAACTCGAATTTTGCCAATATTTCGTCAACTACTAAGTTTAGACAAATTTATAAAGAATTCATATGTACTTAAAATTAAATTTAAGAAGAATTTTATTAAAAATTTTTTTCGAAATTCCTGCCGGAAGTAGGCTTTTTACTCTTATCGAAAATCGGTTTTTTGCAAATATGTCATAAATTATGCATTCTATATATATTTATGAAGAGTACAAAAGTACTTAGAGTTGGATTTGGAATATTTTTTATATAAATGAAATTTCAAAATTCGGACCGGAAGTAACACTTTCATACGTATAAGAAAGTCGTGTGGTGGCCACACCTCATTTTTTAAATAGAATGCTATGCATTATTTAACATTTTATGATAGGCCTTGAGGAGCTGATTAAAATAACATGAACTTGTATTTGTGGATTTTTAACTGTCTCTGAGATATGGCGATTTGTCGAATAAACCCGATTACGATTTAAAAAAAAAAAGGTGTTGCCACCACACGACTTTCTTATACGTATGAACGTTTCAAACTATACAATTTTAAGAATTTTTTACACAAAAATTATTCAAAATCCTATTATAAGTACTTCTATTCTCTATTCGCTAAATCGCTATAGAATACATACTTTCTAAGATATTCGAAAAAAAGTGCTACTCCCTAAGAGTAAAAGTGTTACTTCCGGTCCGAATTTTGAAATTTCATTTATACAAAAACAGTTGAAAATCTAGCACTAAATACTTTTGTACTGTTGATAAATATATATAGAATGCATAATTTAGGACATATTTGCAATAAATCGCTATTCGATAAGAGTAAAAGTGGTACTTCCGGTCTGAATTTTGAAATTTTCTTTATACAAGAGATATTGAAAATTATGTTTTAAATACTTTTATATGCGTAATGTATATGTCTAAAAAGCATGACTTGCGAAATATTCGCAAAAAACTGATTTTCGATAGAAGTAAAAGTCCTACTTCCGGTAGGAATTTCGAAAAACGGTTTAGATAAAATTGTTCTCAATTTTAATTTTAAGTACATTTGAATACTTTATAAATTTTTTTAAACTTAATATTTGACAAAATATTGGAAAAGCTCGATTTTTTCCCTGAAGTAAACTACTACTTCCGGTCGGTGGATTTTACTGAAAATCTAATCAGATCTCAAGAGGGAAACTATACCAGTAAATACAAAATTTGGAATTGATACCTATAGCGGTTTGACCGCTATCGTGATCAGACACAGAGAGACAGAGAGACACACTGACACAGAACACAGGCTTTTTTAAAAACCACTTTTTCGGTATCAGGGGACTTCAAAACGTGGACATCTGCAAAATCTCGAGGTCGAAAATTTTCATCATCACAATACTTCCTTATACTACGTATGAGAAATTAATATGAGTTGCCTTAACTTAATTACACATAGCATAACTAAAATTAATCGTGAAGGGTTACCTGTAATATTTTCCTTTTACAAATAGGGAATTTTTATTAAAATTTTAAAACTCATGAAATGAAAACCTTGTAAGTAATGAACAATAGTTAAAATGTTGCAGTCGCTCTGTGTCAAAAAAATTGTTTATCGTAATATTTGAACTAAATTTTAAATTAATTTAAAATTAGAGAAGTCATACTCAGATTT
Source organism: Amphimallon solstitiale (assembly GCA_963170755.1). Lineage (NCBI taxonomy): Eukaryota > Metazoa > Arthropoda > Insecta > Coleoptera > Scarabaeidae > Amphimallon > Amphimallon solstitiale. The sequence goes on from OY720677.1 coordinate 8,809,377, forward strand.
ATAACTTCAGTTGAAAAACAAACCGTCAAACAAGTATTTAAATGTTCGTTATTGAAAACTTCTTTAACTTTCTCAAAATCTTGAAGAACATATAAGCTACTACTATTTTCAAGCATCACAGTAATTAAAAGTTATCATATAGAAATGATTGGTTTTATTATAGTATGTTCATATTTTTTAATATTTGAAATACATATATTAAATATGGAAACAAAAACATTTACGGTAAAACAAAAATTTCGGATTCTCGATTGCCTAAATATGCTATTTATAAGATCATTATTTTAAAAAGTAGCCTCATCACAAAATCTGAGATACAGCATTGTGGTTGTGATTTATTTTGTGCAACTCGAGATATTTGCACGTTTTGAAGTCCCCTGATACCGAAAAAGAGGTTTTTAAACAACCCCCCCTCTCTCTCTCCCTCTCTCTCTCTCCCTCTCTTCCTCTCCCCCCCTCCCCTCTCTCTCTCTGTGTGTGTGTGTGTGTGTATGACTACGATAGCGGTCAAACCGCTACAGCCATCAATTCCAAATTTTGTATTTACGAGTATAATCTTCCTCTTGAGATCTGATTCGATTTTCAGTAAAATCGGCTGACCGGAAGTAGTAGTGAGAAAATCGAATTTTACAAATATTTTATCAACTACTAAGTTTAAACAAATTTATAAAGAATTCATATGTACTCAAAATTAAATTTAGGAAAAATTTTAGTATGAAAGTTTTTCGAACTACGAAGTAGGTCGTTTACTCCTATCGAAAATGAGTTTTTTGCGAATATTTCGCAAGTCACGCTTTTGAGACAGGTACGTTAAAAATATAAAAGTATTTAGAATTTAATTTCCAATACATATTGTATAAAAAAAATTCAAAATTCGGACCGGAAGTAAAATTTTTACTCTTATATCGAATAGCGATTTTTTGCAAATATGTTGTAAATTATGCATTGTCTATATATTTATCAAGAGTACAAAAGTATTTAGAGCTGGATTAGGAATATTTTTTGTACAAGTGAGTTCTCGGACCGGAAGTAACACTTTTAGTAGTACTTTCTTTCGAATATTTCGCAAAGTATGCATTCTAAAGAGATTTATTGAGAGAAAGAAGTTCTTGTATATAAAAAAAATCTTAAAATTTGGCTTATTTAGAAAAACATACTTTAAAACGATCATACGTATAAGAAAGTCGTGTGGTGGCCACACTGCATTATTTTTTTCGTTATGTATTATGTATTGTATTGTAGAGTTATCAAAACTATATAATGCAATCTATTGGGCAAGAAAAATATAATATATTATTATTATTATTATTATTATTATTATTATTAGTTATTAATAGTTGCGGCAATAATATCTTGGCATGCGAAGGAAATACTATTACGTAAAAGGCCAAACTGTCAACAGATTATATTATGGAAGGACAACGTAAATTTGCTATTACCGAAAAACCCCGCAATGACATCTCAACAATGCGCCATTAGACATCAGTGGCACTGTTTGCAAAAAACTGGATGATTTACGACTCCAGGATGTGCTCCCAAGCTGTTTCTCATCAGAATAAAATTCAAGACAGATGACAAAGTTATTGCAGAAGTAGAGCAGTATTTTGGCCACTTTGCTACTGATGATTATAAAAATGATATAATGGCACCTCAGCACCATTGGTCTAATAGTTATTTACGACATAAGTGCCAGAAAACTATGTTCCCACGTGCAATGGGTACATTATTAAAGTACGAGCGACTGAAGGGAGCGATTGCCTTTAATTACGTGAATGCTCGGAAGATGTCTTCGCGCATGATTTGTACAATACTTTTTGTACGAACATTATATTAAAATTCTTTACTTTATTTAATACATTATAATTCAAAGCAAACATTTCACAACTGTCAATACTAATGTAGCTTAAGATGTCGTCAAATAGTTGGCGCTTACAAATTCGTTAAAAGAATTTATAGCAAATACTCCTAACTTTTCCTAAAGAAAAATCAAGTGAAGTAAGATTTGATAAACTAAATTTTATTACCATTAAAATGGGCTTTTCTAAAGGCATCAAACAGCCATTGTTTTTTTCTATTTTTACATTCGACTCAATCGGGAAGCACTCCTGGCTGGTTGTGCGATAAATGCCCGAAATGTCATCTTAAAGGCGTTGAGTACAAAATTGTGTTAATGTTAAATGCAAACATTTTGACAAATATTAAAAAATCCCTATCTTTATTTAAGTGTTTTATTTTATGCCTCACATTCTGTTAAGTTATCTTCGTATATATTAAAATTGATGGGTCACACGTTATATTGTTGATAAATATTCTATAGTATAGATAAAATATATACAGTACGTATCTTTCTTGTATACTATAGAATATTTATTGATAATTTGACGTGGGCGTACAAATGTTAATAAATGAAATGTTTACAATGATGGTAGAAAAATTAAATGAAAAGTAGTAGCTCAGTTAGCAAAATCATTGGTCTTGCCAACTCTAAGTATTATGTTCAAATCAAGCCCAAGCAAAATATATATTTATACAAATTTTACTAATTTACTAATGTATTTGTATCAGTGATATTCTATCTATTGATTAGATATATCATAATATTTACTTATCAAAGACAATATACTTATTTATCGATTAGCGTGCTAAATGTGTTAGAGTAGACGCATATCTACATTATATATAATATAGTTATATTTTTAACTCCTAAATAAAAACTTACTACTACAGAAAATGCATATTGATAATTTTGTGTTTTTCAACTTGAAAACTACGACCATGCCGGAGAATATAGTAAAATTGGAATAACAGAAATGTGTTTTGTTGTTGTTCATAGCAGTCACTTAAGTGGTTATCCGAGAGTACAAAATAAATTAACGTTTTGTTTTAACCCGCAAGCAAAGATCAGCGAATATGCTTCCAAAATGTCTGGTACGTAGTATGTATACTAATATCTGATTTGTAAATATTCATCTTCATAACGTTAAAGGATTATCAGAGGAGTTGCTTTACTACCAACCTATTTTCGGGCGACAGACATGTAACGTGATAAATAGCTTCTTGGAATTGCAAAATAAGCCAATTTGTTTAGTAGCCCACAATGCAAATTTTTTGGACTATCCAATATTAAGGACCGAATTTCGTAGAGCACAGTGCGAGCTAACTGAAAACATCTATTGTATAGACTCTCTAGAAATGTTCAACTATTTAAATAATAAAAACAATCCATTACAAAAGAAGATACCTTCTGAATTATATGACGGTTTTGATGTAATATTGAATATGGCAGCCGATAAGGCTGAAAAGTCAAAACCTAGCACATCTCGTCAAGTTACAAAACGATCGACCGAAACAAGAAAGTATAATTTTGGGTAGATAGAGTTATGTAGCATTTAGTTTCCTATTTAATTTTATTTTCTCTTTCAGAGATAGCTTAAAAATAACTAACGTGTACGAGAAATTAACAGGGAAAAAAAATGAAGGTGTCCAAGAGGCAGAGCAGAGTGTAAACATGTTAATCGAGTGTGCTGTAGCATTAGGAGATGTTTTTATAAACTGGGCAAACGCTAATGCTACAAACTTTTCTGAAACAACTTTAATCAAGGGGAATTAGATTTACATATTATTGAACTGAAGTGCTCAAGATTTATTTGTAATATAAATTATTGTTAATAACTAAAGATATACTGTATTTTGTCCTTATATGTACTTACGACACAATTTATAAATTTACGTAAGTATCTTTAACAAGCTAAGGACTAATAAGTACGTATTTAACTTGACATAAAATATGATATATAAAATTCCAACATTTTATTTAAAATTAAGCCTCTACTAAATGCAACATAAGCAAATTATCAATAAATATTTAATAGCTTTATAAAATCCAAATGAATTTTTACATAAATACTAATCTTAAAGCTTATCTAATATGATAAGAAATAAATTGCCAAAGTCTGCATTCCACAACAATCCAATTGTATTACTAAAATATTTCCCATATAGATAGCCGTAATATATGCACTGTGACAAAAAGACCCGAATGACCCAGTAAATGTTTTTTAACCATATCTTTCATGTATTGGTAATTATAAAGGTATTGCGGATAAATTGCGCGTTGGCATTTTAGTAAGATATTTAATCCTAAAATGCCGCAATACATTCACTTCATTTTTAGAAATTTTAACGTTCACAATTCAGTAATATATTTAATTCACTACTCTATTTTCAAATCTCTAAAGAGGCTGCTGTTCCTTGACGAAAAAATGCTGGTTTATATAGACCACAGACTACACTGTTGAAAATTTTGTGTTAAATTTCACCAAAATTGTTTGTTAATTTCGATATACACAATAGTTTGTGTAAAAAGTGACACATTCAAATTATGTAAATGTTTAACCCAAATTCCGTGTCATTTTACTAACACACATTTTGAGATAGTTTAACACTATATCCAATCTGATCTGACACAAAACTTGTGTAAATGTTTCTACACAAATGCATTTGTGAAATATGCACTAGAATAACACAAAACTTGTGTAAATGTTTCTACACAAATGCATTTGTGTAATGTGCACTAATGTTACACAATTAGCTTGTTAAATTATATTGAGTGTTCAATAGGCTCGTGTTAAATACTACTTAGAGTAGTAGTACTTAGCCGTCTTGTAGGCAATATGAAGCGTTTAAAATGTGTATCTTTATATTTAGGAATTACAGGTTTTATATCGGCTACAAGGTTAAGGCGATATTTTGTAACCGATGTAAAACCTGTAATTCCTAAATATAAAGATACACATTTTAAACGTTTCATATTGCTTATAAGATGGCTTCCTTAGTATACTCTAAGTAGGTAGTAATTAACACGAACCTAGTGAACACTCAATAAAATTTAACAAGCTAATTGTGTAAAACATTTGCTAATCATATTGTAGGTATATTTTTTACAGTAAAGAAAAATCCAGGAAAAATACATGGTAAAGAAAAAATGTATTAGGTATATAAAAAGGTTAACAATAAATATTAACACAAAAATAAATATTTAATATAAAGTTACAAAGTAAATTAAAAATACCATTAAATTCAAATTAATTCAATAATTCTTTGAACAATGAAAACTTAAAAATAAAAGTATATTTTGGAACTATATATAATTTAGTACTTAAGTTATACGCGTGATAATGACTATCAAATGCAATTATTTGTTAAATGTTGCTAATGAAGTATAAATTATCATTAACTGCAATAATATCTACATTTTTTTCAAATGTTAGGCATATTAGTATTTTCATTTATACCAGTACACAACACAAACCTTTTCTTAAACATATACCCGTATTTAAGCCAAGAAAACTGTATTATTGTATTATTATTAATTTCAAGATATTTTACATAAACACCATATGGGTAGTTATTAAGTGAAATAACTTTAGATGGACCATATTCAATATCCCTAAGTGAAAAACATGATATGCCATGAAGAGAATAGCAAATGCATCCAAAAATTATGTCTGTTTTATTGGACGACAATGTCCATCGACGCAAACAGAATAACAGTGTATTTCAGTTTTATTCTCTCCCTCTGCTATTAAGAAAGGTTGATTTGTTTTCCGCCTCTCTATTACACTTTCGAAGGAAGTATTTCTCTATAATAAAAAAATATTTTATATATAATTTATACAAGAGTAGTAAAGTGAATTACCTTCTTGAAAAGGATAATTTTATCTCTGGCGGATGGTATGTTCTCGCGGACTTCCCTCTGGCCATCGGGGGCAGTAATGCCAGAAGCGCTAAAACTGCTCAAACATTTCTATTCCAGCCTAATATCGGATTATAATTTACTCATATTGGTACTAGAATAATTTAAACATTTCTAAATGATACCTACTTACTAAAATCTAAATCACTTCCAGTGATATCTTGTAATGGGTTGGTGGTAACGACTCATATATATTTAACAATTTATCGATGTAGAGTGTGTGAAGTTAGCCCCCCTTTTTTCGAATATCGGAAATCTGACGGTTGTTCCAGGTTGTTCTAGGTTTGTTCTAAATTGTTCCAAAGTATTTCAAAAAAAAAGTCAAAATTGGCCGAGATAATTGAAAAAAACGACTTTTTCACCCAGCCCCCCTTTTTTCGAAAATTGAAATTCTGAAGGTTGTTCCAGGTTGTTCTAGTTGTTCTAAACATTGTTCCAAAGAATCTCGAAAAAAAAATCAAAATTGGCCGAGATAATCGGAAAAAACGAGTTTTTGCCAGCCCCCCTTTTCTTGAAAATTGTAATTCTGATGATTGTTCTAGGTTGCTCTAGGTTTGTTCTAAATTGTTCCAAAGTATTTCATAGAAAAAATCAAAATCAGACGAGAAAATGGGAAAAAACCAAAGCCAAAAGTATGAAGTCGGACCCAGTTTTTGCAAAAATTAAAATTTTGACGGTTGTTCTAGGTTGTTCTAGGTTTGTTCTAAACATTGTTCGAATACGTCAAAACCGTATCTCTTATATATCAAAAGATATGGCAAAAAAACCAAATCCAAAAGTGTGAAGTTAGCCCCCCTTTTATCGAAAATCTGACTTCTGACGGTTGTTCCAGGTTGCTCTAAGTGTGTTATCAATTGTTCCAAAGTATTTCAAAAAATAAATCATAATTGGCCGAAAAAACGGCAAAAAACTTTTTTTTTCTGGCGGCCCATTTTTCGAAAATCGAAATTCTGACGGTTGTTCTGGGTTGTTCTAAGTTTGTTTTAAATTGTTCCAAAGGATTTCAAAGAAAAAATTATAATTGGCCGAGATAATAGAAAAAAACGATTTTCCCACGGACCCCCTTTTTGCGAAAATTCAAATTCTGAGGGTTGTTCCAGGTTGTTCTAGATTTGTTCTAAACATTATTCTTATACATCAGAACCGTATCTCTTATATTTCAAAAGATATTGCAAAAACTTTTTTCAAAAAGTGTGAAGTTACCCCCCCTTTTTTCGAAAATCTAACTTCTGACGGTTTTTCCAGGTTGCTCTAAGTGTGTTCTCAATTGTTCCAAAGTATTTCAAAAAATAAATCATAATTGGCGGAGATAATAGGAAAAAACGATTTTACAATGGGCGGAATGCACTTACCGAACATTACTGTGTTGAAGGAAGTTTTTGTATGATGCAGTTCTATTTAAAGAAATAAACATCTAATATAGCAAGAAATATATATTTTCGCAAGAAATATAATGTTCATTTATTACAAAACGATATTGTTACCAAATGCTGATGAACTATTTCAAAGAAAAAATCAAAACCGGTTATGAAAAAACGATATTTTTCCCCAGTCCCCATTTCTTAAAATTCGAAATTCTTACAGTTTCAAAGTATTTCAAAAAAAAAAGCGCTGGATATGGGTACCCAACTAAAATCAAACAAAATGGGGAAGTCTATCAGGCTCCCTTTGTCATTTTATTTTGTCTAATAATAATAAAAATAAAATACTGATTTTGAAGTTTGAAAATTTTAATTATAGTAAACCACTACAACGTTATTTTGTCTAGCCGTGGTCTGGCCACTTTTTTTCATGGTTTTTGCTCCGGGAATGCAAGCACGTGTAGACATTCCTATCAAGTATGCTTATTTTTTGTAGCCCCTCTTCGTAAACATGTTGAAATATGCTGTCTAATTTTCTCACTAAAACGATTGAAAGGCTACTATTACTTTATTTGGAAAAAATATTATATAGGTACCTATTTAGATAATATAAGATAGTATATCCGTCAAAGAGTAGCCGATTTGGGAAAGGCTACTGTTTTACAATACCAAATTGATAAAAAAATATATTATTTATGTCAATGTTATCAAATAATATAATAATATCAATAAATAAATTTTACAGAAAAAATATATATTTTAGATTTTAGGTATAAACTAAAGCATGAACTCTAATAAAAATAAACAAAGAAACATCAACCCAGCAGCTCATGAGAAAAACACTAATCTTTTTATGAGCAAGGTATAATCATTCTCAATATGTTTATGAGGTAGTTTTTAATCTACATTAATAATGTAACTAACGTCACTGTTCTAATATTATTTTATGTTAGGAGCATCAGCATTTAGTAACAATATTGTTTTCAAACAAATGAATTATATTACTTAAATTGGGAAAATATATGTATATTTACTGCTTCTGCTTTATTCTGAATCACAAATGAGTATTATTATTCATTTTAAAATATAGATATAGGTAAAATCGATTTACCTATTATCTTGGGCAATTTCGATTTTTTCTTTGTAATCCTTTGGAACAATTTAGAACAACCTAGAACAACCGTCAAAATTTCGATTTTCGAAAAAAGGGGCGCCAGAAAAAAATTGTTTTTTGCCGTTTTTTCGGCCAATTATGATTTATTTTTTGAAATACTTTGGAACAATTGAGAACACACTTAGAGCAACCTGGAACAACCGTCAGAAGTTAGATTTTCGAAACTTCACACTTTTTGAAAAAAGTTTTTTGCAATATCTTTTGAAATATAAGAGATACGGTTCTGATGTATAAGAATAATGTTTAGAACAAATCTAGAACAACCTGGAACAACCCTCAGAATTTCAATTTTCGCAAAGAGGGGGTCCGTGGGAAAATCGTTTTTCTCTATTATCTCGGCCAATTATGATTTTTTCTTTGAAATCCTTTGGAACAATTTAAAACGAACTTAGAACAACCTAGAACAACCGTCAGAATTTCGATTTTCGAAAAAAGGGCCGCCAGAAAAAAAAAGTTTTTTGCCGTTTTTTCGGCCAATTATGATTTATTTTTTGAAATACTTTGGAACAATTGAGAACACACCTAGAGCAACCTGGAACAACCGTCAGAAGTTAGATTTTCGAAAAAAGGGGGGCTAACTTCACACTTTTTTAAAAACGTTTTTTTGCAATATCTTTTGAAATATAAGAGATACGGTTCTGATGTATAAGAATAATGTTTAGAACAAATCTAGAACAACCTGGAACAACCCTCAGAATTTGAATTTTCGCAAAAAGGGGGTCCGTGGGAAAATCGTTTTTTTCTATTATCTCGGCCAATTATGATTTTTTCTTTGAAATCCTTTGGAACAATTTAAAACAAACTTAGAACAACCCAGAACAACCGTCAGAATTTCGATTTTCGAAAAATGGGCCGCCAGAAAAAAAAAGTTTTTTGCCGTTTTTTCGGCCAATTATGATTTATTTTTTGAAACACTTTGGAACAATTGAGAACACACTTAGAGCAACCTGGAACAACCGTCAGAAGTTAGATTTTCGATAAAAGGGGGGCTAACTTCACACTTTTGGATTTGGTTTTTTTACCATATCTCTTGATATATAAGAGATACGGTTTTGACGTATTCGAACAATGTTTAGAACAAACCTAGAACAACCTAGAACAACCGTCAAAATTTTAATTTTTGCAAAAACTGGGTCCGACTTCATACTTTTGGCTTTGGTTTTTTCCCATTTTCTCGTCTGATTTTGATTTTTTCTATGAAATACTTTGGAACAATTTAGAACAAACCTAGAGCAACCTAGAACAATCATCAGAATTACAATTTTCAAGAAAAGGGGGGCTGGCAAAAACTCGTTTTTTCCGATTACCTCGGCCAATTTTGATTTTTTTTTCGAGATTCTTTGGAACAATGTTTAGAACAACTAGAACAACCTGGAACAACCTTCAGAATTTCAATTTTCGAAAAAAGGGGGGCTGGGTGAAAAAGTCGTTTTTTTCAATTATCTCGGCCAATTTTGACTTTTTTTTTGAAATACTTTGGAACAATTTAGAACAAACCTAGAACAACCTGGAACAACCGTCAGATTTCCGATATTCGAAAAAAGGGGGGCTAACTTCACACACTCATCGATGTATGGGTAAAATACTTCTGGAAATCGCCGATGCAATGGAGATAATAGGTGGAAATCTTGCTCAATCTGAAGAAAGACAGAAACCATTAGAGTAAATGTAGGTATGTATGTATGTATATATACATGTGTGTAAACATAACGATTTTTTTTGTAATAGCACAGATATTAATTTAATAACGATTTTAATACCACAATATCTTGTACATATATTTTACTTTATAAATTGAAAAAAAGTAAATTTTTTGTGATAGTAGGTATTATTTTGATATTGTAAAGACATTTTTATTGATGTGTCATTATTCACAGGAGTACTGTAATATTTTTAATCAATTTTAAGTCTCTATTTAATTATTCTTTTCCATAGAACAAAATCTAAAAGGGTAGCATTAAAAAAAAAACAATTCTACCCCCATATTTTGTTCTACTTAGTTCGCAACTAATGTTAAAATTACCTGTATCAGGGTCTTTCACTGTTTTAATATGTATTTCATTTTCATAACTTTTGATATATTCCAACAAGAAATCTACATCTAAAATCACATCATTTTTATCGGCAATCTGGATTTCCCTATCTTCTAAATGTGTAAATATTTCTTTTGCTATAATCAATTTTTATTTAATTATTTCAGAGATTAGTAAAGCAATTTTTTGGGAACAAATAAAAGTCAGAAATTATAGGATGCATTTGCCAAAAATAAGTGCAAATACAACAAATGTGTTATCAAAATAACGCCAAAAAATAGAGAGAAGGAAAGGTATATTTTTCTTGTGATAAAAGGTATTTTTAGCAGCAGTTATAAGCAAAAATTTTTTGTCAAATTAAATTTTTTAAGTAGGTACGTCAGAGTCCATTAAATGTATAGGAATGTTTGGAAACGATGCACTCCATCCAAAGAGAATGTTCGATAATAATTTCAAACGCTTTGGCAAATTCTTAATTAATATTATTTTGTTTAATTTATTTGTCATTCATTATAAATGTCAGAGTAGTGTACCTACGTATAATTAAGTTTTACATGTTTTTTAAATTTAATTTGTGTACAACGTACCTAATAGTTAGTATGATTAGTGCGTATCGACTCTAATATAATAGTAATAAAATTGTCTCGCAAATGGTACATATATCTATCCTTACTTAATTTGATTGTTATGTTTATTATGGTGTACTACATATTGTTGCGTTTTCGGGTTCGCAATAAACAACTCGTGCAATTTATTTATTTAAAACAGTCTGTATTTTCACACACGTAAAATTAATTACAATATAAAAATGTAAAATAAATGTAAGACACTTAAAATTATTAGGATTTAAATTAACACAGGTATTTATCTCTATTACTAATATTTATGTCCGTATATTTATGTAACACTGTACCGTATTTATATCACTTCTATTTATATAACACAGCACCACTATACTTATGCTTGTACTACTCATATTTATGTTTACTCTTCGACTACCACTCAAGAAACTATTTATTTATGTTTATTTATTTATCTGCACTGTTCCGCGCGACGACAAATTAAGGACTTTCTTATTCCGGAATTACTCATCCATGCGTTCAACTGCCTTTATATACGCATACGAAACATCTGGAACACACCAGAAAAACGCTAGTGTTCTTCTCGATGTTTGTAGAACATACGAAGAGACATTCTGTCTCTTCGCAGTACATATATAAATGGATGATTTATTGCTTTACGACTTGTTTACCAGTCGCGCCGAATATTTTCCTTTCTTTTTAATGTAGACTTGTTTCGTTACAATATATTACAAATTTCTTCAGCGGTTTCTGCACTCATTTAATATTAAATGTAATTATTATTGAACAGTTGCAGATATATGTACAAAATGATTTGGTTGTTTTGTTCTATTTCTAATTCTTTACATAACCTAAAAATATGCATACACTTGCTGCAAGCGATCTCACGTTTTGATTTATTAAACAGCTACAACGTACCTATAATGTAACGTCATATTTATGTTAGATTAGACTCGATAAAATGTGTAGTTATATTATCGTAGAATACCGTTGGTCACTCACTAAAAATTCTTTAAAGTTTGTATTCTGATTTAATTACATTTCTTTACGGAATAAATTATTTCACTTGTATTTTGCCCTTCAATTTAATTTATATCTAATGATATATGAATGGATTTGGTTTTAGTTTTGTGATTTATAAGCAGCTCATTGCATTACCTAACGAAATATGTATTGCGTCACTAACCTAAATTATAAAGTATAGAAATATGTACTTACCTATATAATCTCTTCATTAACAAGGGCTCATTTGTCACATGACTTGAATTTCATTATTATTGCTATCATTGTAAGAAAACAACTACGCCTAAATGGTTGCACTTGACTACGTATAACCATGCGTCCATGCATGACAGCTTCTTTAGCATATACTTTTCCCCCTGTCCTTCGCCCTTCTATCATTTTTAACTCAAGAGGGTGTAAATTTAAATAATTTATTGTGTGATTTATTTTCACAAAACCTATTTTGTAAGTAATTGTGTTATATTTAATACCTCCTTGTAAATATTTCAACACAACTGTTTTGTACAGCGACACAAATTTGTGTTAACGACCAAAATTTTCAACAGTGTAGATGAGATGGTGAAGTCAACGCAAAAATTTTATCCGCGTTCTGGATCGGCAAAAAATCAAATATAGATGGAAAATTAGGGTTTAATACATGATCACAACACCGTAATCAAATAGCATACCATTTACTAGTTTCCGTAGTAATGAGAGATGATTGCTAGGGAAAACAACGTTGTAAAGGAAAAAAATACTTAAATAATTACACTTTAATACTGACATGTAGAAAAGGTACAATGTACATTTATGATTATTAAAGTTAAAATACTATTAAGGCTTCTAAATTATAAAAACTCAAAATGCGACTAATCTAAGCTGTCGTCACAATAATAGTTATTTATTGCATAAGTGTTTTACATAGCATTTTATCCATGCAAAAAACGTTTAACCGCGAGACGAAAGTCGAACGTTTAATTTTCTTTAAGTAGATTGTATTATTCTGATCATTATTGATTTTGATTAGTCTGGCAATTTTGGCAAGAGTGGAATAAACTTGGTTTATTCCACATTGCTCATGTAACACCGTTAGCAACTTGGTTTAAGTTTCACCTACGTGGGGATAAAATGCTTGTTAATATGGTTCCTAAGAGTCAATTCAAGTCTCATTATAAGGTGATTGTGGACAAAAAATTATATATACAATTAACGTCATTAAATATTATTTTTACATGATCTAACTCAACACAAGTGCTTTATGAGATAATTGACAAGTGTGTCAACAATAAAGCGATAATCAACAAAATTATAACTAACATCTAACACTTATGTCTTAGTTAAATTACCAGTACAAAAATAAATTAACGAACAATAGCATAAGCTACCAAAAGTAGAATATTTGACTAACAAATATATTTTTAACAATAATGGAATTGCTGTCGAAAAAGCACAAGTACTTACAAAAAATAATACAAAGTAGGTAATTAAACTTGATAAACAGGCAAACAATGTCTTAAGCCTATTTACTACCACCATTTACAAAATCTTGTATTAAATAAATGATGAACATAAAATAAGGCAATATAAGTAAATATATGGATACATAAGATACCTAACAAATTTAGTAGACATCTTATGATCAATACATAATTAAAATAGTGACAATTTGCGCTTTAAAAACTATATAATGTTAATTACATGACTATAGAAGAAAAAAAATTAAAACTGCAATAACTAAGACCAAATTGATTAATTTATTGTTGTCGTGAAACAAATGAGACTTCCAATGACATGGGTGCATTAGTCTCCGTGGGTGGCCTCATAGGATGGAGTGTCGGTACTGCATTTCTGTTGAGGCATACAGATTGAGGGTATGCATAGCAGGTTGCGTCAAAATGTAGGCTGCAAAGTTTCTTATAACGCATTATACTGGCATCTAGCACAGGTTTCATGCCCATTCACCAAGTTTCGCAACTACATAATAAACTATAACAATTACAACTGTATACTAACAACTATCAACGATAGTATAAAGGCGCGTTTTCATTATAGGAAATTGCCTAGGAAAATCATTAGGAAAAATCATAAGTGTTTCTGTACCAAGAAATTTGAAGTTTGTACTAACACTGCTAAACATCAATTGATTGTTTGTAAAAAAACTTAATACAAAAACTTAAAAACAAGTAGGGGAGGTCGGGTACAATTGTAACGCGGTACGAATATAACAACAGTTCTAAAATGTGTTAGCGCAGTCTCTAAATTTGACAACCCGGCGCATGAGCAGACCAGGTGACGTACTCCATTACATGTTAGTTTGAGCGAGAAGTATATTATTATTAAGAAGTTACTACAGATTGTTTATTTTGAAGTCAGGTAAGTAAATTTTAAATCTTTTTTTGTATTTAGGATAACCTCTGCATGTTACTATTTCTTCGTATGAGTTCGTAGTGAATGTTTAGCGTAGATATACCTTTAAAATATTCTGCCGGTATTTTGTGGTTAGGTATTGTCTAGCTTTTGTATTGAAGCCAAATATATAAAAATGTCACGGGGGTACAAATGTAGTTAGTAGCTGGTACAATTGTAACATGTTACATTTGTACCCATGAAACTTTTGATATTGAATTAATTATACATTATTGTGTAGGAGACAATGCCGCGTCAAAGAATCAGAAAAACAAATAGAGGACCCTCAAATGAACTTATGAAAAGGGCGGCTAATCTAATTATAGAGGGAAATAAATCTCAACGACAAGTAGCCAAAGATCTGAATGTATGCCATGTAACACTTAACCGTTACATGAAAAAATTAAATAATGGAGGTTCGCCAGAAATGGGTTACATTCCACATACCAAAATTCTATCAGAAGAACAAGAGCAAGCGTTTTCGAGATATATACGGATTTCCTCACTTATTTATTTTGGGTTAACGCCAAAGGAAATACGCAAATTGGTTAGTAGATCAACTAACAATCAGAATAAGAAAAAATGTTATATAATTTAAAAATTGTCCACAGGTTTTTCAATTCGCTATACACAATGAAACAACCGTTCCACCCAAATGGTCAGAAAACGGGCTAGCTGGTAAGGACTGGTTTACGAATTTCATGAGGAGACACCCCAGTCTCTCTATAAGAACCCCAGAGGCGACAAGTTATGCACGAGCGATTAATTTTAACAAAACAAATGTCGGAAATTTTTTTGATAAACTTTCCCTCCTTTTTGAGAGATACAAATTTGAAGCCTCTGATATATACAATGTCGACGAAACAGGGGTCACAACCGTGCAAAAGCCGAACAAGGTCGTCGCTATAAAAGGTTCGAAACAAATAGGTGCCATTACCTCTGGAGAGCGAGGCACTTTGGTGACTGTTTGCACAGCTGTAAGTGCTGTCCGAAATACCGTGCCACCATTATTTCTCTTTCCTCGAAAAAAATTTCAAGCCCATTTTATACGAGGCGGACCTCCTGGATGCATTGGCGAGGCAAATGGCTCAGGCTGGATGAATGAAGAAACTTTTCAGATTTTCATAAATCACTCATGTAAGCATGTAAGACCTTCGCCCGAAAAAAAAGTTTTGCTATTATTGGACAACCATAATTCCCATCTATATGTTCCAACTATAGACCTTTGTAAGGCAAATGGAATAGTGCTTTTATCTTTTCCCCCACATACGTCGCACAAGTTGCAGCCCCTAGATCGTGGCGTGTACGGCCCTTTTAAACATTATGTGAATGGCGCTATGGATAATTGGATGAAATCACATCCTGGTCAAACAATGACCATCTACGACATACCGGCTGTAGTTACTGAGGCTTTTCCAAAAGCGACAACTCCAATGAATATTATGGGAGGATTTAGGGTGTCTGGAATTTGGCCATATAACAAGGACATTTTCGGCGACGACGAATTTTCCCCGTCATTAGTAACCAACAGGGATCTACCAATGAACACCCAAGCAGAAGCTGTATCCACTGACAACGCCCGAGTGGAAAATAACAAAGGTATCGCAGAGATGGCAACAGCAGGTTCCAGCACAAAGCCGGTTACGACAGGAGATGCAGATGCATCCTTTGAAGGTCTTGAAAGCATTCGGCCACTTCCAAAGGCGTCACGTCCCCAAAAACAATTGCCAAAAAGAAGAAGAAAACACAGCGCTATATTGACAGATGCGCCAGAGAAACTGGTACTAGAACTAGAACAGAAAATAAGAAAACAAAAAGCATCCAAAATGAAAAGAAAATTAGTTAAAATTGATGAAGAACGAACAAAAAAAATTAATGAATGTACAAACAAACAAAAATCTCCTGAGAGAGTTAAAAAACACATAGCAGTAGATGAAATGCTCTCTGATGACGAAGGGGAAGATTCATTTTGTTTGTATTGTTTAGAACCATTTAGCAATAAACCTGGAGCAACGTGGATTCAGTGCTACAAATGTAAAGGATGGGAGCACGAAAATTGTGTTCATAAACTACGACCGGATTTTTTCTTCTGCTTAAACTGCGATGATGATAATGATGTTGGAAGTGATTAGTTTAATTACCCTCTAAATGTTGCATAAGCATGTTTTATTCACTAATAAAAAATAATATCTGAAACATTAAAACATTATTACAATTGACCCCCATGGGTGTTACATTTGTCCAGCCACGGGTACATATGTAACATTCTGCGTTCAAGCAAGCATTCATATTTTTTTTCTTCTATTATTAAAGTGATAAACATCAATATTATAATTTTTACTTATAGCTGTATTGTAACAAATATCGAATTATATTTTTGAATTTGGAAAATTTAAAACATAGCTTAAAAAAATCTGTACAAATTGTTACAACTGTACCCGACCTCCCCTAGTAAGTTTTTTGTGTCCTTTAACGGCTTTCTTATACACTTATATTATACTCCTAATAATTATACTATTAATTGTCAATTACTTACTTAATTGTCATTTAAACTTTAATTGGTGCAATCGGAGACCAAAAAAATTGTTGCTGCAACCAAGTGGTCCTTATTGCACTTGGAATCAGAATTACAAACAAAAAATCTCCGGTTCACTTCCGGGTTAAATATCAACTATCAGTGCCGTTAGTTACCTGTTCGTATTCCTTGGAAAATAATGCATCGCTCTTGCTTTCTGCCTGTACGCCCCACACACCGTGCAGCAGCCTTGATCAATTCTTCGAGTCTAAAAATGGCTTATATCCACTTAGTACAATTATCATAATATTCTTTACAGAACTTACTATTCGATTATACCACGCGATCATTAAAATTCTAAATTATAGCAGGCGGGATTTTTTTTATTAGGTTGTCGAGAATGTCAATTATTGATTAATTGAAATTTGCGACATTTGTGAATCTTATGTGTAATCGATTTAAATTTAATGGAAATGAAAGCATTACAAGATAAATTAGTTTTATTGTGAATTACAAAAGGTGTTCAAATGTTCTCCCCCTGTTGTAATGCAACTGTTAACCCTCCGTTTCATATTTTCAAAAGCATTTGCCAACATCTGAACGGTTATAGCGTTACATGCATTAGAAATTGCCTTTTGTAGTTCTTCAAGATTTTGTGGGTTATTTTTGTAAACTGTGTTTTTCAGATACGGATAAATGAAATAATCAAGAATCGTTAAGTCCTGACTGCGAGGCGGAAATTCAATGACTCGATTATCATAAAACTCGCGAATTCGAGCCATACTTTCCCTTGTTTTGTGAGCTGTTGCATTGTCCTGTTGGAAATACCCATGTAAAAGTTCGTCGTCATGAAGATTTTGTAAAAACGGTTCAAGTAAATTATTTCGATATCTCTCAGCATTTATCGTTCCTTCAAAAAACACAGGTCCAAATATACGCCTTCTAGAAACCGCTAGCCAAACACCAATTTTCTGCGGATGGAGAGGCGATTGAATAAACTCATGAGGATTCTCCGAAGACCAAATACGCATATTTTGTTTGTTTATATAGCCGGATAGATGAAACCATGCATCGTCAGAAAAAGATGTTAAATCCAAAGTGCTGTTGTTATTTAAATTATTCAAAAACCACTGACAGTATTCTATTCGTACAGAAAAATCTCGAGGGAATAGCTCTTGAACGACGTTAATCTTATAGGGATAAAGATTTAAATTTTCTTTTAAAATTTTTTGACCATATGAAAGGTTTATTTCTTGGGCTAATCTGCGAAGAGATTTTTTGGGAGACTGTTCCATTCTTTCTGCAACATCTGCCACAATCTCAGGAGTCCTTTTTTTGGGCGCGCCACTACCAGGTTTCCTACCTACAGTTCCAACATTACGAAATTTCGCCACACTTGTGTAAATTTCATGGACTAATTTTTGATAATCCGCAGGAAAATTAGTGAAGGCATTTTGAAAATCATTGATGCAGTGCGGTACTGAATATGTCCATTCACCATTCTCTTGTCGTTCGGCGTTTTTAAAATAACTTTCAGTAAGAAAAATCTTATGTTCTAAATCAAACATTTTGAAACGTCACTTTGACAATTCAAATTGTAAATTAGTACTTATATACCAACTTAATTTAAATTTCACAAACTGCTCTAATTTAGAAATTAAATGATCGCGCGGTATTAAGAATGGCTTTTTTCCCGTCGGATAAAACCGCCCATATAACTAAACCATCTGATCTAATCTATAGTCTAGAGCCTAGAGGCTGTGTACATATGTGTCTCTCAGCATTCTATTCTCACCTGCCGACATCGTCGAATATTTTAAAATAAATTTGAAAAGTCCAGAGAAACGAAGATGGACAGGTTGCTTTCCCTGTCCATCTTCATCTAATCTATAGTCTAGAGCCTAGAGGCTGTGTACATATTGCTGTGGCAACATAATTATTTGAATATGATAATAGTATCATTGCCATACCTTAGGCCTTGCCAAATAAGTTATGTTGTGTGCTGTTTCAACAACATAAATAATTAAAATGATGATAATTTTTATTATCCTGATGTGTATTTTATTTATTTTTAACAGCACGTACTTTATAATTATTTATGAATCCTTCAGTGTATCAGAATTTCTTCCCTCTCGTCTAATCTCTTGTTTTTTCTTTAAGATGGGGATAAGGTAATAGCTTATTAAAAATGAAAAATCAGAAATCATATAACACATAATTGTCGAATTTATTTAACATTTATTATATAAAAATAAATATAGCATTGCTATACTGTATTCACTTTATTTATTTAAAAAGAACATAATTATAAGAAAACGTTTGTACCTCGTTCTAGGTTGTAACGTTTCTTCATGATGCGAATATGTTTTCTTATACTTTATTAAATAAAACTCTAAAAATATTTTCCTGTTTGTCAACAAATAAATCCAATTTACTTTTGTAAATTGTTTATTTCATAGTCAATGTTTGGAGAAAAGCTCGAATCTGATTACTATCTACAACCATTTGCACGCGTTATAGCTAGCATTTCAGAGTCCGCTACCCAGAAACATTTTCCTTATTTATTGTAACTATTAATGATGCCAAATACTGTGCCAGAAAATATACATTTGCACGCTATATCCTCTTAACACTTAACACCATTAATAATTTTATTTCTTATAATCTTGAAATTAAAGAATGCTTATTACTATCCCAGGAAAATATTTATTATCCCTGTTGCATAACGTTGTACTGAATATACGTTCGCACGATATATTTCAATATTCGTATAGCTACATTGATAAGTCTTTGTCTCTAACTTACTTTGAATCGTTACAAATCTTTTTGAATTCGATCATTTGCATCTCCATTATAACACAAAACAATTAAACAAAGAAAATAAAATAAGTGAAACTTGAATGAAAATAAAATTAATATGCTAATACAAAAGAAATAAATGTGAATCGTGGTGTATCTAACCCTACGATTTATATAAATGTATGAATTAAAGAATGCTTGTTAACTGTATAAAAATCAATGAATGAATCCCCTCGTGTCTATTCTTGTCTTCAATTTATATCTCCAGAAGAGACATGTGACCGTTTTCAACGCCATCTTCTGAAACTACCATTTACGTTGTCACCCTGCATCTTCAGTGCTCCTGACTTTTAAGTTGCCGTAATGTTTCGAACTCTCACACACACACACGCGCACTTGTTGTCTCTTTGACAGTTCTTCACCGCGAAAGGTCAACACCCCAAGAATTGTCTGTTTACAATTTAAAACTTCCTATAAATTGTACAGCGTTTCTCCAACGTAGGTATACTTGTTTTAATATAACTCTTCTTTATAATTGTCTATAAATTTATTACCTTCTTTATTATTTTTCACATATTTCCTCTTTCCATTGGCTAGTACAATTCTTATTCTTGTTCTTTTTCCAGCTTTCGGCAATATAGGAAAAACATTGCAAACAACAAGTATCCTTTTACTAAGATTACTTGCACCACCATGGTCCACCTGGTTTGCCCCTTCGTAACCTACTTCTATCCAAGACTTCTCCAACGGTGATATGTCTATCTGTAATAAACTACACACCAAGTTTACATTACATTTTCTTTTTATTTTG
Source organism: Amphimallon solstitiale (assembly GCA_963170755.1). Taxonomy (NCBI): domain Eukaryota; kingdom Metazoa; phylum Arthropoda; class Insecta; order Coleoptera; family Scarabaeidae; genus Amphimallon; species Amphimallon solstitiale. The sequence goes on from OY720677.1 coordinate 8,829,814, forward strand.
TAGGTTATCAAGAACCGTACAAGTACCTCTCTACTGTTTATGATACATGATATTACATATACAAATTCCTGAATGTATTCTATTATTACCAGCTGTCGTTTATAAAAAACACTACTACTGATATCTCAGAACAATTTTATTTATATCCTTCTCTTTATTTATTTTTAAACAACGGTCCATTATTTAAAATGTTCAGTGCAATTCTCACACATTTTATAAAGTCAGGTTGTTTTTTATTGTATTATACACAAACCATACATCTTGTTTCTCTTTTCTATAAAAGAAATATATATATACATCTTAAATTCTATCTCGTGTTTTATTTTTAGTACTTATTTAAATTGCAAATGTAAATTCAATTTGCTGTATGCATAAAAGTGTATGCAACCCAACATACTCATGTTAAATTCCTTCAACTACCTTAAACTTATTATTATAGTTTCTTTCATATTTTATACACTTAAATTAAATCTTAATACTACTGCTATCATCTTATTAATATGTAAGATATCACGGCAATATGTGTCTCTCAGCATTCTATTCTCACCTGCCGTCATCGTCGAATATTTTAAAATAAATTTGAAAAGTCCAGAGAAACGAAGATGGACAGGGAAAGCAAACTCCTTAATGATACATACAGTGTGGAAATAAAACAAAGGATAATGACATTAACTTCGTTATTAATCACTTTTTGAAAAGAATATCAGGGTGTAGGGATTTTAACTAAGGGGAATATTTTCATCGCATTTTCAGTTTCTTATGCCATTTGATTTTCATGTTATATCACCGACTTTTTTTTAACAACAATCTAGAATTTTTTAAATTGATTTCGATAGTACTTTCAATTCCCTATCCGAAGGTATAAAACTTTTAATATATTACATTTGAAAAGAATTGAGAAAAAGAGTCTTAAAGTTTAAATATTAAAACTTCATTATATTGGCAAAATGTTTTAAAAGTTCTAAATTAGAATAATCTACCTTTTGCAATTTATTTTATTAGTAAAAATGATACTATTGAGCAAAAGACAGAGAATTAAAGTTTAATAATGATTGGTCATGACGACAGAGCTAGAGCACATCAGGAAGTACGTCAAGACTATCCGGATCAGCCCATAAGTCAATCAGAAATTAGTAGGATTAATAAGAAATGTCAGGAACACGGCATTGTAGAGAATTTTCAAGAAAATGGACGTCCAGTGACATTAAATGGAGAAGCACAACATGACGTGCTACTATAAATTGAAAACAACCCAAATTCAACTTGTAGAAGCATTACTTTGTTCAGTTCTGAAGCTTTTGAAAAATCAAAAATCTCCCCTTTATAAGCTGCAATTGGTTCATGAGTTGACAGAAGATGACTATGATCATAGCCAAGAATTCCCTAAGCAAATAATAGAGATTTGTCGTCGCAATCCATTGTTTTCCCAGCGTATTTTATTTTCGGATGAACATTTTATTTAAATGGAACAGTTTATGACAGAATTGTAGATATTAAGGAAAATCCCCATTGGATGCAGGAAATTCATACACAATATCGTCAAAACGTTAGCGTATGGACAAGGATTATTAGTGAATTCTAGGTCCATTCCTTTTTTGCTAACAATTTTACTGGAAATAGATACTTGTAATTTCTACAGTTTGAATTAGTGTCTGCATTAGCTGCATTGTTTTCTAATGCAAACAGCCCTACCAAATAACAGTATATGATTGCAACATGATGGTGCTCCGCTTCAATACGCAATTAATGTGCGACTCTGCTTGTACCAAGTTCTCCTAGGAAGATGGATAGGAAGAAAGGTCCGATGGAATGACCAGCTAGGTCTCCAGATCTAACGCCATTACACTTTTTCTATGGGGGTACTTAAGAAGTGTATAACAATCGCCCTAGTAATTAGAGTGATCTCAAACACAAACTTCGACATAAAATTAGATTAACATCATCTCAAACTATTTAGAATGTGAGAAATGAGTTTTATAATCGTCTTCGGTATTGTCAGATGGTACAAGATTGTTATTTTGAAACACTTGGAAATGTAATTTAAGAAGTGTTATTTCTGTGCTTGTTTTTGTATTTGTTGTTTATTGTTAGATTTTTTCTGGTTAATCAATTTAGTTTTAATATAATTATTAACATTGAATGGAGTAAATAGCAAATTTATAGTTCGATTTTTCAACGTTTTTATAATTTTACAATAAAAACAAACCAGTCAATCTTTCCATCAAGTTTATGTGACTAGATTTGCTTAATAAATTTTTAATATTTGAACTTCAAGACTCTCTTTCTCAATATTTTTCAAATGTAACATATTAAAAGTTTTATACCGTTGGATAGGGATTAAAAGTACTATCGAAATCAATTAAAAAAATTATAGGTTGTCATTTTAAAAAAAGTCGGTGACGTTACAACATGAAAAACAATTGACGTCAGATATTGAAAATGTGATTATTTTAAAATATTCCCCTTATCTAAAATCGGGGTATAGCGATTTTAGATAAGGGGAATATTTTAAAATAATCACATTTTCAATATCTGACGTCAATTGTTTTTCATGTTGTAACGTCACCGACTTTTTTTAAAATGACAGAGATTTTTTCACAAAAAAGTATATTAAGGAAGTTAATGTATTTATCCTTTACTTTATTTCCACACTGTATATGTACGACTAAAGGGACGCTTGATTTCGATCAATTATCACAGAAAAATGGACAGGTTAACAGATTAGTCCGAATCACGGGTTAACGGTGGCATTAGTTGATACCGTTAACTGACTGTTTGAACAATAAGTTAGGTAGTTAACAACCACGTGTTAGTAATTTAGTTCCCTCAAGTGCTCATCAAGCTCGGCAAGCTTTGACTTCACCCCTAGATATTAGAAGAAAAGTACTGCAACTAATTAACACCTATCAATCGTAGTTTAAAGGGCCACATAACGTTGCCTTTTCTTTACTCATATATAATGTTAAATATTCAGTTTACCGTCGCATCCGACAGAGTATGTATTGGTGTTGTTACCAATTAGAAAAAATTCACCCACCGTATTTTAAAAGAACAAAACAACAGTAACTTTCACTTAATTAATAGTAAATCATATATAATAATAGTAGTTTATACAACAAGTCAATAATGACAGTTATTAATCCCGAAAGCTGAATTTACGAACCGAGCCGCGTAAGCGGCGATGGAGTAACTCGGCTCGAGGGAATAATAGTCATTATTGCGAGTTGGTATACACTACTTTATCGACGACTACCTGAATATTACTAAAAAAGATCAAAATAATTAAACGAAAATGTCAGATTACTATATCAATATGACGTTTGACGGTTAGACAGTTAGTAAAATGGCCGGACTTGTCTATCGTTACTACGACAACGTTAGGAACGTTTTGTTCTTATTGGCGGAATGCAGATAATAATGGTAACGTTATGGCCCATTATTCCCTGGTCGCATTGCACTATTCCCTCCGGGTATTATTAGTGTTATTATTAGCCAATAGTAATTAATATAATACCTACTTTATTGTTTAGTCGTCGATAAAAATACTTATTAGATACAAATCTCTGTCATTGTCTTATTATATTCTGACGGATTATCAAAAATGGCAATTTTCAATTAATCGTATTATCCTGTGCAAAAAATAACATATTTCGAACTTTTCCGAATAAACGTCGTGTCTCACACCAAAAATGGCTCTAGTAATAGGTAACAGTGTGTTCACTTGGTTCAAGTACTTTCTTTCTATACAACTGGACTTAAATTTAAATTATTATGTTAATTATTGTTTATTTATTATTGATTTTATTGCTATTTTGTCTGTTTCTTATTAAATTTCATATGTACTGAATTATATAACTCGTTGTTTTCAGTGTATGGATAATATTTTTGTTTATTATTGTTATTGGAAAGGACAACTGTTGTCTGTGCTTGAAATGTTGATAAACACTCTTATTATGTATGATTATGTGTTACTTTGAGGGTGAGCTTCTGAACACTTCACTGAGTTTAGGCTGAAATAAATATATAAAGAATGGGGAAATTTAACAAACAAACATTACAAAGATTAGTACTAGGTATCTTACAAAAGAAAATAGCGAGATTTATATTAATAATCTAAACATTATAGCCTTTTAAAAATAGTAAAATATAAAGTGCACAAAAAAAATTATTACATACGAAAATGGATACATCTTGTGATTATAGAATTAGTAAGAGAAAGATAAGATAGAAGAATTAAAAGCAGAGGGAAAAAGGGCCTAACAATAAAAAAATATATATTAGCAGGAAAATGTTGAAAAGAATTATGATGGTGAAAAGAAATAATTTAAAATGGTACTGCATTGAAGAAAATGTGTTACTGAAGGTAAATAAGCCTTATATTATATATTATATATATTATATCTTTCCAGGTTAATTTGGCATTATTCTGTTTCTGTATATATTCTAAATATGCTTTCTTTTCCTGTCTGATTGCCGCAGTTGTAAAATTACGAATTTGTTTGTAATTATTCCAATCCACCTGAGAACGCGATGCCTTGAATTTGGATAGCGCCCCCTTACGCGTTTTTATTAACTGTGCAATAGCGGCTGTCAGCCAGGGCGCCTTGGGTTTGCTTATACGAACCGTCCTGACTGGAGCATGCATGTCGAATAGATCTAAAATGTTTTGGTTAAGATATTCAACTATATGATTGACATCCTCCATGCTGTATATATTATGCCACGGTATTAAATTTAATTGTTGCTCGAACAAGGTTGCGTTAAAGTCCGTAAAATCGCGAAAGGTATACATCCCATTACGCTTTGTAGGTCGTGCAATATTCAAAGAACAGCAAATGAACCTATGATCAGACACGTTATGCATACCTAATACTTTAATATTTGTCACAAATGATGGGTCACTAACCATCACCACATCAATGAGTGTACTGCTGAATGGCGTTATTCTAGTTGGTTCATCGACAACTTGAGCAAAGCCGAATGAATCACACAATGAATTGAATTTTTCAACATTGGTGGCAGTCATGTTAAACAAGTTAATATTGAAATCGCCCATGCACAATATTTCGTCAACCACCGGAATAATATCCATTATAATAGATTCTAAAGCCTCAATTGAGGATGCCGCATCTGCACCGGGAGCCCTATATACAGAGCCAACAGCGAAGGTTTTATTGATTATTTTAAAACTAATGAAAATATATTCAAGGGATCTATCATTACCCGCACATATAGTTCTACACAAGATCGCATCCGTCGTATATATCGCGACACCGCCGCCCCGTGACAACCGATCGCTCCTATGAATCCGATAGCCAGGCATTGACACCTGTTCATCAGAAACACCCGCATTAAGCCAGGTCTCAGTAACAGCCAAAATGTGCACCCCCTCCCTCAGAACCAAGTCTAGCAACTCTTCGAACCCCGTAAAGAGGGACCTCAGATTAACATTTGCATTTTCTGATCGTCAGCAACCTCAGCGAACATACAGAATACGCAGCGGTTTTTATTATTCGAAAGGCGAATCCGGAAGAAATGGCCGGCAACGACTCATTTACCAACGACGAACTCGCAAAGATGAATCCAATAGAGCGCCTGGTCTTTCAACTATAGAAAATAACAGAATGACCAAAGAAGAGGCCATTGCAATCAACGATAGAATAATACAAGTTCAAAAAGAACGTTTCTCCAATCAACTCTATGACGCCGCGTCTAGTTCAGACGAAGAAGAGTTCAAAAAACCGAAGAAACACGGGCACGTCAAAAACAAAAGACAACGCACGATACGGTACACACCATTAATCGGTACAATGTGTTAGCAGTAACAGAAGAACCAACAAAAATGGAAGAAGATAGTGAGGTACCACCACAACAGCCCACCACATCTAAGGACACCAAGCCCAGGGTGAGTGATAATTCACATATTACACAAAAAACATAAACAGACACACCAAAAACAAAAAAACACCACTACACAAAAAACACCCAAAATACCGCCAATCATAATCACAGACACAGACATATGGACACTCGTAAGACAGCTCATTAAAACACTTAGAATCACAGTAGCAAAAAGTAAAACAGTCAAATCAGGTATACAGATAGAACCGACAACTGAAGCAGACTACAAAGACTTACAGGCATCACTCAAAACACACAACATACAATACTACACATATCAACTACGAAGCGAAAAACCGCTGAAAGTGGTAATTCGCGGAGTAGACACACACTTAACAGACACAGACATACAGGACGATCTAACAGACAAAGGATACCCTACACTTAAACTTACACGAATGATCGGAAAACACAAACAACCCATTCCTCTTATCCTAGTTGAACTGACGAGACAATACAAGACGATTTACGACATACACGAATGTTGCGGACTTGCAGTAACTGTTCAACCACTACGTAGACGAACGACTATCGTACAGTGTCACAAATGTCAAATGTACGGACATACGCAACGGAACTGTAACATTGACTACAAATGCATGAAATGCGGAGACGGACACTCGACTCACCGTTGTCCCAACCTAGAACGACACCTCCCAAATGTGTGAACTGCAATGGTGAACACCTATCCATCTGGAAATCATGTCCGAAAAATCCAAATCACAAACCGAACACTACCTACATAGACGCACCCATTCCTAAACAAAATCCCTGGACTGTTAAACGTAACAACACTAACAATGCAACACACACAAACACAAACAAAACTGACGAGTTAGCACTTATCTTAGGACGAATGCTCTTAACACTACAATCGACAAACGCAACACAACAACAGATAGTAGACTTTATCAAACAGACTCATAACATCACACAACCCTTTTTCAACAGACCATAAACACATTTGCACACACAATCACAACACACAGCGCACACACACATTTCACGAATTATTTAATTAAACGCAAGTTTGATTAATTAATTCCCACACTTATTATTCACTCTGGGTAAATGGATGACGAAGAGGAAAAGGAAATTTATATTTCGACCCTCATAGAAAACCACAACGACACATACAAACATTTGCAATAGTCAATGACATGAAGCAAGCGCAAACATGCCGATCCGAGACATAATGTTACGTACCACTTTCACTGGGTTTCACAAGGGGCCGGCTGAGACTCACTTGGTGAGGGTAGTAACAATAAAACAGGGGGGGTTACAGTAAACAAATAACTACTCTTTATTTAATACCAATAATAATAAACACTCAACATAATAATAAAACGATGGCTAACAGGGAATAGTGTTGGTTGCACTAGATTGGTGGGAGGCAGCGTCACAGAGCACTTAATGATGGGTTGGTTGATGCACCCACGTAATCCACTTGAGGTGATCCGCACTAGAGGTAGCGTCACTGATGCACTTATTGGTGGGTGGGTTGATGCACTCTCGTAATCCACTTGGGGTGATCGGCACTAGAGGTAGCGTCACTGATGCACTTAGTGGTAGGGTGGTTGATGCACTCCCGTAATCCACTTGAGGTGATCGGCACTAGAGGTAGCGTCACTGATGCACTTATTGGTGGGTGGGTTGATGCACTCCCGTAATCCACTTGAGGTGATCGGCACTAGAGGTAGCGTCACTGATGCACTTAGTGGTAGGTTGGTTGATGCACTCCCGTAATCCACTGGAGGTGATCGGCACTAGAGGTAGCGTCACTGATGCGCACTAGCACTGATTGTTCCAGAGTGTTTTGGTCCGAGGGTTTGTCGGGCCTGATGGTTTTGTAGGCTGGGGGCGTTGGCCGCACGAACTGGTCCTGAGGTCTTGAGGTTTGATGAATCCAGGGGCCAGGGCGCCGGGCCGTATTAGTAGGCCTTGAAGCTGTTGGGCCTGGTAGTTCCTTCAGGCCTGGACGTTGGGCCGTACTGGTAGGCCTTAAAGTTGTTGGGCCTGATATTTCCTTCAGGCCTGGGACGTTGGGCCGTATTGGTAGGCCTTAAAGTTGTTGGGCCTGATATTTCCTTCAGGCCTGGGCGTTGGGCCGTATTGGTAGGCCTTAGAAACTGCTGGGCCTGTTGGTTCCTTCGGGCCAGGACGTTGGGCCGTATTGGTAGGCCCTAAAGTTGTTGAGCCTGATATTTCCTTCAGGCCTGGGCGTTGGGCCGTATTGGTAGGCCTTAAAAACTGCTGGGCCTGTTGGTTCCTTCGGGCCAGGACGTTGGGCCGTATTGGTAGGCCTTAAAGTTGTTGGGCCTGATATTTCCTTCAGGCCTGGGCGTTGGGCCGTATTGGTAGGCCTTAGAAACTGCTGGGCCTGTTGGTTCCTTCGGGCCAGGACGTTGGGCCGTATTGGTAGGCCTTAAAGTTGTTGGGCCTGATATTTCCTTCAGGCCTGGCGTTGGGCCGTATTGGTAGGCCTTAGAAACTGCTGAAGCTGGCTGAAGATCGGTGGTTGAAGATTCTGTTAAAGCTGGTGCTGTTGAAGGTCTGAAGTAGTCAGAAGAAGAATTCGAAGATGAATTGCCCTTTTCCGGGCCGTGTGTCCTAATTTATATTCTTCCTTCCCCATGTATCGTATAGGGAGTACCTTCTGGTTGGCTGTTGCTGATGTCAGCAATTTCCTTATTGGATTGCGCACGGCACTATACCGATGCGTATGACACCTCTCAACTCTCCATTAGTCTATGATTATCCCCATTTATTCATGTGCGTGCTTATTGGCGGATGCTGATGTCACGCTTCTTTTGATTGGTTTGCGTCATTACGGACGCGCGTTCTCATTCGTCGGGGTTTACACTGACGTCAGCACGGGTCTGGCATCATATGCGATACAACGGCGTACGTATGATTGTGGATAGGCGGAGCCAATGGTAACAAACGGCCCCCCGGTGAAAGGCGTTGTATCACACGATGCTCCAAACCTTATGAGGCACCATATTATTAGCATTGTTGATGGCTAGGTCCCGGTGTTGGTTCCCTTGCAGGATCCGGCGGAGGGACTAGTTCTTGATCTTCTTGTTGCTGGGGTGGTGGTCTAGTGTTGGCTGGCCTGGCGATCCGCAATTGGTCAATGTGGTATTTGACCCACTGCCCCCCTGGTCGTTCCACCCAAACCGAGGTTGTCCCGGCCACTTCCTTGACCGGATATGGACCCATCCACTTTTGGCCAAACGGTCTTCCATGTGGCAGGTATGCCTTAACCATCACTAGGTCACCCGGTGCGAGCTGTATCGGCATTGGTGCGGCTGGTTGTGCGTAACGGCGCTGGCGGTAACGCTGCTCGTGTTCATGGATCCTACGAGTCCTTTGGGGTCGGGGTTCGGCGTTATCTGGCAATGGGTCCCTCCATTCACCAGGCCTTCGTAGTTCGTGCCCAAACAGGGCGTATGCCGGGGAGCAACCAGAAGCGGCATTTTGGCGGCAGCGCAGGTTGAATAATACCTGATCTAACTTTTCATCCCAGCGCTCCGGCGTCTGGCCTTCCAGTTGAAGTCTGAGGCCTTTCTTCAACTCTTGGTTCCTCCGTTCGACTGGGTTCGCCCTGGGGTGGTATATGGGCGTTGTCCAATGGATGCACTGCCAACGTCGCAGTGCAGTGTCCCAGCCGACGGAGGTGAACTGGGGGCCGTTGTCGGTTATAATGGCCATGGGGTAGCTAAAGCGCTGGAAGACTTCCTCGAGGCACAATTCTATGGTATGTGTATTAGTGTTAGGGACTGGTCGTGCCTCTATCCATCTCGAATGGAGGTCCATTACCACCACGCCGAACTGGTTCCCCTTTCGTGACCTAGTAAGAGGGCCCACGATATCCACTGAGAGTACTTCGAAGGGTTCCCGTGGTGCGTGTGGTCGAAGTGGGGCTCTCGTTTGAATGGGTCCCCTCTTAAAAGCGTTGCATAGTCTGCATCCGCGTACGTACTCCACTACGTCGGCTCTCACGCTTGGCCAATGGAATCTCCGCTTAATGGCACCATGGGTTTCGTCCATTCCAGGGTGTCCGGCCGTAGGGCTGTCGTGGTATTGATATAGTACTCTATCTCGTGCAGCTTGTGGCACCAGTATGGGCCGATGTTCCCCATCTTTGTAGCGGATAAATCCATTCTCATAGATGAATTCAGGGTGTGGCCCATTTGCTGGATCTTGGAGTTGGTGAGCCAGATCCCTAATTACTGGATCGGTCTGCTGCGCATCATGGAGTGCGTGAAACAATGGCTCTTCCTCCTGCATTAAACATATCCTTTCTTCCTGGTTTGTTTTGTTGAATGTTGGTGTTGTTGTGGGAATCATCCTGTCCCAATCTTCTATCTCCGGAGGCGTTTCTTCGGTGCTTGGGTGGCGTGAGAGGGCGTCCGGCAGTTCGTTAAAGCGGCCCGGGATGTGCTCAATGGTATACGAAAATTCTTGCAGGAGCAATGACCAACGTGTTAATTTGGATTTAGTATCCTTGAAACTATTTAGCCAGGTTAGTGCTTTGCTATCTGTTCGCAGAGTAAATGGCCGATCCTCCAGATACGGCCTATAGCGGCGTATGGCCCAGATTACCGCAAGGCACTCCTGTTCGTTTATATGGTACCTTCTTTCCGTTTTATTGAAACGCAGGCTGGCGTAACTAATAATCCTGCGTTGGTCATGCTCCCCTTGATACAATACGGCGGACGCCCCCACAGCACTGGCATCCGTTTGTAGGATGAATGGAGATCTGAAGTCTGGACGATGCAAGAAGAGGGGTTGAGCCACTGCCGCCTTGATCGCTAGGAAGGCCTCTTCTGCAGGTTGTGTCCATCGATAAGCCACTCCAGTGGCTAGCAGGTCCGTCAGGGGGGGCATTATTTCGGAGGAACGTGGAACGTAATCCCGAAGCCAGTTTACAGTTCCCAAGAAATGTCGTAGTGCTTTCCGGGTTTTTGGTGGTTCCGCCTCCTGGATGGCCTGAATATGAGCCGCCTGGGGCCTGTTACCTTCGGTCGTAACCACGTGGCCCAGATAATTTAATTGTTGGTCTGCGAAACGGCATTTCTGGAGATTCAGTCTAAGGCCGTGTTGTTGAATTCGTTCCAATATTAATCGGAGATGGCAGAAGTGTTCCTCCTGTGTGTCTGAGTATATGATTATATCGTCTAGATATGCTATTGTGAATTCTTGGAGGTACCCCACCAATACGTCCTGAACCATCAATTTTTGGAACGTGGTGGGGGCCCCTTTTAGGCCGAAAGGCATCACGTTAATTTCATAGGCCGCCCCTCCAGGGGTGGTGAAGGCGGTCAGTTTCTTTGAGTCTTCATTTAATTCCACTGCGCAAGTCCAGGGTGCTGAATACTTTTGCCGTCCCAGGGTCTCTCAGTGTTTCCTGGATCGGCGGCAATGGACTGACCTCGTCTATCGTCTTGTCATTTAGACGGCGGAAGTCCACGCAGAATTGTGGTTCGCCGTTTTTCTTAGTTACCAGTACAATTGGGGAGTTGTATTCGCTGTGGCTGGGCCGTATCACCCCAGTGGACAGCATCTCCTCGACCTGTTCCGTGATCACCTTTTTCTTTTGCGGTGTGTATTTGTATTGTGGTACTCGCACAGGGGTATCCTCTTTTAGACGGATCGTATGTCTAGTAGTTGCGGTGGTGGTGATTCGTCCACCTTCCTGAATACCCCTTGGAACTCCTGCATGATTGTTTGAAAGGAGTTCTTTTGTTCTTCTGACCAAGATTGGGTGTCGACTGGAACGGCATTTAGGTCGAGGCTACAGGTTGCCTGTCCTGGAGGGGTGGTGTCAAAATAGATGTATGGCGTTGTTCCACCCCCACGTGTATGCAGCCCCTGACATAGTCGATGATGGCGTGGTTCTGCTTCAACCAAGGATGGCCAAGGATTACCTCCGCCTGGAGGCCATTTACTATTAGTGCTTCACACTCGAACTGGTAGTTACTGCTTGTGACTGCCATCAATCTGCCCCTTTGATTGCTGGTAAACTTTTTATCTTCCAGGGCCATAGTAAATTGGGCTGGCTTCATGGTTGTTGTGGGCCCAGACGTCCATTTGGGCCTTATAAGGTTTCTGGTGGCGGCACTATCTATTTGCGCCGTCACCGGGCATCCGTGAATTTGTAGCTGGATGGATGCCGTTTGTCCTATGTTTGCCGTAGTAATTAGGGCCATTCCGGCGTTTTGATTGGAGCGGCCCCTTCTTCTTCCCCCGATACCCGATTACCTGGTGGGTGACGGGTTGCAAAGCTGGCTGGCTGTTTTGGGCAGTCCCGATTATAATGTCTTTCGGGGCAAAACCAGCAGCGTGGGAGGGACCTTTCTGGAGGCTGCTCCTTCTTTTTAGTTGTTGGCGCAGCGGGTTCTGCTTCCTTTTTGACTGGTGGTTGTTTGCCCTTAAATTTCTCGTAGATGGTGGACCATTTTTCGCATGATAATTGCAATTGGTCCATAGTTTGAGGCTCGTTCTGCGAGATCGGGATGCAATACTGTTGCGTCATTAGTGTGGTAATGTGGTTGACCAATTCGGCCTCTGGCAATTGGGGGTTTAATCTCAAACACAGGCGTCTCATGCGGGTGATGAAGGTAGATGGGTCTTCATCACCCTTTTGCCTGGTGTCACATGCCAATTGCAATGCACGTTTCTTTTGTGGCCCCATAAACTCTCTGCGGAACCTGTGGCAAAATTCTCCTAAGGTTCCAAAACCCCCTTCGTTCTTGCGGAACCATGCCGCTGCTTCGCCCACCAGGTATGGCCTAACCGCATCATCCACATCCTCTGGTACTTCTAAACTTGGTTTTGGAGGTATGTGTTTAGCCGGGCCAAGAATATTTCCGGGTCTTCAACCAGATGGCCACTAAAAGATCTTGGCGGTGTGATGGTAGGGGTCTCGTGACGACAAGCTCCGCAACAATGGCTCGTGTATAGACGAATTCTTTCTTTAGGTACCATGCGGTTGTTTGAAGTGACACTGGCGGCGTCTTCTTTCTTATGAAAGGTTCAGGAGTGGCAATTTGTTCCGAGATGATATTTGTGTTGGCTTCCAACTGAGGCCTGGGTTCAGGTGTGGAGTTGTGTTGAGGAATGTTTGGTTCGGTAGTGTTTGTTCGCGAACCTGTAGTTCCTTCTGTAGGGGCGGCGGCAGCCTGTTCCAGAGTTGTTAATCGTCTTCCCAGGAGGCGGAGTTCTTCGATCAGAATTGCCAGCTGAAGTTCTGTCTTAACTGCCGCTGGTGTTGAGGCTTTGCTAGGAGTCTGTGGTGGTGGCGTTGGGATGTCTATCTCCAAGTCGCTGCTTTGTTGTGTCCGTCTTCCTTTTCTTGGTTTCGGCATTGTTGGGTTGGTCCTAAGCACTACACTGCACTTAAAGTCCCACGTACAGGCGCCAAATTGTTACGTACCACTTTCACTGGGTTTCACAAGGGGCCGGCTGAGACTCACTTGGTGAGGGTAGTAACAATAAAACAGGGGGGGTTACAGTAAACAAATAACTACTCTTTATTTAATACCAATGATAATAAACACTCAACATAATAATAAAACGATGGCTAACAGGGAATAGTGTTGGTTGCACTAGATTGGTGGGAGGCAGCGTCACAGAGCACTTAATGATGGGTTGGTTGATGCACCCACGTAATCCACTTGAGGTGATCGGCACTAGAGGTAGCGTCACTGATGCACTTATTGGTGGGTGGGTTGATGCACTCCCGTAATCAACTTGGGGTGATCGGCACTAGAGGTAGCGTCACTGATGCACTTAGTGGTAGGGTGGTTGATGCACTCCCGTAATCCACTTGAGGTGATCGGCACTAGAGGTAGCGTCACTGATGCACTTATTGGTGGGTGGGTTGATGCACTCCCGTAATCCACTTGAGGTGATCGGCACTAGAGGTAGCGTCACTGATGCACTTAGTGGTAGGTTGGTTGATGCACTCCCGTAATCCACTGGAGGTGATCGGCACTAGAGGTAGCGTCACTGATGCGCACTAGCACTGATTGTTCCAGAGTGTTTTGGTCCGAGGGTTTGTCGGGCCTGATGGTTTTGTAGGCTGGGGGCGTTGGCCGCACGAACTGGTCCTGAGGTCTTGAGGTTTGATGAATCCAGGGGCCAGGGCGCCGGGCCGTATTAGTAGGTCTTGAAGCTGTTGGGCCTGGTAGTTCCTTCAGGCCTGGACGTTGGGCCGTACTGGTAGGCCTTAAAGTTGTTGAGCCTGATATTTCCTTCAGGCCTGGGACGTTGGGCCGTATTGGTAGGCCTTAAAGTTGTTGGGCCTGATATTTCCTTCAGGCCTGGGCGTTGGGCCGTATTGGTAGGCCTTAGAAACTGCTGGGCCTGTTGGTTCCTTCGGGCCAGGACGTTGGGCCGTATTGGTAGGCCTTAAAGTTGTTAGGCCTGATATTTCCTTCAGGCCTGGGCGTTGGGCCGTATTGGTAGGCCTTAAAAACTGCTGGGCCTGTTGGTTCCTTCGGGCCAGGACGTTGGGCCGTATTGGTAGGCCTTAAAGTTGTTGGGCCTGATATTTCCCTCAGGCCTGGGCGTTGGGCCGTACTGGTAGGCCTTAAAAACTGCTGGGCCTGTTGGTTCCTTCGGGCCAGGACGTTGGGCCGTATTGGTAGGCCTTAAAGTTGTTGGGCCTGATATTTCCTTCAGGCCTGGCGTTGGGCCGTATTGGTAGGCCTTAGAAACTGCTGAAGCTGGCTGAAGATCGGTGGTTGAAGATTCTGTTAAAGCTGGTGCTGTTGAAGGTCTGAAGTAGTCAGAAGAAGAATTCGAAGATGAATTGCCCTTTTCCGGGCCGTGTGTCCTAATTTATATTCTTCCTTCCCCATGTATCGTATAGGGAGTACCTTCTGGTTGGCTGTTGCTGATGTAAGCAATTTCCTTATTGGATTGCGCACGGCACTATACCGATGCGTATGACACTTCTCAACTCTCCATTGGTCTATGATTATCCCCATTTATTCATGTGCGTGCTTATTGGCGGATGCTGATGTCACGCTTCTTTTGATTGGTTTGCGTCATTACCGACGCGCGTTCTCATTCTTCGGGGTTTACACTGACGTCAGCACGGGTCTGGCATCATATGCGATACAACGGCGTACGTATGATTGTGGATAGGCGGAGCCAATGGTAACAATAATTGTTACCAACAGCCTCTTCCGATGGAAACAAATAAGACGTTTTCCCACAGAACAAGTCCAGGCCCAATATAGATGTACATGTTTTATCCCTATCTTATCCCGTTCCTCCAGAATAAATTAAAATCCCAATATTAAACATTCGTAAAGTTAGAGAAATTTCGCGTAATAACTTTTTAAGACAATTTTGATACGAATCATAGGCTCCGCCCCCAACCAATTAGAACGCTTAAATACAAAATTTGTTCTACAAATTTCTTTTTGGATACGAATCATAGGCTCCGCCCACGACCAATTAAAACGCTTAAATTTCTAATACACGCAGAAGACGTAACCCTATTTAGGCCCCAAGGGAAATTACCGTGACATAGATACTTCTTTGTTCGTCACCTGCGTCACTGGGGTTCCCAAATTAAAACGTAAACACATTTGGAAACCTATATAAGGTGGGACAAATGCCTACACCATATCGAGTCCTATCTCGGTCACCAGCCTGCCAACAGCAACCTCCTGGACCAGCAGAAAACAGGCCACCGATACAGAGCGGACTTTCCAGAAAGCCATCCAGCCGAATTGCATTACTGCTTACGTAATACAAGGGACCAAAAAGGCACTTTCCAGGTCATTGAAAGTACACGGCGAAACGTGTTCAGGAGAGCACGCGGAGCAAGAATCCACTAAGAATTCCGGAGGAATTCTTTATTTCGGACGGCTTCTTCATCGGAATCCAAGCTCGTCGACATCCGAAAATATGTCCACGTGGTGGAACACATCCGACGCTTCGCCTAGTATTTACCGAAGAAGTTATAGGAGGATCCTATTACTGCTTACGTAGTAGCGGCCGTTTTAGTTATTTACAGTGCGCTTATTTCGTGTAAAGATACCAAACTTACGGTCCCTCTTTAGTGTTCGCCATAGTATTAACTTCAGTGCACCAGGACAAGCTACAGCTGCTTACGCTGTAGCAATTAACCGTAAGTGCAGTGAAAAACCTATTAGGCTCGCGTTTTTATTTGACATTGTTGGTTGAATACCAGCACCTCCACCAAAATACTTAAACTCAGTGTGCGCCTTCGTTAATGAATTATCATATTAACTTCACGTGGATTCATTAACGACATTGTTATTGCTAAAGTGTTAATATTAAATTCCACGCGTTAGTGAAACATAACCTTCAAATATCCAACCGATATCTTCCCTTATACATACTATTTGTTTATAACAATATTATTATCCAAGTTCGTTGTTACTGGTACCCATATGCAGCGTGTGTTTAACTTTTATTCCAGTAACAACCATTTTATTTGACATTGTTGGTTGAATTCCAGCACCTCCACCAAATTATTTAAACTCAGTGCGCGCCGTTATTAATGTATAATATTAATAAATTCACGGTGGTTCATTAACTATATTGTTGTATTCGGAGAGTTAATATTAAATTCACGCGCAAGTGAAACCATAACCTCCAAATACCTAACCTATATTAATCCCCATGTACATTATTTGTTTATAACATTATTAGTATTCAAGTGTATCGTTATTGGTACCCATATTCAGTGTGTGTTTGACTTTTAGTTGATAACTTTATTTTTATTATTGGTTAATGCCAACTCCTCCATCATTGTTAAGCAGTGTGTGTATTGTTGCTATTTCATAATATTTATGTTGTTTCAAAGTGTACAACAACTATTACTCAGTGTGCCCGTTTGTATTTAAACCTTGACTGTTAACATTTATTCGCGATACGACTTGTTTTTGGTTATAGTGTCGTTTATTAACACAGGTCGTTATTAACCTCGGGTGTTCTTACGTAGTTATTAAGCTTTGAATTATTAAAATATTATAACGTTGTGGAACATTATTGTTTTAATTAATAACATAACCCAACTTTACCCCAAATTCAATTAATACTTCCTGGAGGAGTCTTTTGCCTCGGCCCCTTTGTTTGTTTGTTTGTTTTACAAATCCCCAGGATTAAGAGGAGGTATTATTGTGGTGCCCAACGTGGGGCTACGAACACAGGATTGTGTCCGCGGATCCACCACCGACCCATCCACCTAAGCAATAGAGACACCAGGCTTCAAGATGCCTAAGAAGACAACACGAAAAACCAGGCAATCAAGTGACAGCGTGGAACTGGATGGTCCTAGCCCAGGACAATCGCCTTCGCTACGGACAACCACCCCCGGTGCTGCTAATCCAGCCCTGCAGCTTGAGATCATGTTACATGAACTCAGAAACATAGGTAGAAGGATGACGGCTCTGGAGGGAACGACTAAAGCCACCATCACATCCAACACCGCCTCAACGTCCAGGGTCGCATCACGTACCGAGGATCAAGAGGCTTGTACCTCCATCAGTTATGAATTAGGTGATGAGGATGGCCAGGACCCGAAGGCTGCCATCGACTTCCAGGACCAGGAGGTCATCACCGCCGTCCAGGAAGAGGAGGCATCCACTGCAGCTGTCCAAACCCAGGATGAAGTCATCATAGTCAGCAACCAAGGGGACGGAACGGTATCCAAGACGGAGGGTGTTCACCACCAAAGGCACTGCTGCAATCCGTGCAGTGTCGTCACGAATATACCTACACCACCAAGGGTGTACAGTGGACACCTAGTTGAGGATCCAACCACGTTCCTAGCAAGACTAACCTCCCACTTGCAGACAGCCCGTCTTGAGGTGCCGGAGGATATAGATGACGCAGTCCGCCCGTTCCTGACAGGAGAAGCAGCCAACTGGTTCAAGAAGAACGAAGG
Organism: Amphimallon solstitiale; assembly: GCA_963170755.1. Taxonomy (NCBI): domain Eukaryota; kingdom Metazoa; phylum Arthropoda; class Insecta; order Coleoptera; family Scarabaeidae; genus Amphimallon; species Amphimallon solstitiale. The sequence continues at coordinate 8,847,653 of OY720677.1, forward strand.
AGGCTTTGATACACTGGGGAAGTTTGACCACCGGTTCCGACGGGAGTTTATGAGCCCACAAAGAAGGAAGGCTCTCCAACAGGCATGTGAAACAAGGCAACGCTGGGATGAAGATCCAGCAACATTCATCACAAGAATGAAACGTTTGTGCCTGAGACTAAACCCCAGTTGGCCGGAACAAGACTTAGTGAACCACATCATCATGCAGATGACGCAGCAGTATTGCGTTCAAATAACACAAGTGGGACCAAAGACATTAAAGGACCTACATGATACCTGCGAAAAGTGGTCAACAGTATTCGAGCAGTTTAAAGGTAAGACAACAACAGTACCTTTAAAGAAAGAAGTTGTAGCTCCCCCAGCGGTACCAAAGAGGGAACCAGTTGTCGAGAGATCGTTGCCCAGATGTTGGTTCTGCACTGGCAGACATTTCAACCGGGACTGCCCCAACCAGCCAGAGAGTTTTGCGGCTAAGCACCCAGCACCCACTAAGCAGTCGGGGGAAGAATAGAGGGCCGCTCCAAAGCCAGTAGCGGAACGGCCCTAATTACCACGACACCCACAAACCAAACGGCATCCATCCAGTTACGGATTGATGGCCGCCCAGTGACAGCCCGAATTGACAGTGCCGCAAGTAAGAACCTAGCCAGACCCGAATGGATGTTTTGGTCAACCACCACGACGGCCGCCGTGGAATTTACAAAGGCAATTAAAGGTAAAACTTTCGTCACTAATAAACTTGGACTGTTAAAGGCAACTGCGGGGCAAGAGTACGAATTCCAATGCGAAGCCCTGGAGGTGGAATGTCTCCAGGCAGGAATCATACTTGGGCACTCGTGGCTAACAGAGAACCATGCGGTCCTGGACTACCTGAGAGGCTGTGTCCATGTTGGAGTTAAACGACGGCATACGATCTACTTCGATAAGACGCCACCACGAACTACTTCAGCAACGATGAATCTTGAAGATATTCCCGTTGACGTCCAGGATTGGACGAACCCACAAAGGGAGAAATTCAAGAACATCATCAACAATTTCCAGGACCTGTTCATGGAAGGTGGGCGAATACAAACCACCACCACCACCAAACACACAATACGCCTGAAGGATAATCTGCCAGTGAGGGTGCCCACGTACAAGTACACCCCGCAGAAAAAGAAGGTCATCGCCACCCAGGTTGAGGAGATGCTTGCGGCCAGAGTTATCAGACCTAGCCACAGTGAGTATAACTCTCCGATAGTTATAGTGACGAAAAAGAATGAGGAGCCCCGGTTCTGCGTCGACTACCGCCGCCTTAACGACAAGACGGAAGATGAAGCCAGTCCACTACCACCCATTCAGGAATCATTAAAGGACCTAGGAACGGCGAAGATTTTCACCACACTAGATCTGCGCAATGGATATTGGCAGATCGAATTAGAAGAGGCATCCAAGCGACTGACCGCCTTCACGACACCAGAGGGCGCTGCCTATGAATTTCAAGGGATGCCCTTCGGCCTAAAGGGGGCCCCGACCACCTTCCAAAAGCTAATGGCCCAGGATGTCCTGGTAGGCTATCTGCAGAACTTTGCACTAGCCTACCTGGACGACATCATCATATACTCTGACAATATGGAGGAACATCTACGACACCTGAGTTTGGTGTTGGAAAGAATTCAGCAACACGGACTAAGACTAAATATGAAGAAATGTCGGTTTGCCAGTCCCTCCTTAGAGTATCTGGGCCATATGGTCACTAAAGAAGGGAACGAGCCCCAAACGATCCATATCGAAGCAATCCAGTCCCATGAAATACCCAAGACAAGGAAGGCCCTTCGCCGTTTCCTAGGCATAGTGAACTGGTTGAGAGATTACATACCAGATGCATCAAGAACGATGGCACCCCTTACGGATCTCTTGACCACCAACACCACTTACCGATGGACTAAGCCTGCCGAAGAAGCTTTCTTGGCAATTAAAGAAGCGGTAACAAGGCCCCTCTTCCTGCACCGCCCGGACTTTAGGCTGCCGTTCATTTTGCAGACAGACGCCAGCAGCATAGGCGCATCTGCCGTTCTATATCAAGAGGAGGAGGACCAAAGAATAATCGTAAGCTATGCCAGCCTACGATTCAACAAGACAGAAGTAAGGTACCATATTAACGAGCAAGAGTGTCTGGCCGTTATATGGGCCATCAGAAAATATCGGCCATACCTAGAAGACCGACCATTCCGACTCCGGACCGATAGTAAGGCACTCACGTGGTTGCATAGCTTTAAAGAAACCAGATCAAAGCTAATGAGATGGTCACTCCTCCTCCAAGAATTTTCATATGAAGTCCAACACATCCCAGGACGAGAAAATGAACTACCGGATGTACTCTCCCGCCATCCCAGTGACGAAACCACTCCACTGGAACTAGATGAAGTGGAAAGATTAGTACCAGACACGCAGCAACCAATAACCCAGGCTAGTGGAGAGTTTGTCTGTTTGTTACAGGAGAGGGGCCCCTTATACCATGTGATACAAGATGCACAGCAAGATGACCCAGCCATGAGGGAGTTAATCGAACAACTCCATCCAAACCAACCCGGAGAAAACCATCCCGATTTTATATATCTCGATGGATTTATAAGATATCGAGAGGGAGCCCACCAGCCAATCCTGGTCCCAGAGACAGCCAGAGCCCAGGTACTGCATCAGTACCATGACGATCCGACGGCAGGACACCCAGGAACCGAAGAGACCTATAGAGCAATCACCAATCGCTTCCATTGGCCAGGAATCCGACCAGAAGTGACGGACTATGTCCGGGGATGTAGGCTATGTAATGCCTTCAAAAGGGGACCCCTACAAGCCAAGGCTCCTCTCCGACCTCATGCCCCGAGACGTCCCTTCGAAGTCCTGTCCGTCGACATCGTGGGACCACTGACCACATCAAGAAAAGGCAATAGGTTTGGTGTGGTCATAATGGATCTCCACACCAGATGGACCGAGGTACGAGCGGTACCAACTACCAGCAACCATGCCGTAATAGACGCTTTGGAGGAAGTGTTCCTGAGATTCGGCTACCCAATGGCTGACCTAACGGATAATGGCCCACAATTCACGTCCGTCGCCTGGGATGCTGCCTTACGTAAATGGCAATGCATCCATTGGACTACCCCAATCTACCACCCACGAGCGAATCCAGTAGAAAGACGGAATCAGGAACTAAAGAAGGGCCTACGTCTCCAGTTAGAAGGGCAAACGCCAGAGAGGTGGGACGAGAAACTCGACACGGTACTCTTTAATTTAAGATGCCGAAAGAACGCTGCGACGGGCTATTCCCCGGCAGAAGCATTGTTTGGGTTCGAACTGCGGAGACCTGGTGAATGGCGAGACCCACACAATGTCCCGCCAGAAACTGGGCCGCAGCGGATCCAAAAGATACACGCAAATGAACGAAGGTATCGTGACAGGTACATCGAGCAAAACGCACCCATGCCAATTCAACCACGCATCGGTCAATTGGTCATGGTACGCACCCACCTCCCACCAGGACAGCCATTCGGCGCAAAATGGGCAGGACCATACCCAGTCCGGGAAGCAGCCGGACCAACAGCCGTCTGGGTGGAACGACCTGGCGCACAATGGACAAAATATCACATTGATCAAGTCCGTATAGCAAGACGCCCAAACCAGGGTCAACCACTCCAGCCGGCTGAACTTGACGATCACCAGCCACGTGATCATCCACCACCAGGAGCACCAGGACCCAGCCAACGTAAGATCCCAGGAGCAACGGGACTTTAGAGCGGCCCACCAGGAGCAACGGGACACATGGGAATAGAGATTGAAATGTATTTTACTATTTATGACATATTTTTTTTGGGGGGCCTGGAATGTCGTGTGGAACAACGTCTTTTTCGGGGGGGGTCAATTGTTACCAACAGCCTCTTCCGATGGAAACAAATAAGACGTTTTCCCACAGAACAAGTCCAGGCCCAATATAGATGTACATGTTTTATCCCTATCTTATCCCGTTCCTCCAGAATAAATTAAAATCCCAATATGAAACATTCGTAAAGTTAGAGAAATTTCGCGTAATAACTTTTTAAGACAATTTTGATACGAATCATAGGCTCCGCCCCCAACCAATTAGAACGCTTAAATACAAAATTTGTTCTACAAATTTCTTTTTGGATACGAATCATAGGCTCCGCCCACGACCAATTAAAACGCTTAAATTTCTAATACACGCAGAAGACGTAACCCTATTTAGGCCCCAAGGGAAATTACCGTGACATAGATACTTCTTTGTTCGTCACCTGCGTCACTGGGGTTCCCAAATTAAAACGTAAACAGATTTGGAAACCTATATAAGGTGGGACAAATGCCTATACCATATCGAGTCCTATCTCGGTCACCAGCCTGCCAACAGCAACCTCCTGGACCAGCAGAAAACAGGCCACCGATACAGAGCGGACTTTCCAGAAAGCCATCCAGCCGAATTGTATTACTGCTTACGTAATACAAGGGACCAAAAAGGCACTTTCCAGGTCATTGGAAGTACACGGCGAAACGTGTTCAGGAGAGCACGCGGACCAAGAATCCACTAAGAATTCCGGAGGAATTCTTTATTTCGGACGGCTTCTTCATCGGAATCCAAGCTCGTCGACATCCGAAAATATATCCACGTGGTGGAACACATCCGACGCTTCGCCTAGTATTGACCGAAGAAGTTATAGGAGGATCCTATTACTGCTTACGTAGTAGCGGCCGTTTTAGTTATTTACAGTGCGCTTATTTCGTGTAAAGATAGCAAACTTACGGTCCCTCTTTAGTGTTCGCCATAGTATTAACTTCAGTGCACCAGGACAAGCTACAGCTGCTTACGCTGTAGCAATTAACCGTAAGTGCAGTGAAAAACCTATTAGGCTCGCGTTTTTATTTGACATTGTTGGTTGAATACCAGCACCTCCACCAAAATACTTAAACTCAGTGTGCGCCTTCGTTAATGAATTATCATATTAACTTCACGTGGATTCATTACCGACATTGTTATTGCTAAAGTGTTAATATTAAATTCCACGCGTTAGTGAAACATAACCTTCAAATATCCAACCGATATCTTCCCTTATACATACTATTTGTTTATAACAATATTATTATCCAAGTTCGTTGTTACTGGTACCCATATGCAGCGTGTGTTTAACTTTTATTCCAGTAACAACCATTTTATTTGACATTGTTGGTTGAATTCCAGCACCTCCACCAAATTATTTAAACTCAGTGCGCGCCGTTATTAATGTATAATATTAATAAATTCACGGTGGTTCATTAACTATATTGTTGTATTCGGAGAGTTAATATTAAATTCACGCGCAAGTGAAACCATAACCTCCAAATACCTAACCTATATTAATCCCCATGTACATTATTTGTTTATAACATTATTAGTATTCAAGTGTATCGTTATTGGTACCCATATTCAGTGTGTGTTTGACTTTTAGTTGATAACTTTATTTTTATTATTGGTTAATGCCAACTCCTCCATCATTGTTAAGCAGTGTGTGTATTGTTGCTATTTCATAATATTTATGTTGTTTCAAAGTGTACAACAACTATTACTCAGTGTGCCCGTTTGTATTTAAACCTTGACTGTTAACATTTATTCGCGATACGACTTGTTTTTGGTTATAGTGTCGTTTATTAACACAGGTCGTTATTAACCTCGGGTGTTCTTACGTAGTTATTAAGCTTTGAATTATTAAAATATTATAACGTTGTGGAACATTATTGTTTTAATTAATAACATAACCCAACTTTACCCCAAATTCAATTAATACTTCCTGGAGGAGTCTTTTGCCGCGGCCCCTTTGTTTGTTTGTTTGTTTTACAAATCCCCAGGATTAAGAGGAGGTATTATAATACAAGTTCTGTTAACGGTACGATATAATATATTAAAAATAAGAAAAGCAAGTGGTGGACAAATAGCAACAGTAAATTGTAAGCAACTTAAAATTAAAATACCTAGAATAAAGTGCAAATTACTAAACATATAATGCGGTCAGAAACGAAAATTAAGTCCTAAATAATGTGTAAATAACAAATATTACCAAATAATTATTAGTTATAAGTAGTGGTAGTATAATAAAATTAACAGTAGGTATATTTGCATATAACACCAAAAGAATAATTATACCGACGGTTCTAATAGAATGTTATTATTATTATATATAAAAAAACTGAAAAATGAAAATAGAAACGATTTAATCTAATTGTAATATAATAATTCAATATAACAAAAGAATGATTTAAAACAGCGCAGGCAGAAAGCTATACCGTGCTTAAGACACCCCGCAAATGAGATTACTAAATGCATTTTTACTGGGAGGAGAAAATACATAGATAAAAGAATGTCAATATAAGATCTACAATCAAAATTGTTTTAAAAATTGTCCGTAAACATGTTTATAAATTAGAAAAATCATTCCAAGTTTTTAACTTTTGTACCTTTGAGTTAATCTTAACAGCAATACATCCGTTGATTATCCAGGTAGACCCCTTTCCATATTTCTTTGGAGCGGCTCTATATATTCCGTATCGTAATTTCGTTAGATCTTCAGTGATGAAAATCCTACTTCTTTTAGTTTAGAACGTCTTTTTAGTATTGTGTTCTTGACGGTATAATTTGTGAATTTAACCATAATAGGGCGTATACGTTTTGCGTCATTATTTCCTAGTCGATGACAGCAGTCGAAATCTCTAACTCCCACATCAACATCCAGTTTTTCTTTTAAGAACGTTTGTAATGTTTGTTCTACGCTATTCTCATTTTCAGGGTTACCATTTATAATAACATTATTCCTTCTGGAATACTGTTGGAGTTCATCTATTTCTTGTTGTAGTTTCCTGTTTTCTTCTTCGAGTGTGCTGCATTTATTTGCGTACGTTTTTAGCGACTCGTCGATTTTCTTGTACAGGTTTTTAGACATACACTCCGCTAAACATTCAATAAAACTATCGTTCTCCACGAGTTCATCAATTCATTTCTTAAATACCGATTTAATATCAGTTATTTGTTCTCGTGTCAGCGGCATATCTTATATCGCACTCGTAGCCAATAGATATGAGAAAACCACAATTATGTACAATCTCAGACCTTTCAAAAAATACTTTATTTGCGGAGCGTGCCACACGTGTATTACTACTCGGACATGTAAAATACGAAATCCTTTTTTTCACATAAAATCCTTTTTTTTATATAAAAAGTAAATAATAGTTATATACATATATAAAGTATGAGAAGATTGGGCAAATCAATTATGTAGATGGATAAAATTCAAAACAAGCCCCTTATATTCATAAATATTAAGAAGAAAAATTTAACTATGAATCGAATTAAAAAGGCTAATTTACAGATAACAAAACGATAAAATAAAAACAAAAAAGGAAAACTTAGTAAGACAAACAAACAAGTGACATTTTGAAAATTTTTAATATATAAACAATTAGTAATTACTTATACCTAACAGTTATTTTCAATAATTTTCAAAACTTAGATTTTGTAAATTATTATTTTTGCTATTGTTTTGTTACTAGTAGTTTTAACTAGTAGAATGTTCAATCTCTTCGAGCTTGAATTCGTGTAAGCTTCTGCTTACAGTTTTATTAGAATATCATGTAAATCGCGAGCATTGCCATGATGCTTTTTAAAATGTCCGATTTTCTAAACTTTTGACGCGCCCTGTAAATACATCTAATTTGAGCAAAAGGTATGTAGTTGACATTTATTAGTTCCTATAAACTTTAACATAAAAATATTGAGAAACCTAATTGTCAAATTGAATGTCATTATTGACATTCAATTTTAACTGTGCATGGGATATTACATATTAGTTTTATTGACAATTTATAATTGGTAGTAACAAAAATACATATCTAATAGGTATTTCAGTAAAGTATCACACTTGAACCTGCGTTTGTTGCCATTATTATTCATAAAATGACTGCTCGCTCATTCGCGCCCATATAAATTTTTGAAATGGTTCACAATCCGGAATTCAATTTTCGTAAGACTGTCGTCGAAAATCAAACTTTAGTTGGATGTTTGAAGTTTCTTCTTATTTAAAGGATATTCTACACTTAAAATTAATTACCTACCTAACATTAGCACTTCTTTAAATGTTTTTTTTCGATGTATGTAATTCGGCAACGTGTAGTTAAAGTTTTCATACAGAAAAATTAAAAATGTGCATATCTTCTCTATAATATATGTTTAGTTTTTGTCGTATAAATACTAAATTCGTGTTTGATGAAATTAATGCCATTTAGTATATTCCTTAGTGCTTACGTATTTGATTCCCTCGATTTATAAATTTATTTGCCTTGAATTTTTCCAGTATTTACCATATAAACCCCGCAAACGTTTATAAGACTGTAATTTGTAAATGTTATACGGCATATATTCATATGTAGTTACTAACCCTGTTGTGTCAATTCTTTCCACCTTAATTTGCAATAGGGTTTGTTTTGCCGGTCTCTCCTCTAAATGTTGATTCTTCTACCTTGTGGAAGTCCTGATAATTACAAATCGGGTACGTATGACTATTTCACGCTCTGTTCGTACATTAAAATCCTTTTACTATTTGAAAACTACATGATATGAAACTGTCAGAAATAAAGCTTTCAAAATGTGATGTGTTTGAATTGACGCAGCTGTCTCCTACTTTTTCTAGCGAGATTTTTTTATCGGATCCGCCTGCAGAGAGGCTTTAAATAACCTGTACCTTCGTTATAGACGTACTTGGAAAGTGGAGATTGCTGCCAAACGTTGCGTAAAGTCCATTTTATCGGTTTCTCTGCCTCATCTGCACGCAAAACCTCGATAGCGTTGAATTCTTTCGTGAAAGTGAGAACCGTGAAACCTTTCAATGTTTCTGTCATATCTGACAATTTTTGAAGTGTTTTAATTTTATTATCTCGCACATAAGCGCCTATTTGTCTTTACGTAAACCCGCGGTCCATTTTCGGAGCCTCCGATTTCAAGTGTGGTGCCACCAGCAGCCACCAAACATAGCACACGCTAAGGAGAAATGTCCAGCCTATACGTACCCGATTTCCTGGGAGGAGTTATACATATTGTTTTCTCTTTTTTAAGGGTTCGGTTAAGCTATTCAACCAAGACGATTAGAGTGGGTCACTCGAATGACTTTTAGTATATATAATGCAAACTTTGAACATGTATGTGTTTTGGTTTAATATCTAATAGTTGATTAAATGTTATTTATGAAAGTCGTTTATTTTCAATTGTAACTGTGTTTTTCATTTGAAGTTTTATTGTTCAGTTGCTTTGGATTTAGACTACCTTTAGAAAAATATAAGCAAGTAATAACAAAAAACACACTTGGTATTGTTTCACTAATAAATATAATTAAACACTCGATGTACATTTCGCCTTGCGGCATCGTCAGGAGTTCTCGAGAAACTAAAGTAAAATTTAATATACTGTAACTACCTACTTCTAACAAAAATGTAAATAAAAATGCACAAAAATAGACAATTATGAAAAGGTCATGGCTTATCTGGAAAGACCGTTTTTACAAGGCTAGGGTTTATTAGCGGAGAATTTATGAGTTCTGTTTGTTCATTAAGAACATTGCCTGGTTGTAAAAGTAAACTTTCTTTTATAAAATAACCTTCTAGAAGATTCATTTTTTTTTACTTTTATTTAAACTATACAGTACTTCTAAATTGTCTATTGAAAATTGATGTCCCGTGTCTAAAATTTAATTATATTTATTTGTGAAACAATACCAAGTGTGTTTTTTGTTATTACTTGCTTATATTTCGACATGTTTCACCAAGAGATTTCCATCACTTCATTTAATTATTTACCTTTAGAAAATTTTAGAATTTCTACTACCTATCTACCATTAAACCACGGCATATGTTATATCACTTGGAAGCTAAAAATTATACTAATTATGGCAGTGCAATTAAAAAGTAGATGCTACTATTCCAAAAAATCGAGTACCGGGTTGTTAAAAATTAAAAATTATTTTCTATTATTATTATTATTAATTCCAACGTGAAACAAATGTTACGTTATGTAACTGCTTCCAACGCCAACTTTGGTGGTGTTTGTGGATCGGCAATTGTTGGGAAGCAGTTTCGTTTTAATGCATAAATTTGATAGATACCGCCATCTTTGACATAAATGTCAAAAGTTAGTCTATAATGGATAGCAAATTTTTAGTAGAGACAGAATATGAACACAAAAACTGAATGTTGTATTTGAAAATTTAAAATTAACGTCACTTACGATTTAAATGAAAGTGCTTAAACAAAATTAGTGCACCCAAATAAGCCCACCAATCACTCAATCATATTGTCAAAGTTTCAAAGTTGTATTTTAGGTATAAAACAAATGCCGCGCTGATCGTTGACACACGGTATATTTTTTTAATTCAAATGAAAAGTAAGCATATTATTTAGTAAAGAAATAATAATCATAATACGAATATATAAGAGTGATAGTTCTTTTATTTGCATATGTTTATGCAGAGGTTAAAATAAAAAACACTGTATCTGTATGATGTTCACTTTACCTCCTTTGTCGCATTGATGAGTAGAATATAGAATGTATGAAGATGAAGATTTCCACTGCTCAGGTAGTAACAGTGGAAATTCTGGGTGATGTCGGTGTGTAAAGTAGTCGGGCGTCGCGTTGTTGTTACGTTACGTATTCGTGAGTCCGATGATGATAACGTCTGTCGTCGATGTCGTATGGAAGTTAGGTGATCACTCCGTGGAGCGTTTAGCGCTTCTTCGGTGTATCTGATGTCAGATGATGAGGTAAATGTCCGTTAGAGTCGATGCATGTATGGAGATGGACCAGTTACGTCGTACCGGCGATGAGGTTGCTGGCGGTCCAAACGCAGGTAAACAAGTCACAGGCTGGAGCACCACTTCCGTATGGCCTGGGCCTGGGGACATTGACGAGTAGGTTTTTGTCGAGGTTGCTGGCGGTTACACCGACGATGAGGCAAGGTCGGTCTGTCTATGGTGTTGTGCGTCCGTATGAATAATGATGAGAAGGCAGAACCGGTCTTCGCCTCTCTGTTGCCGAGGTTGCTAGCGGTCTTGTCGCAGGTTGATGAGTCAGATCTTCGGAATCGTTGACCGTCCTGGAAACAAGTCGATTTGCGGCAATAGTGCTGGCGATTACGACGATTGAGCGGTAAAAGTTGGCCCGCCTAGTGTAGTTTTTGATCCGGGCGAAGAACTGCGATGTTTACCGATGTATCTTCTCTCTTCTGCACGGATTATCGGATGGTTCACTTAAATCAGGGGTTTTGCCGCCTAATCTACCTATGTACGCCATTATTCGATGGCGCCACGGTGTTAGAAACAAGAGACCTATAAGTAAATTTGAATCATGACTTAAACCGAATAACTAAGATGTCGCAACTATAGCGCTGTCACTTTATGGAAACGCGTAGAACGTTAACCAACAAATTTGTGTGTGTCACTGTGTGTTGCTAAACATTATTTTTCTTATTACTACTTAGTTAGTGGTGTTATAATCGTACCGTAAGTTCTGTAAAGAGTAATATGATAATTTTATTAAGTTGACATAATGCCTTTTTAGACTTAAAGGATGGATAGATGCTGGTGCATTGTGTGTGGGGTGTACAAGCAAGAAGCAAGAGCGATGCATATTTTCCGAGAATGCGAACACTAACTAACTAACGGCACTAATAGTTGACATATAACCCGAAGGTGAGCTGGAGATTTTTTGTTTGTAGTTCTGATTCCAAGTGCAACAAGGACCACCTGGTTGTAGCAAGGATTTTGTTGGTTTCCGATTACACGAATTAAAGTTTAAATGACAATTAAGTAAGTAATTGGCAATTATTAGGAGTATAATAAATTGAACAACTTTTTCTTATAAAATTATCAATGCAAATGTAGGGAAATGGAGATAAAAAATAAATTTAGTACTCACCGAGTCAACCTTGCAGGTTACATCCCATGTGAGATATCCCATATAGAGCATTGAAATAATGAAAATCACAATAAATAACGTCTATTTAAGCTCACAACACAACAATTACTTTTGATTTCCACGTTTTTAGATTGAATGTGAGCAAAATTGTAAATACGAGACCACATGATATCAGCTGTTTTTGTTGACATTTGATGGTGCTTTTAAAATTGCAGAAGTCATAAGAAAACATACAAATTGACCTAAATTGAGTGTGATTATGTGAAATAAACATCAATTATCGTGATTTTCATCAGTTCAATGATCTATATGGGATACCTTAGATGAGATGTAACCTGCAAAATTTACTCGGTCAGTATCTAATTTATTTTTTATCTCCATTTCTCTATGTTTGCATTGATAATTTTATAAGAAAAAGTTGTTCAATTAGAGGTCCTCTATAAGGTACAGTAGTCGCCCGATACCTCAACTGCAGTTTAACCCTATGGGTGTATAAGAAAGCCTTTAAAGTACACGACAAACTTACTACTTGTTTTTAAGTTTCTATATTGTTTTTTCACAAGTAATCAATCGATGTTTAGCAGTGTTAATAGAAACTTCAGATTTCTTGGTACAGAAGCATTTATGGTTTTTCCTAATGATTTTCCTGTGCAGTTTCCTATAATGAAAACGTGCCTTTATACTATCGTTGACATTTGTTAGTATACAGTTGTAATTATTATATTTTATTATTCAGGAGCAAAACTTGACAACAGCAAATGGGCATGAAACCTGTGCTAGATGCCAGTACAACATGCAATAAGAAACTTTGCAGCCTACATTTTGACACAACATGCTATGCACACCCTCATTCAGTACGCCTCAACAGAAATGCAGTGCCGACACTCCATCCCATGAGGCCACCCACGGAGATTAAGGCAGCCATATCATTGGAAGTCTCATTTGTTTTACGACAACAATAAATTAATCATTAGTTATTGCAGGTTTAATTTTTTTGTTTTCTTCTATAGCCATGTAATTAACATTATTTAGTTTTTAAGCCCTAATTGTCACTCTTTTAATTATATATTGATGAAAAGACGTCTACTAAATTTGTTAGGTATCCTTATGTATCCATATTTTTATTTATGTCACCTTATTTTATTTCATCATTTATGTAATACAAGATTTTGTAAATGGTGGTAGTAAACATGGGTTTAAGTCATTGTGTATCTATCGGGTTTAATTACATACTTTGTAGTATTTTGAGTAGGTACTTTTTCAACAGCAATTCTATCTTATTGTAAAAACTATCTTTGTAGTAATATATTTTGAACACTTGTGAAATATAGAAATAGTAATACAATAAAACACCTTTTTCACAAAAAGATGTTTAATAACTAGATGTCACATTTCGTGTGCACTGCACACATCATCAGTAGTAACTGTTATTACTGACGATGTATGTAGTGCACACGGAATGTGACATCTAGTTATTAAACTATTTTTTGTGATAAAGGTGTTTTATTGTATTACTAAAAGTATGTTTGTTAGTCGAATATTCTACTTTTGGTAGATTATGCTATTGTTCGTTACTTTATTTTTGTACTGGTAATTTAACTAAAACATACGTGTTAGATGTTACTTATTAATAGTCATAAGTGTACTTTGTACCTTTTCTACGTAACGATATTAAAGTGTAATTATTTAAGTAATTCTTTTCTTTAAAACGTTATTGTGTGGTTACAGCATTGTAATTGAATATCGTACTGTATACTGTTTTCCTTAGCAATGATTCCTCATTACTACGGGAACCAGTAAATAGTATGCAATTTGATTACAGTGTTGTGATCATGTACCGCGAGATAAAAAATTATATTGATAAAGATTTGTCATAGAATGTAAAACGTCTGTCTTAAGTTATACCATTAAGTGTCATACTGTCAATATTTGTCATTATATTTTCTCTTATAATGACAGTATGACACTTAATGATATAACTTAAGACAGACGTTTTACATTCCATGACAAATCTTTATCAATATAATTTTTGATATCGCGGTATTAAACCCTTTATTTTGAATTTCCCGCTACCAAATACATTTGAATCGCCCGCTATTTGCTTAGTGATATTGAAAACTGTAATTTTTTGATGTCAGCGCCGTCTATAATTGGCGTACAACAATACAAAGCGCGGATAAAAATTTTGGCTTGGCTGCGCCATCTGATTCTAATCTGTGCTCTTCTGTGATGCTGAACGCCGACAGTATCAAGGCGAAAGTGACAGTGACCCTCATTCAACGAAGTTCGTCGCTCGAATGATAATAAACCTAGTTAAAGATTAACTTATTTACAGTTTTATTTACATTTGTTGTCTCACTACTAAGTTAGAAAATCATAAACCTTCAATATATAGTATATAGCAAATGTATAGGAATCACAGCTTAATTATGGACCAAGGCATACGACTGGAATCAACAAGAACCATTAGAATAAGGTAAACAAGTTTGAACGCACAAGTAAGTAAGCGTAATAGTTATTTGTAATCAGCTAAGCCAATTTAGAGTCGATCATGCGTAAGAGCTAGGGATGCGCAACATTTCCAAAATATCGATATTAGAATCAAATAATGTATCAAAAATTCAAGATCGATTTTTAACAAATATCGAATTAAGAATATCGATATTCCTTGATATCGATATTTTTTTTCATGTTTATAATAAAAGTTCTATGTGGCTTTTCAAATCATTTATTAGTAAAAAATAATAAAATCTTTAACTAATATAGAATTTCTAGTCAACCGGATTATTTAATTCACACAAATATATCTTTGTGTATATTAACAAATAAGCTTCAGACTTTATATTAACCCAGTAAACATTTTACCAATTTCCCACAATATTATTTAGTAACATCAATATTAAAACTGAAAATGACCACTGTGGGAAATTTGAAAAACGTTTAATGGGAAGATAACGCCCCATAAAGGCGAACTATACGAAGTGTATATAAAATCTATGAAATGAAACATTCCGCAGCCGCTTCCAGATTATAATTTCTACGAAATAGCAAACAACCTAATGAGCATTTTTCAAACTATTAACTTTTTTCTTAAAAAGATAATAAATTCTGTATAATGTCAACAGGTTCTTATGTCTATTAATGTGAAATAAATACCTGAAATTTGAAAAAATGGCATTTTTGATTAAACGATATTATCGAATAAAAAATCGATATCAGTCGATATTATTGAATAAAAAAATATCGATTTTAATCTCGATTATCGAAAAGAATATATACATTTGTTTTTAAAAACGATATTATCATGCGCATCCCTAGTAAAAGCTACGCAGAGGAAAATTTCACTCGCGTCTACGGACAGCATGCGATTCTTATTCCCAAAGCTGCACTTGCGCAAGAAGGTTCTGTTTCTGTTCTTTTAATGTCTTTTCATGGTAGAGAAAAGAGCACGTAAAAACAAATTTTGTACCTGATTTAATTAAAATTATTGATATCATGCATGAAACAAATTGATGCTTTAAAAAAATTGGTAGCTCCAATATTCCTATCTTTAACGACAATACAAAATAAGAAGCCGTTATAATAAAAGTAAAACGAGAATGTCTCCACATAATAAAAAATGAGGTGTGGCCACCACACGACTTTCTTATACGTATGAGCGTTTCAAATTACAGAATTTTAAGAATTTTTTTACAGAAATTATTCAAAATCCTCTTCTAGTACTTCTATTCTCTTAATAAATTTCTATAAAATGCATACTTTGCAAGATATTATCAAAAAAGTGCTCCTCGCTAAGAGTAAAAGTGCTACTTCCGGTCCGAATTTTGAAATTTCACATATACAAAAAATATTGCAAATCTAGTTTTAAATACTTTTGTACTCTTGATAAATTTATATAGAATGCATAACTTACGACATATTTGCAAAAAATCGCTATTCGAAGAGTAAAAGTGGTACTTCCGGTCTGAATTTTGAAATTCGATTTTTTCGCTGAAGTAAACTGCTACTTCCGGTCTACCGATTTTACTGAAAAACTAATCAGATCTCAAGAGGGAAAATACGTAAATACAAAATGTGGAATTGATATCTACAGTGACTTGACCGCTATCGTGGTCACACACACACACACAGAGAGAGAGAGAGACAGCCACAGAGAGAGAGACACACAGACATTTTTTAAAAACCACTTTTTCGGTATCAGAGGACTTCAAAACGTGGACATCTGCAAAAATCTCGATGACGAAAATTTTCATCATCACAATACTTCCTTATACTAAGTATAAGAAAGTAAAAGATAACTCCCCCAGCAAGGGTTGTTTTCAACAAAGAAAAAAAATGAGGTGTGGCCACCACACGACTTTCTTATATGTATGAAAGTGTTACTTCCGGTCCGAATTTTGAAATTTCATTTATACAAAAAATATTCCAAATCCAACTCTAAATACTCTTGTACTCTTCATAAATATACATAGAATGCATAATTTACGACATATTTGCAAAAAATCGTTATTCGGTACGAGTAAAAGTGATACTTCCGGTCCGAATTTTGAAATTTTTTTTATACAAAAGATATTGGAAATTAAGTTCTAAATACTTTTATATTCGTAGCGTATCTGTCTAAAAAGCATGACTTGCAAACTATTTGCAAGAAACTGATTTTCGATAAGAGTAAAAGACCTACTTCCGGTAGGAATTTCGAAAAACCTTTTTAATAAAATTGTTCAGAATTTCAATTTTAAGTACATAAGAATTCTTTATAAATTTGCTTAAACTTAGTAATTCACGAAATATTTGCAAAATTCGATTTTTTCACTGAAGTAAACTAGTACTTCCGGTCTGCTGATTTTGCTCAAAATCTAATCAGTTCTCAAGAGGGAGATTATATTCGTAAATACAAAATTTGGAATTGATATCTGTAGCGGTTTGACCGCTATCGTGGTCACACACACACAGACACACACACACAGCGAGAGAGAGAGAGAGAGAGAGAGAGAGAGACATTTTTTAAAAACCACTTTTTTGGTATCAGGGGACTTCAAAACGTGGACATCTGCAAAAATCTCGAGGTCGAAAATTTTCATCATCACAATACTTCCTTATACTACATATAAGAAAGTAAAAGGAAATAGTGAACTTACCAATTTAAAGAAAAACGTGTTAAAAGGAAGTATAAAATGTATTATTTGCTAGCCTAAATCCTAAATACTATCGAATTTTAATTACAAATTTATATGATAAATAGCTATGTGTTTCCATTTTTGAATTGTTATTTTATTCTGTTTATTGTTTTATTAATTATACAGTCAATGAACGAGATTTGCGATAGGTTATCACTTTTATTTCGCATCTATACACCTACGTGGTACTGGCACAGTATATAGCTATGTAATAGAATCAGTAGTTTCTCTCGAGGGAAATAATTGTCCACCGGCAAACCGACGCGTGCGTGACAATTTCTGAGTGCGCAGTAGTCAGCCATCAGCTGTTGAGTTGGCGGGATTATTTGATGCGACTTCTCGGCATGCGGTTTGTGAAAGGCCGTTAATGTAAGTTATGCTGGGTGTACACCAATTATACAAAATGTTTGACAAACAATTTATTATGAACACTAATTTTACAAATTAATGGGTAGTTGTACACAAATTAAACAAGGCATATGTAAAACTAAATTATACATTCTTTTGGCATTTATAATTAACGTCAAATAAATTTATTAACACATTATTAAATAATTAAATGAAGTGATGGAAATCTCTTGGTGAAACATGTCGAAATATAAGCAAGTAATAACAAAAAGCACACTTGGTATTGTTTCACAAATAAATATAATTAAATACTCGATGTACATTTCGCCTTGCGGCATCGTCAGGAGTTCTCGAGAAACTAAAGTAAAATTTAATATACTGTAACTACCTACTTCTAACAAAAATGTAAATAAAAATGTACAAAAATAGAAAATTACGAAAAGGTCATGGCTTATCTGGAAAGACCGTTTTTACAAGGCTAGGGTTTATTAGCGGTGAATTTATGAGTTCTGTTTGCTCATTAAGAACATTGCCTGGTTGTAAAAGTAAACTTTCTTTTATAAAATAACCTTCTAGAACAACCATTTTTTTTACTTTTATTTAAACTATACAGTACTTCTAAATTGTCTATTGAAAATTGATGTCCCGTGTCTAAAACATGGTTAGCTACACTTGAATTTTCATAATTTAATTTAACGGCTCGCATATGTTCTGAGAATCTTAAACCTAAATATACCGTTAAAAATAGCCTAGACTTAATAGATAAACTTCAAAATACTAATGTAAGTCACGTTACTAAACTTGTTTCATTTGATGTAAAAAGTTTATTTACTTCCATTCCCATCCCGGAAGTAAAAAATATTGTATATTCCAGAATTAAGAAACATTGCCCGGATAAATCTTTAGAAATAGAGGAAATGCTGAATTTATGTTTGGAACAAAATTATTTCCAGTTTGGTGACAACTTTTATAAACAGAACAATGGCCTTCCGATGGGCTCCCCCTTGTCACCATTACTAGCAGACATTTTCATGGACCATTTCGAAGTTAACTTGTTTGATAAATACAGGACAAATACGTCACCGGTATCAGCATGGTTTAGATATGTGGATGATATTCTCTGTTTGTGGTCAGGTTCAGATAGACAGCTAGATAACTTTTTAGTACAACTTAATAAAATTAATAATAATATTCAATTCACTATAGAGAAAGAAGCACCTGATCGGTCTTTAAATTTCCTTGATTTAAAAATCCAGATTAGTAACAACAAGTTAGATTACAGTATTTTTAGAAAACCTACCTTGTGCGATACGTTGATACCAAATACCTCCAATCATCCCACTAACGTCAAACATGCTGCGTTTAATTCAATGATTTATAGACTATTGAAAGTACCGATGAACACGTTTAACTTTAATAAAGAATTAAAAACTATTAAAATAATTGCACAAAATAATGGTTATAACTCATCTCTAAAGATAAATTAGTCAATAGAATGAACAAATCAATTACATTAAAATCAGCATTTCCCCCGTCCCAGGACTTGACATTAAAACAATGGGTTAAAATTCCATATTTAGGTAGTATAAGTATGAAAATTAGTAATGTTTTAAAGAAACTGGATTTTAAAATAGCCTTCTATAATAATAACACTTTAAAAAGTCAATTAACAAATAATAAAACAGCGAATCCTAAACTAAACAAATCAGGAATTTACAGCATTAATTGTAGTGATTGTAGTAAATTTTATATAGGTCAAACAGGGCGAAATTTCAAATTAAGATTCTCAGAACATATGCGAGCCGTTAAATTAAATTATGAAAATTCAAGTGTAGCTAACCATGTTTTAGACACGGGACATCAATTTTCAATAGACAATTTAGAAGTACTGTATAGTTTAAATAAAAGTAAAAAAATTAATGTTCTAGAAGGTTATTTTATAAAAGAAAGTTTACTTTTACAACCAGGCAATGTTCTTAATGAGCAAACAGAACTCATAAATTCACCGCTAATAAACCCTAGGCTTGTAAAAACGGTCTTTCCAGATAAGCCATGACCTTTTGGTAATTTTCTATTTTTGTACATTTTTATTTACATTTTTGTTAGAAGTAGGTAGTTACAGTATATTAAATTTTACTTTAGTTTCTCGAGAACTCCTGACGATGCCGCAAGGCGAAATGTACATCGAGTATTTAATTATATTTATTTGTGAAACAATACCACGTGTGTTTTTTGTTATTACTTGCTTATGTAACACATTATTAATTTAGAATTTGTGTTTAAAATGTGTCAAAATTTTTTGTTTGATTATTGTACATTTCCTTGAAACA
This sequence comes from Amphimallon solstitiale, assembly GCA_963170755.1. NCBI lineage: Eukaryota > Metazoa > Arthropoda > Insecta > Coleoptera > Scarabaeidae > Amphimallon > Amphimallon solstitiale. Next base: position 8,867,482 of record OY720677.1, read on the forward strand.
TTTCCATATAATTTAATGGATGCTGACGTACTAACATTTTTGACAAACAAATTGTTTTTTATAATTAGTATGCACGCAGCATAACGTTTTATCAATAATTGTAGTGTTTCGTTTTGCGAATACTTGGAACAAAATGCCCCATTATTGTTGTGCACCTCGGTGCAAGAATAATTGGAACAATTCTAAATTAAGCTTTTTCAGGTTTTCGAAAGAACCAATGCGGTAAGATCCCCACGTGCATTAAAATGTTCTCAACTGTTAAAATGTGCATATTGTTTATTGTAGTTGTGATTAATTACTCAAATTTCATGACAAATCCACCACCACCAACGCAAAATTTAATTTTCGAAGATTGATTACCGACAATGGGAAAATATAACTGAACAAAATGCCTTCACTTATTTTATAGGTAATTTGGGACACAAATGTTTTGAAAAGCGTAGTTTTCCAACAATTATACGTTTAAAACACAAAAATGAATGAATTCAAATTTTACACTTATTTTAAGGCATGTCCTAATTCTGTGAAACAGCTTTACTAATTTGGCAACGCCCGACCATAATTTCAGTATATATATAAATACCGCATTAGGAAAAAGCCTTAAATTCTGTGAATGTTTTTCTTCATTTTCCTTCGAACCAAATGTTAGCTTTAAATTAAAACAGAAGTTGGAGGAAATATCATATAAACATCCCTTCGAAAATTTTCCTGCTGAGTTTTTGATAAAGCTATTTATTCGTATACGAATTTTTTATACTTTGAAATTTTGCAATAGAAATTTCAAAGTTACTGGCAATTCAAATAAAATAACAATTTTACAATACCATTGATGAATTGTGTCAAGAAATTTAAGTAATCTATAGATTAAAGTAGCCTTTTTTGTGTTGTACGTATAATGTATTACATTTTAAATGCGTGTGTAATATGTACTTAATAAAAAGCAGTGTTTTATCCTCTTTTTTTGTATTATTGATATAGCTTTTTCATAATTTTTAAAATAGATTAACATAATTATCTCATAAACGATTTGGTTCTGCGCCACTGGTTTATTCCTGAAAACAAAAATTTACTACGCCTCTGGTTGTGCGTGCATGAATGCGCAGTACCTTTTTGGGACACAAACATCAAAGGTGCCGACGGCGAGAGAAACTACTGTGTCTATACAGCTCTATACTGTGGTACTGGGAAGAAGAATCGCATGTTATCCGTAGACGCTAGTAAGATTTCTGACTAGTCTATTTTCAAATATTATGTATATTTTTATACATAATAACATCATTTAACAGATTAATTATTATCTATACGGCTCAGCAAGTATAACACTAGTGTATGAGTAAATTATTAGGGAATCCAGCATAAAAAAAAACAAAATTGAATTTAGTTCTTCATTTTTTTCTTCCAATATTTTGCAACATTGTATGTGTGCTTCTTCAAGGTCAACTTAAAGAAATTGAATATATATTTAGTCAATATTATAAAAATGTTTAGAAAAGTGTGTTTGTATACAAAAAACTGTTTTTAACACTTACAAATATGAACTATGTATGTGGACAAAACTACTAAAATACATCTAACTACTAAAATCAACGTACATCTCTGAAACATATTAAACAAGACTACGATGTTAAGTTCAATTCTAAAATAAATATCCGACAAACACATTCAAAAAAAAGAGGAAAAAATCTGCACATATAAACAACGAGCACAAAAGAACAACAAACATAAAAACATTAAATATTAAACATGTAGGTAATATTTATGTGTCTAATACACACATACACACAGAGTTTGTTGCGTGTACAGTGCAAATCTGTGTGGCGGACATGTCATTAGTAGGGCGCGGACACGAGCGATTCATGACTCATCGCCCATGGGCAATGTTCTATTTTTAAAGAGGTTTTAATTTTATTTATATAATTGGATAAGAAGTGACTGGTGATCTATAAAATACAAAATACCTTATTATTTGTTCTTTTTCTCTTCTGTAAGACTTGTTCTCTTTGAAATAAGTACATCCTTGTAGATAGAAAACGTCCTTTCTACATCGGAACTGGTTATAGGTGCGTACTGGAAATATTCTTTTATTTCATCGTATTTAGCATACACAATTGCCGCAATGTTATTAAATCTGGGTTTCTATTAAAAACTGCGTCTAACTTTTGCCGAAGGTCACATCCGAAGTCACTTGGAATTATTAATAGCCACATCTAATCCATTTTTTAATTTGATATTCGATTTTTAAAATATGTCATTAGTTTAGGCAAATTTCCAAAGTGTTCCTGAAGGAATAACAACTGATTTTTTAAATTTGTGATTTGTGTTAGTTCCTTGCACTCAAAACTACTTCGAGCATCGTCATTTACACATTTAACGAAATTTTGTAAACTATCGAAATTCTCTGCATAAAAACTCTTTCTGTGTATGTTTTAGCAAAGCTAAGTGACAAACGTGCGTTATTTCGGCATTCTGTAACGATATTTTACAGACTTTGTAATAAATTTCGGAATCACTGACAATTCATTTTCATATCAGAAAAAGTAATATAAACAACGTTCTAGATTTAAATAAATGATAACTAAAAATATACGCGTATGTTATTCAAACTAAATAACAGTAAGTATATACATATTTACATTATTTCTCTTGCGAAATATAAGGTAAATATAATAAATTTTAAAAACCCCTCAGGCTAACTACGCCGATGTAGAAAGAATTTTACTCATAAATTCCTTATTTTATGGCCATTTTTTGCTCTCATTCTCGGGCTCTTCTCGAGCGTAAACAGATGTTGCAGATCACCATATGAATTAGTGCTATTCAGTGAATGTTTGTTGTTTACATTATTTCTTTGCTCCGTTGTAGCTCCGTCGTAGTTTAACTCAGTCATGTCCGCCCCCTAGTCATTAGACTTTGCTCTGAAGCGCACTAGATTGTATTCTCTATTTTAGAGCTGTACCCGTGATTAAGTTATCGTTCTCGTTACGTTCGTTATTTAACAAAAAAGTATATACTGAACTCAAACTGTTAGTATCAGATTTGAATTCATGGAATTTGTGTTATTCATTTCTACCATCTCCAAAAACTCTCTGAATCTCTGATTATTTACCGTCTGAAGGACTTGAACATTTTCAAAATAGGTGTGTACTTATTATTCTTCATGTTTATGGATAAAGCAAATCTATTCTTTCCAGTCGTATATCACTTTTATGAATAGTTAGTCTGGTTTTTAGCCATTTTGATGTGTGACCAATATATACTTGATTGCATTCAATACTAATACTCTGTTTACTAAAACAAAAACTCCACTGACAGACAAGTTAAAATCCGGAATCATACAACAAATACCGTGCGGGGATTGCGATCTGGTATATATAGGCCAAACATCACGTACCCTATATTCCCAGAATAATTTCAGATAAAAGTGACAAAAAAATTAAAGCAAGAAGCAGTTATCGGCCTTTGCTTTACATTGTCACTCCACAAAGCACAACATTGCGTATGAAAAAACAAAAATTTTGGAAAAGTCCTGTAATCATAAACGGCCATTTTTAGAAATGTTTCATATTACATAACAAATAAAAACTGCGAGCAAAAAAAATCAGACATATCAAACCTCACTACCACCTATACGTACCTTATTAATTGCCAACTAAATTAATTTTACCGTTACTCTTCATTCTTCACTTCAAACCGATAAATTTTATACACGTGAATATGACTGTATTTATCTCTTGACTCGACCTACACACAGTCTTGACACCATCGATGTATATATATTCAATGTCGCGCTGTTTATATACACATTATCGTTGTTAGTTTTATTGTTTTTGATATTGTTTTATTTGAAATTATGACCATTGTTATTCAGCTCAAAAAACAAGAAGATGCTACTTTCTGTATACAACCTCAATTGAATTGTAAGTATGTATTTTATAAAATAAAAAATATATATTTTCTGTATTTCGTGAAATGTTATAAAATTATTGTTTATTATTCTCTACAGCTCTGATGAAGGTTTTAATTAAAAACCGAAAGCTTTGTATTTAAAAAAGGGGTCACGTTTTGATTTGCCTTTCACAAGAAACAATCCTAATTCTACAACATACACAGTCACGAAAAAACATTAACTATATATAACCTTGGTACGAGCTAATAACAAAATACTAACAAAATTATACCCCAAACCAACAGCCTCAGACAGATACCTAACTTATAATTTTTGCCAAACCCCAGTATGTAAAAAAAACATAACTAATCTAATAAAAAGAGCTATAACTTTAACAAGCCCAATTTTCAGACCTGAAATTATTGCAAACTTAAAAACCTCACTACAAAAAAACAACTACCGTTTACCGTTCATTTATAAACTCATTAAAAAACAACTTCATATACACTATAATTCAAAAAAAAAAACAATAATCAAAAAGAATTCACTACTTGCAAGTATGGACCACTGCCATTTATTAAAGACCTTTCAAATAGATTAGATACAATTCTAAAACCGTACAATATAAAAAAAGCATATAAGAAGTACAACACGCTAAATACCCTGTACACTAAATTAAAGGATAAAATACCGGATGACAAAAAGACCCATGTAATTTACAAAATACCTTGTGGAGACTGTAATGGTGTATACAAACAACGCAACACCTGAAGGAAAGGCTAAATGGGCACAAATTTTCAAATAATAGCACAGCTCTAAAAAAACACATTAATCAGACTAATCACTCTTTCAATTTCAAAAATACAAATATTATAGCGACCGAAACGCGTAATAAGGCTAGGAATTTTTTGGAAAGCATTTATATTTAAAAAAAACACAAGCTCAATTAATGTTAGGACCAACATTAGTAACATTTCCAGTATTTACGTTTCAATAATTTAGCAATTTAATTAAAACTATAACACCTCATTTAATTTTTATTTGTTCTAAAGTAAAACACACATAAAGAAAATAATAAAAATTTAAAAGAAACAACCAAAATAAAACACATGTATAATTCGTTTCAAGAAATATGAGCGACTTGTATAAGGTGATAATCCGGATTAAAGAGAAACCCTTTCCTTATGATTATCTACAATTTTTGTATTAAAAATTGTTCGCTATCTACATTATTAAATACCAATAATGGACTCTACCGCTGCGCTGGTACACCCGGTATACCGGGTGTCTGTTTAAGCTCGGCCACCGGCCATATCTCGGCAACAGTTGATCGCACAACCTCGCGGAAAAAATCTTGATACTAAAATGGATGACGGGAATTACAATAAAAATATTTTTAAGTTTCCAAAATGACCGCAAGGGGCACAATTCTCAAGATGAATTAAAAATTCGATAATTTTTCATTAAATTCTAGATTAAGATAGATTAAAAAATTTACTAGCAACATTTTTAGACGTTTTTATACAACTTTCATTTGAAACTTTTTGATCTAACTCCCATACGAAGGGGAGAGTGGAGGGGGGTATGTCTGCTTACAAAAGTAGTTATAACTTTGGTTTGCGCCAACGATTTTAATGTTTCACGGCTCATTAGATAGAGAATCTTACTAAGAATTGAAGGACATGAAGCACGAAATTACGTGGTTGTCAAAGAAAATAACAGGGGGCGTTGTTCTCAATGTATGTATATTTCTTGTTTTTTCTTTAAAATTTCAAATAGAACGGTATATTTTTTAATATCGTAATATTGAAGCACATAAAAAACTGAAGAGAACGATGAAAACCGGAAGTTGCTACCTTTTTTCTTGACGAAGATATAGTCATACGAAGACAATCCAGAAAAATAAAACTCTATATATAAATTTATTTATTTATTAGAAGTAATAATTTTATTTCAATTTTAATAGGGTCTCTAGACAGTGTATAGTACGGTTTCACTTGAAATTTCATCATACTCTTCACTAAATGTATTTATTTCAATCTTTTTATCGATTTTTTAGTTCATTGCTTATGTTACGTTAGATTCTCCGTTTAAATGTTTTTAAATACTCTTGCTATTATTTTTTAAATATCATTTCTTATCCTTTCCAACATTGAAATAAAATAATAATAGTGAACAGTGTAGTTTGCTTTCTTTTTTTAAATTTTCATCATACAACATGGCATGCACAGTGATACTAAATTACATTATGATGAGATTTCCAAGATAGGCCATGAAAATCGAAATGCAAAGATATTAGTGTCACTTGTAGTTAAACTTTTTGTACGTATTTAGCAAATCAAGCCTTTTTGGACACCCGCACATAATTACTAAGTTTGTAAAATGTCGTGTTCTAACTTTGAAGCTTATGACATGAACAGAATGTATTTTCAATGCTTTGAAAATGCATTCTTGCTTCGGGGAAATATTCAAAGATAATATAACGAGAGCTTGACAAATAGTCGACTATTTCATTGTGATCAATTTTTCGAGTGTGCGCTACGGTCAATTTGACGAGACCAAAATTGGCATTAATAATTTGACTAGAGCACGAGAGCTTTAGCTCGAGGGCTTTAGTCTTTAATTATTAATGCCAATTTTGGTTAAGTCAAATTAGGAGGCACACGAGAAAAATTGAAACAATGTAATAGTCGACTACTTATCAAGCTCGAGCTATATTTGTTAAGATTATTTCCTAAACCAAGTTTCATAATAAAAAATGAGTTGTCAAATCGATGTGATTATCAATAATTTCATCCGAAACATCGCTAAATCTCTTTTTGTCGGACATTTTCATCTATGCCACTTAATGAAAAAATACATACTTGATTTGTTACCTACATTTGAATAGTCGATTTGTAATAGTCGCTGATATCAAGAACCGGTACCTTTCATTGGTTAATTTCAACTTCAGTTTTGATTGTGATTGGACAAAATTTAAATTTGACAGGTGAAGGAAATAATCCCTAAATTATCCCGAAAGAAGACATTATTGAGTTTTGATTCACCTTGCCAGATGTTCTTGATGTTTATTTATGGGGCAGAATAAAAGACATAGTTTATCATAAAAAGCCGAGTACAACAATTGCTGCCTCCGAAATGGAAGTAACTCTGCTGTCTACTAATCGACAAGTAAACGTGTATTGAAAACGAAGGTGAACACTTTGAACATTTGTTAAGTTTAAGTTTTTCTCGTTTTGTACTTTCTGATTAAATATATTTTCTTTTCCTTTATACTACTTGGGCAATATATTTTCTTATTTGTGTTTAGGTATATAATAGGTTCTTTTATTTACTTTCATTTCATGCGGGAATGATTTAGATATCAATTTGTGTACCCTTTCGTTACTAGTAAATGATTTGATTATAACTAATGCATTATATTATATTGTTTTTTTCTCTCGTTATTGTCTACTTAGTTCATGATTTATGGAAATTATTATTGCTGTTTTCCTTTAATTAGATCTACCTATATCAGTTGGGCGATAAAGATATATTATTATTATTATTTTTATCATCATTATTATTATTTTATTTCAATGTCTAAAAAGGCAAGACATGAAATTTAAAAATAGCTAGACAATTTGAAAACATTTAAGAAGAAAGTCTAATGTAACATATGCAAGAATTAAAAAATCGGGGAGAAGATTGAAATAAATACATTTATGGAAAACTATGATGAAAATTCAAGTGAAAGCGAACTATACACTGTCTAGTGACACTTAAAATTAAAATAAAGGTATTACTCGCAATAAATAAATAAATTTATATTAAAAATTGTTTATTTTTTTTTTGAATTGGATTCATATGACTACGTCTTCGTCAAGAAAAAAGGTAGCAACTTCCGGTTTTCATCATTCTCTTCAGTTTTTTATGTGCTTCAATATTACTATATTAAAAATATGCCGTTCCATTTAAAATTTTAAAGAAAAAACAAGTAATATACATACATTGAGAACAGCGCCCCCTTTTATTTTCTTTGACAATCACGTAATTTGGTGCTACATGTCCTTCAATTCTTTGTAAGATTCTCTATCTAATGAGCCCAGAAACATTAAAATCCGTTGGTGCAAACCAAAATTATACCGACTTTTGTACGCAGACATACCCCCCTCCCCTCTTCCCTTCGTATGGGAGTTAGATCAAAAAGTTTCAAATGAAAGATGTATAAAAACGTCTAAAAGTTTTGCTAGAAAAATTGTCAATCTATCTTAATCTCGAATTTAATGAAAAATTATCGAATTTTTAATTTATCTTGAGAATTGCGCCCCCTTGCGATCATTTTGGAAACTTAATAATATTTTAGTTGTAATTTCCGTCGTCCATTTTACTATCAAGATTTTTTCCGCGAGGTTGTACGATAAACGGTAGCCGAGATATGGCCGGTGGCCCGGTATATACAGGGTACAATCAAATATTGTTATATGACCTATATGTGAATTCCTCTAATTTAGTTAGCCTTGACGAATTGACGTATATTTGACAAATTAACGAGTTTTGTGCTGTAATATTAATTTAATCCATTATGACGCGTTTTACTAATGCAGAATATGCCGATATGGTTTTCTTGTATTGCTTTACAATGTAAGTGGGCGTGCTGCAGCTGCGGATTACCTCAGGCGATACCCAGATCGCATTCTTCCTCACCACACAACATTTTCAAACGTTCTTCGCTGTTTAAGAGAGACAGGATCTTTCCCAATTCGTCATGTAGAAAAAGATGGATTATGGAACGCTGAAGTAGTTTTAAATGCAGTTGAAGAAAGTCCTTCTGCCAGTATCCGTAGAATATCTCATACAACGGGAATTCTCCAAACCAATGTATGGAGAATTCCGCGCCATAATGGGCTTTATCACTATCACTTACAAGAAATCCAGCATTTACGTCCAGGAGATTTAAAAAATCGAGTACGATATTGCCAGTGGTTACAAAATAATTTGGAGATTATTCCACATATACTTTTTACGGATGAGGCCCAATTTACAAGCTATGGTATTAACAACACACGTAATTCTCACATCTGGGCGGATCAAAACCCACACGTGACAATCGTGGTTAACCATCAACATCGTTTTTCCGTCAACGTGTGGTGCGGCTTATTAAATAATCATCTTATTGGGCCTCATTTTTTGAAGAACGTCTTAATGCGGAAGTTACTTTCACTTTTTGGAAGAAGAATTGCCGAATTTCATGGAAGATATTCCTTTGGAAGTTCGTCGTGGCATGTAGTTCCAGCAAGATGGGGCACCACCACATTTACACACCTTAATATTCAATCATTGGTCCCTAAGTTTAATTGTGTGGCCGAGGTGTTGACTGAGAATTCTATTGATGTTCTGTGTCTAACTGAGACATGGCTGTCTCCAAGGATCCCTGATGACAAACTCAAAATAAATAATTATAATTTTTACAGGCGTGATCGCGTGGGCCGCCTTGGTGGTGGCGTGGGCATTTATATTAGGGAAAGTATTCACTGCAATGTTATTAATTACACATCAAAGATTGAAAATGTTTGGTTATCATGCAACATTAACAATGAGCTTTCGGTTATCGGATGTGTATACCGACCACCTACCTTTTGTTCATCTATTTTTTTTGATGAATTTGAGAATCAGCTGATCACGAGTAAACTTAGTGCTGCATCCGTCTATTGCTTGGGTGATATTAATGTTGATCTTCTGGATGCAAATTCACCTTTGAAACAACGGCTTTCACATATGTTTGAGTGCTTAAGTATGAGGCAAGTAATAACGGAGCCAACTCGAATAACTCTTACTACTGCTACCTTGATTGACATAATTGTTCTTTCTGATGAGACTGACGTTGTCGAAAGTGGTGTAATATCATGTGATTTGTCTGACCACGATATACCCTATTGTAGGTTATCCATGCCCAAAATCGTAACAACACCAAAACTGCACACCTTCAGAGATTACTCGGGTTTTGACTACGACCTCTTTATGAAAGATTTAACAGTTATTCCATTTAATCAGATGTTTTTTATGACATTAAGCGCGCAATTGGAATTTTTCAATTCTGTGATTCTTAATTTATTCAACGTTCATGCTCCTCTAAAAACTGTCAAAATTAGTAAACCCCGTAAACCGTGGATAACTGAAAATATGAAACTTCTCCAGAAATTGCGTAATGATGCTAAGAGTAGGTTTAGGAGAACCAAATTGGAGGCGCATTGGATTTATTATAAACAGCTTCGAAATTTCACTACATTGGCGATTCGAAATGAAAAGTCAGCTTATTTTCGTTATTTATCGTACAACAAAAACAGCAAACTAATTTGGCGTGAACTTAATAGTTTAAATATTGGGAAAAAAAGCGAAGTGGGATTCCTTGTGGGTTTTCTGACTCGAACCTTATCAACTCCAGTTTTATTAGCAACATACCTGTCGTTTCTGGAGATTTTGCGGGGTGTATTCGTAACTATATGGAAAATACCCGGGAGGATCTAGCGAATGTTTTTGCATTTCGCACTGTTGATGAGGATACTGTTTTTCGCTTGATTTTGAGCATTGGTAGTGCTGCTGTTGGCATTGATGGTATTAGCATTCATATGCTTATACTGCTTCTACCACATGTCCTTCCATACATAACCCACCTGGTGAACTGTTGCATAGCAGAGAGCACTTTTCCTGCATCTTGGAAAACATCACTGGTAATTCCTATACCTAAAAAAGCAAATCCTGTTAACATTGGTGACCTTCGCCCTATTAGTTTGTTGCCTGTCCTGAGCAAAGTTCTGGAAAAGATATTAGGTTTTCAAATTCATGAACATTTGGAAGCATTTGATTTGCTCCCTCAATGTCAGTCGGGTTTTCGACGTAACCACAGTTGCACTACTACACTCCTGAAGGTTACGGATGATATTCTTAGATCTAGAGATAATAACTCCATGTCTCTATTGGTCTTGCTGGATTACAGTAAGGCTTTCGACACTGTTAACTATGATATCTTGTTGGCTGTCCTACACCATCTGGGTTTCAGTGGCAGCGCTGTGGGTCTCGTGCATTCATATTTTTCCGAGAGGTACCAGTGCGTGAAGCTGCACGGTGATGTCTCATCAGCTTTGGCCTTGACTAGAGGTGTTCCCCAGGGATCCATCCTTGGCCCTCTTTTTTTCTCCCTTTACACTAGTCATTTAAACAAATGTGTACAACACTGTCAATTGCAGATGTATGCCGATGATACACAACTTTACATGGATTTTTCAAAACACGATGTACAGATGGCTGTGCATTGTATTAATCGAGACTTGCAGCGCATACAGTCGTTTTCGCGGCATCATGCCCTGAAAATTAATCCTGAGAAAACCACTGCTGTCCTGTTTGGCAATCCCTCTTTAATTCAGAACACTAAAGAACGGATTAAAATAAATGTCAATGATACGGAGATACCGTTGGTTCAGTCCGCGAGAAATCTTGGTCTGATGATTGATAACAGCTTCAGATTTAAGGAACACATTTCAAAAATTATACAGTTAGCCTACGCCAATCTGAAAACACTATATCCTTACCGATTAATTTTTGACGTTCGTACTAAGACTATGCTGTGCGAAAGTCTTGTTTTATCACACTTTAATTATGCTTCCCCAGTTTACGGTCCCTGCTTAGATAATGCGGATCGATCTCGTATCCAAAAGGTACAGAATGCTTGTATGCGCTATATTTTTGGCATACGTAAATTTGATCATATTACGCATAAACTTATTGAGTTGCGTTGGTTGAACATGGCTAATAGGAGAAGATTACATACTCTATGCCTCTATCATAAAATTCTTGTTTCTCAAACTCCGTCGTATCTAACATCAAAAATACGTTTTCGATCAGATGTTCATAATATAAATCTTCGCAACACGAACTTGATTAGACCCCCAAAACATAGACTGGCAATTTTCGAAAGATCCTTCACATACAACATTTATCAACTATACAATATTATTCCTGTTCATTACAAATCCTTGGAGCCAGGGGCGTTTAAACGTCAAATTGTGCAGTATCTCTTTGAATGTCAGTAGTGGTTCTCAGTCGTTACTTGTAAATTATTTTCTTTTCTATATGTATATACATTTTCTTTTTTTTTTTTGCATACAGTTACTTGCGTGCCACCTTAATTCACATACGACTACGTAATCATAGCAGAATATTAGTATTAAGTTAGTATAGGAAAACTTTGTTATATGTCTTGTCTTAATGTTAAGGTTTTGGTGTAAGAACAGGGGATGGAAAATTTCTCCATCCATCTGAACCACGCCTTAGGGTTTCAGTTACATATTTCGTTTGTTTTTGATATATACATATATGTATTAATATATATGTGTGTGTGTTATATGTGAATATTGTTATAGTATAAAGGCATACGTTAACAATATAATATGGAAAGTTATAAAAGTTACCAAATTTAATTAAATAAACGTAGAAAAATTTATTATGATGTGTTTAAAATAAGATTTATTGAGTTAATCATATAAGAGGTTTATCGCATTTAACAAGTATTCGAATTTTATAATAAACCACCTGTATATGGAAAGGTTGACCATGTTCATTTTTCTTAGAAGTTCAAAATATTCTGGAAAGAAGAGAGTTGAATATTAGTTGTTATTTTGTAAAATGTATTATAAATTTGTAAAAACTTGGGTAATTGACGTTTATGAGGTGATAAAAATATTTAGAATCTTATTTTGAAAGGTGTATAGATTGTATTGTAGAACAGTTCCCGGGAATAATTTGAAATACAGGAACTGTCATTATTTGACATGTGTTCAGAAATATAAATGTAGAGAAGTATTGGGATATGAATATGAAAAGTAGGGTTGATAAAATTATGAAAAGAATTTAGATAATCAGATAATACAATTTTAAGAAGTATTCTAGGTATATTAGAGAATTTAAAAGCTATGTTGTTGATGGTTATTGCTGTTGTAAAATTTTGATTGGAGAATACAAAATGAGAAAGGATTACTAGGGAAATGAATAAATAAACGAGAGAATTTTTCGAATTCTACAAAGCGGTAGACGTGTTTTTGGAAAAGGGAATATCTTTTCTGATATTAACGCGATAATAATCCTAGAATAGTGTTTAAAAAGAGAATTTTTCGAATTCTAAAAAGCGGTAGACGTGTTTTTTCAGAAAGAAGATAATTTATGATTTAAAACACGAATACAGTTAATTATTAAAGAGAAAAGTGTGTCCTGAGTGAACTACGTTAACTACGAATAAATTAATATAAATAAATAATTGTACTTACAAATTTGTACAAGATCCAGGTATATCCGAAATAGGGTTGTTGTCTCCGGGATCATAGAAGTTTTCAGAAGGCTATTGAGTACCAGAGTTTTGAAATTCCATAAAAGGTGAAGCAATCTTCAAGATCCGATTTTTATAAAAGGTAGCAGATTCCAGAAGTACTGGTGATCAAAAGGAGGCAGATTATCACAAGAAATCCATAAAGGTTGGTGAATTTCACAAGTTCCGGGTGTATAAAAGAAGTTGCTGTGCACAAAGAGATTAGGCATTCTAAGAGGACAATTTATTCCAAACGTCGAGCAAGTTCCTGTACAGGATAATTGGTATTCTTTCTTCAAGAGTTTGAACAAGATTGAAGTTTAACTACATCAAAGAAGTGGTATTTGTCCAAAAACGTCATCAGGAAGTGGATAGTACTCATCTAAAAGAAGAAAGCAATTAAGTATTACCATTTTAGTATTTTATTTGTGTCATTATTAAAGAAAGATAACATTTTGTGAATGTTAGAAAAGATTTAATTATTTGCAATATAATTCAGTATTGAAATAGACTGAACTAATAGTTATTACAACAAGTACAGCTGTTATAAACAACATAAGTTAATTTAATTCTCTTCTATCCAGTATTATGACAAGATATGAATAATTTTCATTATTATACAAATTTATAGAGTTATCAAGCTATTAAGTAATATTGAACACATCATAATAGTAGTATAAATTAATTTGAGAAAGAAAGTAATAGAATTACTTAATTTTGAATATTAATAATACATAATATCAGAGTACGTACCTGAATTATTTAGTTGGGTTTGGAACTATACACTTTGAATTAATTATCTTCTAAACGTCAAATATCAAGTTTCCATATTATATTTATTGTCAGCAAATGTCCCATATGTTAAAAAAAGTACGAAGTTTGAATATAAACATATTATTTCTTATTTGAATATTGTTTTATTATATCATAATTAAATTTTCAACTAAAGGAAATACTCTGGTAAATTTATAACCTGAAAGAAATAAATGTCATATGACATAATGAATTGAAATCTGATTATTATTGTTGTCTTACCGAAGGAATTAAGTAAATATTATAAATGTATATTCTGAGAAATCAAAAGTCCACTTATTAAAGTAAAATAGCATTTCACATCCAACAATGAAACATTTAGGAATTTTAAAATAAATAAACTGATATTAATTGCTTTATACCGAATTGGAATGAGTAGTAGTGACATCTAGGTATTTTATTGAACACTCGTTAGTAGACCGGGATATGGAAAATATAGAAAGTATTAAGATAATACAGTAATCAGTAATTTATATAATGTTAGTTTAGCAAAGAAATAAGAAATTTAAAAAGGATTATTGAAATTTATAAGAGTATATGATTGTAGGTAGAGTTAAATTCTGTAAATTAAATAAAGAGTCAAGATAGAGTAAAGTAATTTATGTAGAGTTAAAATGTAAAGCTAGTCGGCCATATAAATAAAACACCTTCGTATTATGAGTGAAATATTAGATGTTATATTAAGAGATTATAAAACTAGCACATACGAGGGTTGTTCATTAAATAATAGAAATTTTTCAAAACATGTCTAGAGTGTTATTTCATTGCATATACAGTTCAATTTTATGACATTTAAACTGTATTAAGATTTAATAATTATTTCGAGGGTTGAACTGATATGTATGAGATATTACCTAGCACATTTATGGCGCCCAACGTGGGGCCATGTAAAATAAGACTCGCAATATAGTATTTTCAATATTTTATTTACATTATTATATGTGTAAACATAAATAAACATTTTACGAAGTGGATTACCATAGTAAAACTTATATTGATAATTTTGGAAAGTATATTTGTATTGTTGTCACATAATAGTTATTAAAAATGGATACTAGGTCTAAAAGTAGTTCAAGAATGAATAGAGTAGATTCATCTAGCGATGATGATGTGGAGGTTAGACAGGAAGGTATTTCAAAAGATAGGGGTGATAAATCGCAGGTACAGACAAAGACGTCATGTACATCAGCAGACTTGTTGTTAATTTATCAAATGTTAAAACAGATGTATGAAGATAATAAAAAGATGAACGAAGATTTATGTGATAAAATAGACAAGAGGATTGAAGAAAGTAGACGACAAAGAGAAGTGGATAAAAAAGAATTAAGTAATAAATCTGACAAGATGATTGAAGAGAATAAGAAGAATTTAATGGGTTTTAAGGAAGAATTAGGTGGAAAGATAGACAAAACGTATGAAGATATTAGAGTTGAATATAAAAGGGATATTGAAGAATTTAAAGAATCTTTGGTATGTAAACCAGATACAGTCGAAGAAAAGGAAATAGAAAATTTAGAGAAAGATGTTTTTAACTATATTGACCTTGAACAAAACACAGATGTAATTACGAAAATGAATACAATTGTGCTATTACAGAAGAAAACAAAATACATGGATTCAGGCAGAAGTATTTTAAGAACTCAATTAGATTCAATTTTATTAGAAGAAGAAGATGACAAAAAGTTATACGTATTCACTTCAAGGCAGATAAAAGGAATATTTATAGGAGACGGAAAGTTTACTGGAATAATATTTAATGTTGGACGTAATATGTTATTAACATATATGAGAAATAGCTTAAGAAGTGAAAAAATTAATATGGACAATAAATTTGAAGGAATTGTAAATGGTAATAATTTTATTGAGAAGAGAAGAGTTTATTTAAAAAAATATGTGTCACGTAATGTTTATCAGGAGACATTGATCTTGGATATAAATAGTAAAGTGTTATTAGAATGTGATATTGAATGTCAGAAAGTTTCAAACACATTCATATTAAATCATATTAATTTTGGAAGAGTATTTAATAAGATTAGGAAAATGATTAATAAGATTACTTATGTAATGGAACTAGAGGATACATGGTATTTAGAA
Source organism: Amphimallon solstitiale (assembly GCA_963170755.1). NCBI lineage: Eukaryota > Metazoa > Arthropoda > Insecta > Coleoptera > Scarabaeidae > Amphimallon > Amphimallon solstitiale. Next base: position 8,883,612 of record OY720677.1, read on the forward strand.
AATTTGGTACCAGTAGAAAAATTGGGTACATGGAAGAATAGAGTTAGATTAAAAATAGAATTATGAACAGAAAATTATAGTCAGGACAGAAGAAAAAAGAGGTCATCTTCTGAAGGTATTTACGACACCTGCTTATCTCAGTATAAATTAGATCTCAAGTTATAGGCAGGACATTACATTAGAATTGATTGTGTTATATAGGTGGGTAACGTCATTTCCGTATCCAAATATTGTTAATTCATTCACATGTTGTTTTTGAAGAATCATCAAATCATATAAGAAATGTTTTTATATTCAAGAGTTCAAATTTTTATATGGTATAAAAGTTAGGGGCATAGTAGGAGTATTCTTTATAACAAGAACATAATCGGATATAAAAAAAATGTTAATTTATTTGATTTGTTGAGAAAGGGGCATGTTAAAGTTCATAAGTAAGGTGAATAAAGCCTAGTATAAAAATGGATATATAGAAAGAGGTTCAGAATCGAAATATAGAATATAGAGTTTAGAATATTAGAGATATTTGAAGAATGTTGTTTTAAGAGTTGTATCAAATGTTACTCTCATTCCTACATATTTTATATATAAAAAAAAAAATATATACCAAAGTACTATAAGAAAATTTATTTAGAATTAAAAGCGTAATTATATGCCCAGATATAAAACTTAGAAGGAATATATTTAGTAGTGAGGAAAAGAAAGAATTATTTAAAGCCTTAAAATTGTAAAATAATTGAAGCAGTAAAAGTGATTTGCAAATTAATAAAGTAGGTGATGTTATAAAGCTAATTATAAAAAGATAGTGAAAGCCTTTATGATATAATATTTAAATTGAAGGAAATATGCTTGCAATAATAAATAAATATAAAATGTACCATTAAAATATGGAATTATAATATAAATGATAGAGAATGGGTTAAAAGTAACCTAATATGATGATTTATATAGGACTAAAATGTCTAATGAGAGATTAAGGTAACGTACGCCAATAAAACGTAAATATAAGTATAAACTTTCATAAGTAGAAAGTATGGGGAAGACGGATATGTCTATAGGAATATTATGGGATACATGCGCAAAGGGAATAGAAATAATAAATATAATATAAATGTATAAGTGAGCATAAGTAAAATATTTTATAGAGGCAATAATCTTTACGAGAAAGAGTTGAATGAAAAAAATTGAAACTATCACCTTAAAGAAATGTTAAGAGTAATACAGTTACTATGATTTTATAAAAATTGTATAGAGGCTAAATATTTATATGTAGAGAATACTTGCTAAAATATTAATAGAATATACAGGGCATAGTTATTATGTATGTAAAATTTTCTTATGATGAATTAAAATAATTGATACTTATATTACTTTGGATGATTGTTGAGAATTGTGAAATGTTTGTACATTGGATTTGAATATGAATAGTTTATTGTAATAACATTGTTTACAAGATAGGAATTACTGAAAGTGTAATTATTGAAGTTATATTAGTTTAATAAATGCAAATTTGTTTATTTGAGGTTTAAATTTACATTTATTAAAAGGGGCATATGTTATAGTATAAAGGCATACGTTAACAATATAATATGGAAAGTTATAAAAGTTACCAAATTTAATTAAATAAACGTAGAAAAATTTATTATGATGTGTTTAAAATAAGATTTATTGAGTTAATCATATAAGAGGTTTATCGCATTTAACAAGTATTCGAATTTTATAATAAACCACCTGTATATGGAAAGGTTGACCATGTTCATTTTTCTTAGAAGTTCAAAATATTCTGGAAAGAAGAGAGTTGAATATTAGTTGTTATTTTGTAAAATGTATTATAAATTTGTAAAAACTTGGGTAATTGACGTTTATGAGGTGATAAAAATATTTAGAATCTTATTTTGAAAGGTGTATAGATTGTATTGTAGAACAGTTCCCGGGAATAATTTGAAATACAGGAACTGTCATTATTTGACATGTGTTCAGAAATATAAATGTAGAGAAGTATTGGGATATGAATATGAAAAGTAGGGTTGATAAAATTATGAAAAGAATTTAGATAATCAGATAATACAATTTTAAGAAGTATTCTAGGTATATTAGAGAATTTAAAAGCTATGTTGTTGATGGTTATTGCTGTTGTAAAATTTTGATTGGAGAATACAAAATGAGAAAGGATTACTAGGGAAATGAATAAATAAACGAGAGAATTTTTCGAATTCTACAAAGCGGTAGACGTGTTTTTGGAAAAGGGAATATCTTTTCTGATATTAACGCGATAATAATCCTAGAATAGTGTTTAAAAAGAGAATTTTTCGAATTCTAAAAAGCGGTAGACGTGTTTTTTCAGAAAGAAGATAATTTATGATTTAAAACACGAATACAGTTAATTATTAAAGAGAAAAGTGTGTCCTGAGTGAACTACGTTAACTACGAATAAATTAATATAAATAAATAATTGTACTTACAAATTTGTACAAGATCCAGGTATATCCGAAATAGGGTTGTTGTCTCCGGGATCATAGAAGTTTTCAGAAGGCTATTGAGTACCAGAGTTTTGAAATTCCATAAAAGGTGAAGCAATCTTCAAGATCCGATTTTTATAAAAGGTAGCAGATTCCAGAAGTACTGGTGATCAAAAGGAGGCAGATTATCACAAGAAATCCATAAAGGTTGGTGAATTTCACAAGTTCCGGGTGTATAAAAGAAGTTGCTGTGCACAAAGAGATTAGGCATTCTAAGAGGACAATTTATTCCAAACGTCGAGCAAGTTCCTGTACAGGATAATTGGTATTCTTTCTTCAAGAGTTTGAACAAGATTGAAGTTTAACTACATCAAAGAAGTGGTATTTGTCCAAAAACGTCATCAGGAAGTGGATAGTACTCATCTAAAAGAAGAAAGCAATTAAGTATTACCATTTTAGTATTTTATTTGTGTCATTATTAAAGAAAGATAACATTTTGTGAATGTTAGAAAAGATTTAATTATTTGCAATATAATTCAGTATTGAAATAGACTGAACTAATAGTTATTACAACAAGTACAGCTGTTATAAACAACATAAGTTAATTTAATTCTCTTCTATCCAGTATTATGACAAGATATGAATAATTTTCATTATTATACAAATTTATAGAGTTATCAAGCTATTAAGTAATATTGAACACATCATAATAGTAGTATAAATTAATTTGAGAAAGAAAGTAATAGAATTACTTAATTTTGAATATTAATAATACATAATATCAGAGTACGTACCTGAATTATTTAGTTGGGTTTGGAACTATACACTTTGAATTAATTATCTTCTAAACGTCAAATATCAAGTTTCCATATTATATTTATTGTCAGCAAATGTCCCATATGTTAAAAAAAGTACGAAGTTTGAATATAAACATATTATTTCTTATTTGAATATTGTTTTATTATATCATAATTAAATTTTCAACTAAAGGAAATACTCTGGTAAATTTATAACCTGAAAGAAATAAATGTCATATGACATAATGAATTGAAATCTGATTATTATTGTTGTCTTACCGAAGGAATTAAGTAAATATTATAAATGTATATTCTGAGAAATCAAAAGTCCACTTATTAAAGTAAAATAGCATTTCACATCCAACAATGAAACATTTAGGAATTTTAAAATAAATAAACTGATATTAATTGCTTTATACCGAATTGGAATGAGTAGTAGTGACATCTAGGTATTTTATTGAACACTCGTTAGTAGACCGGGATATGGAAAATATAGAAAGTATTAAGATAATACAGTAATCAGTAATTTATATAATGTTAGTTTAGCAAAGAAATAAGAAATTTAAAAAGGATTATTGAAATTTATAAGAGTATATGATTGTAGGTAGAGTTAAATTCTGTAAATTAAATAAAGAGTCAAGATAGAGTAAAGTAATTTATGTAGAGTTAAAATGTAAAGCTAGTCGGGCATATAAATAAAACACCTTCGTATTATGAGTGAAATATTAGATGTTATATTAAGAGATTATAAAACTAGCACATACGAGGGTTGTTCATTAAATAATAGAAATTTTTCAAAACATGTCTAGAGTGTTATTTCATTGCATATACAGTTCAATTTTATGACATTTAAACTGTATTAAGATTTAATAATTATTTCGAGGGTTGAACTGATATGTATGAGATATTACCTAGCACAATATATTGTATGTATCTTGAAATAAAGCATATTATTATTATTATTATTATTATTTTGGGAGACAAGTGACGGTGTTTCTTAATGAACATTTTCTGGACCGGTGGATAGGACGAGATGGTCTTGTACATTGGCCACCTCGGTCACCTGATTTGTCTCCGTTAGATTTTTTTTCTATGGGGTTGCCTCAAATTTCGTGTGTACATTAATGGTAAACCATATACACGCGCAGAGTTGACTTGCCGTATAGTTGAAGCTACTAATTCTCTAGAGAATGAATTGGTAACAATTAACTGGCAACATTCAATTACACAAAGAATAGTTGCTTGTTTAGAAAATGGCGGTTCTCAATTTGAACAGTTACTGTTATTTTGTGTTAATTATCAATCAATTTATAAATAAATTTTCTTTAATAATTTTCTTTTTTGATTATTTTTTTTTAATATCTATGAAACAAAGAGAAATTCACTTATAGGTCATATAAAATTTTTTGATTGTAATGACCCCCGGAATATATGGGATAAGTTTGTCGGTCGAGTCGCGGAACACCTGTATATAAATTTATTGAAATATTTGAGTGTACTGTAACATAAAATTGTATTTAAAAGTACATATCCTGAAGGCGAAAAATAATAAATAGGTGTAGACATTATCGAGAATATACAGTGTCTAATACGTTTATTAGAAAAACAGTGTATACATACTTCAATTCTCTGTAAAATGCTTTTTCTATAATTCTGTTGCTAATGAGCCTAGAAACATAAAGGTTCATTAAAGTAAATCGAAAGATCCGCTCCGTTTCCATCACACCCTTTGTAGAAAAGCTAGATTAAAAAGTGTCAAATAAAGTTGCGCAAAAACGACTGAACAATTTGTTGTGAATAATTTTAGCCTATCTTTTACTTGAATTTAATGGGAAATTGTAAAATTTCTAATTTCCTTTGAGAATTACACTCTTTTTTATCAAAATGTTCGCCACAAGGTTGTCCGACGAACGCCTCAGACACTCGATGTATATCGCTCCGTGAGATAATAGCTAATAGCAAACAGAGCCAATCTACTATTAGTTCTTCCAGTTTCTCGTACTTTACTTATCTTATATTCGTTAATTTTTATCAAAAATGTCACTTATTTAAGCACGAGCCTTGGGTGAAACTTGATTATTAAATTCATTTCAGCCGTTTACACATTATTATAACCTAGGTAATAAAACCAGAAATTCCGTCTTAAAAGCAATGCATATCGAAAATTTTGTATTTTTTGACATCGAAACTACGGGTCTGCCAAGCCAGGAAGGCAACAAAACTAGAATAACCGAAATATGTTTTGTTGTTGTTAAATACGACCACTTAGATGCATATCCGAGAGTACAAAACAAAATAACGTTTTGTTTTAATCCGCAAAGAGAAATTAGTGATTTTGCTTCCAAAATTTCTGGTACGTATTTAATGACAATATTAATTAACAATATATTTTATTTCGCTAAAATTGTTATTTTGTTAAGTAATTTTCAACAGCCTTTAATCGGTCATATAAACAGTTTTATATATGGTGGCTAGACATATTTGTAATTCTTCAGTTTGGAGTGCAGGAATTACGCCACTGTCATATTCTAGGCTAGTTAAATTTCTTTAGAAATGTAGGAAAGATAAGCTTTTTTATTGTCTATGTTAAAATGGTGTAAAGCTCAATTTGACAGCAAAAAAAGGTTGTTTTTTATTGTTTTTCTTTGGATTAAACCTCACTAAACAAACAGTAAAAAAATTAACAAAAAAAATTACCATAACTAATTTTGCAAAAATTTATTTACATAATCACTCATCGTCGACTTGAAAATCTAAGTTAGTGTCCTTCAAGCCAAAAGTTTAAAGTGAACTTGTTTTCCCGCAAAAATCCCAGAGTTGCTTTTTATAAAAGACGAACAGTACTGGCATGGCGTTGCGCTATTTGTTCTTTTTTTTTTCCTTTCAAAGAATTGTTTTAATTTTCTAGAACTTGGTAATCATTTCAACATAAACTAGGAAAACTAGTACATTCCTGCGAAATGCTTTCACTTTCTTAAACAACCACCTTTTGAGTATTTTTACTTGCAATTTAAGTATTAGGTATATGCTTTACTATTCTTCATAACAGCAGCCCGAACTAACTCTGTTAGACACACATAAACTTAACAACGGTCATATTAATAGAACCGTAACTCGATAATTATAATTACGCTGGAAGCAAGCCTTATTTATTCTGTTTACGAATTAAAATAGAAAAAAAGGAGGTGTGGCCACCACAGGTCTTTCTTATACGTATGAGCGTTTCAAACTATACAATTTTAAGAATTTTTTTATACAAAACTTATTCAAAATCCTATTCTAAGTACTTTCATTCTCTTACATTGCATACTTGCATACTTTGCAAGATATTATCAAAAAAGTGCTACTCGCTAAGAGTAAAAGTGCTACTTCCGGTCCGAATTTTGAAATATACAAAAAATATTTCAAATCCAGTTCTAAATACTTTTGTACTCTTGATAAATATATATAGAATGCATAACTTACGACATATTTGCAAAAAATCGCTATACGAAATTTTTTTTTTACAAAAGATATTGAAAATTATCTTCTAAATACTTTTATACTCGTAACGTACTTTTCTAAAAGCATGACTTGCGAGATATTCGCAAAAAACTGATTTTCGATAAGAGTCAAAAACCTACTTCCGGTTGGAATTTCAAAAAACTTGTTTAAGACAATTTGTCTCAAACTTAATTTTAAGTACATATGAATTCTTATCGTGGTCACAGGCAGACAAACATTTTTTAAAAACCACTTTTTCGGTATCAGGGGACTTCAAAACGTGAACATCTGCAAAAACTACGTATAAGAAAGTAAAAAGGCCAAATAGTAGGTCTATCACGAATTGCAGTCGCGGCCAACCTTTCGGTTAATCCCTCGTATGAATTACAGTCATGGTAAACTTTATAATCGTATCCCCCCACACGAATTGCAGTCGGAGGGATTAGTAATACTCTCATTATAATCTAAGTGCTAGAACTGATTTGTCATTTAAAATATGTTATAAATAAAATAAATAAATATTACTTATTTCGTCATTTTATATTCTCTAATTTTTGTGCCAATAAAATCAGCTTTTTTTTTTATTTTTCTGTTAATAACACGCTCTTAATTTTCGCCGAATTTATTCTGGTATAAGCATCTAATTGCATATTTTCCAAAGCTTTCACGAAAACGTGAATATTGGGATGTGGAAAAAAACAGTACGAATTAAATTTGGAATGAAATGCTTCACATAAGTACATTTGTTGTTCTTGTCATAGAGTTTGTGTTTGCAAGGCAAATACAGAGTGGAAAGCTGGAGTCTTCGTTAATATATGTATCGATTATGTAATCATCAAATTTATGACTCTTGGATCGCCTGGTTGATCAGTTGCAAAATTGAACACAAAACAGTCTCCTACTTCATCAGGGTTGAAAAATGTAAACCAAATGAATATCATATCCAATTTCCGATATTTGATTCTTTATCTTTATAATCTAAGTAAGACCAAGTTTTTGGATCTTTCGCCACCACTATTAGTAAATGTTTATAAAAAAAAATAAAAACCTCGCAGAATGAGAATTTTTCGTGGATTAATAATAAATCTTCCAATACTGTTGTGTTTTCATGTAGGAACAACATTGAAGTTATGTGTAATAGTCTATTACACATAACTTCACGTATAAAAAAAAAAAAAAACCCCGCAGAATGAGAATTTTTCGTGGATTAATAATAAATCTTCCAATACTGTTGTGTTTTCATGTAGGAACAACATTGAAGTTAGTCTATTACACATAACTTCACTTATAAAAAAAAATATGAGATGCAAACATGGGGTGATACATTGCCGGTCTCATGCTTGGTGGTATTATATTTTTAATTTTATGTATTCCAGCTATTGCTTTTGAGTTTTTTTTTGATAAGGTTTTGGACATGACCGTCCCATTTTAGGTTTTCTTGGATTTCTAACCCTAGATAAGTTACTTGTTTTCTTTGATGGATTTTCTTGCTTTAAAGTTGTATATTTAGTTTTGGTTTTTGTGCTTTATTTGAGAAGATCATAAAGCTTGTCTTATCTTCGTTAATTGTTATTGAATTATTAAAGCACCATTCTTCTGTCTTCTTCATATCATTATTAATATCGTTTTCTATTATGTAGGGGTTTTTGTTACTGTATATAATACAGGTGTCGTCCGCGTATCTGTATATTTTACTATGGAGTGGTAATTCAAATATATCATTGGTATATAGTATGTAAAGTAATGGTGGTAAGTTCCCGCCCTGTGGTATTCCATATTTAGCAAAACGTACACCACTTTCGACTTTGATTATTTTTATTTTTTGCTCTGTATTTTTTATACCTATGCACTGCAATTTTTCGATAAGTTTGGTTTTGGATATTGTATCGAATGCTTTCTTCATGTCTATGTATAGTGCACTTACTATGTTTCCCTTTTCCACTTTTTCTTTAATTTCATTTATAAAATCTGTTGTTGCAGATGTTGTACCGGCGTTCTTCTGGAAAGCATATTGGTTTGAGTCCACAATTTTATTCATTGTTAGATGATCAGACAATTGAATTTGAAAGCTTTTCTCTAAGATTTTGGTCAGTATAGATAGAAAGGAGATAGTGTAACCTCCCTTGTTATTGACTAGATGTTTTGGTCCAATAAAAAGGATGTCACTTTAATATGTCAATGAACTAGCTCAATAATTAGAGCAAAAATCAAAAACGATGCCCCTGTAGCTCGTTAGCCGGTGCAAAAGGTGTATATTCGTAATATTTGTATTCCGGTGTTTTTTTTTATTCTGTAGTGCAATTCTGATGCCATGATGGTCTGATATATTATTTGGTACTATTTCCAATTTTATTTGAGTCCTCACGTTTGTGATTACATGGTCTAGTGTGGTATTCTTTTGTTCTTCTGTTTAATATTTTGTATTTTTTTTCTTTAAACATGTTAATGTTTTCTGAAGTTTTGCTATCCTTTTTAGCTATGTTTATGTTAAAGTCGCCCATGATGATATTGTGCTTTCCATTGATTACATTATTTTTAAAACGTTTTCTAATGTTTTGAAATCCACTTGGGGAGGTTTGTATACTAGTGTTATTATTATGTTTTGTTTTTTTAATGAGATATTTCAACATTCTTTATTGTTTTGTTCATCAGCGTTTTGTAATTTATATCTTGCTTTATGTATATGGCTATTCCGCCTCCTCTTGTGGCTCTAGAATTGAAAATTGCTGTATACCCTTTCAGTTGATAGAAACATTCTTCTTGTTGGTTTAACCAAGTTTCTGTAAAGGTTAGTATGTCCGGTGAATTTTCGATCGTAGGCAGGGTTTGTATTTCGGTAAATTTGTTTTTTATGCTACGTATATTCTGCATATACATATTACACATTGTTATTCTGTTAATGCTTGTTGTTCTTGCTTTATTGTTTCTCTGTTTCTGCTGTTACTTTTAGGTCTTCCTCGGTTCATATTCTTATTTTGTCACTGTTTTTCTCACGTATATATTACCTTCTCTTGTCCAAACATATTTCAGTTTATGTTCCTTTTTCAATTTTCTAGCATGAAAAAACAGGTTATTATTTCTTGTTGTTAGTTCTTCATTTATGTATATGTTATTTTTCCCTTTAAGTTGACAGTCTTTTGATGAGATCATGCCGTGATGTTTTCTTGCCTTAAGGATGGCGACTTTCGCTTCATATGTTTTAAATTCGATAATTATTGGACTTATTTGATTATCTTCCTTTTTCCGGTAACATTTCGCTATGGATTCTATTTTAGCTTCTTCCAGTTTCCCAATTATTTTTTCCGCTATTTCTCTTACATTTTCCGGTTCGTTCTGTTTTTCTATTCCATTTATTATTAGGTTATTCTTTATCTTTTCTCTTTCCAAATCATACAACATTCTTTCCAGGAACGAGAGATACTTTTCGCACCAGCGGTGTCCTTCGCGGTGTCTGACTAATCACAGATAACGGTTGGACCTCGGATGGGTTTTAACAATAGAGATTTAAAAGGAATTAATTTGGTGACTTTATTTTATAGAACACTGTATATTATAGATGACTATCAAAAGAAATTTTAAAGTTGTTTACGGAGATAAGCATGAGAGAAAAAAAACATTTTAAAAAGATGAACGAAAAGACTTACTTTAATATTTCTTCTGTTTACTTGTTGTTCCGGGTTATTTTATTTTAGCACACTTTCTCATAGTATTAGAGTCAGAACAGTAGCATATTCAAACACTTTAGAAAATTTGCCGCCTGTTCATACTAAATTTGATTTCTTTCGATCTTTTTACACTGTGGTTTTTACTATTTTCTCGGACCGTCCACTACAACACGTGTGTACACTTGGAGCGACATGCAGACTTATGGTAATTGAATTTAGGAAATCATGTACTTCTAAAATTGAACCCGGTAATTTCGGCACTGTTTTTAATTTTGCCCGATTCACATTATTTCTTATACCGTATGTGTCAATTTTCATTAGGTATAGGGATTCAATGTTTACGTGCGATTTATACGTATACAGGTAATACGTGGCAACGTGGCACCGCTATTGTCCGTCACCAATCCCGGCAACAATCGACATCACAACGATTTTCTCCGATCTTCCCACTTCTCCCCACCAGATTTTACATTCAATGTTTAGCTGCGAACACGTTGCGATCTAGACTGCAATAAAAGCCGTCTTATTACTGGAACGGAAAACATCAAATGGCCGCCGCGATCTCCTGATCTAGTAGTTTATTATTAATTTCAGAATCCTTTTTTATTTACCTTATTTTTAATTTTATTAGAATTACGCTTTTGTTTGTGTCATGCAGCGTGAATGCAGCTTAATAGGAAAAAGAAACAAATCCTTGCAACTCGTAAATATTATTTCTGAACGCATTACAAACACCCAAGTCAGTGGTTAATAGTTACTGCTATAACTTGTATTTTCGAGCATGTATCGGTCGCGCTGGCATTGGAGAGGAAAGTAGGGGTGCCACGTTGTCACGTATTGCATGAATTGATCGCCTATGGCTAATGAAAATTGACACATGCTGTATATATAATATCCATAGTTGTCAATGTGGTTAAAACACTTGTTTGTGTATTAATTTCGCTGGCCTTTCTGAGATGTTTGCTATGGCTTTTTTTACACTGTTGCTTATTTTCTGTCTATTAAATACCTTTTCGTTGAGAAAATTGTGATTATGTGAGCCACTTTTCCGCGAAAACAAACAATTTGCACCACACGTATATAATTTTGCAGACATTTACGTTTCGTACCAACATGTTTCACTACATTTAAGTTCGCGATACTTGTAAAATTTATAATTGTCATAAACGAGCTAAACCGTACCCCTGTCACTCAATATTTGATTGACTAATTCCATTGTCGTTTATTAGCTTCAAGTTCCTATGTCGAAGTTAACTAAACTTGGATCTTTGTGTGAAGTATACTTATATGTAAAGGGGGGGGGGGTAACGTGTTTAAACAAAAATAATATATTTGTAGGACCAACAAAATATTTCTCCTCAAAACCGATAATCCTTAAATTTCTATGTAATTACCTGTTCCAAGAACCAACCCTTCACGTTCGAAATGCAATTCATGCTTCGGACTAACGCTCGTCATTATGGTCTAGGTGCTAAAAGTGACCGCGACTGCAGTTCATGTTCCCCCAAATAGTATATACTTGTTTTTTTTAAATATTTGAGGTTAGAATAAGACAAAATAAAATATACGAATAAGGCAATCATTTTAGTAGATTTATCCCATGTGTATCACCCTTTGGCAAAAGTTCATTTGCTTTTCCTTTATCTAGTAAAAAAAATTCTTGTTAAAACTAGATTTGTGATAACTAATGGTAATCAATACCAACTTCATACCGAAGCTTAAAAATAGCGCATTTATACTTTCTTATAGTAGTATAATATATATAAGATATCCATGTTTTGAAGTCCCCTGATACCGAAATAGTATGTTAAAATATAAACTTTATAAATTATGATTCTTGGGCACGCTGTTTTTTAAAGAACAAATGTGCTATTTCTGGAATTGAAAGTTTAAAAAGACAAAATAAAAGACATGTTTTGTTCAAAAATTTTAGAAATACAGTTTTCTAAAAGTTATGCAAAAATGTTTTACTTTTGAGCTTTTGTTATTTCTACTCCAAAATCTTTACATACAGATCCCAAATTTGGCAGATAATTGCCATAACTTATAACATGTCTTAAATTTAAGCTCATCCGATGTATTAGCCACATAAACCAAGGCAATATCATTTGCCAAACTAACTATATCAGCATCAATATGAATATCAAAAATATCATTGATATATATTTAAAACAGAATTGGGCCCAGCTGTGTGGGGTACTCCACACGTTACACTTTTTCCCGCTGTACTTGTCATCAGTTTTTGTAAAATGTAGACGTTCCACCAAATAATTCTCCATCAAGCCCAAAGCAGACCAACTGCTTTCAATTGTTGTAATAATCTTTTATAGCTCACTGTATCAAAAGCTTTTGCCAAATCCAAAAACAAGCAAATACACGTGCTGCATTTGTCAACAGCTATATTATAAGTTTCTCAACAACTTTAGCTGTATTGATGTTAGCGTTATTGATCTGTAGTTCTTGATGTCACTTTTATCTCCTAATTTTGACACGTATTCCATTACCTTCAGCTCATCTGATTGACTGTAGGATGGGAAAAACACTTTTTTTACGTATTGTTGCAGAATGTTTATTAAATTCGTTTGCTCTTTTTGTTTTATCAGTTTTAATAATTCCTTTAACTTCATGTTAACCTTTTTTTATTACTTTTATTTATATTCTTACAAATTATTATATTGAAATGATATATGTACCTATTAAAATATTTCGCTTATTGTTTTCTCCTAATTAATTGTTTTTTTCCAATAGGTTTATCATATGAATTGATAGAATCGCAATCTACTTTTGGGAAGAAGGCATGTGATATGATAAACATCTTCTTGGAATTACATAATAAGCCCATTTGTTTGGTAGCCCATAATGGGAATAGTTTTGACTATCCAATATTAAAAGCCGAATTTGACAGAGCAGGATGTCAATTAAGTGAAAATGTCTACTGTGTTGATTCCCTGCAAATGTGCAAATACTTACGTGATAATAATAAGTATACTTTTGGGTAAATATTCCTTTACTCTCTTCAGTTTTATTTTAACTTCTTTTTTTTCCAGTAATAGCTTAAAATTAGGCGACGTTTATAAGAGTATGACTGGAAAAACAAATGAAAATGCTCATGAGGCAGGTCAAGATGTAGATATGTTAATTGAGTGTGCTGTAGCATTTGGAGGGGACTTTATTAAATGGGCAAATGACAAAGCGGTTAATTTTTCTGAAATAACAATGATGAAATGGAATTAGATTTGTATATTATTATTATAGCCAAGAGATTTCAATTTTACTTTAAATCTAAAACTTATGTATGACTAGAAATATACGCAATTACTCTATTTGATGTGTATTATTATAAACGCCCGATTAAATATAATAAATACAGCGTCTGCTGTAAATATGGATGTGACTAGCCTTATATTTACACTTCCATTATACTTTTTATTTGTTATTAAATTTGTTGTACATACGTTAGTTAATTATATACAACGTGTCCGAGATAATATTTCCAGCATGGATAATTCGCTTATTATAAAATATACAGCTTTGATTAAATTAGATGAATTATTCCTAAGAATTAGTAAAATTATGCGATATTTTCTAATTTCTAAATTTCCGTGTGTTTCAGGACTTATAGCAAAAAAAAAGAAAAATATCAAATTTCTTTTCCATGTAGTAAGTTTCTTGCTTTAGTAGACACATAATTTTTATTTGCACTTTCTTGAGGCACTTTTTATACAGAATTTAAAGAAAGCCTTGAACTTTTTCTTGCACTATCATTTTTTTTAGTTTAACCCTTAACTTCAAGTCGGATTTGAAAGAGTTGAATTTGTCTTTTTATCCTTTTTACTTATTTTTAAAAACATATTTAAAAAAAACGGACAAGATACAAGTAACTTTTCATGATTATAAATTGTTATTTAAATTGTAAAAATTGCACAATTGAAACAATATTTTTGAACAAATTCCAGTCAACATTTAATTAAAGAAAAACTGGGATATTTTTATATAATAACAAATATAATCCAAAATATGGTATTTCTCACGAAAAATATTTTACAACGAAGTTTAGTGTAGCATAGCATTTAACTCCAAAAATCACAGAGATATACTAAATTAAATTTTATTCTAGACATTTTGATGACATAATGTTATTCACTCTGTACTTACATAGAAAGTAAGTAAGCATTCAGAATTTTGAAAGAACTAGCAAAATTTTTATGAACTTAACAGTTATCAACCGTAAAAATTTGACAGATATCAATTGCCAAAATTTAGCCTTAGAAGTATCTGTCAAACTTCAAGGACACATATTATAGGATTTAATCATATTTACTGAAAAAGAATTTTCAAATCACATAAAAATTACATGACTAGTAATAGCAAATTTCGTCATGTCAACAAAGATATGGGTAGGTGTTCATATTTGGTATATCGTTGTAAATTATTACGACAAGAAAACTCAAAATTAGTGTCATTACTAGTTATTACTTTAAGTAAGTACCAAGAACTGTAAATGAATTAAGAGAACAATGTCCTTTTGAAGAAAAATAGAAAATATCTTTAGAAAGTATTTTAAAATTAGAATTGGACTAAAAAACAAATAGAAATAGATACATTTCAGAGAAGATAACATTCCTTAAAGAGACGAAAATACGTTTCCAACTTGAAAAAGAATATAATTTAAAGCTACTCAGAGTAAGATTTATTTATTTAGAGATAGAGATACATCAGGACACACCTTTATTTCTCTATATACTCGTACATATAGTACGATTATGCTAAAATTACATTAAATTGGACTTCAACTAATTCCTAACACATCAAATCAAAATAACAGTACAATATACAGGCATACAAACAGTAAGTATAGACATACATATACCGTGTGGCCGCCGTTCATAGCGCGATACATGCATTAGTAACTACTGGTCGACTATAAATGGGCGTGCCAACTTGAATTGCCACACCGACTATAAGTTATACGTATAAATGTATTCGTAGGCAAATCAGTGAAAAGCAGTGTAATAGGTATTGCGTTCCCGTTGTAAGTAATTATTTGTAGTTGTTAGAAGCATCAGATAATCACTGATAATATGTCAGTGAAGTAACTCATCACAGCTGCATAAACAACATAAAAGAGCAAAAATAAATAATAAATAACTCCTAGACTTTAAAATAAAAAAAACTTCTTAACTAAACTAATATTTTTCAACAAATATTATAATCTAAAAACTCAACTATAATAATATACTGAAACATAAAATATTTACTTCGTAAAACAGAATTGTAATTCAACATTGCAATTAACCTGCAATTAGCTAAAAAAATGTTATTCTTAAGCAATAATAAAACTCGAAATAAATTAATTAGTTAAGTGTTCAAATAAACCTCCCTCTTGACCCGAACAGTAACCCAACCGATTATAAAAATTCCGACACACATTTGTTAACATATCTGCTGTGACAGTATTAGTGACTTCAATAATTTGGCGCGAAGTTCCTCTAGGTTTGATGGCCGTTCATCACTGTATCCGTAGATCGAATTATGTAAAAAGGGCCATAAAAAGAAATCATTAGGTACTAGATCAGGAGATCGCGCTGGCCATTTAATAGCACCCGAGTTACCGATCCATCTGTTTTCAAAAACCGCGGGTAAAAAAGTTTGTTACATAACGGGTATTATGCGCTGGGCAACCATCTTGCTGAAACCAAACTTCATTAATATTGAACCGCTCCCGTACTGAGCGGGATAATACTATTTTCAAGTAACTCTAGATATCTATTTCCGTTTAAATTACCGTCAATAAAAAAAGGCACAATTACATGATCCCCAATTATACCTGCCCAGACGTTTAGCTTCTCTGGATACTGCGTTCGCGTTGGTATATTTAAATGTAGATTTTTACGGGACCAGTAGAGACAAACTGCGCGATTATGATGCCCGTGTAGCTGAAAAGTTTTTTCATCTGCGAACAAAACGTTATTAAAAAAGAATTCATTATCGTGATATGTATTGATCATTATTTCGCAAAATTGCATACGGTGATAATAATCATCGGGAAAGAGTACTTGTGAACTTGTAAATTTGTATGAATGATATTTATTAGTACGTAAAATCTTTTGAACCGTTGTTTTACAGATACCTAATTCGCGGGCAATTTGTCGAGATGACATAGTAGGAATTACTTGAACTAAAGCACGTACTCGAATTTCTATATGGCTTATATTCTTATCCGGAACAACTTTATTTTTATTAGTTACTAAAGAGAATGTAGTTTCGAACCGATTAACTGGCCTACGAATGGTGCTTGCATTGGGAATTTGACTTTCGGGGTAATTAGCTGCAAATAAATCTCGTGTTATTTCCGCGAAATTACCACCGTAAAATTGTTTAATCATAAAGAGTTTTTGCTCCGGTGTATAATACTCCATTTTTTATATGACCGTTAGCTACCTACCAACAACGCGATTTATTAAACAGTGTGAGCGAGTTGTTCCCCTGCAAAGTATAAATTGCAACTGACGCCCATATGTGGAAGCGACGGCTAATGCGACTGCGCGACTACACTGTATAAATGTGGATTTTTTGGACAAATGCGAGTGCATCATAGGCATATGCGAAATACTAGCTCTGTTGTAATCCAGTAGAATATTGCGTCCACTTGTTTACCGTTCTAATACACAGACATCTATATCTGTTTCGCTTACCCTACAGGAATCGTGATAATGCAAACGCACGCGGTCGTATAGTATACAAGAATATACACAGGTATACGTATATATAAGTATTACCTCTATCATGATCTAGCAAGTCCACCAAGCCTATAAAACTTTTAAAAGAACACTAAGATAAATCCCCATAATCTGATAACGTGTTTAGCTGTAGGGGGAAGTAGCCTATGATGGCATACTTAACTTCTATGCTCTGTTACTTTGTTAATTAACAACATAAAACTTTGTGATTGAATATTTGCTTCATGTACAAAGTAAGCGTTAACGCTACTTATATAATATCAGCATTAGGTCATTTCTTTTTCTGAAATTGCTTTAGGAAAAATTGTTTGACTATGCCATCATAGGCACCCCTTACGTCCTATGATGGCGCACGCTCATAAATTCAATACAACTTGACTTTTTATATTTAATTTTTATTAGTGAGAATAACAAGAGAAACATTACGCAAACAAAAGTAACAATAGATCCTATAAAAACAATAAATCAACAACAATTCGTAAAAACAAAAAAAAATAACTATAAAAAATTAACATGACCTCTGAATCATTAAAATGAGGAAAAGTTAATGGCATAACTCGCAAATAAAAAGTTTAATTTTTTTATTGACACCAGCACAGTCACAGTGGCACCAGCGCAAGCATTTCTGGCAACGGATCCAGGACTCCTTATAACGGGACTGAGAGTAAAGTCCATTGCAGTATATGCAAGCAACGTCAGATTCGTCATCGTCATCGATATTGTAAGGATCATTAATATCGTTCTCATTTTCTTTCTCGTCCTCCTCTAAGATTTTCCTTCTTTTCGCTTTTCGGGCTAGCTTCTCTCGCTCTTGTCTAGCTGTTACATCTGCTTTGTCTTTCAATTCTATGATGTCGGGAGTTGCGTTCAAATGACCACACTTTCCGGGTTTTCGCCCTTTGTTCGTTTTTGTTGTTGTGGGTGGCAACGGGTTGTTCATGAGCTTTGTCCGTAGTGAGGGCTGGCGCAAACATCCAATCCTCGAAAATTTCATGATTTATGGGAACAATTCCTGCCTTGACAAAAGCTTTTATGGCATTTGCGAGAGTGGCACTCTTGAAATAGGCTATGGTAAAAAGACTGGCAACCTGGAAATGCGTCACTACCCTCCCTGGATTTTGTTTTAGCCATGTTTGTATTTCTTGATTGTAGTAGGTATGCAGCGGTCCGAAAAAACCGATATCAAGAGGTTGTACACGGTGGGTGCAATGCGCCGGGAAACAAAACAAAATAATTCCATTATTTTTGGCCATTTGAAGCACTTCCAAGCTCTTATGACTTGAATGGCCATCTAATAGTAGAAGCACTTTATTCTGATTAGAGGCCTTTGTATGGTCTGTGAAGTGTTGTAGCCATTTTATGAAGATCTCGCTATTCATCCAGCCATTTTCTTTACAAAATGCTTTACTGCCAGGTGGGGATTTGTCCATTAATTCATTATTAAATCGTTTTCGTGGAAAAATGAAAGCTGGGGGTATAAATGTTCCTATGGCATTCATTGAACAGACTACAGGCAAGTGCTGCCCACGTTCGGCGCTACTAAGGGTCCCCACCTGCTTTCGCCCTCGCGTTGCAAATATTTTTTGCGGTCGTTTTTGCACGGTACTCAGGCCCGATTCGTCAACATTATATATATTTTCGGGTGGAAATTTATGCTGATTCATAATAGCAGCCAGTTTAATAAAGTATTGACTAATGTTGTTTTTATTAAAGGCCTGCGCTCGAGCATACGATGTATTTTCTGGGTTCCTTAAAGAGATAGTAGGGTGCCTCTTCAAAAACCCACTAACCCATTTCTTACCGCCCATTTCGGTTTGCTTATTAAAATCATGCTTGATCTTGTTTTTTCTGCAATTTGGAACACAAGTCTTCTAAGATTTTTTGTCGTTAACCCAAAAAATCTTGTTTGCATGTCTGTAATATGCCTGATTAATTCTTCACTCATTACTGTTCTGCGACCTCCTAAATCTCCTTTTGTAGCACCGCAATTATTCTGAAACCTTCTACGTAGAGTTGTTGCCGGGACGTTGAACGTTTTTGCTGCTAGTTGCCATCCCATTTTTTTGTCCTTTATATTTTGTAATGCTTCTTCCATTGCCTCCTCCTTACACTCCTGCCTTTTTTTTGAACAACAATTTGCCATATCTGAAAATACATGCAAGTAAGAACTCATTTGTGTATTACCACGCGTAAAAAATATGAATAACACTGGTTTCCTTTGATGGCATACTGTGCCATCATAGGAGCCCATATAGGGAGCCATCATAGGGGAAAGCTGACTTTTAAATTAAATCATCCTAAATCCCCTTTACCGCCAATATAACCTCAAAATAAGTAGATAGATCCATGAATAGTCAATAGTGAAATATGTGTCGGTAAACTTCATGCGACTAAATAACATTTTTCGAGTACAATGTGATACAGAATAAGTCGTTAATGTTAGTTTACTACTTACCAAAATTTACTTTCCTGAATTCTGAAACAATACCTCTCTTGACGGTCACTGATTTACTACTGAACATTTGAAACTAGCGGGCTACAACCGGTAAATTTGAATTTACAGCTGGTATGCCATCATGTGCACCATGCCATCATAGGCTACTTTCCCCTATGACAGTATGGCTTAATGGCGAGTTTTTACCATATTCAGTGTCTAGTATACATATTCGGCACTCTGAAATTCAACGTGGACACTAATTCAAGCGAATAAAGCTAACTGTTAAGTAAAATAACCCCCAGTTTCTTAGCTATTTTAATTCTTCGTGCGTGTAATGTGTCCATGCCCAGAAGATTGCAACGTTCGGTATATGTATAATTATCCTTAATAATATTCAGTTTAAATAGAACGTAATTTATCACGTACCTCTGCATCCGTTCTTGTCTATTAACATACGCGCCGTATTGGGATTCCATACAGTACAGCAATATTCCAGATGAAAACGTACTAGGCTATAGTACAGTTTTATTATGCCAATAGAACAAAATAAATACAGATTAAAAAAAACCATGGTGCAATGGCTTTCAACAAAAATATAATCAGCCAATACAACTGAGGCTGGACATATCTAAAGAAAACCATAATGAAGTAGACACGATAAAGTTCTTGGGAATTATGATAGATAACAAATTATCATGGGAGCACATGTGGCCTACACGCAGAAAATGTGACACCCATAATAGGGGCAGACAAAAGTAATGATGTACCATAGCCATGTCATCTCAAAAATACGCTACTTAATAATAGCATGGTGAAAATGTTCAAAAACATTAATAAAATTTATGCAAGTGATTCAAAACAAGACCCTGAAGGTAATCCTGAACTTGGACTGGTATACCCATACTGAGAATATATACAGAGACACGGGAATACTCAATATAAAACAAATAGCTAGACTGGAGGAATACATAACAGCTTGCAATTCAGAAGAACAAATTCACTCTGCAGAGGTTAAGTGATATGCGTAAGTACAAGTACACTCCACAACGATGACTATATTATCCCTTGTGTGGATAGCGTCATAGAGAAAAGGAGTTTTCAGTTTGGAACCACAGAGATATATAATAAACGTCCGTCGGAAATAAAGAAGTGCTTGAGTTTCAGGGTATTCAAAATCATAGTAAAAATATACACAGAAGAACATGTTAGTATATTCTGAGACTCCCGATTGGGACGCAGTATGGTCCAGGGGAGTCAGAAACTTAGGGACGAGAAAATATGAAGAATATAAGTTAAATAATGCAATTATAAGTTACAATTCTTATTCAATACCAGCAATAAACTGACTGGGAACAGTAATTGAATTTAACTTAATGGTGTTGTATTAGGAAACTAGAAATATGTTTATAATAATTTTTGGTCGTTTGTGACAATAAATAATAATATTTGTGAAGTCACGTGTTTGTCCTTTGATAAACCAGCACATTTTATTCCATTTAGCTATAACATAATTTATATGCAAGTCAAATTTTAATGAACTTTCAAAGATAACATCTCGGTCTTTAATATGGCTTATGTTTTCGTTTAAGGTATCATCAAGATAATAATCAAATATTAGTAAGTCATCATTCCGCTTCTTTGATAAGGATATACGATTAATTTTTTTAATATCCATCTCCATATTGTTCTGTTTACACCATGTAAACTCCGAATTTATGTCGATTT
Organism: Amphimallon solstitiale; assembly: GCA_963170755.1. Classification (NCBI taxonomy): domain Eukaryota; kingdom Metazoa; phylum Arthropoda; class Insecta; order Coleoptera; family Scarabaeidae; genus Amphimallon; species Amphimallon solstitiale. The sequence continues at coordinate 8,904,915 of OY720677.1, forward strand.
GTTGTTTAACACTGTTAGTATTAGCGGGGATAGAAGAAAATATCTTAAGATTGTCAGCATATAATAAAAACTTAGTATTTTATAGCATTCTTGATGAAATTAATACGCTTCTAACTTAATTCTTTAGCAGTGCAACTCTGTTGATAATTCAAATTTATATAGTTTAAATAAAATATTACATGTTCATTGTAAAATTAAAATCCTTCTTATAAATACTCACATTGATAAAGAGACTGAATAGAATGGGTCCTAAGTGGCTGCCTACACCTGACGCAACATTTATGTCTTTTGATTTATGATTATTTACTAATACCCTGTGTACACGATTCATCAGAAATGGGGATAGGGGTGAATTAAAATACACAACATGCAATGGCATAATGCTAAATAAAGAGATAAGGTAGAAATTTTAAATCACATATTGCAGTGGATGCAACATTGCCCCACGTTGGCTTGAGCCAAATAAATGGATGCTGTGGTATCTACTTTTAAATTGATATAAATAATGGTAATACCTTCACGTTTGATTTATTTGTAACAGCATAGATATTTAATTTTTACATGGATTCGAACAACGGTTTACTCCTTGCTTTATAGTCTTTCTCTTATTTAGTCTATTATGAGATAAGGGTAAGGAAGTTAAACACAATATCTATGTCTTCATAATAACAGTAGATACATTTTTCAAATTACTATAATGATTAACATCAACTCCTTTTTTAAAAATGATTCTTTATAACATTGTTTATAGGCGTTATTATTTATAAAATATATGAAATACATATAACAGTGATTTAATGGATATTCACCATGTGTTTGTTTTTCTTTACAAGAATGATTTATGAAATTTTAACACAACGCAAACACTATTTTACCAAATCAAACATTCGCACGTAGTACTTTGATAATCTAGTGTCTTGCTACTTAAATATTTTGAAATCAGTCTACACTAATTGCTAGTAGCAAACATTTTCACATAGCTTCAAGCCACTTCTAGCCACTTAGTATTTACACATCAAAATATCTTCGTATATTCGTGTTCAGCTAAATTATACTCATGTGATAACGCAATATTTAATAATGCTCAACAATCCATTTGAGGCAAACATTCGCACGTAGTACCTCTATGGTCTATCCAACACCATTAAATATATTTCTAATTAGTAATGAATAAATTAAATATTTAAAACAAAGTGAACATTCATTTCATAAAACAAATTAAGATAACTGTTATATTATAACTCATAAAGATTTTTCGTAACTCACTTTTTTTGATCATACAGTTCATCAAGTTGCTTTTTATAAATGTTCTATTTTTGTTAAAAAAAAAAATCAAAATAAATTTTTAGCAATGCAAAAAAATACTTAAATTCTATTTTTAAATACAATTTTACTTTCTTTAATCAAACAGGTAGTGCGTATTGGTCCTACTGTATATGTTATTCTGAATAGATATGCCGCCGAAGCTTCGCTTTCAAATTCGTGTTCTCGGGATCAAAATCTCAGTCGAAAATCTTCTTGTCCAATCTAGTTTTTCCTTTATATATCCTTAGACAAAAGACGATCGGTACATTCGCGCCCTCTGTCTTGAATTTTGAGTTGGCCATACTGCCACACACATAGTTAAATTTCTTTCTTGCCCATTTTAAGTTGTCGCTTTTTATTCATTCACTTTGACAGCAATACAGCGCATGCTTTAATCTTAATATTTGCAGTGCTATATTTGCATTTCCATTATACGTTTTATTTGTTATTAAAAGTGTTATACATATAGATTGGTTTTGTTAATGAGTTACCGTATTCACGATTATAAGCTGTACAGTACTGTACATATTTCGCATACACATTTATACACAAATATGAAGTCCATTTTATCGCAAAGAAAATCAGATGTGATGCTGAAGAATGGATATCCTTAAATTTGGCCATGGTAAAGATACTACTCCAAAAGCTTTACGCCAATTCCGGTGGAAGTCGGGTGGATATGTAGTACGACTTAAGCAGTGTCTTCCAACATTTGTCAAGACGGAACAGAAAAACAAGCCCTCAGAGAAGATTTAATTTAATAGATATTATAATTATCACTTAGTGTAGCCAATTACTAAATTATACAAGTGTTGTTTGAAGAGTGGGCATGTTATGTATCTACCAGGAATTTCATGCTTTCTAAATAATTTGATCTCCTTTGATATGATATGATCTCCTTTGACATGCAATCTTACAGTTTTACTTGAGTGATTTATTAATTTCTATGCAGCAGCAATTGTAAATTCAAACTAAATTCCTGGAATAAATATAAATAAAATGATTAAGTTATTGATAAATATCTACATTTACGGCTTGCATATTTGTACAGTTTATCGTCGATATATAACACGTTCGTGGAAAATTATGGTGTAAACAGATAAGTATGTATAAGTACTTTTCTGAAAATGTTTAGGGGAATTACTTAGTTTGTATTGATTTATATTTCTATTATTTACTATACCTGCTCTCTCCTTTAATTTGTGGGAGTAAAATGAAACGACGCATTTGAACTTGGATTTTTGAATTAGAATATAAAAAATACAATAATAAAACTATCTACTACGCTATTTTTTGTGTATAGTCATTAAGAGTGAGTTTTGCATGTAAATTTGACAATTTTAGGAGACCATAATCACCAATAATTAAAAAACGTTTTTACATGACTCATAATTCATTTTGAATAAATATTAAAAAAATTGATATATTGTATAGTTTATTCAATGTTATTATTATATTTAAAAACAAATTATATGATATTTCAAAATATTTATTCACAAAACAGGATAGCGGAATCTCCTACTTAGATATTTATTTACAAAAACTTGAATAAATATATATTTTTAAGTTATTCAATACCACTGGATGAAGAATTTTCACTTTTACTGCTATTAGTGGCAGTAACTTTCATTTAAAGCATATCGTTTGTAATGTTTAATGTACTTTGTTTCTCACACACAGATAAATGATCGAGGACAAAATATTTTCGTTTTCATTTGCGTTCCAACAGTGCCTGGAACTTTATCCATATTGAAAAAGCAAATATGAAAACAGAATAACGTAATTATTTCTAAAAAGAACTTATATTTTGCTATAGTGAATAAATCGGACAAAGAACCAATAAAGTGCCAATTTCTTATAGGGAAATTTTTAAAACACAACGGAAGTTTGTGACTTTTCTCAACGAATCAAATTGCTTTTTACTAGTTTGTGATTTATATTGGAACAAACTTCTTGTTACTACACTGACAGAAAGGTTTTCTTACGCCAAGAAAACAAAATTTCTCGGAAAAATTCCTCTTGCTTCAAGCAAATTGTTTTGAGCCAAAACTTTCTCGATATTTTCTGCAAAAGAATAATTTTCTTGGATCTTGGTTCACGGCAAAACAATAATTTACTTTCCCGAAAACATTTTTCTTAGTTTGAGAAAATACCTTACTTGGAAAATTGTTTCATTTAAAAAAATGATTTTCTTAATACAAGCAATATTTTCTTATATCTAGAAAAGTGTTTCTTAACTAACTAAATACGTAGTATCTCAAACCAGATCTATCCAGTCATATCCAGTTATGCTGAAATGTAGATGTGCCTAGAAGGGAGAATTGGGGGAAAATATATTTGGAATATAAAAAGACGATTATTTTATTTTGATGTGTGAGGTGTAAGGTGGTTTCAACGTTTTCGTCTGATTTTGAAGTAACCTTTTTCCGGTAATTAAATACTATGGATTCATATGTTATAACAAAATTAACAGATTGGGGTTTCGAAGGAATAATTCCTGTATTCAAAGGTAAGTAATTATGTATATGTAAATCGTTTGTTTCTCTGTGTTCAGGGTTACATCTAACAACGCAGTACGAAATTCACTCATATCTATTGACTTCAAGCATTATTATATAGGAACATATATAAAAACTGTTAAACAATAATCTACTAAGTTTATATATTAGATATAAGGATTATTTAAGCACCCATAATTTGTAAAATAGTAAATAGTAAAATAGAAAAAAGTGGGTTTTTTTCATAAATGCCTTGTTTATCAAGGTCACCGTTAGTACACATCACGTAACTTATTCATGTTGCTAATATGTAAGAATAATAAGTTGGTATGTATGTATTGTATCCACATATAATAATGTATGTAATCACTACTTCTAAACTAAAAATTGCACATAGCAAAAAAAAATATTTATTACATTTCAATAGGTTTTTTAGCAAAATTGGAGCGGATGAAACTATCCGATTCTTGTAAATGCCTAAATATGAACCATCTGTAACAAATTAAATGTCGTTAAATGAAAACTTCAATCGACAACCCTGCAAACCTTCATGGTTATTATTAAATAATTATTACAGTAATAAAAGATATAATTTATATCCTTCAATAATGTATCAGGATCGTTTAATAATATCTGTCAAGGTTTGAAGGGTTGTCGGAGGAAGTTTTCATTTAATAACATTTATTTTCTTACAAATGGTACATACATATGTTGTTTGGAGTTACCTTTGACGTGTTGTTGAGAATAGATGTATTAAAACATTTCCAATAGATCCAATTTAAATCTTAACCAAAAACATTACTTGGAACAGCAAATTAATTTTATTATCATAGACGAACCGTAATGGTTATTTGCTTGGATGATAGTATGTTTGTTTCCTTTTTTTGTTTGTGTGACTGATGGGAAAAATAGAATTACTTTTATGTATTTTAATCAATAAATTAATTATCGTTGCTCTATAATATACTACAGAAAATGCGGTAGACGAAGAAGTATTCAAATTGTTAGACGAAAAGGATATTAAAGAACTAATACCTATATTGGGATTAAGGAAAAAATTTGAGATTCATTATAAAATATTTCATGATGAATGTCAAGTGAGTATCATCTTACATCACTTGCAATTGTTACATACATACATACATATATTCCCGTAATTGTTATGGGTTCATTTAAAGTTTGCATATCGTTGCCCTAATTTTAAAACCTCATAAGTCGATATACTTTTAAATCATCCTCAAACATTCGCTAGCAATTAAAATTCACATAATCGTAAAATACAATACAAAATTATGTTATAATAACTTTCATCAAAATAAGACCTACTACCAAAATATGTCTGAATATTTATTATGTTATTAGGGTAATAGGTACAGCTTTATTACTTTCCTCTAAAATTTGTATAAAATGACTTACGGGGTTTTAAAATTAGGGCGGCAATATGATATGGTGAGGTCTGAAATATTAACCGGCTACTTTTTCGGAGCTCAGGAAACCTGACAAACGCAAATGGCATTGGATAATCATGTTTTATTTACATTATTTTTGTCAAATTTTTCCAGAACGAGAAAATTTACCCGATTAATATTTCGGACCAGACCATTAATTAAATGTAGCTGCATATTATTTATTATATTAATTATAGCTTCAGAATGTAGCAAACATTGAAACAGACACCGCCTCTGGTTCATCATCAGAGTTAGATTTGCATAAAGTACCTACAGTAAATAAACAAACTGCATTTCTTGGACTAGAGGACATTCATCGTGCTTGTGGAAATAATTTTGATTTTAATTTAAATGATGCTTTACTGATATCACCACATGGGAAGAGTGTTGTAAAGTTTTATAGTAAAAACAAATGCCTATATGATACACACAGAAGCCGCTTAGTAGATGTCATCATTAAATATTTGTACAACTATATAACTCAACAGTAAGAAACTTTCTTTAAAAGCAATTTGATTTTACAATAATTCATATATTTTAGTAGGTTAAAACATGACCAGTATTTAGACTTGTGTAAACAAATTATCCAGGTATTTCCTACAGAAATACAATCGACGTACTATATACCGTATGTTCCAAAAAGAGAGGGTGCAAATGGTAAATGTATTTACGCGAGAGGCAGACATGTGGACAAAATACGAAACCTTCTTCACTTAGGTGGAGACACAATAAAAGTACGAAAAAGTAGAATAGTTGAAGAAACATTAAGTTCTGATGAAAACTTATCATATGGTAATATACATGCTACATAAAACATATATATGAACACTTACTTGCAAGATCTCGTACATCTGCATTTGCCTAGATAAAGATAATCTTTTTTTAGGTTATACTAAGCAAATTTTACACAACCTATTAAATATATCGGCAAGAGTCGATTTAATTAATTAATAAGTATTTACAGACAGGTTAACTGGATTTTTAAAGCACATGGGATCTTATTGCAGGCGAGTGTGTAGAGGTTATTCTTGAAACCGTTACTACATTTAATATATTATTGAAATATTTATTTTAATTCTTTATTGATATTAGTGCATTGCTTAATGGTATTTAAGACCCAAAACAAAATACTTTTATGCATGTGGCTGACAATAAACGGAGGTATATCAAAGATAAATTTAAAAAAGGGTTGTAACAATTAGTCTATTTTTACTTATATATTTACAATAAAATTATGTTACAATGTACTGCATGTAACTTTGTAGATCTAGTCGAAGACGCCATCACATTCTTAAAATATTACACAGAGCCTTGGGCTGAAGTAGAGCAAAAATGGAAATACACGGCACCATACAGATTTAACAAAAAAAAGGCAAAGGAATCCACAGTGGCACAATTTTTAGATGAATGGCCAGTCCTAAAAGATACAAGGGCAGAGCAATTGGTATGTATCATGCAGTAATTTTTATAAAATATTTTAATTTTTTTTTTTTTTTTACATCAGACAGTATTGGTTTGTGTACTTACTATAGCAATTTCAAAAATATTTTTTGCTGTAACTTTTATATAATTTTTGACAAGAAACAAATTTTCCTAAATTCTTTCTGCTTACAAGTTTAATGTGCGTTTTTTTTACTTAATCATAGGGACATAATACGTACTATACATCAAAACGTATATATTTTTCTTTTTAGATACTAAAGTATTACATCAACTGCAAATGCTCACTCACTTATTCTCTCCAAAAGGCAGAACAAGAATTGGCACTTCAGAACACTGGAAATTCAGTACTGCAGAATGCATCGAGAGCATTGTTTTAGTTGTTAAGGTATATGAAAAAATTATATTTTTTGGTACGAAAACAAAAAATAAGTTTGTGTTATGTACAGGATGCTGGCTGGTTTGATTGAAGATACTTAGTTTTTAAGTACAACGTGTATACAGATATAAATTTGTGCATTTAATATTTGATAAAATATACAAATATGTGTTTAAATATTAAATTTGTCTTTTATTAAATTTGTTTTCCGCTGACCTTTAATAATCACGAGAGTAAATTATTTATTTTTTTTTAGAATAAATTTGTCAATACTAAGAAAAAGTTGTGAAATAAGCTGCTCCCCAAATTGGAACATTTTAACAAATTTTAATTTTTATTGTTATTGAAGAATTTCAATTACTTATTCGAATAAGTATATTTTTATTTAAAGAAATTGTTGAATCAAAATTTGTTAAACTGCTATCAAAGATAAAATATTTTCATTTAAAATGTCTACTTTCTGGAGTTAAACCTGGTTGCTGATAAATGAAGTCCTACTTTTTTTTGCAAATTACGTACTGGAAATTTGAAAAACTTAATTTGATATCTATAAACCTAGTAATCTTATCAATAATTTTTCCTAATAAACACCTCCAAATTGTCAAATTAAGTTTTCCAAATTTCCTGTGAAGAGTTTTAAATTTGAAATGTAGGATTTCATTTTTCAGCAACCAGGATTAATCACAGGAAGTAGACATTTTAACTAAAAATATTTTATCTTTGGTAGGAGTTGTGAATAAATTGAATTTTTGTATAGAAACTACTACTTTATTGCAATAAAAAATATACTTAACGCAAAATATATATTCGTTTAATTCAAGAAAATATTTTATTAAATGAAAATTATATGTTTTCGGTACATACAAAAAATTATTTCATGTAACACATTATTTACTTCCTGGAAGATATTAAGTTATTTACTGGGAAACACATTTTCTTGCTGCAATATAATGCATACTTACTTCAAAATAATTAGTCAACATAGATTTGTTTAATGTAAGAAAATATTTTTTTAAATTAAAATGACATGTTCTTGATACAAACAAAAAAATATTTGACATAAAAATTTATTTACTTATTACAAGACATTAATTTATTTATTGTAGGACACATTTTCTTCCTGCAATATAATACATACTTGATACAAACAAAAAAATATTTGACATAAAAATTTATTAACTTATTGCAAGACATTAATTTATTTATTGTAAGGCCACATTTTCTTCCTGCAATATAATACATACTTTCTTCTAAAAAATCACTCAAGAAAATAATTTTCTTATGGGAAAACATTTAATCTATTGTGGCTATTTCAAACATTAGATTATCTTGGATTAAAGCAATTTTATTTGATGTACGAAATTTTTCTGTCAGTGTAGGTACTTTTACTTGAACAAATAATATAATAATCTTTTACCTCTTTTAAAGGCAAATATGTACATTTATGAGCTTCATATTTGTACAGATTATAGTAAGCATCTGGCAAATTATTGCATAAACAGATAAGTACGCTTTCTGAGTAATTTTTCTGTCACTTTTAAGGGGAATTACTAAGTGTATAAATGATATATTGTTATTTACTATACTACGAGTATGTTCTTTAATTCGGAGGAGTAAATGAAAAGAGGCTTTTACACTAAGTAATTTGACATTAGATTTTGAACATACTACTCTATCACGTTTGACTTTTTTTTATGAATAGATTACTTAATAAATATATAAAAATCTTACAATGGCAGTGGAAAATATACTATAAAGTACCAAACAATCCATCTTCGTCATCAAAATCCATCGTATAATAGTTGTAATACGTCAATGTTAGTATTGTGATCGACGAATTAAATTTACGATTTCTGAAGTTTACTTAAAGGTTATGTCTACATCAAAATTTACCAAATGTTCTTAATGTAAATGAAAAACTTTTCGTTAAAAATAAAACCATTTATTCTGTGAGTATAATGAAATATAACTACATCATCAATTCACCTTTTCATTTAAGGAATAGTAAAAATAAGAAATCAAACTGTTAATATATCCCGCCAATTTATTATATCACATATTGTACATTTTCTGTTTGTGTGTTTATATTATAAATTTAATTAGAAGTAACAATTAAATAAATTAATTAATAATCTTTCATTTGAAATGAATGAAAATATACTCAAAATATTTACATATTCTCATACATTTATATGACATATTATGAAATATGCCGCTCTCTGTCACATAAGCAAAGGAGATCACATTACATAATAAAACTACTGGCAATATGAACCTTTTTAATAATAATAATGAGTTTATTTTCTACAGGTTTACAACCCAAGTACAGAAAATACAAAAGAAGAATACAAAGCAAATATATGTAATTCATACATTAGAGAATATATATATATATATATATATATATATATATATGCAATAACTAAAGCACAGTATACAGTACAGAAATAAATACTAATTTGATATATTTTTATGCTATTTCCATCGCACAAACAACATTATTACTACTTCTACTATTTCATTAATAATTACATGTTATGAATAAATACTAAACACTAACTCTAATCGTCAATAATTAGATCATTAACGTCTAAAGTACACTCACAGTGCTATATTGTACAATACCTACATATCTTTAAAATATTTTACTTCTGTAAAAAAAATTTTTATTTCAAGTTATTAATCTTCAATTTTACAAATTAATTATAACGGGTGTAACGACAATTTTCTGACTATTTAGTATGAAAAATGTTACACCTTCGGAAAACTTTACTATTTTTAACATAACATTTAACATGATTTGTACTTTGTAAACTTAACATTATAAAACACTTAACGGTCCTGATTGTTATTGTGATGCAGTTTTGCTCGAACGCCTTGCATATGTTGTTCGCAGTAGTCTATAGAAATATCACGAAGTTTACTTCGGATCCTGTTCCTTAATTGAACTTCATTTTGTGCTTCCCGGACATTCCCGTAGATCTTCTGAGTTAATAAGGTCTATCAGGTTTCAACAGACCTAATTTGTGGCAGGTTTGGCAGGTTATGTGGCCAAAGCACGAAAGGTATTTTGCCCTTTCAACAATTGTCTTGTCTCTCTGACGTAATGACTTGAAGCCAAGTAAAAGCAAAACATGATGTTTATTAATAAAATTAACTAATTTTGGCAAGCAACGTTGGATGTAAAAATTGGCGGTTACTGCTTCTCCTCTCACATGCCCTATGTAAGGTCGAGAAATACCTGCCTCAGAAAAATTTTCCTTTGTTTTATACTTTACTTAATTAGGGGTCTCATCCACGTTTCTTGTGTAAAAACTAGTATCACCCTTAGTTTCCGAATTGCTAAGCGGAAAATACTTTTCATCATTCATAAAAATAATCTTGTTTCCAGCAAGTTGTCTTAAATTTCGACAACATCTTGGAATTTTTTCAAGTTGAGCTGCCGTATATTTTGGACACTTTTGTCTTTTTCATTTATTTTGAGTTGTTCTATTAATTTTTCTTGCAATTGTGGTGTTCGAAACATGAAAACAGGGTGCAAATTTGCGGGTAGATGCTCCAATATGACTTTCTTGATTTCTGGCTGCAGCACGCTTTCGTTGTCGGTCACTTTTCGGTAGGTTATGACAGGGTATACCCTTCTCGCACTCACGAATTGTTTGATATAAGGTACTTCAAGAAATATTTTTATTCTCAGAAGAGTGTCAATTTGCTATTTAGGCATTTTGCCAACGAAATTATAAATATGCTTTCGTAGCTCTAATTTGTGAGCAATACTGTTACAACTGAGAAGAAATATGATGTGATAAATATACGATGTAATCATAGTAACACATGGCATATACTTTACTTTTCAAAACTGTGTTTAAGTATTCGAAGAAAACGTTTTAAAATAGCCAAAAAACTTTCGTTACACACGTTATTAATATATAAATAAAACATATCAGATAAGAATAGTAGATTTTACAAAGATACTTGTTCATTATCACTGTTTCTACTGTTTTCAGACTCTGAATATTGATTTATGATTATAATAAATGGTATTACTTCTTCTGTGTCAAGCAACAATACTCGGTCCCACCATTTTCTGATTTAACTGTTAGTGTGTCTGAGAGTATTCGCCTAAATTTCAGGTGAGATCATTTATAGGGCCTGATTCCACATCAACTGCATTTTCCCTATAACCCTGCTCTCCAATTTGCTATTAAAATATATTTTGGATATTCCCCAGATATGCTCTATTGGGTTGAATATACCGGTAAGTTTTCGGGTGAAGCAACGACAGAGGAGTGTCCAAGTCCCCACTATCACTCGCTACAGTTATCGTATTCCCCGACGCGAACGGCTGTAGTATACTACTACCACCGCTCTGGTTAACGGAGGGGAGTACATATACGTAGTCGTTCAGTTGTGGGGACTGATACATGCGCTATACAATCGTTGCGTTACCAGAAAACCTACCGGTATAGTGATATGATAGTAGAGTCCGATCCAAACCTGATGGTACCTGCGTAGAAAACGATTTTCGATATTAGAGAGAGCAAGCAGTATAGACTGAGAGAGATATCTATGGGGACAGCTGTACAAAGTCGAGCGTGAAAACATTAGTCTACTATTTGATCAGTTGTCGTTTAGTCTTTGCTTCGTACTGTGCTCCGATACATGTACATCATTTATATACATTTAAAAATCTTTTATAAAGTCAGTTTCTTTTATTAATAATAAAACACAAAAGAGTGGAGTAATATTTGTGTCCATGTTAAGAAAATTAAAGATTATATTGTTAAAGAACATACTATGGATGATTTCCACAAAGAATTTATTATTAATGTACATTGTGACAATGAGACTGATTGTGTATTTGACTATCGTCAGATGAAAACAGTTATTAAAATTTTATAAAAGTCTAGTTTCTTAATTTAATTTAATCTATAATTTTATTTTAAATTTATTTATCTATTGTTGAGGTTTACATTTTCATTTGCTTTTGCCATGTGGTTATTAATAATAAAACAAAAGAGTGGAGTAAATGTACATTGCGACAATAATACGGATTCTGTATTTGACTATTCTTCAGATAAAAACGGTTATTAAAATTTTATAAAAGCCTGGTTTTTTAATTTAATTTAATCTTTATTTTTATTTTAAATTTATTTATCTAGTGTTGAGGTTTACTTTTTCATTTGCTTTTGCCATGTAGTTATTAATAATAAAACAAAAGAATGGGGTAATAATGTACATTGCCACAATAATACTGATTCTGTATTTGACTATTCGTCAGATAAAAACGGTTATTAAAATTTTATAAAAGTCTGGTTTTTTAATTTAATTTAATCTTTATTTTTATTTTAAATTTATTTATCTAGTGTTGAGGTATACATTTTCATTTGCTTTTGCCATGTATATAATAATAGTAAAACTTGTAGATTGCAGGTTTTATTTCGGTATCAGCTCACTTGCGCTCGGCTCACTTGCGCTCCCACCTGAAATCGACCTATTTGCGCTCTGACCCTAATGACAAGAAATTAATGATATCTTCGCCGGCCGACTTGTGCTCCCGTTCTCTCGGGATATATACATGTATAATTACATAAAACTTAGGATATACTGTACATAGTGCCTTTCATATTAGATGACCTACCTTATTGAGGCGAGTATATGAAAATTACTTATTGTAGGTTTTTATAGAATATATATACTCGCTTTAATAATTTATATATTTATTTATTTATTTAATATGAATATATATATACATAAAACTATACAAGAATTATTTTTTTATGTATCTCTAACCTGACCAAAACTGTTTGCTACTTCAATTCGTATTTTTGTTATATAATTACGTGACTATGTATAGAATAACCCAAATCATTTTTGACGATTTCTTTATTCAAAAAGGAAGAGATACTTACTCACATATAATGACCTGTTTTTCTACAAAATGCATAAATATTGACGATTTCTTTATTCAAAAAAGAAGACATATTACACACTTTTAAATACTTATGTATTAAACTTTGCCCATCCTAAGTCTGGATAAAATGTGAAGGAAAGTGTTGTTTTATTAACTTTTATCTGACTGTTATAATTCTCATGTTTAATTGCTTGTTTTATTATTATTATTAATTTGGCAAAATACTCAAGAAAAAATGGTTTGAGTTATTCTATACATAGTCACGTAATTATATAATAAAAATACGAATTGAAGTAGCAAACAGTTTTGGTCAGGTTAGAGATACATAGAAAAATAATTCTTGTATAGTTTGATGTATATATACATTCATATTAAATGACCTACCCTATTGAAGCGAGTATATATATTTTATAAAAACCTACAATAAGTAATTTTCATATACTCGCCTCAATAAGGTAGGTCATCTAATATGAAAGGCACTATGTACAGTATATCCTAAGTTTTATGTATTTATACATGTATATATCTCGAGAGAACGGGAGCGCAAGTCGGCCGGCGAAGATATCATTAATTTCTTGTCATTAGTGTCAGAGCGCAAATAGGTCGATTTCAGGTAGGAGCGCAAGTGCGCCGAGCGCAAGTGATCCGTATTCTTTATTTCATGGTGTTTGTATTCAAAAGTAGCGCGAAATATACACGATCGTTTTGGTGTCGATATTTTTAGCACGGATAGTACAGAGCTTAAACCACGCCTCGCACATCTCAAGTCCCATCAGGTTTGGATAGGACTCTAGTCGTACAACTGTATTAGGGCGCGGAATCGAGCGAGCCATGACTCATCGCCCATGGGCGCACTATTAAAATGTTGTATTTTTAAAGAGGTTTTAATTTTATTTATATAATTGGATAACAACTCATAAAATACAAAATACATTATTATTTGTTCATTTTGTTGTTCCAGTCGAGTAAAGGAGTACTAATATTCACTAGCAATACTTTCTCAAGGTTCTCTTCTGTAAGACTTGTTCTCTTTGAATTAAGTACATCCTTGTAGATAGAAAACGTCCTTTCTACATCGCAACTGGTTATAGGTGCGTACTGGAAATATTCTTTTATTTCAGCGTATTTAGCAGTTTGATTGTAAGTCATTGTCCCCATACACAATTGCCACAATGTTATTAAATCTGGATTTCTATTAAAAACTGCGTCTAACTTTTGCCGAAGGCCACATCCGAAGTCACTTGGAATACTTTTGAAATTATTAAAAGCCACATCTAATGTGGTTAATCCATCTTTTAGTTTGAGATTTCGATTTTCAAAATATGTGATTAGTTTAGGCAAATTTTCAAAGTGTTCCTGAAGGAATAACAGCTGATTTTTTAAATTTGGGATTTGTGTTAGTTCCTTGCACTCAGAAATACTTCGAGCATCGTCATTTAAACATGTAACGAAATTTTGTATATATATATATATATATATATATAATCTAATAATCCCCTCTACCATATTAATGGTGTGGGGCGTTTATCCTCTTCTAACTTTTTATGAATCTTTTCCATTCATTTCTATTCCTCGCCATGCTCTTCGCCTCTGTCCAAGTTTTGCCCTTCCTCCTCAAAATCTCTGCTATGACATCATTCCATGTCGTCCTTGGCCTTCCTCTTCTTTTATTTTTCATTATTCTTGCTTCCCATATCCTTCTTGTCTGTCTCGTATTTTCCATTCTATATAGATGTCCCCACCATCCCAACTGTCTTTGCTCAATATGTTCCAACACTGACTGTATATTTAGATCTTTTCTTATTTCCGAATTTCTTATTCTTTCCATCTTTGTAACTCCTCTGACTCTTCTTAAATATTTCATTTCTACTGCTTGTATTTTACTTTTTTGTCTTGTATTTAATATCCAGGATTCGCATCCATATACTAATATCGGTCGGTATATTGCCTTATATACTTTTAATTTTGTTTCGCGGGATATCTCTTTTTTGTTAATGAACTTATTCCTCATACTATAATACAGCTTTGTTGCTTTTTCTATTCGTTGGTTAATCTCGGCGTCCTGGGTCCCTTTTCCATCAATTCTCACTCCCAAGTACTGGAACGTTCTCACTTCTTCTATTTCAATTCCTTCTATTTCGATTTTCATATCTATCTCTTCATCTCCCACTACCATTACTTTGGTTTTATTCTTATTCATCATCATTCCACTGTTATTTAGTGTCGTATTCCATATTATTAAGTTCCGTTGTAGATCTTCCGCACTGTCAGCTGTAATTATTATGTCATCTGCGAATGCTCCCTGTGAAACTTCGACTAGCTTTAAGTTAATGTGTCCAACTCTGATCTTTTTACTTTCTTTTGTACACCTTTTGATAATGTCGTCCATATAAACTATAAACAGCATTGGGCTCAGGCTTCCTCCCTGTCGGAGTCCCTCCTTTGTTCTGAAGGTTTCTGATTCTAAATTATTAGCTATTACAGCGTTGGTGTTATTATCATATATTTTCTGTATTAATCGTCTTATTCTTCCATTGACCCCTCTCTCTTTTAATATATTCCACAGTCTTTCTCTTGGTACCTTATCGAATGCTTTTTCTAGATCTATAAATGCTAAAAATACTTTCTTCTGCTCTCTATAGGCTTTTTGTATTATTTGCTTCACGGAAAATATTTGGTCTTGTGTGCTCCTTCCTTTTCTAAACCCACTTTGTGATTCGTGTAGCGTATTTTCGAGTTTTGCTCTTAGTCTTTTATCTATTATTTGCTCAAGAATCTTCATTGCAGTGCTTAGAAGGGTTATTCCTCTGTAGTTATTGCATTCTTTTTTGTTTCCTTTATTCTTGTATATTGGTACTATTAATGACTTCCTCCAATCGTTTGGTATCTCCTCTTCTCTCCATATTCTGTTATATATTTTCAACATTACTTCTCTTCCTTTTTGTCCTATATTTTTAATCATTTCTGCCGTAATCTTGTCGCAGCCTGGTGCTTTCCCATCTCTCTGTTTATGTATTGCTTCTTCCAATTCGTCCATGGTAATTATTTCTTCCGTCTCTTCTTCTTCTATTGTTTGTTGTTCATCGGTATTCTCATTTTCCACTCCTTCGTTTAGCAATTCTTGGAAGTATTCTTTCCATCTTTCTATGATTTCATTTTTATCGCTTAGTATATCTCCCTTCTTATTTTGTATATTATTATGGTGTGTAGATTGAGACATTTCTTCATTCCTTACTGACTTCAATACTCTATAAAATAGTTTTTGGTTTTCTTTACTATTTTTTTTCCATCTTTTCACCAAATTCTTGCCATGTCTCTTTTTTGGATTCTGCCACTAACTGTTTTACTTTTTTTCTTTCTTCTTTGTATATATTGTATTTTTCCGCTGTTTGTTCTGCTAAATATATTTTCCATGCCTTTTTTTGACTTTACTTGATACCTTATTTCATTTGTCCACCACTTTGTTTGTCTTTTGTTTTTCTTCTTGCTTACTCCACATATCTCTTTAGTTGTAGTTATTATAATTTCTTTGAACGTATTCCAAGTTTCTTCAATATTTCTATTCATTTCTACATTTTCTACTCTTCCAGTTATCCTTTTCTGGTAACTTTCAGCGATATCTTTACTTCTTAGTTTGTATGTTCTAAGTAATTCTTTTTGGTTTTCTTTCTGTTTGTATATATATTTCTTTTCTTTATTTTGAACTTTTTCCTTTATTTTTGATATAACGACAAAAGTGATCGCTCCCTATTTCCGGTCCTCTTCTTACTTTTATAATTGATTATATATTAGTTGACAAAAAGAATAGAAGAATCGTGACTGATACGAAATTTTGTAAACTATCGAAATTCTCTGCATAAAAACTAGTAGCTTCCAGCCATGTTCCCCATCTAGTTATTAGTGGCGCGGGTGGCAGTGACAAAGATGGAAGGTTTTCCCTGTAAAGGGCCACTCTCGATTGTGCTTTTCTGAAAACTTTTTTAAAAGCGGATACAAGTCTATCAACTTCCGGATAGTTGTCTCTGATATATTCACAGATTCTGTGGACAGCATGTGCCACACAAGAAATATGCAGCATATAAGGATATGTTTCCTTTAATAGTCTGCCTGTTTTTAACATATATGCGGCACTGTCACTAACAAATAAAAGTATTTTTCCCTGTACCTGTCGTCCGTATGAAGCATTTTGTGCAAATTCTCGTCAATGGTTTTAGCAACTGTTTCCGCATCAACTGTATTTATAACTTTAGATACTATTACATATGCGTTATATGGAATAGTTGGATGTAGTACACCAGCTACAATATTTACCACAAAGCGTCCTAATATATCGACAGTTTCGTCGGCACTTATCCATAGGTACTGATTTGAAAGATGTCTTCTAATGCATTCTACTGTCTTCGTGAAGCACTTAGAAACACAAAATTTGCGTAAGGTGGATTCATCAGGAACATGTCGAGCAGTATATTTTTGGAGAAATGTTTTGAAAGTGGGATTGCCAAGTTTCTTTAATGGGATATTAGCCGCCATTAAAGCTTCACAGAGTTCTTCTTCTTGTCAGCTTTCAACGGGTCCAATTTCTGTTTATGTTTTAGCGATGCTAAATGACGTTGTACGTTCGATTTTTTGGCATTCTGTAACGATATTTTACAGACTTTGCAATAAATATCGGAAACACTGATAATGGACATACAATCAGTATGACCCTCAATCCACCTCGCCATTGTTTCACGATGTATTTCTCGACGTTCTTCCATATCATATCTGAAAAAGTAACATAAACAATGTTCTAGATCTAAATAAATGATATTTAAAAATCTTAATCTTAATCTTAACAAAATCCAATTGCACACTTACGTCGATATAAAAAAAATTATTAATACGCACTTTATTACGTAGACACCTCAAGGTGTATGTAACAAGTCATTATACAATCAGTAATACAATTAAATATAATACATAATAATAATAATAATAGCCTGCAACATAATGGCAGAAAGGTAAGAGTTTTGCCGATGGAAAGACACACGTGGGTATCTTAAAACAACCAGAATTCATCAAGTGAATAGAATAGATTCGCGATGAGAAAGTCTTTAAGATTGTGCTTGAATAGGTTGTAATTTGAAGCATTTTTTATACACGGTTGTAATTTAGTAGTAGTAGTAGTAGTTTATTTCGCCATCAAAAAAACTTACATGGCATGTCAGGTACAAAATAGTGTAAAGATAAAATTCTGAAAAAAGAAAACTTCCGAATAACTAATTACAGTAACATGAATACACATACCATACTAATAGAATAAAAAAACTGTACACAATAATGAGTCAACACAAGTAACATGAATGCACAGAGGCATCACCTGAAGTCGTGTGACAGATATTCCTCAACATCGGAGAAAACATTAGTCAATAAAAGACGACTAATTGTTTTACTAAACTTGTTCACACTTAACTCCTTAACAAAGTCTGGTATTTTGTTGTAAAGCTTCGCACCCCAATAACTGAACGATTGCTGCGTCTGCTTCAATCGGTGGCGCGCTGTCACTAATTCATCCTTACTTCTAGTATGGTAGCTGTGATTATCGAAATTTCTCATAAACTAGGTTTTATTTGTATGTATATACTTTATACAAGCTATTATATATACGTTAATAATAGTCATAACTCCCTCCTCAGCAAGAACATTCCTGCAGCTGTCACACGGTCGCAACCCGCGCAGAGGCCGCATAGCACGCTTCTGAAGCAAAAGGACACGCCCCAGCGCCGACGGTGTACCCCATATCACTATCGCATACGATGCTATGCTGTTTGATCCTCCTTATTGCATATACAGCAGTACTCAACCTCAAGAGAAGAGTTGTTACATGTTCAGACCACGTAAGTCTGCTATCCATTATGACCCCCAGAAGATTTAGCGTTTCACCCTGCGTGGCTGATGAAAAAGTAAGTGTTTGTGTCTTTTCCCCGTTTAGTTTTAGCTTATTTGCATCACACCAGGTTTTTATTTAAAATATTATGCGATCCCGCTCATACACCATATCACTACCCCCTTTCCTCAATACGAAGGAGGTATCATCTGCATACAAGCATACTTTGGCATCAACATTTTCGGGAATATCATTTATATATATTATAAACAGTATTGGGCCAAGAATAGCCCCTGGGAAACTCCACTGTTGCCTGTTTCTCTCCTCGATATCTCATGGTTCCATTCTACTGCCTGCTGTCTATCTTCAAGATAAGATCTAAACAGTTTGAGTGCGATACCTCGCACCCCATAGTAAGCCAATTTCTGCAGCAGCAGTCCATGCGACACCGAGTCAAATGCTTTGCTAAGATCACAGGCCACTATTTCCGGGGTTTCATAATTATCTCTAGCATCCATTATATCACTCAAAGTTCCTAGCATCGCTGTTATTGTGGACCTTCCAGATCTGTAGCCATGCTGTAATGGAGTAAAAATATTCTGTTTTTCGAGAAATGAAACCAATCTCGTGCGTATTACCATTTCCATAACCTTTGATATAGTTGGGAGAACAGATATGGGCCTATAATTTTCTTCATTATCCCTTTCTCCTGTTTTATATACAGGTGTAATTTTAGCAAGCTTCAATTGCTTTGGAAAGATTCATCCTTTCAACCAGCAGTTTATTATATATGTTAGTGGTTCTGCAATTTCCCTTATTATTTCCTTTAACAAGGATACACTCAAACCATATATATCTTTCGATTTTTTATTTTTTAAAGTTTTGATGATGTTGATCACTTCCTCAACATCAACATGTCCAATATAACACGAATCAACTGGCGATTTGTTAGTATTCTTGAGCATTTCATTCGAATCTTCTCGACTATCATCAATATGATTTCGTATATTATTTCCAACTCGAAGAAAGTAATTTAAAAAATCATCTGTAGTCAATTTTGTTTGATTTTGCAGTAAAAATCTTCCATTTTTTCCTGACTCCTTGTTAATTATACTCCATATGGTTTGCTGTCTATTCTCCGAACTTCTAATTTGCTTTTCATACCTTCTTCTCTTTACACTCTTCACTTCCTCATTATACCTTTTTTTTCATTTTTGTACATCTGCAGCACATTTACATCTTTCGTCGCCCTGAATATTGTATATAAAGCCTCTAGACCGTTCTCTATGTTTTCACACTCTCGCGGCCTTTTATTGGTTTTTAAATTCCGTTCCCCAGTCCTATATATTTCTGGGAAACATATCTCAAAGGAGACTTCGAAAACATTGTGAAATCTTGCATATTTTTCTTGTGCATCACCACTGTTTAAGATTTGATTCCATTCCACCTCAGACAACATGTTTCTGAATAGCTGTATCTGTTCCTCATTTATCATTCTTACTTTATGAATCTTATTTTTCTTGTCAAGCAAGTCCATCGAAACTTCAATTGTCACAATCTGTGCAAGATGATCCGAAAGATGAGTTTCAATCACTTTTGTTGTAATACCAAATTCATAATCCGTAAATATGTTGTCTATGCACGTTTCCGATGTGCTTATCCTAGTCGCCTCATTTATTAATTTTGTTAAGCCAAACATATTGCTTATATTTATGAAATCCAGTTTCTCTCGTGTATTTGCATTAAAGTCAATATTGAAATCCCCCGCAAGTACTATCTTCTGGTACTGATATCTCTCAGTTATTTCTGCCAAGACATTTATAATATTTTCATTAAAAATTGCTATATCTCCCATAGGCGGCCGGTAGATCGTTACCACAACAGTATTTATGTCACTAATCATTGCAGCACACAACTCAATATGACCTTTAACTATATATGTTTCCACTCCATTCAATGCAACAGCATCATAACAGCTTTTAGTCAGTATAAGAGTTCCTTCCTCCTTTCTGTTCTGCTCTAAAACTATATCCACAAACTTTGTAGTCGTCTATTTTTAAAATTGATATTAGCTCCAAAGAAAGCCAATGCTCACTAACACACAGTATATCAATGTCTTTTTCCAACAAAAATATTTCCAACATATCTATTTTCTGTCTAATCGATTGTATGTTTAAATTCATTATGTTTACCTTTTTACTAGATTTACTCCGATCTACATGCGTGATTGGTCCTCCCGCACTCTTTGAAAATTTTGCCGGTTAAATACAAAACGACGCACTGCCGCTCCCGCCGGCCATAGTTCAGGTTCATACACTCGCGACACATAGTCCATCGGGAAAGAAACACGGAAAGACACACTTATTTTGTTTCTTTTCAGTTCTTCACATTCGAACGGTATATCCGTTGCTGTTTTCTCCAAATGTTGCAGCATCAACTCAACAGTAGTCGTAGTATGAAGTCTATACACATGCAAGTATCCCTTTTTCTTTACACTCTTTATTTCGGAAGTTGAAATTCCAATAATTGGACGAGCGTATGAGTTCTGCCGAGGTAATGTCCCACCATTTATCGATTTATCAGTATTTACCGAGACTTCCCCCGTTGCACTTTTTTCATTTGTTGTTGTTTCCACTCGTTTTATTTCTTTATCGTTTTTATTCAGATAGTTTTTCCCTGTAAGTTTTTCGATTCATCACTTTTAGTCAGCTGGACGGGTTTTTCATTTGTCGCTTCTACATTATTCTTATTAAAATCATTGTATCTCTTCATTAAATTTATCAGTTCTTCTTGTTCCGAAGTTCTGTTTTCTAAGTGAAACTCTAGTTTTTTCAACATTTCACTTTCGGTGCCTTCCAACTCTTCTTTTTTGATCGTATCTTTTTGTTTGGTTGAGTGTTCCCCTGTGACACATCTGCCTTTTCCGCTGTTTTACTAGACTTTTCGTCTTTTAAGTTGCAATTACACATTTCAGCCACGAATTGCTGGACAATAGCACTACTATTTACACTCATTGGTACTTTCTTATACAATATAACATCAATTAGTTCCTGTTTTCTAAGTTTTAACAGATCTACGCATAACACGTCCATCACAGCCGACATCTCGAACCGAACTAAATTTATTAAATATGCGAAGACCCAAGTTGTCCTGGACTATGGCTAGTTATACGCAAGGTGTAATTTGGGACGTGGAAATGACTTCTCCTCCTCGTGCTATAGTCGTGAATAATTGAATTCTTCTTGAAGAGATGCTTGTGTTTAAATATGTAGCACGCCATTTCCAGAATAAATAAACAGGGAAGTATGTGTAGGTGGCGAAAAATTGGCCTACACGAATCTCTATAGCAGGCACCCACAATGCCCCTCACTACGGATTTCTGGGCCATAAAAACATCGCTCGCAACGGCGGAAGCTCCCCACAGAACAATACTATATCGGATTCGAGATTCTATCTCAGCATGGTATACGGATATTAATATTTGTTGGCTCAAAGTATGTCGTAGTTGTCGAAACAGGTAGGATTTTCTCGAGGCAGCAGTTGTCAGCGCAGCACAATGGTCACTCCACAACAAATTGTCCTGGAGACCTACGCCTAGGAATGTCGTCGAGTTGCAGGGGGAGAGGTCAAAGTTCGTAAATCTCAATGTCCCGAAATTCACACTCCTCTGCCTCGTATGGAAAACCATTAACTTTGTTTTTTCGAGACTCAATGATAACTTATTGCTAGTAAACCACCGGTGCAGCACACCAACAATGCCGGCCGCCAGGAGTAAGTAGTAGGAGAGAGATATCGTCCGCATACATAGTGACGAAGACGTCTGACAGGAATTGCACTATGTCGTTTATATAGAGGCTGAAAAGAATAGGGCCCAAGACAGATCCCTGTGGGAAACCATTCTCGACCGGAAGGCAATGGGATTTTATGGTTCCTAAGTCACCGGAAGCCTTCCTGCATTTTATCCGTATAAACTGACTACGTCCTTCCAAAAACGAAGTGAACCACTCGTTCGCACAACCACGTATTCCGTAGCATTGCAGCTTTTCTATTAGTTTGCTGTGCTGCACGCAGTCGAAAGCCTTTTGAAGATCACAGAAAATTGCGACAGGAGATTTTCGCTGTTCAATATTTATCATCAATTTGTTATAAAAATCAATTAATGCGGTTGTTGTGGACTTGCCCTTGCGAAATCCATGTTGCGATGACGATAAAATATTATGTTTCTCCAGAAAAGGTTCCAATCTTGCCAGCAAACAATGCTCCAGTATTTTAGATACGGCAGATGTCAACGCTATTGGCCTATAATTCGACACGTCTATTGCTGACCCGCTTTTATGAATCGAAACCACAGCGGAAATTTTTAAAACAGCAGGAAATGTGCCCTCTTGAATAGATAAGTTTATTAAGTATGTGATAATATCAACGATATATATACCGACATCTTTTAATATTATAGGTGCAATATCATCCGCTCCCGATGACTGTGTATTCTTTAATCTACGGATAACAGTCATTACTTCATTGGGAGTAAAAGGAAAAAGAAATATAGATTTAGTCTTCCACATTATTTTGGTATCAATTTGTACATCCGGCATACTACTGATCAAGTTCCTAGGCGCAGATTGGAAGTATTCGTTAAATATATCCGCTATGTCATTACAGTCTTGCACAAGTGTTCCATTTCTTAAAAGCTCTATATTACTTGTCATTTTGCAACTGCCTGTAGACTCCTTTACTAGTTTCCACATAGCCCTTGCTCTTATTGCCTGCAGACTGTATGAAATCCTCATTAAAATGTTGTCTAATACGTGTGACTAAGGATTTATGAACTTTTTTGGCATCATTATATGTATTTCGTAAATGAGAAAAGGACTTATTTTTCCCGGTACTCTTGGTACGGGAAAGCATTATTGTAATGAAAGCTCAGGATGCTGTTACGCTGTAAAATTTACTTTGGTTGTAGTTCTTGAAAGATTGTGTGCCTTTGTCTAAATACGTGGAATTTTGTATTAGTTCGTGACTTTTTGAGCGTACCCTGTACATTGTTTGTTTCACCGGCTACTAAGACTGCCTGCCGTATACCTGCGTGTGTACTAAACCTACTCTTGAGCCCTCACCGCCCTTACTCACGTACCGCGAATTTGACAGATTCATTTTGTGTATTATCGAGCAATTACACCCTATTTTGTGGAAGCCTCTATATCTGAGTAACTAATTCTAATTATCTTAGCTCTAGCTTATTCTACCCTACCTGTAGTTTCGTATTTTCTGCATTTGCAGTTACTTTTTACGCTTTGCTTAAGTTTTTTTAAAAATATCTACTTATTTATTACGTCCGATCTCTACATAATGCATTTATTTGTGGCTTGGAAATGCTCCGAGACGACAGTCAGGTTGTTGTGCCGACTGCTTCACATGTTTTTGCGTATTGCCGAACACAGTATCTCGAGCAGGCCCGATTATTATTGTTATTTTCCTTTTCCTTCGCAGACGTCCCACTAAAAATGTAAGAAGTATTAATTAAGGAAATGCTTGGGATAGTGGGCATACTATTAATTGGTTGCCGAACACTTGTCGCCTTCCTTCGTTTTTCTAAGTATTAGGCATCTTCTGTGGTTCATCCTGGGACTTCCAGTAGGGATTATGGACGTTAATAATATTCTGAAACATATAGGTAGATCGGTTTCCCCACCGTCTTCCGCAGCGTTTTGATATTAGAGCTTTGATATTTCGTTAATTACCTGCGGAAATTCTGTTCTTTCGCCTAATAAAATGGAAACTACGTGTGGAAGTTTGTTTTGTTTATTTCTGTCAAACGTGGTTAATACGTTGCCATGTAATGGGTGTTACACATGGATTGCCAACGTCTAGCATGAAATACCCTCTCGTGCTGCCGACTTTATATTTTCTACTTACAATTGTTGAGTATTTCGCTTATGTTCTTCCGTCTAAGATATGTGTAGGGTTACGTTTAATTGTGTTTAAGTCACGATGTCGTCTCCCTTTATTGTCAGATTAGTTGTGTGTTTATTATGTTTATTTGAAAACTCCCGCCCTTAGTTTGAATCCTTTCCAGTGCGATGCATTGAGCGTGCGTGTTCTTGGTTTGTAACGTATCTACCGAAAAGGTCACGGTTGGGTCACTTTCGAAGTCAAGCTTGTTATAAGTGCATGGGCACGATATGCTTATTTTCTTTTGGTGAATTTATCACTATGTCTAAAGTTAGACTAACGCTTAGGCGGCTTTAATGACATAAGTTTAAGTTATCGATACCTTAATTAGGTGTTTATCGTAAATTATTTTTATCGCAATATCGCTATCTAGTTTACGAATGCCACGAGGTGGATTTTGAATTATTTTCGTGCTATGTGGAACTCCTGAGTCCTTACCGCGGGATCTCCATCTTTTTGGGGTAAGTGTTTGGAACTTTGTGTTAATTTTCGGGATTTTACTTTTAGTTCTTTCTTCTCTAAATTTTAATAGGATTCTTATGTCGGGCGCAAAAGCCCTCAGAAGCCGTTAGGATTCCTTTGACGGCCATTTAAGCCCTCCGAAGCCTTATTTTTGGTGGTTTCGCCCCGCAATTCTACCGAAGAGCGTGGTGATTCTTTATCGATGCATCAGTAGTTGCTTCTTAACATCCTGCCCACCTGTTGAAGTGGAATTTTCCAAAAAGGGAGTCGCCGCCATTTTGGATTCCCACAGCGTTCTTCCGGCGTCCATTTTACCAGATGAGAGCAGCTAAGGTTGTAGTTTTACTTCATATTTTCCGTCCGAATTTTCGACGTCTTTACGTCTGAGTGCAAGACTTTATTTTGCCTAGATTTTGACCAAGAATTTCGAGTGGCTTAATAACTATCGCACCTCTTAGTTAACTGCGAGGTCACAATTTATTCCGTATTAAATTACCGCTGTTTCTTTTGTTTTTTTTTATGTAATTCTTTGATTAATTAATATAATTCGGGTATGTCACTACCGTAAATTTTGTAGCCCTATGACGAGGCAATTATTTAATTAAAACTAATTTTAGTAAATTCATTATTTTTCACTATATCCTTTGGGAGATGTTATTTAATTAGTAATATACCTAGTGATTTTCTCTACCGTTAAAATAATTGTATGTTACATGATGTGTTGCATCTTAAATCTAATATTTGTTAATAATTTTGCACGTCTTTTTGTAAGCTAGCAAATTTGTTTTTCACGTTGATCAATTAATTTACCTGAGCTAGATAATTTCATTTCTGTAGAAGCAAACTTTGGTTCCCGAACCTCAGTGTTTTATGGTATATTATAAAATTTCTTTTCTAATTTTACCTTTAACTATTTGACTTTGCTAATAAATAACCTTCATTTAATTTAATTTAGTTCATGTATTCGAACCTGGCGATGTGTTTTTTTGCGAATTTTACACATTTTAGACTAAGTCTTATATACTGACTTATTAGTTTCCTTGCGTTTATAAATAAATATTTACACCTTTGTATTAACATTGCCGTTGTGGCGTGTACTTGATAACATTTGTATTCTTAATGTGAGGTGATGAAACGTTTCTGCTACCAACCAACTACTGCTGAAGCGCAGGGATTATAATTTTGTATTAAGGCTTGTTTGTTTTTTTCAAAAATTTCTATTACTATAACTTAACTCTTAGTGTTCAAAATTTTACAACTGTCTAGCTTCATTTCTTTTTTTTTTATTCAAATTCACTTTTCATTCAACGCTTGTTTTATTGTATTACCTAATTTCACAATTTAATATTTCTTAAAAAAAAAATAACCATTCAACACCTAAACTTTAATTAAATTTTGTTACATTACGTACTACCTTTTCTTTTATTTCTTTTACCTCTGCATACCTCAAAGTTTATTGTGACAAGCACGTACATAAGATTAGGTGCTACGAATATACAGGGAGTTCAATAGGTAACCCGCTGGAGGGACACAGCCAGTGGTAGCTCGTAGGAGGCGCAGGTAGGTTATCTGTAAGATAGCATAGTGTCCTGGTGCCCGGACAACGTCGCTAGCGTCGTTGCCGACCGACGCTCTACTTTTGGTGTTCTTATTTTCCTGAACCGTCACGCCGTCTGCGACAGAGTTAGCTCGGCCCTGCGTTATCCAGTTTAACATCCCCTATTGCGATTCTCCGTTTCATTCCCTAATTCAGCCCGTTATCTTAATGCGACGTAGATCCGGTAGCAAAAATTTGGCGCCCAACGTGGGGCCTTTCTTTCGGTAATAAGGGGAAAATTTGGTGCCCTAGCGTCTGGGCCTTTCTTTTGGTGATAGGAAAAATTTTGGCACCAACGTTTCGGCCAACTTTCCGCCATCCTCAATATTTTTTTTTATTATTACTATCTTTGTGTCAACCAAGTTTCGGCCAGTTTTCCGCCATTTTCAAAATTTCTTTTCCAGCCCCTAACCTTTAGACAAGTTTTCTCCCCCTTCCGTACAAATTTGGTGCACTTACGCTTTAGAACTTTCTTTTGGAAATTGTATTAACAAATTGTTGGCCAACGTTTCTGCCCTCTTTTCGCCATCTTCCGGAGTAGAATTTTCCTTTGTTACCCAACGCTCCAACGAAGTTTTCGCTACCTTCTTAACAATTTGATGCCTTCGTTGTGGGCCTAGCGAACAACATTTCGCACTTAACGTTTCGACTAAGTTTTCGCCACCCTCAAATTTTCTTTTTCTCTTGTGTGTCATCCATCGAATCATAAGTCGACACCTAACGTTTCGACCTAGTTTTCGCTACCTTCCGGAACAAATTTGACAGCCGACGTTTCGGACAAGTTTTCTCCACCTTCCGGAATATTTTCCTTACCTTTAAGTATTTCAGCCACTAACATTTCGTCGTACCGCACAGTGGCGCTATACTTTGGAGAAGCTACTTGTTGTGTATCAACGTTTCGGTCCTGACCATCTTCAGGAATAAATTTTGAATTTTCTCGATTTAAGCCCGTTTCTCGTTTTAGGTGGGTAAGTGGACGTTAAGTTTCCCTTACCGTTCAGTTTTTTTGTATTTCCGTCTACTCCCTCACCTAATCTAATTTTGACTGTTTATATTTCTTTTCTTCCTTTTTTTGGGGGAAAAGTTATAACCTCACGTTATAATTTTACCTTAGGTTCTGAACTACCTTGTCTTCCAGAATATATTTGTGCGTCTTAGGACTCGAGTCTTTGCTTGCTGATCCCGGTACCGCCATTTCTTTTTATATTTCTTTCTTTTCGACTTTCTGCTGAATTAACTTCCGCCATGTCTCCTAAATTTGAGATCAATCGTCTTTTGAAGGAAGACCTTGAGTACTTACTGACTGTTCTGGGTGCTGAGGTGCCATCTACTTTGGATGAAATGCGACGAATGTATCGACGTCTGCTAGGGTATGCTAGGTCTTATCCGTCGGATACTAAGCTTACGTATCCATTCACATATGCGGAAGACGCCGCGGCCATTAAGGATAAGCTTACGGTTATCGAAGGGCTCATCGATCAGTTCATAGGGAATCGTGAGTCTTCCGAATTTAAAAAAATTTCTACTGCCCTTGCTTTCGTAATGAGCCGCATTCAGAACTCCGTCCCACAATCGCCAGAGGAGGTGAAAGAATACCATGCGTTTAGGAGTCGCGTTGCTAAACTAGAAGATTGCATCCGCGATAAGGCTCGCACCCTTGAACGCGCCTCAACGTTCAGTGTGTTACAGTCACCCACTGCCGGTAACTCTGGTCCTCAAGGGAGTGAAGAGGAGTTTAGTGAGGAGGATGACCCTATTCGACTCCCGGTTAACGCTTTTACTGGTCCAGTTCACTCGACTTTCGCTAGTTTCTCTCCTAAACCCGTTCCCGTTGCCTCTTGGAATATTACATTTTCAGGGCAGAAGAACTTCTCAGTTAGTGCCTTTCTGGAGCGTGTAGCTGAGCTTAAAATCGCTCGTAATTCCTCGGACCAGTTGTTGTTCAATTCCGCTATAGACTTATTTAAGGATCGTGCTTTGGTGTGGTATCGGGCAAATCGTCATCTTTACTCTAATTGGTCAGAGTTAGCTGCCGGTCTACGGGAAGAGTTTCAAGCCGTAGATTATGACGACCGTTTTATGGACGAAATTAAGCAACGGACTCAAGGTCCTAATGAACCTATCGGACTATACGTATCGGTCATGAAAAATCTCTTTTCCCGTCTTTCTGATTCAGTCCCCGAAAAAGCTCAATTACGAATTTTGCAACGTAATATTCTGCCTTTCTATCAAACGCAGTTGGGTTTAACTGAAGTCAATTCTATCGCGGAACTCCTTAAATATGGGAAAGTTCTCGAAGCCCGCAAGGCCTCTGCTGAAGCTTATGTACCGCCTCCCTTGCGTGCTAAAACACTCGAACCGGATTTGGCTTATGTCAGTGCCGAACCAGTCCCAAGTCATTCTCGAAGTCGTAAGACACCCGTTACTCCCGTCTTTAATCGCTCTCATGTTCGTGTGGCACCCGTTTCAGCAAATCCTGTCACCTGTTGGAATTGTCGTCAGACAGGTCATCGTTACTCCCAATGTGCTTTACCTCGTAAACGCTTTTGTTATCGTTGTGGACGTCCAGAGACCATTGTATCTTCTTGTCCGCAGTGCTCGGGAAACGCCCGACGTGCGCACTAAGTGGCCGTCCCGTGCGTACAGTATACACAGCGGCCTATCGTCAAATTAGAGCTCGGTTGGATTTTATTCTCGCACAAGCCATAGGGGATGAACGCCCCTATCTTAAAGTTCAAATCTTTGGTAAAGAGTTTCTCGGTCTTTTGGACTCAGGTTCATCACGCACGATTTTAGGTGAAGCAGGTTGGTCCGTTTTAAAGGGTTTTGTTCCGCTTAATTCCTCTATGTCCTTTTGCACTGTTGCCAACGGATCACGATGCCGGATAGCAGGAGAAGTTGCCCTGCCTATTAATGTTAGGAATCGTTCTAAGGTTTTTGACGTTTTGGTGGTACCTGAACTTCCGCATCAACTTATCTTGGGCGCAGACTTCTGGCGAGATATGGGAATCGTCATAAACATGCGCTGTGGCGATTGGGTATTTTCAGACGCACCCAACGTGTCTTCTGTCGATGTCGAACCACAGGTGTTATCTGATGAGCGCCAACGTCAGCTCGAGGCGATCATCAATAAAAACTTTTCTGATTCCGAAAAGCAAGAGCTAGGTTGTGCCAAAGGTGTTGAGCACACTATAATCACCAGTAGCCCACCTATTAAGCAGCGTTATTATCCCATCTCCCCGGCTGTACAAAAGATCGTCGACGCCGAATTAGAGAAGATGTTGGCTCTCGGTGTCGTTGAGAGGTCTCAGAGTGGTTGGTCTTCACCCATTCTTCTCGTGCCTAAAAAGGATAAGACATTTCGATTTTGTGTCGATTATCGTAAGCTCAATCAGGTTACTGAGAGAGACGCTTATCCCCTTCCCTATGTTTCGAATACCTTAGATAAATTACGAGACGCTAAATATCTTACGTCTCTAGATATAAAAAGTGCGTATTGGCAAATTCCTGTTGCCGAGTCTTCCCGTCAGTATACCGCTTTCACTGTGCCGAATCGAGGTCTGTTTCAATTTTGTCGTCTTCCGTATGGTCTCCACAACTCACCTGCCTCCTGGCAGCGTTTTATTGATAGAGTTTTGGGTCCTGAATTGGAACCCTACGTTTTCGTATATCTGGATGATATCATAATTGTCACTCCTACCTTTGAAAAACACCTGACTGTCTTAGAGCAAGTTTTATCTCGCCTGCGTGACGCTGGCTTAACGCTTAATAGAGATAAATGTCAGTTTTGTTGTGACGAATTGAAGTACCTGGGATATGTGGTTAACCGTCGTGGGTTGATGGTCGACCCTGACAAAGTTAAGGCTATCATCGGAATTGCCACTCCCAAAAATGTTTCTGAAGTCAGACGCTTAGTGGGTATGGCTTCATGGTATCGACGTTTCGTCCCTAATTTCTCTACTGTTATCTCTCCGCTTACTGATTTGTTACGGAAAAATCGTCCCTTCGTTTGGACGTTAGCTTGTGAAGAAGCCTGGACATCTTTGCGTGAACGCTTGGTTTCCTCCCCGATTCTGACATGTCCCGATTTCCAATACGAATTCATCATTCAAACTGATGCTAGCGACTATGGTCTTGGAGCCGTATTGACTCAAGACATAGATGGACAGGAGAAAGTAATCAGTTACCTTAGCCGCTCTTTAACACCTGCCGAACGTAAATTCTCTACGGTTGAGAAAGAATGCCTTGCCGTCCTCTGGGCTATAGAAAAGCTTCGCCCATATATCGAATGCTCGCACTTTACGGTGATAACGGATCATTATTCCCTCTGCTGGCTGAACTCCCTTA
Source organism: Amphimallon solstitiale (assembly GCA_963170755.1). Taxonomy (NCBI): domain Eukaryota; kingdom Metazoa; phylum Arthropoda; class Insecta; order Coleoptera; family Scarabaeidae; genus Amphimallon; species Amphimallon solstitiale. The sequence goes on from OY720677.1 coordinate 8,936,123, forward strand.
ATTCTCCGTCGGGTAGATTGGCTCGATGGGCCGTACGTCTTCAGCAGTATGACTTCACTATCATCCACCGTAAAGGTAAATTCAATGTCGTTCCGGACACTCTCTCCCGTTCAGTCCCCAAATTGGATATCGTTCAAGTCAATCCTAAAAGCCAAGACAAATGTTACGTTCGTATCTTAGAACAAATTAAGAGACATCCCGAGAAGTACCCTCAATTTCAACTTATCGGTGGGATACTTCGACGTTACGTACCGCCTAATAGTACCTTCCCTTCTGAGGATTCCGATTCATGGAAAATCTATGTTCCTAAGGAACAACGACAAGAGGCCTTGTTAGAATGTCATAACGAGCCCACAAGTGGTCATCTGGGCATTGCGACGACTCTCGCTCGCATATTGCAACACTACTATTGGCCCAAGATGTTAGGAGATGTGATTCGTCACATCAAAGCCTGTCCTAATTGCAATAGGGCGAAACCCCTTCAAAGAGCTCCTGTTGGTCGTATGGGTGGACATTCTAAAGTTACTAAACCATGGGAAGTACTCAGTGTCGACATTGTTGGTCCTCTTCCGAGGTCCAAGCGCGGTTTTAATTACATTTTAGTGGTCTCTGATATCTTCAATAAGTTTGTTCTGACTTTCCCGCTACGTAAAGCTTCTTCTAAGACTATTATCCGACATCTTGAAGAAGATGTGTTTCTGATTTTTGGCGTACCTCGTTCTGTAATTTCCGATAATGGCGTGCAGTTTCGTTCTAACGATTACCGCTCTATGTTAAAAGAATATAAAGTACGTCCATGCTATACGGCGAATTACCATCCTCAAGCGAATCCCGTGGAACGTGTGAATAGGGTTATCAAAACCATGTTGATCTCGTATGTCTCTGACAATCATCGCGAATGGGACGTCTATCTTCCCAAAGTCACTTGCGCTTTGCGCACCGCTAGACACGAAGTCACCGGACATACTCCCTACTTCATTAACTTCGGTCGTGAGATGAATCTCACTGGAGAAAGAATTTCCGATGCTCCTATCTCTGAAGGAACTCCACTTGTCGAGGTCCGCGACCCGGAAAAACTAATAGAGCGTTCCGAAGGGTTTTCTAAACTTTATCGTGACATCAAATCCCGCTTGCAGAAAGCATACGAGCGTGCTAAGGCGCGCTACGATACTCGTCATAGACGAGATGAATTCTTGGTAAACCAGTTGGTCTGGCGTAAAAATTTCGTTCTGTCGGATGCCGCCAAGTTCTATACCGCCAAATTGGCTGACAAATATGTCGGGCCCTTCCAAATTAGTAAACGTATCTCAACTGACATTTACGAACTCAAAACTTGTGAAGGTAAATTGCTGCCCGGGGCGTGGCATGCAAATTTATTGAAACCTCAACCGAGTGATGATTAAGATCTATCTTCTCACGGGTCCAACTGCCTAAAATTATCGCTTATCTCGATTTTGTCTTTTCGTTATTTGTACCTACCGTTACCTTAACGGCCTGTAGCGAGGGCTGGAAGAATTCTCCTACCGTGATCCTGCGTGATGTAAAAGGCTTCTAAAGGGACTCGGACTTCTATTGTTCCCTACCACCCCGGAACAGTCACTTTCCTTTTCTCTCCCTCTCGCTCTCTCTCGATAGAGTGATTACCGGCCCCATTGCACAGCTTGGACTGTAGCCCCGTCTATGCATTTAACTCCCGTATCTCTGCCGCTTCCGTGTCGGATCTTCCGGTTCGGATCCTCCGTGTTTGCCGCTTGTCCTCCCCCTGCTGCGGTTGTCCCCTCGCACGGCCGCGTGCGCGACCTCTTCCGCGCGGTTGCTTTTCCATCTAGAAAGGTTTATTGCATAACCCGCACTTACTAACTAAATATCTTTGATAAATTATGACACTAACGCTTTAGAAAATATAAATTGGCGTCTTTACTCTGGTTTTGTTTAGCTCTTCCGTGTTTGCCGCTTGTCCTACCTCTGCCTGAGGGTTTTGCCCTTGGCGGTATCTTCCCCCAGTTCCCCTGAGCCTAGCCCCGTTACGCTCCCTCCCGGACGGGCTCGCTATAACTGTCCGTGTCTTCGCATATTCGGAGCGACAACCTTGCTAGGGAAGTCCTCACTGCATCCCGTTTACCTTATCTGATTTGACTTATCGTAATTGTGAAGGTATAAAGAGTGATGGTCCCTTTATGTGCGATAATCCTCAGCCTTCTAAGGGTCGTGTCCTGGCGACCTTTTTGCTTTTCTTACTGTCAAAATGTTACTTCCAGGAATCGGATATGACTTCAGCCTTTATGGTTTATCGTTGCCTTCAGCATTTTAGTCGGGACAACGCCGGTCCAGACTTTAAACTTTTGCTCCCTATTATCTATTTTTGTTTGGCGATCTTTTCTCGTTTTGTTGTTACCGGATGTTATGGTTGTCGAAACGGCATATCCGTACCTCTGAGCAGTTGCACCATTTTTCTTTTGTTTCTTTTTCGTTACTTTCCCGTACCGGCCGAATGCCGAAGGGCCACGTGGTGGTTATGGCCAAGCTGCTTGGTGTTACTGTGACTGAGTGTGGATATGTGCGTTCGTGTAGTAGACAACGTCCGTTTTAGAGCTCTCGCTTACCCTTTTCACTACCTCTATCCCGTCAGCCTATGTTCTCGGTGCAAGAAATTGCTCTGCGATCAATTTCTTTTCGCTGGAAAGGGGGGAATTTGTTACGCTGTAAAATTTACTTTGGTTGTAGTTCTTGAAAGATTGTGTGCCTTTGTCTAAATACGTGGAATTTTGTATTAGTTCGTGACTTTTTGAGCGTACCCTGTACATTGTTTGTTTCACCGGCTACTAAGACTGCCTGCCGTATACCTGCGTGTGTACTAAACCTACTCTTGAGCCCTCACCGCCCTTACTCACGTACCGCGAATTTGACAGATTCATTTTGTGTATTATCGAGCAATTACACCCTATTTTGTGGAAGCCTCTATATCTGAGTAACTAATTCTAATTATCTTAGCTCTAGCTTATTCTACCCTACCTGTAGTTTCGTATTTTCTGCATTTGCAGTTACTTTTTACGCTTTGCTTAAGTTTTTTTTAAAAATATCTACTTATTTACTACGTCCGATCTCTACATAATGCATTTATTTGTGGCTTGGAAATGCTCCGAGACGACAGTCAGGTTGTTGTGTCGACTGTTTCACATGTTTTTGCGTATTGCCGAACACAGTATCTCGAGCAGGCCCGATTATTATTGTTATTTTCCTTTTCCTTCGCAGACGTCCCACTAAAAATGTAAGAAGTATTAATTAAGGAAATGCTTGGGATAGTGGGCATACTATTAATTGGTTGCCGAACACTTGTGGCCTTCCTTCGTTTTTCTAAGTATTAGGCATCTTCTGTGGTTCATCCTGGGACTTCCAGTAGGGATTATGGACGTTAATAATATTCTGAAACATATAGGTAGATCGGTTTCCCCACCGTCTTCCGCAGCGTTTTGATATTAGAGCTTTGATATTTCGTTAATTACCTGCGGAAATTCTGTTCTTTCGCCTAATAAAATGGAAACTACGTGTGGAAGTTTGTTTTGTTTATTTCTGTCAAACGTGGTTAATACGTTGCCATGTAATGGGTGTTACACACGGATTGCCAACGTCTAGCATGAAATACCCTCTCGTGCTGCCGACTTTATATTTTCTACTTACAATTGTTGAGTATTTCGCTTATGTTCTTCCGTCTAAGATATGTGTAGGGTTACGTTTAATTGTGTTTAAGTCACGATGTCGTCTCCCTTTATTGTCAGATTAGTTGTGTGTTTATTATGTTTATTTGAAAACTCCCGCCCTTAGTTTGAATCCTTTCCAGTGCGATGCATTGAGCGTGCGTGTTCTTGGTTTGTAACGTATCTACCGAAAAGGTCACGGTTGGGTCACTTTCGAAGTCAAGCTTGTTATAAGTGCATGGGCACGATATGCTTATTTTCTTTTGGTGAATTTATCACTATGTCTAAAGTTAGACTAACGCTTAGGCGGCTTTAATGAAATAAGTTTAAGTTATCGATACCTTAATTAGGTGTTTATCGTAAATTATTTTTATCGCAATATCGCTATCTAGTTTACGAATGCCACGAGGTGGATTTTGAATTATTTTCGTGCTATGTGGAACTCCTGAGTCCTTACCGCGGGATCTCCATCTTTTTGGGGTAAGTGTTTGGAACTTTGTGTTAATTTTCGGGATTTTACTTTTGGTTCTTTCTTCTCTAAATTTTAATAGGATTCTTATGTCGGGCGCAAAAGCCCTCAGAAGCCGTTAGGATTCCTTTGACGGCCATTGAAGCCCTCCGAAGCCTTATTTTTGGTGGTTTCGCCCCGCAATTCTACCGAAGAGCGTGGTGATTCTTTATCGATGCATCAGTAGTTGCTTCTTAACATCCTGCCCACCTGTTGAAGTGGAATTTTCCAAAAAGGGAGTCGCCGCCATTTTGGATTCCCACAGCGTTCTTCCGGCGTCCATTTTACCAGATGAGAGCAGCTAAGGTTGTAGTTTTACTTCATATTTTCCGTCCGAATTTTCGACGTCTTTACGTCTGAGTGCAAGACTTTATTTTGCCTAGATTTTGACCAAGAATTTCGAGTGGCTTAATAACTATCGCACCTCTTAGTTAACTGCGAGGTCACAATTTATTCCGTATTAAATTACCGCTGTTTCTTTTGTTTTTTTTTATGTAATTCTTTGATTAATTAATATAATTCGGGTATGTCACTACCGTAAATTTTGTAGCCCTATGACGAGGCAATTATTTAATTAAAACTAATTTTAGTAAATTCATTATTTTTCACTATATCCTTTGGGAGATGTTATTTAATTAGTAATATACCTAGTGATTTTCTCTACCGTTAAAATAATTGTATGTTACATGATGTGTTGCATCTTAAATCTAATATTTGTTAATAATTTTGCACGTCTTTTTGTAAGCTAGCAAATTTGTTTTTCACGTTGATCAATTAATTTACCTGAGCTAGATAATTTCATTTCTGTAGAAGCAAACTTTGGTTCCCGAACCTCAGTGTTTTATGGTATATTATAAAATTTCTTTTCTAATTTTACCTTTAACTATTTGACTTTGCTAATAAATAACCTTCATTTAATTTAATTTAGTTCATGTATTCGAACCTGGCGATGTGTTTTTTTGCGAATTTTACACATTTTAGACTAAGTCTTATATACTGACTTATTAGTTTCCTTGCGTTTATAAATAAATATTTACACCTTTGTATTAACATTGCCGTTGTGGCGTGTACTTGATAACATTTGTATTCTTAATGTGAGGTGATGAAACGTTTCTGCTACCAACCAACTACTGCTGAAGCGCAGAGATTATAATTTTGTATTAAGGCTTGTTTGTTTTTTTTAAAAATTTCTATTACTATAACTTAACGCTTAGTGTTCAAAATTTTACAACTGTCTAGCTTCATTTCTTTTTTTTTTATTCAAATTCACTTTTCATTCAACGCTTGTTTTATTGTATTACCTAATTTCACAATTTAATATTTCTTAAAAAAAAAAATAACCATTCAACACCTAAACTTTAATTAAATTTTGTTACATTACGTACTACCTTTTCTTTTATTTCTTTTACCTCTGCATACCTCAAAGTTTATTGTGACAAGCACGTACATAAGATTAGGTGCTACGAATATACAGGGAGTTCAATAGGTAACCCGCTGGAGGGACACAGCCAGTGGTAGCTCGTAGGAGGCGCAGGTAGGTTATCTGTAAGATAGCATAGTGTCCTGGTGCCCGGACAACGTCGCTAGCGTCGTTGCCGACCGACGCTCTACTTTTGGTGTTCTTATTTTCCTGAACCGTCACGCCGTCTGCGACAGAGTTAGCTCGGCCCTGCGTTATCCAGTTTAACATCCCATATTGCGATTCTCCGTTTCATTCCCTAATTCAGCCCGTTATCTTAATGCGACGTAGATCCGGTAGCAATGCTCATAAATACTTGAAATGTGTTATCAAAGGAATCTTGATAATAAATTTCTGTCCATTGTTCCCTTGAAATGGAGAATTAGAAATTACTATTATTAATGTCACTAAACACTCTTTTTTCTGTAAATCGATCGTGTGATGTCTGTCCCATGTCACTAGTGAACAAGTTAATATACCTATGATCCGACAAATACGTATCACCTAGCCTTGTATATACAGAAGCTGAATTATTTACAAAGATATTATCTATTAAAGTTTCTATTCCCAGTTACCCTCGTACACTCGCGCACAGTCATGTCTAACCCATAAGTAGCCATAGTATTAATCAAAGTCTGCTGTTCCCATGATGCTATACGCAAGTTGATGTTAAAGTCTCCACATACATATGGGTTTGTGTTCGGTGTAAATATGTCTAGTAAGTGCGTCAAGCAATTCAAAAACATCTCAAAATCTGATTGAGGAGGCCTATATAAAGTTACAATTATAGATTTTCAATTATTGTTCGTAAATCATATACCCGCAATCTCAAACACTCTCTCAACAGCATAATTGGTGAAATCAATTACCTCAGTGCATAAATCTTTCCGAGCAAAAACACAACTACCGCCACCAGAACTGTGCATTCTATGAAATTCACTTTTTAAGATATAATTTGCAATACTTATATTATCTGATTCGTTTGATTTAAGCCAAGTCTCTACCAAACATATAAAATATACTTTTGTCAGAAAGTTTATTGCTTAAACTACGTATATTTAAAAAACATATGTACGGAGAAAACGGAACATCGAAATCTTCATCATAACAATCCTCGCTCCCTTCAGCTGATGCTACTGATTCTGCTTTTTTGTGTTCTTAATATAAAAAAACGATTAATAAATTTCCCTTCGACCACAATTCCGGATTATTAACTTCTTCTAAATCACTGACAGGCAGAGAAATCTTGGATGAAGCATATTCTTCAGGATATTTAGCCCGCAATTGTTCACAAACTACATTATCAAAGTTATTATTTTTAAGGTGTTTTTCAATATTTTCTACTTTTGTCAATTTGTCTAATCGATAAACATTCAGATGTACCCTTATAGATATATATATATATAAATGGAAGAAGTAGATTCAATGAACCGGCAGGAACTATTACAAAAATTACGAAGTACGTAATTAACAGTTAAAACAATGAAACAAGGAAACTAACGTAAGGTATAAATGAAAATTTTATTTCTCTTGGAAATATAACGTAAATATAATAAATTTTAAACACTCCTGACGCCGTTATCTACGCCCGTGTATAAAGGATTTTTTGTACCAGTAGTAAAAAATCATAGCATTTTTACACATAATAAAGCGCCACGAAATGTCATTTCTCGACCTGGAACTAATAACAGGTAAATAATGGGCATATTATTCGCCTAGGTAAATAATGAAAACAAATAAAACGAATGCCGCAACCATGCAATCGCAGTAGTATGTATGTCAAGTTGTCAACCGTCAAAATTCATAGTAGTTTATTTTTATTTAGATCGGTATACCACAAATCATACCTAAAATCTAAAACTTATAAATGCTCGACCTCTAAGGTAAATTTAATAACTGTATTTTATGTCAACAATAGTAAAATATGTATGATAGTATAATTGGAGACAATATCCTAACACGTAACTATTATAGATGTAAAATAAATAACTCTATTTTAGGTTATGTAACAAAAATATGTATAATATGGAAACAATATAACACGTAACTATTACAGATGTAAAGAATTATTTAATTTATTTATAAAAATTGATAGTGCAATTATATTGAAAATTCCTGGTTTTATTGCAGGTGTGGTTGCGTAAGTAGATGTAGGTAGACCTTGTAACATACATGCTATATTTTTTATTTACTAGGGAATCTTCGATATTACCTTCAGCTACAAAGTGGTTCAATTATTACAAAGTTTTGAGACGAACCATTTTTGCTATTGTGGATGTGAATAATAATTAAATCATCTTTCATGATGACATCAGAAATTAATAAATTACACAGCTCATCTCTTCGGCATGCACCAGCAACACCAATTACAAAAGCAGTCTACAGGGTTATAAATTATCAATAATTTCAATGTATTAATATATAAACATACTACCTTAGCAGCAATGTAACATGTGTCGGAAGCCTCAGTTAGGAATTTTATAATTTCCTCGAGTAAATACTAATGATTTTTTGGGCTTATAATTTTCATTTTTCTTTTCAAAAAGGCAACTAATTTAAAACATGTTACGTTTTTTTTTTGGTTGTATTTTATCCTTTAATGGTTTAGTTTAATTGTCGGAATACGTAATTCGTTTTTGATTAAATTTATTTCGTCTTCCTACTACTACGGCCATCTGGTGTAGAAGTGCTTAAGAATCCTATTACACGCGTTCTGTCTTGCCTAGGTGGGTGTAACTTATACAGGCATTGTCGGGTAGATGGCGTATGTTATTTCATTTAATTAAATTGTTTCCTTAGTTATTGTTAATTTCGTTTTTTTTTAACTTCTTCGGCCCTGAGTTATGCAACAAATTATTAATAATTATTGTCCATTTTCCTATGGTTATTTGAACCTGTATTTTTGTCGTACGTTTAAAGTATTAGTTGGATCGTTCGCTCTTTTAGCACAATTGTCGTTGTGCGTTTCATGATCAGGCTTGACATGTTAGGCTCTTTCTCCTTTGATTTTTAACGGTCGTTGAGGAAGGTTGGACACGACAGAGCAGAATCATTTCTCTCAGCTTTACTTGAGAATGATGAAGAATTGAGTTTTTATCGTCGATAATCGCTTACGAAAGCGGATTTTATGGGGCTTCTCAAGTATTATTGGTGAATTTTGGCGTTGTACTTCATTCTTACGAGGATATTTTCTTCTGGGCTTGGGAATTGTTTAAGCTGCTGTAAGTATAGTTTCCACGTGTCTAATCGATCTTAATTTGTGTGTTTCTATATTTAAATTTAGCTGCTGGTGTTGGGCCTGACATAAACCCCATTTGAGCATTTTTGATTTTGGGGGTTAAGACGTGAGAACCACGTGCTTGTAATCTTACGGTGCCAAGAAATTGATTGCTGGATCTTGCGGTGAAGACATAATTAAGGTACAGATCATGGGATACTGTAGCCTTCATACGCTAATTTTCTGAGATGTCGTTAGCCGAAGATAAGAGAGGAGATTTCTTGTAACGTGTGGATCCGTAGAAGGTATCATGTTTAGTAGCTGTGGATGTGACTTCTTTAAGGTATTGTGACTGTGTAAATTTTCTCTGACATTATCCAGAGGGTAGAGTTTCATTGACTAAACAGTTTAGCTAATTTGTGTCAATATCGTGTAATTTGAACAGTGAATTTCAATTTTCCGGGCGGAATAATTAAATAAGTAATCGTATTTCCTAATTTAACTTCTTGTGGCCTGTGAGCCTTAATATTTTGAATTAATTAATTTAATGTAGTTTTATTAACATTAGTGACCCCATTTTGGAGGTTACTTTGACATTTTTGGAGACGTTACGTAGCCATTTTAATTTTGAATTTAGAAATTGAGCTAAATTTTGTGGTGTGTAGGGCAGTGTAGCCTCACATCGGTCTTGTGTAAATTCTTGGATGTTAATTAATGCATTTTAGTCTATGTTTGTAATTTATTTTGGTATAATCTCGTAAGAAATTATGGAATTTAATTAATCACTTTTTCTTATGTAAAGCATAGTTAACTAGCGCTATTTGGTTTAATAGAATTAGATATTTTATAACCTAGAGTCTGCACTCTGATGTCGAATAGATTGTCGATTGCCTCTAATATACAGAGTGTTTATTTTAGTTTTGACGTGTTGCAAATCACGATCAAACTGTTCGACTTTGGAGGGACTCCTGGCAAGTTGCCTTATGACTGTGTGCTTGTAAGAGTACTGTTGGTCAATTAATTTTAATTTTAAGATTGTTTCTTGCGTTTACCATTTTTGAATTTTTAAAATAATGTTATTGTTCGTCATTGATAAATTTTGAACTGTGGATCACCCTGGGTGGCCATTTAATGTTAATTAACCCTTCAGGAATTTAATATTTGCAACCGAGTTGCGCTTGAGATTTACTTTTCATTGTTTTTTTTAATTCTTTCGTTCTAAATATCTCTTGGGAATCAGAAATAAGAGTATATAGCCGGTTTGTACGGTAATGGAAATACGCTGTTGATACTGAATTGAATTTTCAATAAACTGATTGTTAAGTTGAATGAACGTGTGTTGGTCTTATTTTCTTATCACCTGGGGAGTTTTATATTGGATCTGGTCCGGGGTCTGAATATCTGTTGGGCTCAGCATATTTTTACGGATAGGCGCCCTGACATCTCAACCTTCGACTTAGTACGGTGTTCGAACTCGCCCTTCTCTGACTGTAGCTGGAGGCAGTGCTGACTCTCATATTTTACATCGACCCTTGGGGAAGTAAGAGGTAAGACTGAGTGTTATAAGTTGGTGATTAGATAAATAGACAAGCGTCCTCCTAAAGTATAATAGAAGGTTAATTACCGTGGTGGTACTTAATTCACTACCTTCTTGGAATTTCTGGGTACCGATTTGGTTAAGGCCTCGGCCATTTTAATTTAATTACAAGAGGGTAGCAAACATTTTGATATGTTAATATCGTCTTTTAAGACAAAGTCGAGGCTTTTTTATTTTTTGAATACTATTGAATATACGCCAGAAGTACGTTTTCAGAAGTTACTACTGTATTTTTGAAATTACATAATTTTTTAAATTCTGTATATGTTTTATGTATAAGTGTTTAGATTTATGCGGAAGCAAGTTCTCAACTGCCTGTTCTGCAGTTTCGTACATTTCAGGTGGTGTACATCTGAACTCTTCAAACATTATAAATGGAATGAATAATAATCTAATAAATACTTGACTTTTAGTTTCAGCATTTATGTCAAAGCTTATTTGTCAAATTTATCAACATCAAAATATAGCCTACTTATTTGTTTATATGAAGTTTTATTACATGGGCATTCTTACATATAGTCCAATTAGACTACTGGTACAAAAAATAGTATACATACTACGGTTGAGAAGACTATTATTGCCCTTGTGGCTTAAATTCCTCGACGCTGCGCGCCTCGGAATTTAATCTCGCCACTCGGGCAATAATAGTCATCTTCTCAACCTTGGTATGTAATTAACTATTTTCTACAAACACCGTTAAAAGTTGACATTTTGACACGGCTAACTTGACTTAAAAATGCGATTTTATAGCGTAGCGTGTTAAAAAGGCCACTTTTAATACTAGTGTTAAAAGTAAATGACAGTTTGTCAAAAATGCCAACAGAAAATTCCGTACATATCAAATGATTTTTATTACAATGAAAATTACATATTATTAGGATAATTAATATTAAATGTACAGTTTGTGCAATTGGAGATATTTATTCCATGTGTTGCCTGTACTTGCAGAATTATTATTTGCAGACAAATAGTTCATAGGAACTAAAATATCGTGATTTAAATTATCATTTGCAATAGAATTATTAGATAGATCTGGGAAGATGGAGTGAGCAATTTTGTTTTCTAGAGAATCCTCTAGGTAACCTTTAGCAACGGTGGAACTCTTCCAGCCTCCATGTCGCTTAATTGAGCATAAGCTTGCACCAGAATCTGCCAGCAAAGTAGCAGATGAACGTCGGAAGCAATGTCTCGTATAAGATTCTGGAATCGGCAATTTCAAAAACATTGCGATAATTGTAGGCATCTTGCCAAACGAATTTATTCCAACCGCTTGACTTGTGCATTTATTATTAGCGTATTTAATAAATAAACGTCGATGTTTTATATTAGATGGACGTAATGCTTCGTATTTGCGATACACGTTTATATATGAGCCAATAACGGTAAATATTCTTTGGGTACTGGTTTTAGTATCTGGTATAGTAACTAGTAACACATTTCCTCTATCTTCAATGTCGACAAGCGCCAAATATACCCATAACAACAGCTACTTTGAACATCATATATTTTTCATCTGATGCTTCAGAAATAATTCTATCAATTTCTTGTCTTGTCAATATTTTTGGTTTTCTTGGTCGTTAACCTTTTCCTTTCCGTTTCAAAATGCAATAAGTTTATAATATTTACTAATATCAAGGTTGTCTTTTATATTTAGCAAAAGTTTTTTCATCGAAAAATGTAACCAAAGAGTAGAAGATTTCCAAAATTTAGACCTTACACTATTAAAAATGCTATTTTATTTCACTCGTAAATAAATTGCGACACTCGCTAATGCTCGTGCCGCAAACTTTTGCTCGTGAAATAAAATCGCACTTTTAACACTTGTATCGTAAATAACTATTGCCTCATAAATTCCTTATTTTATTGCCATTTTTTGCTCTGATTCTCGGACTCTTGTCGAGCATAAACAGATGTTGCAGTTCCCCCTATGAATTAGTGCTATTCAGATATAATGTAAACAACACACAGTTGTTTACATTATTTCTTTGCTCGGTTGTAGCTCCCTGGTAGTTTAGCTCGCTCGATTCCGCGCCCTAAACTGTATGCATCTGGTACATTATGGCTCTTAACCACTCTCTCATTTGACCTTTGTTCTAGGAATTATTGGGAGATTTATCATATAAATGGTACGATAACTTCTAGTGTGTAAGGCTCATCAGTTAGCGTAATCGTCTTCACTTTCAAATTAGTATCTATTATAAATTTTCAATTGTTGTGCTGCCGTAAAAGCAAATTCGTTGATGTATTACAACTAGACTTAAAATTAAGAAAAACAAATTTAAAATTTAATTATAATTCATCGAATAGTCTACTTTTTTTTTCTTATTTTAAATTTATGTTTAACTAAGTCATATATAATCTACAAAAAGTACCGCAAACATGCCAAACATGATGATATATAAAAACTAAAAGCATATTGAGTGATTTACTATAGGTACTAGTCGTACGTGTAAAAAACTAAAAAGAAAATGTATCGGAAATCTCAGTATTCAATACTAATGTATTTGCACTCTCAATGTGAAATAAAAACAAACAAATGTTTAAGATTTACACTATATTTAATAATAACGACAGCTGTTTCGCTACACTGTAGCTTCTTCAGGTTGACATACAATAATAAATATATACATACACTTGACTCTTACATATAGTGTGTGGTTATTAGGAATTCTTAGAACTAATATAATAACTATATATAAGAGTCAAGTGTATGTAGATATTTATTATTGTATGTCAACTTGAAGAAGCTACAGTGTAGCGAAACAGCTGTCGTTATTATTAAATATAGTGTAAATCTTAAACATTTGCTTGTTTTTATTTCACATTGAACATGGATTTACATCAAGTAAAGACCAACTCAATCCAATATTTGCACTCTCTATTTAAATCATATATTTTATTTATTTATATCGGGTGTCCCAGAGGAGCGGCAAAATCCATTATTGTAGATAATCTTAAGCTCTACAATTTAAAAATATTTTCATTACAGAGTGTTCCACAACGACGAATCAGCACCAACTTATGTTTTTTTTTAAATGGAATGCTAAGCATTTTCTTACATTCTATAGCCCCTGATTAAACTGACATTATTTGCATTTGTTCATTTTCAACTGTTTCTGAGATATGGCGATTTTTCATGAAAAATTGTCCAACATTTGGAAGGTTGCTATGAAATAACGATTGATGATGAAATACATATTATAAGCTCAATTAGAAGAGACATCATTTCAGTACGTGAAATTGACGTTTATTTTGGTATATCTACGCATGTTCTTTAGAATTCTCTATGAATTCTAAAAAAAAAAAAAAATGGAACACCCTGTATATTTATATGTCATTGAAAAGTACTTAAAATTTACTAATTAAAAATACATACTTTCTAGTGCCTTTGGGCGATATTGCAAAAGTTATACGATATTATTTTTATTATATCTGAATAAACCCGATTACGATTTAAAAATATGAGTTACCTTGACTTAATTACACATAGCATAATTAAAATGAATCAAAAAGAGTTACTTTTAATATTTTAATTACAAATAAGTAATTTTTAATAAAATTTTAAATCTCATAACATGAAAAGTTTGGAAGTTCATGAATTAACAATAGTTAAAATATCGCAGTCGGTCTGTGTCATAAAATTGTTTATTTTCATACTTTAAATTTTAAGTTACTTTATAATTAGAGAAGTAATACTTAGATTGCCAAGTTGTCTTACTTCAACAACACCAATGCTCCCTCGAGTACATCGTCCATCACCACAAACCTTCACTTGGAACGCTACTGCAGAGTATGTAGATAATAATGAAACCAATTTTTCCAAAAATGTTGTATAAGCAACTGCATATGTTTATAACGATGCACTAATGATGCTCTCTCTTGTGGAACAGCTGCTTCTGGTACAACTCGTAAGTTATTGCCAATAAGGAAATGACCAGGTGTTAATATGGTGCAGTCTTCGGGAATGTTGGTAAGAGGAATGAGCGGTCGGAAGTTTATAATGGACTCTACCTGCACTAAGACAGTATAAAATTGTTCGTATGTAAATGAAACATTATGCATTATACGTGTCAAGTGGTGCTTTGCTAGCTTTACAGCTGATTCCCATAAGCCGCCCATGTGAGGAGATCGTGAAGGTATAAAATGCCATGTTATTTTATTTTCTAAGAAGTAATCACGAGCTAACGGGTTCTCAGTTAAGGCTTTAAATTCTCGTAAGAGTCGATTATTAGCACCAACAAAATTAGTAGCATTGTCAAAGTAAATATGTAAGCTTAATCCACGTCTGCCGACGAAACGTTTGAAAGCGCACAAAAAGGCTTTCAATGAAAGATTTGTTACTAATTCAATATGCACTGCCATTGTAAGAAAATATATAAAAATACATATTGCTGTGACTCTTACAAATTTATATATAAATGAAATAAATTTAATTTATTTAATCAATGTGCAATTGAGAGTCAAGCACGCATCCCAGTGCTAGGCCTTATGCTAGACTAAGATACAATGAATTTTCTGCTGAAAAGTAGGTTAAGCAAAAAATTTACATACAACTAGCTCAGTTTAAAATAAATAATTCTCTCAGGGGCAGAAAATATGAGTAGATTCTCCAATCGATTCTCCTGCTCTTTAATTATCTCCAGGTCAGGTAAAGAAAATAAAATGCAAAATAAATCTTAACATCTAATTTATTAAAAATAAATTTAAACGAATTCAAAAATTTTAATATACAAATATTTACATACAAAGAATCTATATCTCAAACATCATTCAAATCTATACATCATAATTAATAAAAAATATTATAAGAAATAAAATAAATGAAGTCATAACGTCGTGAGAAGCTTATGTCTTAAAATGTGAACGTTATTATTATGATTTATATTTGTCATAGATACATGTAAACAATCAACATCTTTAAATAAAATAAAATAAAATTACACATGATGAATTGTACTGGAATATAAATAACCAAAAAAATTTACGCGATTTACTGTTTGCGAACAAAATATAAACATTAAGGATATGGCTTTGCCCTAATTAGTCCTGTCCGGCGCCTTTTCTCGCTCCCAACACAGTACCATCAGATAGCAAATTCACACAGATGAGTACCCCAAAGTTCCACCCTACGAGTATGTCTTTTCAACTCGTCGGACACAACCCGAACATACATCACAATGTGCTCACTCCTTAAGGAATATATATATATATAAATAAATTTTATATAAATAAAATGAAATAAAATAATGTCTTTGCGTATTCAATAGATTAACTCAGCCCTGATTAGTTCTGCCTGGTGCCTTTTCTCGCTCCCAAACGCAGTACCACCAAGACCAATTCGTGTCTTTCAAATTCACCAGGACTCCATGCTATGAATTAAATAACGACTTAATTCATTTCACACATTCCTGATGTATTATTCAACACGTTAACATTGAACACCCAAATACAACAAAAATATACTTGATATACATATAAGAAGAAATAATATATACATTAAAAATAAACTTTACCTTCTCGTGAAATTCCAATACAAAAACACCACTACAAACAAAGAATTTGGTACACCACTATACACACATTTATAACAAATATTATCTAATCACCTTAACTCTTCGTACATGATTTCAAACTCATCCATGATAAATTTCAAAAAGAACTTGTTCACTTATATATATCCTATATACACATAAAACAAAATTATTAATTTCAAATCCCTTTTGTATGATAAATAAAATTGAAAAGAAAAAGTAAATTATACAAAAATAAAATGATTATGCTATCCAAAGCAGTCATTACAATCACTAGAATGTTTTGTCATAATGTATGGCATAGTACCCCTAACACTCTAGAAAAAGAAAATAAAAATGAAATTAAATAAATTCAAAATCCGAATTTATAAATAAAATTATCTCATACATAAATAATTATTCAAGAATAACTACAAATCTCAATGTAATACACGTTGCATGTTATCAGAGAAAATATTACAAGTGTTGAATCTTGTTAAAAATTTTATAAGTGTCGAAAATCTCAAAAATTATTCTAAGTCCAGATTTAAGAGTAATCCTTTTAAAAAGAGGAGGGAGTGGTTTATCACCTACTTTTAGACTATTTAAAGAGAGCGGTTTGCACCAGCTGTCCTCGAAATTTTATCCGTCAGCTCTTTTATGCCTAATTTTCTTTATAAAAACGTGCGGCAATTCTCGGGATGTACGAATCCACCTCCAAAACTGCACATCGACGGTGCTGCTCTTATCGGTCACTTGGGAAAACAGCGCACTAACAATCCTTGAAAAAGGTAAACAAATATGTGAATATAAATTTGTCTACACGTTTATGACTCATCCATGCATCTGGCGAACAATATTGCTTGCGCCGGCCTACACGGTCGATCTTTGCCGGTGCCAGTATTCTTCGGGCGAGAAACACTTTCTCATTATTGAAAACGTAACATTCAATGCGTAACTTAATATTATGACTTTATAAAAATTTTACTAAGATTCTTTTATTGTTTTACTTAAATAAAAATAAAATTTTTGCAAATTATTGACATAGTGAATATTTACATACACATCATAATAAAAATAAATGAAATAAAAATTAATTTAAATAAAATCTTGAAGTGATCTTGATTATATTTATTTATAATTTACAACCCAACTCAAGATCACTGCAATATGTATGACTTCAATATTTTCCTGCTTCGCACAGTACTATCCTTTATTAGAAAGGGTCCTGCGTAATCCACTCCACATGAACTGAAAGGTTTGGAAGGAATTATTCTAGATGCAGGCAATTTCCCATTTTCTGATTGAAATGATGTGGATTTACACGAGAACATACTATGCATTTTCTTAATACTCTTCGAATTTCCCATCTTCCATTTAATGGCCAAAATTTAGTTCTAATTGTACCTAGAACCGTTTAGTTCCTGCATGTAAGTTTTTGTAATGCTCATGTCGATTAAATAGCGTTGTAAAATGATGTTTGACTGGGATGCTTGTTGTCAAAAGAAAGCTCCGCATGTTCTAACCGACCGCCCACTCGCAAGATGTCTTGATTATCCAAAAACGGATCGAGCGTTGTTAATCTGCTACTATTAGGTAGTTCTCAAACAACTGATCTCTGATGAAAAAACATCTTGTTGAATGTGTTTGATAATTATTGTTATACCTTCGTCCATTTCTTGATTAGTAGTATAACCTCGATGACGTAATTCATCTTTCAAACGACTATTATTTTTGAAACGTACGACGTAACTCATAATATGTAAAAGTTTAGCATAAGACGAATATTTATGCACAATTTGGCTAATATAATTTTCAGTCGGTTCGTGAGTAGCTGCTAATGCGATTGAAGTCTTCAATTCAGGAACTTCTTCACTTGGAATAGTGACACTAGCTTGATTAGGCCAATTCTCTGGTTCCTTTGAGAGCCATTTTGGTCCTTTAAACCACAAATTGGAATCCAAAATCTGATCTGGATTCAATCTGCTGGATTTTCGTTAGACTGTGCATATCGCCACTGTGAAGTATTTGTGAGATCCCGTATCCTGGAGACACGATAGTCAACGAATGTCTCTTATTTGCTTGTATCAGTACCCTAGTAGCACACAATATCGGGCCAACGTTGGCTGCTGGTCGTTTATTTGTTGGCCTGACCTTGGCGGCTGATATCAATCCGATGTGAAAGTGTTAACATTTTACAACATTGGATAAATATCATTGCATGATATTGGCCCAACATTTTGCACAGACATTTTTCCGATTTGAGCATAAATCGGCTCAGGGTCGGCAGCTGACACTGAGCCGATTTGAAGCAAAATCGGCCGATGATCGTAAGGGAATATTGGCTGTTGATCTGCGTACGACATCGTATTGCTGTCACGATGCGATATGTATATGATTTTATTTACCTACATATATATGATGTACGAAGTGATATAAATACAAAAATATACCGCCATTTTGCCAACATTAAATTTTTAGTAAATTTTCATTATATCGAGTGGTTCCTCTTTACTTGAAGACACCTAAATAAATAGTTTATTAATAACGCAATAAGTAAAAATACTTTTACCACTGATAGAGGTCATTACGATTAATATTTTTGTTGGAACGAATTTTTAAAGAGTCTAAATCCGGCCTACTATGATAAAAAAAACTCTAGTGCAAGTAGTCATATAGTAACGATGAAAATAATATAAAATAAATTTAAAAAAAGTTGTTGCTAATCACTAAAAGACTCCAAATACAAAGTTTCGCTGAAATTTTTCCTACATTTTTGTCTATAAACTCAATCAAAAAATTCTTATCACAAGAATTGAAACAATTGAAATTAGATTGAACATTGAATTACAATTTTGAAACATTAATTAAATTGGATATTTTTTAATTAAGTAACTTCAAACACTAGTTTTTATTTTAATCATAATTGGTCAGAATTAGACTCCCAAAAAATCATTTTCCTATAAGAATATTTATTGTAATGGCCTATATCACTGGTAAGGGTTTAACACATATGGCGTTATTAATAAACAAGTTATTGTTTGTATTCATGTAAAGTGAACACATTGTACATTCAAGGAAGTCAACTATGATGTAATTTTATGAACAGCTATTCTAAGGTAGCATATTATGACATGCTACCCTGAAATCGCTACACCATAGTTAACTTCCAATTCAATATGAATACATATATGAATGTCACTATTAAATTTAAGTTGACGCAATACAGTAAAGAAATACATGCAATAAGCGTACGACTACAAAAAAAATGTATGTTTTGAATGAACGGACGTCGTAAACAGATAGATAATAAATGTGAATTAAATGAAGACAAAATAAATATTTTCACAAATTTAATTTCTTTATGAAATAACGCCAGGATTATACATATATTTATAAATATAAAATAAATATATAATTGGAAATATAAATCATAATTTGTTATAAAAAAAATGCCAAAATTTTAAAAAAATAATAAAAGTACATACTGTGGAGAAAATTAAAAAGATGGTGAAAGATATACGATCTGTTAAATTAATATAGTTGTTAAGAAATTTGATGAGTATATGATAGCATTTTCAGATTTGACATTTATTGTCAACTTTTAAAGATATTTAAAAGAAGAATGAAAATTGCCGAAATCTTCAGTTATCCATATCTTCGTAACCATTAAGGTACAACAAAATGACATATGGTAATAATTTTTACGTAGAATTTAATAATTTTAGTTAAAAATTTATGACACATTTAATTATCAAGATATGACAAACTAAATCAGATTTACTTCCACCCTGACAATTTAGGTGAAAATATGATATTAATGCACTTATAATAAAATTCTTACAGACATTTTCAAATAAAATTATTATATATCTGTGTTGCTTCCAGTCTCTAAAAGTTGGGATATTCCATTACCAGTGCAGTTAAATTGTCTTGTATCCAGCTTTTTCGGTATCTGGTCAATCCTACCGCCTTCTCTATCACTTCCTGTAGCAAGCCATCAGCCAGTACATTAATCGTTATCCATATCACTAGAGTTTTCAAAACGACGGCCTACTACATCTGCGAGCAAACGAAACATATTTATTAATATGATGGTAGATATAAAATAGATATACAGGGTGAATCAATAGCCGCTTCTTCGATTGCTCTTTTGTATTTTTAATAAAAGAAAAAACACTTAGTGGAGGATTCATGGTTGCTTGGGATGCATATTCTAAAAATACTTTAAACTCTGACGCACTTCCGGTTTCACCGGAAATACATTAAATTTATTTTTTTATATGACCTCCCCTATATATTTTTGGATTTTCTGGTACTGCATTATATTGCTTATTCAACTGTTTCTTCCGAGGGGGAAACCGCTGACTCAAAAGCGTACACCATAATCCCACCATATGTAAATAATCCCACATAATCCAATATAATTCCACACAATTCCAAATAATTCCAAATAATTCCTAATAATTCCTAATAATTCCAAATAATTCCAAATAATTCCAAATAATTCCAAATAATCCCATGTAATTCCAATAATCCCAAATAATCCCTAATTATTTCTTTATATGTTCCACTAGTTCTGAGAATTTTGTGCGCGTTTTAAAGGTAAATTAAGGTTGAATCGAAGGTTGAATATACATTTGTTGAAAAAGATTTGTTTTATTTATACACTACTTAAGGAAAACATATTATCACAGCAAAAGTAAAATTCATAAACTTAAATATTCGTGAAAAATAAAAAAAATCCAATTAAATAATAATAATTAGTCTTTAACACAGAATTTAATCTCAGATTTAATATTATCATATTTCTTATAAATTTCGGCGTATGTGATTTCATCTAAATGAAAAGGTTCCATTTCGGTGGCAAATTTAACGGGGCCGTAAAAAATATATTTGAAATCAACCGTAGCAACGTCTTGTTTAATTTTTGGCGAGGTAAACATTTTATTTTGCTTCCTTCCACGTGTTAAAAAATAATTTTAAAAATTGTATTATTGATAATTTCAATAATTTGACCTACATACCACCGTTCATCATAAAAGACAGCGTAAAATTTATTACACTCAATTGCACTTAATAATGACTACTGAGTGATGGGTCTGTGATGGGATTTATTTTGCCTGTCTTGATTTTCTATACCATCAGACGATTTCCATTTCGAGCATAAGGCTTCTGGTCCACCTGGTTCCTTTTCTTCAAAAGAATTATCACTAACAATCGAGCTAGCAATAGGACTTTCAATATTGTTAGGATGTTCTTGTTGTTTGATATCATTATTGAACGAAGGAACAATGAGAGTATTGCTAATTATAGTTATTGCTTTGCAGGCTTTCCCAACATTTTTTGCTTTATCATCTTCTGAATTTTGTAACGAAGGTATCACTTGATGAACTGGATTACCTTTTTCAGCATGTTCTATCGAAGTATTCGCTTCAGAGCAAGAAATCTGATTAAAAAACCACTTAATATCTTTATTCTCACTTTTTTTCTTTGGATTACAGATCAAAGATGGGCTTGACGTTGATTTTAGTGTGCCGGTGGTCTTAGATACGGAACCAGGTGCAGAATAAGCACTTATATGTCTAGATAAATACTTGTAAATATTTCCAAAAATCCGTTTCTTAGAATGGCCTGGCTGTTGCGCATATTTTTGAATTTTATAGGAACTTTTACAGTAGCATCTCATAACGCAATATAGCTCATTTCGTATTCCATATTTGGTTTCGAATAATATTTAAAAATTTTTTTTTTTTAAAAAGTACGATTGGTCGTGGCTGATGCACTTATGTTTAATCCAGTTTCTTATAGTACGTGAAACATGAGAAGTTTCTTCTGGGAGATTTGTAGAGATCTCGTCGGTAACTACCGATTGTGAGCCTCATGCACCCACTAATGTAATACTTGCCTGTCGACCTGTCCCTAAAAGTAAAGCAAAACTTTATTCTGAAATCCGTTCTTAATACCCCTTCATCTTCAAGAACCACAAGTAGAGTAGCACTTCTATTATCCGAGTTAATGTGGATCGGATCGTGCTCCAATAATCAAAATAGGTATACTCGTATATATATAAAATCATAAATGAATGTTAGAGAAAGGTTTGGTATCTTTTTCTAAATAATAATTATTCTACCTTTTTTAAAATTTGGCATTTTTACTAACCTCGTAACCAACTACGTAACTGACTTATGAATGTGTAATATTCTCGCTGCACTAGACAGAAATGGAGTAATAGCGAAGTGAATAGCACACTAATTGAAAAGAAAAATAACATTCGACAATATTCACACCGATTTTGTTAAAAACTTCGCATAAAATTAAGAATCAGGGGTCGGATAATATGGAGTACGATTAACATATAAGAAAATTGTTCGGATAATCTAGGTTCTACTGTACATATACTATACTATAGCTTAACTGAGGTCTCGGCCGATATCTTCGCTAACCTAAAGTTCCAGTGCACCAATTTGTTGCAAGGGATTTATCTTGCGTTTTAGATTGTTGTAGAACGTTTCTTTTGAAATGGCTGGAAATTATGGTAATTAATCTTCTGTGACCTTGTATAAGTTTGAAATTTTCTGATTTTTTCGAAAATATTCCCAAATACGATTCATATTCCTCCTTGGGAATTAATGTTGGTACTGTCCCGGCCATAAATTTCTCCACCTCCAAGATGTCATCAGCTGTGATTTGAGCAAGTAATTGTGCGTTAGTAAATCCATTGATCCTTAAAAGATTTTTTATGCAGACAGGCACGGAAATATTTATCTTAGCACTCATCCCCTGTTTGTGAAACTTCCATCTAAAGAAAAGAACGGGCGCTTACAAATTACAATTACTTTCTTGGTAAACGACTTGGTAATAGATTTCAAGTGATCATATCTTGATTTCAGCTGTAAAAATTATCCTCAAGATTATCTGTACAATAATTCAGTGGCAGCAAAAATAAACAGCATAACATCCTAGATTATCACATCATACCGCATTACACTGACTTGTATAAATAAAATGCCGAGTGGAAGGCGCATACATTCAAATCTCGGTTCAAACCAGTGTACGACCAGAAATTTCCCGCAAAATATCGTATGATCAAGTAATGAGTCGTAAGGCGTCCATTCGTGGAAGTGAAAAACTACCAAAGGCACTTTTTGTAAAAATTCAATTTGATTTTTACTACTGTGATTGAACTATGGATATGACATTTAATTTGAAGGGATGATTCGATTACATAAAGTATTGTTGATTATACAGGACAATAGATACAAAAACATTCTTTCTGATGACTGTGTAATCCGTCATAATTCTACCAAGTAATCACGCATAATCCCATATAATTCCAAATAATTCCATGTAATCCGATATAATTCCAAATAATCCCATGTAATCCGATATAATCCCAAATAATTCCACATAATTCCAATAATCCCAAATAATTCCTGGAATTCCTACGGGGTGTACACCATAATCCCTCAGCGGTTTCCCCCTCGGTTTCTTCTTTCTCAAAATTTGGCAATAGTTTTTGAGTTATTAATTTTTTTTGAAAATATTTGACCAAAACACGTGCTCTGAAAAAATTATTTTCACATTGTTCTTAAAAGTAAAACATTAACATTGGTAGTGCTTGTAGCCAAGGAAATTCTGCATCATTTGGTATAAGTTGTACTCGACAATACCTCAAAAAACTTGTTTTTTCAAAGCCTACTTCCCGAAATTTTCACATACCAAAAACTTATTTTTTTTAAAATACAACACCCGATATTTTATTGTGGTATTTTGCTCTTTATTCTCTTTCATTTTTGTTAAACATGTCCTATACAAATTTATAAAAGCATTGCTATTAGTTATCATCAAAGTAATTAGTCTTATGAAGAGTTAATAGATATGATTGACCTTTTAGGTGAATCTAAAAGAAACTCTTTGCTAGCATCCATACCTTATGCACAGTGAACCCTGGTAGAAGTCAACAGAAGCCAGAAACCTTCAAAAGTATAAAGGAACGGTTCGAGTGAACTGAAAGTATTGAATATGACAAAAACGAATACTGGTCACTTGCGCTCGGCGCACTTGCGCTCCTACCTGAAATCGACCTATTTGCGCTCTGACCCTAATGACAAGAAATTAATGATATCTTCGCCGGCCGACTTGCGCTCCCGTTCTCTCGGGATATATACATGTAGAAATACATAAAACTTAGGATATATATATATTGTTCATAGTGCCTTTCATATTAGATGACCTACCTTATTGAGGCGAGTATATGAAAATTACTTATTGTAGGTTTTTATAAAATATATATACTCGCTTCAGTAGGGTAGGTCATTTAATATGAATGTATATATACATAAAATAACAAGAAAGAGAATAATAACGGGTAAATTCCGCTGTAGAGCAACCGTAGACACGTGTTTCTGACTCATTGGTCGTCGTCAGTACGGTGTAGCCAAGGAATAAGGTGGGATAACCTTGGAGATGTAAGCTACACGGAAGACCATCAGGTGACAGACTCCCATTTGTAGCTTCAGCTAGAAGATCCTCAAATCTGAAGACAACAACTAACGTCTTCAGATTTGAGGATCTTCTAGCTGAAGCTACAAATGGGAGTCTGTCACCTGATGGTCTTCCGTGTAGCTTACATCTCCAAGGTTATTAACCTTATTCCTTGGCTACACCGTACTGACGACGACCAATGAGTCAGAAACACGTGTCTACGGTTGCTCTACAGCGGAATTTACCCGTTATTATTCTCTTTCTTGTTATTTCATGTATCCGCGTTATTTCCATTTTTTGATATATACATAAAACTATACAAGAATTATTTTTTTATGTATCTCTAACCTGACCGAAACTGTTTGCTACTTCAATTCGTATTTTTATTATATAATTACGTGACTATGTATAGAATAACTCAAACCATTTTTTCTTGAGTATTTTGCCAAATTAATAATAATAATAAAACAACACTTTCCTTTACATTTCATCCAGACTTAGGACTGGCAAAGTTTAATACATAAATATAAACTTTGGTATGTTTAAAAGTGTGTAATATATCTTTCCTTTTTGAATAAAGAAATCGTCAATATTTATGCATTTTGTAGAAAAACATGTCATTATATGAAAGTAAGTATGTCTTCCTTTTTGAATAAAGAAATCGTCAGTATATTATATGTAAGTTTGTTGCTTGATTCTAGCCTTTGAATATAACCCATCGTTCTTAATAATAGTCCTATGTCCTTCTTTTCTTCATATTTTTTTAACGTTTTTGAAATTCTGCAATCAACTAAAACATATCTTCTTTTGCGCCGTTGTCCTTCTAAATTTAGAGTGCTTCTGTCGCATATGTGATCGCAATATTCTGCCTCTTTAAGTAGACTTTTTATTAGTTGGTATATATTGGAATGTGGCTTTATTAGCTTATTTAAGCGATTATTCCATCCTTCAAGAATGTTATTACTGCGATGTCTTTGATTATGGCAGTTCCACATTTCTCTAGTGATTGTATCGTTTTTCAACCACAGGTTAATAAAATAATCGTAGAATTCGTTTAATTTATCGGAATTTGAAGTCGTCTCATGTATGCATAACCAGCCGTCATCGATATCAACCACGGGTATGTACGCCAATGCAGCACACATTTTTATGTGTAAACGTATATCGTCATTGTTAATGTATTCTGAAGTGAGTCCAATTTTTTGGATGTTTCTCCATAAACATTGATTATAATGGAAATTACATCCAGAAATCCTGGCCTCTGGAAAATCTTTTAACGCACAAATTACTGCTTGCTCAAAATCTACTTCTATTAATGTAGGTTTCCCACATGGAAGCTTTGTTTTTAATGAAGAAAATAATCTGTTATAAGTCTCCTTTGTTCTATTGGGAAGTAAAGCGAACAGTACAGGAATTGTGTTTGTTTCATCTTCTGTGCTACCGATATCAATATGAATAGTATATAATTGACTGAATTGTCTGCCACAGCTCTTAAAAGTGCCATCCATAAATACCGTGGAATTGTTATCAGTAAGAATACGCCTGCATATGTTGCTCGCAAACACCAACATTCTTTCTTCCGCTAAATGATTACAGTTATCGATAAACAAAAAACTTGAACTATCTTTCATCGTTAGAATTTCTTCCGGGAATGTTATTCCCGATGACGTAGTAGGAAAGCTTGAAATTACACAAAAGGTTTCTGAAACTCTTATCATAAACACAATACATTGCAACGTTCGGTACAATAAACGATGGCTTATATTCAAAAGCTAGAATAAAGTAACAAACTTACATATAATATACTGACGATTTCTTTATTCAAAAAATAAAGACATATTACACACTTTTAAACATACCACAGTTTATATTTATGTATTAAAGTTTGCCAGCCCTAAGTCTGGATGAAATGTGAAGAAAGTGTTGTTTTAATAACTTTTATCTGACTATTATAATTCTATTGTTTAATTGCCTGTTTTATTATTATTATTAATTTGGCAAAATACTCAAGAAAAAATGGTTTGAGTTATTCTATACATAGTCACGTAATTATATAATAAAAATACGAATTGAAGTAGCAAACAATTTTGGTCAGGTTAGAGATACATAAAAAAATAATTCTTGTATAGTTTTATGTATATATACGTTCATATTAAATGACCTACCCTATTGATGCGAGTATATATATTTTAGAAAAACCTACAATAAGTAATTTTCATATACTCGCCTCAATAAGGTAGGTCATCTAATAGGAAAGGCACTATGTACAATATATATCCTAAGTTTTATGTATTTATACATGTATATATCCCGAGAGAACGGGAGCGCAAGTCGGCCGGCGAAGATATCATTAATTTCTTGTCATTAGGATCAGAGCGCAAATAGGTCGACTTCAGGTGGGAGCGCAAGTGAGCCGATACCGACAAAAACAGCGGACAAAATCAATAACTGGTGGGGATAATAAGTTTATGATACTTGACAGCCAATAAGATAGGCATAGGACATTGTTAATAAAAATGAAAGAGAATAAAAAGGAGCAAACTGTCACAATAAAATACCGAGTGTTGCATTTAAAACAAATAAGTTTTTGGTACGCGAAAATTTCGGAAAGTAGGCTTTGAAAAAACAAAGTTTTTCGAGGTATTGTCGATTGCAACTTATACCAAATGATGCAGAATTTTCTTGCCTAGAAGCACCACCAAAGCTAATGTTTTTACTTTTCAGAACAATATGAAAATAATTTTAATTTTAATAATAATGAACACGTGTTTTGGTCAAATATTTTCAAAAAAAATTAGTAACTCAAAAATTATTGACTTAATTTTGAAAAACAAAAAAGTTGAATAGGCAATTTAAGACAGGACTAGAAAATTCAAAAATATATAGGATGTCATTTAAAAAAATTAAGTTCCGTAAGTTTCCGGTGAAACGGGAAGTAAGTCACAGCTTAAAGTATTTTTACAATATGCGCCACAAGTAACCATTAATCTTCCACTAATTATTCTTCGTTTTATTTAAAACACAAAAGAGCAATCGAAGAAGCGGCTACTAATGACTGAGCCTGTATAATACAAATAATTTTATGCTATGTTTTATCTAGTATTATGTTGAAATAGGCAGTAATATGTTCAGCAATAGAAAATATTATTCAATTCTAATTGGTAAATAAATAATCAGTTAATGCAATGTAGGTTTTAAAAAAACAAATGTTTGGAACCTGCGCAATTAAACCACTAAGTAAATTAATATGTCTCTCATTTAAATTATATACAGCCTGTAAATGTTAGCGTATAGAAATTCAGTATATTCAACTGGCAATTAATAAAGGCAGTGCCATTTGGAAAACAACACACTACCTACAATCACCAGGTATATAATTGTTTGACAGAAAGGTATTTTCTTCTTCTTCTCTTCGTGAAAATTGCATCAATAACGTCGTCATCATACATTTCTTCATGATGATATGTACAGCTTCCTTAATTGATTCTCCAGAGGTATAAAACTTGTATCTAAAAAGTAAGTTAAAGAGTTAAAAACGCGCAAGTGTTCCATAAAATAAATATTTTCTTCTTTGTCGTTTTAAACTGCTCTAATATTATATTAGCAGTTTTAAAGTTATTTTTCTTTGGTCTAACGCTGCGCACCAATTAAACAAAATACATATTCTTTCAAAGTATAATACACATAATTTCGACAAATTATTAGGTTGGTGTACACAAATTAGACGAACTACATATTTGTGAAGTTAATTAAATATTAATCTGACATTTATAAATGAAAATAAAATTATTAAAACAATATTCAGTAAGAATTTGAAGTTTAAAACGTTTGTCAAACATTTTGTCTTATTGTTATTGTATAATTGGTGTGCAACCAATGTTATAATATGATTAAGATATTATAACATTACTTTATTATCATTTATTTAACACATATATTTCTGAACGTCTTCCCTGATATTTAGATTTCCGAAGTGTCCTTGAAAATCGGTCTATTAGTGGCGTCTGCTGGCTGTCGTTATAATACAGTTTTTATATATTAAGAGGGATCTCTACTCCCAGCCGCTGAGGCCACTGTAGACAGTATGATTTCTCCATAAAATTAACCGTAAATATTAATCAATTTTTAATTTTTTTATACTAAATGAAAGAGAATTCGTATATCTATGTACGCCTAGTCATATTCTTTCTAAAGATATTTTAGAAATTGTCATAATTAGTAGCAGAAGTAGGTCAATATTAGACATTTTGTAGAATTTATTTTGAAATAAATAAAAAGAAATTCAAAATTTTACTTCTTAGCGTACGTATATTTGAGTTTTCTCTACAAATTGATGTAATTATTTATAGCATTGGTTGAAATTTGACCTTAATTTTAAGGGGAAATCGAAACCCCTGCATTTATCAAATGGACTGGCCCCTCCAGTAGAGATCCCTCTTAAGGCGGCTTACGCTTAAAACACAAATAAACAAAGGCTCAATGCATGTTCGACTGGAATTAGTTTTTAAAATAAAATTTCTGAAACTTTGTTATGATGTTGTAAATTTGGCCAACTTCGAGGGTGAATTGTATGGGTGAAATGTAGGAGTAAATAATTTTAATTATCAGAAAGCACTCCCAACGAAACCTTAATTGCTCCTTTGTATTCAACTTAATGCAAAAACATAATAAAAAAAAGACAAAAATTTCTGCTGGTTGTTTTATGAGAACGAATACCTTACAACGGCCGAATTTGCATGAATTTAAATTTAAATTAATATTACGAGTATGACAATTACAGAACCAATCCATACATTCATCCATATACACACATTTGCATAAGTTCAATAAAAACAGTACATATTATGTTAATATGTAATGTACTTACATGTTCATTTTCGCTTATGGCGGCGTGATGACACAACACACAAGTATCTATAATTTAACATATATCGCAAAAATAGTTAATACTAAAAAGGAGAGAAAATTAAGAAAAACGTTTTAACAAACTACGCAATAAAAATGCACCTAATACACTGCTTGGCCGGCTGCTGAACATAGGTTGTCTGTGGAAGTGGGGTATTTAGATAGACGGCGCCAGACAGTGGCGCCAAAGAAACTGTGACATCATCCCTTTTAATTTACTTTATATCCAACACTGACCTACAACCAACGTCACAGTGACGTTGTGAACTTGATATTGTAGCCATTTCTTTTTAATGTTAATAATATTAGATTTTTGTTGTCAATACAATATCAGTATCAGATATTTAACCAATATATTACCAATGTAGACAACGTTAGTCTGATTTCAACCCAATGACATAAATTGACATTTACGTGATATCGGAATTTTATGTTCGTATAACATTGGGTGGGGGGTCACTGATATTCTACCGATCTTAGAATGTTGGGCTGATGTTGGCCTGCTGTCATAGTAACGAACTTGGCTACTAGGGTAGCTATCCAAAAAAGCACAATATTTGAATCACACCAATAGGTGATTTTTTCTTACTTATTTGAACTCAAACACTTCTTACACAATTCTACTGCGAGAACAGCTCTGCATAATTCCAGTCTTAGAACAGTTAACATCTTTAATGGAGCCACTCTAGATTTTGAGCATGCTAAATTGACATCAATAACACGTGAATCGTTCACTGATTTCACAAATAGACGTGCGCCATATACCCTTTCAGATGCATCGCCAAACACGTAAACATCTTTCAGAATATCATTGGCTAATATTAGTTGACGAGGAATCTTCGCTTTATTCAATGCCTTTATATTATAATAAAATCTTAACCATAGAGTCCTTAAATCATGTGGTAACTCCTGATCCCAATCAATCTTGGATTGCCACAATAATTTTAATATTATTTTTGCCTTGGTTATAACAGGCCGCATTAGACCTAATGGGTCATAAATTTGGCTGATTGCCGATAATATGTATATCTTTGTAAGAACTTTGAATGTGTGCTTGCTTGTTTGATACGTAAAATAATCCCATGTGGGATTCCATATTACCCCTAATGTTTTATTTGAACACTGAGGATCGCGTATTGCGTATGGAATGTTATCTTTCGAGTACTGCGTGTCCAAAAGCGCTCCTTCATTAGAAGTCCATTGTCGCAGATAAAACAACGCTGGGCTCAAAACGTGATTTATGTCGCTAATCATTTTTCTGGCTGCTTCCACACTATCTGCGCCTGATATTAAATCGTCCATCTAAAAGTCTTGGGTTACTATTTGGATTGCTTCAGCTAATGTCGTTTCGCATTCTATGGACAATTGCTTTAGACATCTAGTAGCGAGAAACGATGCCGGACCCGTCCCGTAGCTGACAGTATTCAATTTGAAATGTTAAAGCGGTTACGTCACATCACTTCGCCAAACTATACCTTGATAGTTACGATCTTCCGGATCAACCTTAATGCACCTATACATTTTCACTATATCTGCTGTAAATACTACGAGATGAGTTTTAAATCTCAACATAATGTTAAAAATATCATTCTGTATACAAGGTCCTACCTGTAATACATCATTCAATGACAATCCATCTTCAGCTCTGGCTGACGCATCAAATACCACTCGTAGTTTGGTAGTTATTGACGAATCCTTAAATACTGCATGATGCGGAAGATAGTAAGCCATATTCCTCCTTTCAGTTTCATTGATAGGAGACATGTGTTCCAAATCAATATATTCTTGCATGAAATCTGTATACTGTTTCTTTAACGTGGGATTATTTGAGAATTTCCTTTCAATCGATGCAAAGCGTCCAACTGCCATGTCCAAAGGACTTCCCAATTGACTCAAATTATCTCGAAAAGGCAACCTAACTACAAACTGTCCCATATCATCTTGATAATAATTCTCACGAAAATGTTCTTCACATCTTTTTTCTTCTATGGAATAGATATTCCTCTCTGCCAAATTATCTTCGATGCGCCAAAAGGCTTCTACCTTGTTTTCGAGATTCATATTATTTGAGAAATTACAAGATACACTCTGTATATAATTCTCATTGTTCAGTGTGCCTGTAACAGTCCATCCTAGTCTTATTTTTTGTAAGGTTGGTTTGTCCCTACCCAAGCGTATTTGCCTTTGTAATAACAATTTGTAAAGAATACTCGCTCCTAGTAATATATCAATGTTTCCACTTTCATGGAATATAGGATCGGCTAATTGTAAATTACTGGGAATATTAAAATTGTTGATGTTAAAACTTTGTTGTGGTACATCATCTGTTCTATTGGATATAACTAAAAACGAAAGTTTGACCTTGTAATTATCATCGCAAGATTGTATCCATGTTTGAACCATTTCATCAGTATATGTTGTTTGAGTATTTATACCAGTCACTGGTAAGTGAATGTTATTTGTTTGTAGTTTTAGTTTTTTGCATAAGCCATGTGTAATAAAATTGGACTGAGAGCCGCGGTCTAGCATCGCTCTGCATTTTATTCGTTTACCAGCATTATCAAGAATGTATATCAAAGCAGTTGATAACAGTGTACAGTCTAAATTTTGAGTATATGTTGCTATAATGTGTGTGTGTGACCTATTTGTAGGTGACATGCCCGTTTGGTTTGTCGTAGTATTCGGCGAACGACTGTGATTTCTTGTAAATGTTTCGGTATTTTCACGTCCTTTAGCATATTTGCTATTTTCTTGTGTGAAATGTAATAACGTGTTATGTTTTTTTCGGCAATTTTTACATGTTCTGCTGTTGCATTTATCCGCTATGTGTTCCGTGCGTAAACAATTTAAGCATGCTTTTAATTCACGATATTGTGTTGTATCTACCCGATACCGGCATTTGTAAGAATTTTGGACAATGAAAGATTCTATGTTGTTCACTACAATACAAACATTTATCAATCTTACCCTCATAATTCGTGGTTAAATATACATTAGTCTTATTCGTGTGTGAGTGTGTTCCTTTGTCTATTAATTCCAACAACAACGCTCTTTCTGTAAGGAATAAAGTAAAAAACTCCATATTTGGCGATTTCTCAGCTTATGACTTTATTTCCCATTCGCGCTTAGATCTACTATCAAGTTTTTGTGCTCCATTCTTCAACCGATTCACCAAGATTTTTTAATGCACGATAATGATTTAAAAAGCTACCTATAAATTCTCTTAATAATGAACATGACTCTTTAGTTACTGTTGGTAATACAAAAATTTGTGTGATATGTGTTTTAATTATAAATTTTTTATTTTCGAAACGTTCTTTGAGTAGTTTCCATGCCGTATCGTAATTACTATCCGAAATTTCTAGCGAACTGATTACTTTAGCTGCTTCGTCCTTTAATGATGCATGAAAATAGTAATATTTTTGACAAAGTATCGTTCTCGTGAATTAATGTCCGGAAGGTATCATAGAATTGTGTCCATTTATCATAATGCCCGCGAAATTCCGGGATCGTTAGTTGCGGCAACTTTACATGTATGTGGGTATTTGGCAGAATATGTTAACGCTCAAGTAGAAATGTTGACAATTGTTTGTGTTGTCATGACGCAGAGAAAATATAAATAAGATTGATTTAGAAATGACAGATTAGTAATGTCAGTTTAATGTGTCGATTGTAAAGTTATTCCGATATAAACAAAATAAAGAAAGAATATCAGTGTACAGTAGTGTATTACTCCAAAAGTAAAATAAATTGGAATCTGCTACGACATATTTTTGGTCCTTCGAGCTCCGGATATATCGAGAATAAGAAGCAACACATATTCACAACTGACGCCATAGCCGCATGCATCGGGGATAAGAAGCAACGCATAATCCTAAAAAAACCCATAAACAAGATAAGTGTGCGATTATCCAACTTTCCTTAGTCCATAAGAGAATTAACAAAGCATTATAATATTATAATTCATAATTACCAACAAACTGACAAATTGCTTGTCAAATACCACATTCATACGTAATACTGCATTACAGTTACACAATTCATAAGTCATACGTAATATTGCATTACAATTACACACAATTCATAAGAAATGTCTGTTTCTACTCTAGACGAATTGAAACGTAAGCGTGCGTCAATAAAGGGCAATCTTACACGATTTAAAACATTCTTAGAGAAACATAAAACGGAAAATTCCACTGATGTGGTTCAATTAGAATCTCGCTTAAAGAGATTATCAAACGTGTTAACGGAGTTTGACAAGGTACAACTACAAATAGAACTTTTAGATCTATCAGGGGACAATCTAAATGAAAACAATAAAGAGCGGGATAGCTTTGAGTCGGAATTTTACACACTCGAGGCGCGTGCCAAACAAACATTGAATGACATGGTTGTACAAACGGACAACGACAGAGTTGTTCGGAGAAGTTCTCTCACTGCAAATTCAGTTGATATTATAAATAACATTAAATTACCTGCGATTAATTTACCGAGTTTTGATGGATCATACAGTCAATGGCTATGCTTTAAAGATACATTTACGTCTATTATTCACGAAAATTCCACTTTAAATGATGTTCAAAAATTTCATTATCTAAGACTTTCATTATCGGGTGATGCGGTGGAAATCATTCGTAGTTTAGAAATCTCAGCAAAAAATTACACAAATGCGTGGGAACTTTTGAATAATAGATACGAAAATAAACCTTTATTAGTAAATAATCATGTAAAAGCGTTATATAATTTACCTTCATTAACGAAAGAATCACATATTGGATTAAGATCGCTATTAGATAACATAAATAAACATGTGAGGGCATTAGAAACTCTTGGTCAACCGGTAAATAGTTGGGATACGTTATTAATATATATGATTTCAAATAAACTAGATACTGTTACACGCCGCGAATGGGAGAAAAAGAACACTTCAAATTCTGAATTGCCGACACTAACAGAGTTATCAAAATTTTTAAACGAAAAATGTAATTTATTGGAGACACTGAGCTCGAACATTCCTACATCTAGTTCTAATAATAAACCAAATTTTTTTTTTTCTTTGGATCAAAGTAAAATCAAATGTGCATTTTGTTCGGGTCAATATCAAATATATAGTTGCCAGTCATTTTTAAGGCTACCTATAGACAAAAGATATCACGAAATAAGGGCAAAAAATAGATGTACTAATTGTTTAAGATCAGGGCATTCAAACACGGCATGCAACAGCAGTTCATGTAGAAAATGTGGAAAACGTCACAATACACTGTTACATTTGGAAAATAGAAATAAAAGATCAGATACTTCAGAAACAGCAAGAGCAGAAATTTGTCAATCGATTTCTGACACTTGTACACATGCAACATGCACAAATCAAATATTATTGAGTACAGCAATTATACAACTCGCGGACAATAACGGGCAGTATCATACATGCCGAGCATTGCTAGATTCGGGGTCTACGGTGCATTTGATATCACATAGGATGATAGAAAGGTTAAAGCTACAAAAAATCAAGGCAAACATATCAATAGCAGGTCTAAACCAATCATTGAATGAAATAATGTATTATACAAACATCACTTTGAAATCAGTTTACAGCACATATCAAGCAAGCATTAGATGTTGTGTAATAAACCATATAACTGATAATATACCAAGCGTTTCATTTGACAAATCTAAATTAAATTTTCCACAAAATATTAAATTGGCCGATCCAGAATTTAATGTTTCTGACGACATAGATCTGTTAATAGGAGCAGAACTCTTTTGGCAATTGTTGCGCGAGGGTCAGATTCATTTAGGCAAATCAAAACCAATTTTACAAAATACAACATTGGGTTGGATCGTTTCAGGACCAATACCTAACACACACAAATACAATGAATATTGTAATTTAATTTCAAATATTGAAATTGATAAAAAACTAACAGCATTTTGGGAAATGGAAGAACTTCCAAAGAAAATTCCTTTAACTATGGAAGAGGCAGCAGTAGAATCACACTTCAAAAATACAACAACACGTCACATTGACGGACAATTCATTGTAAGGTTACCATTAAAACTTCCACGAGAAGTATTGGGCGAGTCAAGGGAAACTGCACTCAAGCGATTCCTGGCTATAGAAAGAAGGTTCGATATGAACATCGATCTTAAAAAAGAGTATATTAAATTTATGAATGAATATATCAGTTTGAATCACATGTCCAGAACGATTGAATGCATTGATGACTCACTTAACAATTCTATTTCATATTACATTCCTCATCATTTCGTAAAAAAGGAAAATAGTTTAACTACTAAGCTACGAGTTGTCTTTGATGCATCGTCTAAATCTACCACAAGTTATTCCCTTAATGACATACAGATGATAGGCCCAAAAATACAGCAAGATCTCATATCTATTATTTTGAGATTTCGATCACACAAATATATTCTGGCTGGTGATGTGACAAAAATGTATCGTCAAGTTTTGGTACACCCTGATGATCGCAAATTGCAACGGATTTTATGGCGATCAAATGCATGCCATCCTATAGATACCTATGAGCTGAATACCATTACGTATGGGATGTCGTCAGCGGCATTTTTAGCAGTGAGGTGCTTGAACGAAGTAGCTTTACAGAACAAAACATCATATCCAGAAGCAAGTGAGATTATATTAAATGATTTTTACGTGGACGATCTACTAACAGGCGCAAACACGTCTGAGCATCTCATCACTCTGTATAGGGATATTTCTACAATATTGAGCTCTGCAAGTTTCATATTAAACAAATGGATCTCCAATGATCCTAATATTGTAAAACATATTCAAAATTCACAGTCAAATGTCATTATAAACATTGGTAGTGACAGTGAAACATATTCATTGGGTATATTATGGTATTCTAATTCCGATAGTTTGAAATACCAAACAAAAATCAACACAATTCCTAAATTGATCACTAAACGCTACATTTTGTCAACCGTTGCATCCATTTATGATCCATTAGGACTTGTTGGACCAATCATCATCAAGGGAAAAATACTCCTTCAAAGGCCTTGGAAGGAAAAAACACCTTGGGATGAACCATTATCTTAGGAAATGGTTGAGGATTGGAACATCTTTTCTGGACAATTACATGTTTTGAATGAAATACAGATACCGCGATTTGCATTGTGTCCGGACCCAATAAGTATAGAATTACATGGGTTTGCTGATTCATCGGAACAGGCTTATGGGGCTTGTGTGTATGTTCGAAGCACTGATGTTGCTGGGAATGTTCAGGTTCATTTATTGGCAGCAAAGTCTCGAGTCGCTCCATTGAAAAGTGTTACAATTCCCAGATTAGAATTATCGGCGTGTGTTTTGTTATCACAGCTTATAGACAAAATAAGAAGTTCATGGCGTGTCAGTGTCGACACAATGTATCTATGGAGTGATTCAACAATTGCACTAGCCTGGATACAAGCTGAGCCATCGAGATGGAAGACTTTTGTGTCAAATAGAGTGGCGGAAATACAGGAGTTGACGGATAAGGATAATTGGAGACACGTAAGAACACAAGAAAACCCAGCGGACGCAATATCTAGGGGGCTAAGACCTCTGGAATTAAAAAACAATTGCATATGGTGGTATGGACCTGATTGGTTATTACAACCAACCAAAACGTGGCCTGCTCACATCAACATTATTAATCTCCCACATGAATGCACAAGGGAAATCAAAATACAATCTGTTTCAGTACTAACTGTCACAAACAATGAATCAATCATAATTCAGAGATTTTCTAGTTTAACGAGGTTGCAGAGGGTGACAGCATATATGTTTAGGTTTAAGTTTAATACTTTAGACAAACAAAAATTGAAAGGCCCACTAACATGCACTGAATTGAATAATGCCTTAACAAAATTAATAAAATTAGTTCAGGTACAAGCATTTCAGGGAGAAATCAGCAATTTATTAAAAAATCAGACCATAGACCGTAAGAGTAAATTAGTATCATTAAACCCATTTATTGATAACAGTGACATACTGCGGG
Source organism: Amphimallon solstitiale (assembly GCA_963170755.1). NCBI lineage: Eukaryota > Metazoa > Arthropoda > Insecta > Coleoptera > Scarabaeidae > Amphimallon > Amphimallon solstitiale. Next base: position 8,973,519 of record OY720677.1, read on the forward strand.
TTGGGGGACGATTAAAATATTCTAATTTCAGTATTAATAAAAAACATCCTATTATTTTGCCAAGTAAACATCATTTTACAGAATTGCTTGTTAGATATGAACATTGTAATTTATTCCATGCAGGACCTCAGGCGGTTTTAGCATCACTAAGGGAGAATTACTGGATTGTGTCAGCTCGCAATGTGGTTCGTAAAATCACTAGAAATTGCATAACATGTTTCAAGGCTAATCCTGAACAGAACATTGAGTATTTAATGGCGGATTTGCCGGCTGAGAGAACTACTCCTAGCCGACCATTTTTAAATGTCGCAGTCGATTACTGTGGACCATTTAATTTACGCGATAGAAAAACACGAAATTTTAAGGTAACCAGGGCATATGTTTGCGTTTTTGTGTGTCTGTGCACCAAGGCTATTCATGCAGAATTAGTAAGCGATTTAACGACTAAGGCATTTTTTGCTTGTTTGCGTAGATTTACTGCTAGGCGTGGAAAATGTTTAAATATCATTTCGGATAATGGGAAAAATTTTGTTGGCGCACAGCGTGAACTAGCAAGGTTTTTAAATTCGTCACAGAGTGACATTCAGACAGAATTGAGTCAATCACAAATAAATTGGCACTTCTTGCCTCCTAGATCACCTCATTTCGGAGGACTGCACGAAGCAGGTGTAAAATCAATCAAATATCACTTGAAAAGAGTTGTTGGAGTTATGAGTCTTACTTTTGAAGAATTCAATACAGTTTTAATTCAGACTGAGGCTTGTGTTAATTCTCGACCTTTGTATCCTTTGTCATCTGACCCTAATGACCCTACTCCTTTAACCCCCGCACACTTTCTAATTGGTGAACCACTACATGGTCTGCCGGAGGAGCAGATTCCCGCAACTCAAGTTTTGGGCTCTTCTCGGTTCCAGAGATGTCAAAAGGCAGTACAGCATTTATGGCGACGCTGGTCCAAGGAATACATATCAGAGCTTCAAGTGCGAAACAAATGGAAGGTTCATGGCCGCAAGGGGCTGACTAAAGGCGATTTGGTGATTATTAAGGACGACAACCCTACCTACCTAAAATGGAGTGTTGGACGGGTTACCCATTTGTGTCCTGGCCCTGACGGCATAACACGAGTAGCAACAATAAAAACGAAGAATGGGATCATCACACGACCAGTGTTGAAGCTGTGTGTGTTACCCTCATAACATGTGTTAGTGTTTAAGTTTACGAGGACTAATCTTGAAATGAGATATTGTTCACTGTATTGGGTTTTTGGTATTTGTATACCTATGTTGAAAATTTAATTAAATATTTCAAAGGGGGCAGCATGTTAACGCTCAAGTAGAAATGTTGACAATTGTTTGTGTTGTCATGACGCAGAGAAAATATAAATAAGATTGATTTAGAAATGACAGATTAGTAATGTCAGTTTAATGTGTCGATTGTAAAGTTATTCCGATATAAACAAAATAAAGAAAGAATATCAGTGTACAGTAGTGTATTACTCCAAAAGTAAAATAAATTGGAATCTTCTACGACAGAATATATGTATCCTGTTTATGTGTACCGCCCGAAGTGTGCGAGTTTGCTGAATTGATACCGTTTCTACTGCTGCTTATTATGTCTTTTGCTTTTGCTATTGCAGCGTAAAATGCATCTTCAAACTCCTTTCTGTGAATTTTATGCGTGTGTATTGTCGATGTATCCAACTCCTCCATTTGTCCTTGTATGTCGTTGTATGTGTTGAAGCATGTGTGTAGGTCTTCGATTCTAGTAGTGATTTTCGTAATTTTGTTTTGAATATCTGTTCCTTCCAAAAAGGTTGTAAATCTTGTCACTTGAGCCTTTAGTTGCCCTCTGCTCCTCCTTAACGTTATTATCTGTTCGTTCGTCATAATGCATTAATGTATGTATACAGGTTCGGCCTGTTTTTAACGTTCATGCGGTTTCCCGTGTATAACCCGAAAGGAGTTGCCAAACCGTACCCGCCTAACAAATATACATACGAGAGCCGACAAGTAGACCTACAGCGAATGTCATAAGCTGCATGTGTGTGTAACGATGAGATTTAGATTAGTGGTTTGCCGTAGCAGATGTGATAGACAACGTACTTTAATTTTGCAGTATCTACTCTTGTTTGAGAATTGACAAAAGAATATGAATGTATTCCGTAATAGTGATATACTATACAACTACGCACATGTACAATATTATTAACTACGACCGCAAGAAAGACACTTATTTCTAAAATCTTATACTTAGTCATCAAATGTAAGCTCTAAAAAACAGTAAATATATAACACTACCAAAATAATAAGTAGGAGGAATAAAAATATTCTTCTAAAGGCAATAAATTTCAAAACAAAAAAATTAAAAAATAAAGGAAATTCTAGGAAAACAAAATGTAAAAAATCAATAAATATAATTTATGAGGAAACAGGATAAGTACGATAAACTAAAAAAATAATTCTAAACAAAGGAAATTAAAATATGCTTCCAAAATAAACAGAATTCTTGAAAAACGAAATTAAAATTAGTTATTTAATTAAATGTTCAAATAATCCACCTCTTTGCTCCTGATAGTATGCAAGTCTATGATAAAAATTATTTCGTAGATTCGAACACATTTCCGGGGTTATAGTATTTGCACAATCAACAATTTTCTGTTGTAGTTCCCCAATATTACGTGCTCGATTGTGTTGATGACTATACAGGGTTTCTTTTACATACCCCCAAAAAAAGAAATCCAGGGGCGTTAGGTCGGGGGATCGAGGCGGCCAAACAATTGTACCTCCGGAACATATTAAACGTTCATGAAATGTTCCCCTTAAAAATACTTGAACCAGACGGGCAGTATGGGCAGGACAGTTATCCTGCTGAAACCAAATATCTTCAAAATTCACATCAAGGGCACGAACAGCAGGTATAATTTCATTTTGTAGCATTTGTAAATATTTAGCTGCTGTTAAGGTGTCGTGAATAAGAAAAGGACCAATGATGTGATTCCCCAAAATGCCGGCCCACACGTTCAATTTTTGAGGATACTGAGTACGCAAAGGTAGATAGAGGTAGGTTTGCTTTAGACCAATATCTTGTAGCCATTGGATTATGACGTCCATGTAAATAAAAAGATGATTCGTCCGTAAACAAAATATTTGCAATAAAATTGTTATCCGCAATGACTTTATCCATTACCTCTTCGCAAAATGCTACGCGTTTTGATTCATCGGGAGGAAATATTTCTTGATGTTTTTGAATTTTGAAGCTACGGTATCCTTGCCTATTCAAAATTTTTCTTACAGTTCTCGCGGGTATATTGACTTGTTCGGCAATTTGGCGCGATAAGCATGGTTCACTATGTTCAACCGCGCTACATACTAAAATATCCCGTTATTCTCTTCCTTCATTCAATACGCGCATTCTAGGTTCCCTATTTATACATTTTCGACAATTTTGCACACACCCAGTAGATTCAAACTTATGAACAATACTCATTATTGTTCGTATTGTAGGCACAGATCTATTTTGGAAAGAAAAAATAAATCGCCCTACTATCTCTTGAGCAGTACTACCAGAGTAGTACCACTTAATAATTTGTATTCTTTACTCGTTTGTATAAACGAACATATTGAATAAAAACTAGAAAAACAAGCCAAAATCAAATAATATAAAATATAACTGGGAATGAAAACCAAATTAAATTCAATCATAAAAATAATAAATCCCAAGGAATTCTTATAATGTTAACTTAAGATACTTTTTTAAACAACCTTTACAAATGCACACATGCCACTATATTGGAATCTTATGGTCGTAATGATCGTATCGGCACCGGCTTGTCGTCTGACTTCCCCACTACTTTTGTCGCCCACATATGTACATATTGGCAACAACGTTCGTTTCAATACATGCATTTTAACTGGCATGCACGATAAAAACAGGCCGAACCTTTATATGATTCGTGTGTCAAAATACGTTGTGTGCAGGTAAGGTTAGATTACACGTTATTGAAAGAATGTAAATGAATTATTGGACTTACGGTTTTCTCCTGTCATGAACACTAGCACGTTCATCCGTCCCGATTGGACCAAATGTTGTAAACTTGTGTTATTCTTTGTGTATTTAAATGTACGTTATTGAAAACTTCTATAACTTTCGCAATATGTTGAAGAACATATAAGTTACTATTTTCAAGCATCACAGTAATCATAAGTTATCTTATGACAAATTAAAAAATCTTCTTTAAGGTTCTCGTTTCAAAGTTTTTGCTAGAATCATGGACTCTAGAATATTTACGCAAGCTTGTATGAGGATTTTCTTGAACGCATAACAAAAGAACCTTTTGTGTATCTGCGTTTTCTACGGCAGCAGTAACATGGCTCCTTTTTCATACGGAATACTGACAGTTTCTTCAAATCGTTAACAATTTTTGAAAAACACTCATCGATTACAGTACCATATTTGGGTATTTTTGGTTGTATATCTTTGTGTTAACAGACAATCACTTTCCCCCAAAACAAAGACCACGTCTATTAATTCCAATTTTAAATATTTGATTTTGCACTTAAGAAGCATCGGTACGATCCAGGGAAGTTTACGTAGAGAGAGCGCATTTTCTTCTAAATAGTGCAGCTTGTAGGACGTATAGACAAATTTCTTACGAAGCGGGCGTGCAGAAAACGAAAGGTGCGATAGAGTCTAGTCCCGAGATAGTTGTATTTTTGCGCCGTACGCACGTGTTTGAATTCATAGGAAAAAAACAACATGAAGAAAAAATAACCGGATTTTGTTTGATTTTAATTTTATTTATATCCAGTGATTATGACTTTACTTTAGAACCGCCAGAATTTCGATTTTTAAGAAAAGGGGACTGAAGAAATATCGTTTTTTTCTTATTATCTCAACCAGTTTTGATTTTTTCTATGTAATAGTTCATCAGTATTTGGTAACAATATCGTTTTGTAATAATAGAACATTATATTACTTGAGAAAATATATATTTAATATTTACTGCTTATATTAGATGTTTATTATAAATCACAATACAGTATTGTTATTGAAATGCATCATACAAAAACTCCCTTCAACACTGTAATGTGCGGAAAGGGCAAGTCATTCCGCTCCTTGTAAAATCGTTTTTTCCTATTATCTTGGCCAATTTCGATTTTTTCTTTGAAATACGTTGGAATAATTTAGAACAAACCTAGAACAACCTGGTACAACTGTCAGAATTTAGATTTTCGAATAAAGGGGGTCTAACTTCTAACTTATGGATTAATTTTTTTACAATATCTTTTGATATATGAGATACGGTTTTGATGTATTAGAATAGCGTTTAGAACAAATCTAGAACAGCCGTCAGAATTTCAATTTTCCCAAAAACAGGGGCTGTAAGAAAATCGCTTTTCCTATTAACTCAGCCATTTTTAATTTTTTATTTGAAATACCTTGGGGAAAAAAGGTCGCTTGCAAAAAAATTGTTTTTTTCTATTTTCTCGGCCGATTATGATTTATTTTTTGAAATACTTGGGAACAATTGAGAATAAACCTAGAAGAACCTGGAACAACCATCAGAAGTCCGATATTCGAAAAATGTATAGGATCAAGTATTATAGACTAATAGCTGATGGAGACAGCAGTACATGTAAAAGGCTGCTTGAAGCAAGGCCGTACAATAACATATCGATAGAATGTCGTATTCATTTACTTCGAAATTTCTGCAATAAATTACATGCGATTGTCAGCGACACAAAATTCAGTTTAAAATTACGAAAACTTTTGGGGAAAAATATTAAACGAATGAAAAACGCAGTTGTCGGTTCGATTGCTCATAACACGAATAAGTCTGACGGCATATCTCATTTGAGACGAGATATTGACAACATTGTGGAACATGTATTTGGATCACATGAAAAATGGCTGGACTATTCTTGCAAACGCAAAAATGTGCAGGAACCAAACTACATTCCCGAAATAAAAATGTCTTCAGATTTTTATTCCAAGGTACTCAGTTGCTTCCAAACTCTTCGCCACAATGTACGTTCGCTTATACAAGATGTAGACAGTAATGTTGTGGAACATTTCAACTCTATTGTTGCAAAACTCATAGGTGGTAAAAGAGTTAATTTTTCACAGAGAGGCTCTTACGCTGCAAGATGTTCAGCCGCTGTAGTTTCATTTAATACTGGAAGACCTCATTATGAACTCTATAAAAACATGTACTGTAGAAGTCCAAGAAAATTAATAAAACGGCTTGAAATAAATAGACAAAGAAAAAAAAAGGTGCAGCTAAAAAACTGTTTTCTGTTGAACGTAGTGACAGAGATTATGGAGGTGTCTTGTGAAAAAACAGACCTACCAGCTACAGAATATGAAACTGAGATGAAAATCTTTTTAGAAAAACTACGTTTAAGTGATGCAGAACGAAGCGGAATTCTAAGAGACACAATTCTTCAGGCAGGCAGTAGCCAGTAGTCAGTGGTTGGATTATCGCAGAAAAATTTTAACCTCTTCCAATTTTTATACAGTGTATTGCAGAAGACCGTCAACAAGTTGCCAAAACCTTGTCAAAAAATTAATATATGGTGCAAATGTTGATGCACCTTCTCTACGCCATGGCCGTCAAAATGAAGGACAGGTTAAAATGAAACTGGAGTTGCAAGAGAAGATTGTTATAGAAGAGTGTGGACTTTTTATTTACGATCGAGGTGTGGCCATCACACGACTTTCTTATACGTATGAAAGTGTTACTTCCGGTCCGAATTTTGAAATTTCATTTATACAAAAAGTATTCCAAATCCAACTCTAAATACTTCTGTGCTCTTCATAAATATATATAGAATGCATAATTTACGACATATTTGCAAAAAATCGCCATTCGATAAGAGTAAAAGTGGTACTTCCGGTCTGAATTTTGAAATTTTGTTTATACAAAAGATACTTAAAAGTATGTTCTAAATACTTTATACTGGTAATGTACCTGCCTAGAAAGCATGACTTGCGAGATATTCGCAAAAAACTGATTTTCGATAAGAGTAAAAGACCTACTTCCGGTAGGAATTTCGATAACTTTATTAAAACAGTTTTTCTCAAATTTAATTTTGAGTACATTTGAATTCTTTATAAATTTGTTTAAACTTAGTAATTGACGAAATATTTGCAAAATTCGATTTTTTCACAGAAGTAAACTACTACTTCCGGTCTGCCGATTTTGCTCAAAATCTAATCAGTTCTCAAGAGGGAGATTATATTCGTAAATACAAAATTTTGAATTGATATCTACAACGGTTTGACCGCTATCGTGGTCACACACAGACAGACAGACACACACACACAGAGAGAGAGAGAGACACACACAGACACACACAGACACACAGACATTTTTTAAAAACCACTTTTTTGGTATCAGGGGACCTCAAAACGTGGACATCTGCAAAAATCTCGAGGTCGAAAATTTTCTGATCACAATACTTCCTCATCCTACGTATAAGAAAGTAAAACAGGTTGACTGTACTATAATATCATATAGTGAATCGTATTTCATTATTTTATTGTTATTTATAAATTATTTGAAGTTTGATGTTTATTCATTATTATCTACATCTGTAAAATAATAAATCTATTTTTATCTGTTTTTATTTAGGATAACATCAAAAGTATTTGGATAAACTTTTTAAAATAAAATAGTCTGGCGAATTTCTTTCCATAAAAAAATCAGGTTGACTGTACGTACTATAATGTCATATAGTATATAGTGAATCGTATTTCATTGTTTTATTACTATTTATAAATTATTTGAGGATTGATATTTATTCATTATTATTATGTATCCACATCTTTAAAACAATAAATTACTTTTATCTACTTTTATTTGCAATAACATCAAAAGTACTTGGGTAAACTTTTTGAAATAAAAGATATCATTTAAGAGCAATTCCTTATACTTATTACTTCAAATCTTTTTATAACCATGCTAACACCGTATCGTTTGAAAGTAATTTTTTTTCGGTCATAAATTACTCTTTCGAACGTGCATCTAACAATCTCATACAATTTCTGACGATCTGTCCAGAAGAAGTACGCACCATCTATCTCTATCTCATTTATTTACATATTGCTCAACTGCGCCCGGCAGAGGGCGCCACTATACAGTCGCAAAATGCACATTTCAGGAGCGCCATAATAACAGTTTATGCATATAATTTTTAATTCTTATATGAAAATTATCTTGTTGTTCATTTATAAATCTATGATCTGACCGGAGCAAATTTGTTTTTAATTATTTAAAAGGTGGTAAAAGGTGACGCAAAGTGAACGTTTATTATGCTCATTTCCCTTCCATTCTAATATTTAATTGTAGCTAAACGAAAGTGAATATAAAAAAAGCTCCGGCTGTATTGTACCTAACAACATATATTTTTGAAATCTTACAATACATTTTATACAGGTTCGTAGGATAATGAGATATTTTGGCGCTCATTTACATGTAAATGCATATTCTGTCGAATCGTACAGAGGCCCCTTAACATAAATTCATGTACTTACTTACCTTTAAACTGAAGCTATAAATCTAAGTTTAACGTTTTGACACACAGCGTCTGCCATATTTTTTATATTATTACTAATTCATGAACTTCCAAACTTTTCATGACTTTTAAAATTTTAATAAAAATTATTTATTTGTAAAAGGAAAGTAGAAGTAACTTCATGGCAACTCATATAATATAACATCCTATAACTTTTGCAATAACGCCTAACGACAGAAAATGGTATTTTTAATTGGTAAATTTTTAAGTACTTTTCAATGACATATAAATATACAGCCTGTTCCATTTAATTTTTTTAGAATTTTTAACTTTAGCGAATGGTATGTCATTCTAAAGAACATGCGTAGATATGTGAAAATAAGCATTAGTTTCACGTACTGAAAAGATATCTCTACTAATTGAGCCAATAATAGGTATTATATCATCGAGCATTATTTCATAGCAACTTTACAAATGTTTCACAATTTTTAACGAAAAATGGCCATATCTCAGAAACAGTTAAGAATCTACAAATGCAAGTTATGTCAGTTTAATCAGTCCTTCAAGGGCTATCATAAAATGTAAAAAATGCATATCATTTTATTTAAAAAGACATAAGTTTGTATTGGTTCGTCGTTGTCGAACACTCTGTAATAATGTAAATATTTTTAAATTGTAAAGCAATTTTATAATATTAAAATTTATTCGCTGTCTACATTATTAGATACCAATAATGGACTTTACCGCTCCGCTGGGACACCCGGTATAATAGAGTTTAAATTTGAATTGACAACTAATGAGTGTCAGTGTCAATTATAATTTTCTATTGTCCTAGTTATTTTTATGTAATATATATTTCTTTAGTTTTATTTGATTTTGGTCGATGGTAACCATCTTTTCAATGCTCCAACATGGAGAATATAATGTTGTCCATAATAACCATCACTTGGAAGACCGCACAAGATCCACAAGATCCTCACGGTCATATGACAGGTATAACTTTTCAAGTTTGAATTCATATTGTGTTTCTTTTAGGAATATTGGTTCAGTTGTTAAGATTTGTCAACTTAATATCGAAGGTATATCCAAAGACAAATGTAACTATTTAGCGAGATTGGCGAACGAAATGGAATTTGATGTTATTGTACTTCAGGAAATTCATGTAGCATCAGTGGATCAACTGGTCTCAAGAGGAGAAATTTCTGGTTTTACTTTGGTTGACTACATACTTAGTCCTGTCTATGGACCGGCAACTTATGTAAAATCAGATATCAAATATCCAGACAATTGAAAAAAATACTATAAGTGACACTTATATTATTACTATTAAAGTAGCCGAAATATTTATAATAAATATTTATAAACCACCAAATATTCGATGGTCAACAAATCTTAAAGTTAATTACCAACATTCTGCTGTTTTTGTTGGAGTTTCAATTGTCATCATGAGATGTGGGGATATTCTGATAGCGATATGAATGGAATTTCCTTAATGACTTGGTGTGACGCGAATAACTTACATCTGGTTTTTGATGCAAAAGATAAGAAGAGTTTTCATTCGGCTAGATGGAAAAAATACTATAATCCCGATCTTTGTTTTGTTACATCTGATCAAAAAAATAATTTATTGCCTACAATACGGTCAATTTAAAACGATTTTCGGCGAAGTCAACATTGTCCAGTTTTAATTCATGTTGGAATACAAATTCCGCTAGTTAAATCTACGGAAAGACCTCGGTGAAATTTTAAAAATGCTGACTGGAATGAATTTAGCATACAAGTTGATACGAATCTTCGATGGATACCACCTTTACCTAAAAGTTATATTAGGTTTATGGGTGTCATTAAAGGGGTAGCGAAGAGATCTATTTCAAGGGGTTTTCGTAAGGAATACATTCCATGCTGGTGTGAAAGAACAAATGAATTATATAGAAATGTCAATGAAAATCCTAGTCCAGAAATTGCTGATGAATTATTAATTTTATTAAATCAAGAAAGAAAGACTAAATGATCGCGTCATATGGAAGACATGAATTTCACACATTCTAGTCGTAGCAGTTGGAATCTATTAAGAAAACTAGCTAATACGACAGGCCTTGAAGGCCCGCTATCGCCTCTTATTTCGCTTACAGTTGAGGTACCGCTCCCCCTTATTCTTCTAAATTTATTGCGGATTTTGTCTTTATTGCGTTTCAGTTTTTGAAACACCATATAATTCCGATATATAGCGAATAACTAAATATAATTGTGTTTTAGATGTTCAATATTGCTTAGTTGTTTTTATACACCCCTGTATATAGTCTACAACTATGCAATATTTTATTCAGAATGCTTATCGGATGAAATGATTAATAATAGATTAGTGTCAACAGCAGTTTTTAAATTGAAAATGTTTAACGGCTGCCCATGAAATAAGATGTATTTTATCGTTTAAAGTTATATTGACATTTTTCACATACTTTTCCTGTGCCTCACAGACGGTAGTTTTCACTCTATTTATAATTTTTCTATTATTATTGGTTTTTGTGCCTTGACTTGCCGATAATTTATTTCACGTTTGCCTAATTTATCTATAGTATGAATTTTGTTTGTGGGTATAAAATTAGAATAATCTCGAAATCTGTGTTTTTTGCATCAGTTGGAAAATGTGGTTTGATAGTTTTTGTTAATAGTGTTTCAGTCTATATACATATGTCGATTCCATTGGTCTTTTTGGTTTAAATGAAAATTCATTAGAATTTTAAAAAAAAACATTTTATTTTATACAAACTTGTAGATAGCTTTATTAGAATTATGTTTTGTTGACGCGAATTTATACTTTTAAATAATTCATTTACTCATTGTTCTATAACAAATAATATTTATTTCATTGGCATTTTTTATAATGATTTCCATTCCTATACTTTTATAATTTGCAGTGTTTCTTTGTGGTAAATTGTATTACAACTGTCAGTTATGTATGATGCTTAATAATGTTGGTAAAGCCTTGTTCACACTATACATAATTATTTTCTTTTGCATTGTACACCTACAATTTAAGGAATATATAGATATAATATATGTATTATGGTAATATTGATTACTTATTGTTATATTCGAAAATACTGTAAAACATCCTTATAGAATTTCTATTTTGAGTTATTGTAATTGACGATGTCGCGGGAAGTTCATTTTCACCAATGATAATTAAACAATCTTTTTTGAATACGTATGATATTACTTCTCAATTTGCCTGGCACAGTAACAACATGATTAAGTGCTTGTTTAATCTGGTAGGAATATATTTTAGTTTCTTTTTTCTATTTACAATATCTTATAATATTGAAGTATTTTTACAACTTAATTCATGGACGAAATGACTCCAGGCATGTAATGATAATTGCTAAAAATGAGTAGAAAGTATTTATAAACAAATAAGGAATCGAATTTATAAATTTCTTAGCTATACACTATTATCATTGGGCCAATTATTATATATTGCAATATTTATTGTGTTGAATGTTTGTGAGCTAATGCTTCATCTTTTCGAGCTTGAATTCGCCTTTTTCGTGCCCGCTTACAGCTTTTTACAGTTTCCTGTAAAAGGCGATCACTCTCGTGGTATATACATATATTTTGTAAAGCCAATTGTATATTTCATTTAGAATTCTTCTTGAATTTTTTTACACAAACTGTTACACCATGAAGAGCGAGAAAGATAATTTAATGTTAAACATGAGAATGATGTTAAAGTATCCGAAGAAACAATATGCCCAAATGATGAAGTGCATCATTTTCATTGAGACAATCGGGATAATACGCTATTAAAATAACAGTGGAAAAATTTAGTATATTAACAAAAAGTATGTCAATTGCTCAGAAACAATTTAAGATAGGCATGCACAATATTAATAAAAAAGAACCTAATAATCAGTTTGACACTGAGATATTTTCACCCAAATTATTTGAATTGGAACAGCGCTTTCATAATGAAATTTTGGTCAGCATAATTGAAATATTCGTTTGTCACATACTCAAAATTAGTTCGCACGTCAATTAAAAATGAAGGACTTGTATTGAAGAACATTTTAAATTTTCAATGAATTACATTATACTACTCGCCCGCTATCGCGGGCTCGTCATTTTAATTGACATGCTCAAATATACGTAGTATCTCCATAGTGTTTAACATGTTTACAACAAATTTTGTTTGGTAAATGGGCGTCGCTTTCAAACATTCTTATAGAATGCTAATGAATGCTGATGAACTTCAAACATATAGCTCGCAAACATATGTATGTGAATGGGTAAAGCAAATTTAATTTATAAAGCATATTACTTTCGTTACTACCTTTTCGAAGTCCACTATCGTTAATAAAAGAGCAGAGTATATTTTATTTAAAATTATTCTCGATCTGTTTTTGACAGAAATCGGTACACACTCAAGAGCGAGGAAGGTAATTTAATGTTAATCATAAGCCATGTTAAAGTATCCAAAGACACAATGAGCTCAAAAAGCGCAACATTTTTATTAAAACAGTTTACAATACTATTTTGATGTAAAGTGTGACCTTTTTGAAATCCACTATCATTAATAAAGGAGAACAAAATAATAATAAAAGTAAAAAACCCAAGTTTTAAATTTAAGCCCTTTTGAAGCGCCTTTCTTGTAAACAGCGCTTTCTAGAATGTTGTTACGCTGTAAAATTTACTTTGTTTGTAGTTCTCGAAAGATTGTGTGTCTTTGTCTAAATACGTGGGATTTTGTATAAGTTCGTGACTTTTTGAGCGTACCCTGTATATTGTCTATTTCACCGGTTACTAAGACTGCCTGCCGTATGCTGCGTGGGTACTAAACCTACTTTTGAGCCTTCACCGCTCTAAATCACGTACCGCGGATTTGACAGATACATTTTGTGTAAGATCGGGCATTTACACCCTCTTTTTGTGAAAGCCTCTATATCTGAGTAACTAACTTTAATTATCTTAGCTCTAGCTTAATCTGACCTACCTGTAGTTTCGTATTTTCCGCATTTGCAATTACTTTTACGCCTTGCTTAAGTTTATAAAATATCTTCTTATATATATTACGACCGATCTCTGCATAATGCATTTATTTGTGATTTGTAAACGCTTTGAGACGACAGTCAAGTTATTGTGTTAACTGTTTCACATGTTTTGCGTATTGCCAAACACAGTTCTCGAGCAGGCCGAGTATTATTGTTTTCCTCTTTCCTTCGCAGTCATCTCACTAAAAAAAAAATAATAAGGAGTATTAATTAAGGGAATGCTTGGAATAGAGGGCATACTATTAGTTGTTGCCGATCACTTGCTGCTCTATCTTCGATATTCTAGTATTAGGAACTTCTGTTAATTCGTCCCCAGAACCATCGTAGGGGTTAAGTTCGTAATTTCTCTGTAACATAAGTTTAAGATCGGTCTCTCTACCGTCTTCTTGCAGCGTTTTGATATTAAAGCTTTGATATTTCGTTATTTACCTGCAGAGATTCTGTCCTTTCGCCTAATAAAATAGAAACTGCGTGTGGAAGATTGTTTGTTTATTTCTGTCAAACCTATCGGCTATGTTGTACAGATCTGTCTGCACACGGAATGCCAACGTCTTGCATAAAATTTTCCCTCGTGCTGCCGGCGATATAATTTTCTTCGTACAATTGTCGGGTATTTCGCTTATTCTCGTTTCGCCTAAGTCATGTTCATGTTTGCGTTTAATTAAAAGTCGCAGTGTTAACCCCCTTTACGGTCTAACTCCAACTGGTGTTTGTAATTTTATTTGAATGCTTCCGATGTCCATTTTGAGGTATTTTCGTGTCTTTATGTTTTGGACAGGGCTGCGTGTAGCGATTGCGCGGGTGTGAATGAGGAGATTTTTCGCGCTTTCGATGGGCACTTGATAGTCACATCTTGTGTAGAGAACAGTGTGTGCAAATTGCTTTTCTTCCTTTAGTACTTATGTACATTATCCATGGGGATATTTTTCGCGTATGCGGCTTAATTTGGAGAAAGCAGAAATTACCGTTACCTTAATATTGGGTTTTAACGTGGATCTATATCGTCGTACCGTTTTCTAAAAAAAAATCCACGTGTGGCCATGTGCTGGCTTTTTTTTCTAATGTAAATTTGCACCCTGAAGTGACTCGTAGTCGTTTAACGTGGGATCTCCATCGTTCATCCTTGGGGTAAGTTTTCAAAAATCTGTGTTAAATTTTCGGGATTTTATCTTTGGTTTTTTTCTCTCTCTAAATTTTAATAGGATTCTTATGTCGGGCGCTAAAGCCCTCAGAAGCTGTTAGGATTCCTTGACGGCCTTTTGAGCCCTCCGAAGTCTTATTTTTGGTGATAACGCCCACATCAGTGGTTTATTTTCAACATCCAGCCCACCTGTTAAGCGGAATTTTCCAACAAGGGAGTCGCCGCCATTTTGGACTTCTGCAGCGTCTTTCCGGCAACCATCTTGCCAGCTAAGGTTGTAATTTTACCTTTTATATATTTTACGTCCGATTTTCGACGTCTTTACGTCTGTGAGCAAGACTTCAGTTTGCCTAGTTTTTGACCAAGAATTTTTGAGTGGCTTATTAACTATCGCACCTCTTAGTCAACTGCGAGGTCACAATTTAATCCTTATTAAATTACCGTTATTATTTTATTAATTATGTAATAATCAGATTGACCAGAATTTTGGTTTTGTCACTACCGTATTTCTGTAGCCCTATATTGAGGCAAATATTTAATTAAAACTAATTCAAGTAAATTCTTTATATTTTCACTTTATCTTTTGGGTAGATTTTATTTAATTAGTAATATACCTAGTGTTTTCTTTTCCTATACAATAATTGTATGTTATATGATGTGTTGCATTTAAAAATCTAAAATTTGTTAAAAGTTTTGCACGTTTATTTTTGCTGTAAGATTGTAAATTTTGCCTTTCGTTGATCAATTATCTTACCTGAGCTAGATAAATTCATTTTTTTTGTAGAAGCCAACTTTGGTTCCCGGAGCTCAGGGTTTTATTGTATGTTATGAAATTCCTTTTCTAATGTTACCTTTAACTATTGACTATGCCAATAAATAACCTTCAATTAATTTAATTTAGTTCATGTAAGCAAACCTGACGTTTTTTTTTATTTAGCAAATTTTTCTCAATTTAGACTAAGTCCCTATACTGACTTATTAATTTTCTTGCGCTTATTAATTTAAATATAATTACACCTTTGTATTGACATTGCCGTTGTGGCGTGTCCTTGATAACTCTTGTACACCTAATGTGAGGTGAAGGAAACGTTTCTGCAACCGACCAACTTCTGCTGAAGTGCAGAGAATTTGTTAAATCTTTAAGACTTGTTTTTTTTACTTTCAAATTTTGTAATTGTCACCTAACGCTTTGTTTTTTTATATGTCAACTGGCTAGCTCCATTTATTTTATTCAAATTAACTTTTCATACAACGCTTGTGTTTTGTAATACCTAATTTCACCATTTTAATTTTATTTAAAACACATAACCATTCAACACATCAACTTTGATTAAATTTTGTTACATTTCGAACTACCTGTTATTTTATTTCTTTTACCTCTGCATATCTCATATTTTATTGTGACGAGCACGTACCTGAGAGTAGGTGCTACATTTATACAGGGTGTTCATTAGGTAACCCGCTGGAGGGACACAGCCAGTGGTAGTTCATAGGAGGCGCAGGTAGGTTATCTGTAGATAGCATAGTGTCCTGGTGCCCGGACAATCGTCGCTAGCGTCGTTGCCGACCGACGCTCTACTATTAGGTGTTCTTATTTTTTTTCCTGAACGGTCACGCCGTCTGCGACAGAGTTAGCTCGGCCCTGCGTTATCCTGTTTAACAACCCCTATTGCGACTCTCCGTTTCATTTCCGAATTCAGCCCGTTATCTTAATGCGACGTAGATCCGGTAGCAATGTCCATTTTTATAAATTTTTGAAGCACCCCTATATATACATATATTTTGTTAAGCCAATAGGATATTTTATTTAAAATTATTCTCGAATTGTTTTTAACACAAACCGGTACACACTCAAGAGCGAGAAAGGTAATTTAATGTTAAACATAAGTCGTGTTAAAGTATGCAAAGACACAATGAGATCAAAAAGCGCAACATTTTTATTAAGACAGTGTACAATACTATTTTGATGTGAAAGTGTAAAAGCCTGTCAACCTTTTCGAAATCGAGTATCGTTAATAAAGGAGCACAAAATAATAATAAAAGTAAAAAGGCCAAGTTCTAAATTGAAGCGCCTTTCCTGTAAAAAGCGATCACTGGCATGACGCTTTTTAGAATGTCCACTTTTATAAACTTTTGAAGCACCCCTACATATATTTTGTTAAGCCAATGGTATATTTTATTTAAAATTCTTCTCGAACTGTTTTTTACACAAACTGGTACACACTCAAGAGCGAGAAAGGTAATTTAATGTTAAACATAAGTCATGTTAAAGTATCGAAAAAAACAATGAGCTCAATGAGCGCAACATATTCATCGAGACAGTGTACAATACTATTCTGATGCTTTCGAATTTACTATCGTTAAGGAAAAATGAAGTATTAAATCTAAACCCTGTTCAATCAAGTTTCAAAGAATCGTCAAATTGAAGACGTAATAAGCGACCACAAACACCCCGGTATCCAAAATTTCACAAACATTCATTAATTTTCAAAAAACTCTTCCTCCATTTTTTTTGACATCCCAAAACCCCCGTATCTAAAATTTCACATTCATTCGTCAATTTTCATAGAATCTTCCGCCATTTTTTTTTTGACATTTTGACTTTGGAATCGTGATCGGCGACCCCCAAAACCCCCGTGTCTAAAATTTCACATTCATACGTCAATTTTTAAAAAAATCTTCCGCCATTTTGTTTTTTTTGACATTTTGATTTCGGATTTGTGATCGGCGACTTAAGACACCCTCGTATCTAAAATTTCACATTTATACGTCAATTTTCAAAAAATCCTTTGGCCATTTTGTTTTTTTTTGACATTTTGACTTTGGAATCGTGATCGGCGACCTCCAAAACCCCCGTATCTAAAATTTTACATTGATACGTTAATTTTCAAAAAAATCTTCCGCCATTTTGTTTTTTTATGACATTTTGATTTCGGATTTGTGATCGACGACTTAAGACACCCTCGTATCTAAAATTTCACATTTATACGTCAATTTTCAAAAAATCCTTTGGCCATTTTGTTTTTTTTTGACATTTTGACTTTGGAATCGTGATCGGCGACCTCCAAAACCCCCGTATCTAAAATTTTACATTGATACGTTAATTTTCAAAAAAATCTTCCGTCATTTTGTTTTTTTTTGACATTTTGACTTTGGAATCGTGATCGGCGACGCCCAAAACCCCCCTATCTAAAATTTCACACTCATACGTCAATTTTCAAAAAATTCATCCGCCATTTTTTTTTTTTGACATTTTGACTTTGGAATCGTGATCGGCGACCCCCAAAACCCCCGTATCTAAAATTTTACATTCATACGTCAACTTTCAAAAAAATCTTCCGCCCTTTTGTTTTTTCTTGACATTTTGACTTTGGAATCGTGATCGGCGACGCCCAAAACCCCCCTATCTAAAATTTTACATTGATACGTCAATTTTCAAAAAAATCTTCCGCCATTTTGTTTTTTTGACATTTTGATTTTGGGTTTGTGATCGGTGACCCCCAAAACCCCCGTATCTAAAATTTCACATTTATACGTCAATTTTCAAAAAATCCTTTGGCCATTTTGTTTTTTTTTGACATTTTGACTTTGGAATCGTGATCGGCGACCTCCAAAACCGCCGTATCTAAAATTTTACATTGATACGTTAATTTTCAAAAAAATCTTCCGTCATTTTGTTTTTTTTTTGACATTTTGACTTTGGAATCGTGATCGGCGACACCCAAAACCCCCGTATCTAAAATTTTACATTGATACGTCAATTTAAAAAAAATCTTCCACCATCTTGTTTTTTTTGACATTTTGACTTTGGAATCGTGATCGGCGACCTCCAAAACCCCCGTATATAAAATTTCACACTCATACGTCAATTTTCAAAAAATTCATCCGCCATTTTGTTTTTTTTTGACATTTTGACTTTGGAATCGTGATCGGGACTCCCAAAACCCCCGTATCTAAAATTTTACATTCATACGTCAGTTTTCAAAGAATCTTCCGCCATTTTGTTTTTTTTGACATTTTGACTTTGGAATCGTGATCGGCGACCCCCAAAACCCCCGTATCTAAAATTTTATATTCGTACGTCAATTTTCAAAAAATTCTTCCGCCATTTTGTTTTTTTATGACATTTTGATTTTGGATTTGTGATCGGCGACTTAAGACACCTTCGTATCTAAAATTTCACATTTATACGTCAATTTTCAAAAAATCCTTGGGCCATTTTGTTTTTTTTTTTGACATTTCGACTTTGGATACGCGATCAATGATACCACAAAGACTCCCGAGTGCCGAATTTTACTTTAATCAGAAGAGAGAAATTAATTTCAGGTAGCTCCGCCCACTCTGCATGTATGCGTAATCGTTGTCATAAGGGCACATAAATGTTAAAAGCTATCTTTTTCCCCATTAAGGCGTACGCGTTGTGGCATTAAAGTATTTTAATAATGCAAATATATAATCATTAAAAGAACAATAATCAACCTGTATATCTATAAAAATGTTAAGTCAAGCGGATGTATTATGTCGAGAAGATTGAGATGCCGAACTTGTCGGAACCGATATAAATTAATCTGATACCCGACCCTGGTACATTGAATCACATGCACATTGAATCTGTGACGTATTTCGGCCATTTTTTTGACCAAACCCTTCTGCAAACGAATTTGAAAGTGCTCGTGCCCTACATTGCGTGCGTCTGTCGACTCGAAATAAGCATGTAATTGATCGCGAGAAGGCCCTTCTTCAAGACCCCGGTCCTAGTTGGACCGTCGCAACCTTCAAAATTTCGTATTTCACGCTTAAAAGTGAATCTCTGGACACAATTGAGTTTCCCTGCAAGTTTGACGTTTTTTCGGGATATTTTGATTGTCGCGTGCATCGTCATGATGACGTAAGCCATTTTGCTGTTAAAACACCGTATGCACGCTCCTCTTTAAAAGCCCATATCTCTGCACACGCTCCACTTAGAAGGAAAAACTCTCCGTCGAGGAACCCTTCAAGGTCGTCGGTAACTTCACGCCAAAGGACAGCTTTCAATTTGGCGTATCCAGAGAGGAGTTTTGCGCCCCGCGACGCTGATTTTCGTCGATTTTTCGGGTCGTTTGGTTGCCATGGGCTACTCCGCTTTTATTATATATAACTAGCTCTAACGTCCGCTTACAGCGGGTCCTCCGCTTACAACGGGCCCTCCGCTTACACCGGGTCCTCCGCGTACAGCGGGTCCGTCAATCTCTTTTGTTGAAATCGCTTTCTTCGCGTCCGCTTACAGCTTTCTCATAGTTTCCTGTAAAAAGCAATCACTGTCATGACGCCTTTCAGAATGTCCGATTTTATTAACTTTTGACGCACGCCTGTATTTACATTTATTTCGTGAAACCAATACCATATTTTCTTTAAAATTCTTCTCGAACGGTTTTTTACACAAACCGGTACATACTCAAGAGCGAGAAAGATTAATTTATGTTAAACATAAGTAATGTTAATGTATCCAAAGAAACAATGAGCTCAAAGAGCACAACATTTTTATCGAGACAGTTTACAATACTATTTTGATGTGATATTGGAAAAGCATGTCAACCTTTTTGAAATCCACTATCATTAATAAAGGAGCACAAAATAATAATAAAAGTAAAAAGTCCGAGTTTTAAATTGAAGCGCCTTTCCAGTAAAAAGCGACCACTGGGATGACGCTTTTTAGAATGTCCAGTTTTATACACCTTTGAGGCACCCCTGTATATACATATATTTTGTGAAGCGAATTGTATATTCTATTTAAAATTCTTCTCGAACTGTTTTTAACACAAACCGGTACACACTCAAGAGCGAGAAAGGTAATTTAATTTTAAACATAAGTCATGTTAAGGTATCCAAAAGCACAATGAGATCAAAAAGCACAACATGTTCATTAAGACAGTTTACAATCCTTTTTTGATGTGACAGTGTACAGCCTGTCAACCTTTTCAAAATCCACTATCGTTAATAAAGGAGCACGAAATAATAATAAAAGTAAAAAGCCCAAGTTTTAAATTTAAGCCCTATTGAAGCGCCTTTCCTGTAAAAAAAAGGCTTTTTAGAATGTCCACTTTTATAAACTTTTGAAGCACCCCTGTATATACATATATTTTGTTAAGTAAATAGGATATTTTATTTAAAATTCTTCTCGAACTGTTTTTGACATAAACCTGTACACACTCAAGAGCGAGAAAAGTATTTTAATGTTAAACATAAGTCATGTGAAAGTATCCAAAGACAGAATGAGCTCAAAAAACGCAACATTTTTATTAAGATAGTTTACAATACTATTTTGATGTGAAAGTGTAAAAGCCTGTCAACCTTTTCGAAATCCATTGTCGTTCATAAAAGGGCACAAAATAATAATAAAAGTAAAAAGCCCAAGTTTTAAATTTAAGCCCTATTGAAGCGCCTTTCCTGTAAAAAGGGGCTTTTTAGAATATCTACTTTTATAAATTTTTGAAGCAACCCTGTATATACACATATTTTGTTAAGCCAATAGGATATTTTATTTAAAATTCTTATCGAACTGTTTTTGACATAACCGGTACACACTCAAGAGCGAGAAAGGTAATTTAATGTTAAACATAAATCATGTTAAAGTATCCAAAGACACAATGAGATCAAAAAGCGTAACATTTTTATTAAGACGGTGTACAATACTATTTTGATGTGATAGTCTAAAAGCCTGTCAATCTGTTTGAAATCCACTATCGTTAATAAAGGAGCACAAAATAATAATAAAAGTAAAAAGCCCAAGTATAAAATTGAAGCGCCTGTCCTGTAAAAAGCGATCACTGGCATGACGCTTGTTATAATGTCCACTTTTATACACCTTTGAAGTACCCTTGTATGTTCATATATTTTATTAAGCCAATAGGACGTTTTATTTAAAATTCTTCTCGAACTGTTTTTAACACAAACCGGTACACACTCAAGAGCGAGAAAAGTAATTTAATTTTAAACATAAGTCATGTTAAGGTATCCAAAGACACAATGAGATCAAAAAGCCCAACATGTTCATTAAGACAGTTTACAATACTATTTTGATGTGAAAGTATAAAAGCCTGTCAATCTTTTCAAAATCCACTATCGTTAATAAAGAAGCACAAAATAATAATGAAAGTAAAAAGCCCTAGTTTTAAATGTAAGCCCTATTGAAGCGCCTTTCCTGTAAAAGGCGATCACTGGCATGACGCTTTTTAGAATGTCCACTTTTATAAACTTTTGAAACACCTCTGCATACACATATATTTTGTTAAGCCAATAGAATATTTTACTTAAAATTCTTCTCGAACTGTTTTTGACACAAACCGGTACACACTCAAGAGCGAGAAAGGTAATTTAATGTTAAAGTATCAAAGACACAATGAGCACAAAAAGAGCAACATTAATCAAAACAGTTTACAATACCATTTTGATGCGAAAGTGTAAATGTCTGTCAACCTTTTCGAAATCCACTATCGTTAATAAAAGAGCACAAAGTAACAATAAAAGTAAAATGCCTAAGTTTTAAATATAAACCCTAATGAAGCGCCTTGGCTGTAAAAAGCGATCACTCCCATGACGCTGTTTAGAATGTCCAATTTTATAAACTTTTTAAGCACCCCTGTACATACATAAATTTTGTGAAACCAATTGTATATTTTATTTAAAATTCTTCTCGCAATTGTTTTTTATACAAACCGGTACACACTCAAGAGCGAGAAAGGTAATTTAATGTTAAACATAAGTCATGTTAAAGTATCCAAAGACACAATGAACTCAAAGAGCGCAACATTTTTCTTAAGACAGTTTAAAATACTATTTTGATGTGAAAGTGTAAAAGCCTCACAACCTTTTCGAAATCCACTATCGTTAATAAAAGAGCACAAAATAAAAATAAAAATAGAAAGCCCAAGTTTTAAATTGAAGCGCCTTTCCTGTAAAAGGCGATGACTGGCATGACGCTTTTTAAAATATCCACTCTTATAAACTTTTGAAACACCCCTGTATACACATATATTTTGTTAAGCCAATAGGATATTTTATTTAAAATTCTTGTCGAACTGTTTTTGACACAAACCGGTACACACTCAAGAGCGAGAAAGGTAATTTAATGTTACAACGACACAATAAGATAAAAAAGCGCAACATTTTTATTAAGAAAGTTTACAATACTATTTTGATCCGAAAGTGTAAAATCCTGTCAACCTTTTCGAAATCCACTATCGTTAATAAAAGGGCACAAAACAATAATAAAAGTAGAAAGGCCAAGTTTTAAATTTGAAGCCCAATTGAAGCGCTTTTCCTGTAAAAAGCGATCACTGGCATGACGATTTTTAGAATGTCCACTTTTATAAATTTTGAAGCACTCCTCATACATTAATTTTGTGAAGCCAAATGTATATTTTATTTAAAATTCTTTTCGAATTGCTTTTTACACAAACCGGTACACACTCAAGAGCAAGAAAGGTAGTTTATGTTAAAATATCCAACGACACAATAAGATCAAAAAGCGCAACATTTTTATTATGACTGTTTACAATACTATTTTGATGTGAAAGTGTAAAAGCCTGTCAACCTTTTCGAAATCCACTGTCGTTCATAAAAGGGCACAAAACAATAATAAAAGTAGAAAGCCCAAGTTTTAAATGTAAGCCTCTCCTGTAAAAGGCGATCACCGGCATGACGCTTTTTAGAATGTCCACTTTAATAAACATTTGAAACACCTCTGTACATACATAAATTTTGTGAAGCCAATTGTATATTTTATTTAAATTATATCGTCGTAGATAAGTGATTGTGAAATACCAACAGTAGTTTGCTCTTTTAATTGCATTCATAAAAAGAAATACACACAATAATATCAGTGGTAGGTATTACAATATATAATTTATTGGAAATTGAATGAAATTTAACATGCAAACCTAATCAGATATACTTTATGCTTGTCAGCGAAGTAAGAGTTTCAGTTGCTGTGCTTGCTGCGGGTTGTGCATAGTGTATGGTTGGATTCCTAAATGCACTAATGATTAGCAAAATAAAATTGACGTAGTATATACTAGTAGTAATTCTAGTTAGTAAAATACCTGTATGCAATGCCCGTTAAATTACCTAATGGATGCATACTTCCTAGGCCCTGTAGTATTTTTAGCAAACGATAGTTACTATTAGATATTTCGATGTGTACATAGCAGTCACCCTTTATCAAGATGTAAACAGATCAGTGTTAGTGTTGTCAATCGGAATGAATTTATATTTCTATAGATGTTGTCCATATTTAACCCAACATTTCTTTTTGTAATTTCGCCTTCGGATTTGTGTACAGCGACCCCAAAACCCTCCTTATACCAACCAATTTTTACCCAAATCTGAGGACGTTTTGAAGAACCTTGCCGCCATAAGAGATCCGTCATTTTGTTTTTTGAAATGTTGACTTTAAATTTGTGATCAGCGACCCCAACAACCCCCCATATGCCTATTTCAGCTATGGTTAAAATACAATAAACACATTAATTTATCGATAATAATTTTTGTAGTGCTTAGGGGTAGATTGCAGCCCCTTGAACGGCATGCAGGCGATTATTTTGGTGGTTGTAATGTGAAATATAAATGTTTCTCTACTTCTGCTATGGTTAGTAGCAGATAAGCATTTTATTTAACCCCTAATATAAGTTTTAGTGAAATAAGGTGGTTGAGTTCATCCCTTTTTGGCAGTGCGTAGGCAATTATGTTGGTGACTGTGATGTGAAATATTAATATGTTATATGTTATATATAGTTAAAAATTGATAAACATTTTTATTTAGCACCAATCTAATTTTTAGTGCTT
This sequence comes from Amphimallon solstitiale, assembly GCA_963170755.1. Taxonomy (NCBI): domain Eukaryota; kingdom Metazoa; phylum Arthropoda; class Insecta; order Coleoptera; family Scarabaeidae; genus Amphimallon; species Amphimallon solstitiale. The sequence goes on from OY720677.1 coordinate 8,998,046, forward strand.
ACGGGTAGATTGTACCCTGTCGAACAGCGTGCAAGAGGTTATTTTGGGTTTTTGATGTGAGATATAAATGTTTCTCAACTAAGCTGTGGCTATAATTCTATAAATAAAGCAGTTTAACAGTCATCATTTTTTTAGTGCCTTAGGGGTAGATTGAACCCGCTTAAATGGCATGTAAAGAGTGTATATTGGTGGTCGTACTATAACATATGAATGTTTTTATGCTTCTACTATGGTTAGAAGTCGATAAGCATTTTAATTTAGCACAAAATACATTTTTAGTGATTTTGGACAGAGATTATTTTGGTGGTCGTGACGTGAGATATTAACGTGTCTAGTTCTGCTGTGATTAGAAATCAAGTCACTGATTGACACATTAAAATTAAGACATATTGTACGTGAGCGTGTAGCATTAGTGATCAAGGGTGGTTGCATGATATATAACGAAATTGTGCGTTTTTAATGACCACGTGCAAATCATTCACCTCCTAATGAATCCCCTTTTCACCATAAATTTAATGTACCTACTTTTTACCTTTTTTTAAAACCAATTTTTAGTTATTTTATCTACAGTCTTTTATATACGTTACAATTATATTAATATTTATATATGCTCGTACACATGCTACTTTTATATTTTCTAAATTATTGGTATCTCTTAACTCCAAAATTTGAAAATGTCAACCTGAAGAAATTCAAGCAAGGACGTGTAAACGGCAAAAGTTACTTTGAGTCTCATAAGATTGAATTTATATACGTTCCTTATATTTTCTATTATTACATATGACCTGTAAAAAAAGTTATTTATTATACAAGGGAAAGAAGTATTAGATTTTAGCTCGAGATACTGACAAAATACCGAGAGATAAAATCTAATGTTTTTTCTCGTGTATAATGCACTATTTTTTTCTGTGACAGGAAAAACGAAGATTTAATAATGATAAAAAAGACTCAGAAAATCAATCGATGTGACATTTGAAGTTTTAAATTGGTAGGCTGTTGTACTTATAGCAGCATTACACCTGCGTTGCTAAGGAAACCTGTAAATTATTCAAATATTTGTCAATTTAATTTTGTGTTTGGTTTTAAAAATTTGCGAACTTAGGTTGATTTTTAGTTATTTTGATTGGAAGGTGAAAAAGAAATGCAGTTCTTTCTCGGAGACGGTGCTATTGGCATACATAAGTAAATGCAACTTTTTGTATAATAAAATATATTAAAATTAAATGTCCGTGTTCTTACATATCCGAAAAAAAAAGTACTAATTTTTTTCCTGGGGAAAAAATGAGTACTTTTTTTCTCGGCTTATAAAGTGACATTTTGTTACCTATTAAGAAAAATAAAATGTCAAACTTTTCCCGTCACAGAGAAAAAGTTATAAAAATACTTTCGAGTCGTCTTGGCAACGGACTCGGCAAAAGTACGAACTAAAGACGACGATTCAATACCACTACAAATTTCGATTGGCCGGAACAATTTCAAAATGAAAAATTTAAGGTAATTAATCAATATTTCTGGATGTATATCGTCCCATAGTAAAATACTATTACATGAAAGCCAGTTACAAATTAAATATTATAAATAAAGGTATTAAATATTACTTTCCTACACCTATATTTTACATAACATTTGGCCGTACTGTTTTAAAATGTTTAGATGACAATTATAACAAACGTCAACAAATAATTATAACAAATGTCAAAAGGTGTACAAATATTATTATTTATGACAGTCCTGAAATGTATTTTGTAGGTTATATTACATGACAGGTAAAATTTTGCAACATCTAAAATTTGACGTCATTTTAATTTAGTGGCGCATGTCGGTTGCGAGAGCGACTGAAGTATAGGAACAGTTTGTTGAAAAAGAAAAGACTTGCATCTGCGGTCATAAACTGAATTATCAATTATATTGTAACAGTATAAGATATTGCAATTTCAACTGCCATATTTCAGACAATTTAACTTGCACCAAATTTATGTAGGATGAATAAGGCCAAAAACTTTGATTGAAAAATCATATCCCAACTGTTTACTAAAAACTATACGTTTTAAAAGATTCTTTGTCTAAATTTCTTAAATCAAAGAGGGTTGATTGGGAAAACTGTGTTTCCATAATTTTGACTTACAAAATGTTATGTTCTGGAGGAATCGGTGCGATCTTTGTAGTGCCAATTATAATTATTATTTTAAAAGTTAACTACATGTTAACGAACACACTATTCATCCGAACCCAATTAAATCGAGAGTACTTTATACAGTGTCTGCATAAGCACCTGCCAGCTTCTGTAGAATTTCTTCAATGTTTTCAATTTCACATGTAACTTTTAAATGTAATTTTAATATGTTAATGACATATCAGGGTGAGTCTAAAATATATTCATCTAAAATTAAGTTTTAATAAGGTGCTGTTAAAAGCAATTACAAAGAAGAAAAGAGCAAGCGCAATCATAAATTTTTACAAATACTTAGAATTTTTAGCAACTGAGATAAAGTCCCGGAAATGTAACAGAATTAAAAAGCTTCCAAAACACAAATATTTCCTTAGTAAGCTAAAAGTTACACATATTCAATATTATGTTTTTATTTTTAAGTACACTGTTAATTTCATGTATAAAAGAAGCAATACGATTACTAAATCACTAATAAAAATAATTATTAATTACAAATGCATAAGAAAACATAATCGCAGTCAATACTAATAAAAATCCAAATCTCCTAGGTTATGCGCACGTGTAAGTAATCCCAATTACTGTTTAATATTTTATCAGGTTAGGTAAAACACCGGTTAATACATCTTCATTTAATAACGTTCTTAATCAGTGATTAGCGCTAATCGGTGTTGGAAACACATACTAACCGGTATTTGCAAAAACGTACTGTCCCGTATTTTATTTAATGAGTATGCTGATCTTCATTTTAATCGGAATTGGGAAAACCGGCCCTTAGTTGAACTTAATCAACTAATACAGTGCAATAATATAAATAATTAAAAGTACGTCTAAATTTGCCGTTGTAGTTGTTAGGGCGTTTTAATGTTGAAGGTTACATTCAAATATTATGTCAACTTTAAATAAACATGCGAAGATATTGCAAAATTTTACCTGTCAAGTATCCTACCTACACATGCCATTTCGAGACTTATAAATACACCTTTTGACATTAATCATAATAACCTTTTGAAGTTTGTCATCCAAGCAACACAAATTTGTCTGCAATTACCGTTTCCGTAGAACGCGATCACTGTCATGACGCCTTTCAGAAAATCCGATTTTATAAACTTTTGAACCACTCCTGTATAAACATAAATTTAGTGATGCCGATCGTATATATTACTTAGAACTTTTCTTTACTTCTTTACACAAACCGTTACATAGAACACTGAAGAGCGAGAAGGATAATTTAATGTTAAACATAAATCATGTTAAAGTTACCAAGGAAGAATGTGCTCAGATCCAAGCACTTTTCGACGAACCTTTCCGCCATATTACATTTGCCATGTTGTTTTTTTGACATTTTGACTTTGGATTCGTGATCGGCGACCTGAGACACCCCCGTATCTAAAATTTCACATTCATACGTCAATTTTCAAAAAAACTTCCGCTATTTTGTTTTTTTTGACATTTTGACTTTGGATTCGTGATCGGCGACCTGAGACAACCCCGCTTCTAAAATTTCACATTCATACGTCAATTTTCAAAAAAACTTCCGCCATTTTGCTTTTTTTTGACATTTTGACTTTGGATTCGTAATCGGCGACCTGAGACACCCCCGTATCTAAAATTTCACATTCATATGCCAATTTTCAAAAAAACTTCCGCCATTTTGTTTTTTTGACATTTTGACTTTGGATTCGTGATCGGCGACCTAAGACAACCCCGCATCTAAAATTTCACAGTCATACGTCAATTTTCAAAAAAACTTCCGCCATTTTTTTTTTTGACATTTTGACTTTGGATTCGTGATCGGCGACCTAAGACAACCCCGCATCTAAAATTTCACATTCATACGTCAATTTTCAAAAAAACTTCCGCCATTTTGTTTTTTTTGACATTTTGACATTGGATTCGTCATCGGCGACCTAAGACAACCCCGCATCTAAAATTTCACATTCATACGTCAATTTTCAAGAAAACTTCCGCCATTTTGTTTTTTTTTGACATTTTGACTTTGGATTCGTGATCGGCGACCTAAGACAACACCACATCTAAAATTTCACATTCATACGTCAATTTTCAAAAAAACTTCCGCCATTTTTTTTTTTTGACATTTTGAATTTGGATTCGTAATCGGCGACCTGAGACACCCCCGTATCTAAAATTTCACATTCATATGCCAATTTTCAAAAAAACTTCCGCCATTTTGTTTTTTTTTGACATTTTGACTTTGGATTCGTGATCGGCGACCTAAGACAACCCCGCATCTAAAATTTCAGTCATACGTCAATTTTCAAAAAAACTTCCGCCATTTTGTTTTTTTTTGACATTTTGACTTTGGATTCGTGATCGGCGACCTAAGACAACCCCGCATCTAAAATTTCACATTCATACGTCAATTTTCAAAAAAACTTCCGCCATTTTTTTTTTTTGACATTTTGACTTTGGATTCGTCATCGGCGACCTAAGACAACCCCGCATCTAAAATTTCACATTCATACGTCAATTTACAAGAAAACTTCCGCCATTTCTTTTTTGACATTTTGGCTTTGGATTTGTGATCGGCGTCCGCACACACCGCCGTATCTAAAATTTCGCTTTCATACGTCAATTTTCAAAAAACTCTTCGGCCTTTTATTTTTTTTAGTCATTTTGACTTTGGATTTGTGATTGGCGTCAATTTAGAATTAGTGACGGGCGACCGTAAAAACTCCCGAATGCCCAGTTTTATTTTTAATCGGAAGAGAGAAATTGATTTCAGCCAGCTCCGCCCACCGTGCACGTAATCGTTTAAGTAAAATTATTTCGTAGGGGCACATAAATGTCGAAAGACTACCTTTTCCCCTTTGAGGAAATACGCGTTCTGAAATTTACGTATTTTAATTCAAAATATTACTCGACAACACCTGTATAGAGAATACATAGCGGTCCCGCTATGTATTGTGTGGACATGCCGAACATTCGCCGGACCGTAATATATTGACCGGCAGTGCACGTGAGAATCTGATTATATTTTTCGCCCGTCCGGAATGCATTGATATCTGTGCATATTGAATCGGCCACTTTTCTGACAAAATCCACCCGCAAACGAACTTCAAAGTGTTCATGCCCTTGGTTGCGTGCGACTGTCGACTCGAAATAAGCATGTAGATGGTCCCCAGAAGTCGGTTCGTTAAGTCCCCGGGTCTGGTTGGACCCTCGCGACCTTCAAAATTTCGTATTTCACGCTTAAATGTGAATATGCGGATACCATTCAGTTGCCTGTCAGTTTGACGTTTCTAGCGATTTTCAACGTGTTTCACGTGAATTTTCCATCCGCCGCGCCGTTTGTCAGAATTTGTTCGCCACGCCCGAACGCCGACTTTTGCACGCTCCTCTCTTGGACGGCGGATATCTCTGCACGCGCACCGAAAAAAAGGAAAATCTCTCCGTCGATGGTTAGTTTAATATCACCGGTACGTACACGCGCCGAGACGGCCTTTAATTCCCCGTATCCCGGGACGAGTACTGCGCCTAAATTCACCAATTTCAAGTCGATTTCGAGCCGCCCGATCCGTAACCATGGTGATGCGGTTAAGCCGTCTTTTCTCAAGAAATTAACACGAAACGGCCGCTCGCTTTTATAGAGTATAACTAGCTCTAACGTCCGCTTACAGCGGGTCCTCCGCTTACAACGGGTCCTCCGCTTACAGCGGGTCCTCCGCTTATAGCGCGTCCGTCAATCTCTTTTAGTTGGATTGGTTTCTTTCGCGTCCGCTTACAGCTTTCTCATAGTTTCCTGTAAAAAGCAATCACTGTCATGACGCCTTTTAGAATGTCCGATTTTATTAACTTTTGACGCACCCCTGTATTTACATATATTTCGTGAAACCAATACCATATTTTCTTTAAAATTCTTCTCGAACGGTATTTTACACAAACCGGTACATACTCAAGAGCGAGAAAGATAAATTTATGTTAAACATAAGTCCTGTTAATGCATCCAAAGAAACAATGAGGTCAAAGAGCACAACATTTTTATCGAGACAGTTTACAATACTATTTTGATGTGATAGTGGAAAAGCATGTCAACCTTTTCGAAGTCTACTGTCGTTAAGAAAAAAGCACAAAATAATAATAAAAGTAAGAATCCCAAGTTTTAAATTTAAGCCCTATTGAAGCGCCTTTCCTGTAAAAAACGATATTTAGAATGTCCACTTTTATAAACTTTTGAAGCACCCCTGTATATACATATATTTTGTTAAGTCAATAGGATATTTTATTTAAAATTCTTCTCGAACTGTTTTTGACATAAATCGGTACACACTCAAGAGCGAGAAAGGTAATTTAATGTTAAACATAAGTCATCTTAAAGTATCCAAAGACACAATGAGATCAAAAAGCGCAACATTTTTATTAAGACAGTGTACAATACTATTTTGATGTGAAAGTGTAAAAGCCTGTCAACCTTTTTGAAATCCACTATCGTTAATAAAGGAGCACAAAATAATAATAAAAGTAAAAAGTCCAAGTTTTAAATTGAAGCGCCTTTCCAGTAAAAAGCGACCACTGGCATGACGCTCTTTAGAATGTCCACTTTTATAAACTTTTGAAGCACCCCTGTACATACATAAATTTTGTGAAGCCAATAGTATATTTTATTTAAAATTCTTCTCGAATTGCTTTTTACACAAAGCGGTACCCACTCAAGAGCAAGAAAGATAATTTAATATTAAATATAAGAATGATGTTAAAGTATCTGAAGAAGCAAAATGCTCAATAAGCGCATCATTTTCATTGAGACAATCGGGATAATACGCTCTTGAAATAACAGTGGAAAAATTTAGTATATTAACAAAAAGTACGTCAATTGCTCAGAAACAATTTAAAATAGGCACGCACAATATTAATAAAAAAGAACCTAAAACTCAGTTTTACTCTGAGATATTTTTCACCCCAATTATTTGAAGTGGAACCGCGCTTTCATTATGAAATTTTGGTCAGCAGATTTGAAATATTCGTCTGTCACATACTCAAAATTAGTTCGCAAGTCAATTAAAAATGAAGGACTTGTATCGCAGAACATTTTAAATTTTCACTGAATTACATTATTATTCGTACTGTTATCTCTCTAATGATAGAAAAGATATTATGTAGACTACTCGCCCGCTATCGCGGGCTCGTCATTTTAATGGACATGCTCAAATATATATAGTATCTGTATAGTGTTTGAAATGTTTATAACAAATTTTGTTTGATAAATGGGCGTCGCTTTCAAACATGCTTATAGAATGCTAATGAATGCTGATGAACTTCAAACATACCTATAGCTCGCAAACATATAAATGATTAGTTTTAATAAGGTGCTGTTAAAAGCAGTTACAAAGAAGAAGAGAGCAAGCGCAGGCATAAATTTTCACAAATATATAGGATTTTTAGCAACTCAGATAAAGTCCCAGAAATGTAACAGAATTAAAAAGCTTCCAAAACACAAATATTTCCCTAGTAAGCTAAAAGTTACACAATTTTATATTATGTTTTTATTTTTAATTATACTGTAATTTCATGTATAGAAGAAGCAATACAATTACTAAAACACTAATAACAATAATTATTAATTACAAATGCATAAGAAAACATAATCGCAGTCAATACTAATAAAAATCCAAATCTCCTAGGTTATGCGCATGTGTAAGTAATCGTAATTACTGTTTAATATTTTATCAGGTTTGGTAAAACAGCGGTTAAAATATCTTCATTTAATAACGTTCTTAATCAATGATTAGCGCTAACCGATGTTGGAAAAACATACTACACGGTATTTTAATCAATGATTAGCGCCAACCGGTTTTTGCAAAAACGTACTATCCCGTATTTTATCTAATGAATACGCTGATCGGCATTTTAATCAGAATTGGGAAAACGGGCCCTTAATACAATGCAATAATAAAAATAACTAAAAACACGTTTAAATTTGATATTGTTGTTGTTAGGGCGTTTCAATGTTGAAGGTTACGTTCAAATATGTCAACTTTAATGAAACATGCGCCAATAATTTAAGGACATTAAATTTGAGGTATTGCAAAATTTTACCTGTCAAGTATTCTACCTACACATGCCATTTCGAGACTTATAAATACACCTTTTGACATTAATCATAATAACCTTTTGAAGTTTGTCATCCAAGCTATAAAAATTTGTCTGCAATTACCATTTCCCGTAGAACGCGATCACTGTCATGACGCTTTTTAGAAAGTCCGATTTTAACATAAATCATGTTAAAGTTACGAAGAAAGGATGTGCTCAGATCCATGCACTTTTCGAAGAACCTTTCCGCCATATTAGATTTGCCATGTTGTTTTTTGACATTTAGACTATGGACTCGTGATCGGTGACCTAAGCACCCCCGTATCCAAAATTTCACATTCATACGCCAATTTTCAAAAAACTCTTATGCCATTTTGTTTTTTTTGACATTTTGACTTTGGATCTGTAATCGGCGTCCGCACCCCCCCCCCCCGTATCTAAAATTTCACGTTCATACGTCAATTTTCAAAAAACCCGTCCGCCATTTTGTTTTTTTTGACATTTTGACTATGGATTTGTAATCGGCGTCCGCACACACCCCCGTATCTAAAATTTCACGTTCATACGTCAATTTTCAAAAAACACGTCCGCCATTTTGTTTTTTTTGACATTTTGACTATGGATTTGTAATCGGCGCCCGCACACACCCCCGTATCCAAAATTTCACGTTCATACGTCAATTTTCAAAAAACCCATCCGCCATTTTGTTTTTTTTTGACATTTTGACTATGGATTTGTCATCGGCGTCCGCACACACCCACGTACCTAAAATTTCACATTCATACGTCAATTTTCCAAAAACCGTCCGCCATCTTGTTTTTTTTTGACATTTTGACTTTGGATCTGTAATCGGCGTCCGCACACACCCTCGTATCTAAAATTACACGTTCATACGTCAATTTTCCAAAAACCGTCCGCCGTTTTTTTTTTTTTGACATTTTGACTTTGGATCTGTAATCGGCGTCCGCACACACCCCCGTATCTAAAATTTCACGTTCATACGTCAATTTTCAAAAAATGTCCGCCATTTTGTTTTTTATGACATTTTGACTATGGATTTGTAATCGGCGTCCGCACACACCCACGTATCTAAAATTTCACATTCATACGTCAATTTCCAAAAACCGGCCGCCATTTTGTTTTTTTTGACATTTTGACTTTGGATCTGTAATCGGCGTCCGCACACACCCCGTATCTAAAATTTCACGTTCATACGTCAATTTTCAAAAAATGTCCGCCATTTTGTTTTTTTTTTGACATTTTGACTTTGTATCTGTAATCGGCGTCCGCACACACCCCGTATCTAACATTTCACGTTCATACGTCGATTTTCAAAAAATGTCCGCCACTTTGTTTTTTTGACATTTTGAATATGGATTTGTAATCGGCGTCCGCACACACTCTCGTATCTAAAATTTCACGTTCATACGTCAATTTTCAAAAAACCCGTCCGCCATTTTGTTTTTTTTTGACATTTTGACTATGGATTTGGAATCGGCGTCCGCACACACCCCCGTATCTAAAATTTCACGTTCATACGTCAATTTTCAAAAAACCCTTCCGCCATTTTGTTTTTTTTGACATTTTGACTATGGATTTGGAATCGGCGTCCGCACACACCCCCGTATCTAAAATTTCGCATTCATACGTCAATTTAAAAAAAAGCCCGTCCGCCATTTTGTTTTTTTGACATTTCGACTTTGGATCTGTAATCGGCGTCCGCACACACCCCCGTATCTAAAATTTCACATTCATACGTCAATTTTCAAAAACCCGTCCGCCATTTTGTTTTTTTTGACATTTTGACTTTGGACTTATGATCGGCGTCCGCACACACCCCCGTATCTAAAATTTCACGTCCATACGTCAATTTTCAAAAAACACGTCCGCCATTTTGTTTTTTTTGACATTTTGACTATGGATTTGTAATCGGCGTCCGTACACACCCCCGTATCTAAAATTTCACGTTCATACGTCAATTTTCAAAAAACCCGTCCGCCATTTTGTTTTTTTTTGACATTTTGACTATGGATTTGTAATCGGCGTCCGCACACACCCACGTATCTAAAATTTCACATTCATACGTCAATTTTCCAAAAACCGTCCGCCATTTTGTTTTTTTTTGACATTTTGACTTTGGATCTGTAATCGGCGTCCGCACACACCCCCGTATCTAAAATTTCACGTTCATACGTCAATTTTCAAAAAACCGTCCGCCATTTTGTTTTTTTTGACATTTTGACTTTGGATTTATGATCGGCGTCCGCACACACCCCCGTATCTAATATTTCACATGCATACGTCAATTTTCAAAAAACTTTTCGGCCGTCTTATTTTTTTGACTTTGGATTTGTGATCGGCCACATAAGACACCTCCGTATCCAAGATTTCACATTCGTACGTCAATTTTCAAAAAATCCTTCGGCCATTTTGTTTTCTTCTGACATTTGAATCAGTGATGGGCGACCGTAAAAACTCCCAAGTGCCTAATTTTACTTTTAATCAAAAGAGAGAGAAATTGATTTCAGCCAGCTCCGCCCACTGTGCACGTTTGCGTAATCGTTTAAATAGAATTATGTCATAAGAGCACATAAATGTTAAAAGCAATCTTTTTCCCTATTAAGGAAACTGTGCGTGCGCGTTCTGGAATTAACGCATTTTAATAATTCAAATATATAATCATTAACCGAACAATCAACCTGTATATCTATAGAAATGCTAAGTCAAGCGGGTGCGTCGAGATTGAGATGCCGAACTCGTCGGGCCGGATACATTAATCTGATATTTTTCGCCCGACCGTAGTGCATTGAATCACATGCACATTGAATCTGTGACGTATTTCGGCCATTTTTCTTACCAAATCCACGTGCAAACGAATTTGAAAGTGCTCATGCCCTTGGTTGCGTGCGTCTGTCGACTCGAAATAAGCATGTAGAAGATGCCGAAAAGCCCGTTTGTTAAAACCGCGGGTCTTGTTGGACCCTCGCGACCTTCAAAATTTCGTATTTCACGCTTAAATGTGAATATGCGGATACCACTCAGTTTGCCTGTCAGTTTGACGTTTCTAGCGATTTTCAACGTGTTTCACGTGAATTTTCCATCCGCCGCGCCGTTTGTCAGAATTTGTTCGCCACGCCCGAACGACGAGTTTTGCACGCTCCTCTCTCGGACGGCGGATATCTCTGCACGCGCACCGAAAAAAAGGAAAATCTCTCCGTCGATGGTTAGTTTAATGTCACCGGTACGTACACGCGCCGAGACGGCCTTTAATTCCGCGTATCCAGGGACGAGTACTGCGCCTAAATTCACCAATTTCAAGTCGATTTTGAGCCGTCGGATCGGTAACCATGGTGATGCGGTTAAGCCGTCTTTTCTGCCAAGAAATTAACACGAAACGGCCGCTCGCTTTTAGTATATATAACTAGCTCTAACGTCCGCTTACAGCAGGTCCTCCGCTTACAACGGGTCCTCCGCTTACAGCGGGTCCTCCGCTTACAGCTTTTTCATAGTTTCCTGTAAAAAGCAATCACTGTCATGACGCTTTTTAGAATGTCCGATTTTATTAAATTTTGACGCACCCCTGTATATACATATATTTCGTGAAGCCAATAGTATATTTTCTTTAAAATTCTTCTCGAACGGTTTATTACACAAACCGGTACACACTCAAGAGCGAGAAAGGTAAATTTATGTTAAACATAAGTCATGTTAATGTATCCAAAGAAACAATGAGCTCAAAGAGCACAACATTTTCATCGAGACAGTTTACAATACCATTTTGATGTGATAGTAGAAAAGCATGTCAACCTTTTCGAAGTCTACTGTCGTTAAGAAAAAAGCACAAAATCATAATAAATGTAAGAATCCCAAGTTCTAAATTTAAGCCCTATTGAAGCGCTTTTCCTGTAAAAAACGCTTTTTAGAATGTCCACTTTTATAAACTTTTGAAGCACCCCTGTATATACATATATTTAGTTAAGCTAATAGGATATTTTATTTAAAATTCTTCTCGAACTGTTTTTGACATAAATCGGTACATACTCAAGAGCCAGAAAGGTAATTTAATGTTAAACGTAAGTCATGTTAAAGTATCCAAAGACACAATGAGATCAAAAAGCGCAACATTTTTATTAAGATAGTTTACAATACTAATTTGATGTGAAAGTGTAAAAGTCTGTCAACCTATTCGAAATCCACTATCGTTAATAAAGGAGCACAAAATAATAATAAAAGTAGAAACCCCAAGTTTTAAATTTAAGCCCTATTGAAGCGCTTTTCCTGTAAAAGAGGCTTTTTAGAATGTCTACTTATATTTTGTTAAGCCAATAGGATATTTTATTTAAAATTCTTCTCGAACTGTTTTTGACATAAACCGGTACACACTCAAGAGCGAGAAAGGTAATTTAATGTTAAACATAAGTCATGTTAAAGTATCCAAAGACACAATGAGATCAAAAAGCGTAACATTTTTATAAAGACAGTGTACAATACAATTTTGATGTGATAGTCTAAAAGCCTGTCAATCTGTTTGAAATCCACTATCGTTAATAAAGGAGCACAAAAGTAAAAAGCCCAAGTATTAAATTGAAGCGCCTGTCCTGTAAAAAGCGATCACTGGCATGACCCATGTTAGAATGTTAACTTTTATACACCTTTGAAGTACCCCTGTATATTCATATATTTTGTTAAGCCAATAGGACGTTTTATTTAAAATTCTTCTCGAACTGTTTTTAACACAAACAGGTACACACTCAAGACCGAGAAAAGTAATTTAATTTTAAACATGTCACGTAAAGGTATCCAAAAACACAATGAGATCAAAAAGCCCAACATGTTCATTAATTACAATTACAATACTATTTTGATGTGAATGTATAAAAGCCTGTCAACCTTTTCAAAATCCACTATCCTTAATAAAGGAGCACAAAATAATAATGAAAGTAAAAAGCTCAAGTTTTAAATGTAAGCCCTATTGAAGCGCCTTTCCTGTAAAAGGCGATCACTGGCATAACGCTTTTTAGAATGTCCACTTTTATAAACTTTTGAAACACCTCTGTATACACATATATTTTGTTAAGCCAATAGGATATATTACTTAAAATTCTTCTCGAACTGTTTTTGACACAAACCGGTACACACTTAAGAGCGGGAAAGGTAATTTAATGTTAAAGTATCCAAAGACAATGAGCACAAAAAGCGCAACATTTTCATCAAGACAGTTTACAATACTATTGTGATGCGAAAGTGTAAAAGCTTTTCAAACTTTTCGAAATCCACTATCGTTAATAAAAGAGCACAAAGCAATAACAAAAGTAGAAAGCTCAAGTTTTAAATGTAAGCCCTATTAAAGCGCCTTTTCTGTAAAAAGCGATCAAGCTCATGGCACTTTTTAGAATGTCCAATTTCATAAACTTTTGAAGCACCCCTGTACATACATAAATTTTGTGAAGCCAGTTGTATATTTTATTTAAAATTCTTCTCGAATTGTTTTTTATACAAACCGGTACACTCTCCAGAGCAAGAAAGGAAATTCAATGTTAAACATAAGTCATGTTAAAGTATCCAAAGACACAATGACCTCAAAAAGCGCAACATTTTTATTAAGACAGTTTACAATACTATTTTGATGTGAAAGTGTAAAAGACTCACAACCTTTTCGAAATCCACTATCGTTAATGAAAGAGCACAAAATAATAAAAATAAAAAGCCCAAGTTTTAAATTGAAGCCCTATTGAAGCGCCTTTCTTGTAAAAGGCGATCACTGACGCTTTTTAAAATATATACTTTTATAAACTTCTGAAACATATAGGATATTTTATTTAAAATTCACCTCGAACTGTTTTTGACACAAACCGGTACACACTCAAGAGCGAGAAAGGTAATTTAATGTCACAACGACACAATAAGATAAAAAAAGCGCAACATTTTTATTAAGATAGTTTACAATACTATTTTGATCCGAAAGTGTAAAAGTCTGTCAACCTTTTCGAAATCCACTATCGTTAATAAAAGAGCACAAAACAATAATAAAAGTAGAAAGCTCAAGCTTTAAATTTGAAGCCCTATTGAAGCGCCTTTCCTGTAAAAAGCGACACTGCATGATGATTTTTAGAATGTCCACTTTTATAAACTTTTGAAGCACCCTTGAACATACATTAATTTTGTGAAGCCAATTGTATATTTTATTTAAAATTGTTCTCGAATTGCTTTTACACAAACCGGTACACACTCAAGAGCGAGAAAGGTAGTTTATGTTAAAATATCCAAAGACACAATAACATCAAAAACTCAACATTTTTATTAAGATAGTTTACAATACTATTTTGATGCGAAAGTGTAAAAACCTTTCAACCTTTTCGAAATCCACTATCGTCAATAAAAGAGAACAAAATAATAATAAAGAAAGAAAGCCTAAGTTTTAAATGTAAGCCCTATTAAAGCGCCTCTCCTGTAAAAGACGATTACTGGCATGACGCTTTTGAGAATGTCGACTTTTATAAACTTTTGAAACACCTCTATACATCCATAAATTTTGTGAAGCCAATTGTATATTTTATTTAAATTATAGCGTCGTAGATAAGTGATAGTGAAATACCAACAGTAGTTTGCTCTTTTAATTGCATTAATAAAAAGAAATACACACAATTTTTATAGCAATTTATGAAGAAGGTGACCAGTCAATAATATCAGTGGTAGGTATTACAATATATAATTTATTGGAAATTGAATGAAATTTAACATGCAAACCAAATCAGATATACTTTATGCTTGTCAGCGAAGTAAGAGTTTCAGTTGCTCTGCTTGCTACGGTTTGTCCATAGTGTTTGTTTAGATTTCTAAATGCAGTAATGATTAGCAAAATAAAATTGACGTACTATATGCTATATTAATTCTAGTTAGTAAAAGACCTGTATGCAATGCGCGTTAAATTACCTAATGGATGCATACTTCATAGGCCCTGTGGTATGTTTAGCAAATGATAGTTAATATTAGATATTTCGATGTATACATAGCAGTAAGATGTAAACAGATTAGTGTTAGTGTAAAATAAAGTACGTCTTAGGAAGCCTGTATTTTTAATTTCCTCTTCTTTTTTACTGAGACACTCTGTATATTTAGCAACTATCAGTCTTCAATTTTACCATTATGGAATACAATAATGTTAAAATATTGATAATTCATATCTCGTTGACATTCAAACATCACAAAATCAATTTTTCTAAAAATTTTACATGCAATTCATTAGTATTGTAAAATTCTAATGAAAAAAATTATTTAATTATTTTTCCAACAGCAATAAAATTTATAATGAATAGACTAACATTAATGAATGTAAACCAGTAAGACAATGTACAGTTAATTGCAGACTTACTGATATGCAAGAGTTATGAGAAATGGAAATGTTGTTTTAAATAGATATACAGTGAGTAAACCTACTTTTATCGAGTTCCTTATCTGCATTTGTTAGTGGCTTTTCGGTCGAGCAATGATGTTTTTAAATAATCGATATTAGTTTAATTTTTTCTTGAACAGATTTAATACATTGACATCGACTAATACAAATTATATATTAAAAAATGAGGTGTGGCCACCACACGACTTTCTTTACGTATGAAAGTGTTACTTCCGGTCCGAATTTTGAAATTTCATTTATACAAAAAATATTCCAAATGCAACTCTAAATACTTTTGTACTCTTCATAAATATATATATAGATTGCATAATTTACGACATATTTGCAAAAAATCGTTATTCGGTAAGATTAAAAGTGTTAGTTCCGGTCCGAATTTTGATTTTTTCTTTATACAAAAGGTATTGAAAATTAATTCTAAATACTTTTATACTCGTAACGTACCCGTCTAAAAAGCATGACTTGCAAAATATTTGCAAAAAACTGATTTTCGATAAGAGTAAAAGACCTACTTCCGGTAGGAATTTCGAAAAACTTTTTTAATAAAATTGTTCGCAATTTCAATTTTAAGTACTTATGAATTCTTTATAAATTTGTCTAAAGTTAGTAGTTGACAAAATATTGGCAAAAGTCGATTTTTTCACTGAAGTAAACTACTACTTCCGGTCGGCCGATTTTGCTGAAAATCTGATCAGTTCTCAAGAGGGTAATTATACTACTAAATGCAAAATTTTAAATAGATACCTACAGCGGTTTGAGCGCTATCGTGGTCACACACACACGGACACACACAGAGACAGAGAGAGAGAGAGAGAGAGAGAGAGAGACATTTTTTAAAAACCACTTTTTTGGTATCAGGGGACTTCAAAACGTGGACATCTGCAAAAATCTCGAGGTCGAAAATTTTTTACGTATAAGAAAGTAAAAGCAGGCTAAACTTTATTCTCGGTATCTGTCAGTCTTGGAATATTACATATTGTTCACTTTCTTCCTTGCAAAACACGTCCGACCTTGTAATATGCATATGTTCATTTTGGATGCATTCTCTCTGGGTTACAATACAAAGAAATACTCTGTCTACCTCTTGGTCTACCATTTTGCAACAGACATCAAGAAAATCCATCCATTTAAGATAAGAATCATTTTTTGTCAAATTTCAATGCCTTTTTCTGTTTCTTTGTGCTTCTTAATCTGGTCTTTACCATTTCCAGTCTTGAAAGCAAGTATCACCTGCAACATTATTTTTTTAAAAATGAGAATAACAGTTGACGTACCTTGAAATAATCATCTTTTAATGTGGAATATGCATATGCTTTGGCAAATAATCAGAACAAACACAATAATAGTTGATTTTAAAAGTTTGAAAGAGTATGTACCAACTTCAGACTTCTATATTTGTTGGTTAAGATCCAAAATGCAAACTAATAATAGACTTGTCTCTTGCAGATTATATCTCTGAGAAATATATTATTTTCCTTTTAACATTCGTATAAATTTATCCAAATATTCTTATTAAATTTCTACATTTCAACTCTCTTTATTTCTTCACCGTGATCACACACATCATCTATGAATTCTTTTTCGTACCTCCAAACCTCTAATTGAAATTGAGGTTGCAGTAACAACCATTGTTGAAAAGGTTCCTTTTTTTAATTTATCACGTTTCTTCTTTATAAATTGTTCATCCTTATCGTACTATTTACGTGTAACCTCACATACAATAGCATTAGTAAACAAACAGCATTGTAAGGTGACATTATTGTAGACCTGAAATTCACCTTAATTTATTAGTCTATAATTATGGTATTAATGAAAGGTACACGGCTTTTTTTGTTAAGTGTTGAAACGTTTCTTGTTCATGAATATTAAGTACTTTGGCCATCTGTGCGTTTATGAAAGCATCTAATTCTTACTTTTTAAAGATTTTCTACTCATTATTTATTGTAATAATTGATTGAAGACGGAGATACGTGTTGAAACTCCATAATTTACAAGTAAAAATTGAAATAAATTCAAATTGAGTTCAAAACAGTTTTATTCAATTTACTACAATTGTTTCACCCTACTAGGGCTTCATCAGGTGATGAATATTATAATACAAAATATTTGTAGACGTTCTTATTTATGTCTTTTCCTAAATGAAAAGGGGGGGAGTTTGTGACATTAGGTTAAGAGCGGGAGTAACTTATGTATTTAATGTAATATTTAATATACATAACAATATGATTAAGAATATTAAAATTTTTTTGAAAACTGATTGTTACCTGTTATTATAAAATTACATCTCTTTTGTAGTATAGTTCTTTTAATTCTTCCTTTAACCATATAATATGTCCTATTTTTGAGGCTTTGGATGCTGCTCTACTGCTGTTATTGGTCTTCAGCTTGATGTGTTTAGGTGTTACTCCATAAAACTTGCACTTGTGTAGGAACCAGATGTTCTGTTCCGTAATTCTGTATTTTAATTTTAGTTTAAAAAACCATGACTCCTGTTCACCATCACTGGCTGATTTTAAATAATTGATTGAAGACGGAGATACGTGTTGAAACTCCATAATTTACAAGTAAAAATTGAAATAAATTCAAATTGAGTTCAAAACAGTTTTATTCAATTTACTACAATTGTTTCACCCTACTAGGGCTTCATCAGGTGATGAATATTATAATACAAAATATTTGTAGACGTTCTTATTTATGTCTTTTCCTAAATGAAGAGGGGGGGAGTTTGTGACATTAGGTTAAGAGCGGGAGTAACTTATGTATTTAATGTAATATTTAATATACATAACAATATGATTAAGAATATTAAAATTTTTTTGAAAACTGATTGTTACCTGTTATTATAAAATTACATCTCTTTTGTAGTATAGTTCTTTTAATTCTTCCTTTAACCATATAATATGTCCTATTTTTGAGGCTTTGGATGCTGCTCTACTGCTGTTATTGGTCTTCAGCTTGATGTGTTTAGGTGTTACTCCATAAAACTTGCACTTGTGTAGGAAGTTACTCCCGCTCTTAACCTAATGTCACAAACTCCCCCCCCTCTTCATTTAGGAAAAGACATAAATAAGAACGTCTACAAATATTTTGTATTATAATATTCATCACCTGATGAAGCCCTAGTAGGGTGAAACAATTGTAGTAAATTGAATAAAACTGTTTTGAACTCAATTTGAATTTATTTCAATTTTTACTTGTAAATTATGGAGTTTCAACACGTATCTCCGTCTTCAATCAATTATTTAAAATCAGCCAGTGATGGTGAACAGGAGTCATGGTTTTTTAAACTAAAATTAAAATACAGAATTACGGAACAGAACATCTGGTTCCTACACAAGTGCAAGTTTTATGGAGTAACACCTAAACACATCAAGCTGAAGACCAATAACAGCAGTAGAGCAGCATCCAAAGCCTCAAAAATAGGACATATTATATGGTTAAAGGAAGAATTAAAAGAACTATACTACAAAAGAGATGTAATTTTATAATAACAGGTAACAATCAGTTTTCAAAAAAATTTTAATATTCTTAATCATATTGTTATGTATATTAAATATTACATTAAATACATAAGTTACTCCCGCTCTTAACCTAATGTCACAAACTCCCCCCCTCTTCATTTAGGAAAAGACATAAATAAGAACGTCTACAAATATTTTGTATTATAATATTCATCACCTGATGAAGCCCTAGTAGGGTGAAACAATTGTAGTAAATTGAATAAAACTGTTTTGAACTCAATTTGAATTTATTTCAATTTTTACTTGTAAATTATGGAGTTTCAACACGTATCTCCGTCTTCAATCAATTATTTAAAATCAGCCAGTGATGGTGAACAGGAGTCATGGTTTTTTAAACTAAAATTAAAATACAGAATTACGGAACAGAACATCTGGTTCCTACACAAGTGCAAGTTTTATGGAGTAACACCTAAACACATCAAGCTGAAGACCAATAACAGCAGTAGAGCAGCATCCAAAGCCTCAAAAATAGGACATATTATATGGTTAAAGGAAGAATTAAAAGAACTATACTACAAAAGAGATGTAATTTTATAATAACAGGTAACAATCAGTTTTCAAAAAAATTTTAATATTCTTAATCATATTGTTATGTATATTAAATATTACATTAAATACATAAGTTACTCCCGCTCTTAACCTAATGTCACAAACTCCCCCCCTCTTCATTTAGGAAAAGACATAAATAAGAACGTCTACAAATATTTTGTATTATAATATTCATCACCTGATGAAGCCCTAGTAGGGTGAAACAATTGTAGTAAATTGAATAAAACTGTTTTGAACTCAATTTGAATTTATTTCAATTTTTACTTGTGCATTATTTATTGCTTTAAACTGTTTTTTCTTCAAATTTGGAAACTGAATTGGAATTGAAATCTGTGTATGATTTACTGGAACATTGCAGTAATTATTGTTGGGGTGATGTATGAATAAATGGAACGCATACATGCTGAAATAAGTTAATTTTTTTTATTATGAACAATGATAAAATCAGATATCTAGAAATACCAGTTTTCAAGTTTATTAAATCCTGCCTTTTACACTCAATTAACCATACATTTCGTACCATCTATTCCTTGAGAAACCCGTAAAATTTAATCTGACTATCTTTACTTATTCGATTGTATTCACGACAACCGCATACAACACAACCAGGCATATTAGGTAGAATATAGTTTAAAAAAGAAAGGGATAAAATAACTTAAAAACTATGTGAAAATGCTGCCGATCTAAGAAGCGTCAATCTAACTTGCTTCCGGCGTTGCCAACATTTGAGTTTGTAATATCTCTGAAGTACATGAAAAATTTTCCTATAGACCGTCTCAACCTTAGTATTCAGTATGTGTCTTATAGAGAGAGACAACATAGTTGTCAATTCGACAATGACAGGTTAGGTTGGTAACTTATTATAATGACAGGACATTTTAAATACTTGTTGGTTAGGATATTATTTTATATTATAATATTAATTTGACACTTTACAGGAAGGTTATGTTGTGATACTTACACCACACCGATAATACCAACCAGAAACATAACAAATCGAACTGACAACATTGTCTTGAAATAAAAGGACTGTTTATTACAAATGGCTTACGATAGTAAAAGAGGTATATATCCCATAATAGACTGTACTGAATACTAAGGTTGAGACGATCTATAGATTAGTTGAAATTTCCCTATATATAATGCCTTGTTTATTAATAATAAATAAATAACAAATAATCTTCGTAATAACTTTAAAGAATATGATTTCAATACAATATCACAGAAACTTAAATGAAATGGATTAAATATTTACTGTTCTTTTTGCAATGTATGTATGTATGCAAAAAATGTTGACACAAATGCTCTCACGTAATTCAGAAATACGTTAATAAAGATGTATACCCAATTAATGTCGTGAAAATTGGCTTCTTTTGAACATTTTGTTGACATTCAGTGTGCATGCATTTAACTTAATTTGACAGGCCAAAAAAGAATACTTGACAGGAAGGTTATGTTATCATACTTACACCACACTATGCACCACACCCATAGTACCAACCGTAAACATAATGAAGCAAAATGAAAGCATTGTCTCTGAATAAAAAAAAGATTATCGGAAATTGCTTACGGTAGGAAAATGAGTATATTCCTTAAGAAGACTGGATTGAATACTAAGATTGGGATGAAATATAGCTGTGTTTGATTTGTCTTTTTAGCTGTAATTTCGAGTCGAACCAATGACAGAACAATTATATTAAATTCTAATTTGTTTATTATTACATTGAAGTAAGAAGCAAACTACAAATGTGGATGTAAATCGTGATTAATATGTACAGTTGCGGCCCCTACAAACTCAGACACCGACTTTCGACATATTCTGCCAAATTCACAAAAATTGTTATCTGTGAATTTGACTTTTATCCAGTATGGAAATGTCAGTGTTACTTTATTGTAAGTGGGAAGCTTGCACAATTTTAAAATGCCTCAATTAAACGAACAGCAAAAGTCAATAATTAGAACTACGTTAAAGGACGGCATGAGCATTTGAATTTTTCGATTTTTTATTTTTTTTATATTATACGCAATTGACGTTCTTTCAGTTGGGTGACATTTAATAAACTACGATTTTGAGACCATGTTACAAAGCCAACATTTTGTACTTGTCGCACTGTCTGAATTTGTAGGGGCCGCAACTGTACGTTTAATTTTCACTGAATAAACACTATTAAGTATATAATAATTGGCGTAGTTTATTGTGTACGGACTGCTTTTTTTAACCTCGACTAACTCCAATATTATAATATTTTTAACACATTTATTTCTGTACAATAATACATTTAATGAGCTTATTTAACTTTTCTAGTGACTTTCTTGAAAATTATGTGATACATTAGTTTTGTTCAGCGTAAGCGTACATCATCTGAATCTGATCCGATCACTAAACAATTGGGCAACTGTTGCGTCTGCTGAATGCCATATTACCACACAGCAGTTTCAATCGCTGTCGGCAACTTTGATGTTTGTGTCCCAAAATAGTACTGCGCACCTCACGCCCGCGCAACCAATTCTTCTATTCAGGAATAAACCAGTAGCGTCAGACCCAAATCGTTTATGAGAAAAGTATGTTAATCTATTTTTAAAATTATGAAAAAGCTATATCAATAATACAAAAAGAGATGATAAAACTTGCTTTTTATTAAGTACAGGGTTATTGACTATATTTGGACCAATAGATAACTTTGTTATTTGAAGGATTAGAAAAACGTTTAAATTAGGAAAGTTGTAGGATTTCACTCAAGGCGCTAGAATTTGATATCAGAAAAAACAAACGAACGTCGTAAAGCCATCAAAAACGGCTAACTTAGTTTTTTTTAAATGGAATACCCTATATAATGTTACATAATCTGATTCTAAATAAAATTTCGAGTATATTCCATTTATATAACATATACCTACATTCAACTGTTTTCGCGCTATCGCTGATTGAAAATCGTACTACTACTATGTTTCCATAGAAACCCCGTAATGACTTACGTAAATTCATATACGAAGGGTGTAGAAAACATATTAGTAGTACGATTTTCAATCAGCGATAGCGCGAAAACAGTTGTATATGTTATATAAATGGAAAATACTCGAAATTTTATTTAGAATCAGATTATGTAACATTATATATGGTATTCCATTTAAAAAAAAACTAAGTTAGCCGTTTTTGACGGCTTTACGACTTTCGCTTGTTTTTTCTGATATCAAATTCTAGCGCCTTGAGTGAAATCCTACAACTTTTCTAATTTAAACGTTTTTCTAATCCTTCAAATAACAAAGTTATCTATTGGTCCAAATATAGTCAATAACCCTGTACATATTACACACGCTTTTAAAATGTAATACATTCTACGTATAACACAAAATAATCCCGCCACGACTCAACAGCTGATGGTTGACTACTGCGCACTCACGCACGCGTCGGTTTGACGGAGGACAATTATTTCCCTCTATTGAAACTACTGTTTCTATTACATAGCTATTACTGTGATATTACGTACGGACCTCTAACAATTTTGTTTTGTGATATTTACTTGTTTTAATAACGTGGGAAATACATTCAATAATTGATTTTTTTTTTATTAAAAGTAATTTAATACAAAGATCGGTATTACATATAACATGTAATGTATGTTCAAAATTGTTGGAGACTTGATAACATTTTGAATCATTTCTTGTTACACTGTTAACAACATTTGTAATAGGCACCTGTAGTTCTAGTAATCTATGTAGTGGAGTTCTAAAGACAGTATTATTTAAATTAGAATAAATGTAAAAGTGTAAAATGTAATAGTGTTAAGAAATTATAAATACATATATTTTAAAAAAACAACTATCCTAAAAGACATATGTATTTATTTACAGTGATGGTCTCGTCCAAAACATGCATTTACAAATCACATAATCTTTTACGCATTGTTCTAAAGTGATTATGCATTTTTGTTCAAAACTGTGTGGATCAAATTTCACTGTATTTATTAGAGTGTTGTCAAATTGTTTTAAATAAACTGCAAAATCACACCAAATGAAACCAACAATAAGCATTTACTCTTGAACTTAATACAAATATATATGTCGTTCCTTTAACAGATAATTTGCTTTCATCACTTTTTAACAATTTTTTTTACTATTAAGGCCACCCCCGTATGTAAAATTTCACATTTATACGTCAATTTTCAAAAAATTCTTCCGTCATTTTGTTTTTTTGTTGACATTTTGACTATGGATTCGTGATCGGTGACCTAAGACACCCCCGTATCTAAAATTTCACATTCATACGTCAATTTTCAAAAAACTCCTCCGCCATTTTCTTTCTTTTTTTGACATTTTGACTTTAAATTCGTGATCGGCAACCCCCAAAACCCCCGTATCTAAAATTTCACGTTCATACGTCAATTTTCAAAAAAGCCGTCCGCCATTTTGTTTTTCTTTGACATTTTGACTATGGATTTGGAATCGGCGTCCGCACACACCCCCGTATCTACAATTTCACATTCATACGTCAATTTTCAAAAACCCGTCCGCCATTTTGTTTTTTTTTTGACATTTTGACTTTGGATTTATGATCGGCGTCCGCACACACCCCCGTATCTAAAATGTCACGTTCATACGTCAATTTTCAAAAAACACGTCCGCCATTTTGTTTTTTTTGACATTTTGACTATGGATTTGTAATCGGCGTCCGCACACACCCCCGTATCTAAAATTTCACGTTCATACGTCAATTTTCAAAAAACCCGTCCGCCATTTTGTTTTTTTTTGACATTTTGACTATGGATTTGTAATCGGCGTCCGCACACACCCACGTATCTAAAATTTCACATTCACACGTCAATTTTCCAAAAACCGTCCGCCATTTTGTTTTTTTTTGACATTTTGACTTTGGATCTGTAATCGGCGTCCGCACACACCCCCGTATATAAAATTTCACGTTCATACGTCAATTTTCAAAAAATGTCCGCCATTTTGTTTTTTTTGACATTTTGACTATGGATTTGTAATCGGCGTCCGCACACACCCCCGTATCTAAAATTTCGCATGCATACGTCAATTTTCAAAAAACTTTTCGGCCGTCTTATTTTTTTGACTTTGGATTTGTGATCGGCCACATAAGACACCTCCGTATCCAAGATTTCACATTCGTACGTCAATTTTCAAAAAATCCTTCGGCCATTTTGTTTTCTTCTGACATTTGAATCAGTGATGGGCGACCGTAAAAACTCCCAAGTGCCTAATTTTACTTTTAATCAAAAGAGAGAGAAATTGATTTCAGCCAGCTCCGCCCACTGTGCACGTTTGCGTAATCGTTTAAATAGAATTATGTCATAAGGGCACATAAATGTTAAAAGCAATCGTTTTCCCTATTAAGGAAACTGTGCGTGCGCGTTCTGGAATTAACGCATTGTAATAATTCAAATATGTATATAATCATTAACCGAACAATCAACCTGTATATCTATAGAAATGCTAAGTCAAGCGGGTGCATTATGTCGAGATTGAGATGCCGAACTCGTCGGGCCGGATACATTAATCTGATATTTTTCGCCCGACCGTAGTACATCACATGCACATTGAATCTGTGACGTATTTCGGCCATTTTTCTTACCAAATCCACGTGCAAACGAATTTGAAAGTGCTCATGCCCTTGGTTGCGTGCGTCTGTCGACTCGAAATAAGCATGTAGAAGATGCCGAAAAGCCCGTTTGTTAAAACCGCGGGTCTTGTTGGACCCTCGCGACCTTCAAAATTTCGTACTTCACGCTTAAATGTGAATATGCGGATACCACTCAGTTTGCCTGTCAGTTTGACGTTTCTAGCGATTTTCAACGTGTTTCACGTGAATTTTCCATCCGCCGCGCCGTTTGTCAGAATTTGTTCGCCACGCCCGAACGCCGACTTTTGCACGCTCCTCTCTTGGACGGCGGATATCTCTGCACGCGCACCGAAAAAAAGGAAAATCTCTCCGTCGATGGTTAGTTTAATGTCACCGGTACGTACACCCGCCGAGACGGCCTTTAATTCCCCGTATCCAGGGACGAGTACTGCGCCTAAATTCACCAATTTCAAGTCGATTTTGAGCCGTCCGATCCGTAACCATGGTGATTCGGTTAAGCCGTCTTTTCTCGAGAAATTAACACGAAACGGCCGTGCGCTTTTAGTATATATAACTAGGAGCAGCAACCCAAACTAGTATTTTAGAATAAAAAATCAGCGCTAATACCATAGCTTCAAGATTAGTGGACGTCTCAAATATGATAAAGTTAAATAAAGTAGAAATCAAAAATATGAAGAAATTATTGCGCAAGAAAAGAAAATCTATTAATAAAAAAAATGATGATCTTACAAAACCCTTTTCTATGGAGGAATTGGATATAGTGATAAAGTTATTAAAGATTCGTAAGGCTGCTGGTTTTGATGGAATTTATCCTCAATTTATTAAACATCTAGGTCCTTCAGGAGGTAATTGGCTTTTATGTTTCTATAATAATATTTTAAATAATGGTATTGTTCCTACTGAATTTAAAAAGGCAAAAGTTGTAGCTGTTTTGAAGACAGGAAAGCCAGCACATGTTGCTTCCAGTTATAGACCAATTTCATTATTATCAGTATGTTACAAGATGTTAGAGAAATTATTATATCACAGCATTTCTCCAATTATGGAAAATATCTTTCCCATAGAGCAAGCTGGTTTTAGACCAAATCGTAATTTCTGTGATCAAGTTTTAGCTTTAAAAAATTATATAGAGAATGGTTTTCAAAAGAATTTGAAAACAGGAATTAGTTTCATTGATTTAACAGCTGCTTATGGTACAGTTTGGTTAGATGGATTATTTTTAAAATTATATAATGTGTTGCCTATTGGTAATTTAATTAAACTTATGGAAAATATGTTTACAAATCGAAAATTTAGAGTTTTTAACAATGGAGAAAGTAGTAAATTTAAAATATTATATAATGGTTTACCTCAAGGATCAGTATTATCCCCTCTTCTCTTTAATCTATATACAAGTGATTTACCAGATACGACTTCTAGAAAATTCATTTACGCTGATGACATGGGAATTGCTTATCAACACAATAATTTCAATCAAATTGAAGTTAATTTAAACGAAGATCTATTGATTTTGAGTGATTATTTCAGAAAATGGAGGTTATGTCCTAACCCATCTAAGTCAGAAGTTTCTTGTTTCCATTTTAAGAATAACGAAAAACATAAAAAACTTGTAGTAACTTTTAATGGTACCGTTCTAAGACATAATTTTAATCCAACATACCTAGGAGTTACTCTGGATTCATCGTTAACATATAAACAACATATTGATAAATTGCGTATGAAGATTAAAACAAGAAATAATATCTTACAGAAGTTGGCTGGTTCAAATTGGGCAGCTCATGCAGACATTTTACGTACGTCCGCTCTTGCATTGGTGTACTCTGCTGCTGAATATTGTAGTGCAGTTTGGATGAATAGCGTTCATGTTCAGTTAAATTGTACACTTTGAATTATTACGGGCACAGTAAAATCTACTCCACTTCCTTGGCTCAACGTCCTGGCTAACATTTATCCTCATCATTTAAGAAGAAAATTGGCGTTGTGATGGGATAAATATCAAAATTGTCCTAATTTATATTTAATTACTCAAGACCTTCAGAACTTACCATCTTATAGATTGAAATCACGTAGTCCAATTTGGAAGGAAGATTTCCTAAATCAACCATTATCGATTAATGACCACTGGAAATCTATTTTGTTAGAGTATGAAGTATTTAATAAACAATTAATAGATGATCCTTTGTTTGAAGTGCCTGGCTTTACACAACCAAGAAAAATTTGGTGTAAGTTGAATCGTCTTAGGACGGGTCATGGAAGGCGCAATAATATGTTATTCAAGTGGAATGTGATTGCGAGTACAGCGTGTGATTGCGGAGCTGAGATTGAAACAGTTAAACATATTGTTGAAGAATGTCCTCTAGCTAAGTTTGAATTTGGATACACAGATCTACATAATTTAACTCCAGAGGCTGTTGCTTGGATCTTAACAACTAAAGACCTTTAGTTTTGTGGCACTGTGATGCAGGTTTTTTAGTCTGCAGCTTTTTTCCTACATCCTACACCAAATGATGCAGTGTTTTAAAGGGTCCCTGCAGTTATGGCCCTTTTAAATTTATTTCTACTTTTGTTATGTAATTTATATATGTTTCTTGTTTTGTACCTGTCATGTAGTTTCATACGAATATACAGGGTTATGATAAAGTAACGCACAAAATTCATAAAACGTACAATGTTCATTTTTGAAAAAAATGCAAAAACAGGTCAAACAGCTTATTTTATTCCTCGTCTTTTAACATAAGTCAAAAAAATAAAACGTCAAATTTGTCAAAGTTATGACGTCATCAATATTTTTTTTAAATATGAAGCTTGGTTTTTTTTTACTTTATTTGATAAAGCTTGTTTTTCTGCATTATAAAGAAATAATTGAAGTAGGGGTCACATAAGAAAAAACTGAGAGAATTAATAAAAAACAAAATAAACTTTATTATAGTAATAACATTTAAATTAATTAAACAGTCCATTAAACCAAAACGATTTCTTACAGGAATTGTTCAAACTGTGTCCCGTTCACTATCTGACATAGGCCAAGACGATGGTAGACCTGATTTACAGAGTCTTCGATCATCTGCGGAGTTAGACGAGTCATTTCATGTCTAATTCGTTCCATTAAGTCTTCTAAATTGTCTGGTCGGTTAACGTAGACCCGACTTTTTAAATGTCCCCACAGAGAGAAATCAAGGGGGTGAGATCAGGTGACGTAGGTGGTCACTCCATTGGTCCACGTCTTCCAATCCATCTTCCTTCAAACTGGTTATCCAGAAACCTTCGAACATTAAGACCATAATGTGGTGGTGCACCATCTTGTTGGAACCAAATACTGGGATCCAAGTTTTCCCTATTATTTGGATCCGGAAATGCCGCAATTAGATCCGGAAGCACTGCCATACGAAGATGTTCCAAATATCGCTCAGCTGTTAAATTCCCACGAAAGAAATAAGGACCAATAAATTTTTCCCTGACGATTCCTACCCATACATTAACTTTTTGGGGGCGCTGGGTGTGTTTTGTCTGAATCCAGTTGGGATTTTTCCGAACCCAGTAGCGACAATTGTGTCGATTTACTGTACCACTTAAATAAAAGGTTGCCTCGTCTGAAAATACTACACTATTAAGCAAATTTGGATTTTCGTCACAATGCCTCATGAAGATTTCACAAAATTCCAAACGTCTGTCCGGATCATCTTCTGAGAGTTCGTGAACAAGTTGAACTTTGTATGGGTGCAGTTTTTCTTTTTTTAAAAACTTTACTACAAACGACTGACTAACATCTTGTTGTAAGGCAATTTCTGCTGTAGTTGCGTGAGGGTTGTCCTCTAATGACAGCAAAATATCTAACTTTGTATCGTCGCTTATTCCCGGTCTTCCAGATTTTTGAGCATCACTTACGCTTCCTGTTTCATTAAATTTTGCAACAATTCTGCTTACTGTGCTTCTAGCAATTGGAGGTCTTTCAAAATGTGTTTCGTTAAATAAAACACATGCTTCTTCATGACTTCGAAGTCTATCGCCGTAACCTACCATCATTAGAATTTCTATCCTTTCTCTTTCCGTTAAAGGAGCCATCATAATAAAATTGGTATGACACTAATTGTAAGACTGACACTGACAAACAGTTGTTTTATTACTAGGTAACTTTAAGTTTTAATTCTTTTAATATTTAGTTTCTTTTCATAAATTCTAAAACTAGTTAATTTTGTTTTTTATTAATTCTCTCAGTTTTTTCTTATGTGACCCCTACTTCAATTATTTCTTTATAATGCAGAAAAACAAGCTTTATCAAATAAAGTAAAAAAAAACCAAGATTCATATTTAAAAAAAATATTGATGACGTCATAACTTTGACAAATTTGACGTTTTATTTTTTGACTTATGTTAAAAGACGCGGAATAAAATAAACTGTTTGATGTGTTTTTGCATTTTTTTCAAAAATGAACATTGTACGTTTTATGAATTTTGCGCGTTACTTTATCATAACCCTGTATATATATATATATATATATATATATATATATATAAAATAAATAAATAAATAAATAAATCTTATAAAATGTTTAAAAAACAGGATCATGAAAATAACACACATAGATTATATAAGGGAGGACTTAAAATTTTTGAAAAATATTTTGCTACTAAACAACTATCCCACAAGCACAATCAATAAGATTCTTTTCTCAACTGATATCCGTGACAGGTTGGACGTAAGCGGGGTTGGGGGGAGTTCCATCGTTCCTCAACTTAATGGCAACACAGAAATCAAATATAAGAGCATCCAATACATCCCCAATCTTACGAACAAAATTAAGACGCTTTTTCGGGATGTCATTCCTATTGCTTACACACTAGCCAACACAGTGAATAAGCTATTTACACCACTAAAAGATAAAATTAGTACTCTCGCAAACAGCAATGTGGTGTATCTTTTACAGTGTGACTGTGGCAAATATTACGTGGGGCAAACAAAGCAACGCCTGAAAGAACGAAACGCGCTTCATATTAGTGACGTCAAAAGGCACCCAGGGAGATGTACTCTAGCTACCCACCTAATGCCTGCCATACACGTTACGGTCCACCGGAGAGGTCTACCTGTGCAGGTACGCCTGCGCAGGTAGACCTGAGATGAACCTGAGCGTGTGTGGGACATTTTTTGAACCTGCACAGGCGACCGGTGAAAGAATTGATTTTCGATTCTTTCACCGGTCGCCTGCGCAGGTTCAAAAAATGTCCCACACACGCTCAGGTTCATCTCAGGTCTACCTGCGCGGGCGTACCTGCACAGGTAGACCTCTCCGGTGGACCGTAACGTGTATGGCAGGCATAAGGAACACTAATCATGATATTATTTTTAATAACATTCAGATTCTTTTTCACGAAAGTAATTTGTCAAGGAGACTTTTCTTGGAAACATTAGCAATTAGAACCGTGAATCCCAATATTAATAGCAAAAACGACTGTAACAACTTTAGCACTATCTACTCAGGTTTAATCCCGCATATGACACACAAAATCGAAAAGAAATACAAAGACATATCTACGTAACATCTAAGTAAAACAAAAGCTTTCTTCAGAGTAGTAAATAAGGGGTATTTCATTTGCCGAGGTCCTGGATACGCGTCTGTTGAGGTGAGACGAATTCCTTTACTAATGTCTTCAAACGGGAAAAAAACAACTGTAAATATTGAACATATGTTCATGTGTTTTTCATACCGGCCTGGCATCTTTTCCACATACATGTAAAATTTCAGTTTAATACCGCTTAAAGTATGCAACATTAATTGACACGTTTTCTTTTTAACTGTGCTGTGTCCAGCGTTTTAAATTGTTTTTTAAAAATTGTGCTGTAATAATTTCTTTTAAATTTGACGTTATATTAAAGTAACAATATTAAAAATAATGCAATCCACGAATACAACAGATATACTTTTGACCTTATGTGAGATGCATAATAGACATAATATTTTTATGTAAACTACACAGATGTTTTTGTAAGTACAGCTTAAACACTATTCTATTATGTAATAACTAATTATATTTTTGTTTCTCCCATTACATTGTAAAACAGGTCTGAAGAAGATTTTGTAATAAATCGAAACGTCAACATAACATCAATACAATTGTGTCTTGTTTAATCTACAGCCCATAATTCTGTTTGAAACAGTAAATTTTATTTTCTCTATATATATATATATATATATATATATATATATATATATATAAATATGAACATATCTACGTGAGAAATTTCTTGAATTAGCGGCATTTTAAATTAATTGATGACAATTACTTGCATGATTTAATTGTTAATGATTTTAAGGAAAAGAAACACACCACCCCGAGGACTAACACATATGCATTAGTTTCGTTTAACCACTACAACGTGTATCTATATGTTGGGTATTACGATCTCTCACTCTTTGTCCAGTTTGCCCTATGTAATACTTATCACAGTCTTTACAAGTTAAGCAATACACTACGTGGCTGTGATATGTGACATTTATTGTATCTTTTAAAGGGGTGAAATATTTGGACACATGAACAGCTGATGTATAAGCTATGGAGACATTGCGTTTGAACAACTGCCTTATATGGTTAGTAAGACCAGGGACATTTGCAAGTTTTTTAAAAATAACAGGTTCCACAATATCTTGTGACACGGTATTACTGGCAGAAGCGACAGCATTGCGGTGGTTGTCACAGTCAACTGTCATTGTGGAGAAAAGAATCTTGTTCAACGTTGCACTGGGAAACCCATTCTTCATGAGTATGTTTTTTAAAATTATCAAATCCTTATACTGCAATTCAGGATGTGTGATGTTTAAAATTCTGTTCTTTAGGCATTTAATCAAATTAATCATATTTTAACGGGCAGTTTGACCGATAGTTCAACAAACGGTTCGAATTTGATGGTTTCCTATACCACCTTAATCTAATGGTATTATGGTGATAGGTTAATAGAGAGTCGAGAAAGGGGATCGAATTGTTACTCTCACTTTCCAAGGTAAAACGGAGGTGGCTGTTGTAGGAGTTGAAAGTGTCAAGCAGGTGTTTAACTCTGTTAGATGGTACCAGAGCTATGATATCATCCACATAGTGATAGATAGTATAAAAATTTCTTTTCGTGGGAGTAGTGGCCTTTTTTTGGACATTCACAATTAAAATTGGAACAAAAACATGTAATTAAAACAATACATATTTTTTATTCCTTTATTTGTAACGTTTCGGCTAACATTTATGCTGCCTTTTTCAAACACTCTGTAAAAATGTTTTAAACATATATTAAAAATGATATGAAATGGATATCGACTGTATAACTTACATTTAACGTTGGTTTCTTTAGTCAGATGAATATAATAAAAATGTGAGAATATATATTTGTAATATGCTTTTCTCTTTGAAAATAGTCATTTTTATATTTCTTTATTTTCCTATACTTCCAAATAATTTTCATTCACATTAAAAATTTTTATATCTTAAAGTTATAATTGTCAAGATTGTATATCGACCGTTAAAACTATATGTCTGTGACGAAAATGCGTTTAAACTCGATGTGTATATAAATTCTCTTAGCTCGTGTATCTGTAAAAAGTTGTGTTTTGCCTTGGTTGTTTCTTTTGAATTTTTATTCTATTCTTTATGTGTTTATTTTTTTTTCTTTTTGTAACTCATAAAAGTATTGTGTTATGGTTTTAATTGAATCATTAAATTATTGAAACGTAAATATTGGAAATGTTACTAATATCAGTCCTATCATTAATTGAATTTGTATTTTTTTTAATGTAGATGCTTTCCAAAAAATTCCTAGCTTTATTATGTGTTTCTGTCGTAATAATTGTTGTCTCTTTGAAATTGAACGAGTGATTAGTTTGATTAATATGTTTTTTAGAGCTGTGCTATTATTTGAAAATTTATGCCCATTTAGTCTTTCTTTTAGGTGTTGTGTTGTTTGGCCTATGTATTCTCCATTACAGTCTCCGCACGGTATTTTGTAAATTACATGGGTCTTTTTTTCATCGGGTATTTTATCTTTAAGTTTTGTATAAAGGGTATTTAGTGTGTTGTAATTCTTATATGCTGTTCTTATGTTATACGGTTTCAGAACTTTATCAAATTTCTTTGAAAGGTCTTCAATAAACGGCAATGGTACGTACTTACAAGTAGTTAATTCTTTTTGTTTATGATTATTTTTGTTCGAATTGTAATGTTTATGAAGTTGTTCTTTAATGAGTTTATCAACGAACCGTAGAGGGTAGATGTTTTTTTGTAGTGAGGTGTCTTTAATAATTGCAGGTCTGAACACTGGACTTGTTAAGGTGATCGCTCTTTTTATCAAATTGGTTATTATGTTCCTTTTACATACTGCGGTTTGACACGAATTATAATTTAGGTATCTGTCCGAGGCTGTAGGTTTGTGGTATAATTTTGTGAGTATTTTGTTATTGGCTCATATCAAGGTTAAATCCAAAAAGTTAATAGTAAGATTGTTCTCGACTTCAATTTCGAATTTTAATTTGGGGTGAAATGAGTTGAATTTATTTGAAATATTGTCTGTTTTTGTAATTGGTATGCAAGTGATACAATCGCCGACGTACCTTTTAAAAAAGAACGGTTTGAAATCAAGCTTGTTTATTATATTATTATTAGACTAATAAAGAAATTCTCCTAGCTCTAGAAAGAAAAATAAAACACACAACAGAACAATTATTTATCAGCATTAAAAAAAAACACCAAAAGAAACTAAATATATTAATTAATAAAACATCCCAAAAAAAACCAATGAACAGTAGCAACATAAATGAAGACTGGGTGTGTAATATTTCAGACACTGTTTTACCGAATGATCTAACAGAAACATTAAGTTTAGAAAAAAATTTTGCAATACAACCGCTATCCCGCAAAAATATTCCCACAGAAAATATCATTGCAAACATTGAAGCCTCAATAGATCATTTAAACAACAACGAAAAAAACACAATAAGAGCTAAAATCACTAATACGATAACAAATTTCAAACAAAAACCACAATTAAAAATGTCCCAACATCATAGGAATTTCAATAAAAAAGTAAAAACTACAAAACAATTCATAAAAACCAACCCCCAAATCATTATCACTAAACCAGACAAAAGTAACAAAACTCTCGTAATAAACAAATCAGATTATGAGACAAAAATGAACAACTTATTGAATGACAACAATACATATAGCAAAATAAAAAATGATCCAACATCAAAATATCAAAAATTAAACAATGATTTGATCAAACTTTGGGAAAATAGCAATCTGATATCAAAAGAAACTGCCAAAGGACTTATAATCAACAATGCACAGCCACCAAAGATATATGGACTTCCAAAGATACACAAAAAAAACATTCCGTTAAGACCTATCATTTCCTCAGTGCAAAGTCCATTTTATAATTTGTCTAAATTTCTTGCAAATGTCATTACTAATATAACATGTAAAAACGAGTATTTCCTAAAGAACTCGTACGAATTAAAAACCTTTTTAGATGGGTTAGAAATACCAGATAACCACATCTTAATTTCATTGGATGTAGTATCAATGTATACCAATATTCCTATCAGTTTAGCCATAGAAGTAATTAAAAAACAATGGGATCACCTACAAAATTTCACCACATTACCTTTAAAAGAATTCATTAAAGCAGTAGAATTAACCTTAAACGCCACTTATTTCCAATACAATAATAATTTTTACAAACAAGTACATGGATGCGCAATGGGATCCCCAATATCTAGTGTCATCGCACAATTAGTTTTAGAACACGTAGAAAATAATATAATAAACAAGCTTGATTTCAAACCGTTCTTTTTTAAAAGGTACGTCGACGATTGTATCACTTGCATACCAATTACAAAAACAGACAATATTTTAAATAAATTCAACTCATTTCACCCCAAATTAAAATTCGAAATTGAAGTCGAGAACAATCTTACTATTAACTTTTTGGATTTAACCTTGATACGAGCCAATAACAAAATACTCACAAAATTATACCACAAACCTACAGCCTCGGACAGATACCTAAATTATAATTCGTGTCAAACCGCAGTATGTAAAAGGAACATAATAACCAATTTGATAACAAGAGCGATCACCTTAACAAGTCCAGTGTTCAGACCTGAAATTATTAAAGACACCTCACTACAAAAAAACAACTACCCTCTACGGTTCGTTGATAAACTCATTAAAGAACAACTTCATAAACATTAAAATTCGAACAAAAATAATCATAAACAAAAAGAATTAACTACTTGTAAGTACGTACCATTGCCGTTTATTGAAGACCTTTCAAAGAAATTTGATAAAATTCTGAAACCGTATAACATAAGAACAGCATATAAGAATTACAACACACTAAATACCCTTTATACAAAACTTAAAGATAAAATACCCGATGAAAAAAAGACCCATGTAATTTACAAAATACCGTGCGGAGACTGTAATGGAGAATACATAGGCCAAACAACACAACACCTGAAAGAAAGACTAAATGGGCATAAATTTTCAAATAATAGCACAGCTCTAAAAAACATATTAATCAAACTAATCACTCGTTCAATTTCAAAGAGACAACAATTATTACGACAGAAACACATAATAAAGCTAGGAATTTTTTGGAAAGCATCTACATTAAAAAAAATACAAATTCAATTAATGATAGGACTGATATTAGTAACATTTCCAATATTTACGTTTCAATAATTTAATGATTCAATTAAAACCATAACACAATACTTTTATGAGTAACAAAAAAAAAAAAACATAAAGAATAGAATAAAAATTCAAAAGAAACAACCAAGGCAAAACACAACTTTTTACAGATACACGAGCTAAGAGAATTTATATACACATGGATTTTAAACGCATTTTCGTCACAGACATATAGTTTTAACGGTCGATATACAATCTTGACAATTATAACTTCAAGATATAAAAAATTTTAATGTGAATGAAAATTATTTGGAAGTATAGGAAAATAAAGAAATATAAAAATGACTATTTTCAAAGAGAAAAGCATATTACAAATATATATTCTCACATTTTTATTATATTCATCTGACTAAAGAAACCAACGTTAAATGTAAATTATACAGTCGATATCCATTTCATATCATTTTTAATATATGTTTAAAACATTTTTACAGAGTGTTTGAAAAAGGCAGCATAAATGTTAGCCGAAACGTTACAAATAAAGGAATAAAAAATATGTATTGTTTTAATTACATGTTTTTGTTCCAATTTTAATTGTGAATGTCCACAAAAAGGCCACTACGCCCACGAAAAGAAATTTTTATACTATCTATCACTATGTGGATGATATCATAGCTCTGGTACCATCTAACAGAGTTAAACACCTGCTTGACACTTTCAACTCCTACAACAGCCACCTCCGTTTTACCTTGGAAAGTGAGAGTAACAATTCGATCCCCTTTCTCGACTCTCTATTAACCTATCACCATAATACCATTAGATTAAGGTGGTATAGGAAACCATCAAATTCCAACCGTTTGTTGAACTATCGGTCAAACTGCCCGTTAAAATATAAGATTAATTTGATTAAATGCCTAAAGAACAGAATTTTAAACATCACACATCCTGAATTGCAGTATAAGGATTTGATAATTTTAAAAAACATACTCATGAAGAATGGGTTTCCCAGTGCAACGTTGAACAAGATTCTTTTCTCCACAATGACAGTTGACTGTGACAACCACCGCAATGCTGTCGCTTCTGCCAGTAATACCGTGTCACAAGATATTGTGGAACCTGTTATTTTTAAAAAACTTGCATATGTCCCTGGTCTTACTAACCATATAAGGCAGTTGTTCAAACGCAATGTCTCCATAGCTTATACATCAGCTGTTCCTGTGTCCAAATATTTCACCCCTTTAAAAGATACACTAAATGTCACATATCACAGCCACGTAGTGTATTGCTTAACTTGTAAAGACTGTGATAAGTATTACATAGGGCAAACTGGACAAAGAGTGAGAGATCGTAATACCCAACATAGAAGTGATGTCAGGAATCGCCCTCAGGCTTGTGGTTTGGCAGCCCATGTGTTTAACACGGGTCACACCATCGACCATGACTTGACCAAGATTTTGTACCATCAAAATAACTTGACTAAAAGGCTGCTTTTGGAGACTTTGTGCATTAACGTTATTGAACCTAACATTAATTCCAAAACTGACTGCAGGAGTTTCAGTAACTTATACGTTCTTTTGAAACAGTTCATTACTGATAAGATTGTTAATAAGATCAAAAGTTAAAATAACTGTCTTACCCATATTCAAAATTTTTTGCGTAATACTTTATAACTAACCATAATATTTATTAAAATCTTACATATTGTTTCAATAACATTTTATTTACTAAAATTTACAATTTCAATTTATCTGATATAAACAAAATAAATCTGAAGTTTCATATCTGTTTCCATTGCTGTCGATAATGCGCTCTTTTTGTATTTGCCATTTCGTGACAATTTTAGATGTGCTGTCCAAAATTTGTAATATGTTTGATTTACTAAATTCAGAGTGCTTTGTGTTTGACAGACTTTTAGAATTAGTGATTGTCAAAATATTCTTTGATTAAAATTAATGAGAGATACTGAGATCTTTGGTCCATTTTGTGGCAATTATCTGATGAAGGAAATAAATATTTCCGAAACGTTATAAGCTACAATATAGTGTTTTCTTTATACCTACCCATACATTCTGTTTTCGGAGTTACGAAACAGTAATTAAACTGGTTTATATATATATATATATATATATACATAATTTAATAAAATACGAACAGACAATGTTCGGCTTACTTTTTTGTTATTTATTTATAAATCAAATTTCCTGCACACTCTCCACCATAATCTAGGACATCTCACAGGAACGAGTGCTGGGAGATGCCCCGGTGGTTTTTCACGCGAAGTACAGACAGCGGTCGCCTCTCCAACATGCAAATGCTAAAGGAATGATTACCGCCCACACCCCCCACTAGTAGTAATTTTTCCACAACAATAATAATAACAATAACAATAACAATAATTTGAAATTCACCACCAAATTTTTTAAATTAACATAATATAAAATTTTCAACCTAATTATAGGTAAGATTGACACTTTAATTGAGACAAATTGTTTTAGGGCTGTATTACCTTACAGAAGCATTTGCGTAAAGGTATATGCGTATATTAACACAAATATCGGTATCACTGCGCTTAAGTCGGATATTATTTTCATCTTAACGGTTCAAAATTATGAATTTCCAAAACTTCATTCTGTGGTTTTCTATTGATATTATAAAATGTAAAAATGAAATAGCTGCTTCAAAGATAAATTAATTTATGTACTACTACTTGACTTCCACCTATAACAAGCTTGAAATTTGTAGAAACACATTTAAGTTTTAAAACTCTATAGCAACTTGTAAAATAGGCATCATTTGAAAGCATGAAGATAAACACGATAAATTGACACACTGAAAGATACTAACATCGTTAGATGAAGCCCATAACTTACTTAAAATATGTTACTTTTTAAATAAAAGACAACTAATAAAGTACTATTTGAATATGTTCAAATTTATTTTATTTTTTCT
This sequence comes from Amphimallon solstitiale, assembly GCA_963170755.1. Classification (NCBI taxonomy): domain Eukaryota; kingdom Metazoa; phylum Arthropoda; class Insecta; order Coleoptera; family Scarabaeidae; genus Amphimallon; species Amphimallon solstitiale. The sequence goes on from OY720677.1 coordinate 9,036,967, forward strand.
TATACTGTAATAACAATTTTACAATATCTGCATATCCAAATTCACCAGCAATATCAAGTGGCGTTCTGTTGTTAATATCGGATTGATTACTGTCGCCCCCATTGTTCAAAATAAGTTCAACCAGTTCTGTATGTCCACTTTCTACGGCATGATGCAAAATACTCTGTTTTTGATCATCCACGTAATTAACATCAGAGCCACTTTTTAATAGCATTTTTACTATTACAAAATCGCAATTCTTCGTCGCGGTAGATAAAGGAGTTAGCTTCGAATTATCAATACTATTGGGATTGGCTCCTTTCTCTAAAAGCATTTCAAGGCTGCTTTCACATTGATTTTGGACAGAAACATGTAAAGCAGTTCTACCACTATTGTTCTCTCTGTTTATATCTGTGGTCTTCCTTAGAATCACTTCAATAGCAGTTACACGTTGATATTGAGCCGCAGTATGTAAAACAGTATTGCCCAAATTATCGGTGAGGTTAATATCTGCTTCATTATCTAATAATATCATAACAATTTCGTCCTGTGAATGTTTAATCGCAAGATGCAAAGCACTTCGTCCATGATTGTCAACAAGATTTATGTTTATACCCCTACCTAACAAAAGTGTTACACAATTTACTCTCTCACTCAGAAAAGGCTTTGATGTTGATGGTTGAGGTCGCAATAGCTTTGATATGTTAAAGCTTTTCATACGTCGACGTTGTGGCTTTTGTGTTACAATTGCGAAATGTAAAGCAGATTGATGATATATGTCAACTGCATTAATATCTACACCGCAATCCAATACAAGATTCATAATCTCCACATTTAAAGTTTTGGCTGCAATGTGCAAAGCCGATTCTTTGAAACTGTTTCTCAGATTCGCATCTACAAAATTTTCCAGCAACAATTTCACGATGTTTACATTTTTAAATCCAATAGCCATGTGCAGTACCGGTTCCATCTTGTAATTCAGATCAGCTCCATTCTTCAATAGATACTGAGCAATATTGAAATTATTTTTTTTAATCGCCACATATAAAGAAGATCTTCCTGAAAAATCCATCATATTAATATCTATCCCAGCTTTTAATAAAATTTCTATTATTTTAATATTTCCCTTTTCAACAGCGCAATGTAACACAGACTCCCCGGCAAAATTCTGCAGGTTCAAATTTAAACCACTCATCAGTAGACAACTCACGATATTCACATTTTCTTTCTGGACAGCTACATGTAAAGCGGATCGCCCAGAAAAGTCGATCAGATTAGTGTCGGCATCTTTTTCCAATAAAATCTTAACAAGGTCAAGATTTTCCACTTCCACAGCACCATGCAATGCAGATTGACCGCGAAAGTTTACAAGATTCACACTTGCACCGTTTTCTAATAAAATATTTACTACATTAATGTTTTCACATTCAACTGCGACATGCAAAGCAGATTTGCCTAGATAATCGACCAGATCAGCATCAATTTGTTTTTTCAATAAAACTTTAATAATGTCAATGTTGCCTAAACTTGTGGCTAAATGCAATGGCGATTGCTTGAGGTGGTTACCGATATTCAAATTTATTTCATTATCCAACAGTAAGTTTACTATGTCTACATTTTGTTTTTCGACTGCAATGTGCAAAGCAGATTTTTTTGAAGAATCTATAAAATTAATGTCCATGCCTTCTTTTAATAAAAGCTTTACGCTTTTGATGTTCAACTTTTCGACAGCAATGTGTAAAGGAGATCGCTTAGAAAAGTGCACCAGACTAGAGTCTATACCTTCTTCCAATAATAGTCTAGTCATATTTAAGTTGCCATTCTCAATAGCAATATTTAGAGCAGGCTGTTGAGCATTTTTTATGTCCAAACCGTATTTCAACAACATTTTCAGCAGTTTCATGTTATGGTGTTTCACTGCAAGGAACAATGCTGTCTTATCATATCGGATATTTGCATTGAATTTCAGTAACAACTCAGAAATATACTCATTTTGATTATCAAGGCCGATATGAAGAGCAGTGTTACCATTATAATTAACCCTATTAATGTTGACACCATTTTCTAATAGCACGTGCAACATCTCCATGTAACTATACCTGGCAGCAATATGTAGTGGTGTTTCCATAAAGATATCTACACAATTAATATCTGCACCTTTATCCAATAGTATGTTAATCATATCAATATTTCCCTGCCGTGCAGCCACGTGTAAAGCACTTTCATTGTAATCATTAGTATAATTGATATCAGCCCCTCTTTCTAATATGGCTAGCGTCATCTTAACATCTGATTGTAAAACAGCAATCCGTAAAGCAGCATCTTTACAAGTATCAAAGTCATCAGCATTTGCAACACTTTGAAGCAATATATTTTGTATGGTGCTGTTTTGCATTGAAGCAGCAATGTGTATTGCGCTTATACCTTCTGCATTAAGACGAAAGGCACTTGCTCCGTGTTTTATCAACATCTTCACAATGTTCATATTTTGATTTATAACAGCTATATGAAGGGGGGTGTTTCCAAAAATATCAACGTAATCGTTCAATGCAGCCGTAACGCCTAACAATACTTTTATGACTTCTTCATTTTCATATTCAACCGCAATATGTAAAGTGGTCTTATTGCAAAAGTCCAATTGATAAATGTTTGCTCCTGAACACAATAGTATTTCTGCAATGTTTGTCTCATAGCGCTTAACTGCCATGTGTAAAGCGCTCCTGCCATCATAGTTTTGTCGATTAACATCTGCTCCTCTTTCCAAAAGGATATGAACAATATTAATATTCTGATTTTTAACAGCAATATGAAGAGGTGATTCTAAGTAATTGTCAACGCTATCAATGTTTGCACTATGTTGCAATAGTATCCTAACAATTTTTACATTATTGTTTTTGGCTGCAAGGTGCAAAGCTGTCTGACCTAAGTTATTTTGAATGGCATTATCTGCTTGTGCTGACAACAGTGCCTCAACTACATCGACGTAACCGCATCTGCAAGCCACATGCAAAGGTGTTTCCCCATTGTTTGCCCTTACATTTATATCATTCACTTTTAAGCTATTAAATTGCAACTGTATTTCTTCAGCTGATTTTACCAAGTCAAGAGGTGTCTGCCCTTCATTACTGTCGAATGATTCTTCTTCTGAAAGCAAATTTTCTTCATCCACATCAAATGATGCTTCGGTTTCTTGAAGTATTTCTATTATATCAAAGTTTTGATGTATAAAATTAATTTCCATTGGCGTAAGGCCGCTTCTATTTTTAATAAACATCAGATCACGCGATTTTCTCACCAGCATTTTACATATATTGCTGTGACCCTGAAAACATGCTAGGTGTAGCCCAGTATTTCCCCAACAATCCCTTTGAGCAATATCTGCACCATAATTCAATAGAAGGCGCAATACATTAATGTTTCCTCTTTCTGTCGCAATAAGGAACGATGAGGAACCATCCGCGTTTCTTTCGTCAATATTTGGCCCATGTTTTAATAAAATTTTGCACATGTTGGACATATTTCTTGCAGCTGCGATTGTCAATACAGTTTCGCCACTATAAGTTTTATCATTTATCCCAGCACCATTTTCTAATAATAGCGGAACTATGTTCAAATTCGAGTGTTTCACTGCTAGATGAAGAGGAGTTTGTCCATTTACATCTTTTGAATTTACATCAATTTCTTTAGATTCCAATAATAAAGATACTATATCACGGGCGCCCTGTACAACAGCATAATGTAGAAGAGTTCTTTTGCAATGATCTGTAGCAGTTACTCCTGCTGGTTCAAACTCCAGTAATTGCTTTATCAATTGTCCATGGCCGTATAAACAAGCGATGTGTAGTGCAGTAAAATGACTTATTTTCATCTCAACCATGAATTCTATTCCATTCGCAATAGGCCGTAACTTTTGGCAAATATTAAGAAATATTCTAAATCTGGGGTTGTTTCCGTAATGCAACCGAATTAGCTTACAAGCAGCGCTTGTGCAGCCACGATCTATTGAAATATTGAACACTCGTTCGAATTGCTCTCCGAGTAACGCTCTATTCATTTCAAATAAAAATAACAACGTGTGAAAATTTCCGTTTAAGAGTGCATTCGATATGTCGTTACTGGAAATTAATTTCTTTTCGTAGCTTACAGACATTTTAAGCAGAGTGGTTGCGTCAAAGCTGCAAGCTTTTTTAAAAAATTCTGGATTCTTAAATTTTAAGTAATCGAACCAACGGAACTTTAAGTATAAGTCTCGTGTATTAAAGTCAAATTGATCTCGTAACATTTGGTTAAGTAGGATTTCCATTATTTTATAATTTTGCTCATCACAACAGTAACTTGACGCCAAGTGTAAAGCATTTCGTCCACATTTATCCAAATCGTAAAACTTAATGTTATCTCTACTGCACAAGTCTTGGACTAAATCCAAATTTCCTTTTATAACAGCTAGATGAAGGTCGAAGTCTTTGCATATCATGTTATCCAATATGTATTGAATATTTTTATCGCAGTCGGTTAGCATTTTTCTATAAATGTCCACGGCATCATCTTCTTCAGGCAGATTTTCGTTAAGCCATTCTGCGACTAGGAATTCCGCAATTGCTTGATGTATAAATACTGGATAGCCATTGCGAAAATCTTTCACAATACCCAATTTAATCTTCTGAGAGTTTAGTTTGTTTACCAATTTCTGATAATTTTTGATTATTTTTTTACTTACTAACAACTTTTCTCCAAATATCGCTACCATTGCCATGAGTCGATGTACTTCTAAAACTTCTTCATTTAGATACTCCATGTTCTGATCATAAAGTAAACCCATCTTGTTGTGATATCGTTCAATCTTCTCCAGAATTACCATCTTATATACGGCAACTAAATCAATATTTGTAAAATCCAATTTTCTTTTTTCAGAGAGAAAAATTAAGAATTTCAAATATAGAGGATTACCTAAAAACTCTTTAGGCATTGTTTGCAATTTGATATTATTCAAGTTTCTATCCTTGATGTAAGTTCCAACATGATCAACATTTAAGTCGGCAAGTAGTAGAGGATATATTTCCATTTGATTAAACAGCAATTTCTTGGCAATCGTCCTTGATGCAATTATTACTTTTATGTTCGTTTTTGCAACATCTTGAATAAAATGCAATACATCTTCTTCGCAAACTGGTAAGACTTCATCGAATGAATCAATAAACAATATAACCACACCTTGACGTCTATGATATTTATAGATAGCATGAAGGAGCTTTTTATTGCACGACACTGTTTCTGTATACTTATTGAATATATAATCTAATCCAAACTTTGTTTTTTTTGATTGCTTCAGTTCCTTCGTATAGTCTGTCAAATTACAAAAGAGAATAAAAGATTTTCCATCATAAGCTTGCGATAAAGAGCGTAATAATGCTGTTTTTCCCATCCCAGCTTCTCCACTTATCACAGTTATATTATTGTTTGTATAGCTACTTTCAAAAAATGCATCCTCTGAAATAATATTTTCTCCGTACGATATGTAAGAGTTTAAATCAGTGCAATTCTTGTAATTTAAAAGTAACAAATTTCCTTCTACGACTTTAAGAAAAACTATAGGATATGTAGTTTTTATATTGTTCAAATCTAAATTATTTTTCTCACATATATTATCCCGTACATCGTAAAACGTAGCCTCATCATCTTTCAAAGTGATATCGACAAGCAAATTGATAGTTTTAACAACGCTCGTTTGAATTGTATTTTCCAAAGATTTTATATTACCACACAACAAATAAATTCTTGGTTTGCCACTAAAAATTGACAGGTTAATTATCGGAATTCGTAGACTTCTAGAAATGTAAACTTCTTCGTCTCGTCCGAGAGTATTTCCAATAACAGAGAAACATTCATGAGAGGTAGAATAAAACAGGGGATTTTTATCTTCATCAATGAAGAAACGCTTCAGCTTATTGTTGTCGCCGGATATGAACTTCAAGCCGTAAATACTATTTTGTAAGTAATAGAATGCATAATTTTGAAACTTAGGGTGGTCCTTTATTAACGCAATGTATGCTTTTACATTTGCGCTATGACAAGCAATTAAAACATTCTGATGGATGCTACTATCTACTGCAAGAAGCGCGCATTCTTCAATTTCTTCTTCCGTAATAGTTTTTATTACGATCATCAGCTCCACATTTACCAAAGTTTGTTCATCAAGATATGCTCCCTTCTTTTGAATGAGGCGAAGTACTGCAGAACAATCCAATTCTTCCATACACGTCTTGTCTTCACCAATAATTTCTTTAAGGGAAGTAGGCTGACGACCTTGCAGAGAAACTTGGATATTTTTAAGAAACCGACTTCTTTCTTCTGTATCTTCGACATCAGTAATTCTAGCGAAGACATTCATGTTCATTATTTTTATATCTTTATATTTCCTTTCGACATCACATATTACTACAAATTTTTTCCCCAAATGTTTGTACTTTGCTAGAATGGACATATCACCATCTATTTTCAAAACTAACGGCATATCTGCGTATTTCCACATTTCTTGCAATAGCGAATCAATTGTATCTGGTGTGCTCAACCAATACCTTAGTTCTTTAGCTTTCGAACGATCAACGAACGGCTGCACACTAAACTCACTGTATAATTTCCCGCTTTTCTTAATGCAATGATTCCATTTAAAATCACAATTGTACAAATCGTTGATTCTTTGTGAAAAACAACCGCACAAGACAGTTAGAATATTATCGCTATCATTAACCACAGTGACGTCATAATCTAGAATAATCCGATTCCATATCCGAGCGTGTTCAATGTTAACTGCGACAGCCCTCGTGGGCGGCACTATGTACTTAAATAAACGAATTCTGAACAACTCAGTCTCAAATAAGTCTTTTGTAATATTTGTTGCTGTTGGTATTCTAAAATATTCACGAACATATCTAGTAACAGCAAATGTCATTTCCTTTGAAAATTCCTCCTTGAATATGTTCATAATATCATATGTAACCTTCCTATTGCACGATTGATTTAACAGCAGACGAGTTTTACTTAAAAATAATGAGTCTTCATCATCGACATAGTTATGATCATGAGGAATAATCTTATAACAATTTTTGGAGACTTTGACAGGAAACATCGACCCATGTCTTCCATCATGTTCCACATTGCATAAAAGCGGAACATATGGAACCTCTTTGTCAATTATAATTGACTTAAATTTCTTTAAAGTATTATTCGAATAAAAAAGGAATTCTATGTTATCATTGGGAACGTCTTGCAAAAATCCTATGCTCTTCTTACTGTTGATGATTTTAGCCACATCTCGTTTGTAGTCCGTAAGTTTATGTTTTTCTGTCTCGAAGTTTATTTTGCTAGCCCGATGCTTTATTTGTCCTAAGTATACGTGGGGATGACTTTCTTCTTTGTACCATACTTTAAGAATAAGGTCGTCAAAGCCTGGTATGTCAGGGAGATTGGAAGAAATGTTGTAATTATCCACGACTGGATTTTCTGACATAACAGCAGCCATGTACGTAATGACGTTGTATTGATATTCCATTCCCACATCTTCTGTGCCTGACCTTTGCTTTGCTGCAGAAATAGTATCGTTCCTTTGTGCCATATTGGAGTGTTTTACCTGAAAAAAACATTACAGTCTTGTAGAATATTCTTAGTATATACCTACAGATGGGGCAACGAAACAGACACTGAGGATTATATGCTTATTTCAAGGTAATCAAATATTTTAATAACGAATATTCTTCAGAGCCATTAAAGGCGATTATTAAAAAAATTTCAGCATCAGGCTGAAGTTATATTTTTGTTAAATGGAATACACTAATTTTCCTAGAACAACAGAAACATAACTTCTGCAGTACTATATCAGACGGCTTAATCTATGTATCGACAGACATGAAAGAACGAGCTGGCTCGGAAGACGTTGTTCTGTCCTTTTTGACAAATGGCGCCATGAGTCGACCATAGCGCCACCTATCGGGTCCAGAGTTTGCGATTCACTTTTTCAGCACTAAACCAACATATATTGTAAATGTGTGTCATATTAGTCCATAAATATAAACTTTGTTAATAACTTGATTAAAGTGCGACCTACCGTATACTAGCATATACCAGAAGGCAGAAATCAGTCCACTATTGTTATAAACGAAAAATAATGACGTCGTTATTGCTAATTTCATAACAACGAACTTAATTATTTTATATATTACTAAATTTATAATTTCATTAATGTAAATATATTATATGTACGTAATAATTATTACAGTACTATTTTATTGATTAATATTAATCAAAAATAATAATGTTGGCGTTAATTCAACGAGTTGTAGTAGAAATATTTACATCGGATGTTGGTTTACATGAAACGTCGGCGTCGTTTACACTTCGCTAATAATTTTGAGTCATTTCAATCATTTGACGGTATTACAGGTTTCGGTTATTGTTGTTTATTTTCGTTATTTTTTGTAGTATATATTGTAGTATTTAATTTTTTTTATAGAACTAACGATGCCTAAGCCGTTCAGCAGTCAGTCAAAGAATCCCATTACCTCTTTGATTACATATTTCGAACTTGAACGAGATAGTGGTGGTCCTCTTTTACAGTTATTAAGTGTGCGGGAGGTAAGTTTATTTTTGTTGTAATGACATGAAATAAAATATTATAATTTTAGAGAGTCGCAGAAGCTTTACGTATTTACGTTTAATCTGTCAGCACTATTTCTAAGATACGTAAACAAAATGATGCACACCGAAGCACTAAGAAAACACGTCCCAGAAAAAAGCCTGTATTTGATGTTACTCCCGCAATAAGAGAAACAATACGCGATACTATATACGATCTGTATACAAACAGTAAGATACTTATACAACTCAATGAAAATAAAATGAGCGTTATAATGTTAATTATGTCATTGTAGTACAACACTTCACAAGAGCTTCGTTACTATCACTGCTGAAAGAGCGTCATATCTTTAATGGCTCTGTTGATTCCCTTGGTAGAGTACTAGCAGCTATTGGTTTCAAATATAAGGAAAAACTGTCCAGGGAAAAGTCTAGTGAAACAAATCCATGTTTCTCTTGCTAGAACCAATTTTCTAAGAATATACCGTTTGACTGAAATAAAAGTAGATATAGGGAAACACAGACTCGCACACACGTGCATGCAAACATGAAATGGAGGGGTACGATAATAGGGGAATACAACACATGAGTTCATATCGGGCGGACACCGGATACCCCGGATACCGAGACCGAGGCTTCAGTGCAAAACGTTGAAAGCTGGTATGCAGACGTTTGCTTTAAGGAATTGCTCCGCTATTTTGGTAATTGATGTATAATGTATTAACAGTGAACTGAAACAAAACTATAAAAATTGTAACTAAAATAAAAGTCTCACAATTAAAACGAAACTAAATATTATAATGAACTATACAAATAAATTTTGCACGTCTTTGTACGAATTATGCTTCGCATACCATAACACAATCTGTATTTTTTCCTCGACAGCTAGGGGCATTTTATTTTAATATTTGCGGGTTTGCTCAGACAAAATGTAAGTTCCTGCTCTAAATATACGGAACGAATGCCATGTGCGCATGGTGTTCGCGCTCTCGGGGAGGTGGTGTGGGTAAACCAAGAGCCACATTCTTGAACTGTTGTATACATACATACATAGGTACATGTTTATGTGTGTGTATTTGAAGATGCATATTAACTTTTAACTACGACAATCTGTATTTGAATAAGTTATAATCTGAAAGTCCAATAGAATGTGTCAATTTGGATAAAACTTGGATTTTTAAAAATGGCACGGTCACAAGATCATGACAGCATGATAGTCATAAAAGTGTTCGAAAGGTTGAAAGTTGATGGCAAGAGGTAATACTCTGCATTAAAGTTGAAACATGTTCCAAATAAAAGAAATTTTACTTCACCCCTACTTCCATAGTCGTTTATGCAGGTACATGTAATGATTTTATAGACGATGCTTCCTTAGTGTTTATTTCAAGTACTAGTAATCCCGATTACTATGGTGAAATGGATAGAAACAATTTCTTAAATTGATTTGAAAAAGAAAATGTGTAAACTAAAAAAGCCACCTGTGATTGTTATGGATAATGCTAGTTATCACAACGTTTTTCTTTCTTATACGTAGTATAAGGAAGTATTGTGATGATGAAAATTTTCGACCTCGAGATTTTTGCAGATGTCCACGTTTTGAAGTCCCCTGATACCAAAAAAGTGGTTTTTAAAACAATGTCTCTCTCTCTCTGTGTGTGTCTGTCTGTGTGTCTGTCTGTGACCACGATAGCGGCCAAACCGCGGTAGATATCAATTCCAAATTTTGTATTTATGTGTATAATCACCCTCTTGAGATCTGATTAGTTTTTCAGTAAAATCGGTAGACCGGAAGTAGCAGTTTACTTCAGCGAAAAAATCGAATTTTTCGAATATTTCGTCAACTACTAAGTTTAAACAAATTTATAAAGAATTCATATATACTTAAAATTAAAATTGAGAATAATTTTATTTAAAAAGTTTTTCGAAATTCCTACCGGAAGTAGGTCTTTTACTCTTATCGAAAATCAGTTTTTTGCGAATATTTCGCAAGTCACGCTTTTTAGACAAGTACGTTACGGGTATAAAAGTATTTAAAACATAATTTTCAATATCTTTTGTATAAAAAAAATTTCAAAATTCAGACCGGAAGTACCACTTTTACTCTTATCAAATAGCGATTTTTTGCAAATATGTCGTAAGTTATGCATTCTATATACATTTATCAACAGTACAAAAGTATTTAAAACTGGATTTGCAATATTTTTTGTATATATGAAATTTCAAAATTCGGACCGGAAGTAGCACTTTTACTCTTAGCGAGGAGCGCTTGTTTGATAATATCTTGCAAAGTATGCATTCTATAGCGATTTGTTATGCGAATGAAAGTACTTAGAATAGGATTTTGAATAAGTTTTGTATAAAAAAATTCTTAAAATTGTATAGTTTGAAACGCTCATACGTATAAGAAAGTCGTGTGGTGGCCACACCTCATTTTTACTTTCTTATACGTAGTATAAGGAAGTATTGTGATGAAAATTTTCGACCTCGAGATTTTTGCAGATGTCCACGTTTTGAGGTCCCCTGATACCAAAAAAGTGGTTTTTAAAAAATCTCTCTCTCTCTCTCTCTCTCTCTCTCTCTCTCTCTCTCTCTCTCTCTCTCTCTCTCTCTCTCTCTCTCTCTCTCTCTCTCTCTCTCTCTCTCTCTCTCTCTCTCTCTCTCTCTCTCTCTCTCTCTCTCTCTCTCTCTCTGTGTGTGTGTGTGTGTGTGTGTGTGACCACGATAGCGGTCAAACCGCTGTAGATATCAATTCCAAATTTTGTATTTACGAATACAATCTCCCTCTTGAGAACTGATTAGATTTTGAGCAATCTCGCCAGACCGGAAGTAGTAGTTTACTTCAGTGAAAAAATCGAATTTTGCAAATATTTCGTCAATTACTAAGTTTAAACAAATTTATAAAGAATTCAAATGTACTCAAAATTAAATTCGAGAAAAATTGTTTTAATAAAGTTTTTCAAAATTCCTACCGGAAGTAGGTCTTTTACTCCTATCGAAAATCAGTTTTTTGCGAATATCTCGCAAGTCATGCTTTCTAGGCAGGTACATTACGAGTATAAAAGTATTTACAACATACTTTTAAATATCTTTTGTATAAAAAAAATTTCAAAATTCAGACCGGAAGTACCACTTTTACTCTTATCGAATAGCGATTTTTTGCAAATATGTCGTAAATTATGCATTCTATATATATTTATGAAGAGTACAAAAGTATTTAGAGTTGGATTTGGAATATTTTTTGTATAAATGAAATTTCAAAATTCGGACCGGAAGTAACACTTTCATACGTATAAGAAAGTAGTGTGGTGGCCACACCTCATTTTTTATATAATAAGTGGGACCGAGAATAGTTGCTTGACGGAGAAGAAGACAATAGAAACAGTGAAACAGGGATAGTGAACAAGAAAGTCTGTAAAATCTACTATTTTTTTCTGATAATTTTCTGTACATCACTATAATTAATTTGTAAAATTAAAGACTAATAACTTGAAATAAAAACGACACAAGTTGTCTTTTTATACAGTATTATACAATACTAGTAGGATTTTCAATCTCTTCGAGCTTGAATTCGTGTAAGCTTCTGCTTACAGTTTTATTAGAATATCCTGTAAAGCGCGAGCATTGCCATGATGCTTTTTAGGATGTCCGATTTTCTAAACTTTTGACGCGCCCTGTATATACGACTAATTTGAGAAAAAGGTAGTTGACATTTATTCGTTCCTATAAACTTTAGCATAAATCTATTGAGAGACCTAATTGTCAAATTGAATGTCATTATTGACATTCAATTTTAACTGTGCATCGGATATTACATATTAGTTTTATTGACAATTTATAATTTGTAGTAACAAAAACACATATCTAATAGGTACCTCATTTCAGTAAAGTATCACACTTGAACCTGCATTTCTTTGCCATTATTATTCATACAATGACTGCTCGCTCATTCGCACCCATATAAATGTTTGACATGGTGCATAATCCGGAATTCGATTTTCGTAAGACTGTCGTCGAAAATCAAACTTTAGTTGGATGTTTGAAGTTTCTCGTTACTTTAAAGGATATTCAACACTTAAAATTAATTACCTACCTAACATTAGCACTTCTTTAAATGTTTTTCTTTGATCCATTTTATCGGTTTCTCAGCCTTCATCTGCACGCAAAACCTCGATAGCGTTGAATTCTTTCGTGAAAGTGAGAACCGTGAAACTTTTCGATGTATCTGTCATATCTGACAATTTTTGAGTTTTGAAGTGTTGTAATTTTATTTTCCCTCACATAAGCGCCTAATTGTCTTTACATAAGTCCGCGGTCCATTTTCGGAGCCTCCGATTTTGAGTATGGTGCCGCCAGCAGCCACCAAATATAGCACACTCAAAGAAGAAATGTCCAGCCTATACGTACCTAAAGAGGGAACGCTCCCAAAGCGATTTCCTGGGAGGAGTTATACATATCGTTTTGCCTTTTTTGAGGGTTCGGTTAAGCTATTTCAACCAAGGCGATTAGAGTGGGTCACTTGAATGGCTTTTATATATTATGATGAAATATCAATGTGAGTGTACTTTAGACGTTAATGATCTAATTAATGACGACTACAGTTAGTTTAGTATTTGTTCATGATATGTAATTATTAATGGTGTAGTATAATGTGATATGTTGTTTGTGCGATGGAAATAATGTTTAGTGTATAACCCCGCTTCTACAATCAATGTAATGCAGTTTTCCATATAGCAACCGTTAACGTGGTAACAAAACAATTTTACAGTTGTCAATCTCCAAATGAGTAAAAAAACAACAATTTTTGTCTGATTTCTGTATTTAATCATTATTAAACTTGAATAAACATCTTAAAGTGTTGCATGTGTTTTATTTAACACACATCGGGTCCTTCTATTGAACAATACAAAACATAAAACTAGTGCCTTGAGTAATCATCTACAGTCCAAATTGAAAATTCATTATACTCCACACGATACATAACAAGCACAAACAACAACAAGCAACAATATTCAGATATAATTACAAAGAATAAAAGTATGAAGAGTTTGTTTTTTTATTTTTACTATTCATTAAATGAAATGGTGAATTCAAATGTAGTTTTATTTCATTATATTTACAGAATACATTGTTTTATTTTTAACAGAAATTAACTTAATTTGCAATCAGAAAATTTGATAAATTTTGATCGTTAAAGTAAATTTCAGAAGTGGTAAATTATATTTGTCTATCACAATACTAACATTGACCTACACAACTATTACATCATGGATTTTGATGACGAAGGTAGATTGTTTGGTGCTTTCTAGTGTAGCTATATACAATAATCTCGACAAAACAAATATATGCTGGTTTAGTGAAATAGAAATAAAAAATGTAGTTATTTTATTTCTATTCTAGTTTATTTCGCTACCTGCGCAAATTGTGCATTTGTTGGACAGATCGCAAAATAACACAAAAGTAAAAACAAATGTAATTTTATTTTAATTTAAGCTGGAATGCGTTTTTCCAAATTTTTCTCCAGATCTTCCAGATTTTTTTCAATTGAAAACAATCAATTGAATTTTTTCCATTCCGGGAGCATAACGAACAAAACAAAAAAAGAATCAACCAAATATGTCGTTCCCATCGTCAATTATAATCGAGAGTGCATACAAAAATTATGATTTTTGTAGTTTGTCCGAATTTTCCTACTTTCCTTCGTAATTGTTCCGAAACTTTGTGCAAAATGTTAAATTTCTGGGTATGAATTTTGATAATAATATGTCATGGGAGAGACAAATAGACGATTTGGTTAAAAAACTTAATACCGCCTTATTTGCAATTCATAATTCGCAATAATGTAAACATCGAGGTATTGAAAACTTATTATTTTGGATATGTTTACTCTAGAAATAAGTATTGTATCCTGATTTGGGGCGCTTCTACTAAATCGATGCGTGTGTTTAGGGCACAAAAAGAATAGTTAGATGCATGCACAGGAAACACGCAAACACGTCGTGTCGCCCATTGTTTCGAATGTTAAACATTATTCCTCTGCCAGCTGTATATTTGTTTAAACTCGGAGTGTGGACTCGACAAAATGTAGGAAACCTGGATAGAAATTCCACATTCTATAAGAACATGATCACTAGAGGGGCGGACAATTTGTGCATATATTGGTATAGAACTGCTCTCTTTGAAAAAGCTCCTGAATACCGAGCTATAAACATGTATAATAAGTTGCCGGTGAATATAAAAGAACACACTAGCTTAAATAAATATATAAGCACGCTCTAAGAGATTTTTTAATTGATAAATAAATAATTCGTACGAAGAATTTCTTATTGCAAAATAGTTATGTTAGTGGTCTTATATTAGGTGCTTAAATGTAGACTTGTCGTAGTTTTGTGTTCTAGTTAACACTTGCGCAAAACCTGTACTTCGCGTATTTGACAGTTGGTTATTTTATTTTTATGTTAAATTGACAGACTGACATCATTTTATTGTGATATATGGCAATAAAGTGTTATTACTATTATAATTATTATTATTATTATGTCAAAAGTACTATACGGTACCATGGACTATTTAAAAAATGAATATTTTCATTGTTTTAAAAACTGCAATAAAGGAAATATACCTTTATTTACATATTAAAATTTTTTTTAAGGTTGTTGCTAAATTACTAAATAGTGGAAGAAAAATATAGAACTGTTCTTAGCCAACAATTTCTTTGCCAACTCGATTTGAAAGCTGTAAAGTAAGTTGAAATCAATTTTCGATTAATCAACTTATTGGTCAAGAAATTCGCTTTTATCGGCGTAAAAATCCCAGTTAGTTAATTTGCATAATTTATCTCATTAATTAAAGATAAAATAAATCTTCATATTTTAGATATTACAGTTTGATGAAACTCACAAATTAAACTCTGTGGTTACTTTTTATGCTCTTGTGATGCGAACCTGTGACGCCAACTACTCTATGTTAAGTTTGTCCATTACGTACTTTTAAATAACTCCTAACATACTAAATTTTATAATTAGTAACCGCACGAATTACTGTTAATTATAATTTTAAATAAAATTTAAAATAATTAAATTATAATACTGTATGGGCTACACGGTAATACGACGCAAATGTAACACATATCTGTAAGTGTATGTAATGGCCTATAAAAATTTTATAAATTTTATTTAATGCACTACTTAAAAAATTACACTGTTACTATTTTTATCTTCCAAATATAAATACCGAGAGTAGTAGCTATATTACATATAAGTTTACCGTGTATTTTTTTAATTTAGCCATTTTCTTCTAGTACTTGCAAAACCACTGATTTTCCAATTTATTTACTACAATATATTAATTTAATTTGAAAAAAGTACTACTAAGTCGTTATTGCTAATTTCATAACAACGAACTTAATTATTTTATATATTACTAAATTTATAATTTCATTAATGTAAATATATTATATGTACGTAATAATTATTACAGTACTATTTTATTGATTAATATTAATCAAAAATAATAATGTTGGCGTTAATTCAACGAGTTGTAGTAGAAATATTTACATCGGATGTTGGTTTACATGAAACGTCGGCGTCGTTTACACTTCGCTAATAATTTTGAGTCATTTCAATCATTTGACGGTATTACAGGTTTCGGTTATTGTTGTTTATTTTCGTTATTTTTTGTAGTATATATTGTAGTATTTAATTTTTTTTATAGAACTAACGATGCCTAAGCCGTTCAGCAGTCAGTCAAAGAATCCCATTACCTCTTTGATTACATATTTCGAACTTGAACGAGATAGTGGTGGTCCTCTTTTACAGTTATTAAGTGTGCGGGAGGTAAGTTTATTTTTGTTGTAATGACATGAAATAAAATATTATAATTTTAGAGAGTCGCAGAAGCTTTACGTATTTACGTTTAATCTGTCAGCACTATTTCTAAGATACGTAAACAAAATGATGCACACCGAAGCACTAAGAAAACACGTCCCAGAAAAAAGCCTGTATTTGATGTTACTCCCGCAATAAGAGAAACAATACGCGATACTATATACGATCTGTATACAAACAGTAAGATACTTATACAACTCAATGAAAATAAAATGAGCGTTATAATGTTAATTATGTCATTGTAGTACAACACTTCACAAGAGCTTCGTTACTATCACTGCTGAAAGAGCGTCATATCTTTAATGGCTCTGTTGATTCCCTTGGTAGAGTACTAGCAGCTATTGGTTTCAAATATAAGGAAAAACTGTCCAGGGAAAAGTCTAGTGAAACAAATCCATGTTTCTCTTGCTAGAACCAATTTTCTAAGAATATACCGTTTGACTGAAATAAAAGTAGATATAGGGAAACACAGACTCGCACACACGTGCATGCAAACATGAAATGGAGGGGTACGATAATAGGGGAATACAACACATGAGTTCATATCGGGCGGACACCGGATACCCCGGATACCGAGACCGAGGCTTCAGTGCAAAACGTTGAAAGCTGGTATGCAGACGTTTGCTTTAAGGAATTGCTCCGCTATTTTGGTAATTGATGTATAATGTATTAACAGTGAACTGAAACAAAACTATAAAAATTGTAACTAAAATAAAAGTCTCACAATTAAAACGAAACTAAATATTATAATGAACTATACAAATAAATTTTGCACGTCTTTGTACGAATTATGCTTCGCATACCATAACACAATCTGTATTTTTTCCTCGACAGCTAGGGGCATTTTATTTTAATATTTGCGGGTTTGCTCAGACAAAATGTAAGTTCCTGCTCTAAATATACGGAACGAATGCCATGTGCGCATGGTGTTCGCGCTCTCGGGGAGGTGGTGTGGGTAAACCAAGAGCCACATTCTTGAACTGTTGTATACATACATACATAGGTACATGTTTATGTGTGTGTATTTGAAGATGCATATTAACTTTTAACTACGACAATCTGTATTTGAATAAGTTATAATCTGAAAGTCCAATAGAATGTGTCAATTTGGATAAAACTTGGATTTTTAAAAATGGCACGGTCACAAGATCATGACAGCATGATAGTCATAAAAGTGTTCGAAAGGTTGAAAGTTGATGGCAAGAGGTAATACTCTGCATTAAAGTTGAAACATGTTCCAAATAAAAGAAATTTTACTTCACCCCTACTTCCATAGTCGTTTATGCAGGTACATGTAATGATTTTATAGACGATGCTTCCTTAGTGTTTATTTCAAGTACTAGTAATCCCGATTACTATGGTGAAATGGATAGAAACAATTTCTTAAATTGATTTGAAAAAGAAAATGTGTAAACTAAAAAAGCCACCTGTGATTGTTATGGATAATGCTAGTTATCACAACGTTTTTCTTTCTTATACGTAGTATAAGGAAGTATTGTGATGATGAAAATTTTCGACCTCGAGATTTTTGCAGATGTCCACGTTTTGAAGTCCCCTGATGCCAAAAAAGTGGTTTTTAAAACAATGTCTCTCTCTCTGTGTGTGTGTCTGGCTGTGTGTCTGTCTGTGACCACGATAGCGGCCAAACCGCGGTAGATATCAATTCCAAATTTTGTATTTATGTGTATAATCACCCTCTTGAGATCTGATTAGTTTTTCAGTAAAATCGGTAGACCGGAAGTAGCAGTTTACTTCAGCGAAAAAATCGAATTTTTCGAATATTTCGTCAACTACTAAGTTTAAACAAATTTATAAAGAATTCATATATACTTAAAATTAAAATTGAGAATAATTTTATTTAAAAAGTTTTTCGAAATTCCTACCGGAAGTAGGTCTTTTACTCTTATCGAAAATCAGTTTTTTGCGAATATTTCGCAAGTCACGCTTTTTAGACAAGTACGTTACGGGTATAAAAGTATTTAAAACATAATTTTCAATATCTTTTGTATAAAAAAAATTTCAAAATTCAGACCGGAAGTACCACTTTTACTCTTATCAAATAGCGATTTTTTGCAAATATGTCGTAAGTTATGCATTCTATATACATTTATCAACAGTACAAAAGTATTTAAAACTGGATTTGCAATATTTTTTGTATATATGAAATTTCAAAATTCGGACCGGAAGTAGCACTTTTACTCTTAGCGAGGAGCGCTTGTTTGATAATATCTTGCAAAGTATGCATTCTATAGCGATTTGTTATGCGAATGAAAGTACTTAGAATAGGATTTTGAATAAGTTTTGTATAAAAAAAATCTTAAAATTGTATAGTTTGAAACGCTCATACGTATAAGAAAGTCGTGTGGTGGCCACACCTCATTTTTACTTTCTTATACGTAGTATAAGGAAGTATTGTGATGAAAATTTTCGACCTCGAGATTTTTGCAGATGTCCACGTTTTGAGGTCCCCTGATACCAAAAAAGTGGTTTTTAAAAAATCTCTCTCTCTCTCTCTCTCTCTCTCTCTCTCTCTCTCTCTCTCTCGCTCTCTCTCTCTCTCTCTCTCTCTCTCTCTCTCTCTCTCTCTCTCTCTCTCTCTCTCTCTCTCTCTCTCTCTCTCTCTCTCTCTCTCTCTCTCTCTCTCTCTCTCTCTCTCTCTGTGTGTGTGTGTGTGTGTGTGTGTGTGACCACGATAGCGGTCAAACCGCTGTAGATATCAATTCCAAATTTTGTATTTACGAATACAATCTCCCTCTTGAGAACTGATTAGATTTTGAGCAATCTCGCCAGACCGGAAGTAGTAGTTTACTTCAGTGAAAAAATCGAATTTTGCAAATATTTCGTCAATTACTAAGTTTAAACAAATTTATAAAGAATTCAAATGTACTCAAAATTAAATTCGAGAAAAATTGTTTTAATAAAGTTTTTCAAAATTCCTACCGGAAGTAGGTCTTTTACTCCTATCGAAAATCAGTTTTTTGCGAATATCTCGCAAGTCATGCTTTCTAGGCAGGTACATTACGAGTATAAAAGTATTTACAACATACTTTTAAATATCTTTTGTATAAAAAAAATTTCAAAATTCAGACCGGAAGTACCACTTTTACTCTTATCGAATAGCGATTTTTTGCAAATATGTCGTAAATTATGCATTCTATATATATTTATGAAGAGTACAAAAGTATTTAGAGTTGGATTTGGAATATTTTTTGTATAAATGAAATTTCAAAATTCGGACCGGAAGTAACACTTTCATACGTATAAGAAAGTAGTGTGGTGGCCACACCTCATTTTTTATATAATAAGTGGGACCGAGAATAGTTGCTTGACGGAGAAGAAGACAATAGAAACAGTGAAACAGGGATAGTGAACAAGAAAGTCTGTAAAATCTACTATTTTTTTCTGATAATTTTCTGTACATCACTATAATTAATTTGTAAAATTAAAGACTAATAACTTGAAATAAAAACGACACAAGTTGTCTTTTTATACAGTATTATACAATACTAGTAGGATTTTCAATCTCTTCGAGCTTGAATTCGTGTAAGCTTCTGCTTACAGTTTTATTAGAATATCCTGTAAACCGCGAGCATTGCCATGATGCTTTTTAGGATGTCCGATTTTCTAAACTTTTGACGCGCCCTGTATATACGACTAATTTGAGAAAAAGGTAGTTGACATTTATTCGTTCCTATAAACTTTAGCATAAATCTATTGAGAGACCTAATTGTCAAATTGAATGTCATTATTGACATTCAATTTTAACTGTGCATCGGATATTACATATTAGTTTTATTGACAATTTATAATTTGTAGTAACAAAAACACATATCTAATAGGTACCTCATTTCAGTAAAGTATCACACTTGAACCTGCATTTCTTTGCCATTATTATTCATACAATGACTGCTCGCTCATTCGCACCCATATAAATGTTTGACATGGTGCATAATCCGGAATTCGATTTTCGTAAGACTGTCGTCGAAAATCAAACTTTAGTTGGATGTTTGAAGTTTCTCGTTACTTTAAAGGATATTCAACACTTAAAATTAATTACCTACCTAACATTAGCACTTCTTTAAATGTTTTTCTTTGATCCATTTTATCGGTTTCTCAGCCTTCATCTGCACGCAAAACCTCGATAGCGTTGAATTCTTTCGTGAAAGTGAGAACCGTGAAACTTTTCGATGTATCTGTCATATCTGACAATTTTTGAGTTTTGAAGTGTTGTAATTTTATTTTCCCTCACATAAGCGCCTAATTGTCTTTACATAAGTCCGCGGTCCATTTTCGGAGCCTCCGATTTTGAGTATGGTGCCGCCAGCAGCCACCAAATATAGCACACTCAAAGAAGAAATGTCCAGCCTATACGTACCTAAAGAGGGAACGCTCCCAAAGCGATTTCCTGGGAGGAGTTATACATATCGTTTTGCCTTTTTTGAGGGTTCGGTTAAGCTATTTCAACCAAGGCGATTAGAGTGGGTCACTTGAATGGCTTTTATATATTATGATGAAATATCAATGTGAGTGTACTTTAGACGTTAATGATCTAATTAATGACGACTACAGTTAGTTTAGTATTTGTTCATGATATGTAATTATTAATGGTGTAGTATAATGTGATATGTTGTTTGTGCGATGGAAATAATGTTTAGTGTATAACCCCGCTTCTACAATCAATGTAATGCAGTTTTCCATATAGCAACCGTTAACGTGGTAACAAAACAATTTTACAGTTGTCAATCTCCAAATGAGTAAAAAAACAACAATTTTTGTCTGATTTCTGTATTTAATCATTATTAAACTTGAATAAACATCTTAAAGTGTTGCATGTGTTTTATTTAACACACATCGGGTCCTTCTATTGAACAATACAAAACATAAAACTAGTGCCTTGAGTAATCATCTACAGTCCAAATTGAAAATTCATTATACTCCACACGATACATAACAAGCACAAACAACAACAAGCAACAATATTCAGATATAATTACAAAGAATAAAAGTATGAAGAGTTTGTTTTTTTATTTTTACTATTCATTAAATGAAATGGTGAATTCAAATGTAGTTTTATTTCATTATATTTACAGAATACATTGTTTTATTTTTAACAGAAATTAACTTAATTTGCAATCAGAAAATTTGATAAATTTTGATCGTTAAAGTAAATTTCAGAAGTGGTAAATTATATTTGTCTATCACAATACTAACATTGACCTACTACACCGAGAAAAATAAAATGTTCAGTCAACACAAAACACTTTCAGTCAAAATTCGTGTTTATTCACCTATAATCAATACCGCGTCTGTGTTGATGCAATGCAAGTGAAGTTGTTGACACTTGCACATTGGCGCAACATTTTCGTGTGTTGTATGAATGAATATTATTAATTGAATAGACAAATGAAATATATTGCAACAACTACACGTATTTGTTGGCCTAACACAGGCAAATTATTGTATGAATTAGAATAATTTCAAGTCAACAACTCGTATTTGTTAAACGAATATAATTTTGTCGTTCTTTGAAATCCTTTTTCAGTTGAATGAAATATTCTAGTCTATTAATACAAGACATATGAGGTTTCACTTAAGAGTGTGTTAATTTTCAATATACAAATTCTTGCATTTGGTCATCATGAGTTTAAAATGTATGAATAATTTATATTTATGTTGAACCGTCACTTTTAAGTTAATGCTAGAACTGTTTTATACAGCAAGTAACTATATTTAATTTGTTTTTACATAAACTCTTGAATATGATACTAATTACTGACATTACATTCGGTAACATGAACTCTGTATAGTTTCCGAAAACATACAAATAAAATGTTGTTACTTAGGTGTATAGTAACAGTCCTGAGTTTTAACGTAAGTGTTCTAATTCAAGATAAATTTAAATTACTAATACATTTTAAACTCGTGAAAAATCCAATGCTACAACTAAAACATATAATAAATACCGAAACAAACCAAATATATTTTTTGGAATGAGAAAGCATTCAGTCTGAGAAACTGAGTTTCCTGATATCAATAACAGTGGCCTAATCACAGGCATAAATCAAAAATATAACTTGTCAGTTGAGAAGAAATAAGTAGGTATTATTAAACGTATAGGTAACACATTTGTTTACATACTTCATCATTACAAAAAAGAAATGGATAGGTATATTTGTTGAAAGAAAAACTCAATACATTTTCAAAGACTTTTATTAGGTAAGAAATAAACGTATAGTTAAGTACTCTTAATAAGGTAAGGCGTATTTAGTGTCTAGAAAACACAATTAAAATGTAAATACTAAAAACACAGTAAAAAATATATATCTTCTTCTGATCGAGCATTATTATCAAATAAAGTTAATTGTTCTGCGTGACGTTATCAATAGTTTTCTAATTATGTAATCACTTTTAAAAGAAGGAATCCAACTTAGAAAAGAGATTTACAGGAGAATCTGGAATCATTCTGCCAAAGTCGTTTTCAATCTAATAATATTTTTACATGCATATAGATACGAATGTCTTACATAAATAATTACTTACATAAATAATTACTTACTAATGGGGCAGCGTCTTTGTGTTTTAATATTGGCCAATTTTCTATAAATTTGCTTATAGTTTGAACTCTACTTTCTCGTCTTAGAATGAATGTGTTTTGGGAATGCTTTAATGCTAACTCCATGGTTCTGAAGAATACGTTAGCCAAGCAGCGCTTTTTCGCATTGTATCTAAAAAGTCATACGTTGAATATTTTGTTCGCCTATTAAAACTGTTGGATTCTGTGTCATTGTTAAATGATAAAGAATCTTCTGCAACATTGACTTTATAAAGTACTTGAGGAAGTATAACTATGTTACTACAAGTACCATGATATAGAAAAAATTATTTGCTAAATTTAGTATAGATATATGTATACTAGGATGCTAATGGTAAAAGTTTGCGCATTTATCTGGCAAAAATGAAAAATGTTCTATGTATTTTTTGGATTTCATACTGCTTTGAATTATGCTAGATATAAAAAGGCCTACCTGTATTTACCGATGACTTTTCTGTTGGTTTTTCCTCCCTTAACGGTGGCCTCGAATTGTACAATTTCTTTAAATTTCGATATTTGTCGATCAGATTTCCTTTGGCATTTATAGATTTGCTTGTAGTGTTGTGCTTTGTATTTAGACGGGGCTAGATTCCGTAGAAAATAGTTCACATATTTTTTTCGAAAATATTTCGAAATCAATTGCGTTAAGTGTTCTAATAACAACGAAAAAGAAACTAGAATATAAAATCCATATTCGCTATAAATCAGAGTTACTTACCCACCACATGCCGTCGTCGAACCGTTTATTATAAGGTTCACAAAAATATTCCTGGCTTTACTTGATAGTCCTTGAAGGGTGCCAAGACAACATTTCCAGCAGTAGTAGCTTTTAAAAGCACTTTTAGGTCCATATTGTGTTTTCCGGCATGCATATTGATACATATCTTCCCCACAAAATGCATTTGTACGGTTACTCGCTGGTATGAATGCCGCGGCGCCTTCATTATTCCTAGTGTCAAAAAGAAGGTCGTTTTGTTTATAACTGCTACTTATTTCATTATCGGCAGACGTGGACTCTGCAACAGTGTCATAATGAATTATTTCATTTAGTTCTTGGTTTCCTAAATTTATTTGACTTTGGTAACTTATGGTTTCAGTGGTTGTCGTTGTATAGTTTGGTTCATTCCCATTATCTTCACTGATAAGTGTTGCGTTTCTTGATACAGTTGGTATATGCTAAAACAATAATAAGCATGAAAAAATTAAATCTACAAATAGAAAAAAAAATACTGCAATACCAATATATTTTCACTTTCGTCTACAGTAATTTTACACTCTTTGCAGCTTTTAATTCTTGCAGGTATTTCAAGAATTTACTTCTAGGCCCTATCTTTGGAAATAATTCCCTTATTAAGTCGACATCCAAGTTAAGGAATGTTTCGTAATCTATTTCTTCGTCTATAAGAATATTTACTTAGGATTACAGAGAGATAGAAATAACATTTTTGAATTTTTCTTATAGCTGTTAAAAATCTAGCCTTCCTCATACTTAAAAAAATGTTTTATAACATATACTTAAACATATGCAATTGCAGGGAAAATAATAAGTAAAAATAACACGACGCTTTAGTTTATGGGCTCACCATGGCAGAGCTCCCTAGAGATTAGAGATGCTGTATATCAGTTAAATCCGAGGTGGCAATTTCTTTTATGCTATTTATATCTCCCTTATTATACGTAGGATGAATAATAAGGGAGATGATAATAGTGCGCACTAACCACCAACCCAACCCAACCCAACCCTGTATACAATACATATAATAAAGAATAAAATTTCTCGGAGCTACTTCTTCTGATAAAATGTGTCTTTTGAGAATATTTATAGAAAATGTTTTAAATAACAATGACGAGCAGTTACTTGTTTCGTTTGGTACATGCATTATACGCTATATTTTAGGTTATAGGTTTACAGATAAATACTTAAAAGTTCAAAAACACTGAAGTAATGAAATTGCAAATTACATGTATGTGCGAACAAGTTAGGTATATAAAATACATTGTACCTCGGTGCGACACTTCCATATTAATAAGTAATAAGACAATATGCAGTTTAGACTTCTTCAAAATTGGTGAAAAAGTTAGTTTAAACTCGTATATTTGACAGTACGTACTTAATATACATAAGCAAAATTTATAATTTAAAGTATATTGCATGTATCTTAAAGAAAATTAAGTAATTCAAACGGCAAATACCTACAAAATATAATTGTTTACATAGCGTTCATACATACGTATCCTTAGCTATCAACGTATTATTGTGGTATTATTATACCTATATACTATATTAATTATATTGCACGCACATAGTAGGTATAACATCTTTTGTGTAGTTTGTGATCTTTTTAAAATACCTACATATTAAAAAAATATTATAAATACAAATCTTACGTACCTTTGAACTTTGTTACATATTCGAAAAATCCCCAACTGACCAACTTTTCTTCTACGTCGTCCATGTCACGTTATAGCTGTGCATCACATGTGCATGCAAGCTGCAAATAATCATAGCAAATAATTGCCGAACTCCGTTATTTCCATATATGACACACCATCCCCCTCGCTACAAAGAACCCGGTGAAACAGTATTTATGATTTATTAAACTAGCAAAAACGAAGGAAACAACTAGAGACTGGACTGTGTTCTTCTCCTCAATTGCGCGTTAGTACATCTGGTTCAATCCGGATATTTTGGGCTTGCCGGCGCCGCCTTTCTCAATATTCTAAGATTGTTCAGTCAAGAGACTTTTGGAACTTCTACGGTTGAAATAAAAATATGTTGATTCAAACGTATGGGGAACTTTAAATTTACCGATTATTTATTCAGCTGAAATACTTTTAATATACGACATATATTGAAAATAAGAATATGTTGAGGCGAAATATTCTTATTTGAATCAACTAATTTATTATTTTATTCAACTAATAAAATTCAAATAAAATAGAAAGCTTCATTGAAGAATAAGATGGTGTTGCTTGAATATATATTTAATTTTATTCAACAAAAAAAAGTGGACAGCACATGCTTTGTTGAATTTACATTTCCATTTTTCTCAGTGTACAACTATTACATCATGGATTTTGATGACGAAGGTAGATTGTTTGGTGCTTTCTAGTGTAGCTATATACAATAATCTCGACAAAACAAATATATGCTGGTTTAGTGAAATAGAAATAAAAAATGTAGTTATTTTATTTCTATTCTAGTTTATTTCGCTACCTGCGCAAATTGTGCATTTGTTGGACAGATCGCAAAATAACACAAAAGTAAAAACAAATGTAATTTTATTTTAATTTAAGCTGGAATGCGTTTTTCCAAATTTTTCTCCAGATCTTCCAGATTTTTTTCAATTGAAAACAATCAATTGAATTTTTTCCATTCCGGGAGCATAACGAACAAAACAAAAAAAGAATCAACCAAATATGTCGTTCCCATCGTCAATTATAATCGAGAGTGCATACAAAAATTATGATTTTTGTAGTTTGTCCGAATTTTCCTACTTTCCTTCGTAATTGTTCCGAAACTTTGTGCAAAATGTTAAATTTCTGGGTATGAATTTTGATAATAATATGTCATGGGAGAGACAAATAGACGATTTGGTTAAAAAACTTAATACCGCCTTATTTGCAATTCATAATTCGCAATAATGTAAACATCGAGGTATTGAAAACTTATTATTTTGGATATGTTTACTCTAGAAATAAGTATTGTATCCTGATTTGGGGCGCTTCTACTAAATCGATGCGTGTGTTTAGGGCACAAAAAGAATAGTTAGATGCATGCACAGGAAACACGCAAACACGTCGTGTCGCCCATTGTTTCGAATGTTAAACATTATTCCTCTGCCAGCTGTATATTTGTTTAAACTCGGAGTGTGGACTCGACAAAATGTAGGAAACCTGGATAGAAATTCCACATTCTATAAGAACATGATCACTAGAGGGGCGGACAATTTGTGCATATATTGGTATAGAAAAAGCTCCTGAATACTGAGCTATAAACATGTATAATAAGTTGCCGGTGAATATAAAAGAACACACTAGCTTAAATAAATATATAAGCACGCTCTAAGAGATTTTTTAATTGATAAATAAATAATTCGTACGAAGAATTTCTTATTGCAAAATAGTTATGTTAGTGGTCTTATATTAGGTGCTTAAATGTAGACTTGTCGTAGTTTTGTGTTCTAGTTAACACTTGCGCAAAACCTGTACTTCGCGTATTTGACAGTTGGTTATTTTATTTTTATGTTAAATTGACAGACTGACATCATTTTATTGTGATATATGGCAATAAAGTGTTATTACTATTATAATTATTATTATTATTATGTCAAAAGTACTATACGGTACCATGGACTATTTAAAAAATGAATATTTTCATTGTTTTAAAAACTGCAATAAAGGAAATATACCTTTATTTACATATTAAAATTTTTTTTAAGGTTGTTGCTAAATTACTAAATAGTGGAAGAAAAATATAGAACTGTTCTTAGCCAACAATTTCTTTGCCAACTCGATTTGAAAGCTGTAAAGTAAGTTGAAATCAATTTTCGATTAATCAACTTATTGGTCAAGAAATTCGCTTTTATCGGCGTAAAAATCCCAGTTAGTTAATTTGCATAATTTATCTCATTAATTAAAGATAAAATAAATCTTCATATTTTAGATATTACAGTTTGATGAAACTCACAAATTAAACTCTGTGGTTACTTTTTATGCTCTTGTGATGCGAACCTGTGACGCCAACTACTCTATGTTAAGTTTGTCCATTACGTACTTTTAAATAACTCCTAACATACTAAATTTTATAATTAGTAACCGCACGAATTACTGTTAATTATAATTTTAAATAAAATTTAAAATAATTAAATTATAATACTGTATGGGCTACACGGTAATACGACGCAAATGTAACACATATCTGTAAGTGTATGTAATGGCCTATAAAAATTTTATAAATTTTATTTAATGCACTACTTAAAAAATTACACTGTTACTATTTTTATCTTCCAAATATAAATACCGAGAGTAGTAGCTATATTACATATAAGTTTACCGTGTATTTTTTTAATTTAGCCATTTTCTTCTAGTACTTGCAAAACCACTGATTTTCCAATTTATTTACTACAATATATTAATTTAATTTGAAAAAAGTACTACCGTTCACTTCGTTAAACCTTTATCTTGAAAATTGAAGCCATTCTTTGTGATAGTTAAAAAGTGCATTATGTATATTCGGTATTCTGTAAATAGCAGCGCTTAATAATCTCAAATAAAACTTAACGTTTTGCTGAAATAATAGCCATAAAATGTGTCTATATCATTTGAGAACCTCGACATGATCATCTCAAAGCGTTTTGTAAAAGATCAACGCCACAACCAATATATTAACGCCAATTACTATGTTTTTTCATCAACATAGGTGGTTTTTGTCTAGGCTAAGGTAATTGGACCGCTTTTAATTTCAGCTTTCAGCATCAGATGGCGTTACTTCAAATTACAATGTTCAGATTAGCGCAAGATACTCGTAATTCAGATATGGTATCAATGAAGCTATTATGTAGTTTTATAAAAATTCTTATGGGCAGTTTATTTATATCGGCAAGTCGGCATTCAATACAAATATACAGGGTGTCCAGAAACTCTCCTGACAAACAAAGACCGGAGATTCCTCAGATAATTTTAAGACAATTTAACCCAATTCACCCTAGTCCGAAAATGCTTCCTAAGGGAGCTAGAGATCTTTGAATATGGCGCCTTGTAATTAGTTTTTTTTAATATCTCCCGAACGCTTCTATTTAGAAAAACAAAAACTGGTATGCTTATTTATCCTCCAGAGATGAATCGATTCCATCAATTGCGAATTTCTAGTACCGGTCATAGGCGTCCGTTTTGGGTAGGTAAACGGTTATTTTAACGCATAACTTTTTTGTCTTTAACTTTTAAGCATTTTTGACACTAGATTATTAAATTTTCAGGTATTCTAGTACTAAAATGTACTCTTACTTTAAGTCGGTAGGATACACCGTTTTCCAGAAAAATCGATTTGAAAATTTTTCGTTTTTTCGTCATTTCATCTTTCGTCATTTCAACTTCGCAAACTGACAACAATTTGACAAAAAATGATATAACATGAAACAATGCGTACATATATGTTTCTGTCATGTTCTTAACAGTGTCCATGATGACTAAAGTTACTAGTTAATATCATATATCGTGCATTGGTTGATGTTGGTGCAGGACATAGACTTATTCATAAAATTCTTTACTCCCTAATTTTTTTTTTACTTATACTCTTAATATTGAGACAATTTACAAATCTTGGGAAGTAAAATGAAAAAAGGATGACTTTTACTTACTAAATACTTTTCTATAATTTTGTCACATCACCACACACACGTTACATCATTGAAAACTAAATATAAACACACAGAAGTAGAAGCGTGATTATTATGTGCTAACCGCAGATAAAGAATTTCCTATTAAACCACTGTTTGGCAGATTTGCATTTACAATAAGTAGCGATTTAATGAATACGTCCTCTACAAATGGCTGGATGTAAATTGGGCACCGTATAGAGCAAACATAAACAATAATATAAAAATAATGTATTTCAAGTTGAAGTACAGCAAAAAGATAGAAAATAAAGAATATGTACTCATATGAAAACAATAATAAGAAAATATTTAATTATACAAAAACATTAATATAAAAATAGTGTGTTTCAAGTTGAAATACTTATTGTCGAACAGCAAAAAGAAAGAAAATAAAAAATACTTAATTATATCAAAACTATAATAAAAAAATAGTGTATTTGAAGTCATACTGATGAATAAAATGATATACACTTCACAAAGTGTAATCGTGATATTGTTCCATTATTTAGTTGTTCACACAGTTCATTTAGAGTTCTTAATTTTTGTTTTGCGCGTGTGTCTTTAACTCTTGCTGGTGTGTGTACACTTTGAATTCTAACATAAGTGTCTATTTGAAATTCCTTAATCTTTTCGATAAAAATATAAATAAATGGATGTGTTGAATAAAATGACTCATTTAGTTTGGAATGAAACGCTTCGCATGCGTTTCTGGTGTTAGTGATCGATGGAGTTGCAGTAGCCCACATATATGGAGGAAAAGGAGCATCGTCTTCTATGTATGTCTCCAATAAATAATCGGCGTATTCGTCAGCCTGTGCATGAGCAGGTTTTTCGGCAAACAAATCTAAGGCGAAACAATCGCCTACTTCGTCAGGATTCAAATACGTTAATCCAAATGTATATCGTAGCCATTTTCCTACTTCGGAATCTGTGTTCCTAAATTCTGCTGTTAAACCCAAACTTTGGATTTTCCTGAACCACCATTGATGCAAATGGAAACGACAACCATAGATTTGTGCTGATGGCCATATAGCGCGAACCGCTGTGTGAATGCTTTTCTCAAAATCTACAAAAACTTCAGCTGGTCATAATATTGTAGAGTGATGTCGAAAGATTTCTTTTGTTAGCATTTCAAATAATGTGGCATACGTTTCACTGCGTTTATCAGGCAACAAACAAAACATCAATGGAATATAATGTCCATTATTAAATCCGTGGATTGTAAATAATTGACAAAAATATTTTGTACAATACGAAAATGTACCGTCCATGTACACTTTACGCATTCCACATAAACTTCTAACATTCGTTTCACAAGAAAACACTATGATATTGCTCACTGGACAGTTTATAAAAACGAAACTTTCATCCTTGCTTGTTTTCACATTAGCAGCTTCCACTATATATGGACTTCTGTATTATTTCTTCTGTATTATTTTGTGGTAACGGCCCAGGAAGAAATTTTCTCCTTGCGTTGTACAAATTTCTTCGGATATAAGTGAAATCTGTTACCGTAATTCTTTCCGGCAGTTCCTTAGCTAGTTCACGTCGAATAATTTTCGCTGGTTTTTCGGAAATATCATCAACGGCTTTACGTTTACACGCATTTGAAATCACTTTTCGGTTTACTTTACTCTGATTCTGTTCATGATTATGTTCTAGCTGGCTTCTGCTCACTAAATTTTGTGCACCAAGCGTAAACACTTTTGCGGGACAATTTAAGGATTCTTTTGTACAACGCCAAAACACTTCGCCACTCTTCAACACTTTCTGTTTTGAAAAGGTGTACTTGTTAACCACTAGCAAACATTTTCCGTTGTTACTGTTCACGAAAGAGACCTCCATAATTCTTAAGGCTGTTCAAACGGTCGGATTTGTGAAGACGCGCAGGGGTTGTGCTGCCAATTGATTGTGCCATTACTGCAGGATCGTTCTTGACAAAAATGTGTGTGTAACAAAAGGAAAGTTGGTTCTAGGCTTCTACAGAATTAGATTTTCAATAACTTTCGCCACTTAAGGCTGCGTTTGATAAGGTTTTGGCGGGAGAGAAATGTACCCAAAAAATACCATTTTTATTTCCATTTTTACGGGCGTAAAATATCAAAACATGTAAATTTTATGCATTAGGCATGAAGATAAAGGTTAAACGAAGTGAACGGTCGAATTCTTTTTTAAATTAAGTTAATATATAAGCCGTAAATAAAATGGGAAGTTAGTGGTTTTGCAAGTACTAGAAAAAATGGCTACATTTAAAAATTACACGGTAAATTTATATGTAATATAGCAAGTACACTCGGTATTTATATTTGGAAGGTAAAAATAGTAACAGTAGCTAAATACATGTGTAATTTTTTAAGTGATCCATGAAATAAAATTTGTTTACATTTTTGGTGGGTCTTTACATACATTACAGATATCTGTTACATTTACGTCGCCTAACAGTGTAGCACATATAATACAGATGGCGTTATTATCTTGCAATTATTTAGAGGTTAGTTGTGTGTTATGCGATACTTTAATTATTCATTATAATTTAAAATTATAATTAACAACAATTTTTGCGGTTACTAATTATAAAATTTAGTATGTTATGAGTTATTTGAAAGTACGTAATAGACAATCAACAGTTGGCATCACTGGTTGGCACCACAAAACCAAAAAGTAACTACATAGTTTAATTTGCGAGTTTAATGAAATTGCAATATTTTAAAATATGGAGTTTTCTGTTATCCTTAATTGAAAGATGCCTATGCTTTTACTAATGAGATGAATTATGTAAATCAATTAAACTGGGACTGTTTACGCCGACAAAAGCCTAATAGCTGTTTTATATTTACGAAGTTCGCAAAGAAACTGTCGGCTAAGAACGTTTTACATTTTTCTTCAAAATTTGTTAAGGTTGTTGCTAATTATTTAAAATGTAAATATAGGTACATTTTATTTGTTAGCAGTTTTCAGAACTTTGAAATCGTTTATTTTTTAAATAGAAACTGCACACCATGTCTATAGTATTTTTGACATATTCATCAAATTTTATAGTTCAAACTATATAGCAAATTAGCAAATTAAAAAATTCCAATGCGCAACGTTTCAAAAATATCGATATTAGAATCGAATAATGTATCAAAAATTCAAAATCGATTTTAAACAAATATTGAATGAAGAATATCGATATACCTTGATATCGACATTTTTATCATGTTTATATTAAAAGTTCTTTGCTGTGGCTTTTCAAGCCATTTAGTAACAAATAAAATCTTTAACTTAAAATATATATTTATTCAAAAAACAAAAAAAATCCAATAAAAAGACAAACAAAATATAAATTTGTATCTATAACGTATAAGAAATCCAAAACTCAAATATATAATTCTAGTTGTATAAAACACATACATAAATACAAGTAAAAAATAAACATCTTAAAACATATCTTCTTTACAATTTTGAGGAAATAGTAATTGTGATAAAGATAACAAACACCCCATGAAGGCGATTCGGCGAACTATACGAGATGTCAAGTCTATGAAATGCAATATTCCGCTGCCGCTTCCGGATTATAATTTCTACGAAACAGCAAACATCGCAGTAGGCATTTTTCAAATTTCCAACTTCTTTCTTAAAAATATATTCTATTGTATTCTGTATAATGTGAACAGTTTCTTTTGTATATTAATGTAAAATAAATGTGTAAAATGTCAAAGATTGTTTACCAGGATATAAGTAGAATGGCATTTTTGATTAAACGATATTATCGAATAAAAGAATCGATAACAGTCAATATTATTAAATAAAAAAATATCGATTTCAATCACGATCATCGAAAAGAAAACATCGATACTTTTTTACAAAACAATATATCGTGCGCATCCCTAGTTCAAATCACATATGCCTGCCCACTCTTTCTTCCGGAGGTCAGTTCGCCGGTTTTCTAGTTTCGATTAATAACAATAATCTTTATAATAGCCTCATTATTTATAATATATTAACATTAAAATAATACCTTTACCTTACTTAGTTTTGAAGATTTTTATTACAATTACTGTTCTTTTTATTTTTGGTGTTTGTAGAGTTAAATCTTTGTACATATTTAAAACTGTTTTTATCATCTTTATTGTAAAAATACTTGACGCTGTTTGGGTGGCGATTTTCACGGTTTGGTTAGAAGTGCCTTATCTAATATGTTCGTGACGTACTTAAACGTAGAGATAGTGTATAATAACACAGTAAAATATAATAAGAAAATGTTCACAGCTTCACAAATTATGGCTAGGTTATGTTATAAAATATACAGATATCGCATACTTATAATTCCTTGTTAAATTTACTTACATAGGAACCAATACATTCTGTTAAAAATGGTACCGTTTTGGCGCGATATTTGAATTGAAAAGTTATAATATAAAGTAACAACGTACCTATGACCAAATTTGCCTTAAAATATGTATATAGAATTTCTCTTATTCGAACTTAGTAATCTCACAAAAAAAATCCATTCTGAAAACTGTCCAGGAGCCAAATTACAAAATAGAAATAAAATAAAAACATGAAAAAAACTGATCAACTGTCAAACTGGCACTTGGGATTTGCAAATACTAACTTTACATGTATTTTTAGCAGGTGAAATATATTTATTAGAATGTTGAACTAATAGGTACGTTATGAAGACAATAATATGACTATATTTCAGTTTTGCATATTATTATTATTATTATTATTAGACATGATCAACAGAGATGCAGGCTACGTACTAAATGTATCAAGTAACAGAAAATGTTTTATTTTGCATAACACAAACACACTGCTGTTTATTTATTGTGTGGTTTTATATAATAATAATAATATTAGTTTATTTCCAAAATAAGAGAACAACATTGTATTAATATAAATTACAAAATATAAATATATATGAAATAAGAAAATAAGAAAGTCGAATGGATGAGTATCACCTACCTTTAGCGAATATGTTTAAGAATAACTTAATTTATAAATAAAAGAAACGTAATTTTAAATTTTTACAAATAAATTTAAATGAATGCTTAAAGTTCGCGCGTCTTTCTCCCTTCAGCATGAAAGTTGACAAGTATCGATTAGATTCATATGTATAAAATCGAATTGCAAAGAAAGTCTGCCAGACCAAATCTACGTTTGTAGGTAGAAATTCAATAAGCAGGTAAAATGACCTTGAAATGTTTTAGATCTTCAGAATTAGTTTAGTTTGTTAGAATTAACATCGTGGCGCCATCCAATTATTACTAGTAGTACTTAAGAAACGCTAAAATCTTAGATACGAACCGAAATGGATTTGTCAACTTTGAAACGCACCCTTAAGAGAAATTCTAATGTAAAAATGTGCTAAAATCACTGAATTCTAACGCGTCTCTAAGAAAAAATATGAACTTTATCGAGAAAGTATTTCTATAGAAGCATACATTTGTCTTTTGCAAATATCTTACAAAAATCAGAAATAAAATACATGTTGTAATAAATGTATAATCAATTGGCACCGTAAACCTTACATTCACCAATTCTGCTTATTTAACCCACTGGAAAGTGGCGCTGCATAGTGCATCTTAGCTTCAACTACCGAATGGGTGGAGACTCCAAACTGAACGTATTATAATTATAATTATTCTAGGCCCTATGTTTTAACTGAAGCGTTTTATTCTTATACCATGTTATAGTAGAACGCAGGAAACAATCTACTTTCGTCATAAACGAAAAATAATGCCGTCTGTATTTCCATTTTCATAACAACGAAAATAATTACCTTCTATATTACTAAATTTATAATTTTATTATGTAGAATATATTATATGTATATAATAATTACCGGATTATTTGAATGATTAATATTAATTAAAAATAATAATGTTTGCGCTATTTCAACGAGTTTTACTAGAAATATTAACATCGGATGTTGGCTTACATGAAACGTGGTTTGAACCTCGCTAGTCATTTGATAACATTTGACAGTATTACAGGTTACGGTTCTTGGTTATTTTGGTATTTATTATCACTAAAAGTTCTTTTTCCAACTAACGATGCCTACCCACAGAAAATACTGTTTTATTTTTGACAAAAATGTAGTTAATTTTCTCAAAGTAAACTTCAGAATTCGTAAATTTTTGTCATTGATCATAATGAATTTTGATCACGAAGTGGATTGTTTCGTGCGTTTTAGTATACCTAAGGAGAAAATATTTCAAGCAGGGAGTTTTAATTATGGGCAAAAAATATGAATACATATTTTCGGAAATGTTGTATAGGTATATTATAAATCAGTCTAAAATTTTAGTATTTTGCATTGTTTTAAATATAAAAATTGTATTCTAATATAGGGTACATGTGACATTTTCAAAATCAAATTTTTATCTGTTTTCACTAAGATTAACGTTAAATTTAAATGTAAAAAATTATTGCAACAAGCACGAGCATTGTCGCAGCTATACCGTGAAAAACAGCGACAACTACAAAGGATACGACGTCACGCATTCCAGAGATAAGTAGCAAATTCTAATATATTAGTCAACGCGCAATATACTAAAATGAAAACCAATCGATACGTGCATATATGAAGGTTGCAGCCGACCTAGTGATTCATTTATTGTTTAGTTGCTGTGGCGGTCTGGCAAGAGGCAAACGAAATGTCACTGAATTGTCACTTAGTTAAGAAATTTTGAAGCAGTGTTCCACACGTTGTGTTGCGTGTGATTTTCAAGAATGGAAAACAGTGAAAGAGGCTGTAAAAAATTTCCGGACGGTTTTTGTTATGTTTGTGCATTATAGTTACAAAATCGCAAAAAAAGCCTCTAAGTGAATTAATTCAAAGATGTTATGAGCAATATTTTGGCTTCAAAATTAAAAATCACGACAAAACACGGGTAGCACATACCTATGCTGTATTTCGTGTTATGTCAAATTGACTCAGTGAAACAAAAACAAGAATTCTTCTGAAGTTCTGTCAGAAAGGCTAATGATTTGGCGTGAACTTCTACGGACAGTTACTTCTGTCTTGTAAAAATTGCAGGGTTTTTAAAAAGAAATAAACACAAAGTAATATATCCAGATTCCATCTGTAAGCAAACCGTTGAAAAGAACTGATTGTGGAGCTGAGTGTGTGAAGTTAGCCCCCCTTTTTTCGAATATCGGAAATCTGACGGTTGTTCCAGGTTGTTCTAGGTTTGTTCTAAATTGTTCCAAAGTATTTCAAAAAAAAAGTCAAAACTGGCCGAGATAATTGAAAAAAACGACTTTTTCACCCAGCCCCCCTTTTTTCGAAAATTGAAATTCTGAAGGTTGTTCCAGGTTGTTCTAGTTGTTCTAAACATTGTTCCAAAGAATCTCGAAAAAAAAATCAAAATTGGCCGAGATAATCGGAAAAAACGAGTTTTTGCCAGCCCCCCTTTTCTTGAAAATTGTAATTCTGATGATTGTTCTAGGTTGCTCTAGGTTTGTTCTAAATTTTTCCAAAGTGTTTCATAGAAAAAATCAAAATCAGACGAGAAAATGGGAAAAAACCAAAGCCAAAAGTATGAAGTCGGACCCAGTTTTTGCAAAAATTAAAATTTTGACGGTTGTTCTAGGTTGTTCTAGGTTTGTTCTAAACATTGTTCGAATACGTCAAAACCGTATCTCTTATATATCAAAAGATATGGCAAAAAAACCAAATCCAAAAGTGTGAAGTTAGCCCCCCTTTTATCGAAAATCTAACTTCTGACGGTTGTTCCAGGTTGCTCTAAGTGTGTTCTCAATTGTTCCAAAGTATTTCAAAAAATAAATCATAATTGGCCGAAAAATCGGCAAAAAACTTTTTTTTTCTGGCGGCCCATTTTTCGAAAATCGAAATTCTGACGGTTGTTCTGGGTTGTTCTAAGTTTGTTTTAAATTGTTCCAAAGGATTTCAAAGAAAAAATCATAATTGGCCGAGATAATAGAAAAAAACGATTTTCCCACGGACCCCCTTTTTGCGAAAATTCAAATTCTGAGGGTTGTTCCAGGTTGTTCTAGATTTGTTCTAAACATTATTCTTATACATCAGAACCGCATCTCTTATATTTCAAAAGATATTGCAAAAAAACGTTTTTAAAAAAGTGTGAAGTTAGCCCCCCTTTTTTCGAAAATCTAACTTCTGACGGTTGTTCCAGGTTGCTCTAGGTGTGTTCTCAATTGTTCCAAAGTATTTCAAAAAATAAATCATAATTGGCCGAAAAACGGCAAAAAACTTTTTTTTTCTGGCGGCCCATTTTTCGAAAATCGAAATTCTGACGGTTGTTCTGAGTTGTTCTAAGTTTGTTTTAAATTGTTCCAAAGGATTTCAAAGAAAAAATCATGATTGGCCGAGATAATAGAAAAAAACGATTTTCCCACGGACCCCCTTTTTGCGAAAATTCAAATTCTGAGGGTTGTTCCAGGTTGTTCTAGATTTGTTCTAAACATTATTCTTATACATCAGAACCGTATCTCTTATATTTCAAAAGATATTGCAAAAAAACGTTTTTAAAAATGTGTGAAGTTAGCCCCCCTTTTTTCGAAAATCTAACTTCTGACGGTTGTTCCAGGTTGCTCTAGGTGTGTTCTCAATTGTTCCAAAGTATTTCAAAAAATAAATCATAATCGGCCGAAAAAACGGCAAAAAACTTTTTTTTTCTGGCGGCCCATTTTTCGAAAATCGAAATTCTGACGGTTGTTCTGGGTTGTTCTAAGTTTGTTTTAAATTGTTCCAAAGGATTTCAAAGAAAAAATCATAATTGGCCGAGATAATAGAAAAAACCGATTTTCCCACGGACCCCCTCTTTGCGAAAATTGAAATTCTGAGGGTTGTTCCGGGTTGTTCTAGATTTGTTCTAAACATTATTCTTATACATCAGAACCGTATCTCTTATATTTCAAAAGATATTGCAAAAACTTTTTTCAAAAAGTGTGAAGTTACCCCCCCCCTTTTTTCGAAAATCTAACTTCTGACGGTTTTTCCAGGTTGCTCTAAGTGTGTTCTCAATTGTTCCAAAGTATTTCAAAAAATAAATCATAATTGGCGGAGATAATAGGAAAAAACGATTTTACAATGGGCGGAATGCACTTTCCGAACATTACTGTGTTGAAGGAAGTTTTTGTATGATGCAGTTCTATTTAAAGAAATAAACATCTAATATAGCAATAAATATATATTTTCGCAAGAAATATAATGTTCATTTATTACAAAACGATATTGTTACCAAATGCTGATGAACTATTTCAAAGAAAAAATCAAAACCGGTTACGAAAAAACGATATTTTTCCCCAGTCCCTATTTCTTAAAAATCGAAATTCTTACAGTTTCAAAGTATTTCAAAAAAAAAAAGCGCTGGATATGGGTACCCAACTAAAATCAAACAAAATGGGGAAGTCTATCAGGCTCCCTTTGTTATTTTATTTTGGCTAATAATAATAAAAATAAAATACTGATTTTGAAGTTTGAAAATTTTAATTATAGTAAACCACTACAACGTTATTTTGTCTAGCCGTGGTCTGGCCACTTTTTTTCATGGTTTTTGCTCCGGGAATGCAAGCACGTGTAGACATTCCTATCAAGTATGCTTATTTTTTGTAGCCCCTCTTCCTAAACATGTTGAAATATGCTGTCTAATTTTCTCACTAAAACGATTGAAAGGCTACTATTACTTTATTTGGAAAAAATATTATATAGGTACCTATTTAGATAATATAAGATAGTACCTATATCCGTCAAAGAGTAGCCGATTTGGGAAAGGCTACTGTTTTACAATACCAAATTGATAAAAAAATATATTATTTATGTCAATGTTATCAACTAATATAATAATAACAATAAATAAATTTTACAGAAAAAATATATATTTTAGATTTTAGGGATAAACTAAAGCATGAACTCTAATAAAAATAAACAAAGAAACATCAACCTAGCAGCTCATGAGAAAAACACTAATCTTTTTATGAGCAAGGTATAATCATTCTCAATATGTTTATGAGGTAGTTTTTAATCTACATTAATAATGTAACTAACGTCACTGTTCTAATATTATTTTATGTTAGGAGCATCAGCATTTAGTAACAATATTGTTTTCAAACAAATGAATTATATTACTTGGGAAAATATATGTATATTTACTGCTTCTGCTTTATTCTGAATCACAAATGAGTATTATTATTCATTTTAAAATATAGATAATAGGTAAAATCGATTTACCTATTATCTTGGGCAATTTCGATTTTTTCTTTGTAATCCTTTGGAACAATTTAGAACAACCTACAACAACCGTCAAAATTTCGATTTTCGAAAAAAGGGGCGCCAGAAAAAAATTGTTTTTTGCCGTTTTTTCGGCCAATTATGATTTATTTTTTGAAATACTTTGGAACAATTGAGAACACACTTAGAGCAACCTGGAACAACCGTCAGAAGTTAGATTTTCGAAAAAAGGGGGGGGGGTAACTTCACACTTTTTGAAAAAAGTTTTTTGCAATATCTTTTGAAATATAAGAGATACGGTTCTGATGTATAAGAATAATGTTTAGAACAAATCTAGAACAACCTGGAACAACCCTCAGAATTTCAATTTTCGCAAAGAGGGGGTCCGTGGGAAAATCGTTTTTCTCTATTATCTCGGCCAATTATGATTTTTTCTTTGAAATCCTTTGGAACAATTTAAAACGAACTTAGAACAACCTGGAACAACCGTCAGAATTTCGATTTTCGAAAAAAGGGCCGCCAGAAAAAAAAAGTTTTTTGCCGTTTTTTCGGCCAATTATGATTTATTTTTGAAATACTTTGGAACAATTGAGAACACACCTAGAGCAACCTGGAACAACCGTCAGAAGTTAGATTTTCGAAAAAAGGGGGGCTAACTTCACACTTTTTTAAAAACGTTTTTTTGCAATATCTTTTGAAATATAAGAGATACGGTTCTGATGTATAAGAATAATGTTTAGAACAAATCTAGAACAACCTGGAACAACCCTCAGAATTTGAATTTTCGCAAAAAGGGGGTCCGTGGGAAAATCGTTTTTTTCTATTATCTCGGCCAATTATGATTTTTTCTTTGAAATCCTTTGGAACAATTTAAAACAAACTTAGAACAACCCAGAACAACCGTCAGAATTTCGATTTTCGAAAAATGGGCCGCCAGAAAAAAAAGTTTTTTGCCGTTTTTTCGGCCAATTATGATTTATTTTTTGAAATACTTTGGAACAATTGAGAACACACTTAGAGCAACCTGGAACAACCGTCAGAAGTTAGATTTTCGATAAAAGGGGGGCTAACTTCACACTTTTGGATTTGGTTTTTTTGCCATATCTTTTGATATATAAGAGATACGGTTTTGACGTATTCGAACAATGTTTAGAACAAACCTAGAACAACCTATAACAACCGTCAAAATTTTAATTTTTGCAAAAACTGGGTCCGACTTCATACTTTTGGCTTTGGTTTTTTCCCATTTTCTCGTCTGATTTTGATTTTTTCTATGAAATACTTTGGAACAATTTAGAACAAACCTAGAGCAACCTAGAACAATCATCAAAATTACAATTTTCAAGAAAAGGGGGGCTGGCAAAAACTCGTTTTTTCCGATTATCTCGGCCAATTTTGATTTTTTTTTCGAGATTCTTTGGAACAATGTTTAGAACAACTAGAACAACCTGGAACAACCTTCAGAATTTCAATTTTCGAAAAAAGGGGGGCTGGGTGAAAAAGTCGTTTTTTTCAATTATCTCGGCCAATTTTGACTTTTTTTTTGAAATACTTTGGAACAATTTAGAACAAACCTAGAACAACCTGGAACAACCGTCAGATTTCCGATATTCGAAAAAAGGGGGGCTAACTTCACACACTCTTATGATTCGCCATATTGAATTAATTTTAGAAATATTATATACATAAATAAAGTTAATTTTAAATCAAACTAAACAAATACAAAGATTACCAAGTTTTATTTACGTTGTAATAATCCTCATCGACATATTTATAATTTAAATTCAAATATTTAAATGAGTACATTTGGTTTGACAGCTGAGAACATGGGTTTCAAAAACTCGTAAAAATACAAATTGCAAGCCAAGTAGATGATATAAAAAGGTTTTAAAACATAAAGAAAATGTCATAGATTCATGTAATAGCAATAAATCATCAATAAATTAAGAGACCATTTCGAAATAGCAATTCAAAAACTAACCCCACTAATTTTGAATATAAATAGAGAGTTTTAGAAGGATTGAAAGATGGAAGATTATAATATGTAATTAAATATATATTTTGTGAAGGATAGGTTCTACTGAAAAGGCATATTTATCCAAAATTTTGATATTTTAATTATTTTTATTAGCGTCCATTACGTCATCGAACATATGACAGACGAAACGCTAAAATAGAACTTTAATTTTTAAAAAATTTGATTTTCTAAAAGGAAACTAATTAAATTAATTTTTATGTACTAAATGAAAGATGAGATAATTTAATTGTTAAAAAACACCATTTCACTGAAATACCAAAGTAAACTTGTCCATAATAAGACTTTGAAAATAATTACTGTATATGTTGCCATAGAAATAACAATGACAACATCAAAAACATATAAAAAAGCACACACGGCCTAACGCCGGGGCATTCAATCATTCGTTCTTCATATTTTGTCTTTTGTCGTTTGTGGATGGTCTTTTATCGATCATTCATTGACGAATTAATTTACGAGTGTGATACAATAACAATCGTCGTGCGACCTTCAAGTTGATGCAAGAAGACCAACCAATTCGAACCGTTCTCGCCGAGAAGAGGATCAAGGTCGAACTTATTTATTTTGTGGCTGAAAAGAAAAGGAAAAATTTTGGAGATTAGATTTCTAACAATTAATATTATTTGAAGTCAAAAACATCGACACCGCAACAAAACCAATGCCAAAGGGGTTACTACTAATAACAAACAACAAAACGAAGTTGGAAATAAATAAGAAACATACTTACCTGTCACCTGTTAGTCCACACCTTAGAGGTACATTCCAAGCGCAGAAGGATAACCGACGGAAGACTTAGCCGCCCACCTGTCAAAGCCGTTACCAGGGAGTCGGACGATATCTGCGAAGCCACTTGGAGCACACCGCAAACATTCCAGGATACCTGCCGTAACAATCAATGTGTTAGTAACTTTCTAAGGTACCAAAGTCTATTTACTGTTGATTTAACAATCAGTGCAAAACCAATGTCAAACATAATGAATGTAACATCTTTCAATCTCATCTAATTCATGGTCCTAAATTGAATTCAACTCTTCAAATACATATACAGAAACAATTAGGTCATTTTGCTATTGCAATTACATTAACCTATCATTAGTAAAATATCAGGATGTACTTACATTCAAGAATATTTTTATCCATTAACACGTTCACGTTTAAATTAGTATTTCTCTTGTCACAATATAGATTATACGAATTATATTTTTACACCGATAAGATTTAGAATCGCTTACATATGCTATAAAGATGCTTTTACAGGTAGAACCTTGCCTATAGTGTGCTGTTGTTATAAGATACGAAGTTCATTGGATAGATCCATATCCACATTATTAATTACTGTGTTTATCATTCGCTCAATTCATAGCCCGTCATTGTTGTATAATGTTATCGTATTTTACCATTTTAATAAATTGGAGTTTATTTGTTTATGAATGATGTGTTTGTTTCCACCATCGATCAATTCTGTTTCACAATAAAGTAGATGTACACACACATATTCGTGCATTAGCATAAGCGCTATGCCCCAATGCAATTTTCCAAGTTAAGAACTCCCAGACCTTCGAGCAGTACGGAGGAAAGCTGATCAGAAGTAATAAGGTAAAGTCGAATCCCTTAACGCCCTAGAGATAATTTAGATTCACATTAAAACACCCACCACTTTATAATTCACAAACATAAACGGATATTCACATTTACAGTAGCCACTCGCACACATATAACATTCGTACCGGTCCCGCTTAAACTAACGCGTGGTTTCTCCCACCATTAAAATATTTACAGAAGGAAAACCTACAGATTTGCTCACTGCAAGCCGCAAAATTTTGAATTATTAATTTGAATATCACACTTTATGCATTGCGAAATATTAATTTCTTATACCTGTGAATTCCTATTATCATATAAAACTTTTAATGACAGAGTAAACCCTATTTGAGCTAGCCAGGTTAATTTACATTGCCCACTGTATTAATTTCAATCTCATCAATTTTTAATTCATATTAATAAATTATTCAGTTTACATTAATAGTCAAACGTACATCAGTCGCCTATTACAATACTTTAAATTAATAATACTTCTTAAATTATATGCTTCTTAATTTAAATCTCGAAAATATACGGTGTATTCAGCCCCGCTATTCTTATGGAACTTCAATACTAATCTTTATCGGTTTGAATTTTTGAGTTTGAGCGCCAAAGGGATTAATCTTCAAATTCCATGTTTTGAATTTCAAGTTTAGGCGCCACCGGGATCTATCTTGAACTCCCCCTCCTTTTATAGGTATAAACAAATGAACGTTGATGCTTCAGCGCCCCCTATTTAGTACCATAGGTTGGCCCTACCGTCTTCTATATTTTAATTCGTCATGAACATAAAAAAAATGGATTTTGTTTATAATATAATATTTTATATAATTAATTTCGTAACTATATCCTTTTCATCGACCTAGTACGTGTTTATAGTTTTCTTTTTAATTTAAGGATAATTTTCTTTGTGAATCATTTTGTAATGTCTGCAACTTGTGTCACTCAAATTCCAACCTTCTTGTCCTACGATCTTTCTAATAAATTGTTTTAAATCATTTTAACGTGATGATTACTATAACCTATATTATACCTAAATAAAATATTTGATTGAACTAGAACGTGTACACTATTATTTATAGTGTATGGTATTTAATAAAATATGTTTTTGTCTATTTTTATTCGTTTCTTTACATTTAAATAGCTTATCTATTTATATTTAAATGTAAGGTTCACGGCAATATGTATATATTATTGTGAAGACTACTCTTTTGATGCCTGACAGAGAAACATATATAACGTAATTATGTGACTGAGTAAGATATATAAGAAGTATGTCGACACTATATTTTCAGTAATAATTAAAATACAATTCTAAATTTTGCTACATTCAACTACAATCCTTTAGAGCACGCCCCGAATATTCTTGGAAACATATATAGCGCCTTGTCTCCAAACTAACGCCCAACGCCTAACGGTTGTCTCCAAAATGAGTTGCGAATAATAGCCATTACATCGATTATCTGTAATCTCCCTTATCTGTGGTATTACTTATGTAACGACGTAATAACAAATACACTTTCAAAGTTTATTTAAGGAAAAATACAACTACACAAATAATTTAATTCTGTATTAAGGACGTTGTTTAATGATTCAAAACTTATATCAACTAGGATATTAATTGATAATTCTACTTCGTATTTAAATAATGTGAATTCAAAAAAATTGAATGATTTGAACGTGTGATTTGTTTAGTGTGCCTCTGTG
This sequence comes from Amphimallon solstitiale, assembly GCA_963170755.1. Taxonomy (NCBI): domain Eukaryota; kingdom Metazoa; phylum Arthropoda; class Insecta; order Coleoptera; family Scarabaeidae; genus Amphimallon; species Amphimallon solstitiale. Next base: position 9,081,953 of record OY720677.1, read on the forward strand.
ATCTGATATAATTGTAAACGTCTACAGTCTACTAATATAAGCTGACGAGTATAGCTTTAAAGCAATAATAGAAACATCGTAAAGGAGTGGGTCACGAGAATAATCGAGGAGATAAAGAATGTGTAAAAAATGGAATTTCCAGACGCAGGAGGGGATTATTATTAGTTCAGATAGTAATGTGAACATCAGATATAAGGTAATAAATATAAATTCAGTCAAAAATATAAATAAGTTCTAATAAACATTTTTAGTACGTTTGAGTATTTAAATCAATCAGTATGAGTGTCTTCATCGTGTTGTTAGTGTTACATTTAATACTGCCTGGTTCTATTTCTTTATTCCAACTAACAAATGTAAAAACTTTAAAATAGTGTTGACTACTCCGGAAAAAGTGCGCGCGATAAGTTTGTTCGTCAATGAATTATAAGCGCTGTTACTCGAGAACTAAACGTAAGCCATACATCTATAAATAAATTGCTTCGTAAATGGACCGTTGCAAATATAACTCCAAGGCAACCAGGATCAGGTAGATGGGGCATCCACTTATCAGCTTTCGTTCGGCGGTCACGAAAGTGTTTTGCCTGCTAGTACGAGGATTGCACGGAGAAGACTGATTTCTGACATTTTTGGCGGTCAGTAATTTTCTCCGATAAACCAAGGTTTCAATCGTCTTCCTACAGAAAGAAGACAGTTAATCGTGAGAAAGGAGATGAAGTTATGATCCAAGATATATCTATGAACGTTCTTTTGGTGACCGGTTTTCTGCAGGCGTCTTGGTATGGATGTCTATTTTGATGGACCACGGGTTATAGGGAAAATACGATGTCATTTAAACAGGACGCAATATAGGGATATACCAGCCAATGTCATGTTGCCTAGTGTTACTGTACTGCGTGACATCTTTTTGTTTGAAATGTCACCGTAGACAATTTCTAAAAACTGAAACGTTTAGCAGAAGCCATAAAAAATAACGGAGAGTGGACATACTATTACTTAACTTATATATTTTAAACTTCAAATTCATCATTTCTTTACAATCATTTTCTTTACTTCTTGCTGCCCTTTGTTCTGTTATATTATTCTTCAGGTTTTGTCTAAATACATATCTCATTTCCTAATAATTACCAAAAATATAAAATGCCCTACCTATACAAAAATTCAGTTAAGAATGTATTTAGCGAAACAATTAATCAAGAACAGGAAATATAAATTCCCTTATAGAGGTGTATATCAATCTCAATAGTAGAAATTTATATGAAACTAAACACTTAAAATACAATATCAACATTATTCAATGTGTATGGAGGTATTATGCCTGAAAATTAGAGATTGGTACAAATTTATTCAGACTGAATTTTTTGTGGAAAGCTTTTTTTGTAATTAAGTATACCCCGAACTGCCGATCGCTATTTATCAGTGCATATTGAGCTGACAATAATTCGCAAATAATTCTTTTGCACTTTTGCATAAAATTACAATTCCATGGTACAATTTCAAACACAATAGGGAACTTAATTAAAACGTGTACGGAAGAGACTATTTCATTCAAAACAAACAATTCCTTACAAAAACAATAAAAAACAATAAAAATAAAACGGACAATAGATTAAACTCAGGGGTGTACAAGTTGACATGCGAAGACTGTAAAAAAGTGTACGTAGGACAGACAGGAAGGACATTCGATACTACAATGAAAGAACACGAAATATGTTATAAGGATAAGAAGACAGACCTAACTTTTGCTAATCATTGCTTAGAACAGAATCATAAATTCAATACCAATTTTACAACTTTACATGTTTTAAAAAAAAGTCAAAAACTTAATATGCTAAAAAAATTTAAAATTAATAAATTATAATAATTTTAAATGACCAACTAGATATAAATAGCTGCCCCCTACTCAATTTAAAATTCAAATCTGTCCGCCCCCTCTCAGAATGAGATTATTTTTGCATTGATATATATAGGAGGTAATTAATGTGTACTTTGAAATTGTATTTTCATCCACCTGATGAAGCCACAGTGTGGTGAAACATATTGCAGTGATCTTGAGTTTAGAATTAAGTTGTAAATAGTTTTCTCAAGATCACTTCTAGATTTAAGTTAATTAAACACTATTTTATTTATTTTATAATGGTCATGGACAAAATCAAACTGCACACATTGTATATAAATATTTGATAGGTTAGGATTTCAGCAAATTTCAATTAGTTTAAGTAAAATAATGTAAGAATGTTATTATAAATTTTATTCAAGAAACTTTATCTGTAACTTCAGCGTAAAAAGATATGATGTCCGAGACAGTTCGATGGATAGGCCCGAAGTAAACAATATTCTTCGCCAGATGCTGTCGACAATTACGAACGTATTTCCTTTATTTCCGATGAAAAATAAAACAAGGAAAATAAGAACCAAGTACCCGAATAACATAAGAAAATGGTTTCGAAATCATAATGACAGTAATATGGAGATTTATAAATTTATACTTCAATCGCAGTAAATACTTAAGTATTATACTGTAAATAGCGTGATAACTATCATTATATTTGGATACTTATTTTGTTGAAAGTGGAGATGTCAATATCTCACTATTTATCACACTCATGTATTGATTTTTCTTGAAAGTATGACATGCGGTAGATTATTTATAAATAATTAATGTTAAATTATTTACGGCTTTTATTAATCGGAACTACCACATGACAAGAAAAATAATATTTTCCGATTCCAAAATTTAACTGTTAGCAGTTTTCCACTCATAGACAAATAGAAACATATATACATATGTGATAGTACACGTTCTTAGTGCTCTCAGTTTTTTGGAATTTTCAGTGGTTTAATCTTGCTAATTAAAGGTAAAATTGTTATCTACTTATAGAGAATAATTTTGCGGTCATTTTAGTGCAAGTATCTTTGCATTTGATTGTTGCTTTTCCGATAAATTTAAGATTTTGATTTATCTCTTAATTTATTTGTGTATTTTACTGCTTTCTTTTTTGTCTTTTTTTTTTGTCTGGATCTTTTTGCTGGATATTTGTGTGTAAATTTTAGCATAAAATACATAGATTTGATTTATCAACAAATAAATATTATTCCTCTGTACTCCTTTTGTGTTATACTTATTCCGTTGGTCTATTCTTGTTCGTCTTGAAGTCGCCACGACGGGCCCCGTTGGCGCGGAAGAGTGACCTTTGTCTATACTCCTTTACTGAACTAATACATATATTATATATTAACACATCATGAATCAGTGTGCATGTTGTCGATCTGCTGTCAAGGATGAAGCTACCATTAATTGTTGTGTGTGTAAGAATTTATTTAAGGCATCCTGCGTTGATATTACTAGGTCTGATGCTCGTAAAATTGCGTCAGACACTGGTTTTTTCTGGGCATGCAGTGACTGTAGAAAATTTACTAATGAACTGAATGGCTTAAAGGCTGTTCTTGTGGAGCTTCAGAATGACATTAAGGCTTTGAAACAATCAATTAATACTGCTGAAGTTGAAAATCCTCTAATTAAAACTGAGGAAATTATTCAAGAAGTGTTTGAACGACAGCGTCGTCAGGGCAACGTTGTTGAGAGATCTACGTTGGCGGATCTTTTCTCTGCTGCTGGGGTTGGGGTGGATGGTTTCAGGCATGTGAGACTCGGTAAATTTGATCCAACTAAAACAGATTCTAAACGACCTATTAAAGTTACGCTGTCATCGAGTGATCTTGTCTCGAGGCTACTAAGAAAGAATACAATCTTGAAAGGGTTGGATAAATTTGCTAATGTATTTATCACCCAGGATCAGACTCCTTTTCAATCTAAATTATACAAGTGTGTCAAACTCGAATTGGAGAATCGTAAGGCTAATGGCGAGTCCAATATAAGGTTAAAGTATGTAAGTGGTATCCCCCGAATTGTTAATTCTTTAAACTAAAAGAGCCCAACAGTGTGTCCCGTACTTTTCTTTATTATCAAAATGTTAGAGGTCTTCGTACCAAAACGCAAACTTTATATGAATCTAGTTTTTCTTCACCCTACAGTATTATACTTCTTACTGAGACTTGGTTAAATGATTCTATTAATAATAGCGAACTTTTATCTGCTTCTTATAATATCTTGCGATGTGATAGAGATGCAAATCTTACTGGTCGTGCTCTTGGAGGGGGTGTTCTTATTGGTTTACATAATAGTATTAAATGCAGTGTAGTTGATACCAGGTCCTTTAGGTCAACTATTCCTTTGGTTGATTTGCTGGTCTGCAGGATTTGTGTTGGGAGCTTTACATATTACATTGTCTTGCTTTATATTCCTCCTGACATGAGTTACATGGAGTATGAACTATTATTAGGTATGCTGGAACTGACCATCTCTGACTATCCTGTCCTTATTGTGGGTGATTTTAACCTGCCGCATTTTAATAATTCTAGTACTACTTCTGATTCAAAGGTTGATCTTCTTTTCTCCTTCATGGCATCATTTAATCTAAAACAATATAATACTGTCACTAATGCTGACAATAAATTGCTTGACTTAATCTTATCGAACATTGATTGCGACATTGAGGTGGCTCGCGATATTGATCCTTTAGTTCCTGAAGATAACTATCATCCTGCTTTGTATTTTGACTTGGAATTTACACAGAATCGTCGCGTACCGGCTTTCCGTTCTAACAATGGTAACAAAAGGTATAACTTCAGAAGAGCTGATTTCAGTAAATTATATTCCGACTTACTCGAAGTAGATTGGTCTTTTCTTGACCGATGTTCTGGGGTTAACGACTGTGTTGATCGGTTCTATTCTAGGATTTATGCCATCATGGACCTATCTGTTCCTACAATGACTACTGTATCTAAACTTACTGTTCCTCCTTGGTTTACCTCTAGTATTATAAATCTCTTGAAATTGAAAAAATACTATCACAGGAAATGGAAATCTACAGGCTACTCTGCTCTAAAATCTGAATTTCAACGAATACGTAGACTTGCTAAAGCTGAGATTTCATCAGCATATACTTATTATATGGAATGTGTGCAGCACAGAATTACCTCCGACCCTCGTTCTTTCTGGAAGTTTGTCCGATCCAAATCTAATACCTCCAGGATTCCTGGCCAACTTCATAATAATAACTCCACTTTTTCTGAGCCTCAAGGTATTGTGGATGCTTTCGCTGACGGCTTTGCTGATGTTTACTTGCCTAGGCCAAATATTCTTACATTACCTGATTCTATTTCCGATGTTCCGCCCTTCCTGATACCCGTTATAACTGCTCAGGATGTGCTGAAGGCTGTTTCACGAATGAGCTCTAAAGCTACATGTAGTAATGACAATATACCTTCGTATTTAATTAAAGACTGCGCTAATATTTTTGCGGTCCCTCTTACTAAAATATTTAATTTGTCCTTGCGTACTTCAACATTTCCTGACGTCTGGAAAATTGCTAGAATTTGTCCAGTTTTCAAGAAAGGTGATAAATCTGATGCGAGCAACTATAGGCCTATTGCTATTATCTCTAACTTTGCTAAAATATTTGAATCAGTTATTTATTTTTTCATCTCTTATCACTGTAGGCCTTTTCTTTCACCGCATCAGCATGGATTCATCTCGAATCGATCAACTGTTTCTAATTTAAATACTATTACTCAGGATATAGCTGAGGCGTTGGACGAGGGGTGTCAATTGGATGTCATTTATACAGATTTCAGTCGTGCCTTTGATACCATAGACCACTCGATCTTGCTCAATAAACTTTCTTATTTTGGATTTGGACCTTCTGTAATTAAATTTTTTAATTCTTACCTGCTTAATAGGATTAATTTTGTCTTTTATAATGGCTACTCATCAAGAGTCTATATTTCTACTTCAGGTGTCCCACAAGGCTCGAATTTAGGTCCCCTTTTATTTGTCCTTTTTATTAATGACTTAATAACTTCCATTGGCTCCTCCGTCTTAGCCTATGCTGATGATTTAAAGATTTACCGTCGGATATGCACTTCTTATGACGTTGGTTGCCTACAGGCTGATCTCAACACTGTCTATAGTTGGTGCTTAAATAACAAGCTCGCTTTAAATATTAATAAATGTGTTCATGTATCATATACAAGAAGAATTAATAAGATACACTCGACTTACCAAATTGACAGTCACACTCTTGAAAGTAAAAGCACTGTCACTGACCTTGGTATCTTGTTTGAAAGCAAGTTAAGTTTTAATGAACATATAACTCGTATTACCCATTCTGCGTCGAGATCTCTGGGATTCATTTTTAGATCTTGTAAAAGGTTTAGCAATATACCCGCTATTGATTCTTTGTTTTATGCATACGTGATTAGCAAGTTAGAGTATGCTTCGACTGTGTGGTACCCTATTTATGGAGCTCAGCGGAATGCAATTGAGCGTATTCAGCGTAGATACTTGAGATATCTGTCTTACAAGCTAGATGGCCACTACCCAGATTTAGGTACGGATTATGACACCTTACTTCGCAGGCATAACTTCGAAACTTTACACGAACGAAGAAACAGATGCAGTGCAAGGTTCCTGGTAAACATTTTAAGTAACAAAATTGACTCTCCATACTTACTGTCCAAAGTGAATTTCAGGGTACCAAGGATTGAGGCGAGATCTTCCCGGACATTTACCGTACCAACTGCAAGGACTAATGTACTTGGTAGAGCACCGCTGATGCATGCATCTGTGAATGCTAACATTTTTTTTGTGGATGTTTTTAATTTGTAGTATTTATGTATATCTTTATATCTAGTTTAGTTTCATTTGTTATCTTTTTGTTGATTATATGTAGAGCGTGTATTACTCTTTAATTATTATTATTGTCCTGTCTTGGATTATATCTGTTGGGCAAATAAATCAATATTATTATTATTATTATTATTATTATTATTATAGGCGGACGCACCTTGGGTTGCCTATACTCACATCTTACCTCGCTGCAACTCTTCTGATTAATGACGGTAAGCGGAATATCTATACAAGCGATCGGTATGTGTCAAATGCAAATATAATGAAAACCCGGGCTAATGAATGAAATGTGAATTTTGTTTGTGAATCGAATTGCTCGTTACGGCATAGCTTTCGCCGGAATTTGTCGTAGGTAAGTGGCTTGTCCTTTCTTTATCTTAATACATTTATAACAATGCCAAAACAGGTATCTTACGGTCGGTGAACGAAAGATAAAATATTGTTAAGTCAACAACGGATGATTTCAAACTAATTGTGTTTATTGTCATCAAGTCAGATACAGTTTATATACAATATACATACAAGTATGGTTTATATACAATTATGTCTTTGTCATTTGAGGAAAAAACAATTAAAGTAAGTTTGCATTCGGCAAAATAAAATATACCAGAACAAATAATTCATTGCTATCATTTGAAATTATTCTATTCATCGGAGATCCTAACCTTATATTTTAACAAATAATACGATAGGTTTCATTACGCGAATAATATCCTATTTCATCTTAGGTAACATTGAAATTATTTCCAAACACGTATCCCGTCTTGTGATAATGATTGCAAAATGATTATCGCGAGATTTACAGACATTCTAAGCAGAGATAAATGAATTTTATTTTACGACGACACGAGGTTCATGTCTTTGTTCGGCGTTTAAGTACTTTGTGAGTAAGAAAGTATCTTTTATGTCGGCTCGCGGATTTGTGAAAGAAATTGAACTATTAAATATTATATCGGATATTTGTTCACGCAGAAAACCTTATTTAGTGCACGACAAGGTGGTCTGTACTATTTGAGATTTTACAGGTGATACGGGATATCTTAATTAATGCACGACAAATATGGTCTGTACTAATTAAGACTTTATAGGCGGTTCGAAATATCTTAATTAGTGCACGACAAATAAGGTCTGTACCAATTAAGACTTTACAGGCGGTTAGGAATATCTTAATTAGTGCACGACAAATTGGGTCTGTACCATTTAAGACTTTACAGGTAATTCCTCTTCTGCCTACGACAATAGGTCTATGCAGAATCGGTACGGGTTGACAGGCCCTAAGTAATCCACGACAAAATAGGTCTGGATCAATTAGGATGTACGGATATCAGAACGGCCACGACAAGTTGGTCTTGTTGGTCTCTATAGGATAAAGGCGGACAGGAATCTCTCTGATCCTCGGTCGTTGCTGGCTTTTTTATATGGTCGGTCTATGATAAAAACAAGTACGCAAGAGTGGAAATCTCATACGTAGACGTGACGTCGAACCGCGCGAAAAATAATCGTGACGATTCCGGATATTTTCCGATCGCGTACAACGGAGAGTTTAATAGCCTTTGGTAGATGAAATAGCATATTAATTATCGGGATATACATATACAATATGTAAAACAATAATTCATAGCCGGCTGAATAAAATATCAAACATATCTAATTTGAAAGTCTCAAGACAAAATAAATATGTAGTTAAAATAAAGGACATTTTATTCATTTAATGAAGGGACTTCGTTACATGTATTGTGCATTGTATTGACCTAAACACGTCAATATTTGAGATGCATTTATTTGTTTACATTTTCAAGTAAGTGATGTATAGATTAGTCGCTAGGGGCAATAATGTTGACACGCATTTTAAGACAGGGAATAAAAGCCAGTTCTGAGCATGACCGAGTTTTTTGTAGAAAATAATTGTTATAAAATGAGGGATAGGATGATTTTGAGATAGATTGATGGCAGGTGAAAACCGCCTTAAATACTAAATAAACATTAGGTCGATAAATTTGAACTTGCAAAATATTAAAGAAATATTTAAAGGGTTTTATAATTTTGAACTTTGAAAAATTTTAACGATATTAAACTTATAAGATTATAAATGTTTCCATGCATTTATTTGAATTTAACTTAATAATTCTCAAATCAAATAAATGTATTTTACTTACAATTAGTAGTAAGGCAAACGATACTGAGGAACCAGAATGTTTTTATTTTAAAACACGATGGTCCTACAATACGTGTTATAGTAAAACATTTTAGAATTTGTAATAGTTTTTTATTTTATTAGGATAACGGACTTATTTTATTTCTGTATATAATATACAGACACGCGATATTTGAATATATGTAGAAAAGCAGAATTACATTTTTATTTATGCGCCTTTTCTTTCTAGAATTAGTATTGTGAAAAATAGTTAAAATTGTGAGATGTAAAAATTTAACGAACTATATGAAGAACTGAGGTAGTTTATATGTGGTTTTTTTTGTATAAAGTGTTAAATTAATTATATGTGGTGATTTATATTGGAAATAAACGAGGTTGGTAAAAAAAAATTTAAAGTTAATAAACATATTCAAAAGTTCATATTTTTTTTGTGCTTGTGCATTGAGGCCTAACGTGTTACGGAAGTTGAGTTAGGTATGTATACAACGAGTCATGTAATTAATTAACTCGTAGTATGAAGCCCTGATTGATCCTATGACGCAAATTTATGCTGAGAATTTTATTTAGAAGCTAGAAAAGGCATTTGAGTGAAATTAACATCAGCGCAGAGTCAGCATATTGATGCACAATTAAGCACTTAGATTTGAATATTTTTTTATATAACATTGGAGGCTGGAGGCGTTATTGTGTACGTTGGGGGTGTATTCAATGAGTCATATAATTAATTGACACATACAATGGAACCCTAATTGACCAATAGACGTGAATTTGTTTTGGGAATACTGTTTAGAAGCGAGAAAAGGCATTTGGGCAGTATTAATATTAGAACAAAGTCCATGTTCCAATGTGTGTACAGTCATAACCGATAGGATTTGTTATTTTATTTTATTTAACACATCAGGTGTAAGTCACTACATTTAATGAACTTTGATTTGTAAGAAATATTTTTTTTATAGTTGATTGCATTATAATTATGAAATAGAGTAAAATACAAGTGCGTTATATAAGATATTTTAATTTCTTTATTATTATTATAATTACATTATTAGAGCTTCAGTTTTTTTTTTATCATAACATAAAATTGGTTTATTGAAATGTTTTATTCTGAATATAGTTTTTGTTGTTGTCTACTCTCGTTATTTGTAAATATATTTGATCTTAGTATGCTTAATAAATTGTATTATAAGATATTTCTGTATTTTATTTAATATATCTGACCTGTTAAGAATTAAGGAGCACCAACTTTTGGAGAAAGAATATTTCTGTCCCTGACAGGAAAGGATAATTAAGGTAACTGAGCTAGTGAAGTGCGAAATTGCCTAACCCACATTTCTGCAGAAATTATAAAATCCTAGAGTAGCATAAGGCTAAGTTTCTGGGATATATACTTGATCCTTCTTGATTTTAAGAATAAAGAATTTTAATAATATCACAACCTTATCAATTTACAAGAGTCACCGCAGTATGTAGTGTGTAAACATTAAAATTTTTTGAAACTAAACAATTTTGTTTTATTATATATAATTACAATGGTGCTTCTTTTCAATAAAAATTACATACATAACCTAGAAGAAAGTCGTGTGATACGCATATCAATTGATTGACGCATTAACACACTTTTTTATGATGAGTCTTAATAATAATAATAATAATACTCTTTGTTTGACCAACAGCAAAAATGCCATTTACAGGACAAAAATTTACATTTGATAGTATTTTTTATAACTGTAAAACAATCTAACAGAAAAAGAAAACTGAATATACGCATTCATGCGAAATTTATTTGCAAAATTAAATCTCTAGCATGGAGATGTTAAGTTAAAGAACACATCAAGCTGACATGCGAAGGAAAACACGCGAACAACTTGAATAGAAAAGCCAATATTCAAAGTCTGATACATACAAATAGTAACGGTTCATATTGTAATAATAATGATAATAATAACAATAGTAATAATGAACAAAAAGCTTAATACATTAGACCGAGAACAGTAAATATTTAATAACTAATACATAGCCAATGAATTTAAATTACAAATTAAAATGATCAGTATTACAGACATTTGCAGAGCAAATGAAATACAAGGCAAGAAGCCCAAAAATAGAAAGAATAATTGAGTTGAATCGAGAGACATATCTATTTGTTGTTAGAGTGGGGTTTTCGATTAAAATGTAAATGAAAAGGACCAGGGCATAGTTGGCTGGCGTTCCTAGCCATATGAGTGAGAGGTGTCTTAGCAAAAACATTTGACCAAACTGGAGCCGCAAAAGTATCACTCGAACGCGTACCGTATCTGGGAACTAAGGAAAAAATCCACAGCGAAGAGTAGATTAAGGTTATTTATTAAGCTTTTCAATACAAATATTATCATATATCATATCACACCAATTCATTTTACTGTACTTAGTAAAATTAAATTAAGTTCTTTTCTTACCAGATATTTTCTTTTCACTTTTTATCAATAATCAATCCTTAAAAATAGAAACGGACGCATTAAAACCACAGATAATGAATTTCCATGTAAAATGTAGCAGCTCATACTTTAACGCTTTCAAATTATTAAATTTATTAGTTTTTTATTTAGCAAGAGATAATGAAAAGCATTTTATTCTCGCAATTTTTTGCTTATGTTTATTTTTTTCTTCAATTACTTTACAATTTATTTCAGTCAAACAGTAACTAAATGTGTTAATAAAATACTTATATTCACATGAGGTAAAAGTAGCCACGTTGTTATCTTATGCTACGGCCACATACAACGTCGCATTTAAAGATATTAAAACCAATTTTTAAATCAAGGTAAATCTCAATTCATTTAGGCAGAGAGTGCGCTGTGAGATGATGGTGGGGGAAGGAGATTCGCAGGGCCAACTAACTCAGTCGCAGACGGCGTGACGGTTCAAGGAACTTAAGTGAAACGTCGGTTGGCGGCGACGCTAGCGACGTTGACCGGGCACCAGGACACTTGTTACACTAAGTAACCTACCTGCGTCTCTCAAGCATCCGTCACTGGCTGTGTCCCTCCAGTGAGAAAAGTATCACAGAACCACTCCGCATATACAGCCCAGCAATACAAAACTATTTAGGAGCTTTTTACGGCAAAATGGTAATAGAAAGTTAAAATATCCAGAACGAAGTAAATAAAAGTCAGGCATCAGTTCAAGAAAATGGTGGTGATTTATTGGCTAACACAGTTATAAAAAAAACAAAATATCGTCAAGGTTTAGTTAATGGGCGTTTATCTATTAAAAAAAAATAAATAATATAGCATATATAAATTACTGTCCTACGACAGCGTCAGACTAGCAAACGAAACGTTTCATTGCTTCACATTCCTTCGTACAGGCAAGTTATTATAAAAGAAATAATTAAAAAAAAATTATAAATGCAAAATGAAGCCAACCAGAAAATTTACTAAACTGGTGGTCGTTAGAGTAAACGAACAAACCCAAAATACTTAACTAAACTTCATTTAATCAATTAAAATTTAAGTGAGCTAATCGTAACCTTTAGTACGAACAATATCAGTTATGCGCAAAGCATCCACTGAGCGATATTAAGATATGACAAAAAAACGTGTAAGTACAATAATTATACTAGGAAAAAAACTGCCAACAGTGTATCAAAACCTCCCAATCTGTTCGGTTTCGAACTGTGCTCGGACCAAAAATATCTCTGACACCCCCTGTATATAACAGAGTCCAATAACAGAGTAAACTACTGTGACAAGGCAAATTAAATGTCACAGCACAGAACGAAATGAACGTACAAGGATTCACTGAAACTACATTGACTGTTAAGTCTTAAGATTTACTAAACGTTAAAATATTACTAGATTTACTTCGTCTAATTCAAAATGAAATCACTAAATAACAATTAAAATATTCGACCATTAGTCGAGAGACAACTGCTCAAAAGTAATAGTTTTCCAATACTTGCTGCGCATCCTGTCACAGATGACTGATGTGGAAGATCACCAGGACCCTTAGGAATAGGTAGCCACACAACAGGTTCAATATTCGATGTTCAGGAACTGCAGTAATTAAGGAGCATCAAAACAATCACAAACGTACATAGGTTGGGTTAACAGAACTGGGTGCTGTTCTACCAGTTAATTTTCATACCCCAACTTAACTTCCTAAAAATGGTGGAGAAAAAAAAACGAACAATTAACGCTCGGCAAATTAAAAAAAGATTCCTTAGACTTACCCTCAAGGGGAAAACGAAATATACCAAATATTCGAGGACATCATAAGCACAAATTGGCCAACAACAATAAGCCCCGTACAATAAGCACGTGGTTTAACGATAAATATTCAGATGCCGCATTCGGCGCACATCTACTCAAAAATTCTTCGGAAAACAAGATAATTTCCACTATCGTAACTCGTCAAAGCTGCATACGCATCAGTATATTCTCAAAATATACAAAATAAATTACAAAGTTACATAGTTTGCACTAGATGTTTCACGAATAAAGGTTGACTAACAAGTGACCATTCTGGAAACGGCACCTCCATTCTGCTACGTCAAGCAACAGCAAAGCGGAAACACAAAATTCAAAATGGCGCGGGAAAATTTAAAATGTTACGAACACAATTCCCAAATGCGTTAAATAATTCCACTGTAACGACGCTAAATTAAAAGACACGAGCATATACACAACCTTAGTATAACGGCAGATATAATTCAAAACACACTTTCCTGAAAATTAATTCTACGATCCACATTATGGAGAAAAGTAACTTCAATGTTTAGTAGGTTGGCGCCCTGCGATTCAGATTACACTGACTAGGTACGATGGCGTTGCACTGACAGCAACCAAAACAATACCGAAATAAAGATGCAGAAACTAGAACGAAACAAACCATAGCCTACAGGTACTTATAGAGACATTACGCATTACAAAGAAAACGTTTCGAAAAGGGCGTCCTGCGACCCATTTATGTTTACTTCTAGGGAATATGACGAGGAGACATAACCTTCCAATCTGACGGAGATTCAACAGGTTTTCACGTGTAAGGAATACTGCAACCTCGACAAAATACATAGGTCAATACAACAAAGCTTAAGCACGGTACGCTAATCATCAAAAACAATTCTGTGGTTAATATTTGTAAAATTTTAGCGAGAAATATCAGCTGTTCACAGAGGTTAACACAAGTGTACCCCCGTGCGAAAGACGCATAGATACGTAACTATGAGAACCACAAAGCATGTCCATGCCTCCACAATGACCGAATAAAGAAGTTCTGAAAATAAACATGATCCCAGGACGTTAAACATTTGATATTACACAGTAATCGAAATGAAAGTTTAGAAACGTTAGAGAAAGCATAACCAAAACAAGCAAAAATATAGCACGTAATGCTAATATATATCACGCAGGTAGGTCGTAGAAGCTAAACATTATGCAATAGTACACAGATTTACATAGTCCCTAATTTACTCGGAAAGTATAAGTTCCACCACTGTCAATACGTAAATCATTACACAGGCTAATATTTCGTAACTTGAGTACTGATAGCTAACAAATATGCATAGGGCTCGGTCAATTAGACAAGACGTACGTTCCAATTACGTCAGTTCACACCGAAATATACGAGGGGTGCTCGCATAACGAAATTTCTCAGTTAAATGTCGCGGAAAATCTAATGATAAAACGAGATCTTAAAAAAACGCAATTTAGGGCGTAACACTTATTCTTCTAGTATGAAAACAAAATAATTATATTATGTTTACAATAACAGACTGATATATCCACTGTAGCATACCAAATTTCAAATTTAAAAACCGTTAATATATCAACAAAGGGTAAATTTTGAATAAAATCACATTTAAATATTTGAAATTTTAAAGCAACTTGTAAAATAGGTGCCATTTGAAAACGTGAAAATGACCGTGACACATTAAAACTCATTTAACATACGGAATACCTAAGAATATCACTAGATTAAGCCTAAGCGATCATACATAACTTACATAAAATATGTTTCTTTTTAAACAAAGGACAAGTAATAAAATCTATATAAATATTTTCAAATTTATTTTATTTTGTCTTGTATTGCAATAACACTTTTACAATATCTGCATATCCAAATTCACCAGCGATATCTAGTGGCGTTCTGCTGTTAAAATCGGATTGATTAATATCGCCTCCATTGTTCAGAATGAGTTGAACCAGTTCTATGTTTCGGCACTGTACGGCAAAATGCAAAACACCCCGTTTCTCTTTATCCACGTAATTAATCTCGGCTCCATTTTCCAATAGCATTTTTACAATTACAAAGTCGCATCTCCTCATTGCGGCAGATAAAGGAGTATCCTTCCAATTATCAACACTATTAGGATTGGCTCCTTTCTCTAAAAGCATTCTAAAGATGGCCTCATTATGATCTTCCGCAGAAACATGCAAAGCAGTTGTACCGCTAGTATTCGCTTTGTTTATAGCTGTGGTCTTTCTTAGAATCACTTCAATTGCGTTTACACGTTGACATCGAACAGCAGAATGTAAAACAGTATCGCCAGCGTAATTGACCAAGTCAACGTCTGCTTCGTTATCTAATAATATCATCGCAACTTCGTCGAGTCGATGTTCAATTGCAAGGTGTAACGCACTTTGTTGATGTTCATCAACAAGATTAATGTTGATACCTTTATCCAATAAAAGTCGTATACAATTTATTCTCTTCGATATGGGCGGCTTTGATATTGAAGGCTGGCTTTCCAATAAACGCGTTACGCCTACTACTTTCATTTTTTGTTGTGTATTGCTGAGTTTAATGTCCTCATCATAGGCTAGAATTGCAAAATGTAAGGCGGAATGTTTATGTACGTCCACGGCATTAATATCTATATCAAGATCCAATAAGAGCTTTATAATGTCAGCGTTTAGCTTTTTAGCTGCAATGTGTAAGGCCGACTCTTTGAAACTATTTCTCAAATTCACATGTACCAAATTGTCCAGCAATAGCTTCACTATGTCCGTATTTTCCACCTCGGTTGCTGCATGTAATATTGGATCCCTCCAGTGATTCAGATCTAGACCACACTTCAATAAATATTGGGCAATATTAAAGTTGTTTTTTTTAATAGCGACATGCAGAGCAGATCCTCCTGAACGATCGGCGATATTAATATTCATGCCAGCTTTCAATAAAGATTTTATTATCTCCATATTTTCCTTCCAAACTGCGCAATGTAGCGCAGATTCTCGAGGAGCATCCATATGGTTCGGGTTAGTATCATAGATGAGCAGTAGGTTCACGATGTCCAAATTTTCAATCTCGACAGCTACATATAAAGGAGACCGTCCCCAAGCATCATAAAGATTTGTATCGGCACCTCTTTCCAATAAAATTTTAGCAAGTTCAAGATTTTGCACCCAAACTGCAGCAAATAACGCATTTTGACTCCAACAATTTAATAAATTTACATTTATGTGGTTTTCCAATAAAACATTTACTACATTTGTATTTTGAAACTCAACTGCGATATGCAAAGCAGTTTTCTTACGACGATCGGCACGATCAATGTCTATACCTTTCTTCAATAAAACTTCAGTAATTTCAGTATTGCCCAATCTCGCCGCTAAGTATAAAGCCGATTGCTCAAGATGATTAACCATATTCAAATGTATTCCATTATCCAAAAGAAAATTTACCATGTCTAGGTTTTCTTTTTCGACTGCAATGTTCAAGGCAGATTTCTTGCAATAATCCATAAAATTAATGTCCATACCTTGTTGTAATAGAAGTTTTATACCTTCAATACTTTCTTTTTCAGCAGCAACATTTAAAGGAGATTCTTTAGGTAAGTCCGCTGAACTAAAGTCGATACCATCTTCCAATAGTAGTTTTGCAATATTTAAATTTCCATTTTGAATAGCAGTATTTAGAGCTGGCTGTTGAGCATATTTTTTGTCTAAACCATATTTTAATAACATTTCTAGAATTTCCATGTTCTGGTGTTTCACTGCTAGAAATAATGCTTTCTTATCGTATCGAATATTTGCGTTAAATCTCAGCAGCATCTCTGAAATACACTCGTTTTGATTATCAAGGGCGATATGAAGAGCAGTATCATTATCTTTATTAAACCTATTGACATCTGCACCATTTTCTAATAACATTTGAAATATCTGCGGGTCGTCATACAGTGCAGCAATATGTAGAGGTGTTACCATAGAAATATCTACGCAATTAATATCTGCATCTTTATCCAGTAGCATCTTTATCATATCGACACTTCTTTGCCGTGCAGCCACGTGTAAAACACTTTCATTGTATTCGTTAGTATAATTGATATCGGCACCTCTTTCTAGTATAGCTAGCGCCATCTTAATATCTGATTGTAAAACAGCAATCCGTAAAACAGCATCTTTACAACTATCAAAGTCATCAGTGTCTGTAACACTTTGAAACAGCATATTTTGGATTATGCTGTTTTGCATTGAAGCAGCAATTTGTATTGCACTTATACCTTCTGCATTAGGACGACAGACAATTGCACCCTGTTTTATTAACATTTTCACAATATTCACATTTTGTTTTATAACAGCTATATGAAGGAGAGTATTTCCACAAATATCAACGTAATGATTTATTGTAGCCGCAGAATCTAATAATATATTTATGACTTCTTCACTTTGATATTCAACAGCAACATGTAAAGCGGTCTTATTGCAAAAGTCTAATTGATACACGTTTGCTCCTGAACACAATAGCATCTCTGCAATATCTGTATCGTGGTGCTTAACTGCCATGTGTAAAGCACTCCGACCATCATAGTTCTGTCGATTAACATGTACTCCTTCTTCCAAAAGGACACGAACAATACTAATATTGTGATTCTTAACAGCAATGTGAAGAGGGGTTTCCATGTAATTGTCAACATTATTAATTTTTGCACAATGTTTCAATAGTATCCTAACTACATTTATGTTATTATTTTGGACTGCAAGATGCAAAGCTGTCTCACCTAAATTATTTGACATGGAAATATCTGCTTGTTCTGACAACAATGCCTCAACCACATTGACATAGCCACATCTGCAAGCTACATGTAAAGGTGTGTCCCCATTATGTGCCCTTACATTAATATCATTGATTTTAACACTATCAAATTGCAATCGTACTTCTTCAACTGATTTGGCCAAGTGGAGAGGTGTATACCCTTCATTAGTATCGAATGATACTTCTGTTAAAGGATCATTTTTGTTATCCGCATGCAATGTTTTTCTGTGTTTTCGAAGAATTATAAGCATGTTTATGTTTTGGCCTATAATCGTCAAATCTATTGGCGTATGGCCGCTTTTATTTTTCATTAGAATGAGATCACGCGATTTCTTTACCAACAAATCAACGATATTGCCATGACTATGAAAACATGATAGATGTAGTGCATTGTTTCCCGAACAATCCTTTTGAGCTATATCTGCACCATAACGCAGTAGAAGGTGCAATACATTTAGATGGCCCCTGTCTGCCGCAATAAGAAACGCTGAAGAGCCATTCGCATTTATTTCGTCAACATTTGTATCATATTCAAGTATAAACCTGCAGAAGTTGGGCATATTTCTTGCAGCTGCAATCATCAAAACAGTTTCGCCGTCATAATTTTTTTCACTAACACTTGCGCCCTTTTCTAATAATAATCGTGCCATACTCAAATTTGAATGTTTCACTGCTAGATGTACAGGAGTTTGCCCGTATTTATCTTTCGCATTTATATTAGTTTCTTGAAATTCCAGTAACAACGACACCACATCACAGGAACCCTGCAGAATAGCACAATGTAGAGGAGTTCTTCTGCAATCATCTATAGCAGTTACTCCTCGAGGTCCACATTGTAGCAGTTTCTTGATTAATTTTGCAGTACCATGCAAACAAGCTATGTGTAACGGTGTAGAATTGATTATCTTCATCTCAGCCATGTATTCTATGTTCATTTTATTCGCAATTGGCCAATAGTTTTGGCAAACATTTAGAAATACGTTAAACTTGGGGTTATTTCCACAATGCAACCGAATTAGCTCACAAGCAGTTCTTGTGCAACCGCGATCTATTGCAATATAAAACGCCCGTTCGAAGTTCTCTGCCAGTAAGGTTCTATTTACTTCAAATAAAAACAACAACGTGTGAAAACTGCCGTTTAGGAGTGCGTTGGATATATCGCTATTGGAAATTAATTTATTTTCAAATTTGAGGTAAACTTTAAGAGCAGTAGTTGAACCAAAGCTACAAGCTTTTTCGAAGAATTCTGGATGTCTAAAATTTAAATAATCCAACCAATTCCATTTTAAACATTTCTCAAGCGAAGTGAAGTCGAACCCTTTCCTTAACATTTGGTTAAGTAATATTTCCATAATTTTATAATTTCTCTCGTCAAAGCAATAACTTGACGCCAAGTGTAAAGAGTTTCTTCCACATTTATCCACATCGTCAATCCTAATGTAATCTTTACTGCACAAATCTTGGACTAAAGCCAAATCTCCTTTTATAACAGCCTTATGAAGCTCGAGGTTTTTACATGCCATATTATCAAAGAAATATTGGATCTTATTATAGCATTTCGCTAGTATTGTCTTGTAAATATCTATTGCACCATCTTGTTCTGATAGATTTTCGTCAAGCCATTCTGCGACTAGAAATTCCGAAATTGTTTGATGTATGAATACTGGATAGCCGTCGCGAAAATCTTTCACGATACCCAATTTAATCTTTTGCGAGTTCAGTTGATTTACCAATTTCTGATAGTTTTTGATGATCTTTTTACTGACCAACCACTCTTCGCCAAATATCGCTACCAATGCTATGAGTCGATGTACTTCCAAAACTTCTTCATTTAGATACTCCATTTCCTTATTATAAAGCAGTCCGATCTTGTTGTGATATCGCTCGATCTTCTCTAAAATTACCATCTTATATAAGGAAACTAAATCAGTATTTGTAAAATCCACCTTTTTTCTTTCAGAAAGGAAAATGAAGAAAGTAAGATATAAAGGATTTGCTAGAAACCCTTCTGGCATTGTCCTTAATTCGATGCTATTTAAGTTTCTATTCTTCAGGTATGTTTCAAGGTGCTCAGCATTCAACTCGGCAATTGTAAGAGGATATATTTCCATTTGATTAAACAGCAATTTCTTGGCAATCGTTCTGGATGCGATTATTATTCTTATGTTTGTTTTTGCAATGTCCTGAATAAATTGTAGTACTTCTTTTTCATACACGGGTAAGACTTCATCGAAGGAATCTATAAACAATACAAATTTACCTTTCCTTGTATGATATTTATAGATAGCATAGAGAAGGTTCTTGTAACAGGACAATCTTTGTGTATATTTATTGAACAAATAATCAAATTCAAATTTTACTTTTTCTGATTGCTTAAGTGCCTGAGTATAATCTGTCAAATCACAAAATAGAACAAAACACCTTTTATCATAGGCTTGCGTTAAAGAATGTAATAATGCTGTTTTTCCCATTCCAGCTTCTCCACTTATTACAATTATTTTATTGTTTGGAAGGCTACTCTCAAAAAATAAATCCTCTAAAATAGTATTTTGTCCATAAGATATGTAAGCGAACAAGTCATTGCAATTTTTATAATTTAAAAGTAACAATTTTCCTTCCACAACTTTAAGCAAGACTATAGGATATGTCGTCTTCAAATAATGCACGTCTAAATTAATTTCTTGTGTTTCACAATCTCGAACATCAATGAAGGTATTCTCATCATTGATCAAAGTGATGTCGCTGAGAAGATGGGTAATTTTAATAATATTCATTCGAGTAGCATTATCTAAAGATTCTACATTTCCACATAATAAATAAATTCTCGGTTTACCACTCAAAATCGACTTGTCTATTATAGGCGTACGAAGACTTCTAGATATGTAGGCATGTTCGTATCTACCGAGGATGCTTCCAATTATAGGAAAACTTTTATCCGGAGAACAATAGAGCACGCGATTTCCGTTTTCATCGACGAAGAAATATTTCAACTTATTCTGCTCACCAGATATGAACTTTAAACCATAACTGCTGTCTTGCAATCTGTAGATTGAATAATTTCGAAACTTATGATGTTCGCTTATTAATTTTGTATATTCTTCCACTTTCGCATCGTGGCAAGTTATTACGACATTCTTATGGATGCTATCATTCACAGCAAGAAGTTCAGTTTCTTCAATTTCCTCGTCCGTAACAGTTTTAATTATGATCATCAGTTCTACCTTCTTCAAAGTTTTTGCATCAAGATATTGTCTTTTCTGTTGAATGAGACAAAGTATTTCGGAAGAATTTAATTCTTTCATACATTGCTCATCTTGATCAGTAATTTCTTCTAGCGAAGCTGGTTGACGACCCTGCAATGACACTTGTATATTTGCAAGAAGACGACTTCTTTCCTCGGCGTCTCTAATATCTGTTACGCTAGCAAAAATCTTCAAATCCAATGTCTTCAACTCCTTATATTTCCGCTTGACATCGCATATTAAAATAATTTTCTTTATTAAATGCTTGTACTTTCCGAGAACGGATATTTCACCATCTACTTTCAGTATTAACGGTATATCTGCGTACTTCCACATTTCTTGCAAAAGCGAATCAATTGTGTCTGGCGTGTTCAACCAATACCTGCGTCCATTAGCTTTTGAACGATCAACAAACGACTGCATACTGAAGTCACTGCATAATCTTCTGCTTTTATTAATGCAATCATTCCATTTGAAGTCGCAGTTGTACAAGTCGTTTATTCTTTGCGAAAAACAACCGCACAAGGCATCTTCAACATTATCGCTATCATTAACCAAAGTTATGTCATAATCTAGAGTTATTTGATTCCATATCCGAGCTTGTTCAACGTTCATTTTGACAGCCTTCGTAGGCGGCATAATGTACTTAGATAAACGAATTCGAAATAATTCAGTCTCAAATATGTCTTTTGTGATGTTAGTAACTGTTGGTATTCTAAAATATTCGCGAACATATCTAGTAATGGTCAACGTCATTTCTTTAGAAAAATCCTCCTTGCATATGTTTATAATGTCATATACCGGGTGGTGCAATAGTGTGTCGGCGGAGCTTAGTGTGAAAACTAATAACGCTGCAGCAATGAGACTTTACGTACGTATGTAGTATGCGACTGTGCATTTTCTAATTTTATTTACAAATATACAGGGTGTTCCAAATTTTCGCAACCACATTCAACTTTTTTATTTTAAATACATTGCTATACTTTCTAGATATTATAATGATAGCCATTCAAATTATTTTTGCAATGATATATGGATATGTGCACTTCAGACTGTTCGTTTTGATTTTATTGATAATATTGTTAAAATCTTGACAGTTGCAGCATCTAACATTTTAAGCTGTAGTCTGTAAATGGGTAGAATGCCTCACGTAACTCTTGTGTCTCTAATTTATGGACTAACACGTTATTTGTTTTGAGGTTGAACAAAGTGAATAAATATACAGGGTGTTAAATATGTCGTGTCTAAGTTATCGATCTTTATTGGTTATTTTCTCGTTTTTTTTAAATCTAACCAATAATATTTTTATAAGTCAGCATATTCCTTGTAAAATCGCCTTTAAAATGGTACCAATAACATTGTACTTATTTCTAGTATTTTCAAAGTTATAACCCTTTAATGGGATATACTCATGTTTATAACATGCAAAATGCGGGGCATCTAATAGTTGGTTGGCCATGAAAATAAAACAAAGTAATTTTAACAAACACCTGTTTTTTAAATGCTTTATCATTAGTTTTAGAAATACATTTTGAAAATTTTCGATAATAAAACAATCTTAATTTAAAATGTGTTCAAATATATTTCCATTCTGCTCTACACATGCTCTCAACCGTCTCTGTATCGACAGACTTACATTCTCAGCTAAGTTATTCTCACTTAATTGAAGAAAAGCGTTTCTTATTCGTTGCTGCATGTTCTCTGCCGTTGTAGGAGGTGTTGCGTAAACAATGTTTTTTACAGTTGGCCACAGAAAGAAATCACAAAGTGTGAGATCTGGTGATCGTGGTGGCCAGCTTATCAAACTTCCTCTCCCAATCCACTTATTGGTGAATACCCTACCTAAATGTGCTCTTGCAGCAGCACCATAATGTGCTGGTGCACCATCATGTTGGTACCACAATCTCCTGATGACGTTATCTGGGAGGCCTTCTAATAGCAATGGTAAAATATTTTGTAGGAAATTTGTGTAGATTGCACAATTTAAAGTATTATCAAAAAAGAATGGACCAATAATAGTGTTTCCTATGGTTCCTCCCCATGTGTTAACACTCCATTTTTGTTGATATAAAATGGGCTGAACAAAATGTGGGTTTGTAGTGTCATAATAATGGGTATTTTTTCTGTTTGTGGTTCCACAATTAGCAAATGTTGCTTCATCTGTGAAAAGCACATGATCTAGAAAAGTTATATCGTGTCGTAATTGTAAAAGTAGCCATTCACAGTACACTAGTCTCCTTTCAAAGTCCGTTTGTAATAAGCCTTGATGATTTTGAATTTTGTAAGGGTGAAACTTATGTTTTTTTAAAATCCTTTTTACAGCAGTGACTTCTATCCCGTGTTGTTTCGAAATTATCCTTGTAGCTACGTGCGGATTTTCCACAATGGACTGGACGACTATCACTTCATTATCTTCTGTAATCATAGTCTTACTTCTTTCATGTTCGACGTAATTCACTGAACCCGTTCGAAGAAACCTTATTAACAAATTTTCAAACGTTTTACTATCCGGTGCTCTTCGGTCGGGATATTCCATCGCATATGTTCTTGATGCTAAAAATGGATTTCTGTTGCTAGCGCCAAGAGCAAATACCATGTCTATGAGCTCCTCTTTCGAAAAATTCATTTTAAAGCAAAAACAACAATAAACTATTATGGTATCTAAATGAGAAATAATGTCAATAAAGCGATATAACTGATAACAAGGTAAATACAACACGTAACAACTACTAACAAACAAACGGAAATTAATAATTCACTAGCCGAACTTAATTTATAACAACAAAACGCAATTACAGAAAAGAGAAAAAACAGAAAACGACTTTTTATGGACTTTTGAAGTAGAGATTTGACGTTTGGTTGTACAGCCATTTTTTTTTAAACCAAGGCCAACCAACTATTAGATGCCCCACATATTGCATATTATAAACATGAGTATATCCGATTAAAGGGTAATAACTTTGAAAATACTAGAAATAAGTACTATGTTATTGGTACCATTTTAAAGGCGATTTTACAAGGAATATGCTGACTTATAAAAATATTATAGGTTAGATTTAAAAAAAACGAGAAAATAACCAATAAAGATCGATAACTTAGACACGACATATTTAACACCCTGTATATTTATTCACTTTGCTCAACCTCAAAACAAATAACGTGTTAGTCCATAAATTAGTAACACAAGAGTTACGTGAGGCATTCTACCCATTTACAGACTACAGCTTAAAATGTTAGATGCTGCAACTGTCAAGATTTTAACAATATTATTAATAAAATCAAAACGAACAGTCTGAAGTGCACATATCCATATATCATTGCAAAGATAATTTGAGTGGCTATCATTATAATATCTAGAAAGTATAGCAATGTATTTAAAATAAAAAAGTTGAATGTGGTTGCGAAAATTTGGAACACCCTGTATATTTGTAAATAAAATTAGAAAATGCACAGTCGCATACTACATACGTACGTAAAGTCTCATTGTTGCAGCGTTATTAGTTTTCACACTAAGCTCCGCCGACACACTATTGCACCACCCGGTATAATCTTTCTATTGCAGGATTGATTTAAGAGTAGACGAATTTTGTTTATAAATAATGAATCTTCCTCATCGATATAATTACGATCATGAGAAACAAATTTATAAAAGTATTTGGAGAGTTTAACAGGAAACTTCGACCCGTGCACATCGGGTTCTACATTGCACAATAACGGCACATATGGCACCTGCTTATCAATTATAATTGCCTTGGATTTCTTTAGAGTACTGTTCGTATAAAAAAGGAATGTTATATTATCATTGGGAACGTCTTGTAAAAATTCTATCCTCTCTTTACTGTTGATGATTTTCGCGACATCACGTTTGTAGTCTGCAAGTTTATGTTTTTCTGTCTCGAAGTTTATTTTGCTGGACCTATGCTTTACTTGTCCCAAGTATACGTGGGGATGACTTTCTCCCTTGTACCATACTTTAAGAATAAGATCATCAAAGCCTGGTATGTCAGGAAGATTGGAAGAAATTTTGTAATTTTCAACGGTTGGATTTTCTGACATAGCAGCAGCGATGTATGTAATGACGTTGTATTGATATTCCATGCCGACATCTTCAGTTCCTGGGCGTTGTTTTACTGCAGAACTGCTACTGTCTCTTTCTTCCATACTGAGTTGGTTGACCTAAAAGAAAATAACTGTCGGGTACATTTTTATATACATACAATATACATATATTGTTATAATATAATGAAATAAATAAGGTATACAATTAATTGATTTTTTTTATAGAGGGCGTTTGCTTGGCCACCGACCATATCTCGGCAACCGTTTATCGTACAACCTGGCGGAAACAATCTTGATAGTAGAATTGACTACGGCAATTTCAACAAAAATATTTTTAAAATTCCAAAATGATTGCAAGGGGGCACAATTCTCAAAATGAATTAAAAATCAAAAATTTTTCTTTAAATTCTAGATTAAGATAGATTAAAATTTTTACTAACAACATCTCCAGACGTTTTATACAATTTTTATTTGAAACTTTTTGATCTAACTCCCATACGAAGGGGAGAGTGGAAGGCGATATGTCTGCGTACAAAAGTGGGTATAATTTCGGTTGAATTTTAATAATATTTTATTTAATAAATAATTAGATAGAGAATTTTACGAAGAATTGAAGGGTATTTAGTACGAAATTACGTGGTTGTCAAAAAA
This sequence comes from Amphimallon solstitiale, assembly GCA_963170755.1. Taxonomy (NCBI): domain Eukaryota; kingdom Metazoa; phylum Arthropoda; class Insecta; order Coleoptera; family Scarabaeidae; genus Amphimallon; species Amphimallon solstitiale. The sequence continues at coordinate 9,107,823 of OY720677.1, forward strand.
AATAACAGGGGGTGCTCTTATCAATTTATGTATATTACTTGTTTTTTCTTTAAAATTTAAAAAAACGGTGTATTTTTAATATCGTATTATTGAAGTACATAAAAAACTGAAGAGATTGATGAAAACCGCAAGTTGCTAACTTTTTTCTTGACGAAGATATAGTCATACGAAGACAATCCAGAAAAATAAAATTTTTAAATATAACTTTATTTATTTTTTGCGAGTAATAATTTTATTTTAATTTTAAAAGGGTCACTAGACAGTGACCCTCTTCTCACCGATTTTTTAATTCATTGCATATGTTACTTCAGATTCTGCTTTTAAACGTTTTTAAATTTCGTGTCTTGTCATTGCCCATATTGTGTAATAGTACAGCCCTAAAGTTGGGTAACATATGTAATAGTACGACTTTATTCTTTTTGACTGTAATTAATAAAATAATTAAGTTGTGCTTTTATGAGAGAAATTTTAGGTTTTTTTTTTTTTAACAGACTTAAATTTAATAGTGAAATTAATTTACTTATTGAACACTCCGCGTAACTAGCTCAGATGGGAGTTCGGTTCACATGAGAATCCTATTATCAAGTAGATTCAGGTATTAAGACACTAAGATTAATTTTAAAGACGTACTAATTTTTATAATTCTGGTTTTTATGTTAAGGTGACCAAATAAGATGCAAAATGATATTTAAATACTATGAATATATTGATTAAAAAACAAACAACAAAGATTAAGTTACAAAAACAAATGTTACAAAGCGAAATATAATTAAATTTGTATATATCAATATAAAATACGCATAGTTACAAAATATGTAGATATAATATATCAACAATACAATGGCGCTTTACCTAGACAATATACCATGGATTTAATTAGATGCTAATTGAATTGTTTCATAAAATGCATGCATGATATAGGCCTTTAATTTGATTATACGTTGGGTACCTTTATGAAGATGCTATGACGATGAAACGGTGTTTTCACGGGCAGCTTCCCCAGGATAGATGAAATGCCGTCTTCTTTATATCGAAGTAGGGCACACACACTGGCTTTTATTTTACTTTTAAATAATGCTTTGAATTACTATATTTTTATTAGCACTATTAACTTGCAAGATAGTTCTCTATAAAATTATAAACGCCAGGAAATTTCTTCTGGTGCGTTTATAATTAACTGGGTTGGGTCCGGTCGATTTATTTATTCGACATGAGGGACCTACCAACCTGCTACTTTGCTAGTCGGAGAACGTCTTCCTACCTCTTTGCTGCTTAAGGCGCGTCTCACCGTATTCTTTACGGGGATTCCCCGGACCACTTAGGTACTTTACTTCTCTTCTAACTTGTTTATGAGAAAAAGCACTCCGTAAAATATGTAGCGTTCAAGGTTGCCCACGTGTCGATTGCACACAAACCGTTTCTTGTCTATGTCGCATAACTTCTTAGCTGGCGTTGATAAGGTTGACGCCACATGTGTTTCTTTTACATAGATACATCTACGCACTATTTTTCTCTTTTATACACTCCGAATATATACAGAATTTACATGGAAACATTTTAAAAAGGAATGTAATATTTTGATACAAATGAATAAGTAATATATATTTCCCAATCTGTGTTGTTTAATTATGTACCTTAATTGCATGATACTATTACCTTTGGTAATTTTACTTTAACATAAATAGCTTTGATGTTATTATCTTTATATTTTATTTATGATATACAGAGCCTACCGTTACAATTGAAATAAAATAATAACAATAATAATAATAATAATACCCAACCAATTGCCATAACTCATGAACTAAGTATACAATAACGAGAAAAAGCAATATAATATAACGCATTAGTTATAACCAAATCATTTTCTGATTTGTAACGAAAGGGTATAAAAATTGATATCTAATTCATCCCAGCCTTGAGCCTATAACATGAAAGTAAGTAAAAGAACCTATTATTATACCTAAATATAAATAAGAAAATATATTGACCAAGTAATATAAATGAAACAAACAAATTATTTAAATCACAAAATACAAAAAGTATGACAAACAAGAAGAATGAGTGTGCTTAAAACCACACGGCGGAAGTGTAAACTTCATCAAGGCGAGGTTAATAATACCGTAGATAATACGAAATGCATGCATATAATATTCAGTAACGTATTAAATAAAACATATTCGCTCATTTATTACATTTACGCGAGCGTCCGTTTCGTTTGGTCGGTTCGGACGTATGTGTGTGTATAAATAGACGATATAAATACTTGCTTACGGTCCCTCGCTTGGTCTGATGGTAACATATCGGCTTCATAACCGTGCGGTCTCGGGATCGAATCTGTTCTGGGACATGAATTTATTTATTCATTTAAATTTCAATTTAATTAAAATTAAATACCTCTATATGATATATTTATTTATCTTGTTCCCTTAGCCGACTTTACCCGAAGAGCGTTACATATCCGAGCGTGACGGGTCAGTCTTGTTCACTGCCTACAATCAGCGCAACGCGCCTAAAGAAGTTTACACTTCAAAAAAAAATTTCAACTTAACAAATGTGTCCACCATTATTTTCAGTACACATGTTTGTTCGTCGATTAGTAGAGATCACAGTTACATCAATTTCGGAGCCAGCAATTGTTGTAATCGGCTTTTTGTGATAAGCTGTTTTTTATTCTACCCCATAAATAAAAATCAAGAACATCTCGCAAGGCGAATAAAAACTCAGTAGTGTCTTCTTTCGGGATAATTTAGGGAATATTGCCGGGAAGCAAAAACTGCATTTTCAAAGCACAGGAAAAATATTCTGATCATGTCATAAGCTTCAACGTTAGAATATAATATTTTACAAACTTAATAATTATGTGCTGGTGTCCAAAAAGGCTTAATTTGCTAAATACGTACAAAAAGTTTAACTACAAGTGACACTGATATTTTTACATTTCGATTTTCATGGCTCATCTTGTAAATCTCATAATAATGTAATTCAGTATCACGATGCGTGCGATGGTGTATGATGGAAATTTAAAAAAAAGCAAACTATACACTGTTAAGTATTATTATTAATTCATTACAATGTTGGAAGGGACATGATATTTAAAAAATAATAGCTAGAGAATTTAAAAACATTTAAAAGAGGAATTCAACGTAATATATGCAATGAATTAAAAAATCGATAAAAAGATTGATATGAAAACATTTGTGGAAGAGTATGATAGAAATTTAAATAAAAGCGAACTGTACACTGCCTAGTTACCCCTCTTAAAATTAAAATAAAAGCATTACGCGCAATAAATAAATAAATTTATATATCAAAATTTATTTTTTTGGATTGTCTTTTAATGACTATACCTTCGTCAAAAAAAAAGATAATACCTTCCGGTTTTCATCATTCCCTTCAGTTTTTTATGTGCTTCAATATTACGATATTAAAAATATACCGTTCCATTTGAAATTTTAAAGAAAAAACAAGTAATATACGTACATTTCGTACTACATACCCTTCAAATCTTTGTAAAAATTCTCTATCTAATGAGCTCATAAACAGACTTTACTATATTAATTGATATAAATACAAGGGAAATTACATACAAAATGAGACCTGCCTCTTAAATTCTTGTACGTACAATGCCTAACCGACTGTTTTATTAATCGTTATCTTATTAATTTTGCTATCAGTTCTTTAAATATTTGGGTTCTTTAATTTTAAATTCAATTTTAAATATCTTACATTTTAAAATATCTTTATTCTATTTCTAAATTTAAATTTAATTATTTTTATTTTATTTCTTTTAATTTTCCAATTAAACTTCAATTACGAATACAATACAAAAAATCCATGACAACAACAATACATCTATGTTATAACTAGTTTGTGAGAAGGGAGTGAACCCAACAAAACCCATCCTCCCAAAAACGTACATGTAAAAAGAGACAAGCCAAAATGTCACAGGCATGTGTGTTATATTACCTTGAAAAAATAACTGAAGTATAAAAACCCCAGTTAATTGCCTACACATTATTTGCATTGTCCTGATGAGCATAAAAAATTGTATGTAAATTGACAAACCTTCAGAGGTTTCAATACTATTCATATCTTTAATAAAAACTTGCCAAGTTTGATCTGGAGGTTTTTCTTGTAACCAACACCCTAGACAGTAGGTTTTTTTAGGAAGAACCCTAGAATTATAATGATCTCTGTGCCAGTTAGTCAGTGAGTGCACAAAACCGTGATCTTTGAAAACCATTCATAAGCGTTGGAGAGTCAATTAAAGAATATGGAAAATAGGCGAACCTTTAGACCATCTTACAAAATCCAATTTAAGATATAAATGATAATATTTTCACAATTTATAATTTACTATATCGTACATACAGTAATGAGCATTAAAAAGTAAACGAGTACTGAAGCTGTTTTCCGATATTTTCGCTAGATTGTTACGAACTTCATAAAAATACGGAGTGGCATGCTGTCTCTATTCCATCTTCTATACCTCCCCTTTGCTTTAATCGAGAGTGGGATTTCTTTGAATATATTCAGATCTGTTAGTATGACATTTAGGAAAAAGACTTGTAAGAAAATTATTTGGACTGCGTTGCGTAAACATCCCAGGCACGGATATACTTAATATTATTACTTGAAAGGTGCTCTGTTCTAGAGAACGGCAAAGTTCATCCAAAAGAAGTAACTGTCTAATCTAGATAAAAAATTATACCTAAAGAACAACATCTACATGCAGTGCTGGCTAATAATATGTCCATTCAGTCCTAAACTTAATTTGTAGCTAATGACTTATTCAAGGGCCAAAAATTAATTTTGTTATTTAAAATTGTTAAATAAATATATGTACTATGCCGTACGTTATGCCGTTTTTTCATTGGCTTCAACCGCACACTTCTCAGAGATTTTAACATGAGATAAATTTAAAAATAATTAGACTTCTATGTGCACAAGGATGGATAATTTAAAGGTAACTTAAAATAAGATTACGCAGAAATATGCTTTGCGTCAACATCTGTATAGTGGAAATATTGAAAAAGTCCAACTAACTTTTCTGGATAATCAGTAATAATAATAAAGATTTTTGCCTCTTCATTTCAAATTAATTTTTGTTTTAAGTATAGTTTTCTAGAGTTTGTAATGAGTAATGTTAGCAAATACAGACTATGATGACAGGTTATAAAAGTTAAATTTTAAAATTATAAGTTTAAAGTTTTAAGTTTTTGGATTTATCGTTAAATTATATTAATTCAAATTTCAAAAAAATTGGTGTGAATTTACTACTTGATAAAAAATCGAATATAATCGTCTTTTCTCACAAGAAAACGGAATATTAAAAACCAAATTTTAAAAACATGTTCCATATCAAATATATAATGAATAATAATAGATAATAATTGATACAAACAAAATACCAGCTGTGCAAGTTAAATAGACATCTCCATTCATTGCATGTTATGAAAATATTTACAGTGGAAATAAAAAATGTCCTATTTATTTGATATTAAACAACCGTAACCTTACAGCATCCATGTTATATATTATTATATAACAATATTATTAAGAAACATAAATAATTTCGTATCTAATAAACCTACACAAGTATACAAACATTGTAAGTAATATATGCTTATTAAACAATATAGCTCAAATATTAAATAAATCATAGTTAGAGAAAAGTAAACATTTATTTATAAAAGTGTTGTAGCAGTGGAAGCTCAATGTCAAGTAATAATTGATTAGTTTAATTTCTTTATTTTGAAATTGTTCCATGGCCATTGAATTGTCACTAGCAGTTTGTAATTTAATCGTCTTGATTACTAAAACGATATTTTATCTGTATGTAACATATTGCTGTTCTGATTATTGACTTTGTTTGTGAATTAAATTAAAGATACTTACTTTAAACATACTTAACAGCTTATGATAATACAACAATCAACAAGTCTACTTACTATATAAGTATTATCTCATTATTCATCCATCACATTAACACAGCCATGCAGTAGATATTTTGCACATTATTTCATTAGAAAACAAACATCAAAACTTCAAAATAGAAGACGAAATATTTCAACCTAGTAAAACCTGTATTTGGAATGTCTATAATTTAGTACTGACTAACACATTATAATCCTTTGATCGTAATACGCGAAAGTTTTCTGTCTGACATTTCATGGTCACCGCAAATGTTGGTCATCAATTCCGGGAGGTTATTAATTCTGATACACTAACATGTATAATATAAATAGATGAGCAATATAGCATGTTACAGATTGTGATCCTAATACGAACTGCCTCCGTCGCCAGTAATAACTAGATGGGGAACACGGTTGGAAGCTACTAGTTTTTAGTTACCACTTTAAGGCAGGCCATTTATGGCAATATAATTTATAAAATGAGTATTTTGAATAACTTGTCATATATCCGCTATGTTTGATTATGTGTTCAGTGGCGTAACATACATATTCTAGGCATGTTTTCTTTTATGTTTTTCTTTAATATTATAGAGTTAGAATAAATGTTACTATATTAAAAAGAATTGAAAACATAATACACTCACGATAGTTGTTTAATTACTATTGGACTAACAACCTATTTTAAATGATTATCGAGAACATACGAAGTGTACATATACCCTATACATAATATTTATGCACGCCTGTGCATTGCGGCGGCCATCTTGAGTTACTACGTTGGACAAATATTTTTATTAAGGAGACTCGCTCCTGTTCCATTCTTTCTTCGTAGGCTTACATATACTAAACCTTATATACATACATATACATACATAGAACAAAAATGCTAATAATACTTATTCATAGAATATGGAGCATCTATTTACCAGCTTCCGTTCGGCAGTCAACGACAGTGTTTTGTCTGCTTTTACGAGGATTGCACGAAGAAGACTGATCTCTGACATTTTTCGCGTACAGTAATTTTCTCCGATAAATCAGCTTTTCAATCGTCTTCTTACAGAAGGAAAACGGTTAATCGTGAGAGAAGAAGATCTATGAACGTTCTATTAGTGGCCGGTTTTCTGCAGGCGTCTGGGGATAGATGTTTTTTGATGGGCCAGGGGTTATATGGAAAATAAACGGTCATTTGAATGGTACGCAATATTGGAATATACTAGCTAATGTCATGTTGCCTAGTGTTACTGTACTACGTGACAACTTCCTGTTTCAACAAGATAAGTCACGGATACATAAATCCAGAGTGGTAGTAGATCGAAACTGCACACATTGAAACTTGGGAAAATGTCACCGTAGACTATCAAGAACAGGAAATACAAATACATACATGTGTATGCTATACCCAAACAGCGAAGATGACCAAACACCGAAATGAAAAAACCCTTCGCGTTGTGGATATCTTACCGACCAGAATGCGTTGTGTGTAATGCAAAAACGACTACGACGTGGTCTGGCCGATTGAGAACATCAAACACTGACCTGACATCACTGTTCAGACAAGCCAATTCGCCTAGCACTCTGTTTAAACGAAGTAGTGCGTTTTTTATTTGATTGTTTGTTATATTTGTTTTAACACACTAGGATTTTGTTGTGAGAGCTGCATAATAAATAAATATGCAGAATGCTACAAACAGCAGAATATTCATGAAAGAGTACAAATTAAAAAACATAAAAATGCCATAAATGACAGCTGACACACAGAATATATAACACATCTATTTTTCTATAATATAAAATTGTTTTGGTGCGACGCTGTACTGCAATGGCAATCGAAAATCAATTCCCCCGGAACGTTACGTTAGAATATGACATTTACAAACTTCATAATTATGTCCAGATGTCCAAAAAGGCTTAATTTGCTAAATACGTACAAAAAGTGTAACTACAAGTGACACTAATATTTTTACATTTCGATTTTCATGGCCCACCTTGGAAAACTCATAATAATGTAATTCAGTATCACGGTGCATGCGATGTTGTAGGATGATTTTTTTTAAAAAAAAAAAGCAAACTATACACTGTTCAGTATTATTATTATTTTATTTCAATGTTGGAAAGGACAAAAAATGATATTTAAAAAATAATAGCTAGAGCATTTGAAAACATTTAAAAGGAGTATCTAACGCATCATATGCAATGAATTAAAAAATCGATAAGAAGATTGAAATGAAGATTTATGGAAGAGTATGATGAAAACTCAACTGAAAATGAACTATACACTGTCTAGTGGCCCTCTTAAAATTAAAATAAAATTATTACTCGCAGTAAATAAATAAATGTATTGTAACGTTTTCGGGTTCCAATAAACAACTCGTGCAATTATTTATTTAAAACAGTCTGTATATTTATGTACTTAAAATTATTTAACAATATAAAAACATAAAACTAACTTAACACACTTAAACTACTACAATTTAATTATCACAGGTATTTATTTACTACTACTATTATTTATATCTCTGTCCGTATTTATTTATATCACACTATTTATATAAAACGGCACTACTATATTTATTTCTACGCTACCACTACGTAAGGACTTTCTTTCCCGAACTACTCCGCCCGCAATGAATGAATCCCGTAATGACCGCCGTAATGAATCATGCCGCCTTATATACGTATGTGAAGATTACTAGAGCATTCCTCTAAATTCCATACTTCTCTCGATGTGTTGAAGAATATTCCAGACATTTGTCTCTGCTTTCGATACAGTACCATGCGTAAGTGTATGACTCACCGCTTTACTATATTTATCGGCCGAGAGATAATTTATGGTCTTTTTTGTGCGTGTGACAATTTCGTTTTTATCGCGCCGAGAGAACTCAATTCGTTTTATTTAATGTAAACACATTTCGTTACAGTATATTTAAAAATTTTAATTTTTCAGGATTGTCGTCGTATGAGTATATATTTGTCAAGAAAAAAGGTAACAACTTTCGGTTTTCATAATTCTCTTCAGTTTTTTATGTGTTTCAATATTACGATATTAAAAATATATCGCTCCATTTAAAATTTTAAAGGGAAAACAAGTAATATACATAAATTGACAACAGCAACCCCTGTTATTTTTTTTTGACAACCACGTAATTTCGTACTACAACACATTCTTTGTAAAATTCTCAATCTGATGAGCTCAGAAACGTTAAATCCGTTGGGGCAAACCGAAATTATACCTACTTTTGTATGCAGACATACCGCCCTCCACCCTCCCCTTCGTATGGCAGTTAGATCAAAAAGTTTCAAATAAAAATTGTATAAACACGTCTGATAATGTTGCTTGTAAAAATTTTAATCTATCTTAATCTAAAATTTAATGAAAAATGATCGATTTCTTAATTGATCTTGAGAATTGCGCCCTCTTGCGGTCATTATTGACACTTGAAAATATTTTTGTTGAAATTCCTGTGGTCCATTTTACTCTCACGATTTTTTCCGCCAGGTTCTACGATAAACGGTTGCCGAGATATGGCCGGTGCCCGAACTTAAACAGACACCCAGTATATCAATATCAACAGTAGAAATTCATATGAAACTAAACACATAATCACAATATTCACATTATTCGATGTGTGTGGAAGAATTGTGCCTGAAAATTATAGATTGGTTCGAATTTATTCGAACTGAATACTTTGTGGAAACCTTTTTTTGTAATTAAGGACACCCCGACATTACCCCGAACTGCGGATCGCCATTAATCAGTGCGCATTGAGCTGACAATAATTCGCAAATAATTCTTTTGCGTCTTTGCAGAAAATTACAATGGTGCCTGTTTCCAATAAAAATTACGTACATATATACACCTAGAAGAAAGTCGTGTAATACCTATATCAATTTTGCTTGTCGCGTTAACATAGTGTTTTGTGGTGAGTCTTAAGGTTATTTAAGCTTGCCAAGACAAATATTATCATATATCATATCACACCAATTCATTTTACCGTACTTTGTAAAATTAAATTAAGTTCTTTTCTTACCAAATATTCTCTTTTCACTTTTTATCCCATCAACACATCTTTCACACTGGATTGCATACAAATGAATATCAATACTTAAAAGTAGAAACGGACGCATTAAAACCACAGATAATGAATTTGCATGTAAAATGTAGCAGATAATACTTTAACGCTTTGCCAATTATTAAATTTATTTAAGCTTTTATTTAGCAAGAAATAATGATAACCATTTTATTTCTCGCAATTTTTTATTTGTTTATTTTATTCTTCAATTAATTTTCAATCTATTTTAGTCAAACAGGAGCTAAATGTGTTCATAAAATATTTATATTCACATGTGGTGACAGTAGCCACGTTATTATTTATCTTACTCTTCTAATGAGATAACAAAATAATGATTATGTTTACAATAACAGACTGGTATATGGGTATCTAATGTGTAACACTCCACAGTAGGATACCAAATTTCAAAACCTTTAATATATCTCCTTAAGAAATGAACAACAATTCTATAAACAATTTGCTACAACTTGACTTCCATCTGTAACAAAGGCTAAATTTTAAAGAGAAGCACATTTAAAGATTTGAGATTTTAAAGCAGCTTGTAAAACAGGTGCCATTTGAAAACGTGAAGATGACCGTGACAAGTCAAAGCCCATTTAAGATACGGAATACGTAACAATATCACTAGATTAAGCCTAAGCGATCATATATAACTTACTTCAAATATGTTTCTTTTTAAACAAAGGACAAGTAATAAAATCTATATAAATATTTTCAAATTTATTTTATTTTGTCTTGTATTGCAATAACACTTTTACAATATCTGCGTATCCAAATTCACCAGCGATATCTAGTGGCGTTTTGCTGTTAAAATCGGATTGATTAATGTCGTCTCCATTGTTCAGAATGAGTCGAACCAGTTCTACGTTTCCGCACTCTACGGAAAAATGCAATATACTCTGTTTCCTATCATCCACGTAATTAACGTCGGCTCCATTTTCCAATAGCATTTTTACTATTACAAAGTCGCAATTTTTCGTCGCGATAGATAAAGGAGTTAGCATCGAATTATCAACAGTATTAGGATCGGCTCCTTTCTCTAAAAGCATTCTAACGATACCTTCACATTGATTTTGGACAGAAACATGTAAAGCAGTTCTACCGCTAGTATTCGATTTGTTTATATCTGTGGTCTTTCTTAGAATCACTTCAATTGCATTTACACTTTGACATTGAGCAGCGAAATGTAAAACAGTATTGCCTAAGTTATCGGCCAAGTTAACGTCCTCTTCGTTATCTAATAATATCATCGCAACTTCCTCGTGTAGATGTTCAGTTGCAATATGTAACGCACTTCGTTGTTGTTCATCAATAAGATTAATGTTGATACCCTTATTTAATAAGAGCCTTATACAATTTATTGTGTTCGATATGGGCGGCTGTGATATTGTGGGTTGGCTTTCCAATAAACGTGTTACGTCTACTACTCTTACTTTTTGTTGTGTATTGCTACGTTTAATGTCCTCATCATAAGCCAGAATTGCAAAATGTAAGGCGGATTGTTTATGTACGTCCACGGCATTAATATTTATATAAAATCCAATAAGAGCTTCATAATGTCAACGTTTAGATTTTTAGCTCCAATGTGTAAGGCCGACTCTTTGAGACTGTTTCTCGAATTCACATGTACCAAATTGTCCAGCAATAGTTTCACGATGTCCGCATTTCCCTCCTCGATCGCTGCATGTAGGAGTGGATCCTTCCAGTGATTCGGGTCTAGACCATTCTTCAATAGATATTGGGCAATATCAAAGTTGTTTTTTTTAATAACGACATGCAGAGCAGATTCTCCTGTATGATGGGCGATATTAATATGCATACCAGCTTTCAACAACATTTTTATTGCCTCCATATTTTCCTTCTGAACTGCGCAGTTACTAGAGGACCATCCAAATGATTCGGGTCCATATCATAAGTGAGCACTTCCTTCAGAATGTCCTTATCTTCCATACAGGCAGCCAAAGATAAAGGAGACCGTCCCCAAATATCATAAACACTTGTATGGGAACCGCTTTCCAATAAAATTTTAACAAGTTCAAGATTTTGCACCCACACTGCAGCAAATAGTGCATTTTGATTCCGAAAATTTAATAAATTTACATTTATGTCGTTTTTCAATAAAACATGTACTACATTTGTATGTTCATTCTCAACTGCGATATGCAACGCAGTTTTCTTACGATGTTCGGCACGATCAATGTCTATACCTTTCTCCAATAAAACTTCAGTAATTTCAGCGTTGCCCAATCTCGCTGCTAAATATAAGGCCGATTGCTGAAGATGATTAACCATATTCAAATGTATTCCATTATCCAAAAGAAAACTTACCATGTCTAGGTTTTCTTTTTCGACTGCAATGTGCAAGGCAAATTTCTTGTAACAATTCATAAAATTAATGACCATACCTTGTTTTAATAGAAGTTTTACATCTTCGATACTTCCTTTTTCAGCAGCAACATGTAAAAGAGATTCTTTAGGAAAGTCCACTGACCTAAAGTCGATACCATCTTCCAATAGTAGTTTTGCAATATTTAAATTTCCGTTTTGAATAGCAGTATTTAGAGCCGGCTGTTGAGCATATTTTTGTCTAAACCGTATTTTAATAACATTTCTAGAATTTCCATGTTTTGATGTTTCACTGCTAGAAATAATGCTTTCTTATCGTATCGGATATTGGCGTTAAATCTCAGCAGCATCTCTGAAATGCATTAGTTTTGATTATTAAGAGCGATATGAAGAGCAGCATCATTATTTTCATTAAACCTATTGACTTCTGCACCATTTTCTAATAACATCTGTAATATCTGCGGGACGTCGAACATTGCAGCAATATGTAGAGGTGTTGCCATAAAAATGTCTACGCAATTAATATCTGCTCCTTTATCCAGCAGCATCTTTATCATATCGACACTTCCTTGCCGTGTAGCCACGTGTAAAGCACTTTCATTGTAATCCTTAGTATAATTGATATCAGCCCCTCTTTCTAGTATGGCTAGCGTCATTTTAACATCCGATTGTAAAACAGCAATCCGTAAAGCAGGATCTTTACAGCTATCAAAGTCGTCAGCATCTGTAACACTATGAAGCAATATATTTTGGATAATGCTGTTTTGCATTGAAGCAGCAATGTGTATTGCACCTTCTTCATTAGGATGAAAGGGAATTGCTCCGCGTTTTATTAACATTTTCACAATATTCACATTTTGTTTTATAGCAGCTATATGAAGCGGAGTATTTCCACAAACATCAACGTAATCATTCTTTGCAATTGCAAATTCTAACAATACCTTTACAACTTCTGCATTTTCATATTCAACAGCAATATGTAAAGCGGTCTTATTGCAAAAGTCTAATTGATACATGTTTGCTCCTGAACACAATAGCGTCTCTGCAATATCCGTCTCGTGGCGCTTAACTGCCATGTGTAAAGCACTTCCACCATCATAGTTCTGTCGATTAACATGTATTCCTTCTTCCAAAAGGACACGAACAATACTAATATTCTGATTCTTAATAGCAATGTGAAGAGGAGTTTCTATGTAATTGTCAACACTATTTATTTTTGCACCATGATTCAATAGTATCCTAACTACATTTAATTTATTATTTTGAACTGCAAGAAGCAAAGCTGTCTCACCCAAATTATTTGACATGGAAATGTTGGCTTGTGCTGACAACAATGCCTCAACCACATTGACATAACCACATCTACAAGCTACATGTAAAGGAGTGTCCCCATTATGTGCCCTTACATTAATATCATTCATTTTAACACTATCAAATTGTAATCGTACTTCTTCAGCTGATTTGGCCAAGTGGAGAGGTGTATACCCTTCATTAGTGTCGAATGATACATCTGTTAAAGGATCATTTTTGTTATCTGCATGCAATGTTTCTTCATTTTTCTGAAGAATTTCAACTACGCTTAAATTTTGGCTTATAATGACAATTTCCAGTGGCGTAAGATCGCTTTTATTTCTGCTTGAAATGAGATCACGCGATTTCTTTACCATCAAATCAACGATATTTCCATGGCCCTGAAAACATGCTAGATGTAGTGCAGTGTTTTCCCAACAATCCTTTTGAGCTATATCTGCACCATAACACAGTAGAAGGCGCAATACATTTAGGTGACCTCTTTCTGCAGCAATAAGAAATGCTGAAGAACCATTCGTATTTATTTCGTCCACATTTGTATCATATTCTAGTATAAACCTGCAGATGTTGGGCATATTTCTTGCGGCTGCAATCATCAAAACAGTTTCGACGTCATAATTTTTTTCACTAACGCTTGCATCCTTTTCTAATAGTAATCGAACCATTTTTAAATTTGAATGTTTCACTGCTAGATGAAGAGGAGTTTGTTCGTATTCATCTTTCGCATTTATATTAGTTTCTTGAAATTCCAATAACAAGGACACCACATCACAGGAGCCCTGCAGAATAGCATAATGTAGAAGAGTTCTTCTGCAAACATCTATAGCAGTTATTCCTTGAGGTTCACATTGTAGCAGTTTCTTGATTAATTTTACATTACCATGCAAACAAGCTACGTGCAACGGGGTAGAATTGATTATATTCATCTCAGCCATGTATTCTATATTCATTTTATTCGCAATTGGCCAATAGTTTTGGCAAACAGTTAGAAATACGTTAAACCACGGTTTATTTCCACATTTCAACCAAATTAGTTCACAAGCAGTGCTTGTGCAACCGCGATCTATTGCAATATTAAACTCCTGTTCGAAGTACTCTGCCAGTAACGTTCTATTTACTTTAAATAAAAAAAGCAATGTGTGAAAACTGCCGTTTAGGAGTGCGTTGGATACATCGCTATTGAAAATTAATTTCTTTTGTATTTTAAAATAAACTTTAACCACAGTAATTGCGCCAAAGCTACAAGCCCTTTCAAAAAATCCGGAATTCCTGAACTGCAAATAATCCAACCAGTTGTACTCCACATATTTGTCACGTGCATTGAACTCATATTTTTCTCTTAACATTTGGCTAAGCAGTGTTTCCATAATTTTATAATTTCTCTCGTCAAAGCAGTAACTCGACGCCAAGTGTAAAGAGTTTCTTCCACATTTATCCACATCGTCAATCCTAATGTAAACTTTACTGCACAAATTTTGGACTACAGCCAAATCTCTTTTTATAACAGCCATATGAAGCTCGAGGTTTTTACATGTCATATTATCAAAGAAATATTGGATATTATTATAGCATTTCGTTAGTACTGTTTTGTAGATATCTCCTGCACCATCTTCTTCTGGTAGATTTTCGTCAATCCATTCTGCGACTAAAAATTCCGCAATTGTTTGATGTATAAATACTGGATAGCCGTCGCAAAAATCTTTCACGATACCCAATTTAATCTTTTGCGAATTCAGTTGGTTTACCAATTTCTGATAGTTCTTGATGATCGTTTTACTGACCAATCACTCTTCGCCATATATCGCTACCAATGCTATGAGCCGATGTACTTCCAAAACTTCTTCATTTAGATACTCCATTTCCTTATTATAGAGCAGTCCGATCTTGTTGTGGTATCGCTCGATCTTCTCTAAACTTACCATCTTATATAAGGAAACTAAATCAACACTTGTAAAATCCACCTTTTTTCTTTCAGAAAGGAAAATGGAGAAAGTAAGATATAAAGGATTTGCTAGACACTCTTTTGGCATTGTTCTTAATTCGATGCTATTTAAGTTTCTATTCTTCAGGTATGTTTCAATGTGCTCAGCATTCAACTTGGCATTTGTAAGAGGATATATTTCCATTTGATTAAACAGCAATTTCTTGGCAATCGTTCTGGATGCGATTATTATTCTTATGTTTGTTTTTGCAATGTCCTGAATAAATTGCAATACTTCTCTTTTATACACGGGTATGACTTCATCGAAGGAATCTATAAAGAGTATAACTTTACCTTTACTTGTGTGATATTTATAGATAGCATAGAGAAGGTTCTTGTAACAGGACAATCTTTGTGTATATTTATTGAACAAATAATCTAATTCAAACTTTACTTTTTCCGATTGCTTCAGTTCCTGAGTATAATCTGTCAAATCACAAAAGAGAACAAAACACCTTTTATCATAAGCTTGCGATAAAGAGTGTAATAATGCTGTTTTTCCCATCCCAGCCTCTCCACTTATTACAATTATTTTATTGTTTGCAAAGCTAGCCTCGAAAAATACATCCTCTGAAATAATATTTCGTCCATAAGATATGTAACTGAAGAAGTCATTGCAATTTTTATAACTTAAAAGTAACAAATTTCTTTCCTTCCACAACTTTAAGGAAGACTATAGGATATGTCGTCTTCAAATAATGCACATCTAAATTTATTTCTTGTTTTTCACAATCTCGAACATCAATGAAAGTATTCTCATCATTGATCAAAGTGATGTCGCTGAGAAAATGGGTAATTTTAATAATATTCATTTGAGTAGCATTATCTAAAGACTCTACATTTCCACATAATAAATAAATTCTCGGTTTACCACTCAAAATCGACTTGTCTATTATAGGCGTACGAAGACTTCTAGATATGTAGACCTGTTCGTGTCTACCGATGATGTTTCCAATTACTGGAAAAGTTTTATGCGGAGAACAATAGAGCAAGCTATTTCCATTTTCATCGACGAAGAAAGACTTCAACTTATTCTGGTCACCAGATATGAACTTCAAACCATAACTGCTGTCTTGCAATCTGTAGATTGAATAATTCCGAAACTTATGATGTTCGCCCATTAATTTTGTATATTCTTCCACTTTCGAATCGTGGTCATAATCTAGAGTTATTTGATTCCATATCCGAGCTTGTTCAACGTTCATTTTGACAGCTTTTGTGGGCGGTATAATGTACTTAGATAAACGAATTCGTAATAATTCAGTCTCAAATACATATTTTGTGATGTTAGTAACTGTTGCTATTCTAAAATAATCGCGAACATATCTAGTAATGCTCAACGTCATTTCTTTAGAAAAATCCTCCATGTATATGTTTATAATGTCATATATAATCTTCCTATCGCAAGATTGATTTAAGAGTAGACGAATTTTGTTTATAAATAATGAATCTTCCTCATCGATATAGTTACCATCATAAGCAGCGAATTTATAGAAGTATTTGGAAACTTTAACAGGAAACTTCGACCCGTGGACATCGGGTTCCACATTGCACAATAGCGGCACATATGGCACCTGCTTATCAGTTATAATTGCCTGGGATTTCTTTAAAGTACTGTTCGTATAAAAAAGGAATGTTATATTATCTTTGGGAACGTCTTGTAAAAATTCTATCCTCTGTTTACTGTTGATGATTTGTGCCACATCTCGTTTGTAGTCTGCAAGTTTATGTTTTTCTGTCTCGAAGTTTATTTTGCTGGATCTATGCTTTACTTGTCCCAGGTATACGTGGGGATGACTTTCTCCCTTGTACCATACTTTAAGAATAAGATCATCAAAGCCTGGTATGTCAGGGAGATTGGAAGAAATTTTGTAATTTTCAACGGTTGGATTTTCTGACATAGCAGCAGCGATGTATGTAATGACGTTGTATTGATATTCCATCCCGACATCTTCACTTCCTGGGCGTTGTTCTGCTGCAGAACTCCTACTGTCTCTTTCTTCCATACTGAGTTGGTTTACCTAAAAGAAAATTACTGTTGTGTACATTTTTATATACATACACATATTGTTATAATATAATGAAAAACACAAGTTATATACTAATTACAGTAAAGGTTCGCTAATCCGGATCAATTAAAACTGGCTCGATTCGGACTATGAGAACGTCCGGATTAGTGGAGGTAATATTAAAACTAAAGTAAAAAGCAAAATAAATGGTGACACGTCTTTTATAGAAAATATCTGAGTACATAACATACAAATATATATAAAAAGTTAACTACATATATTACTGAAAAAATCAGAAATTTTGGTTTGACGAATACAGCCTTGTTTAGCCTCCATCGCGCGCTGTCGCAGCATTCTGAGGTTAGTTAAACTGTTTAATTGAACTTTATTTTCCTCAGCCCATTGAATGCAGGTGCTGAAACTCTTAATAGCCTCTTCATGCTTAATTCTCAGCTCATCTTTGGAAGCTTCTTCATCGGAAGAGAAGCTATCATCGCTATCTAATGGCAAACGCTCTTTATCTCCAACGATCCATTCATCAATTTCAGTTTCTTCAGGTAGATAATTGTCATCGTTAATTCGCTGTAACATATTTCCGAGTTCAACAAATTCTTGACGTTCGAAATTCCATCTCTCTTTAAGAGTAAGCAGCGGAATTTCCTCATCTGAATCCCATTCACTTTCTGAATTTGTTGTGATCTTATTAGCTGAATAACAAAGTATTTTCCTCCAACATTTTTTTATAACATCTGGCGAAAGCTTCTCCCAAGCATCAGCAAGCAAAAATACGGCATCCTTTAAAGTAATGCTCTTAAGAGTCTTTGTAATATCACTTGCTTCCAAAGACAGAACATGGACCAAAAGGCTCTTTCGATAATACAGTTTGGTTAAACGTATCGCATTTTGGTCCATGGGCTGAATAAGTGGGGTGCAATTGGGTGGTAGGAACATAGTGATAATTTGGTCATCATCACTCGTAAGCTGGGTTTCTGATGCGTGGCTAGGAGCATTGTCAATTAATAAAATAGCTTTTCCATTAAGATTATTGTGTGCCTGAAATTTTCTCACTTACAAAACGAAAGACTCATGAAACCATTTCACAAAAAGTCCAGCTGTAATCCAAGCATTTTTTGTTGAGTAGTACTCAACGGGTAGGCTCCCGCAATTCTTAAATGCTCTGGGATTTTTTGCTTTTCCAATGACCATCATTTTGACTTTATGAGTACCATCACCGTTTGAGCAGGCAAGAAAAGTCAACCTTTCTTTTGAAGTTTTTCGTCCTGGAGCAGTTTTTTCTTCGGCGTGTACCAATGTTCGATCGGGCAGCAATTTCCAAAACAATGCAGATTCATCTGCATTGTATATTTGGTTTGGGAGTAGGTTCAACTCATTCATTTTTTCAGTAAATTTTCGTAAAAAATGTTCTACCGCAGACGAATCGCTCGATAGTTTCTCTCCAACCACTTTAAGATGCCGAATGCCATGCCTCTTTTTAAATTTATGTATCCATCCTTTGCTAGCAATAAATTTATTGTCATTATAATATTTAGAATAAATTTAGACGGCTTTTTCGCATAAAATATTTGCTGAGATGGTTGCATGTCTTTCTCGCTGCAACAGAAACCATTTGTATAATTCATTTTCCATTTCTGGATATTCTGGTTTTCGGATAATTTTTCTACGTGTTGGTAATGAGACACAGCTTGCGATATAACTGTGTAAATACAAAAATACAATAATGAATGAATTAGCATTTAATGAATAAAAGTCCATACCTAGTAATTTTTTCCTTATTCTTTTTAATGTCAGAAATTGTGGATGTTCCGACACCATATTTTTCTGCTAACACTTTTCCACTAACACCACTATTCAGCTTTTGTAATATTTCTTGTTTTTCGCCGATGGTCAACGTTTTGTGCGCTCTTTTCTCGGCCATGTTGATTCAAACTGATTCGGAGATTGCCCTGTTTATGTGTCGTATGTAACCGGGACTTCATTGTACTTAACGAAAACACACGACGCGCGATCCGGAGTAGTGGATCTATGGCCGATCCGGATTACAAGGTACATAATGTTAAACTTACAATTTTTAATTTTGTCCGGATTACAGGGAAGTCCGGATTAATGGAGGTCCGGATTAGCGAACCTTTACTGTATTTTTTTTTATAACGGGCGTCTGTTTGAGCTTGGCCACCGACCATATCTCTGGAACCGTTCATCATACAACCTGGCGGGAAAAATCTTGATAGTAAAATCGACTACGGCAATTTCAACAAAAATATTTTCAAGTTTCCAAAATGATTGCAGGGTGTGCAATTCTCAAGATGAATTAGAAATTCGAAAATTTTTCATTAAATTCTAGATTAAGATAGATTAAAATTTTTACTAGCAATATTTCCAGACGTTTTTATAAAATTTTCATTTGAAACTTTTTGATCTAACTCCCATACGAATGGGAGGGTAGAGGGGGGTATGTCTGCGTACTAAAGTGGGTATAGTTTCAGTTGAATTTTAACGTTTCTGGGCTCATTAGATAGAGAATTTCACAATAAATCGAAGGGTATGTAGTACGAAATTACATGATAGTCAAAAATAATAACAGGAGGTGCTGTTATCAATTTATGTATATTACTTGCTTTTTCTTTAAAATGTTAAAACGAACGATATATTTTTAATATCGTATTATTGAAGCACATAAAACCTGAAGAGAATGATGAAAACCAGAAGATGCTAGCCTTTCTCATGACGAAGATATAATCATACGAAGACAATCCAGAAAAATTAAATTTTTAAATATAAATTTATTTATTTATCACACTAGACAGTGTTATAGTTCGCTTTCACTTGAATTTCCTTCATACTTTTCCATAAATGTATTTATTTCAATTTTCTCACCGATTTTTTAATTCATTGCATATTGCCGTGATCTTTATAGTTTAAGAATTATGAAAATTATTAAATAGTTAAGTTTTAGAATAAGAACATTAATATTTAGTTTAAAATATAGTTTCTGATAGGATAAGTACAAAGTCAAAAGTTTAGTAGGTGAATAATGGGTTGCATAACCTTTAAGGGGCAATGTCATTATGAAAAATGTATATATAAAATTTAAACTTAAATATATTAAGAATTAAGGAATAAAAATAAACACGAAATAAATCTATGCATTCTATATTTTATAGAAAAGACAAGCACAAGGTATGGTTTGAATACAAGAAAACAGAGCCAAACTTCTCGCAAAGTGTTAAAATAGCATTAAACATTCTAAGAAATGGATCACTGTTTAAAAATAAAAATGTTCTATAAGTGAATAATAGAGAGAGAGAGAGTGATGTTGAAAGACGGAACAATTAAAAGGGTGAATCATTTAAATGCCATAAAATTGTATGAGCAAGGCCATATGCATGCCCGAGAGTAAAACGTCAATTTAAATGGATAAAAATAGATTTTAAACTTGTACAATAATCTTAATTTATGAGAGGGTTTTATGATCATATTTAAAAGTGTAATAAGTACCTGATATTTATATCTAAAAATATTAAAAAGGATATATAGAAAGGTATTCTCTATATGAGACAACTTATTGATACGTTTTATGTATATACCAAATGTATAAGTAAAAATATATTTATAAAATGCTGTATGCATAAACACAAAGGCTTCAAAGATAGCAGTGTAAATAATGTATGGTTATTTTAGAACCTGCAAAGAAGAAATAACATTAATATTGTTCGCAGTTATTTACAAATCTACATACTAGAAATAGAAAAAGACTGGATAGAACTTGCAAGCCGTGCTATGGAAGTGAGTACTCCTTGTAATAAGGCTTTTGTGAGGAGGATTCCAGTAGTATATAACAAGTTTCCAATTATATTCAAGGAAGGCATCCATAAGAAGAAGTTGAGAATAACTTTAGTTAGTGGGAAGAGAAAATATGTAACCAGGGATGAGAGAGGCAACATTTTCATATACAGGTACAATGAAGGATGGTATTAAAAATAGTAAAGAACATACCCACCGAAGACGAAGAATGGAAAGTGTGTGTAATTCTCAGTGAACAATTTTTGAGTATTTTATAAACAACAACTGTCAAGGTGCGAATTAGTGTTGATGTGACTGGAAAAACTTAAAAGAGATAAAAATGAATCAGACGATACCAACGTAAATGTTAGTTCAATAGACGTGGCGCTGTAAATACGTAGCTATCGTTTGTTTTAATTTATATAAGCCGGTGAAACCGAAGAAGGAGAGAGATGAATCTTATCTTTTGAATTAATAAGACGCATAAATTTTTGATAGCGTTCGCAAATAGTAAATGAGAGTAGGGGTTTGATACACTACGATAAAAATTTATATTAGTTTTGAATGTACTAAGTTTTATTTTGAATTCAAGTTTAATTTTAGTTTTGTTATTGCTAATTAATTTTCTGTATTTGATAGTTTAATTTTTATACTGTATCATATAATTTTTCAAAATGGAAGACATGAATAAAAAAGAATTTGATAATTTGTATGATGAACATAAGTAAGTTTTTGAAATGAATATACAATTCTGAATAATTGGTGATGTAAGACGTACTCTAAAAGTACTATGTGAGAATATTTCCTTTAGCAAGGCGTTGAACATCATTAATTTAAAAAAAAAATTAATATTGTCTTGTTAAATTGCATTGATTCTTTTGTAATTGTGGGAAGATTGTTAATGGTGTTTGGGGCACTGGAGGTACTATGTGCAAATATTTGCTTCCAGTGGACCACTAGGCATCATTAACGTATATTGTAGTAAAATTTTGATTAAAAATTTCAACTAGATAAATACGAATAGACAGGAATGTTCTTGATGGACAAGCGCCTATCTATTAAGTGTACTATGTGCGAATATTTGCATTTGACGATTGGTATAGATCATTTTCAAGACATTCTCGTTGCAAAGTTTTAGATCATCAAAGGCACTATGTGCGAATGTATGTCTTTGAAATAAAAATTAGCTTTGTATGGGAAAATTATTATTTTTTTTGAATCTATAAAAATATTATGTTAAGGATAAAGATATAGATAATATTTTTCTCAAATCAATATATATATATGATTGTATATTTTTCATGGTTATTCTCGGCTTGGTTGTGGAATCAGGTTTGGTTAAATTAAAAACATTTTTACGTTTCGACTTTATTTATAAAGTCATCTTCAGAATTTTTGTTGGTCAAAACTATAAAAATTGCTAAAACTTAATAACGAGTTGATAGTAGAATTTTTTAGTAAAACTTACATTAAGTGAAAATTTGCATTTTTGTGTTTTTAGTTGTTTTACAAATGAATTATTTTTAATCTTTGTTTTCGTAATTGGAAAATCATATTAGCTGTAAAATGACAAACAATTTTTATTTTAATATTATTACAAACAAACACATTAAAAAACAACAAGGAAATACTTACCTACACAAAAGATAAAAAAAATTTTTGTTGTTCCTTAAATGTTGTTTTAACAACTTTCTGTGATAATTAAACTTGTTATAAAAGGTGCTAACAGTAATTATTCTTATACACAAGTACGAACAATTGACATTATACTGTTTAATAAATGTATATTGTAATAATAATACACACGTGTACATGTGTTTCTTTAATGTGCATGTAAATCTGAATAAACACTTCTCGAGGTCAGAAATATGTGTGTGTTGTACTCTGAAAGGATGTTTTTTTGATTGCCAATGCAGTACAGGGTCCAACCAATAACAATTTTATATTATGGAATAATAAATGTGTGATATATTTTGTGTATCTGTTCTGTCGTTTATGGCATTTTTATGCTTTTTGATTTGCAAACTCTCATGAATGTTTCTAGATTTATTATTAATTTCGGTGGTAAGGATTGATGTTTGATCGTAGTTGAACGAGTGGTTTGTTTTAGTGATGTGCTTTTTTAAAGCGGTACTATTTGCCGCATATTTGTGACCGTTTAGACGTTCTTATAAATGTTGAGAAGTTTGCCCGATGTACACACCTTCACAGTTGTTACATGGTATTTTATATACAACATGGGTTTTTTTTGTGATTGGTATTTTATCTTTGAGGTTCGTGTACAGATTTTTGAGGTTATTGAAATTTTTGTTTGCTACTTTTATGTTGTAGGGCATCAGTATTTTGTTGATTCGTTCACTTAGGCTTTGAATGTAAGGTATAGCTACATATCGTGTTTGAGCATTTGTATTTGATTGTGATGCTGGTGTTTTGTTATGATTATAGAAAATGTGAAGTTGTGTTTTAATTATTTTTTGTATATGGTGTAATGGGTAGTTCTTCCTTTGTAAAGATGTTTTAATATTTTGTAATATTTCAGGTCTATAAACGGCACTTGTCAAGGTTATAGCTCTATTATTTAAATTTTTTGCGACATTTATTTTAAGGGCTTTTGTTTGGTTGGATTTATAATTGATATATCGGTCTGTTGCAATGGGTTTCTGGTATAATTTCTGCTACGTTCTCTGGACTTACGGTATATGACAGGTTGTGTAGCCAGTTAGTATTTGTGTTTTTTGTGTTGATTGCTGTATTCTGGTGTGATTATTTGAGTAGTAATGTATTGAATTTTTGTTGTTGTTTTTTCTTTAATGAAGCAAAAAAAATATCTATGGTGTGCGTAATTTTTTTGTTAAGGGTCGACACAGTAGCTGCACCGGCAATCTCTTCCATTTTTTTATATAATAGGGTTATGGAACGATGAATTTGTCTCAAAGTTAGTGTGCAGTCAGTGATGATGTAATTTAAGAGAGTGTGTTTCAAATTTACTACTTTGTTCTGAAATTTGTTTTTAATTTTGGGATTTTCCAATTGTATATGGGCTGTTTTAAAATTACAAAATTTGGGTAGTAAGTCTAGTTTCTTACATTTTATTATAAAGATTCTTCTATCTTAAGGGCAGCCATTTTCTTTCTTCTTTTTAGTATTTCCTTGAAGAACAATTCCAACACACAACATCATAGCCAACATAGAATATACAATGGATAACCTTAACGAAAATGAAAAAAACTCCATCAGAGCTAAAATCACAAATGTCATAACCAACTTTAAAAACAAGCCGAACATAAAAATAGAAAATTTCCATGAAAACCTCAACAAAAAAGTTATAATAACAAAAACGTTTTTAAAAAACAATCCACAACTTATCATCACAAAACCTGACAAAAGTAATAAAACTGTTATCATGGATAAAAACGATTATGAAACTAAAATGAACAACCTGTTAGAGGATAATACAATTTATAAAAAACTGAAAAATGAGCCAACAAAAAAATACCAAAAACAAAATAATGATCTCATAAAACATTGGGAAAAGAACAATTTAATATCCAAAGAAACAACTAAAACACTTCAGATCAATAATGCACAGGCCCCAAGAATATATGGACACCCAAAACTTCACAAAAGAAATATACCTCTTAGACCAATTGTTTCATCAACACAGAGTCCTTTTTATAAACTCGCAAAATTTCTAGCGAACTCAATCTCTAACATCACTGGAAAAAATCAATATTTTCTTAAGGAATTCCTTGACACCACGGAAATACCGGACAACCACATCTTAGTATCTTTAGACGTAATTTCCATGTACACTAATATACCAACAAAATTGGCCCTGCAAGCAATAGAAGCACGATGGAATTTTTTAAAAGATTTTACAACACTGACGCTACCAGAGCTCAAAAAGGGCGTAGAACTTACCCTTAACGCCACATACTTTCAATATAAAAACCAACATTATCAACAAATTCATGGCTGTGCGATGGGATCTCCCATCTCCAGCGTCATAGCTCAGTTAGTACTTGAACAACTAGAAGAAACTGTCATTCAAAAACTAAATTTCAAGCCTATCTTTTTCAAGAGATACGTGGATGATTGTGTTGCCTATATTCCTTCAGACAAAATAGATTACATGCTTAAACAATTTAACTCATTCCATTCCAAACTACAATTTGAAGTTGAAATAGAACAAAACAAAACAATAAATTTCCTTGATCTCACTATTATACACACAAAAAATATCATTCTAACAAAATTATACCAGAAACCCATTGCAACAGACCGATATATCAATTATAAATCCAACCAAACAAAAGCCCTTAAAATAAATGTCGCAAAAAATTTAATTAATAGAGCTATAACCTTGACAAGTGCCGTTTATAGACCTGAAATATTACAAAATATTAAAACATCTTTACAAAGGAACAACTACCCATTACACCATATACAAAAAATAATTAAAACACAACTTCACATTTTCTATAATCATAACAAAACACCAACATCACAATCAAATACAAATGCTCAAACACGATACACCTTACATTCAAAGCCTAAGTGAACGAATCAACAAAATACTGATGCCCTACAACATAAAAGTAGCAAACAAAAATTTCAATAACCTCAAAAATCTGTACACGAACCTCAAAGATAAAATACCAATCACAAAAAAAACCCATGTTGTATATAAAATACCATGTAACAACTGTGAAGGTGTGTACATCGGGCAAACTTCTCAACATTTACAAGAACGTCTAAACGGTCACAAATATGCGGCAAATAGTACCGCTTTAAAAAAGCTCATCACTAAAACCAACCACTCGTTCAACTACGATCAAACATCAATCCTTACCACCGAAATTAATAATAAATCTAGAAACATTCATGAGAGTTTGCAAATCAAAAAGCATAAAAATGCCATAAACGACAGAACAGATACACAAAATATATCACACATTTATTATTCCATAATATAAAATTGTTATTGGTTGGGCCCTGTACTGCATTGGCAATCAAAAAAACATCCTTTCAGAGTACAACACACACATATTTCTGACCTCGAGAAGTGTTTATTCAGATTTACATGCACATTAAAGAAACACATGTACACGTGTGTATTATTATTACAATATACATTTATTAAACAGTATATGCAATGTCAATTGTTCGTACTTGTATATAAAAATAATTACTGTTAGCACCTTTTATAACAAGTTTAATTATCACAGAAAGTTGTTAAAACAACATTTAAGGAACAACAAAAAATTTTTTTATCTTTTGAGTAGGTAAGTATTTCCTTGTTGTTTTTTTAATGTATTTGTTTGTAATAATATTAAAATAAAAATTGTTTGTCATTTTACAGCTAATATGATTTTCCAATTAGGAAAACAAAGATTAAAAATAATTCATTTGTAAAACAACTAAAAACACAAAAATGCAAATTTTCACTTAATGTAAGTTTTGCTAAAAAAATCTACTATCAACTCATTATTAAGTTTTATCAATTTTTATAGTTTTGACCAACAAAAATTCTGAAGATGACTTTATAAATAAAGTCGAAACGTAAAAATGTTTTTAATTTAACCAAACCTGATTCCACAACCAAGCCGAGAATAACCATGAAAAATATACAATCATATATATAAGAAACGGCTAAGAAAGAAGAAGGAAAAACAAAGGACCTTCACAAAAATTATATATATATATATATAACTATGCTTATTTGATTACATTTTCATTTATACGTTTTGATTTACATTTTATATTTGTCATTGTTTTCTAATTGACAACCAATTGTCATATTGTTATTACTTTTATTTCATTGTATGCCACTACTACCAAGAAGATTTTCAATTTTTCAATACATTTGTATATTGAATTGTAATATATTATATGGGGTACTTCGAAGATATTACTAACAACTATGGCAGACACACAACCATCTTGCTGAAGAAATGGTTGACAACATCCGACAAAATTGCAAGATTGAAGAACAGGAGGAGTTTCTTACTGAGATGCAGGACGAATAACATCATCCCGAAACACATTACACAAGGTTCCAAGAACATCATCCCGAAACACATTATATATATACATATATATGTATTGAAATTGAAAATCTTCTTAGTAGTAGTGGCATACAATGAAATAAAAGTAATAACAATATGACAACTGGTTGTCAATTAGAAAACAATGACAAATATAAAATGTAAATCAAAATGTATAAATGAAAATGTAATCAATAAGCATAGGACAGTCGGGATTACTTATATAGTCACATCAAAAGGCTTGGGATCTACCACAAACTGTTCAGTCAATGCAATTATACAACCAACAACGACGCAACTATGTAATGAAAAATTAAGAGTAGAACTGTTGATATTATAACAATATAGAATGTAAAATCAGTCATGTATAAATGTAAATGAAAGCAATAAGCAGAGGACAATCGGCATTACCTATGTAATCCTATCAAAATGGCCTAGGTGTACCTAAACAATACAATTTGATTGAAATACATAAATAATCAACGATGCAACTATGTATGTGTTAAGATGTATTTGTAGCTACAGACATATATGTTTCTGAATAAATAAACTACGTAAACTTAGTTTCAAAAATTATTTAATAATATCACTACAATATTGTTTCGCCAAACTTTGGCATCATCAGGTTTCTCATCACCTGATGATGCCAAAGTTTGGCGAAACAATATTGTAGTGATATTATTAAATAATTTTTGAAACTAAGTTTACGTAGTTTATTTATTCAGTTAAATATGGAGTTTCAACATGTATCAGCCTCATCAATTAACTATATATGTTTCTACCTAGTTTGGTTTCGTCAGTGCAGCATAACAAAGAAGGTGTATGTTAAAGCATTAATATGTGTTGAATAAAAAAATATAGTATTACCTTAAAATGTCAAATCCAAAATGTCCAAGTGTAAAACAACTGTGCACTTACATACATATATATATATATACAGGGTGAGTCATTAGTAGCCGCTTCTTCGATTGCTCTTTTGTGTTTCAAATAAAAGAAAAACCAATTAGTGGAAAATCCATGGTTGCTTGTGGCACATATTGTAAAAATACTTTAAGCTCTGACGCACTTCCGGTTTCACCGGAAATGCACGGCACTTATTTTTTTTAAATGACTCACCCTATATATGTTTGGATTTTCTTGTACTGCTTTAAATTGTCTGTTCAACTGCTTTTTCTTTTTCATAATTGAGCCTATAGTTTTTGAGTTATTAATTTTTTTTTGAAAATATTTGACCAAAACACATGTTCAGAAAAAAAATCATTTTTACATTGTTTTTAAAAGTAAGAACATTAACTTTGTTGGTGCTTGTAGCCAAGAAAATTCTGCATCATTTGATAAAGTTGCACTCGACAATACCTCAAAAAACTTTGTTTTTTCCTGAAATTTTCACATACCAAAAACTACGGGCGCTGTTGTTCTGTGCACCAAAATATTCGTTCAACCAATGGAAGGCAGGAATGACGCCCGACTTCCTTAGTCAACTGTCAAACAAAGTAAACGTTAAATCCAACTATCCCAAAAGTAATAATTTTACAGAATGAAGAGCATCGCATTTCAATTTTTAATTCCGGCAATGTCCAGTTGAAGTATTTAATTTTTGACTGTAGTGCAACCGCAGACACGTGTTTCAGACTCGTTGGTCATCGTCAGTACGGTGTAGCCAAGTAATAAGGTGGGATATCCTTGGAGATAGAAACAAAAGGAAGACCATCGGGAAGACAGACCACCAATTGCAGCTTAAATGTCAGAAGATCCTCAGGTCTGAGTGACAACAACTGACACCGCCGCGAGGCAGACAATGTCAACCCGCGTGCCGTCCAACCCAGGAATGATAAATCAATAATCAATCAATTTATTGATTTATCATTCCTGGGTTGGACGGCACGCGGGTTGACAATGTCTGCCTCGCGGCGGTGTCAGTTGTTGTCACTCAGACCTGAGGATCTTCTGACATTTAAATATAAATCAATAATAAATCAATTTATTGATTTATCATTCCTGGGTTGGACGGCACGCGGGTTGACAATGTCTGCCTCGCGGCGGTGTCAGTTGTTGTCACTCAGACCTGAGGATCTTCTGACATTTAAGCTGCAATTGGTGGTCTATCTTCCCGATGGTCTTCCTTTTGTTTCTATCTCCAAGGATATCCCACCTTATTACTTGGCTACACCGTACTGACGATGACCAACGAGTCTGAAACACGTGTCTGCGGTTGCACTACAGCGGATTAACCCGACATTCTTTTTCCTATTTTTATTATGTATCCGTGATATTTTCTTTATTGATATATATTGTTAGAGTTCAACTGTTGACTCTAATAACGTTATTGTAGAATTTATTTATATGAAAATTTAGTTAATTATTGAAGAACTTAGATGATAATAATATGGACAAAAGTAGTTGAAATTGATGTGAGAATTTATTAAGTTATTGTACAATGATATTGTTTGGTATGATGCATTACTTGATGGACCGACTGGTATATTCACATGTTGACTAGTTTCATTTTTCATTAGGTTTTACCATAATCTGTAAAGAAATTTAAATGTTATTATGGTACTATAAGAATTATTGTTATTTTGTAAAAACTAGTTTAAATGACGTTAAAGAGGTGAAAGATGCTTAAAAATTGAATATTGAAAGATAAATAATTAAAATTGAGTGAAAAGTACATTTTAAATATCATACAACCGGATGGGAGAGTTAAGTGTCAAAAGTGACATTTGGTTTATAAAATTTCTAAGAATGCATATTTTTAAGTACTAAAGGTATAGGAAAGCTTAATTAAAATTTAAAAGAATTAAAATAATGAAATTTATAAAGTTAAAATAGTATAGAAAATGGTCAAACAGATTTAAAAACTATATTGTTTGAAAAAAGTATGTAGAAGATATCTATTGGCTGAATTAAAAAATTGTTAAAGATCACCAAGGAGAATTATTAAAAAAACAAATGGAACAGAGAGAATTTTATGAATTCTTAAGAGACGCGTATGCGTTTGTAGAAGAAATTTAAATATTTATGAATATTAATGGTAAAATAAACCAGAATTAATTGAAAAGTGTATGAATTAAATAATCATACATGTAAGAAAATAGTGAAGTGATATAAAAGTAATTGGTAAAATTTTTAAAGAAATTTAAGCTTGTTAATTGGAATATTGAAAGATTACTTACCATTTTGAAGGATAATATTTAATAATTGAAGAGTTTGTTAAAAGAATATTGTATATCCAGAAGCTTACAATAGAATCGTTGAAAATCCAGTGTCCACAAATCCAGGAAACAGTGCTTTATTTCAGCTGTAATAATCCATTGGAAGAATACCAAATATAAATATTTATTGTGAGATACAGGAGTTCCATTAGCTGTTCCAGGGTGAATTGCGTTAGCATAGTGCAAGTTGGGAAGACTGTTGTCCGGTGAGAAATTGCAGTTATTGGTTAAAATTCCGTTGATGTCATCTTTCCGAAGAAATTAAACATATTTCCAAACCAAGTATCCAGTAGGACAGTTAGATCGAGAATGCCATCCAGAACAGGAGTTTTCTAGGATAAAAAAAGGATCGTAATAACATCATTGAAAAACAAGAAGTATACATAAATTAATTTGGCCAAAAGGTTGTATATGTAGTGTATTAATTAGAAATTTATCGAAGCTAATAGAAGCTTACAATTGTTATAAAAGTTGACAAATTTACATTTTGAACAAGTTACATAAATTGATAATGTTAACATTTAAATTTCACAGTGATATAGCCATTGAATTTTAATTTCTAAATTTCCATACCAAAGAAATATTATTCATATCTAGAATTATACAATTACATCATAAATATTGTCTTAATTAATTAATGTGTATAAATTTAAGTGAAATATGGTGTATTTGTATATTTGAGGGTATGTTTTTATAAAAATAGAATAGTATTTACCTTCGAGGTTGTTTGATAAAGTATCCACTATAATAGATCCATATTAGTACCATCTACGTCAATTAAATTGGTTTATAATAGTTAGGAAACTGAGATTTATTTGTTATACATTTCACTAAAACGTTTATATTGGCATTTAGGTTGTTTATTAAATAGTATGAGATTTGAATAGTTCTATTATTGAAGTAGTGTTTTGGTAGACTGATGGTCATTTGACAGTAGTATTGATGTATAACCTTAAAAAGAAAAACCAATAATTATTTAATTTGAAATATATTTTTAACGTTGATTGATTGCTTACCTGATGCAAGTATTGGGGTAAATAATAAATAGAGTATTAATAGAACAAAGTGTTTTTAACCGGACCTTCTACACGATCCTAAGAATACATATTATATTTATTAAAAAAAGCAATTATTAAGTATGAACATTCCTAATTTTGAAGTATTGAGTTAGTACCAACTTCTAAATAAAAAATTATCAAATTGGTGTATATTGGGAAGCGTAAGTGAAAGGAATAGTTTAAAGGTAATATTTTTATTAAAATATTATGAAAGATTAATGGATAGTATATTTATAAATAAAAAAGTCTCATGTTCATAATTATATAGACTGAGTTAGATCCGGAAGCAAATAAACGTGTGACAAATTTAATAAGAGTTTTATATTATTAATAATACCTTAAGTAGGTGTTTTTTTATCATTTTTGGCTGGCCCAACATGGGGCATTTATAATAGGATTGATAAGAAAATATTAATAAAATCATTAGCGGTGGTTTTTTATCATTTTGGCGCATAGCAACGTGGTGCGATATTGGAGATAGCACATCTATCACCAATATTATATTTATTAATACTTAAAAACGAAGGGTAATTATTTAAAAAAATTGTAAAAGGTATTTGTTTTTTTTTTAAAAAAAAGTATAAAGGTATTATTTTCTTTAGGTGATTGACAACATTTAACACAATTGTTGGGATAGTAGAGGGTAATCATACAAATAATAATAACTATACAGGATGATTTCTTTATTTTGGTACAGTTTTATACATTTATGTGGATTACATTATAAAAGAATGTTATAATACAGTACATTATAGAGTGTGTGTAAATGCTTATTTAAATACAGTGACATTAGAAATATTGTAAGTGATTTATATAATGATGCAAACACGTAGCAGAAAAGGGGATAAAGGAGATGAGGAAGCCTCAGATAGTGGAGATGAAACTTATCAGAGTGAACAAAATCCGGTGATGGATTTGCTGTTAAAGATGAGAGAAGATATGAAAAATTTACAAGAGACACAGGATTTGAATATGAAAAATTTAAGAGAGGATATGAAGAAAGATTTGGAAGAAAATAGTAAGACTTCACAAGAAAAACAGGATGCTAATATAAAAAATTTAGAGAAAGTTATTAAGAAAAATATGGAGGATTTAGAGGAAAGGAATGTAGAGAAAATGAATCAGTTAAAAAATGAGTTTAAAGAAATGGAAAGTAGATTAGTTTCAGATATATTTAAACGAACAGAAGAACAAATGGTACTAGTTAAAGCCGACATAAATAAAGAAGTTACTAAGATAGTAAACACAAAAGTAGATATTTTATATGAGGTGTTGAAAACAGATAAGAACAAATGTGAAAATGTAGGAAAAATGTTATTAGAGGCGATAACCAGGAATGAAGAGGTTTGTAAGAAAAGGAAGGAAGAGTTACTTGTTAATTGTGAAAAGGAATTAGAAAAGAAATTGGGAACTTATGAAAATACATTTATTACTGAAGTTGCAAATTTAAATCAACATAAGACAGAAGAGGTTAAAATGTTACAAGAGAATTTACAGCAACAGGAAGTTAAAAGAAAATTATTAGAAGAAGAAATCAAAAAGATATCAGTCAACATAAGAAGCATAGGATCAAGTTCTACAGTAGCACATCAATGTTCTAATTATACTAAAGTGGAGAACATAGCTCAATTTGGGGCAGATAAAACAGGGATACATCCGATGACGTATTTAAGGAATATTATGAAGTATTTAGAGGATATTCCGTCTTTAAAACATCAAATGGAGGTAATAAGATCTACGTTGAATAATAGTGCGTTAGAATGGTTTCAGAGAATTGAGGATAACTGTCAAGATATAAATCAATTTGAAGATATGTTCAAGAAAAATTTCTGGAATGAGTCTCATCAGAATAAAGCAAAAATTAGATTATTAACCGCAAAATATAGACATGGTAATTTGACAAGAGAGGCTTATGCTTCTAGGATATATAATCAGTGCAAGTATGTTAGCGATCTTAATGAATACATGATTGCTAGTCAATTGTTAAATCACTTTATTTTTACTGATACACAAGCCATAATTTGCCAGAAGGTGAATGATATGGACTCTTTAATTGAAATATTACGTAGACTAGATGATTTTAATGATGTTAATGCGAATAGTTATTCTTCTTTACCTAGAAACAATTTCAATAATGGTAATCAACGCATAAATAATAATGGTAGGTCAAATTATTTTAATAATACTGATTTTAAAAATGGTAATCAACGAGATCAGAATAATTATAATGGAAATTATAGAAACCAAAATTATAATAGATCATCACCAAACACCTATAGTCAGAATACGCAAATACGAGGAGGGTTTAATAATTATAGCAATAGGAATGGTAATAATTATCAATCAGACCCTAGGAACTATAATAATGATAAAAGGTATACACAATATTCTGGAACAGATTATTATACTCAGAATAGACAAACTTATGGTAATAAACCTAAAGAAAATCAGGGAGAAAATAGACAAAGACCTATACATAATATTAGATGGGTAGATAATGATAGAGATAATGCCAGAAATGAAAATGATGAGTTAAAAAAAACGCCGATTTTGAAGGAGGATGCATATCTAAATTCAAAACCGAGCACGTCACAATCTTAAAAGAAGATATAATTAATCAACCCAATTTTATTACTTTACAAACAATTAAATTTTATCAAAGACCTGAGAGTATATTTGAAAATAATGAAGAAGTATCTATAGTACAAGATTTTGGTTTGCCATTTATTAAGATAGAAATTGAGAATATTGTTTTTACATGTTTGATAGATAGTGGTTCAGAGATTACATTAATACAAGAGAGTAAAGTTAAACAAGTCAAAGGGTATTTAAATAGTGTGGTTAAGATAAAAGGAACTGATATTATTACAGCGAATAGAAAGAAGATGGGAACAATAAAACAATGCTTTTATACAGAAGTGATTATAAGTAAAGAAAGTTATTTTATGCAATTTTATGTCCTGGAAAATTTATTTTATGATTGTATAATTGGTATAGATAATATTAGAAAGTTAGGAATGGCTATGAATTTTGAAGAAGGTAATATTTATATAAAAGAGAATATATGCAAAATAGTAAAAGAATTAAGTGAAGAAGAGAAAAATGTTTATAATGATTATAAGAAGAATATATTAAGTATAGAAATGAATAATTTAATAATTGAAAATGATAATGTACATGATAATATTGATAATGAAGAATGGAATGAGAATTATGATGAAGAGATGGAAGAGGAATGTATAAATGATACGATAAATAATTATGAAGATATTGAAAGAAAAATTAAATTACAGGACATAAAGGATAAAGTTATGGAGCATAAGTTAATAGAGATTTTATATAGGAATATATCGTTAATTAATGAAGAAATTGTTTTCGCAAGAAATTATGAACATAAACTAGTGGTTACTGATGATTCACCATTGACTTGTAAAAATTATCCTATACCGTACTACTATCAAGAACAAGTAAATAAGGTGTTGAAACGTTTAGAAGATTCTTGTATTATAGAAAGGTCTAATAGTTATTTTATTAATCCTATAGTTATAGTGAAGAAGAAAGACGCATCTTTACGAATCTGCCTTGACGCTCGCTCATTAAACCTAAGATTACGTTCTGAGCACGAAACACCTCAAAACATAGATGTATTATTGACAAAATGTGGTAATAAAAGTGTTTATAGTAAGTTGGATCTTAAAAATGCATTTTGGCTAATTAATTTAGATGAAGAATCTAGGAAATATTGTGGATTCAGTGTGAATGGTTGTGTATTTTCGTTCCGCGTGGCTCCGTTCGGCGTGAAGACCTCCCCTGCAGCTTTAATTAGATTTTTACATAAAATACTTGATAAGTATGAAGAGTTTGCATTACATTATCTCGATGATATAATAATTTTTTCCAATAGTTATGAAGATCATATTAAACATTTAGATATTATAATTACTACGTTAAGAGAAGAAGGAATGAAATTGAACTTAAAGAAATGTCAATTTTTTAAGAATCAAGTAAATTATTTAGGATATGTTGTGACTAAAAAATGTATACAATTGGATCCACAAAGATTAGATGAAATTAAAAATTTTCCACGTCCTACAAAATTAAAATCATTACGAGGATTTCTTGGTATGCTGAATTATTACAGGAAATTTGTACATAATTTTAGTGAGAAAACTTTACCTTTATTACAGTTACTTAAAAAAGGAAACAAATGGAATTGGAGTGAAGAATGTGAAGAATGTTTTGTGAAGTTAAAAGAAAATTTTGTGGAAAACCTTCATTTAGAACATCCAGATTTCACTTTACCATTTATTGTACGTACCGATGCTTCAAATCATACTGTTGCCGCAGAATTGATACAAATCAAAGATAATCAAGAAGTACCTATATATTTTATTTCTAGAACACTTAAACCATGCGAAAGTCGATATTCCACCTCAGAACTCGAAATGCTGGCAATTATTTTTTCAATTACTAAATTAAGATACTATTTAATTGCTAAGAGGTTTATCTTAGAGACAGATCATAAGGCATTAGTGAACATTATGAATACACGATTAAATAATAATAGAATATATAGATGGACTTTGATTATACAGCAATATGATATGGAAGTAAGATATAGGCCTGGTAAAGAAATGATAACAGCAGATGTACTAAGTAGAAAAGATGGAGTTAATAAAAGAACTAGTTTAGAAGTTAATTTGGTAATTTTGAATCAATCGGGGATTTTATCTTTGGAATATCTTAAAAACATACAGAAGTTACC
Source organism: Amphimallon solstitiale (assembly GCA_963170755.1). Taxonomy (NCBI): domain Eukaryota; kingdom Metazoa; phylum Arthropoda; class Insecta; order Coleoptera; family Scarabaeidae; genus Amphimallon; species Amphimallon solstitiale. The sequence continues at coordinate 9,144,344 of OY720677.1, forward strand.
TATGTTTGATGATATAAGAAAAATATTGGAAGAAGTAGGGGATTTTAAGGAAATGACTATAGAAAAGGAGATAATTATAAAGAAAATTGGTAAAACTGAAGTTTTTGTAACAAATGAAGAACATACTAGAGAGATAACTAATTATATACATGAAAAGTATTTGCATATTGGGGCACGAAAATGCTGGTTGATATTTAGGGAAGCTTTTTATTGTAAAAATGATGAAAGAATAATAAAAAGTGAAATTAAGAAGTGTCGATTATGTGAATTGGCGAAAGATAAGAACATTACACATCAAAATATAAGTAAAAGCATAATGGTAAATGACAAGTTAGAATTGGTATCTATCGATTTTTTATCTAATTTGTTGCCAAGCACAAAAGGATATCGACATGTACTAATTATTTGTGACATTTTTTCTAAATTTGTAAAATTGGTACCAACAAGCAAATGCAATACTGAAACTGTATTACAATCGTTACAGGAGTATTTTTTTATGTATGGGAAGCCTTTAGCTATATTATCAGATCATGCTAGTTATTTTAATAATGACAGATATAAGGAATATTTGAATAATCAGGATATTAAAGCTTATTTTTCCTCGTATAGACATCCTCAAGGAAATCCAACAGAAAGATATGTTAGGGAAACTTTAAAATATTTAAGAATATTGTTAACAGATAAACATAATAGATGGGCGAGATATCTTGGTCAAATTGAGAAGGTAATGAATCATACGCATAGTTCAGTACATGATTTATGTCCAGTAACGGTATTTTTGGGAGAAATGCCCGAAAGACCATGGGATAATCAAGAAACAATCGATTTAAGTGAAAGGTATGAATTGGTGAGGGAAAGATCAAAACGTAAGAAAAAAATATGGGAACAAAAACAAATGGAGAAACAGAAGAAGTTTAAAAGTTACGAAATAGGAGATTTAGTTATTGTGAAGAATTTGAGGGTTACTGATCGAAAGAAAAATATTATGGGGAAGTTGTTAAGGCCATATATCGGACCATATAAAGTTAATCTAAAGTTAGGAGAAAATACTTATGAATTAATAGAACCAAATACAAATTATATTAGAGGTAGATATCATGTGTCAATGCTACAAGATTATTATAAAGATATATGTAATAGGAATGAATGAGTAAAACCAGTATAGGACACATAAATGGAGTATTGTAAATAGTAGTTTTGAGTAGAATATAAATTCACATAAAAATATTGGGTTGATTAAATAATATGAGTTTTGAAAGTACATAGATAGTTTAATGTGATAAAGTTATTTGTTTTGTTAAAAATATAAATTTGAATAAAACTTTGTTATTATCAACTAGAATGCTTGCATATGGGTATAGTAAACAGTTAATTGTGTTCATAGTAATTTCAAAAGAATAGTTTTGCATAGAATACTTTTATAAAGGTTGTTTAATAAATATAAATTTATATAGAGGCTAAAATTTATATTTATTAAAAAGGGGCAATTGTTAGAGTTCAACTGTTGACTCTAATAACGTTATTGTAGAATTTATTTATATGAAAATTTAGTTAATTATTGAAGAACTTAGATGATAATAATATGGACAAAAGTAGTTGAAATTGATGTGAGAATTTATTAAGTTATTGTACAATGATATTGTTTGGTATGATGCATTACTTGATGGACCGACTGGTATATTCACATGTTGACTAGTTTCATTTTTCATTAGGTTTTACCATAATCTGTAAAGAAATTTAAATGTTATTATGGTACTATAAGAATTATTGTTATTTTGTAAAAACTAGTTTAAATGACGTTAAAGAGGTGAAAGATGCTTAAAAATTGAATATTGAAAGATAAATAATTAAAATTGAGTGAAAAGTACATTTTAAATATCATACAACCGGATGGGAGAGTTAAGTGTCAAAAGTGACATTTGGTTTATAAAATTTCTAAGAATGCATATTTTTAAGTACTAAAGGTATAGGAAAGCTTAATTAAAATTTAAAAGAATTAAAATAATGAAATTTATAAAGTTAAAATAGTATAGAAAATGGTCAAACAGATTTAAAAACTATATTGTTTGAAAAAAGTATGTAGAAGATATCTATTGGCTGAATTAAAAAATTGTTAAAGATCACCAAGGAGAATTATTAAAAAAACAAATGGAACAGAGAGAATTTTATGAATTCTTAAGAGACGCGTATGCGTTTGTAGAAGAAATTTAAATATTTATGAATATTAATGGTAAAATAAACCAGAATTAATTGAAAAGTGTATGAATTAAATAATCATACATGTAAGAAAATAGTGAAGTGATATAAAAGTAATTGGTAAAATTTTTAAAGAAATTTAAGCTTGTTAATTGGAATATTGAAAGATTACTTACCATTTTGAAGGATAATATTTAATAATTGAAGAGTGTGTTAAAAGAATATTGTATATCCAGAAGTTTACAATAGAATCGTTGAAAATCCAGTGTCCACAAATCCAGGAAACAGTGCTTTATTTCAGCTGTAATAATCCATTGGAAGAATACCAAATATAAATATTTATTGTGAGATACAGGAGTTCCATTAGCTGTTCCAGGGTGAATTGCGTTAGCATAGTGCAAGTTGGGAAGACTGTTGTCCGGTGAGAAATTGCAGTTATTGGTTAAAATTCCGTTGATGTCATCTTTCCGAAGAAATTAAACATATTTCCAAACCAAGTATCCAGTAGGACAGTTAGATCGAGAATGCCATCCAGAACAGGAGTTTTCTAGGATAAAAAAAGGATCGTAATAACATCATTGAAAAACAAGAAGTATACATAAATTAATTTGGCCAAAAGGTTGTATATGTAGTGTATTAATTAGAAATTTATCGAAGCTAATAGAAGCTTACAATTGTTATAAAAGTTGACAAATTTACATTTTGAACAAGTTACATAAATTGATAATGTTAACATTTAAATTTCACAGTGATATAGCCATTGAATTTTAATTTCTAAATTTCCATACCAAAGAAATATTATTCATATCTAGAATTATACAATTACATCATAAATATTGTCTTAATTAATTAATGTGTATAAATTTAAGTGAAATATGGTGTATTTGTATATTTGAGGGTATGTTTTTATAAAAATAGAATAGTATTTACCTTCGAGGTTGTTTGATAAAGTATCCACTATAATAGATCCATATTAGTACCATCTACGTCAATTAAATTGGTTTATAATAGTTAGGAAACTGAGATTTATTTGTTATACATTTCACTAAAACGTTTATATTGGCATTTAGGTTGTTTATTAAATAGTATGAGATTTGAATAGTTCTATTATTGAAGTAGTGTTTTGGTAGACTGATGGTCATTTGACAGTAGTATTGATGTATAACCTTAAAAAGAAAAACCAATAATTATTTAATTTGAAATATATTTTTAACGTTGATTGATTGCTTACCTGATGCAAGTATTGGGGTAAATAATAAATAGAGTATTAATAGAACAAAGTGTTTTTAACCGGACCTTCTACACGATCCTAAGAATACATATTATATTTATTAAAAAAAGCAATTATTAAGTATGAACATTCCTAATTTTGAAGTATTGAGTTAGTACCAACTTCTAAATAAAAAATTATCAAATTGGTGTATATTGGGAAGCCTAAGTAAAAGGAATAGTTTAAAGGTAATATTTTTATTAAAATATTATGAAAGATTAATGGATAGTATATTTATAAATAAAAAAGTCTCATGTTCATAATTATATAGACTGAGTTAGATCCGGAAGCAAATAAACGTGTGACAAATTTAATAAGAGTTTTATATTATTAATAATACCTTAAGTAGGTGTTTTTTTATCATTTTTGGCTGGCCCAACATGGGGCATTTATAATAGGATTGATAAGAAAATATTAATAAAATCATTAGCGGTGGTTTTTTATCAATATATATATATATATATATATATATATATGTATATATATATAAGTTGAGGATTGTCGTGGGTGCAGCGGCCTTTTTTTGGGACTTCACAGTTTTAAAAACAGGTAACTTAAAAATGTAATTAAAAAACACATATTTTCTTTTTTATTCTTTGTAACGTTTCGGCTAAACATCTATGTTGCCTTTTCAAACTATCTATAATTATTTTAACAAATTAAAATACAATAAAAAGGATATAACTCTATAACTAACACTTATCTGTTGTTTTTTTATTTAATTGTAATGGTGAATATAATAATACGACACATATACAAGTAATATGCTTTTCTTCTTGAATTCGTAAACTGTAAACAGTTTACGAATAACAAGAAGCAGAAGCAGACAGTTATCGCAGACCTGAAGATGGCAAGTGTGATTTTGCCGAAACGTCGTCAAGAAACCAGCATCGGTCTTTCCAAAGACCAAGCAGTGGAAACGCGGAAGAAAACCCGGAATCCAGTGACAACACATACTACTACCCGCGGAAACCTGAAAGAGAACATATATATATATATATATATATTATATTATATATATATATATTGTATTAGTATGTGTTGCTCCAAGTTGGGCCAGCCAAAATGTATTGGTTATGGATAAATGTCATTTACAACACATAATTTTCTACTACTATTATTGTTTTATATCATTCCTCGGCTAATACTCAAATTAAATAAATATCAATTTTTATTACTCCTTGTTTATTTTATTGAACTGGTGGGACTATATTATTTGAGATCTATACCTATACATTATAAAAATGGAAGGGATATTGTATATTAAATGTCAAAAATTTATAACCTAACTTATGAATCATTTATCATCGATTAATTTACTAAATGTTCTTTAAAAAATACTTTTATTTATCATCAGGGGTGTTTGAAGTTCGCTGTGACTGATTATTCGTTTGTAAATTGTAGAATTACGCCTATACATGTAAGTATTCCTTATTTTAATTGATCTTTTTCAAGGTAAAATAATTTTATATGGTTATGTTTTTAGTGTTCCACAACTCTTGGAAATCAGTTGTTCTGTATAAGATAGTACATAGATAATGCTACAATTGAAAGAAAACAACAATCTCAAGCTAATAATGATATAATAATGTGCTTTTCAGAATTATAAGTATAAATAATAGTTATTTAAAATTGTCTAATAACGATATATTTTCGGATGTAGGAAAATATAAAAATCGACCATTATAGATAATGACACAAGGATAGCGAGTTGGTATGTTGAACAACGAGTATGTTTTTTACTATTAACAAATAATGCTTTTCAATTTTAGTTGTGAATATTCGATTGTTGATGAGATTTCCACTGGATGAAATTTGTAATACTACTAGGTATTGCCTTTCTTACATTGTTCCCTAATTTGTATTTAAATTCAAATAGCTATAACTTTTTCTGTACATAGATTTCAATATAAATTTTATGTGAACAAACTAAATTTGCAAATAAACCGGTTATTGTAATAATAAATAAGTATCTAATACAACCTTGAATCAGTTTTAAACAAACATTTCATACGGCCTTTCCATCTGATAATTTTATTATGTATTGTAGTTTGCACGTGCCTCGATGAAGTCAATCTCAATACGATTTGCTGTCTCTTGTCTCGCCCTGGAGTTATACGCTTCCCTTCGTGCGTACAGATGATGGGTATCTCCAAACTGGCCTGCTACTAATACGTGTGGATATTGTATATTGAAATTCAGCTGTACCTTAAAATAAGAAAATACTTCCTCGAAACTGGAAAAATACTTCTGAGAACTTCCTGGACTGGATAACAGTTAAAATTTCATCGATTGTAGAAACTTAGGAATATTATCGACTCTTGAAACTGGACAATAGTTTACATCTCATCTAATAGTTAAACTTGAATAATCTTCTGGATTGGACAACGTCTTACAGGAACATACCTTTTCTGAATAATTCGTCAATTAGTTAAACTTGCGATATCTTCAGGACTGAATACTCTTCAAGACCTCTACTTCTTCTAATAGAATCCAAAATGATGTACTCACAATAACTTGGATCAGAATTTTATATTAAGGGTAAGTTTTTTATTATTTACTAAAATCTTCTTTTCCTGTGTGTACGTTCAATATTAATCTCTATAGTACCCTTTCATAAATCTATAATAAGCTTTCGTTTCCACTCAATGTTGGAAATTGAAAATAAATTTGTTTACACTTTGAATTCTGTTATATGAACACTTTTATTACGTTTTAATAACTCAAAATTATTATATTTTGTACAATTTCCGATATTCTTTTCGCAACACCGAAATTATACAACCGCACTTTATTCATAAGAAAAAATTATCTATTTATTATTTTTTCCTAAACAATTCCCTTGGCAACCTTTATAACTTTTTCAAATTCTCCAATCAGAAATCTACACCTACCTTAATAATTCAAAATATCTCTTTACTATTTACTTTCGAATATTTACATCCCTTTAATGTATTACTACGTATATTAATTATTCTTCTTACATTTTAAAAAACCTAATTGCAAAGCATTTTACACACTTGTCATTCAATTTAAAAAATTCCACTACAGGAACTGTCAAAATTATCCTTACATTTACACCTGTTCAAATAATGGCGGGAAATTTAATTCAAATTAGTTTATACTCTAAATCAATTATTTACGTCTACAATACTTGTCATATCATCGTTAATTAAACAATCTTGAACATAAAACATAATACATTATATTTGACAACAATAATAATATTTTTTCATTTCTCCTCAACAGATTCTAAAAATACAAACATAGAAGAAAGAAAACCTTATTTTTCCTCTACGACAACCAGAACATCAAGAAAATCTCATCAAATTATGAATATTTAAGAATCATTTAAATTATTAATCCTTTATTGATAAAAATATAGTTTTAAGAATTGAAAAATCATATGTTATAACACAATTACAAACTAATAAATTGTATGGATATTAAAACCACATCAATATATGTGTGTGTATTAACCGACCTTATCAAGCCTAAAACACTATATTACACCTATGATACCAGGCCCGACACTTACTTACGAAGCCCGATTTCGGGCTTGGTAAAAACACCGTGTATATCGTTACTATTTGATGTTACCAATGCTAAAATACTTAAATTTAAATTTTCGAGAGGGCTTCATAAAGTGGTCTTATATCGCATTTTATACGCCTTTAGTTCAGCGAAACTTCGCATAGCCGGCGCTGCGGTGGTTTGTATATACACTATAGATGATCTACGCATGTTAGCAGACCCGCTGATTAAACGCATTATCCGAAGCCCTTCAGTTTGACAACACTGTGTAGGCAGAAAGAATATGTTGATATTTATTGTTCACTGAAACTTTTAAACCAAATCTTAAATAAGAAATAGATTGAAATTAAGAGCTCATTAATTAAGTCAGTATTACTCTCTTAACGTACTAATTGATATGTGAAATATAATAATTTGTTTTTCTGGAACTCATTACTATGATTTGTTTTATAAGTTATACATATTGATTGTTGAAATATAATAACATGACTTTGAGTGATAATAGGGTAGACACTACGAGTACTTACATCTTACACCAAAATGTTGATTCTTGTTTTTACCAGAACTATCACGTTATTTATTGTCTTTTCTAAACAATATTTTGGCTATTTAGATCATAAACTACAAAAAATACCCTATTTAAATATTTGTTTGAGAAGTAGGCGAATAGTTATTAGTTCTTTATAAAATGTGAATTTACAATTTGACTAAGCTAGAAAAATTGTATTTTTTGATTCAGTTCCATAATTTAAATAAAGAAATGATTTGATGCCTTAATTTTGTTTCTGTAATATGATTTTGAGATATTTAAATCAAGCAGGACATAATCATCAATTTTATTGTGGGGCACAAATGTATTCCGCACTGTACGATATTATTATTATATTATATTTATACTAACACAAGGAAAATAATTATGGGAAGTAATAATAGAATAAAATGCAGGAAATATTGAATAAGGTGAAAACACAAATTTCACAACAACTGGATGTTTAATAATAATAAAAAACTCAAACAGACAAGAAAATTGATTTCACCTATTTTTTTTTCTAGACACGCTTCAAAGTCTGCTTTGATGATGCAGCTTTGTCATCTTCATTTTAGTGTTCCGATTCAGAGCTATAATAAAGATCTCTGTGTAGCTCAATTTCATTTAGACTTGTTCCCTTAAACTCGTTTCCTTTACCTTTATCCATTAATAACAGTATTTTTGCAACTTTGGCTGTCTGATAAATGTCTTGTGGTAATCTTAAAAAATCTGTAAAACTCCGTATGGGTTCTTTTTGTGTGGCCCATAAAGCTTGTGACTTGTTCCATTTCGTAATCTTCCTTACTCATTAGCTGTGAAGTCGTTGCTATGTATTTTCGTAACCTTGTAGATATTAAAAGCATTGGCTTTAAAGCCCCACAATTTAATGCTAATTTTCTAATAACATTTGTTCCGCTCATCCACCTACGAGTATCTTCTGACCCCGGATTGGGGAACTACATTGCTGCTTTCCCTAACTTTCAACAAGCATCTTATACATTTTTCTTTCTTACTTATTATTTTTTCATGTGTACTGAGGGATTTTAAGAACGCCTCCTAATTACAATTTTTATTACCACTACTTGCATAAGTCTCTATTTTTAAATACTGAACGTCGCCTATTCGTTTTCGGTTAAACATGACTGTTAAGGTCAAGACGCATTCAGTTAAAATTTTATTTTTCATTTTAATCTGCATATCTGATGGTAAATTATTTAGTGTGTTTTATGCGTTATCCGCACAGTTATATAAATATAAGTGGAATATTTTGTATATCGTTTATTAGAGGTAATTACACTGGCGTTTGCCATTGTTTTTCTTTAAGACTATTTAAAGCTAAACTAGCCAACTCATTGCACCAGTGACCCTGAATCAATTTCTTCAGTTCTTTTATTTCCTTCTTTCGTTCTTCTCTATCTGTCCAAGAAATGTTAGGTAAATTTCGTTTTTCTATGGCAAGTTTAAATGCAACGTCATACACTATCTTTAAGGATGTTCCCATGTGCAAAGAAATCGAAGGAGCATTACAGCAATTTGTCCCAGGGTCAAATCCACTTATTTTTTTAGCTGCTATTAGGAGATATGTAAACATTTCTGGTTTAAAGGCGTCAAATAAGCCTACAATATCCTTATTTATCGATTTTAAAGCTCTTAATAGTCTAGGAAGTCCTCTCATCTTGTTTGAAACTACAATAACCATTTGTTGTCTTTTATGAGTATTTAATAAAAATTCTCCATATAAGCAAATTAAAGGATCATTTTTTGCGGTAAAACATGTCATTTGCACAAATTATTTCAAACACCTCTGATTTTACACGCGAAGTCTTTAGAAAATCGAAATTTCTTGAGGTAATAGAAGCCATAAATGTTTGTGAGTTTGTTAAGCATTTTTTGCTTACTTTCTCAATATCCGCTGGTTTGCTTTTACATGTTTTAACATGCTTAAATAATAGTTTTCGAGAGTAATGACCCAGACAATATGTACAAACAAAGTACTCAACATAAAGATTTTACGAATATCTTACTGGATTTAAAACACCTTTCTCTACCCTTAAATCTTTTTTAAAGAAGAAGCTAAAGCCAAACGTTTTTTACTGCTTGGCATATAACTCTGAAGCAGCAGCGCAGTACGTCAAATATTTTATGCGATCAACATCAAAATGCTGTTTGGTTTTCCAAACATGTTTCATAGTTTGAGGTTTCATATATTTTTTTTTTTGATGTCTTGCACTTCAAGCCATCTTTTACACTTTACAATAGCAAAACAATATTATCGCTCACAAAAGATCGAGAAAATAACAAGCGTCGTTATTGTGCTTCCGCTTGTAGCTTGTAGAAGCATACCTATATACATATACTTTTACAAATGAGCGATTTAGCAAAATACCGAAAAATTCACATCAAACTCGGAATGCGATGTGTGTATGTTTTTTTAACGAAAAAAAGTTCATGAATTTGCTTTCGGACAAAAAGAAAACCATAACAAATGACACTGCATGTCTCTGCCATCTTCCGGAGAATAGTTAAACTAGCGTTTGGATTCATTTCTTAGCTTTTTATTAAAAATTAGTAATGGTAGCGCCATCTATGTATACAAATGCAAATTGATGACCTTCAAGACATTTTGAAGGACATTTGGCGCGCTCTTAAGGCATAAAATTTACATGTTTTGATTTTTAACGCCCGTAAATTTTATTAATTTTAACTTTATTTATTAATTTAAGAAAACTTCTGACGGATACAAATTTCTCATTTCAACTACTGCGATACTGTGTATGGTCCCTGTCTTTATTCTCTCAACAGATATCGTATACAGAGGGTTCAGAACAGTTGTTTGAGGTTTGTGTTTGATTTTAAGTTCCGAGACCACGTATCTGATAAACTACAGCTGATTGGGTGGCTGAATATGGAGAACTGTCGCAGACTGCATTATGCCGTTCTTGTACACTCGGTGGCCACGACATTCTCTCCGGCTTATTTGTCTTTGAAGTAGTTGAAGCATTATGAATTGCATAAGATCAATACTAGGTACAGGTACCGTTTTGTTATTCCGAGTCATCGCACAACAATGTTCAAACGATCGTTCTCCTACACTGCTTCAACTACCTTCAATACATTAAGTAATAACTTCAAACAATTACCTACTACTACATTTGAATCAGCTTATAAGCGATCTCTACTTAGCAGCTAACGCTAAGGATTTCTGGTATTGGTTTTTCAGCTTGTTATATTAGGTATTTTATAAATGTGTATATTTTTTGTTTTTTTTGTACTTATTGATGTTACTGCTAAGGTTAAGTGTAAATAGCTTCGGCTAAACTTCGCCTTTACTAATAAAGACATTATTATTATTATTATTATTATTATTATTATTATTATTATTATTATTAACTGTGGAAGTAAAAATGCTATTTTTGGGTACATTTCTCTCCCGTCAAAACCTTATCAAACTCAGCCTTAAACCAACACAGTGATAGGCACTGATACTAGGAATTAGAAAGTTGTGAAACTTTTACAATTGAAGACCTTGGTGAAAGATGGGGGATATGTGTAATTTTTCTGAAAATTGAGATATTGACAGATATGAATTTCAAAAGGCGGTCTTTATATCTGGTGCAAAAACGGGAAACGTGTTGCTAATTGAAACTGATATATGAAGTAAAATATCACTTATCCCATTCTGTTAAACGCTGCAAGAAGGGTGTTCATGTACCGTTCTTGCACCTTATAATTGCCTCATAATAAAGTATGGATGCGCATATCCCTCTACTGCAAACGCCAGACGCCTTGTTGCTTCTGCTATTATTGAAAAACCACGTGCTCTAGTTGCAGGTCTCAACAAGTTTAGGTTATGCCGGGCATATCATTTAAAAAAAAAACTTGAAAAAAGTAGCGAATTATAATGAATCGTCACAGTGAAAGTGAGTTAAGTGAACCTTTTGAAAGTTCGAGTAGTGATTATAAACCATCAGATGAAGACAGACCTAGCTCATCTGATTCTGATGCCCAAGTGATGGTAGAAACAGTAGCTGTTGAGGATAATGGTGAAACTAGCGTCAAACGTGGGCGGAAATGCACAAGGAAAATAGCAGAGTGGGCTAGGAATGTACAAAAATTTAAAAAGGCCAGAGGTGCAACTTACATATCTGCCTCAACAGCAAAATCGGTATTAGAAAGAAAATAATGATAATAAACCAAAACGTCAAAACTCTTTATTTATTTAGTGACAACTGCTGCGCACAAAACAAAAACAATACACTGATTAGATTTTTGGTTACATAATGTTATACGGGAAGGTTTGAATCAATAATCTATCGTTATCCTGAGCTAGGACACAGTTTTTTACCTTGCGATCGCTACTTTGGTATAATAGAAAAAAAGAAAAGGAGTTTTGACAGTTTTTTTTACCACAGCATTATATGAATATAGTGAAATCAGTATCTAAAAATTTACGTGTAATACCTGTCAATCAAACGATGATGTTTAACTACGTTGACCATTTAAAACAATTTTTTATGCCCGTTCTAAAAGCAGCCTCTAAAGAAAAGTTTTTAATTACTTCGCATCGTGTTTTTAATATGCAAAAAAATTAAAAGGGGTTGAATGTACCACATCTGCCTCAGCTTCGGTTTTTACCTACTTTACTATGCTAGAAAATGAAGCAAATCCGAATCTAGATTTGGTACCAAACTATTACAGTGATAAATTGCCTATCAAATTTCTAAAATACCAAAACGTGTTGTTACTAGCCGAAGAATACGTGGGAAAAAGTGATATGTATTTTTACCACTCTCTTCTATCACATAAAGCTATAACAGAAGACATAAATTCCGATGTGACAGATTCTTCTGATTCAGACTCCTATAAAATATTTTTTCTATTCCGGTGCTATAAAGTTCACTTTACGACACCCGTTTTGGTTGCATAAAGTATTACTTTATCGCACGCTAATTTTATTTTTTTGAAGTTGGTAACAAAAAAAAATGGAACCAAATCGTATTTAAATGTCAAAATATAAGCCTTTAAAGTAACAAAAATGTGCAATAAAATTGTACAAAGAATAAAAAGCACACATGCTAACATTTCACTTACTAATTAGCAATATAAATTGTTAAGCAGAGTTGGATGATAAGTTTTCGGATGCTACTATTGACATTTACTTACCATGTTGAATAGTACAACTGTTATAAAAGTTTGTTTTGATAAATATGTAGAGAGTTTGTGGACGAAAGATTTTGTAAATTGTCTTCTGCTATTTTGCGAATCTCTGGGGGCGTACAGTTATTTATTTCGTCCTTTTTGTTGATAATTTGAAATAATTTATTGTATAAATCAGTCTGAATTTTAAACACAATTACATATAGCACAACCGATATTCAAATATTTAAAACGTTCTACTTAAAAATCAGAGTCACCAACTTCAAAATAGCAAAATTTCTAAAATATTCGAACAAAACATGTCTCTTATTTTAAGCTTTTTTGAACTTTTAATAACCGAAATAGAAAAAATAGTATAAAATACACGTTTCATAAGACATTTTGCGCACTTGTTCTTTAGAAAACTCGCCTAGCGGCTCGTTTTCTAACCTTGAACGAGTGCGCAAAAATCGTGTCTTATGAAACTTGTATTTTAATATACTATTGTACTAACTGTTTTCTTAGTGTTTTCGTTTTGCTTAAAATATTTTATTAATTATACATAGTATAGAATAATATTTAATTTGTTGTCTACTGAATGTATTTTTTGTTGATAATAATAATTATTTACTATTAATTGATGCCTATTAAATACTCTTGTAAAAGAAAAACTGTTAATGTTACTTATCCCATTCTTGCATCTATTGATAAGTGAGCAGTCGGTAGTATATCTTATCCCTTTCTTACACCACATATGAATTTTTGGCCCTATTATCATAAATTGTACTCATATGTTACTGTAGCTTAGATATAAATGTTCTACATATTTATTCAAACAATATATGCACTTTAAATACTAACCAAAAAAATTATTTTTTTCTGTCTCTCTGTAAAATTTACATTTTGTTACTTAACCCCTTCTTCCACCGAGGTCTTCAATTATAAAATACCTAAATAAGTGGATTATCGATAATCTGTATAGTAAAAGATAAGTCTTACTACAATGTACGATTAAAATTAACATAAAGTTTAAAAATGCCTGTAAATGCAATTGAAAAAATGTAATGAACTAAATATGGAGAACCTTCTTAAATAATAGTAAATATTCAGATATATACAAAAATGATATAACATGAAACAATGCGTACATATATGTTTCTGTCATGTTCTTAACAGTGTATTGGTTGGTATTGGTGCAGGACATAGACTTGAAAATTTTTCGTTTTTTCGTCATTTCATCTTTCGTCATTTCAACTTCGCAAACTGACAACAATTTGACAAAAAATGATATAACATGAAACAATGCGTACATATATGTTTCTGTCATGTTCTTAACAGTGTCCATGATTCCGTGCTAACCGCAGATAAAGAATTTCCTATTAAACCACTGTTTGGCAAATTTGCATTTACAATAAATAGCGATTTAATGAATACGTCCTGTACAAATGGCTGGATGTAAATTGGGCACTAACCTACCTGAAATTTTAATCTCGTTGGTAATTCGGGCACTAGCTAAAAATGTACTCGCAGAGGGTCTATGTAAACTGGGCACCGTATAAAGCAAACAAAAAAATAATATAAAAATAGTGTATTTCAAGTTGAAGTACAGCAAAAAGATAGAAAATAAAAAATACTTAATTATATAAAAACTATAATAAAAAAAATAGTGTATTTGAAGTCATACTGATGAATAAAATGATATACACTTCACAAAGTGTAATCGTGATATTGTTCCATTATTTAGTTGTTCACACAGTTCATTTAGAGTTTTTAATTTTTGTTTTGCGCGTGTGTCTTTAACTCTTGCTGGTGTGTGTACACTTTGAATTTTAACATAAGTGTCTATTTGAAATTCCTTAAGCTTTTCGATAAAAATATAAATAGATGGATGTGTTGAATAAAATGACTCATTTAGTTTGGAATGAAAAGCTTCGCATGCGTTTGTGGTGTTAGTGATCGATGGAGTTGCAGTAGCCCACATATGTGGAGGAAAAGGAGCATTGCCTTCTATGTATGTCTCCAATAAATAATCGGCGTATTCGTCAGCCTGTGCATGAGCAGGTTTTTCGACAAACAAATCTATGGCGAAACAATCGCCTACTTCGTCAGGATTCAAATACGTTAATCCAAATGTATATCGCAGCCATTTTCCTACTTCGGAATCTGTATTCCTAAATTCTGCTGTTAAACCCAAACTTTGGATTTTCCTGAACCAAGATTGGTGCAAATGGAAACGGCAACCATAGAATTGTGCTGATGGCCATATAGCGCGAACCGCTGTGTGAATGCTTTTCTTGTTACCTTTCAGCTTATAGGAATTACTCAAGATAAGGTTATTCGAATTACCTGAGCTCTTATAGCTGTAGTACTCTAATACGGGGAGACGTGGCGTCCTTCCTTCAGGATGGCACTACACTTATTCACTGGGTGTTCCAGGATAGGGCTTATATTAGTGTCGGGGGTTAATGAAAGAGTTGTTTCAAACCACATGAATTTATTACCACAACTCGGTCACTAATAACAATAGCCACGCAGGACTATAAAGAAATGGCTTAAGGCAACACTAAATATTAAGAGATATATACATAGATTGAAATTATATACACTGTCTACTGAGACACCTTGACCAAAGGGCTAATGATCCCACACACAGGGGGATAATAAAAAGGGGGTGGTCGCTAGATACTGGCAGTTTAATAATAGAGAGAGATATTTGAGACACTCAGTTGGGGTTCTAGGGGATAAGGCTCCCTTCGGGGTACCTAGTCAATTAACGCCTAGAATGGGTAAGGCTGCCTTCGGGTACCAAACCAACTAACTACTTCTGAGTGACGTGACGGGGCTATCTTGAGATTGCCAACCGTGCAAGCTTAGGAATCAGTTCAGTACTTACGGTTGTAACAACGGGTACGATGTGAGGTCACTTTAGCCACACGTCACAAGTCACTGGGATGGTGTATCGGCACAGGTCTGACACTTGAATAACGATCCGTGGTCTGGATCTTTGTTGAAGCACTAAGTGGCACTCACAACTTCAACAACCTCTCGTATTTGGTTGGGTCACTTTGTTCAACAACCTCTCTTTTGGTTGGGTCACTTTGTCCAACAACCTCTCTTTTGGTTGGGTCACTTTGTTCACAGCCTCACTAACAGGTCACGAATGCTCCTTGGATGTTGGTTGAAGCACGCAACTGCTGTTGATTCGGACTCTTGGTCCTCCTCGTAAGTGTTCGGCTTATCCCTTTAAGGTCCTTCCTCGTCTTCGGGTATCTTCGGGTCACCTCGGAAACGTTCGGGTTTGCTTCGTCTCGTTCGTAGAAGCCTTCCTACGCCTTCGGGTATCTTCGGGTCACCTCGGAAACGTTCGGTTTTGCTTCGTCTCGTTCGTAGAAGCCTTCCTACGCCTTCGGGTATCTTCGGGTCACCTCGGAAACGTTCGGGTTTGCTTCGTCTCGTTCGTAGAAGCCTTTCTACGCCTTCGGGTATCTTCGGGTCACCTCGGAAACGCTCGGGTTTGCTTCGAGTCGCTTCGGCTTGCTCACAGAAGTCGTCCTGCGTCTTCAGTTGTCCTCGGGTATATTCGGCTTTGCCTCGGAAACGCTCGGTTTTACTTCGAGTCGCTTCGGCTTGCTCGTAGAAGTCGTCCTGCGTCTTCAGTTGTCCTCGGGTATCTTCGGCTTTGCCTCGGAAACGCTCGGTTTTACTTCGAGTCGTTTCGGCTTGCTCGTAGAAGTCTTCCTACGTCGTCCGTTATCCTCGGGTATGTTCGGCTTTGCCTCGGAAACGCTCGGGTTTGCTTCGAGTCGTTTCGGCTTGCTCGTAGAAGTCTTCCTACGTCGTCCGTTATCCTCGGGTATGTTCGGCTTTGCCTCGGAAACGCTCGGGTTTGCTTCGAGTCGTTTCGGCTTGCTCGTAGAAACGTTGTATCAACTCTGAAGTCACTTTGGCGAAAGTTCGGTTCTCTCCAGAGAAGGGGGCTGTTGTCGCTCTAAGTCTTTAGAGGCGACTAGGTACTCAATAATAAAATTCTTAGTTTATATAACTTCTTTAACGACGTAAACAAATGACGCGGTTGCAGGTGTCCTTTCAAAAGACGCATTCTATTCGTCTGAATAACGAGTCTTTTGATTGTCAGAAGCCCTTGCTTCTCGTGTAAAATATTTTCCACTTAATGCATTGGCGACGAAATTAGTAGGTGGAGCCTGTGTGTCGTATCCAATATAATTCCCACTTGATACATTGGCGAAAAATTAGTAGGTGGAGCCTGTGCGCGATAAGTTCGTCATTGGTCACAATAACGACTGTTTGGGTTGGTTAAAGATTTTCAGTATTATTATATTTATTAATACTGTTAGAAAATACGGCAAATATATGGAAATATGCACCGTTTGTGATGATTGTTTATAACAATCATTTTCACGGATCAAAATGATTTTTAAGTCGGCACAATCTTAGCAAATATGTATTACAACAATAGATAATGTTTATTAGCTCAAACTGATCGCAAGCACGTCGTTTAATTCGTATCCAGGAGACGGCAAAGGTAACATTCTCAAAATCTAGAAAAACTTCAGCTGGTCGTAATATTGTAGAGTGACGTCGAAAGATTTCTTTTGTTACCATTTCAAATAATGTTGCATACGTTTTACTGCGTTAATCAGGCAACAAACAAAACATCAATGGAATACATTGTCCATTATTAAGTCCGTGAATTGTAAATAACTGCAAAAAATATTTTGTGCAATACGAAAATGTACCGTCCATGTACACTTTACGCATTCCACATAAACTTCTGACATTAGTTTCACAAGAAAACACTATGATAGCTCACTGGACAGTTTATAAAATCGAAACTTTCATCCTTGCTTGTTTTAACATTAGCAGCTTCCACTATATCATGGACTTCTGTATTATTTTGTGGTAACGGCCCAGGAAGAAATTTTCTCTTTGCTTTGTAAAAAATTTCTTCGGATATAAGTGAAATCTGTTATCGTAATTGTTTCCGGCAGTTCCTTAGCTAGTTCACGACGAATAATTTTCGCTGGTTTTTCGGAAATATCATCAACGGCTTTACGTTTACACGCATTAGAAATCGCTTTTCGGTTTACATTACTCTGATTCTGTTCATGATTATGTTCTAGCTGGCTGGCTTCTGCTCACTATATTTTGTGCACCAAGCCTAAACACCTTTGCGGGACAATTTAAGCATTTTTTTTGTACAACGCCAAAACACTTCGCCACTCTTCAACACTTTCTGTTTTGAAAAGGTGTACTTGTTAACCACTAGCAAACATTTTCCGTTGTTACTGTCCACGAAAGAGACCTCCATAATTCTTAACAGTGTGCAACAAAACTTGAGACTGAGAAGCGGATCTAATTTTTTACTTTAAGCAAACGCCGCAAACAAGATAAAAATAACTAAATACACAAACTAAATGTTTCCTTATATGTAGAATATATTATAGCATAATATGTACAATACAGGCCCGCCCACAATAGATGTACAAATAAAAATACATTTGAAATAATCTATTTGGTCATTAGGAAATTCCTTAATTTATTACTTTAAGCTTTAAAGCGATCATTACCCGAACGGTGCCTAGATTACCTGTAAGATTAAGCAATCCTTTTTGCAGGGCAGGTAAATCCATATACTAGGTGCCCAGTTTACATCCGTACAAATACCGTAGGCGTCTCAGATTATAATATTTGATTGTGCTTCGTCATTGATTTCATGACTTTATAAACCGAATATAAAGAAGATAGGATGAGTCCACTCAAAGATAAAAAGCATTATTTTGCAAGCCATCTAATTTTATTGTTCACAAATAATAAGTAAATTACTCACTCAAGGTTTGTATAATTGTTAAAGCTGTTTATTGAAAGAGTTCTATACGTAAGAAACTAAATTTTTTAAAGAACAAAATTATAAGTAACTACACCATTTAGCTATCACAAATATACATATATACATTTATACGTAAACGTATATGGATATATGTACGTGTTGAGATACACAGCATACACTTAGGTGTCATTACCAACAGCGAACGCACAGACACCGATGTTTCGGCCTTTGAGGCCTCTTCAGTGTACGTGGTGCTGCTGGCCACAAAACATATACATAAATAGAAGCTCAACTTAATGTATACAAACTAGAACCGTGTTTGCGCCCTCTATCGGGTTGGTTCGTACTATTTTCCAAAAGCGGTACATTTGAAACCCAGTATATATCGTTGATATTTTATTTTGTATTTTATGTATCCTTACAACGAATTTTGAAAAATTACAGATACGCTAAAATGAATTGCTAAGTTCATGCAGTCAGCCATATACCATTAAAAACAGAAAATATGAAATATGGTATGGGGCATCTGCAAAATTTAAAAAGTCGTTATAAAGAATAGCATGAAATTTAAAATCTACAAAACTATATTTAAAGAGTTGATATTGATGAAAACACAAAAGCAGGTGTCAGTGACAATTTATTTTATATTCACACATTTACTTTTACATAGTTTTTTGCTGCAATGAAATACAATATCTGCATTTGCTGGTATATGTCGTCTATCTTTCCCTTGCAGAATATTATTTACATGTTTTACGTAATTAAAGATAATAATTTTACAAAAACCCTGTATTAAATCATGAATTAAATTATTGCTGTGGTCACAGTGTTGAAAATCAAAATTACTATTTTCTTTACAATATTGTACAAGAAACTTAGATAAACAGTTCTTCTCTATTACTTGAGGTAATATGTTTCTTATTCTACTATAAACATGACATACATTAATAAATAATTTTTTGTTAATATATTTTAGCTTATGATTAACAACTCCGGTACCATAATCCTTCATAACCGTTAATTTATGAAACGTGTCACCCCTCTCCTCTGCACTGCTGGACAAATTTTGTTCACAAATTGGGCATGACTTGTAGTTGGGAGAAATCTTTTTAATTATAAAACCTACTACGTAAGCCACAGCTGTTAGATCTAGAGGTTGAGGAGGTTTTTCAATAATATTTAAAGATGGTGGCAATGAAAATTCTTTTTCTTGAGGATCCTGTAACAATAAAACTTAAATGCCCATTGTTAGTTATATACAATGTTAATATAACAACCTGATGGATAAGCTTCTCCAATGTAATTAAAATAATGGAATTGTCATCTTCGCAATTACTTCCAGGAGAATGCTTTGATGTTAAGTTATTTATTAATAAACTTTTATAAAATGGGGTAAACGCAGACACTGTAGGATTCACAAATCTGACACCTCTCTGACGAATTCTGCCGAAGAAATTTTCCAGCGGATCCTGGTTGAAGCGTCTGGCTAACATATATTTAAACCCACACACTTTCATAAGATTAAATAAATATATAAAAAATTTTATAGTTAGAATAAATTTTTTATAGATGGAGGCACCATGTATCCATTGTTGGTTTGGAATTTAATACTGGATAGTATTTTTAAAGCACTGTTCCAAAATGCAATGTGTGTACTTGAATCTGTTACAGCAACTTTCAACACGTTGCCTGCTTTGGAAAAAGTCATATTGCCATTTGGACTGTCAAATAGGTTATTGCAAAATTCCACAAATTTTGCTGTCTCTGTTGCTTCTAATGGCATCCTTATGTTCTCATTTCCTACTCTAACAGATCTTTCTAAAATTGAAGTATTTAAATAGTATATAAGGATTAAATATATTTAAAACTTACCACTCGCAGCCAAGATATTTATCCCTACTGCTACAGATCTACTAAGAGCCGGTGTACAACAGGACACCTTCATCTTTTTTATGTATGCTGGATCAACATGTGCTCCTGTCAACTTAGGCATTATCCGTAAGCTACCTAATGTAGCATCAATTTGCCATGCTTCATAGATGTGAGACCATTTTGCGGTCATCTGTCTGTTATCCATGGTGAATTTGACATCATATTTCAAGAAATTATTGCGGATCCCTTTCATCAGATGTGGTACATCAAATAGAGGCACTACATTGTAATTATCTATTTTAAATATGTTATCGATATGTGGTCTCCGTCCAGTTCTTTTAATATCATCAACTGTAGATTTAATTAAATAATTGATTGCAGCAACATTATTTGCACCCTGGTCACAAACAGTTGCTATAATTTGGAAACCTTTGCCATTAACTGCTCTTATTATTTGTTTTATTGTTTGCACGATCTCTACACTTTTTGCTGCACCATTAATAAAACGGTAATAAATGGGTTGCTTCCATTTTTTATAAATTCCTTGCAACATAAATACCTAGAATATAGTAAATGTATAAGTATTGTAAAAAAAAAACTTAATAGTACAAAATACCTGTACATGATTTGCAATTAAAGTAGATCTTTGATGACCATCATCTTCAAAACCTTCAATTATATCCTCTTTTTGGTTGAAAGAAAGGTGTGGTGAAATTGCCATCTCATCAAATATTAGAGTGCAAAATTTCCTCAAAGGACTTTTGAAGTTCCTTGCTTCTTCTTGCAGGACATTTAATACAGCTGTATTTAAACCTGGTTTTACAGGTATATTTTGCAACATCTGTGTAATGGTACCTTTTGATGGCAAAGAAAAAATGTTTGATAAAAACGTGTAGCCTCTGCCAGTTTGTTTGTACAGAGCAAGTGCAAGTACTTTATCTTGCATTGTAAAACGGTGGCCTTTCTTGGGTCTATTTATATTACTCATCTGGGATTGGAAGAAATTTGCTTGGATTGTTCCTAATTTTGAAACGATTCTTGAAAAATTCTTTGTTTGTAAATATGGTACAGCTTGTCGAATTCTAGCTTTTAAAGAAGTGTTTACACGTGTTAGTGCTTTTCTTTTTCTTCGCTCTAATTTTAAATGTGTGTACAATGTTTTGGCTTTGGGAGTTAACTCCTTTTCTCTCACTAAATCTATGTCTGCAAGTATCCCTAAAAAGAACCTATATAGTAATGCTTAATTTATTTTTATTATATTACCTGTCCGTTTAGCAGTGGTAGAATGTTTCTGTGTTTGGTCAGGTATCGTAGGTAATGTTGATTGCAAATTTATACCAGAGGGACCAGGATGTGGTGTTACTGTCGCTGGAAGAATTAACTCTGAGGCTTGACTAGTTTCCAGATCATCAGTAAATTCAGCTTCTACATCACTATGCTGACCATCAGTAGCTTCACTTTCTACATCACATACATCTGTAAATAAGAATATGCACACAATTAAGCAGATAACATATAACACTAAAATCTAGAGGCTATTAGGTTCTAGTGACAATAGTATGTGATTTACAAGTTACTGAATATTAAAATGAGTTTTAAAAAGTCATTATATGTCAAAAACCTGAGCATTTATAGGAATAACATTTATATATCGAATATAAGAAAGCTGCTACAATTTAATAAAAATCCAAATTATTACCAGGAATATTTAATACTGGGTATGCAGTGCGCAGTAATCTATTATTTGAGCTAAATTGGTCCTCTGTAAAATGGTTTCTGCAAACTCTTCTATTGTCATATATTTCATTTGGCAATAGATGAACTAATTCTTTGTCACAAAATTTTAACCACTTCTTAAACATATCCATATCTTTGGCGGGATTGGGAAATCGATGGCGACTACTGTAATTTATTGCTAAGCAATTTCGTATCACACACCGTGGTCCTTCCATATTTTTTCTAACCTACTTAAACTGTAATAGGTACAAAATATATACACACCATGCACTACCAAGCTGAAAATCAATTTAATTAATAAAATGATAAAGAATTAGACTTGCTTCTTACCTAAACACTATCAAACACTTAATATGGAAAATTTAAAACTATATTGTTAAGAGAAACGCAAACGCACTATACAAATATGCACTACTAACCTGAAAATCAACGTAAATATTAGGAAAAATTTATATTTATATAACATTTTGTGAGTACCTATTATAGAGCACTATTGTAGTTTGCACTAATAAAGTTTGTTATATTAAAACTAAATCTCCAAAGCTTAGGAAACGAATATATGCGTAAACACAACAAACACTTACAACCACCTACAAGATTGTATTGTGAATATGGCGTCTTATAAACAAACCACTAAAAATAAACGAGGTTCAGCGCTTCTATCGGCTTGGTTCGTACTAATAACAGTGTTTCAAGGTCCTGTATGAAGTTGAACTACGATGCTGCTGGCAATGATCCACAACTAAAACCGTGTCTTATGTCCGTTGAATCGCAGAAGTGCCTATGAGAATATCTCAGCGACATCTGCCATCCAAACGCGACACCGAGCACGACAGTTTCATACTATCACAAATACAGATTGACCCACTGTAGCTATTCCCTTTAGCGGGGACGGGTATCGGTTGAGGGTTAAACGCTTAGTTCACGATTGTCTTGGGACACCACCTCACAATTACAAATATTGTGCTCTGCAAAAGTTCTACACAAACAGAAAAAATACACCAAAAAAAAAACAGAAAGAAAACAGTAATTAATTTATTATTGAAGATAAATTAAGTAAATAGTCTTCAATTCATAGTAATGTTTACCAACAAATAATAAAAAAAAACAGTTGATTATGAGCATCTCTTGCATATTTATCACTCACACATTTAATGCTGTGGCCTCAAACTTAGAAATATAGAAAAATTATGCTACGTACTAAAACAAAAACTAACCACAGAAATATTGCTACATATTACGTTCATTTACAGGGGTTTACATTCTAATTTGCCCTTCTTACATCATATACAACTTCCCTAGGTGAACTCCTTATCTCAGATGCAGCGTATTTATTGCAAAGTTATATTTTATTTATTTATTATGAAGGTATGGTAAGTATGTAAAATAAACAATTTTTTTACATACTTATAGAGTATTACAGTTTTTTTAACAAATATATATATGATATAATACAATTTACATATCCTTGAAATGCAAATAAAGTCATCATGTACGAGAAAAGTAATTTATATTACCTAACATTAACAAATAATTAACTTTTGAATGCAATATTAACATTTAAACGATAGCACCTGTGTAGTAAATCCTTTTAGCATGATTTAATGTTTTAGATAGAGATCTATAATTTGTTAAAAGTAAATAAAGTAATCTTAGACTAGGTTTTACTGTACTTAATCGTGACTTGGACATCGACCCTCAGGAATTTCGTTTGAATCCTGCGAGCGCAGATCAAATTTACACTAAACTTTGCTAAGATTATGTGTAATCCGGTAACTATTCTTATGTACTGGCATTGATAACATGATAGTGTATTTTTACGCTCAAAAATGTCATTTCCAGTACACACAAAACGCTCGTTGCATACGCAGACGCCTATTCCATGAACCATCGATAGGTTTATCCAACAAGTGTTCCCCCAAAAATCAACTACATTAAAGTAGTTATTTATCTATAAAACACTTCTTTTCCAAATAATGTATTACATTTTGAAAATACATGTAAAAATTTAATACCATGCTAAAAGTTTTTAATTAAATTCTAAAATAAAATACCTTACATTTTCATGTAACTCATTAAAATCGTTACTACTAAAAAAAAATCTCCCTGACGCGTTGCTTTTGCATGACAGAAGTCACCGAGATTTTCTCACAGGTATCGGTCATGCAAGGGGACGATATTGCGGGAAAGTTGAAGATGATTTGGCATTCCAGCAAACCACGTTCACACGCTGACGGGATCTAAGAACATCGAAACACGTATCCATGCGTTGGTAGCTGGAATGCCGGACTCCAGGGCAGAGTGTGCATCAATTTTATGCATTTATTACATAACATTTGAGTTTATTACAGAATCGCTTCGCTCGTGCTGCAATCGTCAGAGTGTAATAAAATATCCACGGAATGAGTTGAATATAATACTTTATCTACTAATGTCGAAATAACAGATTGGGTTTTAATCAACAATATTTATTCAAAAAATTGCAATTAGTCAAAATATAACGTAATTACAATTATATATTAACGAATTATATTAGGTAGAAGGTTAGATTATTAATAATAAGCACGCTATTTGACATGTTTAATAATGATGTGTTATAAAGTCTAATGTCGGTATAATTTTTCATGTATTATTTGACATTAGTAGATAATTTTTAATTTTTATCAATGACTTTCCTAACTGTCTAACTGGTATTGCTAAGGTGATGTTATATGCCAATGACATAAGTTTAGTTGTTTCATCGAACAATGTTGACGATGTTATTAGTGCTGCTGGTGTGGCCATGTCTAAAGTAAATAAGTGGGTTAAGTCTAATAGGATCGTCGTGAATATCGAAAAAACTCAGTGTATGCTTTTTAATAACAAAAGAAAATTTAACATCTCAAGGTTTGTCATGGCTGACTCTGAAATTGATTTCGTTAGCAGTTGGAGGTTGCTCGGTGTCATTGTCGATGAGGGTTTAAAGTGGCCGGAACACATAGACCAGTTAAGTTCTAAACTCGCCAAATCGTGCTACTCTCTCTTTCAGTTGGGCAAGTCTTGCAATTTGTCTACACTAAAAAGTTTTTACTACTCGGACTTCTATTCCAGGATGCGTTACGGAATAGTGCATTGGGGCATGAGTAGCGACGTTTCTCCCATTTTTATTTTACAAAAGAGGGCTGCCAGGACTATTTTTAATCTCCGACGGGGCGACTCGTGTAGGAATGTGTTCAGGGCCAACGGGATTTTTACATTTTATGATGTATATATTTTTGAGGTACTGTGTTATGTATACAGAAATCGCAGCAACTTTGATTTTAGTCTATCGCATGGCTATGAGACCCGCCACTATGATCGTGTTTTGCCTCTAGAACGAAGTCCTTTCAGAAGACCCTGGCTTTTGTGGGCTGTAAATTATTTAATGCTTTGCCAAATGAAATAAGAACATGTCCCGCATTACGACTTTTAAAAAAAAAATTGAGAGACTCTCTCCTTCATATTTGTTGTTATAGTGTTCAAGATTTTATAAATTATTTTAAATAACTTTATATTGTATTGTATGTGACGTATTTCTCTTACTTTTTTTTTGTACTGTGCTACATACAATGTCTGAAGTACTAAGAAATAACATGAATTATTATTATTATTATTATTATTATTATTATTATTATTATTATTATTATTATTAATACCTAGTATATTATATATCAAGTTTTATAAACGCCATTTTAGTCACGAGTTTCATTAATCACGAGCGTGGTGTAGCGATTTATTGGGTTTTAATCTACAATATTTATTCAAAAAATTGCAATTAGTCAAAATATAACGTAATTACAATTATATATTAACGAATTATTTTAGGTAGAAAGTTAGATTATTAATAATAAGCACGCTATTTGACATGTTTAATAATGATGTGTTATAAAGTCTAATGTCGGTATAATTTTTCATGTATTATTTGACATTAGTAGATATTAACTAGTATATTATACATATATCAAGTTTTACAAACGCCATTTTAGTCACGAGTTTCATTAATCACGAGCGTGGTGTAGCGAGTGATTAATAAAACGAGTGACTAACGAGTTTATAAAACGAGTTCCATACTATACTTTTTCTACGACCACAAATAATAGAAAATTACTTGTGTATTGTCGCACCATGTCGAATTATTTTGATAGACTGATGACAAGTGACAACCATCTTGATTGAATTTCACTTAATTTTTGCATTTAAAAAACCTAGAGCTAACTTCAGCTCGTGACTAAAGTGACCGTTCCTAAGTTCAGCCCGTGACTAAAGTGCACGAAGCCACAGCATGTCAAGGTGTGTTGTTAGCGTCATGGAAACCTATGCGATAAATGGCATATTAAACACAGGGGTAGAAAAAATTATTTAAAAATGTCTCTCACAAATGTATGTCACAAATAGGCATAAGCTCGGCCCACAGAGTAAAGTATAAAAAGAATTCTCATTTCATTTACCATCTGTTTAGTTACAATAACGCATTCCCTTGCACCGGCAGGTCTAAATTACTATTTTTAGGAAATAAGATTATATGACCGTGTAACGTTGTAACACTTATTCTTCTTTTTTGGGATGGTATTTATTATTAATTTTTCTATTGATTTATTAATGTATTACAACTTGACTTTATCTATAACAAACAAAAATACATTTAGCGATTTAAAATTTTATGCCAGCTTATAAAATAGGTGCCATTTAAAAACATGAAGATGACCGCAACAAATCAAAATCTATTGGAAATACGGAATACTTAACAATATCTAAAGATAAATCCGAAAAGATCATACATACCTTACTTGAAATAAGTTTGGTTTTTGAAATAAAGGACAAGTAATAAAGACCTATATGTATATTTTTAAATTTATTTTATTTTTTCTTGTATTGCAATAGCAGTTTCACAATATCTGCATATCCATATTCATGAGCTAAATCTAGTGGCGTTCTGTTGTTATTATCGCATTGATTAATGTCGCCCCCATTCCTCAGAATAAATTTAACTACATCTGCATTTGCGCCCTTTATGGCATAATGCAATATACTCTGCTTGCTATGATCCACGTAATTTATTTCGGCGCCATGTTTCAATAGCATCTTCATTATTATAGAGTCACAATTCTTCGTCGCTATATATAATGGAGTTTGCTCAAAAATATTAACACTATTAGGATCAGCTCCTTTCTCTAAAAGCAATCCAACGATGCCCTCACATTGATTTCGGACAGAAATATGTAAAGCAGTTTGACCCTTAGTATTCGCTTGGTTTATATATATAGTCTTTCTTAAAATCTCTTCAGCTGCGTTTATATTTTCACGTTGAGCCGCAATATGTAAAGCAGTATTCCCCAAATTATCGGTGAGGTTAACGTCTGCTTTATTATCTAATAATATCATGGCAACTTCATCGTGTAGATATTCAATTGCAAGATGTAAAGCACTTCGTTGATGATCATCAACAAGATTAATGTTTATGCCCTTATCCAATAAAAGACTTACACAATTTATTCTCTTCAATATGTGCGGTTTAGATATTGATGGTTTACTTCCAACTAAGTATTCCACGGTAACATTAATTTCTTTTTTGCAATTTATCGTCGGAGGAACCACGAGCAGATTATTATAAACTTGGTCTTCATCATCATCAAAGTACTTGTCACAAAAAATGTCCGCTTCACAAAAAATTGCAAAATGTAGTGCAGATCTTTGTTCTACGTCCACAGCATTAATGTCTACATCACAATCCAATAAAAGCTTTATAATCTCGGCATTTATCTTTTTAGCTGCAATGTGTAAAGCCGATTGTTTGAGGCTATTTCTCACATTCACATCTATCAATTTGTCCAGCAATAATTTCACAATGTTCACATTTTCCAACTCGATCGCCGCATGTAGAACTGGATCCTTCCAATAATCCCAACTACTCAGATCTAGGTCATTTTCCAATAGATATTTAACAATATCCAAATCATTATTTTTTATGGCAAAATGCAGAACAGACCTTCCGGCTTTATTCACTATATTAACATTTTGGCCAGCTTTCAATAAAGCTTTTATTATCTCCATATTTCCTTTCCAAACTGCGCAATGTAACGCAGAACGTTCAGAAGAATTCGAAAGTTTAAGGTTGATATCATTATGCAAAAGGTGCCGCACGATATTCATATTTTCTATCTGGACAGCTAAATATAAAGCGGACCGTCCCCAGGAATCGCAGTGGTTAATATTGGCACCATTTTCCAATAAAATTTTAACAAGTTCAAAACTGTTCACTACCACCGCACCATGTAACGCAGATCGATTCCAATCATCTACTATATTCACATCTATAGCGTTTTTTAATAAAATATTTACTACATTAATTTTTCCCCATTCAACTGCAACATGCAAAGCAGACTTTTTCCTCCTATCTACTTGGTGAATATTGATCCCTTTCCTCAATAAAAGTTCAAGAATTTCGATGTTGCCTGTTCTTGCTGCTAAATGCAAGGCCGATTCCTTACGATAATTGACCATATTCAAGTATATGCCATTGTCCAAAAGAAGATTCACCATGTCAATATTTTCTTTTTCGACTGCAGTGTGCAAAACACATTGATTTGGAGAATCCATGAAATTAATATCTACACCAACTTCTATTAGAAACCTCACCCCACCTAAATTTCCATTTTTAACAGCAACCTTTAAAGCGGGTTGAGCATTTTTTATATGTAAACCGTACTCTAACAAGATTTTAACAAGTTCTCTATTCTGATGTTTTATTGCTCGAAATAATGCTTTCTTGTCGTATCGCATATTTGCATTAAATCTCAGTAACAACTCTAAGATATATTCATTTTGACTATCAATAGCGACATGAAGAGCAGTGTCACCTTTATTGTTAACCCTATTGATGGCGGCACCTTTTTTTTCCAAAAACATTTGTAATATATCCGGATCATCATACCTCGTTGCAATATGTAGTGGTGTTTCCATAAAAATATCTACGCAATTAATATCTGCATCTTTTTCCAGTAGCATCTTTATCATATCGACATTTCCCTGCCGTGCAGCCACGTGTAAAGCACTTTCATTGTAATCATTAGTATAATTGATATCAGCCCCTCTTTCTAGTATGGCTAACGTCGTCTTAACATCTGATTGTAAAACAGCAATCCGTAAAGCAGCCTCTTTACAACTATCAAAGTCGTCAGCATCTGTAACACTTTGAAGTAATATATTTTGGATAATGGTGTTTTGCATTGAAGCAGCAATATGTATTGCACTTATACCTTCTGCATTAGGACGAAAGGCACTTGCACCGTATTTTACTAACATTTTTACAATAT
Organism: Amphimallon solstitiale; assembly: GCA_963170755.1. NCBI lineage: Eukaryota > Metazoa > Arthropoda > Insecta > Coleoptera > Scarabaeidae > Amphimallon > Amphimallon solstitiale. Next base: position 9,173,797 of record OY720677.1, read on the forward strand.
TCACGTTTTGCTTTATAACAGCTATATGAAGGGGAGTATTTCCACAAATATCAACGTAATCAGTCATTGCAACTGCAAAATCTAGTAACACTTTTACAACTTCTACATTTTCATATTCAACAGCAATATGTAAAGCGGTCTTATTGCAAAAGTCCAATTGATAAACGTTTGCTCCTAAATACAATAGCATTTTTGCAACATCGGTCTCGTGGCGTTTAACTGCCATGTGTAAAGCACTCCTACCATCATAGTTCTGTACATTAACATCTGCTTCTTCTGACATAAGTACTTCAACAATATTAATATTGTGACTCTTAACAGCAATGTGAAGAGAGGTCTCCATGTAGTTGTCAACAATATTAATATTTGCACCATGTTTTAATAGCATCCTAACAATATTTACATTATTGTTCTGGGCTGCAAGATGCAAAGCTGTCTCACCTAAATTATTTCGAACGGAAATGTCTGCTTGCATTGACAACAATGCTTCCACCACATCGACATAACCACATCTGCAAGCCATATGTATAGGAGTGTCTCCATTATGTGCCCTGGCATTTATATGATTCGCTTTAACACTATTAAATTGCACTTGTACTTCTTCAGCTGATTTGGCATAGTGGAGAGGTGTGTACCCTTCATTAGTCTCAAATGATTCTTCATCTAAAGGCATTTTACTTTCATTTGGGACAAATGACTGTTCGCTTTTTTTAAGTATTTCTATTGCATCAAAGTTTTGACTAATAATCACAATTTCCATTGGCGTAAGACCGCTTTTATTTCTAATGAAGATTAAATCACGTGATTTCTTTACCAACATGTTACAGATATTGCTATGACCTTGAAAACATGCTAGGTGTAGGGCAGTGTTATCCCAACAATCCTTTTGAACTATGTCTGCCCCATAATTAAGTAGGAGGAGCAATGTATTCAACTTTCCTCTTTCCGCCGCTATAAGAAACGCTGAAGAACCATTCGCGTTTCTTTCGTCAATATTTGCATCATGTTCTAATAAAATTCTGCACATATTAGACGTATTTCTTGCAGCTGCGATTATTAAAACAGTTTCGCCTCGATAATTTTTTTCATTTACCCTTGCACCATTTTGTAATAATAGCCGAACCATGTCCAACTTGGAATGTTTCACTGCTAGATGAAGAGGAGTTTCTCCACTTTCTTCTTTTGAATTTAGATCAGTTTCTTTAAATCCCAATAACAAAGATACTATTTCACAGGAGCCCCGAACAACAGCGTAATGCAAAGGAGTTCTTTTACAAGCATCTATAGCAATTATTTTTTCATGTCCGTATTGTAATAATTGCTTGATGAGTTGTACATTACCGTGTAAAGACGCCATGTGTAACGCGGTACAATTATTTATCTTTAATTCATCCATGTATTCTATGTTCATTCCATTTGCAAATGGCCACAAATTTTTACAAACATTGAGAAATACGTTATACCTGGGATTGTTTCCGTAATGCAACCGAATTAGTGTGCAGGCAGCTCTTGGACAGCCACGATCTATTGCAATATTGAACGCTCGATCAAAGTGTTTTACCAATAAGGCTCTATTGATTCCAAATAAAAACAACAATGTTTGGAAATTACCGTTTAGGAGTGCATTGGATATATCGTTATTAGAAATTAATTTCTTTTCAAATTTGAGATAAACTTTAAGAGCAGTAGTTGAGCCAAAGCTACAAGCCTTTTCGAAAAATCCTGTATGCCTGAAATTTAAATAATCCAACCAATTCCATTTTAAACATTTCTCACGCGAATTGAAGTCGAACCCTTTCCTTAACATTTGGTTAAGTAATATTTCCATAATTTGATAATTTCTTTCTTCAAAACAGTAATTTGACGCTAAGTGTACACAGTTTCTTCCACATTTATCCACATCGTCAATCCTAATGTAATCTTTACTGCACAAATCTTGGACTAAAGCCAAATCTCCTTTTATGACAGCCGTATGAAGCTCGAGGTTTTTACATGCCATATTATCAAAGAAATATTGGATATTATTAAAGCATTTCGTTAGTATTGTCTTGTAGATATCTATTGCACCATCTTCTTCTGATAGATTTTCGTTAAGCCATTCTGCAACTAGGAATTCCGCAATTGTTTGATGTACAAATACTGGATAGCCGTTGCGAAAGTCTTTCACGATACCCAACTTAATCTTTTGCGAGTTAAGTTGGTTTACCAATTTCTGATAGTTTTTGATGATCTTTTTGCTGACCAACCATTTTTCGCCAAATATCGCTACCAATGCAATGAACCGATGTACTTCCAAAACATCTTCATTTAAATACTTCATTTTCTTATTATAAAGCAGTCCGATCTTGTTGTGATATCGCTCGATCTTCTCTAAAATTACCATCTTATATAAGGCAATCAAATCAATGTTTGCAAAATTAATTTTTCTTTTTGTAGAAAGAAAAGTAAAGAAGTTCAGGTATAAAGGACTTACTAGAAACTGTTTAGGAATTCTGCTTAATTCAATGTTACTCAGGTTTCTCTTCTTTAGGAATGATTCAAGATCGTCAGTTTTCAAATCGTCAATGGTAAGAGGACATACTTCCATTTGATTAAACAGCAATTTCTGGGCAATTATTCTACAAGCAATTATTATTTTCATGTTTGTTTTTGCAATGTCTTGAATAAAGTGCAATACTTCATTTTCGCAAACTGGTAAGACTTCATCAAATGAATCAATAAACAATATAACTCTATCTTTACTTCTGTGATATTTATAGATAGCATGAAGGAGGTTATTGTAACACGACAGTGTTTGAATATATTTATTAAATATATAATCTAATTCGAACTTTACTTTTTCCGATTGCTTTAGTTCCTGAGTATAATCAGTCAAATTACAAAATAGGACACAGGATTTTTCATCATAATCTTGTGATAAGGAGTGCAGTAATGCTGATTTTCCCATCCCAGCTTCTCCACTTATTACAGTTACTTTATTGCGTGAATAGTTACTCTCAAAAAATACATCCTCAGAAATTATATTTTCACCATAAAATATGTAAGTGCTCAAATCAGTACAGTTTTCATAGCTTAAAAGTAACAAATTTCCTTCTATCACTTTTAGGAAAACAATAGGATATTTAATCTTAAAATAATTCCTATGCGTATATGAAAAGTAATCTGGAACGTCGAAGAACTTACTTTCATCATTTTTAACACAAGCGATGTCGGCGAAAAAATCAGTAGATTTAATGATCTTCATTCGAATTACAATATCTAGGGATTCTAAATTTCCACACAAAAAATAAATCCGTGGTTCTCCACTGAAAATTGACTTATCTACCATTGGCGTACGAAGATTTCTAGTTACGTAGACTTGTTCGTGCCATCCGAGGGTGTTTCCAACAACAGGGAAACCCTCATCAGAGGTAGAAAAAAGTAGAGGATTTCCATCTTTATCAACGAAAAAGAACTTCAACTTGTTCGTGTCACCGAATATAAACTCCAAACCGTAACTACTGTCTTGCAAGCGATAGACTGAATAATTTTGAAACTTGAAGTGATCGCTTATTAACTTAATGTATGCTTTTACATTTGCGCTATAACAATTGATCAAAACATTCTGATGAACGCTATCATCAACTGTAATAAGTTTACATGATTCAATTTCTTTGTCAGTAACAGTTTTAATTATGATCATAAGTTCTACCTTTACCAAGGCTTGTCTATCAAGATATGGTCTCCTCTTTTGAATAAGATAAAGTATTGTGGAACAATTTAATTCCTCCATACATTGCTGATCTTGACCAGTAATTTCTAAAAGGGTAGTAGCCTGACGACCCTGCAACGAGACTTGTATATTATCAAGGAGACGACATTTTTCTTCAGTATCTGCAATGTCAGAAGCATTAGCAAAAATCCTCAAATCTAATGTCTTCATTTCTTTATACTTTTCTTTTACATCACATATTAAAATAATTTTTTTCCCTAAATGCTTATATTTTGCAAGAATAGACATTTTGCCTTCTACTTTCAACATTAATGGCATATCAGCGTATTTCCACATTTCTTGTAACAGCCAATCGATGGTGTCTGGTGTGCTCAACCAATATCTCACACCTTCAGCTTTAGAACGGTCAACAAACGGCTGCATACTAAAATCACTGAACAGTCTCCTGTTTTTGTTAATGCAATCATTCCACTTAAATTCGCAGTTATACAAGTCGTTGATTCTTTGCCAAAAACAACCACACAACATAGCTGGAACATTGTCGCCCTCATTAACCATAGTAATGTCATAATTTAAAGTGATCTGATTCCATATTCGAGAATGTTCAACTTTCATGTCCACCGCCTTCGTAGGCTGTACTATGTACTTAGATAAACGAATTCGTAGTAATTCATTCTCAAATATGTCTTTTGTGATGTTAGTAACTGTTGCTATTCTAAAGTATTCACGAACATATCTAGTAATAGCTGTTACCATTTCCTTCGAAAAATCTTCCCCGTAAATATTTATAATATCGTATATAATTTTTCTGTTACAGGACTGATTTAAAAGTAGCCGAGTTTTGTTTAAAAATAATATTTCTTCATCATCGACATAGTTACGGTCATGTTGAACAAATTTATAAACGCATTTGGACACTTTAACAGGAAATGTCGACCCGTACTGTCCATCGTGTTCTACATTGCATAGTAGCGGAACATATGGTACCTGCTTATCAATCATAATTGCCTTGGTTTTCATTAAGGTATTGTTCGAATAAAAAAGGAACTCTATGTTATCACTGGGAACGCCTTGTAAAAATCCTATATGTTTACTGTTGATAATTTGCACAACATCTCGTTTGTAGTCTGCAAGTTTATGTTTTTCTGTCTCGAAGTTTATTTTGCTGGACCGATGCTTTATCTGTCCCAAGTGTACATGAGGATGACTTTCTCCTTTGTACCATACTTTAAGAATTAAATCATCAAAGCCTGGTATTTCAGGGAGATTGGAAAAAATGCTGTAGTTATCTACAATTGGATTTTCTGACATGGCGGCAGCCATATACGTGATGACGTTATATTGATATTCCATGCCAACATCTTCAGTACCTGATCTTTGCTTTGCAGCAGAACTGCTGTTGTCCCTTTTTGCCATATGAATGTATTACCTAGAAGAAAATTACAACATATAAAATAGTAAAATAGTAGAAACTATATTATGAAAATATTATTTGTAGAAGTATTCAATAAATATTCTAAATTAGCTGTCTCAGCAGACGTTGTTCTGCTCTTACCGGTAGATGACGCGATGATATCTTTATATAAAATATGACTAAACTCTACTTGAAATAGGCATGTACTCTTTATTTCTGTAGGCTAGGTATTTCAACTATTTTAGGTATACCTATTATTAAATAAGAATTTCTAAACAGCCTTGGGTCACAAATAATATAAAACATATGTTAAAAGGTGTTACGCTTGTACAAAGTCCTATTCCCAGTTTTTGGTTATTGAGACTCACTATAGAATATCCAAGAGAATTTATTAGGATTGAACAAAGAAGTACAAGTTCTGTATTATGTTTTTTGTACGTATTGCTGTAACTTTTACTATTTAAAGTTTTGTATAATAATACTAATAATTATAATATATTATTAGAACCATACTATAGCAGCATATTCAAAACTCTTGTGGTTCCTCGCAGTGGTTTACTCCCTTCTTACCTACTTTTCTCTTATCTGTATAAGTATGGGATAGGTTCAAAATATATTTCAATAATAGTAATGATAAATATTTTTTATTATCATTTAAATCTTATTTACAATACTTCTGTTTTACTTGTATTTGTTTGAACAACAAAACAACAAGCATAATTAATATTTATTTATTTTATTTAAGGAAAATAACTAATTTTGTTTCAAAATTATACTTAATCAATATATCTCCTACACATTATTGTTTATTGTTTTCTTTTTATATGACCTTCATATAACCAATTTTCAATGTGCGTCCACCAGATGCTATTTATTATTTGAAAGAGAAATAAATTACTGATCTACTAGTCCATCAGAGCAAACATTCTCACGTAGTACCCAGAAGATCAGTGTTCACCCGTCAAGAATATTCCCAAAATAGTGTCAGTCTATTAAACTATTATAATATATTTTTTTTAATGGCATTAACTAATTCATTTAATGTAAACCTTCGCACGTAGTAACTCTATAGGTTAGCCTTCTTTTTATTATTGTGACTCAATGAAAAACAGGAACGTGTATCGCTTACTCTAGATTAAGATAGGTTAACATTTTTACTAGCAATATTTGAGACGTTTTTATACAGTTTTTATTTAAAACTTTTTGATCTAACTCCTATACGAAGGGGAGGGTGGAGGGGCGTATGTCTACGTACAAATTTTGTACGTAGAGATACGCATACATAATGTACTTTTGTACTACAAAAGTACATTATTATGAGATTTTCAAGGTGGGCAATGAAAATCGAAATGTAAAAAATATTAGTGTCATTGTAAACTTTTTGTACATATTTAGCAATTTAAGCCTTTTTGGACACCTGCACCTAATTATTAAGTTTGCAAAATGTCATAGTCTAACGTTGAAGCTGATGACATGATCAGAATGTATTTTCAGTGCTTTGAAAATGCATTCTTGCTTTGCGGCAATATTCCCAAAATTATCCTGAAAGAAGACGTTATTGAGTTTTTATTCGCCTTGCCAGATGTTGTTGATTTTTATTTATGGGGCAGAATAAAAGACATATATTATCAGAAAAAGCTAATTACAACAATTGCTGCCTCCGAAATTGAAGTAACTGTGCTCTCGACTAATCTATAAGTAAACATGTGTATTGAAAATAATTGTGAACATTAAATTTTTGGTAAGTTGAAGTTTTTTTTTTGTTTTTTTTTGTACTTTCTGGTACAAATATATTTTTCTTTTCCTTTATATTACTTGGTCAATATATTGTCTTATTTATGTTTAGATATAAAAATAGCTTCTTTTACTTACTTTCAAGTTATAGGCAGGGATGAATTAGATATCAATTTTTATACCCTTTCGTTACTAATGAGTAGAAGGCGGTCACGAGCGGTTCATGAATCATCGCCCATGGGCGCACTATTGAAATGTTGTATTTTTAAAGAGGTTTTAATTTTATTTATATAATTGGATAACAAGTGGGTGGTGATCTCTAAATTACAAAATACTTTATTATTTGTTCAGTAAAGGAGATATTTACGAGCAATAGTTTCTCAGGGTTCTCTTCTGTAAGACTTGTTCTCTTTGTTTAAGTACATCCTTTTAGATAGAAAACGGCCTTTCTACATCGCAACTGGTTATAGGTGCATACTAGGAATATTCTTTATTTCAGCGTGTTTAGCAGTTAGATTTTGTGTCATTGTCCCCCATACACAATTGCCGCAATGTTATTAAATCTGGATTTCTATTAAAAACTGCGTCTAACTTTTGCCGATGGCCACATCCGAAGTCACTTGGAATATTTTTGAAATTATTAATAGCCACATCTAATGTGGTTAATCCATCTTTTAATTTGAGATTTCAATTTTCAAAATATGTGATTAGTTTAGGCAAAAAGTGTTCCTGAATGAATAACAACTGATGTTTTAAATTTGGGATTTGTGTTCCTTGAGCTCAGAAATACTTCGAGCATCGTCATTTAAACATGTAACGAAATTTTGTAAACTATCGAAATTCTCTGCATAAACTCGATGGTGCTTTTCTGAAAACTTTTTTAAAAGCGGATACAAGTCTATCATCTTCCGGATAGTTGTCTCTGATATATATTACAGCATATAAGGATATGTTTCCTTTAATAGTCCGCCTGTTTTTAACATATATGCGGCACTGTCACTAACAAATAAAAGTATTTTTTCCCTGTACCTGTCGTCCGAATGAAGCATTTTGTACAAATTCTCGTCAATGGTTTTAGCAATTGTTTCCCAATCAACTGTATTTATAACTTTAGATGCTATTACATATGCGTTATATGGAATAGTTGGATGTAGTACACCAGCTACAACATTTAGCTCACGGCGTCCTAATATATCGACAGTTTCGTCGGCACTTATCCATAGGTACTGATTTGAAAGGTGTCTTCTAATGCATTCTACTATTCTCGTGCAGCACTTAGAAACATAATATTTGCGTAAGGTGGATTCATCAGGAACATTTCGACCAGTATATTTTTGTAGAAATGTTTTGAAAGTGGAATTGTCGTTAAAATTGTCAGGTTTCAACGGGTCCAATTTCCGTTTATGTTTTAACGATGCTAAGTGACGTTGTACGTGCCCTTTTTGGGCATTCTGTAACGATATTTTACAGGCTTTGCAATAAATATCGGAATCACTGACAATGGACATACAATCAGTATGACCCTCAATCCAACTCGCCATTGTTTCACGATGTATTTCTCGACGTTCTTCCATATCATGTCAGAAAAAGTAACGTAAACAATGTTCTAGATCTAAATAAATGATAACTAAAAATTTACGCGAATGTTATTGAACTAAACGAAATCCAGTGCACACTTACGTCTAGATAATTGGGAGAAGTCGATTCAATGAAACGGGATTAAACAAGAACTATTACATAAATTACGAAGTACGTAATTAACTGTCAAAACGATGAAAACACGAAACTAATGTAAGTATGAATAGGTATATACATATATGTAACTTTATTTCTCTTGGGAAAGATGAGCTAAATACAATAAATATTACAAATCCCTCGCGCTTCTACCTATGCCGATGAAGAAAGGATTTTACTCATAATTCCTTTTTTGATGGACATTTTTTGTAGTCGTTTTCAATCACTTTTCAAGTATACAACACCATATAAATAATGCTATTCAGTAAAGGTGTGTTGTTTACATTATTTCTTTGCTCCATTATAACTCTGTCGTAGTTTAAACCTGGAACGTCCGCCCCCTATTAATGAGTAAATGATTTGGTTATAAGTAATGCATTATATTATATTGTCTTTTTTCTCGTTATTGTCTACTTAGGTCATAAGTTATGAAAATTATTTTTGCTGTTTTCCTATAATTAGATGTACATCTGTTAAGTAATAAAGATATATTATTATTAATATTATTATTATTGTTATTATTTCAATGTCTAAAAAGACAAGACATGAAATTTTAATATAGCTGGAGAATTTGAAAACATTTAAAAGGAGAATCTAACATAAAATATACAATGAATTAAAGAATCGGTGAGAAGATTGAAATGAATACATTTATGGAAGAGTATGATGAAAATTCAAGTGAAAGCGAACTATACACTGTCTAGTGACCGTCTTAAAACTAAAATAAAATTATTACTCTCAATAAATAAATAAATAAATATATATTTAAAATTTTTCTTTTTCTGGATTATTTTCGTATGACTATATCTTCGTCAAGAAAAAAGGTAGCAACTTCCGGTTTACATCATTCACTTCAGTTTTTTATGTGCTTCAATATTACGATATTAAAAATATACCGTTTGATTTAAATTTTTAAAGAAAAAACAAGTAATATACATAAACTGAGAACAGCGCCACCTGTTATTTTTTTTGACAACCACATAATTTCGTACTTCATATCATTCAATTCTTTGAAAAATTATCTATCTAATGAGCCCAGAAACATTAAAATCCATTGAAGAAAACCGAAATTATACCTACTTTTGTACGCAGACATACCCCCCTCCACCCTCCCCTTCGTATGGAACTTAGATCAAAAAGTTTTAAATGAAAATTGTATAAAAACGTATGAGAATGTTGTTAGTAAAAATTTTAATCTGCCTTAATTTAGAGTTTAATGAAAAATTAGCGAATTTTTAATTGATCTTGAGAATTGCGCCCCCTTGCGATAATTTTGAAAACTTAAAAATATTTTTGTTGAAATTCCCGTGGTCCATTTTATTATGAAGATGTTTTCAGCCAGAGTGGACGATAAACGGTTGCCGGGATATGGCCGGTGGCCGAGCTTAAACAGACACCCGGTATATACTTTAAATTAATAATACTACTTAAATTATATGTTTCTTAATTTAAATCTTGAAAATATACGGTGCATTCAGCCCTTATGGAACTTCAATACTAATCTTTATCGGTTTGAATTTTTGAGTTTGAACGCCACAGGGATTAATCTTCAACTTCCATGTTTTGAATTTCAAGTTTAGGCGCCACCGGGATCTATCTTGAACTCCCCCTCCTTTTATAGGTATAAACAAATGAACATTGATGCTTCAGCGCCCCTATTTTGGTAATCGGGGCTGTCTGCTGATCGGTATTGCAGCAGAGTCATATGTAATAATATAAGTGATCATTTCGCTCAGCCAATTAGTATAGTATATAATGACCACCGGGGTGACGCGGGTGGATCTCGAGATTATTATTCTGTTAGATCGTTTAGTGATGGTAATATTGGGAATTTCATTTTGTATTTGACTAATGAGGAATGGTATCCGGTACTTACTGATAAATGTCCGAATTCTGCCTTTAATAAGTTTATAAATACGGTGCGTCATTATTTTAAAATATCCTTTCCGGTTGTTAAGGTAAATACTTATAGAAATAATTCCAAGTGGATTACAGAGACGTGCTTAATGCCAAAAGTATGTTGTCATTGTATGGCGATCTAAGTAGACAGTATCCGGTTTTTAGACCAATATTTCGTGAGTATAATGAGTACTACCATAAGCTGCTTTCTAGTGCAAAACGTGACCATAACACGTACTTGATTAATACAGCTTGAAATAAAACAAAAATGGCGTGGAATATTATTAAATCAAACGCAGGAACTTTTACAGATAAAAAAAAATAAAGTACTGAAAGTGGTTGATGAGACCAGTAAGACATTAACTGGTACTGATGCAGCCGATTACTTCGTTTCTGTTGCTGAGACTGTTACTGCTGGTTTCTTGGTTGGTGGTAGAGGATATTTGCTACAGAACATTAGTTTAAACGACAGATCTTTCTACTTGTTGCCCACCACTCAGTACGATATTGAAACAGACATAACTAAATTAAAATCATCTCACTCCGTTGGACGTGACGGTATTTCTAGCTCACTATTAAAATGAATTGCTCCTTTTATTTCTGTGCCGTTATCGCATATTATTAATCTATCTTTTTTGGAGGGAACTTCCCTGATAATTTAAAACTTGCTGATATTAAACCTTTATACAAGAAAGGAGTTCATAACGATGTCAAGAGCTATAGACCGATTAGTCTATTGTCATCATTTTCAAAAGTTATCGAGTCCATTGTCAGTGAGAGGTTAATGTCGTTTTTCATTAATAATAATCTTTTAAACAAGAACCAACATGGCTTTATAAAAAAGAGGATGTAAACACGGCACTCTGCGAATTCATTAATTTAATTGTTCGGGCTCAAGACACTGGGAATACCGTGTTGGGAATCTTTGTGGATTTCTCTAAGGCCTTTAATTGTGTCTATCATGAACTTCTTTTGAAAAAGTTAGAGAGATATGGAGTTAGGGGTAATTCCCTCAGCTGGTTCGAGTCTTATTTGATTGAAGTGGGATGTTCATATTAAAGTGATATCCTCTACACTATCAAAACTGTGTTATGCATTAAAGAATTTGAAGTACCAGTGTAGCAGGGGTATTCTGATGGATTTTTGCTTCGGGTGCTTTTACCCTCTCCTGAAGTACGGGATTATTCAGTGAGGGATGTCCTGTGGCGCCAACCGAGTGTTTCTCTTGCAGAAACGGGCTATTAGAATAATTGAAAATCTGAATCAACGCGATTCGTGCAGAACGTATTTTACTAAATTAAAGATTATGATTCTGCCCTCGGTTTTTATTTAAGATATCTTATGTTTCGTTTACAAAAATATGAGCTCGTTCAAATTTAATAAAAAAAAGTCATCCGCATGACACCGGAAACAAGGGTCACCTTTTGCCACCTGCGCATCGCTCTGCTCTTTTCCGGAAACATCTGGACTATTTGGGGTGTCAACTGTTTAATCGTTTGCCTCCGGACATTAAAAATCTGAATACTATTTTTGAGTTTAAGAAATCGTTGAAGCAGTTCCTTTTGTCGGGATGCTTCTATAGTATCGATGAATATTTGAGCGTATCTAAAGTGTAATTGTTCTTGTTGTGTTTTGTTTTGACAGTTGTGTTCCCGATTTTGCATTTTTTATTTTTATTGTATATTATATAATTTAATTTGAATATTATATAGACGGGTTCTATACTACTAAAACTGACATGCTCAAATAGATCATAAGAAATTAGTTTCTGGGTGAATATTACTCACTGATAAACTTTTGGAAGGATATCCACAGTGGCCCACAAATTTTAACATTTCGTATTTTACTGTATTATATACTATTGTATATTGTATTGTATTATTATTGTTACTGACAATGTCCGCATTTCTTTGAAATTTACGACAAATAAACTATTATTATTATTATTATTATTTAGTATCATAGGTTGGCCCTACCGTCTTCTCTTCAGTTGAGTATGATTTTAAACTATTATATGTATAGTTCGTTTCAAGAAATATGAGCGACTTGTATACGGTGATAATCCGGATTAAAGAGAAACCCTTTCCTCGAGCTGCAGCGGGTAATTAAGAAGCACTTGAAAAATATCAGGTACGGTCTACAGATAATTAGAAAGCAGCTCGAGGAAAGGGTTTCTCTTTAATCCGGATTATCACCTTATACAAGTCGCTCATATTTCTTGAAACGAACTATAGGTACATCTATTTATTCATCTTGACAGTTATTAAATGACGTATGAAAAGCAAGGCTTTGTTATTTTTATTTGTAAATTAACCTCTGTTCGGCTTCAAAACATTTCATTATTCTATACTTAGTGTTCTAATCTATTTCAGCTAAGTGTATTGTTTACCTGATCTTAATATTTACTTTTCTTTATCGTAAGCATTTATTATTTTTATATATGAGATCATTACTGTTTTTGTTGTTTGGTAAATGTTTTCTTTCTCCATTTATTAATCTTATTCCTATTTTTGTTTTTCTAGTCTTCTTGATAGGAAATAGAAGAAAACCTCGCAGCTAATTTCCATTTTCTACCATGATGTTTCTACCAGGGGGTCCAATTTATTTCCTTCTCTTCAAATTAGAGTGTTGTTTTTGGGTGAGTTTATCAATTCTACATTATATAGAATTGTCAATATTTTATATTCTAATGCCTTTTGTTTCTTTTTTGTTTTCTTTTTAATTTAATGATAATTTTCTTTGTGAATCATTTTGTAATATCTGCAACTTGTGTTACTCAAATTCACTCCAACCTTCTTGTCCTGAGATCTTTGTAATAAATTCTTTTAAATCATTTTAACTTGATTATTATAACTTATGCTATCTATACCTAAATAAAATATTTAATTGAACTAGAACGTGTACACTATAAGTAATGTATGGTATTTAATAAAACTTGTTTTTGTCTATTTTTATTCGTTTCTTTACATTTAAATAGCTTATCTATTTATATTTACAAGTAACGCTCACGGCAATATGTATATCTTATTTTGAAGACCACTCTTTTGATGTCTGACAGAGAAACATATATAACCTACTTATGTGACTGAGTAAGATATATAAGAAGTATGTCGACACTATATTTTCAGTAAAAATTAAAATAGAAATCTAAATTTTGCTACATTCTACTACAATCCTTTTTTAGAGCACGCCCCGAATATTCTTAGAAACATATATAGCGCCCTCATTTTGTGCCTTGTCTCCAAACTAACGCCCAATGCCTAACAGTCGTCTCCAAAATGAGTTGCGAATAATAGCCATTACATCGACTATCTGTAATCTCCCTTATCTGTGGTATTACTTATGTAACGACGTAATAACAAATACACTTTCAAAGTTTATTTAAGGAAAAATACAACTACACAAATAATTTAATTCTGTATTAAGGACGTTATTTAATCATTGAAAACTTATTTCAACTAGGATATTAATTGATAATTCTACTTCGTATTTAAATAATGTGAATTCAAAAAAAAATGGAATGGTTTGTACGTGTGATTTGTTTAGTGTGCCTCTGTGATCTGATATAATTGTAAACGTCTACAGTCTACTAATATAAACTGACGAGTATAGCTTTAAAACAATAATAAAAACATCGTAAAGGAGTGGGCCACGAGAATAATCCCGGAGATAAAAGATGTGTATAAAAAGGGATTTCTAGACGCAGGAGGGGATTATTATTAGTTCAGATAGTAATGTGAACATCAGATATAAGGTTATAAATATAAATTCAGTCATAAATACAAATAAATTTTAATAAACATTTTTAGTACGTTTGAGTATTTTAATCAATCAGTGTGAGTGTCTTCATCGTTTTGTTAGTGTTACATCTAGTATTGCCTGGTTCTATTTATTTGTTCCAACTAACGAATGTAAAAACATTAAAATAGTGTTGACTACTCCGGAAAAAGTGCGCGATAATTTTGTTCGTCAATGAATTATAAGAGCTGTTACACGAGAACTAAACGTAAGCCATACATCTATAAATAAATTGCTAAGTAAGTGGAGCGTTGCAAATATAACTCGAAGGCAACCAGGATCAGGTAGATGGAGCATCCACTGATCAGCTTTCGTTCGGCGGTCAACGAAAGTGTTTTGCCTGCTAGTACGAGGATTGCACGAAGAAGACTGATTTCTGACATTTTTGGCGGTCAGTAATTTTCTCCGATGAACCAAGTTTTCAATCGTCTTCCTACAGAGAGAAGGCAGTTAGTCGTGAGAAAAGAGATGGGGTTATGATCCAAGATATATCTATGAACGATCTTTTAGTGACCGGTTTTCTGCAGGCGTCTTGATATGGATGTCTATTTTGATGGATCAGGGATTATAGGGAAAACATTGACTTTTCCTTGATGCTCTTTATAATGCCCGGTTTTCTAAACTTTTGACGTGCCCTGTATATACGTCTAATTGAAGTTTTTGCTCAAATTGTCATTGCATCTGAAATTAGTTGACGTTTAACCGTCATTGTTGACATAAGTAAATGTGGCTATTGCGGGTTTTTTTGGCATTAAGAAGCATTTTTATAATATTAAAAACTCGTTACTGTTTTTATTGTACTTACATGTGATAGCTGAAATCCAATTTTCGTAAAACTATCGTCGAAAATCAAACTTCAGTCGGATGTTTGAAGTTTCTTGCATTACTTCTGATTAGTTGGTGCCAACCCGCAGTCGCATACTTTAAATTCTTGCTTTTATAACTGCATTGATAAACGAAATTACATAAATGCTTATGGGAATTTTATTTTATGTATTTATTTTATTTCGAAGTGTTTTGGACACATCTGACAAATAAAGAAAGCTCACCCTATTATTTGTATGTAGAAAGATCGATGAGAAAAGTTATTAAATGATCCCATCCGTAAAATGGCTTAAATTTATATAACTACATCTTGAACACTGATATATTTCCAACATTCTGTTGACATTTTGGTTTTGTATAATTCGTGTGCATCTAACGTAATTTGGCAGGCCCAAAAGGCAAAACTCAGATGGTTCTTTATTTAGTCTTGCTTCAAGTTCTTCGTTGTATGAAATTGGCCTGACTTTTTTGCGTCCAGTTTTAAGCAAAAAATAACCTGTACTTCTCTGGCGAGTTGTCATCCTGGCGACATTTCGATGACATTTATAATGAATAGAGTGTCATTGTATTTAATATATCTTATAAAATATAGAAAGATCGGTTGTATTTGTTACTGTATTTACATGCGATAATACACTTTAAGTTTATTTTATCATATCCGTCGGCATTGTTCATATATTCATATAGGAAAGAAATAGTAACAGTTGATAATAATAACACTAATACGTATCTGAAAGGTACCACATTTCATTTAAAAATGTACTTTTCCTTCGTAATCTCTTTATTTGTCGGCCTTCTGACATTTAAACTTTACAACCGATCGATGAACGTGAATATATAGTCATTATGTGTGTATTGCATGACTGGTGCTATATGCTTTCCGCCAATGTTTCCGGCAAATTCCATATCGCGAACTCAAACTGATTGACGGTTTTTATAATTTATAACCTGAAATTGAATTTTTCGTGCGTTTAATTTAATCTTATCCGAACTTTGAGGTGTCACGGTCATCTGTGCCGATCCACCGCCATTTTAATATCGAACCTAGTCCACGATAAAGTATTCTAAACGTAGGCCTTATGGCAAAATGCTATGATGCACAGTCTTTTTCTGCGCATGCGAAAATTTTCAAAAACTCCTTTCCGGCCCTCGTTCTCTTCGGAGACGTGAAAAATTGCCTTAGGCACATGGGACCGTTGTCCCCGTCACGTGACACTTTCGTTCCCACCGTAGATGGGCCAGGTTCTCAGAAAAGTGTCGCCCCAAATCGTCAATTTTGGGGTATATCTGTGCCGTATTAATCGTTCGTGCTAAAAAGAGCGAGACAATTGGCTTTTATATATTAAACAGAGGCCTGTGCGCTATTTTTATATATAAATATAATACGATGTCATTTAAACGGGACGCAATATAGGTATATACCAGCCAATGTCATGTTGCCTAGTGTTACTGTACTGCGTGAAATCTTTCTGTTACAAATGTCACCGTAGACAATTGCCAAAAACTGAAACGTTTAACAGAAGCCATAAACAATAACGAAGGGTGGACACTGCTACCCTCTTGTATTTAAATTAAAAATGGCCAAGGCCCTAAACAAAATCGGTACTCCAAGAAGGTAGTGAGTTAGACACCACCACGGTAATTAACCTTCTATTTAAATTTTAAAGAGGACGCTTGTCTATTAATTAATCACCAACTTATAACACTCAGTCTTACCTCTTACTTCCCCAAGGGTCGATGTTAAATATGGGAGTCAGCACTGCCTCCAGCTACAGTCAGAGAAGGGCGAGTTCGAACACCGTACTAAGTCGAAGGTTAAGCTGTCAGGGCGCCTATCCGTAAAAATATGCTAAGCCCAACAGATATTCAGACCCCGGACCAGATCCAATATAAAACTCCCCAGGTGATAAGAAAATAAGACCAACACACGTTCATTCAAACTTAACAAGCAGTTTATTGAAAATTCAATTCAATTCTCATCGTTTCATTTCAATATCGTACATAACCGGCTGTAATATATGATCTCTGCCTTCAAGAGATATTTAAAACAAAAGAATAAAAAAAAACAATGGAAAGTAAATCACAAGCGCAACTCGGTTGCAAATATTAAATTCCTGAAGGGTTAATTAACATTAAATGGCCACCCAAGGTGATCCACAACTCAAAATTTATCAATGGCGTACAATAACATTATTTTAAAAATTCAAAAATGGTAAACACAAGAAACAATCTTAAAATTAAAATTAATTAACCAACAGTACTCTTACAAGCACACAGTTATAAGGCAACTTGCCGAAAGTCCCTCCAAAGTCGAACAGTTTAATCTTGATTTGCAACACGTCAAAACTAAAATAAACCACTCTGTATATTAGAGGCAACCGACAATCTATTCGACATCAGAGTGCAGACTCTAGGTTGTAAAATATCTAATTCTATTAAAACAAATAGCGCTAGTTAACTATGCTTTACATAAGAAAATGTGATTAGATTAAATTCAATAATTTCTTACGAGATTATACAAAATAAATTACAATCGTTGACTAATTGCATTAAATAACATCTAAGAATTTAAGACAGATGTGAGGCTACACTGCCCATACACATCCAAAATTTTAGTTCAATTTCTGAATCCAAAAATAAAAAGGCTACGTAACGTCTCCAAAAAAATGACAAAGTAACCTCCAAATTGAAGTCACTATTATTTATAAAACTACGTTAATTAATTTAATTCAAAACATAAGGCTCACATGCCACCAGAAGTTAAAATAGGAAAATTACGATGACTTAATTAATTAACTAGGCCGGAAAATTGAAATTTACTGTTCAAAGTACACGATATTGACATGGATTTTTTCCACGACTGTTTAATCAATAAACTCTACACTCTGGGTAATCTCAGAGAAATTTACACAGTCACAGTACCTTAAAGAAGTCACATCCACAGCTACCAAACATGATAACTTCTACGGATCCACACGTTACAAGAAATCTGCTCTCTATCTTCGGCTAACGACATCTCAGAAAATTAGCGTATGAAGGCTACAGCATCCCATTGATCTGTACCTTAATTATGTCTTCACCGCAAGATCCAGCAATCAATTTCCTTGGACCCGTACGATAACCAAGCACGTGGTTCTTAATTCTTAACCCCAACAAAAGTGCCCAAATGAGGTTTAGGCCTTGCACCACACTAACCGAGCAATTAAAACAATTCCTAGCCAAGAAGAAAAATATCCTCGTAAGATTTAACCAAACGCCAAATTTTCAAAAATAAACCTTGAGAAGTACCATAACATCCGCTGTTGTAAGCGATTAATAACGATAAAACTTCAAAAACTCAAACACATTCTCAAGTAGGCTCAGGAAAATGCTTCTGCTCTTGTGGTATTTAAACCTTCCCCGATGACTGTTAACGTGCAAGAGAAAGACTCTAACATGTCAAAGCCCGACCATCAAACCAAACACGACAAATGCTCTAAAAGACCGAACAACCCAATCTGATATTTTAAACGTACGACAAAAATACAGGTTCAAATGACCATAGAAAAATGGAAAATAATTATTAATAATTTGTTACATAACTCTGGGCCCAAAAGAAGTTCGAAAATGAAGTTAGTAAAAATTAAAAGTAACAAATTTATTAAATAAAACCTCGTACGCCATCTACCCGACAATGCCTGTATACGTTACACACACCTGCGACAAGGCAGAACGCGTGCAATAGGAATCTTAAGCACATCTACACCAGATGGCAGTAGTAGTAGGAAGATGACATAAATTTAATCCAAAATAAAATACGAATTCCACGACAAACCAAAATAATCCATTAAAGGATAAAATACGACAAAAAAAATGTAACAACACACTATTACTTAACTTATATATTTTAAACTTTAAATTCATCACTTTTTTACATTCATTTTCTTTCTTCTTGGTACTTTTTGTTCTGTTATATTATTCTTCAGGTTTTGTCTAAATACATATCTCATTTCCTAATAATTACCAAAAATATAAAATGCCCTACGCATGCAAAAATTCAGTAAAGAATGTATTTTGCGAAACAATGAATCAAGAACAGGAAATATAAATTCTCTTATACATGTGTATATCAATCTCAATAGTAGAAATTCATATGAAACTAAACACATAAAACACAATATCCACATTATTCAATGTGTGTGGAGGTGTTATGCTTGAAAATTAGAGATTGGTACAAATTAATGCGGACTGATTTTTTTGTGGAAAGCTTTTTTTGTAATTAAGTATACTCCGGACTGCCATTTATCAGTGCGTATTGAGCTGACAATAATTCGCAAATAATTCTTTTGCACTTTTGCAGAAAATTACAATTCCATGACATACATTGGTACAATTTCAAACACAGTAGGGAACTTAATTAAAAGTGCGGAAAAGACTATTTCGTTCAAAACAAACAATTCCTTACAAAAACAATAAAAAACAATAAAGATAAAACGGACAATAAATTAAACTCAGGGGTATACAAGTTGACATGCGAAGACTGTAAAAAAGGGTATGTAGGACAGACAGGAAGAACATTCGATACCATAATGAAAGAACACGAAATATGTTGTAAGGATAAGAAGACAGACCTAACTTTTGCTAATCATTGCTTACAACAGAATCATAAATTCAATACCAATTTTACAACTTTACATGTTTTAGAAAAAAGTCAAACACTTAATATGCTAAAACGTTTTAAAATTAATAAATTAGGTATAATTTTAAATGACCAACTAGATATAAATAGCTCCCCCCTACTCAATTTAAAATTCAAATCTGTTCGGCCCCTCTCAGAATGAGATTATTTTTGTATTGATATATATAGGAGCTAATGAGTACTTTGAAATTGTATTTTCATCCACCTGATGGAGCCACAGTGTGGCGAAACATATTGCAGTGATCTTGAGTTTTGAATTAAGTTGTAAATAAGTTTTCTCAAGATCACTTCTAGATTTAAGTTAATTAAACACTATTTTATTTATTTTATAATGGCCATGGACAAAATCAAACTATACACATTGTATATAAATATTTGATAGGTTAGGATTTCAGTAAATCTCATTTAGTTTAAATAAAATAATGTAAGAATGTTATTATAAATTTTATTCAAGAAATTAATATTAGAATAAGCCTTGTAGAGCAAGTAAATATTCATAACTTAATGTTTATCCGTAACTTCAGCGTAAAATGGTATGATGTCTGAGACCGTTCGATGGATAGGCCCGAAGTAAACAATATTCTTCGACAGATGCTGTCGACAATTACGAACGTGTTTCCTTTATTTCCGATGAAAAATAAAACAAGGAAAATAAGAATCAAGTACCCGAATAACATAAGAAAATGGTTTCGAAATCACAATGACAGTAATACCGAGATTTATAAATTAATACATCAATGGCAGTAAATACTTAAGTTTTATACTGTAAATAGCGTAATAACTATGAGGATATTTGGATACTTACTTTGTTGAAGGTGAAGGTGTCAATAACTCACTATTTATCACACTTATGTACTGATATTTCTTAAAATTTTTGTGCATTATATTGACATAAACACGTCAATATTCGAGATGCATTTATTTGTTTACATTTTCAAGTAAGTGATGTATAGATTAGTCGCTAGGGGCAGTAATGTTGACACGCATTTTAAGAGAGGGAATAAAAGCCAGTTCTGAGCATGTCCGAGTTTTTTGTAGAAAATAATTGTTATAAAATTAGGGATAGGGCGATTTTGAGATAGATTGATAGCAGGTGAAAACCGCTTTAAATACTAAATAAACATTAGGTTGATAAATTTGAAATATTTAAAGGGACTAGAAATTTTTTTATAATTTTGAACTTATAAATATGTTAAGAAATATTAAAAGGGAACTTTGAAAATGTTTAACGATATTAAACTTATAAGATTGTAAAGGTTTCCATACAAGTAGTATAGCTATGGGCAATCTGGACCAATTTCCCATATGATTTAACACAGGGGTCTAAAAGTACTTTTTGTCCCCGCCAAGGGGGTACCCCTCGCCTACACTTTGATTCTACACCAAGAGGGGGTTCTCCTCACCCTCACTTTGATTCTGTGACGTCATCCGCACCTAACCGGCTAGTAGGCTCTGATTGGTCAAGTGACCTCGTGATATCATCCGCACGTAACCACGTCTCGAAGACATCAGTCGCAGGGAATCTACCATTGGATGCACTTCGTGGGAGTTCCCACCGTACAACAGTATGCGTTGGTAATAGCCTTATAATACATACATAACTTTAGCGATATGTATACCTACCGCAGTGTTATATGTATCTATGAGGGAGGGGGACAGGGGATTGTAGCGATCATAAAAATTTGTATATTCGGAAGAAGTTGTGAAAACAACATGATACGAACACAGCAAGTCTGATGTACCTATACGCATACGTATGTACAGACACATTGTTAATGACTCATATTTCTTAAATACGACGTAAGAAAATTGCAAGTCCATTCTTGTTTAATATGAGACCCATGACTTCTACCGACATACAAATACATATAAATGAAATAATTGCATAAGCACGTTACGGTACCAGAATACGCAGAAATACTAATAGAAGTAAACGACACCCGTGCGATGTGATAGTGAAATATTCAGAAAGACTAGAAAACAACGCGAGCAGATGCAGATTCTCACGCTACTCTTCGAGGAAATGCGCCTATCGCCTGGGAACGCTGATATGTAGTTTTAAGATGTTATAAGTATATGTAAACTTAATGTATTTAGTCAATTAGTTTCTTGTACTAGAATTGTCAAGTGCTACTTCAATAAAAAGAATTGTTAAATAAACTCTTTAATTTTCTTTTTAAAAACATAAGTTTCAATTACAAACTTATATTTGGCGCAGTCAGTAGGATTCCGCAGCGAACAATTAAATAAATTTTTTAGTGTTCGATTCGTATTAACGATTTGTGCGGAAAACCAAAATTTCGGTGTTCGTGAAAGACTCTAAATAAAACTCTTTAGTGCCTAAGCGAAGTGCCGAAGACCTCTAAATCGGTCAACAAACAAGGAAATCAACCAAGCTGAGCTACGGAAGAGACGCAAATGTACACCGTACGCATCATACTGTAAGTAAATTTAAATTTTCTGCATGTTTATTGCTACATTTTCCCCATACATATCCTAAAGTGATACGTAAATAATATATGTCAAGTTCCGGAGAAGAATCGGAAACACATAGTGAATCGCAATCAGATAACGAAAGTAATTATAACCGTGAATTAGACGGAGATATTTTACATAATTTAATAGATAATTTAAATACATCATTGAATATTAACAAAATGCCGAATGTTAGTGATGTCACACAAAATCACATCGCACTCATACCCGCGTATGAGGGCGACCCGAATACGTTAACCATGTATATTTCGGCATGTGATTATTTAATAGGTCGTTTTGCATATGCAGTTGTAACGGACGATATTAATGAATATCTTATGAGACTCTTCCAGTCAAAATTAACAGGTAGAGCTTTGCAATTAGTAGGTAGTAGAGAAACAATTACAGACTGGGACGATCTTAAGGAATTATTACGATTAAATTTTAGCGATCAAAGATCAGAAAATTGTTTAATGCAAGATTTAATGCAGTTACGCCCAGACCGCGGTGAAAACGCGTATAATTTCGGGTTAAGATGTAAAAATGTATTAAATTTGTTATTAACGAAAGTAAAAACCTCTGTTACGGACGCAAATAAAAGAGCTATAAAAGTAGAAATGCATAAAGACACGGCTTTACAAACATATTTACGTGGTATAGTGCAATTTGGCGAAATAGGTCATAGGGTTAGATTTAGGCAACCTGAAAATTTAGAAAAAGCTATGTCACTCGTGTTAGAAGAAGAAAATTTCAATTATTTAACGCGACAGCCGAATAACATAAACAAAGCGGAATACAGGCCGATGAAACAAAGAACGCCAGCAACACAGAATACATGGCGTAGTCCGCCACAAAATAACTTCAGACCACCGCAAACACCAGGTCAAAACTCGTATACACAGCCAGCATCATCGCCAGCGTATTTCCAACCCAGACAACCTACACAATTTTATAAACCAGCTACACAACAATACCCACAGCAACGAACGTTTCAAGCACCGTCGTTTCGTTTTTCGAAAACCCCAGGTCAACTCGAACAAAAGAGACAACCTAGACAAACGCCCATGGAAATAGAAAGCGCAAGAACAAGTTTACAAGGAACTTCACGTGGAAATACACAACCAGGAAAATCCACTTGGACGACAGGTCAGTTATTCCACCAAACCACAGAAGAAACGCCTGAGTACCAGGACGACACCTTCGATACTTATAATGAATATGACAATTACGAAGACTACCAAGAGGACGATACAGGAAACTACGACACATTTAATCAAAAAGAAGAAGACGAAAAATTTTCGTACACCAGCCTCGGGACAGAACCAATATTAAGAAAATCTGACTATCAACTTGAAAATATTAAATTAAACACGAACACATCATCAAAATTACCATTTATATTTCTTCCAGAAATAAAAGCCAAATTTCTTATAGATACGGGTTCCTCACGTTCTATGATAAGTTCGCATAAAGTAGACGAATATTTTGTAAATTATAGTAAATATGAGCCATTTACAATTCAAACACCACACGCAATCTCTGAGCATGAATACATTATTAAAATACCTTGCTTAAAAACATTTAAAGGTCCACCAAGCGAAATTCTTAAGTTTCATGTATTTGATTTTTCTAACAATTATGATGGACTAATAGGCGTAAATTTAATGAAACAATTAGGCGCAATTGTAGACGTTCCAAACGAAATCGTACGTACAAAATTTGGAAATATTAAAATTCATTGGGAAAACAGTAAAATAAATTTAGGCCCACACGAACGAAAAATTGTAAAATTACCTGTTACACAAAATTGTAATAATATTATTATCGAACATCAAGTAGTTGCACCAGGTGTAGAAATACCCTCAACATTAACGAATTCCTCAGATTTTTATGCAATAACTGAAGTAGCGAATTTTAATGAACATCAGGTAGAAATAGATATAGAAAATCCTATTAGAGTAGAAACGTATCAACCAGTAGAGCAAAATTATAACGATGTAAATTATAACTCTGATTATGTTGGTAAATTGCAAACCGAAAATGTTATAAATAAATTGCGTTTAGAACATTTAAATTTAGAAGAACGCGAACAGATTCGAAATCTTTGTTTAAAGTATAAAGATATTTGCTACAATGATAAACTTTCATTAACTTTTACTAATGAAGTTAAACATACGTTGTATATGAAAGAGGAAACGCCAATTTACATCAAACCATATAGAAAAACCCCACAACAACGTCAAGAAATAAAATCGCAGGTAGGAAAATTGTTACAACAGAATATAATTCAAGAAAGCCATAGCCCATGGTCGGCACCTGTAAGTATCGTACCCAAAAAATTAGACGCATCCGGCGAAGTAAAATACAGGATGGTCATAGACTACCGGAAGTTAAATGATCAAACGATTGATGACAAATACCCCATACCGAACATCACTGAAATACTTGACAAATTAGGAAGAGCTCAATACTTTACGACCCTAGATTTGGCGTCAGGATATCATCAAATCGAAATGGCAGAAAAAGACATTCAAAAAGCAGCTTTTTCAACAGAGCAGGGGCATTACGAGTTCAAAAGAATGAGTTTCGGATTAAAAAATGCGCCTGCCACCTTCCAGAGGATGATGGACAACGTCCTCAGAGGACTACAAGAAGATGTATGTCATGTATATCTTGATGATGTCATAATCTATGCAACAAGCCTACAAGAACATCACGAAAAATTAGAAAAGGTTTTTCAACGGTTACAGAAGGTCAATTTAAAAATACAATTGGACAAATGTGAGTTCCTGAGAAAAGAAGTCGATTACCTAGGACATCTAATAACACGGGAAGGAGTAAAACCAAACCCAGAAAAGGTAAGAGCGATAACGAAGTACCCAATACCTAAAACTGTCACTGAAATTAAATCATTTCTTGGACTCGTCGGTTATTACCGAAAATTCATAAGATTTCGCAAAACTTACAAAACCTTTAACAAGTTGCTTGAAAAAAGGCGCAAAAATAGTAATTGATGAACAATATACAAAGGCTTTTGAAATGTGTAAAAACATACTGATGGATAAACCGATCCTCCAATATCCAGATTTTTCAAAACCATTTATTCTTACCACAGACGCATCCAACATAGCTCTTGGTGCGGTATTATCGCAAGGAAAAGTAGGTAGTGATAAGCCTGTATGTTACGCTTCGAGAACACTCAGTGAAACCGAAAAAAGATATTCGGTAATAGAACGCGAATTATTGGCAATTGTTTGGGCAACAAAATACTTCCGCCCATATTTATATGGACGACGCTTCACGATATATACAGATCACCGCCCACTTGTTTGGTTAAACTCAATAAAAGAACCAAATTCTAAATTATCCCGATGGAAGATTAAATTAGGAGAGTATAATTTCGACCTCGTATATAAAAAAGGTAAATATAATACAAATGCGGACGCATTGTCGAGAATTCAAATAAACACACTAGAAACTATGTCACTAATAAACAACCCAGACGACGATGCCGATCAACTACTAAACGACATTCAAGAAATAATAGAAAGAGAAGAGAGAACAAATCAGCCATCACAAGCACCACCAGAACATCCACCAGAAGATAATAACGTGGATCATCAACGAAATCAATTAAATAGAGAAGAACCGACAGAAACAGTACATTCCAATGAAAATGATGAACCGAAAACCACGATACCATCGATGGATGAAGCAATCGATTGTAAAAACCCACAGTACCACATTACTTATACATACTTAGACAAAAACAAAATTTCTTTCAAACAGGAACAAGGAAAGAAGATTTATAAGGTCCAAATCCCGAGAAATAACAACGAGCAACAAGTAATGGAGTTCATTAGGGATTACATGAGTAATGGTAAGCATTTTATTTATTGTGAACAGGAATCAATATACCGAGACCTATGCAATGTATACACTAAACATTTCAACGACAACGGACCCAAAATTCGTCGCTGTCTGCGAAAATTACAAACAATTACCGATCCAGAACAACAATTAGAAACAATAAATAATTACCATGAGGGAAAAACGAATCACCGTGGAGTCAATGAAACATTACAACATTTACAACGTAAGTACTATTGGTTAAATATGAAAGAGACAATATCTGTATATATAAAACGCTGTGAAATTTGTAACCGAAATAAATATGATAGGCACGCACAACACCCTGAGTTAAATATTACGGAAAAAATCGACCAACCCTTCGAGAAAATATATTTAGACACATTCACAATAGCAGGAAAAATATTCCTAACAACAGTAGACGCATTTACAAAGTTTGGTCAAGCTTTTAAGATACAAAGTAAAAATGCAGTAGAACTAGTAGACACCTTAATCACATATTTCTCTTTATACGGTATACCTGAGCAAGTCATAATGGACGGAGGTACAGAATTTACGAATGATTTAGTGAAAGAACTATTAGATAAACATAAAATAAAAATACACATAACAACGCCATATAATCCTAATTCGAATTCAAACATAGAACGTTTACATTCAACTCTAATCGAAAACATGCGACTGCTACGCGAAAATCACCCCTCAGAAGATATCGAAAAATTAATGAAATTAGCTATTATAGGATACAACAATTCAATACATTCGGCAACTGGATTAACACCTTTAGAACTGACTTTAGGCCACACCAAAGCACATGATCCTTTCGATCTGTGTTATGATAAAGATTTTTACAACAATTATTTAACAAAGCATGTTAATAGACTAAAGTTATTATACGAAAACCTTGGAGAAAAAATGCAAGATCAAAAGGTGAAAACAGTAGAAAAACGTAACACTCAACTCAAAACAAAACCCTTACAAGCGGGACAAGAGGTATATTTAAAACAGACGGTAGGAAATCGAAATAAGACAACACCCAAATTCGCAGGTCCATACGAAGTCAAGAAGATATTAAAAAATAATACTGCAGTTATCACAGATAAGAACAATAAAGAAAAGAAAGTGCATATCAAAAATCTAAAATACGGATTTGTTCCAGATGCATCCTCATCGGAACCACCGGAACAACCGGGAACGTCGAATTAAAGAAAGTTAACAACAATACAGGACTGTTACCTGTCAGGTTAGGATCAGCCTGGAATATCTATACCTATTGGAAATTTATTAATGTATATAACTTAGATAACATAATATTAGAAGCTAAGGAATTAGAAAATAGGTATAAGCACTGGATAACTATTACGACCAGAAGAGGTAAATTTAGAGATAGTTACGCATTAGAATTAGAAGATTATCATAAGATATTAGAATATAATATAGAATTAATGAAAACTAGGATTAATGAATTGTTACCTAAAAGCAGAACAAAAAGAGGTGCATTTAATTTCGTAGGAGGAATTGTAAAGGCAATAACGGGCAATTTAGATCAAGAAGATGCGGAGAGATACGACAAATTAATACACGAAATAATCAACAATCAGAATAAAATAAAAAGTATAGTAGAAAAGCAAATAACTTTAACGATCGATTCAATGAATCAATTTAACAAAACAATTAACGCCATCCAGAGTAATCAAATTTTATTACAAGCACGAATGGATTTACTTGAAAACGCGATTAAAGCCACAGAGTATCGGTCAATAGAAAACGAATTTAGAATTCACATTTATGCAATTTTCAATCAAATGATATTTTTAACGGGAAATATTATAAGAATTACAGAAACTCTAATAACTGCATTGACTTTTGCAAGACCACAAACATTTCATTCATCAATAATTAATTCCGATGATTTACTGCGTGAAATTATAGAAATTGAAAAGGTAATAGTTCCTTATAAATTACCAGTCGATCCCACATTTATTAATATTCATCATCTAAATAATGTTTTAAAATTAAAAGCTTACATAAAAGAAAACACGATTGTATTTATTATTTATGTACCACTTGTAGAAACCGAACCTTACACTTATTATAGATTGTATACCCTTCCGATACATGTAAACCAAACTAATTTCAAACAAATCATCCCATCCACAAAATATGTAGCCATAAACGATCAGAAATTTATTGCTTCGGACGATCAATGTTTTGAAATGAAATCAAACGGTTACATTTGTGATCAAATGGAAGCTCAAGTATTAAGCACCAGTTCCATATGCGAAACACAGCTGCTAACATATTCAAATAATTACAACACCTGTATCCAGACGAGTACCACAATCGAAGATGTCCAATCAACAAAGTTAGCAAGCAATCAATGGTTGATAACTCTTCCCGAACCTCTAACAATACACAAGTATTGTCAAGACGAACAAGAAGTAGAGAAAATCCAAGGGACATACATTCTTACATTAACAAAAGAATGTACAGTGAAAGTCAAACAAATACTGTTCCAAACTTACGAATCACGGCAGTCAGTGAAGATACCGAAAATCCCACAGTTGGAGGGCGAACAAACGATACAAATTAATGAAGAAACCGATATCGCAAACGTAAAAGAAATCCAAGAATTACATCTGAACAACCTATCCAAAATTCACAATGGACTACGAGAATTAAAGGAAGAAAGAGCGGCACTGAATGAAGTGGAATTTCACGAACAACCAATTACCATATGGATAATAATAATAACGATATTAATATGTTTATTTGTTATATATATATTGATTCGATACATATATCAAAGGAAAAAGATGTTATCACCACGAAGAAAAGGACAGAAACAAGAAGACAAGAAAAAAGAAAACGAAGAAAAGAAGACCCGTGTGCAAGAAAGAAGTAAACACCCCTTGTCTCTGAAAATCCAAGAGGATATTTCCTTCTAGGGCCGGTGGCGTTACGGTACCAGAATACGCAGAAATACTAATAGAAGTAAACGACACCCGTGCGATGTGATAGTGAAATATTGAGAAAGACAATTACTAGAAAACAACGCGAGCAGATGCAAATTCTCACGCTACTCTTCGAGGAAATGCGCCTATCGCCTGGGAACGCTGATATGTAGTTTTAAGATGTTATAAATATATGTAAACTTAATGTATTTAGTCAATTAGTTTCTTGTACTAGAATTGTCAAGTGCTACTTCAATAAAAAGAATTGTTAAATAAACTCTTTAATTTTCTTTTTAAAAACATAAGTTTCAATTACAAACTTATATTTAGCAGAACTATTTTGTGTTCAGAAAATAGTCCAGTGCGAGTAACGTACATGAGATGTTCGTTATTTGTAACTGTTATTAATGTATAATTCTTCAAGATATAAAACAGTTGTATTATTTTATTAATTAGGTACTTGCGGTAAGTCATTAATAACGTATAAAATTAATGCATGATTGCAACGCACCACTTGTGTACAATGAGAAAAATTAAATGGGATTAAACATTGTGATTTAACAGTCATCACTAGGGCGCCGACACGAAAGGTTGATGAATCATCACACATCACTATTGAAATGTTGTATTTTTCAAGGGGTTTTAATTTTATTTATATAATTGGATAACAAGTAGCTGGTGATCTATAGAATACAAAATATCTTGCGTACTGGAAATATTCTTTTATTTCAGCGTATTTAGCATACACAATTGCAGCAATGTTATTAAATCTGGATTTCTATTAAAAACTGCATCGACCTTTTGCCGAAGGTCACTTCCGAAGTCACTCGAAATACTTTTGAAATTATTAATAGCCACATCTAATGTGGTTAATCCATCTTTTAATTTGAGATTTCGATTTTCAAAATATGTAATTAGTTTAGACAAACTTCCAAAGAGTTCCTGAAGGAATAACAACTGATTTTTAAATTTGGGATTTGTGTCATAATAATAAATTTCGGAATCACTTACAATTCATTTTCATATCAGAAAAAGTAACATAAACAACGTTCTAGATCTAAATAAATGATAACTAAAAATGTACGCGTATGTTATTGAAACTAAACGAAATTCAGTGCACACTTCCGTCTAGATAATTGGGAGAAGTCAATTCAATAAACCGGTACTAAACAGACTATTACAAAAATTAACAGTCAAAACAATGAAAAAACGAAACTAACCTAAGTATGAATGACAATTTCATTTCTCTCGCGAAATATAAGGTAAATATAATAAATCTTAAAAAACCCCTCACGCTTCAATCTACGCCGATGAAAATAGGATTTTACTCGTAAATTACGTATTTTATGGGCATTTTTTGTTCTCATTCTCGAGCACTTCTCGGGCGTAAACAGATGTTGCAGTTTACCATATGAATTAGTGCTATTCAGTAAGCGTGTGTTGTTTACATTACTTCTTTGCCCCGTTGTAACTTCGTCATAGTTTAAACCGGTCATATGCGCGTCCTAGTCATCACTAACGATGGAAAAGCATGCATATCATGGCTTATCTGTGTATCTAACCCTGGAAGAGATGTAAACATGTAAATTCAACTAAACCTTCAGGTGACTTTCTTTTTCCTTTCAAAGATGTCCTAGACTATAATTATCGATAATATTATCAAATTTAGTTGTACTCCAAACATCCTCATCTAACATAATTGGTGAACGTTCCGCGTCAGCTAAAATTACGGGTGTATTTTTATTTATGTATTAAACTGAACGCTTAGCGTTTAAAAAGACATCTACAATGTATATTAATGAATTATTGTAATGTTCTTGAACAGTCTAAGAGTGGTAGATTACGGACTGAAAAAAATACAAGTGCTTCAGATACCTTCGCTTTGCTCACCTGACTTTATAAAGACCTGTGTATACGTACATATATCTTTACATTTATCCCAAAAAATTACAAACAATCAACTTCTCAATAATAAATATTTTATAACATTTATATGAATTGTATTTTCTTGAGCAGTCCGTAGGTAGTACTATATTTTCTCTTAGTAATCTGGGCCCTTACCACGCCGCATCGACAAGAGAGTCGCCTCGATACGTCCCCCACACCGCACCGTACCCTTGTTCTATAGGTAGCAATGATCGACAGAAATTGGTACCACGCCACATCGACATCGCTTCCGCTTCCCAAATTTTGTTTTCGATCTCGACAGAAGTTTGTCGAGCTATTTTCACTAATCGTTTCACTGTCGAGAATGGAAACAGAATAAGTTTAATTGATAATTATTTGTTACTTCAAGCTTGTTTAAATGTAATTATCAACTTTTCCATTCATAAAGTATTATTTTAATAATATTAGTAAAATATATACCCTACAAAGCGGGTAAATACCTCTAAAAGAAATTGAAATTATTAAAGTAATATTATTATTTAATTGTAAACCACCGACAGGATATTATTATTTCACATTATCATAATATTTTATGAATTCTTGAGGATAATAACGGACATTTATTTTTGTATATATCTGTGACTTTTAGTATACTCAAGAATGATTTTAATTTTTTTTTGATTTGTGTTTTATTCTTCTTTTTTGTTATCACTTTTTTAGTACTTTCCTAAACAAATGACATACAATATTCTATTACAATTTTTTATATATACTTTATTAAATTTAATCTAATCTATTTAATCAGTAAAATATTGTCTAATTACATTATTGTTTAATATATGTAAGTAAGCTTGTATCTTTATAATTGTGTTTTAATGTATTTTTTGTATACAAATTAAATCATAATATTTTATGAATTCTTGAGGATAATAACGGACATTTATTTTTGTATATATCTATGAGTTTTAGTATGCTCAAAAATAATTTTAATTTTTTTTTTGATTTGTTTTTATTCTTCTTCTTTGATATCACTTTTTTAGTTCTTTCCTAAACAAATGACATACAATATTCTATTACAATTTCTTATCAGTAAAATATTGCCTAATTACATTATTTCTAATTTGCCTTCCCTCATGCAAGATAATCTAAAAGTTTTTCGAAATTCATTTTCTTCTAACGCAAAAATGTCTGTAACATTTCTCATTAGCATTCGTTCTATTTAAAAATTCCGTAAAATTTCTCGTCGCTCCCGTTCTTCTTCATTTATTAAAGCTACGTTCACGGGCAGCATATTTTATATTCGTTTATTATTAAAAAATAGAAAAATTATATTAGTATTATTATACTCTTTTAATTTCTATTAACTATTTATTAAAATTTGCTATTAATTATTTCTTAAATCACTATCTAAAAACGACTAATTAATATAGCGCATGCGAACACTTCATACATTTAATTTCAAATACATCGAAGGAAACATTTAAATTGACTGCCAGACGCCCGATGTTTTTAGATCGGTCCGCTGTGAGAAGTCGATCTGCCGATCTTGAACGAAGAGTTGTCGATATTTTCTTATCGATAGCGCGTGGTACTGATACTGATTTGAATTCTAATAATAAATTTCAAAAAGTTTAACTTTTCGAAGATTGAAGAAAACTTACAAATGTTTCAGATATTGTATTTGACCCGCGTTGTCCATCTCAAATTATAAATGCATATACTTTTACTTGCTATCGCTGCACGTTATTATTGCTATAAAATAACTGCGATTTACATTGTGAAATTGATTCTGCTAACATCAAGATATCGTTCCTTATGTACCACCATGTAGTAGTTGAATAAGAAACACCAAAATAAATGGTTTCTAAATTTTATTGAAATAAAGTTTAAAATAACACTTTAAATATTAACTTTTCTATAGATAGTATGAATAATATTACAATAATGAAATAGAACGACATAAATAAAACTAAAAACAAGTAAAAATTGAAATAATTTCAAATTGAGCTCAAAACAGTTTTATTCAATTCACAACAATTGTTTCACCCTACTAGGGCTTCATCAGGTGATGAATATTATAATACAAAATATTTGTAGACGTTCTTGTTTATGTCTTTTCCTAAATGAAGAGGGGGGAGTTTGTGACATTAGGTTAAGAGCGGGAGTAACTTATATCTTTAATGTAATATTTGATATATATATACATAACGATATGATTAATAATATTAGAAATTTTTGAAAACTGATTGTTTACTGTTATTATAAAATTAAACAATTTATAAATATATAATAACTATAAGAATTATTAAGTTGATTTTAAATATTTAAATTTAACAATGGTGAATTATTCACTTCTAGTTGGTCATTTAAAATAAGGTTTAATTTGTTTAATTTATTTATTTCTAGGTTTTCTAATAAATTTAATTTTTTACTCTTGTCTTGTATATGTTATTTAAAACTAAAAACTGTTGCAGAAAAAGTTATTTTATAGCTTAGGAATAACAATTTTACCTAAATTACTAATTTATCTAATGCTTCACAAAAACTAAATATTAAGTATCTATAAATCTATTGATATATTATCGCAAAACTTAGATTCTAAAAGTAGATAAGCTATGAGAGTTCTGGCGCAAATTCCCATATGATTTAACATAGGGGTACAAATTTTATTTTTCCCCCCACCACTCCAACTTCTAACATCACGTGACCGAAAGCAACGCTCCCATTGGTCACCCCAAGCCACGAACACTCCCACATTTGACGTCACATGATCGAATCGAGCACCCCCATTGGTCACACATAACCACAAAATGTCAGTCCCCACCAGGAGGCGGGTAATTTGAAGTGCAGCTTGCACGTACCCCACAACAATAGGATCGGTAACAACATATTATGTGAATGATAATTTGCAATAGTGTTTGTACGTACCACCAATAATGGCGCAGGGATAAAAACAACAACAAGTCAGCCATATTGTATGTGTGTGAGATACTGCCGCAAGCATCATCATCATTGGAAGAAATTTCGATTTCTTTATTTTCTTTGTATTCGGGGCAACGTGATTGGCCCATGACGGATGGCGTGAGGCGGGTGACGTAATACATTTAGCATGCGGTGGAGCACACCTAACGGCTTTGTAATATATCATTATTTATGTATGATTAAATAAAAAACAACAACAAATACTGAAAAAGAAGAAAATAATATATTCCATCTCTCTCTTTCACGTCGACGCTAGATACTTATCTTGTTATTCTTACTTTGTGGTTTATGCACAAAGAAATTTAATAAAATACAATATTTATATATATCCATATCAAATCGCTTCTTAGTGCCGTTTTTGACATCCAAGATGGCGTCCTAGAGCTGTTTTGACACTCAAGATTGGTTGGTGATTTTTGAAATGTATTTAGCACAACACTAGTAAATAGAATATAATAAAAACTGATATTTTTTCAATAAACAAAAATATGTTTACCTTCTAAAATGCAAGATCGAACAAATATTTTGCAGATAAACAACTGTAAATAGCATTATCTCACACTTCCTGTTATAAACTAATTGTGGTTTTATGCATAATTTATCAACAAATATTTTTACATGGGTATTATTTCAAATAAAAATTATGAACGATTTTAAAGTATATAATTACATTGAATTTTTCAAGTTGTTTTTTATTCAACAGTAATATTAATAGACACTAGTCAATATGTACTCACTTGTAGAATAATGTAACACTCACTATGTTGAATGATATTTACAATAATGTATTTTATACACTAGTAAATAGAATATAATAAAAATTGATATTTTTTCAATAAACAAAGATATGTTTACTGTCTAAAATGCATGTGTCGACTAACATTTTGCAGATAAACAACTTCGTAATATCAATACATTACTGCAATCTCTCACTTCCTGTTATAAACTAAATGTGGTTAGATTCATCCGTTGCATGTTTTTATTGAATTTAGGTAAAGGTGCACAAAGTTAATACATATACAGTATGGTGACGCAGTATTAAACTACTTTTTTAAAGTTTATATTTAACGAAATAATTTCTATAATAATTGAATGATTGTGGCCATATGTGCGCATGCATTCTTGCACACTACTAGCATATATTGATATACAAATAGTATTATTACTTTGAATTATAAAATGTGCTGCTTAATATGCCACTCTGAATATATTAGGTGAATGGGTGATGGGGGTAGCCCCATCATCGATATGACCACATAAAGATTATGATATTGCTAAACTATGGAAGCAACAATATGGGTGAGTCCTTTTTAATCTTAAATGAATAGTGTTTTAATATTGGAAGCACATAATTGGAACTTGATTAAAAATTACTTATTATGGTGGCATAGGGTTACTTGAATAAAAGAAATAGCTAAAAACAGCTATTCAAAGCTGTTTTTAGCAGAATTCCATTAATACATAAAGCCCCACAAAGTACATCGACAACCCACATATTACAATTAAAATTTACATCCACACTAAAATTTGCCTCTATTTCTCTCATTAAAATTAATTTATTATCTGCACGAGTGTTTTTGAAGTAAATATAACGTCCATTCCACAAGTGTGTGCCATAATATTAAATAAACATTGATTGACACCTTGCACTTTATCACAGTCGTTACCTTATTATATTTTGCATGTATTAATAAAAATAATCCCAAGAAATTTCTGAAAAACACGATAACATGTCCACGCTGTGATAAGACGAGATTTGAATACTGACAACCACAAGAAATTTCTAGAAAAACATGTTGTTTGTTAAATAATACCAGTGTTTACATTACCCATTGTTTGAGATTCAATAACAATGGTACCTATATATCAACAGGATTGAGTCCTGCAAGAGATTACCTTCCAGTGGTCAAAATAGCGAATGGTCGAAAATGCATATCGTTTACAATATACGAGTTTTATGAATTTTTAAAGTATCAAGCTCAGATAAAAGATTATGTTGTGAATGTTCAAGGAAACCAGCGCAAAAGGTGTTCAGATGAAGCGACGTTCGAGGAAGAGCGTGTATCCAACATAAACAACGAAGAACCCTTATCAATTGGGGATTTCATCAAATTAATATTTACTCGTAGACTGATGAAAAGCGGCCGTCTGCAACCCATATTGAAAGTGGTTCGTAAAGATATTGTGTTGATCATAGATGGGACATCCATCGCAATGTTAATGAATGCCTATATTGGCTATTAGAAGCAGACTGCACAGATTAGAGTTATTAGACTTTTCCTATTACTATCAGACATTAATGTCATCGCTGGCCGCGAACAAGGAAATCGGAATTGATATTAAGACGTACAATTACTTTCTTTTGAAATGGCCGGTGTAAATTGAAAATAGATCCCCAAGTTCTACGATAGTAACATTCTAATGTTCGAGTCAAGAACGGGACAAGCAAAAAACATGCGTCGTAAATCTTATATAGCATGAATAAGCCATTGTACTTAATATGATTGTGGTTTATATTTTCTGAAGTTTTTAAATACATTATTTTCTACAATCTGCACGAATATATACATGTCATATAGGTATATATCTAGTAACGAATGAAACACATATTTTGAATGCCTTGCTTTTAAAATTATATATAATTAAATGTTAAATACAATTAAAAGAAAAAGATTGTATTACGTTATGTATTAAATTGCTTTGTAAAAGAAACTACATCGGCCATATACTATAAGCCAATATATTTGAAATATTTGCGTTTATTCCTAATAATTTATTGTCTGATAACGTTCATGCTAGGTACTTTATTAGAAAAAATCATTTTTATGTTCCTCAATATCTTTCTGGCTTTTATTTTATTTTTTAGCCTTTTATTTTAATTTCAACAGGGAGAACCACTGTTTTTCATTCCAATCTTGGTTTTATGGAATTTTGGACTTGTTACTATTCTTTCTGGGAGTGATTTGTATTTATTTTAGATGTTGAAGCTTTTTATTTATAATAACAACGTTTAACTGAAAACTAAAATAATACTTAAACAATTTGGTATTATAACAATCCCTGTTTTTCTTATAAAAAGTAAAAATTGTTATATTCTCTAATAAGAGGTTTAGAATAATTAAAAATTATATTTTTCCCGATCAACACTGATATTTTGAATTAGTTTACTTCACTAAAAAAATAATCAATTACTAATACGTCGTTAACTACTTGGTTTAGAGAAATTTCTAAAGAATACAAAAGTACTAAAATGTGAATTTTAGAAAGACTTTTTTCGAAATTTCTACCAAAAGTAGGTCTTCATATCTTAGCAAAAACCGGTTTTAAGCAAATATCTTACAAATTATTGATTCTTTACAGATTTATCTAGAATACAAAAATATTTAGAGGTCGAATTGGAACAACTTTTGTATAAAAGTAATTTGAAAATTCGGACCGGACGTAAGACACTCTTATCGAATAGCAGTTCTTTTATACATTCTATATAAATGTATTATAAGTGCAAAAGTAATTAGAGCTACATTTGAAACAATTTTTCTATAAAAGAAATTTTAAAATTTGGACCGGAAGTAATGCTTCTACTCATCAAATAGCGGTTTTTTGGAAAATCTCACAAATTTAGCATTCTAGTCAGATTTATTAGGAACACGAAATTGTTTGAGCCACATTTGGAATAATTTTTATATAAAAAAAATTCAAAATTCGGACCGGAAATAACACTTTTACTTTCTTTTATTTTTGAAGTGTAAACTTCTTTAGGCGCGTTGCGCTGATTGTAGGTACTGAACAAGACTGACTGCAACGCTCGGATATGTAACGCTCGTTCGGGTAAAGTCGGCTAAGGGAACAATATAAATAAATATATCACATAGAGGTATTTAATTTCAATTTAATTGAAATTTAAATGAATAAATAAATTCATGTTCCAGAACAGATTCGATCCCGAGCCGCACGGGTAGGAAGTCTACGAAGCCGATACGTTACCGTCAGACCAAGCGCGGGACCGTAAACGAGTATTTATATCGTCTATTTATACATACACATACGTCCGAACTGACCAAATGAAATGGCCGCTCGCGTAAATGTAATAAATGTGCGAATATGTTTTATTTAATACGTTACTGAATATTATACGGGTTTATTTCGTATTATTGAAAATTGACGTATGAAAGTGAAATTTTAGGTACGGGGGTGTCTTAGGTCGCCGGTCACCAATCCATAGTCAAAATGTCAAAAAAGACGAAATGGCGGACGAGTTTTTTGAAAATTGACGTATGGATGTGAAATTTTAGATACGGGGGTTTTGGGAGTCGCCAATCACAATTCCATAGTCAAAACGTCAAAAAAAATGGCGGAAGAATTTTTTGAAAATTGACGTATGAATGTGAAATTTTAGATACGGGGGTGTCTTAGGTCGCCGATCACGAATCTAAAGTCAAAATGTCAAAAAAAACAAAATGGCGGAAGAATTTTTTGAAAATTGACGTATGAATGTGAAATTTTAAATACGGGGATGGTTGAGGTTTACGTTTTATTTAATACGTTAGTGAATATTATACGCGTGTGTACATGTGTAAATGTAATAAATGTGCGAATACGTTTTATTTAATACGTTACTGAATATTATACGCGTGTATTTCGTATTATTAACCTCGCCTTGATGAAGTTTTCACTTCCGCCGTGTGGTTTTAAGCACACTCATTCTTCTTGTTTTTATTTATTTAACGAAAATAACTTAGAAGTATTTGATTGGCCGGCAAAATCTCCATATCCGAATCCCATTGAAAATATGTGGAGTGCTATGGTGCCGAATAGGAATGCTAATAATGATAGAGTTCAATTTAATATAGAAAATATTACTCAATATGCACAATCTGTATAGGAGCATTTCAGAGGAAGAAACTTATGTGAAACTTTAAATTCTATGCAATCAATAATTCAAGAGTATATGGACGATAATGGATTTTATACGTCGTACTAAGGTTTTTATTATTGCGAAAAGGAAACAAACTATAAGACCAAAATCACATAACCATTTTCTTTAATTTCTTTAGTAATTAATTACTATTATATATTAATAATTAAAAACTTGATATCTGCTACAATTTTTGTTTTAATTTATTCTGGTAAAGGTTAGAGAAATTAATTTTACAATCCTAATTAAATTTTATTACATGATTACCCATTAATTGCATAGTTCCAACTACACCAGACTTTAATTTTAATAAATCAAATTTTGTCTAAGGTATTCTTCCTTTCAATAAAATTTTCGATAAAAGATGTATGATTATTAATTTCACGATATAATATTTATGATTGCAGTGATTTCTTTAATGAATATAATTCTTTAAAAGAACTATTTATTTTGGCTAACCAGTTGTAGAAAAAATTTGCGATGCTACTAATGATATACTTTCACATGTGCACAAACATCCTGGATATTCATCATGTTACAATGTAACAATCCATTAAAAAAAATTGTGACGTGACCGCACATTTTCTTCACAATTTTATTTATTATTCTCCCGTCTACTTTAATTTTATTTTAAATTAAAACTTTTTGTTTGGAGAGTTTGTGAGAAATTGAACACAGAAGTTCAAGTATGGGACCTTGTATGTGTATATGTATTATTTTTTGTTATAAACTTGTAAGAATAAGTTTATAATATCATTAAATTATGTTATAATGTAATAATTAATACGAAATGCAAAATTTTGCTGTTTAATAATATATTTCTTTTAGAGAGAGCTATAATCTAAAAATGAGGTGTGGCCACCATACGACTTTTTTTATACGTATGTGACATCCGAAATGTGTATATAAAAGTTGTTCCAAATTAAATTTTAAGTTGCGTCTTTATAAAATAAAACTCTGATTAAAAGTGTATCTTCCGGTCCGAATTTTGGACAATTTTTTTATACAGAAATTATAGCAAATCCAACTCAAAATATTTTTATTCTGTTAACAAATCTCTATAGAATGCATAATTTGCGAAATATTTGCAAAATACTGCTATTCGATAAAAGCAAGAGTGTTACTTCCGATCCGAATTTTGAAATTTCTTTAATTCAAAAATTGTTCCAATTCGGGCTCTAAATATTTTTGTATTCTAAATAAGTCTGTACAGAATGAATAATTTGTAAGAAATTTGCTAAAGACCGCTTTTCGCTGTAGGTAGAAAGACCTACTTCCGGTAGAAATGTCCAAAAAACTCTTTCTAAAATTCACATTTTAGTACTTGTGTTTTCTTTAGAAATTTGTTTAAACGTAGTAGTTGACGACGTATTAGTAAATTTTGATTTTTTTAGTGTAGTAAACTACTGCTTCCGGTCTACCGATTTTACTCAAAATCTAATCAGATCTCAAGAGGAAGATTATACTCGTAAATATAAAGTTTGGTATTGATAGCTGTAGCCGTTTGGACACTATCGTGGTGAGAGAGAGAGAGAGAGAGAGAGAGAGAGAGAGGGAGAAAAAGAGAAGAGAGAGAGAGAGATGCGTTTGCCAAAAACCACTTTTTCGGTATCAGGCGACCTTAAAACGTGGATATCTGCATCATAATTCCTTATACTATACGTATAAGAAAGTAAAAAGGCAAATATTGCTTTAATTAATAAACCACAAGACAAGGTGTTAAACTCATTATTTTTTCTATTTGAATTAATTTAAAAATAAGGTATGTGTTATAATAATAAAACTACGGATATTTTTCAAAAGCATTTGGGTACGGTATATTATCTGTTGTACTAAGCAAATAAAAATAAATTTGGTAAATCATGGTTGTCACCTTGTTATTTAAATTATTTCAGGAAGCTAAACTAGTTCGTTTTATAATCCATAATATATTTTAAGAAATAATATAGAAGTAGAGGAAAGGAATGTAAATAAGAAATGATACAATGAACAGCATTCAAACAAATATAAATAATCTGTGGAGATATTTATTTAGTGTGTTTTCAAGACCAGACATCCATACAATTAGAATGTGACTATCGACAAATACGCGCAGCGTTTTTAAACGCACACCGGTCATTCCTAAAGAAGGCAATTGTACATGAAAAAATTGCTATGTCATCATTTCAACGAGTACAATTACGACATTCAGAAGTGTATCAGGAGCTCAGAATATACCGATTGTGTCTTAGAAATATTGGCTTTTGAATTTTCTAAATTTAAGTGTGACCTAGAATCTGCCAACGTTACCTAATAAGTTAATTTCCGATGATGACGCAACTCCATCAAACGATGACACCAGTTGAAGAAAAAATCAATCAGTATTCAAGAATTTTGCTGACATTTTGGGACCCCCCCCCCCCCATGGAGTAAACGTAAATGTTATCAGTGTAGAAATCAAAACTGTTGAAATTTAATAAAAAGGGAAGAAAATAGCGATATTTTAATATTTCTTTTTATAATGTATTTAATGTCTCTATAATAAACTATGAACGAAGTATTTTTTTGAGGTTTTTATTTCCTTTATTATGATAATGGATTAAAAAATCATCTAACCACAATTCTTCCTGCATGGAATTCATATAAATATTAAAAGCATGAACAATGTTAAATTATAGTATAAGTAAACCATGGAGCCTTTAAGTTTGTATACATTGGCAAAAGTTATAATTATAACACACATTCGTGAAGTAAACGATTTGTTTAAACTATATTCCCTAATACCACTACGTATATTGGTGGATATATATTCTCAATTTCCGGGTAATAAGTGGAAGCAGATTTTGTATTGGTCGAGAAAGTTAACCCCGAGCATCGAGAACAGACTATATTGTTTAGAGAATGTTTTCAATGGGAGCAGGATCAATAGTCTAGAATTATGGAGTACAATCCATAGTGAAAGAGAGTGGCACATACACTTTCCCGAAATATCATGCATGTGGTACAGTGGTTATCTTCTAGACGATACAAAATATATGATATGTCGAGAATGCTACGTGGCGGAGAAGAAGTTTTTCAATGAAACTGTAAACGTAGAAAAAATTAAACGTCATTTAATCCACAAACATTTTGAAGTGTCACCTCCAATGATGCCTGCAATTATAAAGTGTAGAAGAATGTGGTGTAATTATTCTTTCACGACAGTATTATTTAAATTAATGACAAGTGAGTCATGTCATAGACAGCTACATTTAGAAAATAGATTGCCACGATTTTTGTTCAATAACTATAATGACTACACAAGTGATGAAACTATGATAATGAAGAGGTTGGTATCTCCCAAGAAGCAAACATTTTCTATAAGTGACGATACCACTGACAGCGACAGCGATTAATTTTTTTTATTATTGATATATGTAAAATAATCAATAAAAACATATAATCAAATTCAAGTATTTTTTGTTATAGTAATTTATGTATTAACGTGGTATTATCAGAACACTGAAGTCAAAAACATTTTCCATATTAACATTACCTACATTTATTATTTTATTGATGAATTCGTTGTATTCGTAAAAATGTAACGTTTGTAAAGAAATAATAAATAATTTTCCGTTTTATATCTGAAATTTTTTTTCATTAATTATTCCCACACTAAATAATTTATTAAATCTCTCTCCTGTATGTATGCGTGAGATCAAGACTTGCTAATACTAAACATAACAAACTACTACTATCATCTGGTTTAAGGTGTGACGCTGTCTATATCCCCATAATATATTACAATTATGAAATTAATACAATATAGATAATCAATGAAGATTTTGGATGTTCAACCATTCATGGCTGTATGTAAATCTCACTATATTACTCTGACGATAAAGTTAACCGCAAACAACTGATATTATAAGGGAATTAAAAAAAATCCATTCACGAAATATACATCCTTTTAACATTCAATATTGAGTATTTTTAAAATCTCTCTTGCATGGCACCAAGTCATTAAAAAAAAATAGCCGCAAGAAATTTCTGAAATATAAACAAAATAGGTAATTGTTCTGAATAGCGACATCTTCAGTGTGATAAATCATTTGACATACCCCCCACACTACAGAAAAACCAACACAAAAATCT
The DNA here is from genome assembly GCA_963170755.1 of Amphimallon solstitiale. NCBI lineage: Eukaryota > Metazoa > Arthropoda > Insecta > Coleoptera > Scarabaeidae > Amphimallon > Amphimallon solstitiale. Next base: position 9,216,787 of record OY720677.1, read on the forward strand.
TCAAAGCTCTTCGATGACTGTACAAAGCCCTTTAATACCTGTGTAAGGCTCTGTAATAGCTGTAAAAGTTCTTTAATACCTATACAAAAGCTCTTCAAAGTATATCTGCAATACATTTCTCATTATTAAAATTTACACATGAATCACATATTGTTGAGATATCTAAAATCAGTTAAATATATAAATATGGTATACATATACATAAGCTTCAAACGAATTTTTAATATATGGAGAGCAAAACATGGCGATGCATTATCAAATTCAATTTTTATTTCATTGGCAATGTGAACAATCTCCTCTAAGCATGATCAACCCCTTCAAATCAAATTATAAATATATGGGGAGCGCTTAAATTACTTTGCTTTTTCTAGTGAAACATGGTGATCCATTATCGAATTGCCTTTAAGTTTGTATACATTGTTAAAAGCTATAATTATAACACTGATTTATTTAAACCGTATTTCCTAATACCACTAAGTATATTGGCGGATATTTCAATTTTCAAATAATATGGAAGCAGATTTTTGTGTTGATCGAGACAGTTGACCCCGAGAACAGACTGTATCATTTAGAGAATGTTTTCATTGGGAGTATATATGTTGAGAATGTCATGTGAGGAAGAGTCTATGTGAAGATAATTTATGATTTTTAAAATAAAAAAAATATTTTGGTTCACTTTCTTCAAATTCATTTTATTTTCTTCTTCCACAACGTCAATGTAATTGTTTTATCAACTGTTAATGTACATGATGCAGATATTGCTTCCTATTTTTACTGCATACAAACAACCACGGAGTTTTATTAATACTTATAAACAGTTTAATAATGTTGATATTGTAAACAGCTTTTATTAAATCAATATATTTGCATAAGCACCAAATCTATTAAATATATGTCGAACGATTTAAATTACTTTGCTTTCGAGCAACACAAAAAATTCCTATTATTGTCCCCATTTTGTGGGAATTATAAGTGTAGAAGAATGTGATGTAATTACTGCTATTGAAGCTCATTCGCTAGATTCCATAAATAATATACATAACCTCCAAACCGATTAAATTAACCAAAAACTACGTACTAAAGCTCTACACCCTCTCACTCCCTCACGAGATATTACACCTTGAAGGTCAACCCGAAGGTCTGTTGTTTTATTTTTAAATTTATATATACATATTCATAGTGATGAAACAATTGTGTTCATTGAATAAAATATACATATTTACATACAAAATGTATAATCACTCGTGGTGGGAAGATAAAGGTGTGCTGGTCCCGAGGCTCAAATTCGACCAGTTTGCGCAGCTACGTCATGCTAGTAACAAATGCGGTCGAGCGCGTATAGTTATACACGTGTTATACACTGATTTCTATTTTAAATGGTGCAATTAATTTCAAAAAACGAATAAACAAGCATTAAATAAATCGTCTAATTAACGCTCCACAATTACAATGCCAGCGGACTTAATATTGCTTCGTTAGTAAGCCTGTACAAATACTTATAAGAAATGTACCAAATCAAATGCATACTTACCTACTGATTAGATCAAAACATTCAGCAACTGCTTTCATCCTAAATAAAAACACTGAAGAAGGTGTCGAAGAGAGAAATATTTGGAATCAGAAAATGAAGCTTGCTTTTTCAGAAGTTTGTTACGGAATGTTATTGCTCAATTAATTCCAGATGAAAATGTTCCTACAGACGAACTTCAAATACCCTACTCTTTCATAGAACCAGAATAAAATGAATATGTCGACAGCAATACAATCTGTAGAAATTCCATGTGAATATCAAGACCTTTTGACTCAATTTTAAAGATACTGTGCACTCAGAAGGTTTGAAATATATTGCTGGATACGAGGCATGTCGTTTTAGAAATAAATATAGTTTAAGAACTCCCTATGATATGGCCAGTAAAGATAACATGATTGGATTCAACATATCACAAGGGGTTCCCTTTTGCATTCGAACAGTTCATTAATAAACGCGGCAACAATTTTAAATTTAATACAATGCATGGCGCTTTATTATGAAAAGAAAAAATCATTTTTAATATTATAATAACCGACAGGACATGCGAAATGTTGAAAGACCAAAAATTAATTTTCCAAATTTGCCAGAAGAGATTAAATCGGAAGATGAGAAAGTTTACCAATAATAAAAAATAAAACCGAAAGAGAGTGAGTATTGTTGTATATCTATCTACCAAATGAATTGCAACGGTAACATAGCATATATTTTCCATTAATTAATAATGTATTTATGACAAAAATCATATTAGTTGTAATAAATAGTGTTATTCCTAAAGTAATTTGACTATCTAATTACTCCTGATTCCAAAATTCGTAAAATAAATTGATTGTAGTATGGTATACTTCTCGTGTATGGCTACCGCTCTGTTACTTACTTGACGTCACGCCCGAGAGAGACATAGCTAGAATGAGATAACGAAATGCGCACCAGCACACCTTTATCTTCCCACCACGTAATCACTCAAATCAATTTTCAACTATGCTTTGCTTGCATTTAGGTATGGAGAGGGGTGGGGTGGGGTGATTAGTCGGAATATCCACCCCACCGCGGGGTGGATGGCGGGTGACGTAATACGTTAAGCGCGTGGGCGGGGAACGCCAAACAGCTTTATATTATTTATCACCCGCTGAACAGCTTCTGAAGTGCTTTGAACGGCTTTTGAAGAGCTTTGAACGGCTTAGAAGAGCTTTTGAAGTGCTTTGAGGGGCTTCTGAAGTGCTCGAACCGGTTTAGCTGTTGAACCGGTTCAAAGCACTTCAGAAGCTATTGAAGTGCTTTGAGGGGCTTCTGAAGTGCTCGAACCGGTTTAGCTGTTGAACCGGTTCAAAGCACTTCAGAAGCTATTGAAAGCATTTCAAAAGCTCTTCAAAGCCGTTCAAAGCTCTTCAAAAGCCGTTCAAAGCACTTCAGAAGCTGTTCAGCGGGTGATAAATAATATAAAGCTGTTTGGCGTTCCCCGCCCACGCGCTTAACGTATTACGTCACCCGCCATCCACCCCGCGGTGGGGTGGATATTCCGACTAATCACCCCACCCCACCCCTCTCCATACCTAAATGCAAGCAAAGCATAGTTGAAAATTGATTTGAGTGATTATACATTTTGTATATAAATATGTATATTTTATTCAATGAACACAATTGTTTCATCACTATGAATATGTATATATAAATTTAAAAATAAAACAACAGACCTTCGGGTTGACCTTCAAGGTGTAATATCTCGTGAGGGAGTGAGAGGGTGTAGAGCGTTAATACGTAGTTTTTGGTTAATTTAATCGGTTTGGAGGTTATGTATATTATTTATGGAATTTAGCGAATGAGCTTCAATAGCAGTAATTACATCACATTCTTCTACACTTATAATTCCCACAAAATGGGGATAATAATAGGAATTTTTTGTGTTGCATATGAAAATTGAAATATCCGCCAATATACTTAGTGGTATTAGGAAATACGGTTTAAATAAATCATTGTTATAATTATAGCTTTTAACAATGTATACAAACTTAAAGGCAATTCGTTAATGGATCACCATGTTTCACTAGAAAAAGCAAAGTAATTTAAGCGCTCCCCATATATTTATAATTTGATTTGAGGGGGTTGATCATGCTTAGAGGAAATTGTTCACATTGCCAATGAAATAAAAATTGAATTTGATAATGCATCGCCATGTTTTGCTCTCCATATATTAAAAATTCGTTTGAAGCTTATGTATATGTATACCATATTTATATATTTAACTGATTTTAGATATCTCAACAATATGTGATTCATGTGTAAATTTTAATAATGAGAAATGTATTGCAGATATACTTTGAAGAGCTTTTGTATAGGTATTAAAGAACTTTTATAGCTAATACAGAGCCTTACACAGGTATTAAAGGGCTTTGTACAGTCATCGAAGAGCTTTGAAGATTTTTGTGTTGGTGTTTCTGTAGTGTGGGGGGTATGTCAAATGATTTATCACACTGAAGATGTCGCTATTCAGAACAATTACCTATTTTGTTTATATTTCAGAAATTTCTTGCGGTTATTTTTTTTTAATGACTTGGTGCCATGCAAGAGAGATTTTAAAAATACTCAATATTGAATGTTAAAAGGATGTATATTTCGTGAATGGATTTTTTTTAAATAGACTATTTTTATTAATTCCCTTATAATATCAGTTGTTTGCGGTTAACTTTATCGTCAGAGTAATATAGTGAGATTTACATACAGCCATGAATGGTTGAACATCCTAAATCTTCATTGATTACCTATATTGTATTAATTTCATAATTGTAATATATTATGGGGATATAGACAGCGTCACACCTTAAACCAGATGATAGTAGTAGTTTGTTATGTTTAGTATTAATAAAGTCTTGATCTCACGCATACATACAGGAGAGAGATTTAATAAATTATTTAGTGTGGGAATAATTAATGAAAAAAAATTTCAGATATAAAACGGAAAATTATTTATTATTTCTTTACAAACGTTACATTTTTACGAATACAACGAATTCATCAATAAAATAATAAATGTAGGTAATGTTAATATGGAAAATGTTTTTGACTTCAGTGTTCTGATAATACCACGTTAATACATAAATTACTATAACAAAAAATACTTGAATTTGATTATATGCTTTTATTGATTATTTTACATATATCAATAATAAAAAAAAATTAATCGCTGTCGCTGTCAGTGGTATCGTCACTTATAGAAAATGTTTGCTTCTTGGGAGATACCAACCTCTTCATTATCATAGTTTCATCACTTGTGTAGTCATTATAGTTATTGAATAAAAATCGTGGCAATCTATTTTCTAAATGTAGCTGTCTATGACATGACTCACTTGTCATTAATTTAAATAATGCTGTCGTGAAAGAATAATTACACCACATTCTTCTACACTTTATAATTGCAGGCATCATTGGAGGTGACACTTCAAAATGTTTGTGGATTAAATGACGTTTAATTTTTTCTACGTTTACAGTTTCATTGAAAAACTTCTTCTCCGCCACGTAGCATTCTCGACATATCATATATTTTGTATCGTCTAGAAGATAACCACTGTACCACATGCATGATATTTCGGGAAAGTGTATGTGCCACTCTCTTTCAATATGGATTGTACTCCATAATTCTAGACTATTGATCCTGCTCCCATTGAAAACATTCTCTAAACAATATAGTCTGTTCTCGATGCTCGGGGTTAACTGTCTCGACCAATACAAAATCTGCTTCCACTTATTACCCGGAAATTGAGAATATATATCCACCAATATACGTAGTGGTATTAGGGAATATAGTTTAAATAAATCGTTTACTTCACGAATGTGTGTTATAATTATAACTTTTGCCAATGTATACAAACTTAAAGGCTCCATGGTTTACTTATACTATAATTTAACATTGTTCATGCTTTTAATATTTATATGAATTCCATGCAGGAAGAATTGTGGTTAGATGATTTTTTAATCTATTATCATAATAAAGGAAATAAAAACCACAAAAAAATACTTCGTTCATAGTTTATTATAGAGACATTAAATACATTATAAAAAGAAATATTAAAATATCGCTATTTTCTTCCCTTTTTATTAAATTTCAACAGTTTTGATTTCTACACTGATAACATTTACGTTTACTCCATGGGGGGGGGGGGTCCCAAAATGTCAGCAAAATTCTTGAATACTAGCCTTAGAGAATCATTGATTTTTTCTTCAACTGGTGTCATCGCTTGATGGAGTTGCGTCATCATCGGAAATTAACTTATTAGGTAACGTTGGCAGATCTTAGGACACACTTAAATTTAGAAAATTCAAAAGCCAATATTTCTAAGACACAATCGGTATATTCTGAGCTCCTGATACACTTCTGAATGTCGTAATTGTACTCGTTGAAATGATGACATAGCAATTTTTTCATGCTATATAAGATTTACGACGCATGTTTTTTGCTTGTCCCGTTCTTGACTCGAACATTAGAATGTTACTATCGTAGAAGTTGGGGATCTATTTTCAATTTACACCGGCCATTTCAAAAGAAAGTAATTGTACGTCTTAATATCAATTCTGATTTCCTTGTTCGCGGCCAGCGATGACATTAAAATCTGATAGTAATAGGAAAAGTCTAATAACTCTAATCTGTGCAGTCTGCTTCTAATAGCCAATATAGCATTCATTAACATTGCGATGGATGTCCCATCTAGGATCAACACAATATCTTTACGAACCACTTTCAATATGGGTTGCAGACGGCCGCTTTTCATCAGTCTACGAGTAAATATTAATTTGATGAAATTCCCAATTGATAAGGGTTCTTCGTTGTTTATGTTGGATACACGCTCTTCCTCGAACGTCGCTTCATCTGAACACCTTTTGCGCTGGTTTCCTTGAACATTCACAACATAATCTTTTATCTGAGCTTGATACTTTAAAAATTCATAAAACTCGTATTTTGTAAACGATATGCATTTTCGACCATTCGCTATTTTGACCACTGGAAGGTAATCTCTTGCAGGACTCAATCCTGTTGATATATAGTTACCATTGTTATTGAATCTCAAACAATGGGTAATGTAAACACTGCTATTATTTAACAAACAACATGTTTTTCTAGAAATTTCTTGTGGTTATCAGTATTCAAACCTCGTCTTATCACACCGTGGACATGTTATCGTGTTTTTCAGAAATTTCTTGGGATTATTTTTATTAATACATGCAAAATATAATAAGGTAACGACTGTGATAAAGTGCAAGGTGTCAATCAATGTTTATTTAATATTATGGCACACACTTGTGGAATGGACGTTATATTTACTTCAAAAACACTCGTGCAGATAATAAATTAATTTTAATGAGAGAAATAGAGGCAAATTTTAGTGTGGATGTAAATTTTAATTGTGATATGTGGGTTGTCGATATACTTTGTGGTGCTTTATGTATTAATGGAATTCTGCTAAAAACAGCTTTGAATAGCTGTTTTTAGCTATTTCTTTTATTCAAGTAACCCTATGCCACCATAATAAGTAATTTTTAATCAAGTTCCAATTATGTGCTTCCAATATTAAAACACTATTCATTTAAGATTAAAAAGGACTCACCCATATTGTTGCTTCCATAGTTTAGCAATATCATAATCTTTATGTGCTCATATCGATGATGGGGCTACCCCCATCACCCATTCACCTAATATATTCAGAGTGGCATATTAAGCAGCACATTTTATAATTCAAAGTAATAATACTATTTGTATATCAATATATGCTAGTAGTGTGCAAGAATGCATGCGCACATATGGCCACAATCATTCAATTATTATAGAAATTATTTCGTTAAATATAAACTTTAAAAAAGTAGTTTATTACTGCGTCACCATACTGTATATGTATTAACTTTGTGCACCTTTACCTAAATTCAATAAAAACATGCAACGGATGAATCTAACCACATTTAGTTTATAACAGGAAGTGAGAGATTGCAGTAATGTATTGATATTACGAAGTTGTTTATCTGCAAAATGTTAGTCGACACATGCATTTTAGACAGTAAACATATCTTTGTTTATTGAAAAAATATCAATTTTTATTATATTCTATTTACTAGTGTATAAAATACATTATTGTAAATATCATTCAACATAGTGAGTGTTACATTATTCTACAAGTAAGTACATATTGACTAGTGTCTATTAATATTACTGTTGAATAAAAAACAACTTGAAAAATTCAATGTAATTATACATATACTTTAAAATCGTTCATAATTTTTATTTGAAATAATACCCATGTAAAAATATTTGTTGATAAATTATGCATAAAACCACAATTAGTTTATAACAGGAAGTGTGAGATAATGCTATTTACAGTTGTTTATCTGCAAAATATTTGTTCGGTCTTGCATTTTAGAAGGTAAACATATTTTTGTTTATTGAAAAAATATCAGTTTTTATTATATTCTATTTACTAGTGTTGTGCTAAATACATTTCAAAAATCACCAACCAATCTTGAGTGTCAAAACAGCTCTAGGACGCCATCTTGGATGTCAAAAACGGCACTAAGAAGCGATTTGATATGGATATATATAAATATTGTATTTTATTAAATTTCTTTGTGCATAAACCACAAAGTAAGAATAACAAGATAAGTACTTAGCGTCGATGTGAAAGAGAGAGATGGAATATATTATTTTCTTCTTTTTCAGTATTTGTTGTTGTTTTTTATTTAATCATACATAAATAATGATATATTACAAAGCCGTTAGGTGTGCTCCACCGCATGTTAAATGTATTACGTCATCCGCCTCACGCCATCCGTCATGGGCCAATCACGTTGCCCCGAATACAAAGAAAATAAAGAAATCGAAATTTCTTGCAATGATGATGATGCTTGCGGCAGTATCTCACACACATACAATATGGCTGACTTGTTGTTTTTATCCCTGCGCCATTATTGGTGGTACGTACAAACACTATTGCAAATTATCATTCACATAATATGTTGTTACCGATCCTATTGTTGTGGGGTACGTGCAAGCTGCACTTCAAATTACCCGCCTCCTGGTGGGGACTGACACTTTGTGGTTATGTGTGACCAATGGGGGTGCTCGATTCGATCATGTGACGTCAAATGTGGGAGTGTTCGTGGCTTGGGGTGACCAATGGGAGCGTTGCTTTCGGTCACGTGATGTTAGAAGTTGGAGTGGTGGGGGTAAAAAATAAAATTTAAACCCATATGTTAAATCATATGGGAATTTGCGCCAGAACTCTCATAGCTTATCTACTTCTAAAGATTGCTTAAGCGTATGCATCTATAGATCACGAATTCGATTTAAACCGATCACACTTTTCAAATACTAGAGGATTTAATTTTAGTTCATCCAGAAGACCATTTATTTTGTTGTCTCTTATTCAAGATGTATATGATGATGATCAAAATAACAATGATGAGTATAAAAGACACAATTCCACTATATGTGAATAAAAACTATAAACACAATGCCTAAGATATATTCAATTCCACTATATGTGACTAAAAACTATAAACACAATGCCTGATATAAATATTGAATTTGATAATGGATTGCTTCAAGTGGTTGGTTTATTCGTTAAGAGTTCAACAAATCATAATTCAAAATACCCTATCACATATATTAAAATCGTAAACAAACATCATTTCGTGTCATCAATTGGCGGACCTTTAAATCAATCATACCATTTCTAACTTTTATCTAAACAACTTAGTAGGGGCATGATAGCAAGAAGTTACTCCAGCATTAACTCATGCTTTACTTGACTTTTAACAGCTGTACCCATTACACCAACGTATTAAATTTCAAAATATAAAGTTTCCTATTGAATTGAGAGATATTCCAAATTGAACAATTAAATAATTTAAGCATTAACGTTTACAGTTTGACCATTAATGACGAAGCGAACAATTATGAAGTGAAAAGGCCAATTTACTTTACCCAGAACATATTTGAACAGCTTCTGAAGTCCCACAAACAGCTTTTGAAGAGTTTTTGAACAGCTTTTAAAGAGCTTTGAACAGCTTCTAAAGTGCTACAAACAGCTTTTGAAGAGTTTTTGAACAGCTTTTAAGAGCTTTGAACAACTTCTGAAGTGCTACAAACAGCTTTTAAAGAGTTTTGAACAGCTTTTTAAGAGCTTTGAACAACTTCTGAAGTGCTACAAACAGCGTTTGAAGAATTTTTGAACGGCTTTTTAAGAGCTTTGAACAGCTTCTGAAGTGCTACAAACAGCTTTTGAAGAGTTTTGAACAGCTTTTTAAGAGCTTTGAATAGCTTCTGAAGTTGTTCAAAGCTCTTAAAAAGCTGTTCAAAACTATTCAAAAGCTGTTTGTAGCACTTCAGAAGCTGTTCAAAGCTCTTAAAAAGCTGTTCAAAAACTATTCAAAAGCTGTTTGTTGGACTTCAGAAGCTGTTCAAAAGCTATTTGTGGGACTTCAGAAGCTGTTCAAATATGTTCTGGGTAAAATAAATTGGCCCTTTCGCTTCATAATTGTTCGCTTCCTCATTAATGGTCAAACTGTAAACGTTAATGCTTAAATTATTTAATTGTTCAATTTGGAATATCTCTCAATTCAATAGGAAACTTTATATTTTGAAATTTAATACGTTGGCGTAATGGGTACAGCTGTTAAAAGTCAAGTAAAGCATGAGTTAATGCTGGAGTAACTTCTTGCTATCATGCCCCTACTAAGTTGTTTAGATAAAAGTTAGAAATGGTATTATTGATTTAAAAGTTCGCCAATTGATGACACGAAATGATGTTTGTTTACGATTTTAATATATGTGATAGGGTATTTTGAATTATGATTTGTTGAACTCTTAACGAATAAACCAACCACTTGAAGCAATCCATTATCAAATTCAATATTTATATCATAAGCATTGAATATATCGTAGGCATTGTGTTTATAGCTTTTATTCACATATAGTGGAATTGAATATATCTTAGGCATTGTGTTTATAGTTTTTATTCACATATAGTGGAATTGTGTCTTTTATACTCATCATTATTATTCTGATCATCATCATATACATCTTGAATAAGAGACAACAAAATAACTGGTCTTCTGGATGAACTAAAATTAAATCCTCTAGTATTTGAAAAGTGTGATCGGTTTAAATCGAATTCGTGATCTATAGATGCATACGCTTAAGCAATCTTTAGAATCTAAGTTTTGAGATATATCAATAGATTTATAGATACTTAATATTTAGTTTTTGTGAAGCATTAGATAAATTAGCAATTTAAGTAAAATTGTTATTCCTAAAACTATAAAATAACTTTTTCTGCAACAGTTTTTAGTTTTATTTACGTCGTTCTATTTCATTATTGTAATATTATTCATACTATCTATAGAAAAGTTAATATTTAAAGTGCTATTTTAAACTTTATTTCAATAAAATTTAGAAACCATTTATTTTGGTGTTTCTTATTCAACTACTACATGGTGGTACACAAGAAACGATATCCTAATGTTAGCAGAATCAATTTCACAATGTAAATCGCAATTATTTTATAGCAATAATAACGTGCAGCGATAGCAAGTAAAAGTATATGCATTTATAATTTGAGATGAACAACGCGGGTCAAATACAATATCTGAAACATTTGTAAGTTTTCTTCAATCTTCGAAAAGTTAAACTTTTTAAAATTTATTATTAGAATTCAAATCAGATTACTAAGTGAAAATATAGTACTACCTACGGACTGCTCAAGAAAATACAATTTATATAAATGTTATAAAATATTTGTTATTGAGAAGTTGATTGTTTGTAATTTTTTGGGATAAATGTAAAGATATATGTACGTATACACAGGTCTTTATAAAGTCAGGTGAGCAAAGCGAAGGTATCTGAAACACTTGTATTTTTTTCAGTCCGTAATCTACCACTCTTAGACTGTTCAAGAACATTACAATGATTCATTAATATATATTGTAGATGTCTTTTTAAACGCTAAGCGTTCAGTTTAATACATGGCGGATATAAAAATACACCCATAATTTTAGATGACGCGGAACGCTCACCTATTATGTTAGATGGGGATGTTTGGAGTACAACTAAATTTGATAATATTATCGATAATTATAGTCTATGACATCTTTGAAATGAAAAAGAAAGTCAGCTGAAGATTTAGTTGAATTTACATGTTTACATCTCTTCCAGGGTTAGATACACAGATAAACCGCGATATGCATGCTTTTCCATCGTTAGTGATGACTAGGACGCGCATGTGACCGGTTTAAACTATGACGAAGTTACAACGGGGCAAAGAAGTAATGTAAACAACACACGCTTACTGAATAGCACTAATTCATATGGTAAACTGCAACATCTGTTTACGCCCGAGAAGTGCTCGAGAATGAGAACAAAAAATGCCCATAAAATACGTAATTTACGAGTAAAATCCTATTTTCATCGGCGTAGATTGAACCGTGAGGGGTTTTTTAAGATTTATTATATTTACCTTATATTTCGCGAGAGAAATAAAATTTTCATTCATACTTACGTTAGTTCCGTTTTTTCATTGTTTTGACTGTTAATTTTTGTAACAGTCTGTTTAGTACCGGTTTATTGAATTGACTTCTCCCAATTATCTAGACGTAAGTGTGCACTGAATTTCGTTTAGTTTCAATAACATACGCGTACATTTTTAGTTATCATTTATTTAGATCTAGAACGTTGTTTATGTTACTTTTTCTGATATGAAAATGAATTGTCAGTGATTCCGAAATTTATTATTATGACACAAATCCCAAATTTAAAAATCAGTTGTTATTCCTTCAGGAACTCTCTGGAAGTTTGTCTAAACTAATTACATATTTTGAAAATCGAAATCTCAAATTAAAAGATGGATTAACCACATTAGATGTGGCTATTAATAATTTCAAAAGTATTCCGAGTGACTTCGGAAGTGACCTTCGGCAAAAGGTCGATGCAGTTTTTAATAGAAATCCAGATTTAATAACATTGCTGCAATTGTGTATGCTAAGTACGCTGAAATAAAAGAATATTTCCAGTACGCACCTATAACCAGTTGCGATGTAGAAAGGACGTTTTCTATCTACAAGGATGTACTTAATTCAAAGAGAACAAGTCTTCCAGGAGAGAAAATGAACAAATAATAAGATATTTTGTATTCTATAGATCACCAGCCACTTGTTATCCAATTATATAAATAAAATTAAAACCTCTTGAAAAATACATTTCAATAGTGATGTGTGATGATTCATCAACCTTTCGTGTCCGCGCCCTAGTGATGACTGTTAAATCACAATGTTTAATCCCATTTTAGTTTTTCTCATTGTACACAAGTGGTGCGTTGCAATCATGCAGTAATTTTATACGTTATTAATGACTTACCGCAAGTACCTAATTAATAAAATAATACAACTGTTTTATATCTTGAAGAATTATACATTAATGACAGTTACAAATAACGAACATCTCATGTACGTTACTCGCACCGGACTATTTTCTGAACACAAAATAGTTCTGCTTATGCAATTATTTCATTTATATGTATTTGTATGTCGGTAGAAGTCATGGGTCTCATATTAAACAAGAATGGACTTGCAATTTTCTTACGTCGTATTTAAGAAATATGAGTCATTAACAATGTGTCTGTACATACGTATGCGTATAGGTACATCAGACTTGCTGTGTTCGTATCATGTTGTTTTCACAACTTCTTCCGAATACATAGAATTTTTATGATCGCTACAATCCCCTGCCCCCCTCCCTCATAGATACATATAACACTGCGGTAGGTATACATATCGCTAAAGTTATGTATGTATTATAAGGCTATTACCAACGCATACTGTTGTACGGTGGGAACTCCCACGAAGTGCATCCAATGGTAGATTCCCTACGACTGATGTCTTCGACAGGCTTTTAGTGTTGGTAGATTGTACTAAAACGTGGTGCCTGAATGTAATAGAAATGTAATAGATCATATGGGCGGGAAATTTAAAAATATATATGTATATGTATAGAAAACCGCAATTATTTATTTTAGAGAATCTAATAAAAATTTAACATAAATAATACATGAGAATATTCTCAAAACAAAACATAATGGATTCTTAAAAATAAAATAAATGTGTTTTTTGTTTACATTTTAGTCGCGGTCGCCTCTGTGCAGTGTTCATCGACCCCGAATCACAAGTTTTTAGCATTTCGGGGAATCACTGGTGTAGTTTCTTTTATATTTGTAAATTATGTCTACACCGTCATAATAATCTGTATGATCGGTGTCTTAAATTACAACTTTTGCCACCAACAACGGCATGAACACCAACGTAAAAGATAATCTATTAAGACAATTGTCACCATATCGCCAGTAATTATCACACGCGCAGGTATTATCCCAAGCAGCAAAATCACAATTTTAGAGAAGGATGAAAATATAAATTTGCTAATGCAGGACAAGTGTGCATAAAGTGATTTTGCTACTACGGATACTGTTCCGAAAATACAGGTCACAAGATTTGAATGAAAGTAAAAAAATCCAGGAAAACGTAATAGATTTATGTGCTTTCGTAACGACGTAATAAAACACAGGGAAATGTAATAGATTTATTACAATTGTAATAGCAATCCCAACACTGGACTCTTCGAGACGTGGTTACGTGCGGATGATATCACGAGGTCACTTGACCAATCAGAGCCTACTAGCCGGTTAGGTGCGAATGACGTCACAGAATCAAAGTGAGGGTGAGGAGAACCCCCCCTTGGTGTAGAATCAAAGTGTAGGCGAGGAGTACCCCCCTTGGCGGGAGCAAAAAGTACTTTAAGACCCCTGTGTTAAATCACATGGGAAATTGGTCCAGAATGCCCATAGCTTTTCTACTTATACATTTATTTGAATTTAAGTTAATAATTGTCAAATCAAATAAATGTATTTTACGTGCATTTAGTAGTAAGGCAAACGACACTGAGGAACCAGAATGTTTTTATTTTAAAACACGATGGTCCTACACTACGTGTTATAGTAAAACATTTTGGAATTTGTAATAGTTTTTTGTTTTATATAGGATAAAGGACTTATTTTATTTTTGTATATAAAATACAGACACGCAATATTTGAATATATATAGAAAAGTCAGAATTACATTTTTATTTATGCACCTTTTCATTGTAGAATTAGTATTGTGAAAAATAGTTAAAATTGTTTGTGAGATGGAAGAATTTAACGAACTATATGAAGAACTGAGGTAGTTTATATGTGTTTTTACTTTCTTATACGTAGTATAAGGAAGTATTGTGATGATGAAAATTTTCGACCTCGAGATTTTTGCAGATGTCCACGTTTTGAAGTCCACTGATACCGAAAAAGTGGTTTTTAAAAAATGTCTGTGTGTCTGTGTGTCTGTGTGTCTGTCTGTGTGTGTGTGTGTGACCACGATAGCGGTCAAACCGCTGTAGATATCAATTCCAAATTTTGTATTTACGTGTCTAATATCCCTCTTGAGATCTGATTAGTTTTTCAGTAAAATCGGTAGACCGGAAGTAGCAGTTTACTTCAGCGAAAAAATCGAATTTTGCCAATATTTCGTCAACTACTAAGTTTAAACAAATTTATAAAGAATTCATATATACTTATAATTAAAATTGAGAAAAATTTTATTTAAAAAGTTTTTCGAAATTCCTACCGGAAGTAGGTCCTTTCCTCTTATCGAAAATCAGTTTTTTGCGAATATTTCGCAAGTCATGCTTTTTAGACAGGTACGCTACGAATATAAAAGTATTTAGAACTTAATTTCCAATATCTTTTGTATAAAAAAAATTTCAAAATTCGGAAGTATCACTTTTACTCTTACCGAATAACGATTTTTTGCAAATATGTCGTAAATTATGCATTCTATGTATATTTATGAAGAGTACAAAAGTATTTAGAGTTGGATTTGGAATATTTTTTGTATAAATGAAATTTCAAAATTCGGACAAGAAGTAACACTTTCATACGTATAAGAAAGTCGTGTGGTGGCCACACCTCATTTTTTTACTTTCTTATACGTAGTATAAGGAAGTATTGTGATGATGAAAATTTTCGACCTCGAGATTTTTGCAGATGTCCACGTTTTGAAGTCCCCTGATACCGAAAAAGTGGTTTTTAAAAAATGTCTCTGTGTGTGTCTGCCTGTCTGTCTGTCTGTCTGTCTGTCTGTCTGTCTGTGACCACGATAGCGGTCAAACCGCTGTAGATATCAATTCCAAATTTTGTATTTACGTGTACAATCTCCCTCTTGAGATCTGATTAGTTTTTCAGTAAAATCGGTAGACCGGAAGTAGCAGTTTACTTCAGTGAAAAAATCGAATTTTGCTAATATTTCGTCAATTACTAAGTTTAAACAAATTTATAAAGAATTGAAATGTACTCAAAATTAAATTTGAGACAAATTATCTTAAAAAAGTTTTTCGAAACACAACCGGAAGTAGCTCTTTTACTCTTATCGAAAATCAGTTTTTGCGAATATCTCGCAACTCATGCTTTCTAGGCAGGTACATTACGAGTATAAAAGTATTTGAATTATAATTTTAAATATCTTTTGTATAAAAAAAATTTCAAAATTCGGACCGGAAGTACCACTTTTACTCTTACCGAATATCGATTCTTTGCAGATATGTCGTAAATTATGCATTCTATATATATTTATTAAGAGTACAAAAATATTTAGAGTTGAATTTGCAATATTTTTTGTGTACATGAAATTTCAAAATTCGGACCGGAAGTGGCACTTTTACTCTTAGCGAGTAGCACTTTTTTTCGAATATCTTGCAAAGTATGCATTCTATAGCGATTTATTAAGAGAATGAAAGTACTTAGAATAGGATTTTGAATAAGTTTTGCATAAAAAAATTCTTAAAATTGTATAGTTTGAAACGGTCATACGTATAAGAAAGTCGTGTGGTGGCCACACCTCATTTTTTTGTATAGTGTTAAATTAATTAGATGTGGTGATTTGTATTGGAAATAAACGAGGTTGGTAAAAAAAAAATTAAAGTTAAAGAACATATTCAAAAGTTCATTTTTTTGTGCTTATGCATTGAGGCCTGACGTGTTACGGAAGTTCAGTTAGGGATGTATAAAACGAGTCATGTAATTAATTAACTCGTAGTATGGAGCCCTGATTGATCCTATGACACGAATTTGTGCTGAGAATTTTATTTAGAAGCTAGAGAAGGCGTTTGAGTGAAATTAACATCAGCGCAGAGCTTAGCACTTAGATTTGAATATTTTTTTATATAACATTGGAGGCTGGATGCGTTATTGTGTACGTTGGGGGTGTATTCAATGAGTCATATAATTAATTGACACATGCAATGGAACCCTAATTGACCAATAGACGTGAATTTGTTTTGGGAATACTGTTTATAAGCGAGAAAAGGCATTTGGGCAGTATAAATATCAGAACAAAGTCCATGCTCCAATGCGTGTACAGTCATAACCCATAGGATTTGTTATTTAATTTTATTGAACACATGAGGTATAAGTCACTACATTTAATGAACTTTGATTTGTAAGAATTTTTTTTTATTGTTGATTGCATTATAATTATAAATAGAGTAAAATACAAGTGCGTTAGATAGGAGATTTTAATTTCTTTATTATTCTTATAATTACATTATTAGAGCTTAAGTTCTTTTTCTATCATAACATAAAATTGGTTTATTGAAATGCTTTTATTCTGAATATATTTTTTGTTGTTGTTTACTCTCGTTATTTGTATATATATTTGATCTTAGTATGCTTAATAAATTGTATTATAAGATATTTCTGTATTTTATTTAATATATCTGACCTGTTAAGAACTAAGGAGCACCAACTTTTGGAGAAAGAATATTTCTGCCCCTGAGAGGAAAGGATAATTAAAGTAACTGTTAACTGAGCTAGTGAAGTGCGAAATTGCCTAACCCACATTTCTGCAGAAATTATAAAATTCTGGAGTAGCATAAGGCTAAGTTTCTGGGATATATGCTTGATCCTTCTTGATTTTAAGAATAAAGAATTTTTTGTACCAGTAGTAAAAAATCATAGCATTTTTACACGTAACAAAGCGCCACGAAATGACATTTCACGACCTGGAACTAATAAGAGGTAAATAATGAGGCCATTATTGACCTAGGGAAATAATGAAAACAAATAAAACGAATGCCGCAACCATGCACTTATGCTTGTAGTAGTAGTAGTATGTCAAGTTGTGAACCGTCAAAATAAATAACTCTATTTTAGGCACAATTTTAGGTTAACAATACCAGAATTATAATATACGTTTATTTAGCAATTGCTATTAATTTTATATTTTCTAACAATACTTTGTTGTTTACATGAAAAAAAAGCATTTGTCTATTAATACATAAAATATGTATGATAGTATAATATGGAATCAATATATCACCTAACTATTACAGATGCAAATAATTATTTAATTCATATTGAAAATTCCTGTATATATTGCAGGTGTGGTTGCGTAAGTAGATGTAGGTAGATCTTGTAACATACATTCTATATTTTTTTTATTTACTAGGGAATCTTCGATATAACCTTTAGCTACAAAGTGGTTCCATTATTACAAACTTTTGAGACGTACCATTTTTGCTATTGTGGATGTGAATAACAATTAAATTATCTCTCATGATGACATCAGAAATTAATAAATTACACAAATCATCCTTCGGCATGCACCAGCAACACCAATTACAAGACCAGTCTACAGAGATATAAATTATCAATAATTTCAAAGTATTAATATATAAACATACTATCTTAGTTGCAATGTAACATATGTCGGGTACCTCAGTAAAGAATTTTATAATTTCCTCGAGTAAATACTAATGATTTTTTGGGCTTATAATTTTAAGTTTTTTTTTTTAAAAAGGCAACTAATTTAAAATATTTTGATATGTTAATATTCTCTTTTAGGCCAAGTGTAGCTTTCAACATTGAATATTGCGCCCATAAAGTCGAGGCTTTTTTATTTTTTGAATATTCATGAAAATAAGCCAGAAGTACGTTTTCAGAAGTTACTACTGTATATTTGGAATTATACCATTTTTTAAATTCTGTAAATGTTTTCATGTATAAGTGATTGTGATTAGATTTATGCGGAAGCAAGTTCTCAGCTGCCTGTTCTGCAATCTCGCGCATTTCAGGTGGTGTACATCTAAACTCTTTAGACATTATAAATGGAATGAAAAATAATCTAAAAAATACTTGACTTTTAGTTTCAGCATTTACGTCAAAACTTATTTGTAAACATCAAAATATAGCCTACTTATTTGTTTACATGAAGTTTTATTACAAGGGCATTCTTACATATATGAGTAAATTTATTCATAATTATTAAGGTTTTAAGGTCCAATTAGACTACTGGTACAAAAAATAGTATACATACTACGGTTGAGAAGACTATTATTGCCCTTGTGGCTTAAATTCCTCGGCGCTTTGCGCCTCGGAATTTAATCTCGCCACTCGGGCAATAATAGTCATCTTCTCAACCTTGGTATGTAATATACTATTAATAATTTCACAACCTTATCAATTTACAAGGGTCACAGCAATATGTAGTGTATAAACATTATAATTTTTTGAAACTAAACAATTTTGTTTTATTATATATAATTACAATGGTGCCTGTTTTCAATAAAAATTACATACATAACCTATAAGAAAGTTGTGTGATACGCATATCAATTGATTAACGCGTTAGCATACTTTTTTATGATAAGTCTTAATAATAATAATACTCTTTGTTTGACCAACAGCAAAAATGCCATTTACAGGACAAGAATTTACATTTGATAGTATTTTTTATAACTGTAAATCAATCTAACAGAAAAAGAAAACTGAATATACACATTCATGCAAAATTTATTTGCAAAATTAAATCTCTAGTATGGAGAAGTTAAGTTAAAGAACACATCAAGCTGACATGCGAAGGAAAACACGCGAACAACTTGAATAGAAAAGCTAATATTCAAAGTCTGATACATACAAATAGTAACGGTTCATATTGTAGTAACAATAATAATAATAATAACAATAGTAATAATGAACAAAAAGCTTAACACATTAGACCGAGAACAGAAAAAATTTAATAATTAATACATAGCCAATGTAGTTAAATTACAAATTAAAATGAACAGTATTAGATACATTTTCAGAGCAAATGCAATACAAGAGCCCAAAAAGAAAAAGAATAATTGCGTTGAATCGAGAGACATATCTATTTGTTGTCAGAGTGACGTTTTTGATTAAAAGGTAAGTGAAAAGTATCAGGGGTAGTGCACTTCATTTACTACACTTTATCAGTGTTTTGGTTAAGGGAGGGTTTCTTAGAGGGCAGCACTTTATACAGGATCGAAAACATAACTCTCAATATAGTTGGCTACTTTGGTGAATTTTGTTAGAGTTGCTGTTATGTGATTTTTTTCCGCCATTTGCAATATTGTGAGTAACTGTCATTGTTAAATACGATAGTTCTTCTCCACAAGTGCATTTCGAAACATCAATCCGATGATACTACTTTAGAAAATATGCATGTACAGGCGTTACCGTCCACCTCACAAGCAAGTCCCAGTGAAAGCACAGAAATTCAGTATGTGTCATGTATTTGTAAGTGTCATTTATAGTATTAAAAATGTAACAGTTTCTTAATCATATTTAATATATTGCAGTTATAAGGTATAATGTTACTTTTTGTATATGATTTACTAAATATATATAATACTTATAGATAAAAATACATATGTTTTAATCTGTTTCATCAGTAGCACTTAGATACAGAAAAGATTTTACGGTACTTCACTATTTACGTATACTAATTTGTTTTTCATGTAAAATTAGCATCAAATATTTTGACGTTTAATGTTGCAGACACATGTTAATGTTCCAGTAAATATAACGCCAAAAAATATTGATGCAAATTTTTACATTAATTTCATACATTAATAATTTGCAATCAAGAAATTTCAAAATTCCCGCTCATTAAAGAGTTATCCTCTACAGATTCCTACGGTAATTTTATCAAAAGTACCCAGAAGGGAATTACAGATGGTGCTGATGTTTGGTTCACTTTTTAGTGAGAGAGTAGGCCATCTATACTCTCTCTTTTATCTATGAAAAGTATCAGGGCATAGTTAGTTGGCGTTTCTAGCCATATGAGTGAGAGGTGCCTTAGCAAAAACATTTGACCTAACTCGAGCCACAAAAGTATCACTCGAACGCGTACCGTATCTGGGAACTAAGGATAAATCCACAGCGAAGAGTAGATTAAGGTTATTCATTTTACTGTACTACTGTGTAAAATTAAATTAAGTTCTTTTCTTACCAGATATTTTCTTTTCACTTTTAATCCCATCAACACATCTTTCACACTGGATTACATACAAATGAATATCAATACTTAAAAATAGAAACGGACGCATTAAAACCACAGATAATGAATTTCCATGTAAAATGTAGCAGCTCATACTTAAACGCTTTGCAATTATTAAATTTATTTAGTTTTTTATTTAGCAAGAAATAATAAAAAGCATTTTATTTCTCTCAATTTTTTGTTTATGTTTATTTTATTCTTTAATTAATTTACAATCTATTTCAGTCAAACAATAACTAAATGTGTTAATAAAATATTTATATTCACATGCGTTGTAAGTAGCCACGTTGTTATTTATCTTACTCTTCTAATAAGAGAACAAAGTAATGATTACATTATCACTGGTACATGGGTATCTAATGTGTAACACTCCACAGTAGGATACCAAATTTCAAATTTAAAAACCTTTAATATATCACCTTAAGAAATGAACAACAATTCTATAAACAATTTGCTACAACTTGACTTCCATCTGTAACAAAGGCTAAATTTTGCAGAGAAGCACATTTAAAGATTTGAAATTTTAAAGCAGCTTGTAAAATATGTGCCATTTAAAAACGTGAAGATGACTGTGAGAAGTCAAAACCCATTTAACATACGGAATACGTAACAATATCATTAGAGTAAGCCTAAGCGATAATATACAAGGTGTCTCTAAAAGGTCTTTAAACAACTCTACCACGTATTTTTCGGACCAAAATAAACCGATTTAGCAAAACTTGGCTTAGTCAAAGTTGCTTAGTTTGTGCGCAATACGGTCCTGAAGTTGCAGTTGGAAAATTGTTTTTTTGTTATAAATTTGAAACGGCTGGAGCGATTGCGCTAAATTTTGTCACGTTTACATAGTTTTATGAGTCAAGAAATTCTGTATCAAAATTGTGATAGTAATCAATCCATAGGCGGAGAACCTGCATTTATAAATATTAAAACATTTCCATTTTCTACGCCAATGGATAAAAAAAGTTTGTCTATAAAATTTAGATTAAGTGTCTTAAGTACAAGAAAAAAGATACTCTTGGTAAGACTCGAAAAATTGCATCGTTTTCTCAAAAATCGCATTTTAAGATTTGAGAACATTAATTAACTAGAGCACGGCAGCGCATACTGTGTGCTCCATGTACATGTATCTTTAAGCCGTGTACACGTGTCTTAGGCCGTTTAGACGTCTCTGTAAACTATGTACACGTCTTTTGACGTCGTTTTTGAATTGATAAACGTGACAAAATTTAGCGCAATCGCTCCAGCCGTTTCAAATTTATAACAAAAGAACAATTTTCCAACTGCAACTGCAGGACCGTATTTCGCACAAACTAAGCAACTTTGACTAAGCCAAGTTTTGCTAAATCGGTTTATTTTGGTCCGAAAAATACGTGGTAGAGTTGTTTAAAGACTTTTTAGAGACACCTTGTATAACTTACTTCAAATATGTTTCTTTTTAAATAAAGGACAAGTAATAAAAGCTATATGAATATTTTCAAATTTATTTTATTTTGTCTTGTACTGCAATAAGACTTTTACAATATCTGCGTATCCAAATTCACCAGCGATATCTAGTGGCGTTTTGCTGTTAAAATCGGATTGATTAATGTCGCCTCCATTGTTCAGAATGAGTTGAACCAGTTCTACGTTTCCGCACTCTACGGCAAAATGCAAAATACTCTGTTTCCTATCATCCACGTAATTAACCTCGGCTCCATTTTCCAATAGCATTTTTACTATTACAAAGTCGCAATTTTTCGTCGCGATAGATAAAGGAGTTAGCATCGAATTATCAAGAGTATTAGGATCGGCTCCTTTCTCTAAAAGCATTCTAACGATACCTTCACATTGATTTTGGACAGAAACATGTAAAGCAGTTCTACCGCTAGTATTCGCTTTGTTTATATCTGTGGTCTTTCTTAGAATCACTTCAATTGCGTTTACACTTTGACATTGAGCAGCGAAATGTAAAACAGTATTGCCTAAGTTATCGGCCAAGTTAACGTCCGCTTCGTTATCTAATAATATCATCGCAACCTCCTCGTGTAGATGTTCAGTTGCAAGATGTAACGCACTTCGTTGTTGTTCATCAATAAGATTAATGTTGATACCCTTATCCAATAAAAGCCTTATACAATTTATTCTGTTCGATATGGGCGGCTGTGATATTGTGGATTGGCTTTCCAATAAACGTGTTACGTCTACTACTCTCATTTTTGGTTGTGTATTGCTACGTTTAATGTCCTCATCATAAGCTAGAATTGCAAAATGTAAGGCGGATTGTTTGTGTACGTCCACAGCATTAATATTTATATCAAAATCCAATAAGAGCTTCATAATGTCACCGTTTAGCTTTTTAGCTGCAATGTGTAAGGCCGACTCTTTGAGACTATTTCTCGAATTCACATGTACCAAATTGTCCAGCAATAGCTTCACGATGTCCTTATTTCCCTCCTCGATCGCCGCATGTAGGAGTGGATCCTTCCAGTGATTCAGATCTAGACCACACTTCAATAAATATTGGGCAATGTTAAAGTTGTTTTTTTTAATAGCGACATGCAGAGCAGATCCTCCTGAATGATCGGAGATATTAATATTCATGCCAGCTTTCAATAAAGATTTTATTATCTCCATACATTTCTTCTCAACTGCGCAATGTAGCGCAGATTCTCGAGGAGCATCCATATGATTCGGGTTAGTATCATAGATAAGCAGTTGCTTCACGATGTCCAAATTTTCAATCTCGACAGCTAGATATAAAGGAGACCGTCCCCAAACATCATAAAGATTTGTATCGGCACCTCTTTCCAATAAAATTTTAACAAGTTCAAGATTTTGCACCCACACTGCAGCAAATAGCGCATTTTGATTCCGAAAATTTAATAAATTTACATTTATGTTGTTTTCCAATAAAACATGTACTACATTTGTATGCTCATTCTCAACTGCGATATGCAAAGCAGTTTTATTACGATGTTCGGCACGATCAATGTCTATACCTTTCTCCAATAAAACTTCAGTAATTTTAGCGTTGCCCAATCTCGCTGCTAAATATAAGGCCGATTGCTGAAGATGATTAACCATATTCAAATATATTCTATTATCCAAAAGAAAATTTACCATGTCTAGGTTTTCTTTTTCGACTGCAATGTGCAAGGCAGATTTCTTGTAACAATCCATAAAATTAATGTCCATACCTTGTTTTAATAGAAGTTTTACACCTTCGATACTTCCTTTTTCAGCAGCAACATGTAAAGGAGATTCTTTAGGAAAGTCCACTGAACTAAAGTCGATACCATCTTCCAATAATAGTTTTGCAATATTTAAATTTCCGTTTTCAATAGCAGTATTTAGAGCCGGCTGTTGAGCTTTTCTTTTTTCTAAACCGTATTTTAATAACATTTCTAGAATTTCCATGTTTTGATGTTTCACTGCTAGAAATAATGCTTTCTTATCGTATCGGATATTGGCGTTAAATCTCAGCAGCATCTCTGAAATGCATTCGTCTTGATTATTAAGGGCGATATGAAGAGCAGCATCATTACTTTTATTAAACCTATTGACATCTGCACCATTTTCTAATAACATTTGCAATATCTGCGGGTCTTCGTACATTGCAGCAATATGTAGAGGTGTTGCCATAAAAATATCTAGGCAATTAATATCTGCACCTTTATCCAGTAGCATCTTTATCATATCGACATTTCTCTGACGTGCAGCCACGTGTAAAGCACTTTCATTGTATTCGTTAGTATAATTGATATCGGCACCTCTTTCTAGTATGGCTAGCGCCATCTTAATATCTGATTGTAAAACAGCAATCCGTAAAGCAGCATCTTTACAAACACAAAAGTCATCAGCATCTGTAACACTTTGAAGCAGCATATGTTGGATGATGCTGTTGTGCATTGAAGCAGCAATGTGTATTGCGGTTATACCTTCTGCATTAGGACGAAAAGCAATTGCACCGTGTTTTATTAACATTTTAACAATATTCACATTTTGGTTTATAACAGCTATATGAAGGGGAGTATTTCCACAAACATCAACGTAATCATTCTTTGCAATTGCAAATTCTAACAATACCTTTACAACTTCTGCATTTTCATATTCAACAGCAATATGTAAAGCGGTCTTATTGCAAAAGTCTAATTGATACATGTTTGCTCCTGAACACAATAGCGTCTCTGCAATATCCGTCTCGTGGCGCTTAACTGCCATGTGTAAAGCACTCCTACCATCATAGTTCTGTCGATTAACATGTATTCCTTTTTCCAAAAGGACACGAACAATACTAATATTCTGATTCTTAACAGCAATGTGAAGAGGAGTTTCTATGTAATTGTCAACACTATTTATTTTTGCACCATGATTCAATAGTATCCTAACTACATTTAATTTATTATTTTGAACTGCAAGATGCAAAGGTGCCTCACCCAAATTATTTGACATGGAAATGTTGGCTTGTGCTGACAACAATGCCTCAACCACATTGACATAACCACATCTGCAAGCTACATGTAAAGGAGTGTCCCCATTATGTGCCCTTACATTAATATCATTCATTTTAACACTATCAAATTGTAATCGTACTTCTTCAGCTGATTTGGCCAAGTGGAGAGGTGTATACCCTTCATTAGTGTCGAATGATTCTTCTGTTAAAGGATCATTTTTGTTATCCGCATGCAATGTTTCTTCGTTGTTTTGAAGAATTTCAACTATGCTTAAATTTTGGCTTATAATAACAATTTCCAGTGGCGTAAGATCGCTTTTATTTCTGCTTGAAATGAGATCACGCGATTTCTTTACCATCAAATCAACGATATTGCCATGACCCTGAAAACATGCTAGATGTAGTGCAGTGTTTTCCCAACAATCCTTTTGAGCTATATCTGCACCATAACACAGTAGAAGGCGCAATACATTTAGGTGACCTCTTTCTGCCGCGATAAGAAATGCTGAAGAACCATTCGCATTTATTTCGTCAACATTTGTATCATATTCTAGTATAAACCTGCAGATGTTGGGCATATTTCTTGCAGCTGCAAACATCAAAACAGTTTCGCCGTCATAATTTTTTTCACTAACACTTGCGCCCTTTTCTAATAGTAATCGAACCATTTTCAAATTTGAATGTTTCACTGCTAGATGAAGAGGAGTTTGTTCGTATTCATCTTTCGCATTTATATTAGTTTCTTGAAATTCCAATAACAAGGACACCACATCACAGGAGCCCTGCAGAATAGCATAATGTAGAAGAGTTCTTCTGCAAACATCTATAGCAGTTACTCCTTGAGGTCCACATTGTAGCAGTTTCTTGATTAATTTTGCATTACCATGCAAACAAGCTACGTGCAACGGGGTAGAATTGATTATCTTCATCTCAGCCATGTATTCTATATTCATTTTATTCGCAATTGGCCAATAGTTTTGGCAAACATTTAGAAATACTTTAAACCTTGGGTTATTTCCACATTGCAACCGAATTAGTTCACAAGCAGTACTTGTGCAACCGCGATCTATTGCAATATTAAACGCCCGTTCGAAGTGCTCTGCCAGTAACGTTCTATTTACTTCAAATAAAAACAGCAATGTGTGAAAACTGCCGTTTAGGAGTGCGTTGGATACATCGCTATTGAAAATTAATTTCTTTTGTAATTTCAAATACACTTTAACCACAGTAGTTGCGCCAAAGCTACAAGCCCTTTCGAAAAATCCGGAATTCCTAAACTGCAAATAATCCAACCAGTTGTACTCCATATATTTGTCACGTGCATTGAAATCATATTTTTCTCTTAACATTTGGCTAAGCACTGTTTCCATAATTTTATAATTTCTCTCGTCTAAGCAGTAACTCGACGCCAAGTGTAAAGAGTTTCTTCCACATTTATCCACATCGTCGATCCTAATATAATCTTTACTGCACAAATCTTGGACTAAAGCTAAATCTCCTTTTATAACAGCCATATGAAGCTCGAGGTTTTTACATGCCATATTATCTAAGAAATATTGGATATTATTATAGTATTTTGTTAGTACTGTTTTGTAGATATCTCCTGCACCACCTTCTTCTGGTAGATTTTCGTCAAGCCATTCTGCGACTAGAAATTCCGCAATTGTTTTATGTATAAATACTGGATAGCCGTCGCAAAAATCTTTCACGATACCCAATTTAATCTTTTGCGAGTTCAGTTGGTTTACCAATTTCTGATAGTTCTTGATAATCTTTTTACTGACCAACCACTCTTCGCCAAATATCGCTACCAATGCTATGAGGCGATGTACTTCCAAAACTTCTTCATTTAGATACTCCATTTCCTTATTATAAAGCAGTCCGATCTTGTTGTGATATCGCTCGATCTTCTCTAAAATTACCATCTTATATAAGGAAACTAAATCAATACTTGTAAAATCCACCTTTTTTCTTTCAGAAAGGAAAATGAAGAAAGTAAGATATAAAGGATTTGCTAGAAACTCTTTTGGCATTGTCCTTAATTCGATGCTATTTAAGTTTCTATTCATCAGGTATGTTTCAATGTGGTCAGCATTCAACTTGGCAATTGTAAGAGGATATATTTCCATTTGATTAAACAGCAATTTCTTGGCAATCGTTCTGGATGCGATTATTATTCTTATGTTTGTTTTTGCAATGTCCTGAATAAATTGCAATACTTCTCTTTTATACACGGGTAAGACTTCATCGAAGGAATCTATAAAGAGTATAACTTTACCTTTACTTGTGTGATATTTATAGATAGCATAGAGAAGGTTCTTGTAGCAGGACAATCTTTGTGTATATTTATTGAACAAATAATCTAATTCAAACTTTACTTTTTCCGGTTGCTTTAGTTCCTGAGTATAATCTGTCAAATCACAAAAGAGAACAAAACACCTTTTATCATAAGCTTGCGATAAAGAGTGTAATAATGCTGTTTTTCCCATCCCAGCTTCTCCACTTATTACAATTATTTTATTGTTTGCAAAGCTAGCCTCGAAAAATACATCCTCTGAAATAATATTTCGTCCATAAGATATGTAAGCGAACAAGTCATTGCAATTTTTATAACTTAAAAGTAAAAAATTTCCTTCCACAACTTTAAGGAAGACTATAGGATATGTCGTCTTCAAATAATGCACATCTAAATTTATACCTTGTGTTTCACAATCTCGAACATCAATGAAGGTATTCTCATCATTGATCAAAGTGATGTCGCTGATGAAATGGGTAATTTTAATAATATTCATTCGAGTAGCATTATCTAAAGATTCTACATTTCCACATAACAAATAAATTCTCGGTTTACCACTCAAAATCGACTTGTCTATTATAGGCGTACGAAGACTTCTAGATATGTAGGCATGTTCGTGTCTACCGAGGATGTTTCCAATTAAAGGAAAACTTTTATCCGGAGAACAATAGAGCAAGCGATTTCTGTTTTCATCGACGAAGAAAGACTTCAACTTATTCTGGTCACCAGATATGAACTTCAAACCATAACTGCTGTCTTGCAATCTGTAGATTGAATAATTCCGAAATTTATGATGTTCGCTTATTAATTTTGTATATTCTTCCACTTTCAAATTGTGGCAAGTTATTACTATATTCTTATGGATGCTATCATTCACAGCAAGAATTTCAGTTTCTTCAATTTCCTCGTCCGTAACAGTTTTAATTATGATCATCAGTTCTACCTTCTTCAAAGTTTTTGCATCAAGATATTGTCTCTTCTGTTGAATGAGACGAAGTATTTCGGAAGAATTTAATTCTTTCATACATTGCTCATCTTGATCAGTAATTTCTTCTAGCGAAACTGGTTGACGACCCTGCAGTGAGACATGTATATTTGCAAGAAGACGACTACTATCCTCGGCGTCTTTAATATCTGCAACGCAAGCAAAAATCTTCAAATTCCATGTCCTTAACTCCTTATATTTCCTTTTGACATTGCATATTAAAATAATTTTCTTTTTTAAATGCTTATACTTTACCAAAACGGATATTTCACCATCTACTTTCAGTATTAACGGTATATCTGCGTACTTCCACATTTCTAGCAAAAGCGAATCAATTGTGTCTGGCGTGTTCAACCAATACCTGCGTCCATTAGCTTTTGAACGATCAACAAACGACTGCATACTGAAGTCACTGCATAATCTTCTGCTTTTATTAATGCAATCATTCCATTTGAAGTCGCAGTTGTACAAGTCGTTTATTCTTTGCGAAAAACAACCGCACAAGGCATCTTCAACATTATCGCTATCATTAACCATAGTTATATCATAATCTAGAGTGATTTGATTCCATATCCGAGCTTGTTCAACGTTCATTTTGACAGCCTTAGTAGGCGGCATAATGTACTTAGATAAACGAATTCGAAATAATTCAGTCTCAAATACATCTTTTGTGATGTTAGTAACTGTTGGTATTCTAAAGTATTCGCGAACATATCTAGTAATGGTCAACGTCATTTCTTTAGAAAAATCCTCCTTGTATATGTTTATAATGTCATATATAATCTTTCTATTGCAAGATTGATTTAAGAGTAAACGAATTTTGTTTATAAATAATGAATCTTCCTCATCGATAGAGTTAAGGTGATGAGGAAGAAATTTATAAAAGTATTTGGAAACTTTAACCGGAAACTTCGACCCGTGCACATCGGGTTCTACATTGCATAATAACGGCACATATGGCACCTGCTTATCAATTATAATTGCCTTGGATTTCTTTAAAGTACTGTTCGTATAAAAAATGAATGTTATATTATCATTGGGAACGTCTTGCAAAAATTCTATCCTGTCTTTATTGTTGATGATTTGCACTACATCTCGTTTGTAGTCTGCAAGTTTATGTTTTTCTGTCCCAAAGTTTATTTTGCTGGATCTATGCTTTACTTGTCCCAAGTATACGTGGGGATAACTATCTCCCTTGTACCATACTTTAAGAATAAGATCATCAAAGCCTGGTATGTCAGGGAGATTGGAAGAAATCTTGTAATTTTCAACGGTTGGATTTTCTGACATAACAGCAGCGATGTATGTAATGACGTTGTATTGATATTCCATGCCGACATCTTCAGTTCCTGGGCGTTGTTTTACTGCAGAACTGCTACTGTCTTCTTGTTCCATACTGAGTTGGTTTACCTAAAAGAAAATTAATGTATTGTAAAATTTGTATATACATACATAGAGGATGGCGCATTAGTGTGAGGAAGTCCGATTTATTCGACATTATTAAAGTTATTAAAAAAATGTATTAAAGAAAGGTGTAGGTACTCTTAAGGTTCATATTTTAAAATTAGGTACACATATACGGGGTGTTTTATAACTCACTTGTAGCTTTAATTTATATTTTCTTTAAATGGAGTGCTATACTTTTTTTGCGTATTTAAAACTTCCTTACTTTTGCGAGCTTTCTCATATAGGGTTTGCTTGATCTATTCCCTGTGTTTAAAAAGTTATGACAATTTTTACGTCTAAATTAAGGAGTTTTAAGAGGGTTAGTTGTGGTAAGAAAAAAAATATACGAAGTTTTTCCCACCGTTACTTGCTTTGGGTATGTCTTTT
The DNA here is from genome assembly GCA_963170755.1 of Amphimallon solstitiale. Taxonomy (NCBI): domain Eukaryota; kingdom Metazoa; phylum Arthropoda; class Insecta; order Coleoptera; family Scarabaeidae; genus Amphimallon; species Amphimallon solstitiale. Next base: position 9,247,271 of record OY720677.1, read on the forward strand.
ATTTTCGCTGGTACGTGAATTTACTAAAACACAAATATTTTGTATACAGGATGAGTCAAAACTCGGATCCTTAACTTTATCATTAAATTTAAATGGAACACCCTTCATTTCTTATGATATATCGATAGATATTTATGGACTCTTCTATTTTTGTTAACGATTCCCTATTAGACTCCCTATTCGTAACAGTTAGGGTTTAGTAGATATTTCCAATTAAAAGTAAAACATTGCGTTATTATCGCACAAACCGCGTTTAAATTATTTCATTGCTATATTTGAAGTTAATTTTTTTTAGAAAAACAGTAGCAGGTACAAGCCAACCAATAACTGGTGAGAGCTGATAATGCGTTCTGCATGAATCTCTGCATACTGATGCAACATGTTGCTGTGACCTTCACTTTAAATAAAAATAATAATGTTAAGTATTAGTTGAGTTGTTGAAAAAAACATTAATTTTATCTTTAAAACGTTTATTTAAGATTTAGGCATTACTCAAAACAAGTTACAATAAGTAATATAGGTTGACAACATTCAAGAGGCAATGCTATTACAAAAATGTATACGTTAAAATATATATATTAACTTGAATAGGTACTAAAATTAGGCATAAAACAAACACTTAAGCTATAGTAAATACCTCAGACTATATCTATGAACAGTAAAAGGATATGAATCAAGACATTCATTATACGATGTGACAGATTGTAATGTTTTATGTAAACAGTAACTGTATAAATTAAAAATACATTTATTAGTTCCTATATGCATAACACAAGGACTTCAATAGACTATGGAAATGGTCATGTGTGGTTTGAAAACCTGCAAAAGAAAAATGCAGTGTCAATATTGTTTACAGCTTTCTGCAAATCAACGTACTACCAGAAGAGAGAGCCTGGATAGAATTTGGAGAAAGTGTGACGGGGGCGACTGGTCTTTATGGTGCAGGAGCCGTAAGAAAGATTCCAGTTGTCCACAATGTGTTCCCAGTATTACCCTATCGAGGTATTTCTAAAATAAAAATAAAGATAACTTTAGTAAATTGAAAAAAGAAAATATATAACAAATGACGAAAAAGGAAATACGTACATGTACAAGTACAATGAGGGTCTATATTAAGAAGAAAGGCAAATATACCTACCGCAGACTAAACATAGCAAGTTTGTGAAAAGTTTATAATAACATTCAAAGTGCCGACATTAGTGTATAAACTGTCAAAGACAATGTGTGCGTGTTGGTGTAGATACGACAACTTGAAGAAAACAAACAAGAAATTTTTCATCACAGACGTTCCAAAAAATCAATGCCTACTTAAAATTTAGTTTGACAAGAGAGGCGTTAAAAATTGCAGATAGCAATTGTTTTTATCTATAAACGAAAACAGGAATCGACTTGTTAGAGATTGAATCTGTACTTTGAGTTAGAAAGACGCTAATTTTCCAAAAGAATAAAAATTTCTTGAGATAGCAAAAGTGAGAGTAGGGTTAAAATACACTACTTCTAACTCACAATTAGATTAAATGTATTAAGTTTTTGAATTCAATTTTTATTTAGTTTTCTTTTATTTAAATAATTTACATTCAATATTTTTTTTTTACTACTAAGTTTAAAATGGAGGATGTTAATAAAGCTGAATTTGTTAAAATATATGACGAATTAAAGTAAGTTTTGAAATAAATTATTCAATTTGGGATTTAATGGTGCAAGATGTACTGAAAGTACTATGTGAAAATATTTGCTTTTAGTAAAACGTTAAGCATCATTAATTGTATGAATATTATCTTGTTCAGTAATAATGATTCATTTTTTCAAGTAATAAAAGGATAGTTAATGGCGTTGGATGTGCTGAGAGTACTATGTGCGCATATTTCCATTCAGTAGATCATTAGGCATCATTAATGATTATATAGTTAGTTTAATTTAATATTTCAAACAAAATAAGTACGAATAAACGGGGATGTTCTTGATAGGCAGGTGCTAAGCCGCTAGATGTACTACGTGAGAATCTTTACAGCTAGTGATTAGTATAGGCCAGTTTCAGGACATTCGCGTTGGAAAGTTTTAGATCACCAAGGCACTATGTGAAAATGTTTCTGGTGAAATAAAATTAGCTTCGTATTAATAAATTTATTATCAAGAATCAATAATTGTTTTTTATCTAAAAGAACAACATAATGTTTTTATTTAACCAGTATTAATTTAATATAAGCTTTACAAAAACATTATAACTCAAAAATGAGTTTAAATGTTTTCTTTCCTCATTTTTGTAATACAAAAATGGATATAGATACAATATAATAATGTTATTTATGATCGACTTTCTCATAAAAATATGAATATAATTTCTATATGAGATTTACATCTTTAGTTTATTTTTTTAACCTTATCCCAAACAAAAAACTAAGTAGGAAGAGTACCAGAATAGAAGAAGAAAAAATCACTGCAAGAACTCATAAGAACTTTCAAAATACTATGCTGTTAAGGAATAAGCTTATGGGTACAATATGATTTTGTCATTTACCAGTATTGATTCAAATTATTGAGTCTACAGGATAATTTATATGGCTGTACCCAACGTGTGGCAATGTTACATTTTTATTTCAAATAAGAGATTTACCATTTTAACAGTGTAGCAGCCACCACAGCCATGTGTTGCAAATATGACAGGATTATTACCTAAACCCGACGAAAACGCCAAATGTCAACTGAGCCTTCCGTGTTTGTATTTCCGCGCAGGCACTGGTGCAACACCAATTTCAATTCATTTAAATACATTCAAAATATGAACTATTCAGTTTAGGAAATAACAGATATGATTTGGGTATTGGGAGAATCTTCGAAAAATTGCATTCTTGCAAACAGAGTTTATGAAGCGAGATATCCCGTACGAAGACAGACGAAAAAAGAAACACTAGAAAGGTTTGTCGGCCGTTTCAACCATACTGGTTCAGTAAATTACAAAAAACGTGAAAGAGAAAAAACTGTCTCTACCGAGAAAAATTAATTTAATGTAATAGCAGGCGTTATAAAAAATCCACAAGTAGTCAACGTGAAATTTTGCTGCAACAAAATATTAGGCGAAGGTCCGCGCAACGAATACTAAAAAAGCACAAATACCGTTCATACCACATTCAGTTACATCAAGAGTTGCTGGGCGAAGATTTTGTCCGTGGAGTTGCCTTTTGCGAATGGGCGCACAACAAATCCATGATTTGATGGATTTCGTTGAATGTCTCCTTTTTAGAGAAGAAGCAACATTTCATAAAAACGGAAGCGTGATTAAACAGAACTTACATTATTATTCTACCGGCAATCCCCATACTACACAAAGTCATAGCCAAACTTGGTTCTTGAATGTTTGGGGTGGCATAGTTGGTAATTTCCTTATTGGACCACATTTCTTTGGTAGACAAGTAAGTGGTTTAGTTAATTTGGACTTTCTTCAGAATATTTTACCATTATATTTGGAAAATGTACCTCTGAGCATACGTCAAAGAAAGTGAATTTTACACGATGGGGCTGATGTACATAACACTATATTAATCTATAACCACCTCAATACAATGTCTCCCTACGGGTGGATTGGAAGAGGAGGACCGGTCAGATGGCCAGTTCGATCCACGGATTTAACAAAGATGGATTTTTTTTTGTGGGGCTACGTAAAATATCGTGTGTATCAAGTACCGGTAACAACACGAGCAGATATGTTGGAAATAATAAGAGAAGCCTTTCAGAGTATTGATGCAGAAATGTTAAGAAACGTTAGTCGATCGTTTGAAGACCGACTGCAGTACTGTATTGACGTTTCTTTTATCGATAACGCACAGCGTGTAACTTGTTATCCATAAAAATGAAAGAAAATCCAATTTTAAATATAAATATCTAACAGTTAGGAATAGGAAATGGTTAACAAAAATAAAGGAGCCGATAAATATCTATCGAAACATCGTAAAAAATAAAGACTGTTCCATTTAAGTTTAATGAGAAAATTAAGGATCCTATTATTGACTCAACCTGTATACAAGATATTTGTTTTTTAATAAATTCACGAACCAGCCAAAATAGAAGACCCAATGCAAGTAACGGTGAGAAAAAGGTCGTACCTATAATGTTTACCTTACCAGAACTAACCCTCTTAAAACTCCTTAATTTAGACTTAAAATGGTCATAACTCTATAAATACACGGAATAGATCAGGCAAACCCTATATGAGGAAGCTCGCAAAAGTAAGCAGATTTTAAATACGCCAAAAAAGTATAGCGTTCTATTTAAAACTGAGTTGTATAACGCCTAATTTTAAAATATGAAGCTTAAGAATACCTACACCTTTCCTTAATAAGTTTTTTCATAACTTTTATAATGTCAAATAATTCGGGCTTCCCCACACTAGTGCGCCTGTCTGTATATTGTTATAATATAATGAAATAAATAAGTTATAAAATTAATTGATTGATCTTTTCTGGTATAGTAGCTCTTTATTTTAAAATCATATACTAATTTAGTTATTATACACGAAGATGGTACCGCTTAATATTAAATCAGTTTAATAATATGACCATTAGAGTTACTTATTATTATATGTTAGAGTTGCGACGCGAAACCCTCTTTAAATTGTTAAATACTTAATTAAAAATGCTACTTGCCAAATTGAAGTGCTTCCATCTATCAACGGATAACTAAACGTATTGTACAGTCTTAGGGATATTTAACATCAGAGTGATATTGTCGTCTATTAAATCTACAGTTGGTATTCGTCCACCTTCACTGTCTATATTTGAGAGATAATTAGATATTAAACTTAAAACAATATCTGTAATGATAAAATCAAGTGTTTTAAGTGTCTAGTGAATGTGAACTTTATCAACAGTAACGCTCAAATACGGATAGTTCGGTTTACGGAGAAGAAAACTCTGGTTCGGTTTGTTTTAGCATGTTTATTACTTCTATAGTCATTTTATATTACCTTCTAGCATTAAGAGTAAAAGAAATCTTACTGTTTGGGTAATGATCATAATTTTATATTTGATATTCTCGCGCCATATATACATGGTGAGTGCGCATGTGCGGGTTGCGTGCGCACACTTAAAAATGAGTAAGAAAGCATGTGATGCACGCTGTGCACGTACACAATTGTAATACAGTCCACAATTAAAGTTATTCAAAATACAAGTTTATAAATAGTGTTTCATTCTGTTGTCAACAACCCAAAGAATAACACAAGTTTAAACATTTGGTCCCATCGAGACGGATAAACATTTGGTCAACCGAGACGGATGAACGTGCCAGTGTCCATGACAAGAGAAAACCGTAAGTCCAATAATTCATTTACATTCCTTCTTTAACTTGTATCCGTGGTGGGAAGATAAAGGTGTGCTGGTGCGCATTTCGTTATCTCATTCTAGCTATGTCTCTCTCGGGCGTGACGTCAAGTAAGTAACAGAGCGGTAGCCATACACGAGAAGTATACCATACCACACCATACTACAATCAATTTATTTTACGAATTTTGGAATCAGGAGTAATTAGATAGTCAAATTACTTTAGGAATAACACTATTTATTACAACTAATATGACTTTTGTCATAAATACATTATTAATTAATGGAAAATATATGCTATAAGTTACCGTTGCAATTCATTTGGTAGATAGATATACAACAATACTCACTCTCTTTCGGTTTTATTTTTTATTATTGGTAAACTTTCTCATCTTCCGATTTAATCTCTTCTGGCAAATTTGGAAAATTAATTTTTGGTCTTTCAACATTTCGCATGTCCTGTCGGTTATTATAATATTAAAAATGATTTTTTCTTTTCATAATAAAGCGCCATGCATTGTATTAAATTTAAAATTGTTGCCGCGTTTATTAATGAACTGTTCGAATGCAAAAGGGAACCCCTTGTGATATGTTGAATCCAATCATGTTATCTTTACTGGCCATATCACAGGGAGTTCTTAAACTATATTTATTTCTAAAACGACATGCCACGTATCCAGCAATATATTTCAAACTTTCTGAGTGCACAGTATCTTTAAAATTGAACAGTTCAAATTGAGTCAAAAGGTCTTGATATTCACATGGAATTTCTACAGATTGTATTGCTGTCGACATATTCATTTTATTCTGGTTCTATGAAAGAGTAGGGTATTTGAAGTTCGTCTGTAGGAACATTTTCATCTGGAATTAATTGAGCAATAACATTCCGTAACAAACTTCCGAAAAAGCAAGCTTCATTTTCTGATTCCAAATATTTCTCTCTTCGACACCTTCTTCAGTGTTTTTATTTAGGGTGAAAGCAGTTGCTGAATGTTTTGATCTAATCAGTAGGTAAGTATGCATTTGATTTGGTACATTTCTTATAAGTATTTGTACAGGCTTACTAACGAAGCAATATTAAGTTCGCTGGCATTGTAATTGTGGAGCGTTAATTAGACGATTTATTTAATGCTTGTTTATTCGTTTTTTGAAATTAATTGCACCATTTAAAATACAAATCAGTGTATAACACGTGTATAACTATACGCGCTCGACCGCATTTGTTACTAGCATGACGTAGCTGCGCAAACCGGTCGAATTTGAGCCTCGGGACCAGCACACCTTTATCTTCCCACCACGCTTGTATCCTAACCTTACCTGCACTCAACGTATTCTGATACACGCATTCATACATACATACATTAATACATTATGGCGGACGAACAGATAATAACGTTAAGGAAGAGCGGGGGCAACTAAAGGCTCAAGTGACAAGATTTACAACCTTTTTGGAAGGAACAGACATTGAAAACAAAATTACAGAAATCACTACTAGAATCGAAAACTTACACACATGTTTTAACACATACAACGACATACAAGGACAAATAGAGGAGTTGGATGCATCGGCATTACATTCCTTCTTTAACTTGTATCCTAACCTTACCTGCACTCAACGTATTCTGATACACGCATTCATACATACATACATTAATACATTATGGCGGACGAACAGATAATAACGTTAAGGAAGAGCGGGGGCAACTAAAGGCTCAAGTGACAAGATTTACAACCTTTTTGGAAGGAACAGATATTGAAAATAAAATTACAGAAATCACTACTAGAATCGAAAACTTACACACATGCTTTAACACATACAACGACATACAAGGACAAATAGAGGAGTTGGATGCATCGGCATTACATTCCTTCTTTAACTTGTATCCTAACCTTACCTGCACTCAACGTATTCTGATACACGCATTCATACATACATACATTAATACATTATGGCGGACGAACAGATAATAACGTTAAGGAAGAGCGGGGGCAACTAAAGGCTCAAGTGACAAGATTTACAACCTTTTTGGAAGGAACAGACATTGAAAACAAAATTACAGAAATCACTACTAGAATCGAAAACTTACACACATGTTTTAACACATACAACGACATACAAGGACAAATAGAGGAGTTGGATGCATCGGCAATAGACGCACATGAAATGAACAGAAAGGAGTTTGAAGATGCATTTTACGCGGCAATAGCAAAAGCAAAAGACATACCTAATAAGCAGCAGTAGAAATGGTATCAAGTCAGCAAACACGCACACATCGGGCGGTACACATATACAGGATACATATATTCCGCAAAATACCCACATACATGTAAAGTTGCCGCAACTAACGATACCAGAATTTCGCGGGCATTACGATAAATGGACACAATTCTGTGACACCTTCCGGACATTAATTCACGAGAACGATACTTTGTCAAACATTCAAAAATATTATTATTTACAAGCATCATTAAAGGACGAAGCAGCTAAAGTAATCAGTTCGCTAGAAATTTCGGATAGTAATTACGCATGGATATTACTCAAAGAACGTTTCGAAAACAAAAAATTTATAATCAAAACACATATCAAACAAATTTTTGGATTACCAACAGTAACTAAAGAGTCATATTCGTCACTAAGAGAATTTCTAGATAGCTTTTTAAATCATTATCGCGCATTAAAAAATCTTGATGAACCGGTTGAACAATGGAGCACAATTTTGATATATTTGCTATGCTCAAAACTTGATAGTACCTCTAAGCGCGAATGGGAAATAAAGTCACAAGCTGAGAAATCGCCAAATATGGAGTTTTTCACTTTATTTCTTACAGAAAGAGCGTTGTTGTTGGAATCAATAGACAAAGGAACACACACACACACGAATAAGACTAATGTACATTTAACCACGAATTAGCATCTTTCTAGAATCTTTCATTGTCCAAAATTCTTACAAATGCCGGTATCGGGTAGATACAACACAATTCGTGAATTAAAAGCATGCTTAAATTGTTTACGCACGGGACACATAGCGGATAAATGCAACAGCAGATCGTGTAAAAATTGCCGAAAGAAACATAACACGTGATTACATTTCACACAAGAAAATAGCAAATATGCTGAAGGACGTGAAAATACCGAAACATTTTCAAGAAATCGCAGTCGTTCGCCGAATACTACGATAAACCAAACGGGCATGTCACCTACAAATAGGTCACACACACACATTATAGCAACACATACTCAAAATTTAGACTGTACACTATTATCAACTGCTTTGGTATACATTCTTGATAATGCTGGTAAACGAATAAAATGCAGAGCTTTGCTAGACAGCGGCTCTCAGTCCAATTTTATTACACATGGCTTATGCCAAAAACTAAAACTACAAACAAATAACATTCATTTACCAGTGACTGGTATAAATACTCAAACAACATATATTGATGAAATGGTTCAAACATGGATACAATCTTGCGATGATAATTACAAGGTCAAACTTTCGTTTTTGGTTATATCCAATATCACAGATGATGTACCACAACAAAGTTTTAACAACAACAATTTTAATATTCCCAGTAATTTACAATTAGCCGATCCTACATTCCATGGAAGTGGAAACATTGATATATTATTAGGAGCGAGTATTTTTTACAAATTGTTATTACAAAGGCAAATAAGCTTGGGTAGGGACAAACCAACCTTACAGAAAACAAGACTGGGATGGATTGTTACAGGCACACTAAACAATGAGAATTATATACAGAGTGTATCTTGTAATTTCTCAAACAATGTGAATCTCGAAAACAAGGTAGAAGCCTTTTAGCGCATCGAAGATAATTTGGCAGAGAGGAATATCTATTCCATAGAAGAAAAAAGATGTGAAGAACATTTTCGTGAGAATTATTATCGAGATGATATGGGACAGTTTGTAGTTAGGTTGCCTTTTCGAGATAATTTGAGTCAATTGGGAAGTTCTTTGGACATGGCAGTTGGACGCTTTGCATCGATTGAAAGGAAATTCTCAAATAACCCCACGTTGAAGAAACAGTATACAGATTTCATGCAAGAATATATTGATTTGGAACACATGTCGCCTATCAATGAAACTGAAAGGAAGAATATGACTTACTATCTTCCGCATCATGCAGTATTTAAGGATTCTTCAGTGACTACCAAACTACGAGTGGTATTTGATGCGTCAGCCAGACCTGAAGATGGATTGTCATTGAATGCTGTATTACAGGTAGGACCTTGTATACAGAATGATATTTTTAACATTATGTTGAGATTTAGAACTCACCTCGTAGTATTTACAGCTGATATAGCAAAAATGTATAGGTGCATTAAGATTGATCCGGAAGATCGTAACTATCAAGGGATAGTTTGGCGAAGTGATGTGACGAAACCGCTTCAGCATTTCAAATTGAATACTCTCAGTTACGGGACGGGTTCAGCTTCGTTTGTCGCTACTAGATGTTTAAAGCAATTGGCCATAGAATGCGATAGTGTGGAAGCAGCCAGAAAAATCAATAGCGTCATAAATCACGTTTTGAGCCCAGCGGAATTTTACCTGCGACAATGGACTTCTAATGAAGGAACGCTTTTGGACACACAGTACTCGAGAGATAACATTCCATACGCAATACGCGATCCTCAGAGTTCAAATAAGACATTAGGGCTAATATGGAATCCCACATCGGATTATTTTATGTACCAAACAAGCAAGCACACATTCAAAGTTCTGACAAAGAGAAACATATTATCGGTAATCAGCCAAATTTATGACCTATTAGGTCTAGTGGGGCCTGTTATAACCAAGGCAAAAATAATATTACAATTATTGTGGCAATCCAAGATTGATTGGGATCAGGAGTTACCACATGATTTAAGGACTCTATGGTTCAGATTTCATGATAATATAGAGGCATTAAATAACGCGAAGATTCCTCGTCAACTAATACTAGCCAATAATATTCTGATAGATGTTCACGTGTTTGGCGATGCATCTGAAAGGGCATATGGTGCATGTCTACTTGTGAAATCAGTGAACGATTTTCGTGTTATTGATGTCAATTTAGCATGTTCAAAATCTAGAGTGGCTCCATTAAAGATATTGACTGTTCCAAGACTAGAATTATGCGGCGCTGTTCTCGCAGTAGAATTGTGTAAGCAGTTTTTGAGTTCAAATAAATTAGAAATTTGCAATATCACCTATTGGTATGATTCAAATATTGTGCTTTCTTGGATAGCTACTGATACAAACCAATTAAAGACATTCGTTGCCAATCGTGTCTCCAGGATTCAGGATCTCACAAATACTTCACAGTGGCGATATGTACAGTCTAGCGAAAATCCAGCAGATATAATTTCACGAGGATTGAATCCAGATCAGATTTTGGATTCTAATTTGTGGTTTAAAGGACCAAAATGGCTCTCAAAGGAACCAGAGAATTGGCCTAATCAAGTTAGTGTCACTATTCCAAGTGAAGAAGTTCCTGAATTAAAGATTTCAATCGCATTAGCAGCTACTCACGTACCGACTGAAAATTATATTAGCCAAATTGTGCATAAATATTCGTCTTATGCTAAACTTTTACGTATTATGAGTTACGTCGTACGATTCAAAAATAATAGTCGTTTGAAAAATGAGTTACATCAGCGAGGTTATACTACTAATCAAGAAATGGACGAAGGTATAACAATAATTGTCAAACACATTCAACAAGATGTTTTTTCAGCAGAGATCAATTGTTTGAAGAGAAGACTAAAATTACCTAATAGTAGCAAATTAATAGCGCTCGATCCGTTTTTGGATAATCAAGACCTGTTACGAGTGGGCGGCCGGTTAGAACATGCGGAGCTTTCTTTTGACAACAAGCATCCTTTAATATTACCAGCCAAACACCATTTTACAACGCTACTTATTCGACATGAACATTACAAGAACTTACATGCAGGAGCTCAAACGGTTCTAGGTACAATTAGAACTAAATTTTGGCCATTAAATGGAAGACGGGAAATTCGAAGAGTATTAAGAAAATGTATAGTATGTTTTCGTGCAAATCCACATCATTTCAATCAGAAAATGGGAAATTTGCCTGCATCTAGAATAATTCCTTCCAAACCATTCAGTTCATGTGGAGTGGATTACGTAGGACCCTTTCTAATAAAGGATAGTACTGTGCGAAACAGGAAAATATTGAAGTCATACATATTGCAGTGATCTTGAATAAATAATAATATGTAAATAAATAAGTATAATCAAGATCACTTTAAGATTTTATTTAAATTAATTTTTACTTTATTCATTTTTACCATAATGTGTATATAAATATTCACTATATCAATAATTTACGAAAACTTTATTTTTATTTAAGTAAAACAATAAAAGAATCTTAGTAAAATTTTTATAAAGTCATAATATATTAAAAGACGCATTAAATGTTACGTTTCAATTATGAGAAGGTGTTTCTCGCCCGAAGAATACTGACACCGGCGAAGATCGACCGTGTGGCCGGTGAAAAACAACATTATTCGTCAGATGCACGTATGAGTCATAAACGTATAGACGAATTTATATTCACATGTTTGTTTACCTTTTTCAAGGATTATTAATACGCTGTTTCCCCAAGTGACCGATAAGAGCAGCACCGTCGATATACAATTTTGGAGGTGGATTCGTGTATGCCGAAAGTTGCCGTATGTTTTTATAAAGAAAATTAGGCATAAAAGAGCGGACGGATAAAATTTCCGGGGATAGCTGGTGCAAACCGCTCTCTTTAACTAATCTAAAAGTAGGTGATAAACCACTTCCTCCTCTTTTTAAAAGGATTACTTTTAAATCCGGACTTAGAATAATTTTTGAGATTTTCGACACTTATAAAATTTTTAACAAGATTCAACACTTGTAATATTTTCTCGGATAACATGCAACGTGTATTACATTGAGATTTGTAGTTATTCTTGTATAAATAATTATGTATGAAATAATTTTATTTATGAATTTGGATCTTGAATTTATTTAATTTCATTTTTTTTTCTTTTCCTAGAATGTTTTGTTTTGCATGTAGGGGTACTATGCCATACATTATGACAAAACTTTTCTAGTAATTGTAATGATAACTTTGGATAGCATAATCATTTCATTTTCGTATAATTTACTTTTCTTTTAAATTTATTTATCCTTCGAAAGGGATTTGAAATTAATAATTTTTCTTTTATGTGTATATAGGATTTATATAAGTGAACAAGTTTGAAATTTATTATGGATGAATTTGAAACCATGTACGAAGAGTTAAGGTGATTAGATAATATTTGTTATAAATGTGTGTATAGTGGTGTAACAAATTCTTTGTTTGTGGTGGTGTTTTGTATTGGAATTACACGAGAAAGGTAAAGTTTATTTTTAATGTATATATTATTTTTTTTATATGTGTATCAAGTATATTTTTGTTGTATTTGGGTGTTCAATATTAACGTGTTGAATAATATATCAGGAATGTGTGAAATGAATTATGTCGTTATCTAATTCATAGCATGGAGTCCTGGTGAATTTGAAAGACACGAATTGGTCTTGGTGGTACTGCGTTTGGGAGCGAGAAAAGGCACCAGGCAGAACTAATCAGGGCTGAGTTAGTCTATTGAATATGCAAAAACATTATTTTATTTCTATAAATTTTATTTATATATATATATTCCTTAAGGAGTGAGCACATTGTGATGTATGTTCGGGTTGCGTCCGACGAGTTGAAAAAGACATACTCGTAGGGTGGAACTTTGGGATACTCATCTGTGTGAATTTGCTATCTGATGGTACTGTGTTGGGAGCGAGAAAAGGCGCCGGACAGGACTAATTAGGGCAAAGCCATATCCTTAATGTTTATATTTTGTTAGCAAATAGTAGATCGCGCAAAATTTTTGGTTATTTATATTCCAGTACAATCCATCATGTGTAATTTATTTTATTTTTGATTGTTTACATGTATCTATAACAAATATAATTCATAATAATCACGTTCACATTTTTCTTTAGACATAGGTTTTTCACGACATTATGACTTCATTTATTTTTATTTCTTATAATATTTTATTGATTATGGTGTATCAATTTGAATAAAGATTGAATTATTGATTCTTTGTATGTAAATATTTGTATATTAAAATTTCTGAATTCGTTTAAATTTATTTTTAATAAATTAGATATTAAGATTTATTTGGCATTTTATTTTCTTTACCTGACCTGGAGATATTTAAAGAGCAGGAGAATCGTTTGGAGAATCTACTTATATTTTCTGCCCCTGAGAGAATTATTTATTTTAAACTGAGCTAGTTGTATGTAAACGTTTTGCTTAACCTACTTTTCAGCAGAAAATTCATAGTATCTTAGTCTAGCATAAGGCCTAGCACTAAGATGCGTGCTCGACTCTCAATTACACATTGATTAAATAAATTATATTTATTTCATTTATATATAAATTTGCAAGAGTCACAGCAATATGTATTTTTATATGTTTTGTTACAAAGGCAATGCATATTGAATTAGTAACAAGTCTTTCATTGGAAGCTTTTTTGTGCGCTTTCAAACGGTTCGTCGGCAGACGTGGATTAAGCTCACATATTTACTCTGACAATGCTACTAATTTTGTTGGGGCAAATAATCGACTCTTACGAGAATTTAAAGTCTTAACTGAAAACCCGTTAGCTCGTGATTACTTCTTAGAAAATAAAATAACATGGCATTTTATACCTTCACGATCTCCTCACAAGGGCGGCTTATGGGAATCAGCTGTAAAGCTAGCAAAGCATCACTTGACACGTATTATGCATAATGTTTCATTTACATACGAACAATTTTATACTGTCTTAGTGCAGGTAGAGTCTATTATAAATTCCCGACCTCTCATTCCTCTTACCAACATTCCCGAAGACTGTACCATATTAACACCTGGTCATTTCCTTATTGGCAATAATCTACGAGCTGTACCAGAAGCAGCTGTTCCACAAGAGAGAGCATCATTAGTGCATCGTTATAAGCATATGCAGTTGCTTATACAACATTTTTGGAAAAATTGGTCTCGTGATTATCTACATACTCTGCAGCAGCGTTCCAAGTGGAGATTTGCGGTAAAGGACGATGTACTCGAGGGAGCATTGGTGTTGTTGAAGGAAGACAACTTGCCTACCATGTTGTGGAAAATGGGCCGAATCATCAGCTGTTACCCTGGAAGTGACAATATAGTGCGTGTGGTGGAGGTACAGACTGTTGGCGGCACATTCAGAAGAGCAGTTAATAAGATTTGTTTATTGCCTACCGATGAAACTGTATAGTCTTATGTTTGTTAAATGAAATTCGATATCTTAAATTTTCAATTCTTTAAAATGTATTCATTGTTTTCAATTTGTTACGTTTTAGTTATGTATTTAATGTACTGTATGGATAGACGTTTTTAGCATTATAATATTGCCCGGCACGTCCTGGCAAGGGGGGCGGCATGTTTGGGTAATGATTATAATTTTATATTTGATATTCTCGCGCCATATATACATGGTGAGTGCGCATGTGCGGGTTGCGTGCGCACACATAAACATGAGTAAGAAAGCATGTGATGCACGCTGTGCACGTACACAATTGTAATACAGTCCACAATTAAAGTTATTAAAAATACAAGTTTATAAATAGTGTTTCATTCTGTTGTCAACAACCCAAAGAATAACACAAGTTTACACTTACTATGTCAATCTTTTTATTTACATATATTTACAAGATCATAAAGTATTTGTTATATACAGGGTGAGTCATTAGTAGCCGCTTCTTCGATTACTCGAAACTTCGAAACATTAACTTTGGTGGTGTTTGTAGCCATGAAAGCTATGCATTATTTCGTAAAGTTGCAATTGACAATACCTCAAAAAACTTTGTTTTTTCAAAGCCTACTTCCTGAAATTTTCACATACCAAAAACTTATCTTTTTTAATGGAACACCCAGTATTTTATTGAGGCATTTTGTTCCTTTTTTTATTCTCTTCCATTTTTGTTAACAATGTCCTATATCTATCTTTTGTAAGTTCTGAGATAATCACTATAGGAGCAATTAGCGGCCAAAATATGCGTTCAACCAATGGAAGGCAGGACTTCCATAGTCAACTGTCAAATAAAGTAAATGTTAAATCCAGCTATACCAAAAGTAATAATTTTACAGAATGAAGAGCATCGCATTTCAATTTCTTAATTTCGGCAATGTTCAGTTGCAGTATTTCATGTTTGACACTGTTGGTTAACACCGAAATAAAATAAAGGTTATTTTTACTGACATATTTGGAGATGTCTTCATAAACTTATGAAAATCCGTCCGTAGATAGCGAAGATACTCTTCTCCATTAATATTTTCATCAAAGAAATAAGGTCCAATTATTAAACTACCCACTATTCCTTGCCACAGTTTTAATGACCAATGATTTTGAAAGTTTACAAGTGTGATAAAGTGGGGGTTTTTATGTGTTATAATAACGGAAATTGTGACAATGAACGTATTCACTTTAATGGAAGGTGACTTCGTAGGTAAACAACAAAAAAATGAGAAAGCGAGAATAATTTATCTGCTGCCAATTGACAAAAATGTAAGCGATTCTGAAGATTTCTTTCATCTAACCCTGTGTATGAATATGCTACGGGTGAATTTCATATTTCCTAATTATTCTGGAATCTCAAATTTGACTTACATCTAACTGACGACTAATTTTCGGAGTACTAGTATGGAGGTGTTCGACTACACTCGCAAGTACCATAAACGTCATATCCTCACCAGTTATTGCTTTATCCGCTCTTTCTCTCATATTCAATACTTTCTGTTCACTCAACCCGTCCCTTTATACTTTCGAAGGTTTCTGTCTTCGGTTGACTTCTACCAGGGATCGCTGTGCATAAAGTCTGGATGCTATCAAAGAGTTTCCTTCACATTCACCCAAAACGTCAATCATATCTATTAACTCTTCATAAGAATAATTCATTTGGATGATAACTAATAGCGATGGTTTTATAAGTTTGAGGTAAATGTATACCGACTTTCTTTAACAGTTGACTCAGGCAGACAGCCGCATTCCAGCATTTATTAAACGAATATTTGGGTGCATAGAACAGCGCCCGTAGTTCTTTAATTGACCGCTAATTGCTCTTATAGTGATTATCTAAAAAATTACAAAAGATAGGTGTAGGACATTGTTAACAAAAATTAAAGAGAATAAAAAAAGGGACAAAATGCCTCAATAAAATACTGGGTGTTCCATTTAAAAAAAATAATTTTTGGTATCTGAAAATTTCAAAAAGTGGCATTAAAAAACAAAGTTTTTTGAGGTATTGTCGAGTGCAACTTTACCACATGATGCAGAATTTGCTTGACTACAAGCACTACCAAAGTTAATGTTTTTACTTTTAAAAACAATGTGAAAATGATTTTTTTCTGAACACGTGTTTTGGTCAAATATTTTCAAAAAAAAATAATAACTCAAAAACTATTGTCTCAATTTTGAAAACGAAGAAGCAGTTGAACAGAGAATTTAAAGCAGTACAAGAAAATCGAAAAATATATAGGGTGAGCCGTTTAAAAAAAATAATTTTCGTACATTTCCGGTGAAACCGGAAGTGCGTCAGAGCTTAAAGTATTTTTACAAACTGCGTCATAAGCAACCATGGATCTTCCACTAATTGTTTTTGCTTTTATTTAAAACACAAAAGACCAATCGAAGAAACGGCTACTAATGACGCACCCTGTACAAAAGCAACTATAATTCATACATTGAAAATAACTTTACATTTACTGAAAAAAATTATTTGCAGTATGTCAACAAACATTTAACGGAATATTCAAACAATGAATATTAAAATATACGGTCATAAATATTTTGTGAATTAAGATATTACATATATGATATTTACTTCGAGAAAGGTGATATTTTTACACAAGTCTAGCAAAAACGTTAATGCATCATCTGGTGCTTATGTTCGTATTATTAAAGAGATATTCGACGAGAATAATATATGTCTTTGAAATCCTACGTGAACCTAAAATTTACTTTGGTACATTTAAAATTAATAAAATTTATCTGACGTGATTATTTTAAATGAACGGAATAACCATATAAAGATTTACTCGGGACTTACAGGACGGAATTGTTTTCTTACGACCATCTGCCTGGTAATAAAATAACTTACGGACTGCCTTTCTAGACTGCCATAAAAACTAAGAGATTGGTACTAGGTACTCTCTAGACTGCCAGAGAGTTTGGTGAGAATTCTCCTAGACTGTCAGGATAACTATGATTTTACTAACAAAGTCGTCGTCTCATATAGGCCCGGACTTGCACAAATAATAGCTAAAAACAATGTTTCTCGGAAGTATCACGCGTAAAGAGCAAGAACTGTACTCAAACGCACGATATTATCACGTGCAAAAATGCATTTAGAAAATTAACAAACATATCATCTTTTTCTTTACTAATTGAAATTAAACATATTTTAGAATATTTGTATTAAATTATCGAACCCATTATTGCCAAAATCACATAAAAAGCATTAAAAGCACATAAAAAGCATTAATACAATTTTATTCGACAATTTATACAGTGACGGACAAAAGTCCGTCACAGAGTCTCTAGTTATAAATAGGGTGTAGTAGGGTCCAGTATATTATATACAATTGTCTTAATAAGAGATATTTAGCCAAAAGACAAAAGTCCGTCACAGAGTCTCTAGTTATAAATAGGGTGTAGTAGGGTCCAGTATATTATATACAATTGTCTTAATAAGAGATATTTAGCCCATATTATTACTTCTTCTTCTTCTTCTTCACAACTATCCTATTACCCCCTAAGGCGTTCGGACTGCTTGCAGTTACTGGACTCATCCATTTCTTCCATTCCGTCTGGTCATTCTCTAGTCTCTTCGTCTTTCTTAGTATTTTTCGCACTCTCATTTCTCCTATCTCCTCAATTTCCTTCCACCAAGTCTTTCTCGGTTTTCCCTCTCTCTCTTTCTTTCTTTACCGGCTTCTGGTATGTTCCTTGTAAGTTTTATGACGCCCATCCTCATCACATGACCGACCTAGTTCAATTGTCTTCTTTCTATTCAATGATATATTGCCATCATACGGGTCCAGAACATAACAGAGTAGGCGGGAAAACGCCCTAGCAAACAAGTTTGTGGTGTTGGTGACACTGGACGTCAAAAATGCATTTAACAGTGCACTGTGGGGCGGCATAATGAAGGTCCTGGAAAGCAGAGGTATGTCGGCTTACCTTCGCAGGATCGTTTCAAGCTATCTGGAAGCCATGAAGATACTGGTGGGAAGAAATGCACAAATGGAGATGACATGCGGTGTGCCACAAGGCTTGGTGCTGGGTCCAACGATCTGGAACTTGTACTATGACGAAGTACTTAGGCTGGACATGCCGGAGGACGTAAGCTTAATCGGCTATACAGACGACCTAGCATTGGCAGTAAGGGGCAACGACGAAGAGGAGATCACGCAAAGCGCAGTCGATGGATGTGGAGGAGGGGTCTACAGTTGGCACCCGAAAAAACAGAGACTATTATGTTGGCCGGAAGGGCAACATTAAAATCAACATCCATTATAGTGGAGGATACAGTAATCAGGAATGGGAAGACACTGAAGTACCTTGGTGTGACCTTCGGACACAATATGAATATGGGTGCCCATGTGAAGGCGGCGTGAAAAGAGCTGACCGAGCGGTGGCAGCCTTGGGATGTCTGATGCCAAACACCGGCGTCCCAAAGGAGTCCAAGAGAAGAGTGCTTGCAAGGGTTGCGCATTCGATTCTACTGTACGACGCGCCAGCCTGGAAAAAATGGGCAATGATGGGAAGGTACAGGAAGATGATGGACAGGGTGTAGAGTAGGTCTGCCATAAGGGTGGTGAGCGCATATAGGCCGTGGTTACGAAGGCTATACAGGTCGTCGCAGGCTTGGTGTCGATACATCTGATGGCGCAGGAAAAAGGAAATGTCAGTGATCTAAGCACGAAGAAGAAAAGAGAATAGGCTAGACAGGTTTCCTTTAGGAAGTGGTGGGGGACTGGGACGAGGAATCTAAAACGTCCCAGTGAACAAAGAAGATCATGCCCCACATCGTGCCATGGGCGACACGCAGCACGGTAGCGTCGGATATTTTTTAACGCAAACGCTGACGGGTCATGGATGTTTCGGTGCCTACCTGTATCGATTCAGGCTTGCCAAAAAGAAATTTATTAGTTCTAAGTCTATCAAGGGAAATGAAACGGACTTATATACATTTAAAAGGAGCGGGTAATAATAGAAGAAGAAATCAATACGGACAATTTTCTTCACACCAGGCGGTCGCTCGAGGTGCCTAGCGAAATCAGTAAAAAATACACAGATAAATATTCAAGACGTGCACTCGTAATGTAATGGCAAGAAAGAGAACGGAAAAAAATATATTATTATATGGGTAAATAGGTTAATAATACTGAAGTTACAATTTATCCAGCTCAAATTATAGGCAAACAATACAAGTCAAATGAACAAAACAATTCAATACAAATTATATTTTTTTATTTTAAATTTCGAATAATGCTGGGAAAACACGTTTTTCAAGCAACCTGAGAGAAACGTAATAACAAGGTCATCTTTGCGAGGAATTACTTTATATTTGAAATTTTATTTATTTGATTTTATTTTCAAACAGGTTTCACACCCAACCACGGGCAACATTGCTTAAGAAATACAAAACACAAAACACAGTAAGGCCACAAAAATAAATAAAGAAAGAAAACGTATCCACAGTATGTATAACAAACAATGCCAGGCATAAATTCAGTATCAGAATGGATATTTTGTTAAATGTATCATAATATAAATCACAATCATTAAATATCCTGTTATAATTTGGCCAACACGTAGAGATAGGCGATTTATATAGCATGGTAGTCCTACTAGCCTCGCAACAGAACGTTCTATATTGACGATTTTCTATAATTTATGTTTTAACTTCTCTTAATTGCATTTACGTGACGTAATGTTGTTTCCGTTCCATTAATAATAGAAGCAAACATAACTTTAAAAAAAGTAGTAACGTATTACTGTTTCTATTTTTTTTAATCATTTTTGTTATTGTTCATTGCGATTTATCTAAAAAAAATTATTTTATTTGAAATTTTAGATCAGTGTGTTTTTTTCAGACTGACAGACTTTCCAATATTAATTGATATAAATACAAAGGAAATTACATACAAAATAAGATCTGGCTCTTTAATTCTTATACGTCCAATGCTTAACCGATTTTTTCTTTTCAAAAGTCGTTTTGCAATGTTTTATTAATCGTTATCTTATTAATTTTGCTATCAGTTCTTTAAATATGTGGGTTTTTTAATTTCTTCAATTTTAAGTTCAATTTTAAATATCTTACATTTTAAAATGTCTTTATTCTATTTCTTCGAAATTTAAATTTAATTATTTTTATTTTATTTGTTTCAATTTTCCAATTGCATCCATTTTTGAATTAATAGTTTCTTGATTCGTCATTTTCGAACATTTATTTTCATTCCAGCTTCAAGTTTTTATCTATTCTAGTCTTTCACTTAAATTTGTTTTTCTTTTATATTCATGATTTTTAAATAGTAAGTAAATATTACTTAAAGTAATTGTTTATTTGAACATATATTTTATATGATTGGTAAAAGTAATAATTGTAGAAAACTATGTTAAACCTAAATCTACGTAATCAGAAAGTACAGCAACAATTTTATTCTTTCTAATGATGTATACTTAGTATATTCCTAAGTAAAAGAGATTTGCAACAGTGGAGAAGACAGGAAGCATAAGTCTGGAAAATAATGACACATTTACCGCAACAAATGCAAAGGAAGAAAAATCTGATTATTTAATCAGATTTATCACAGTAGCAGGACATGCTTACTAATGTTGTGGTCAATGATTGTAATATCCACTGTAATTATTGACCACAATATTAGTAAGCATGGCCTACTGCTGTAACAAGTGTAGAATAAATATCAACAAACGAGGTGGGACGCAATTAACGCGATGACCATGTTGCCAAATTTCACTTATTTTTGAATTTGTCAAACCGTTTTATTTTTAGGTTAGGTGCATGTTAATTTACCTTTTCATTACATACATTATGTAATGAAAAGGTAAATGTGAAGTGTACTGCAGTAATAAATACTGAAAGCTTATTAACAAACGCTCATAATATTAAGGACAGAACAGAAGAAAAGCAAATGTAAACAATAGTTTTAATCAAAGTCATCATCAGAATCATTAGAATTATTTATATTAATTATAAATGGTGCAACATCTTCTCTTTCGAAACCAGACTCCCTTCCCAACATTTTTGGATTTCTTCCTCTGTATGCCTAACATTTTTACCCCAAACTTCTGTAGTTACTTGGCACAGTACTTCCCTTCATAATCTAATGCAGTCTTCCTGTGATCTATCGTATTTCCCAACATGATTAGCATAATATGTTTTTGTAGTACCTCATCGCATTTCAATCGGATTGAATATACAATGACATGGGGGAAGTTGAAGAACCACATGTCCATATTTTTCTGCTAATTCGTCAGCTTCATAGGTAGATAATGACTTGTTCCACTGCTGAATTTCAGGTTTAGTGGATGATGCGGTTGGAATTTTATTTTTGATACTACAATGGAAACTAGCATTGTCCATAACACTAACCGAAAGATTTTCTAAATTTATTAGAAGCCGATATTCAAACGAATGTAAAAAATTGTCTCTATTCATATCACAATGATAGTCCATACTTTTACTAGTTGTTGAAAATATTAGCTCTGCACCAGGAATAAATCCATCAACATTTCCAGCATGTAAAACGATATATCTGAAAGGGGATGGAATACATACTTTATATGCGTTACTTTTAAAAACAAACTTTACCTTTTTCCACCAACTTTAGTTGCTTTCACAGATTTTACACATTTATTTTGCCAGATTTTCCACTAGTTCCATCTTGAAACATCCACGTTTCTACAAGAAACTCAAATTGCCGTAAGTTTTGATGCTTCATAAGCATATATTGTTGCACAAAGTTAAATCGTTTTAATGTGATGTGTGGCAATTCCATTAATGCCCGTTTAGGATCATCCTTTTTGTAAACAAATACTTAATACTTTCCATAAGCATGTTACACCACCATCAAATACTTCTTCTTTAAGAACAATGTTCAAAGAATTGACAGTGATATGTTGTTCTGTCATTGATTTCTGACTTAAAACTTAATTTACAAAGTGTTTCTATATATCCACAACAATTTTTTTTTTCGTATGCGTGTTGGTTTTGGGCTAGTTGGAATAACTCCCACTTTAATCATGACAAGAATTTTATGGATGGTAGCAACATCAATATTTAGAGCACTTGCTACTCTCTAGAAACGAAACATGAAACTGAAAATACTAACAACTTACCTCCCCTACAGATGTTAAGGGCAATAAGGGTCCATTGTTGTCTTGTTCTGCTTCAAAATACGCGATTAACGAAACAGTGAAATCTTTTGATTGTTTGTTGATAATTTAGTTGTGAAAACAACTGATTTTATAACAATATGTATAGCAGATACAAACGTAAAGATACCGAAACCACAAAATAACCTAAGACAGCTGGCAATCAAAGAGAAAGACCAAAGACACCAACAAACATTAGGCAACTCGGCGCATATTCCATACAGTAGTACACCTGCCATAATATGTGCACCAAGTCATAAGAAACGGTAATAATGCTTAGGTATTTTTGTAATTTAGTATTCCTAGGTCCGAAATTACTAAAACATCCCCATCTCGTCTACTAACGTGAATGAACTATATTTGTTAAATGTTAATTAAAAATATACAGAGTTAGCAGAGAAAACGTCTATCTCTTTAAATTTAACTTAAGTCTCCTAGTAAAAGGAAGCTGCCCTTTGCTCCACATTAAACAGTTAATGTTTATCAACACTATTTGTACACTTTGTGTACGAGGCATGCGTCATTATCACAAGCAAGTATATTAATTATTCAACAATTAAATGGTATTTTCGATTTAATAACACTGACCAATTAATTTCAACTTTTGGTTTTGCCATAAAGTAATGCTGGTATAAATAGTATTATTTATAATTTGTCAGTAAGATCAACTTCAATTACGAATACAATACAAAAAACCCATGCTATATACATCTGTGTTATGACTAGTTTTAAAAAAATAACTGAAATATAGAAACCTCAGTTAATTGCCTACACATTATTTGCATTGTCCTGATGAGCATAAAAATATTCTATGTAAATTGATAAACCTTCAGACCGAATTTGGCAAGTTTTCAGAGGTTTCAATAATATTCATATCTTTAATGAAAACTTGCCAAGTTTGATCTGGAGGTTTTTCTTGTAGCCAGCACATTAGACAGTAGCTTTTTTAGGAAGAACTCTAGAATTATGATGACCTATGTGCCAGTCAGTTAGTGAGTGCCCAAAATCGTGATCTTTGAAAATCATTCATAAGTGTTGCAGAGTCAATTAAAGAATATGAAAAATAGACGAACCTTTACACCATCTTAGAAAATCCACTTCAAGATATATGATAATATTTTCACAATTTATAATTTACTATATCATAAATACAGTCATGAGCATTAAAAAGTAGAGCTGAAGCTGTTTTCCGATATTTTCGCTAGATTGTTACGGTGTAGCATGCTGTCTCTATTCCATCTTCTATACCTCCCCGTTGCATTAATCGAGAGTGGGATTTATTTGAATATATTTAGATTTGCTAATATGACATTTAGGAAAAAGACTTGTAAGAAAATTATTTGGACCGCGTTGCGTAAACATCCGAGGCACGGATATACTTAATATTATTACCTGAAAGCTGCTCTGTGCTCGAGAAAAATTATACCTAAACAACAACATCTACATGCACTGCTGGCTAATAATATGTCCAAAAAATGACATAAAAAACATTAGAAATTCAATTCTAAACTTAATTTGTAGCTCAAGGGCCAAAAATTAATACTGTTATTTAAAATTGTTAAATACATATATGTACTATTTTTATGTTATGCCGTTTTTTCATTGACTTCAACCGCACACTTCTCATAGATTTTAACATGAGATAAAGTTAAAAATAATTAGATTTCTGCGCACAAGGATGAATAATTTAAAAAGGTAACCTAAAATAAGATTTCGAAGAAAAGTGCTTTGCGTCAACATCTCTATAATGGAAATATTGATAAAGTTCAACTAATTATCAAGTTGTAACATATTTTCTGGATAATCAGTAATAATAATAGAGATTTTTGCCTCTTCATTTCATATTAATCTTCGTTTTAAGTATAGTTTTATAGAGATGTTAGGAAATACAGACAATGTTGACTGGTGAAAAATTATAATTTTAAAGTTTTAAAATTTGGCCATATCGTTAAATTAGTTGGTTTGAATATACTACTTAATAACAAATCGCATTTAATCAACTTTTCTCACAATAAATGTACAGCAAGCATTGATACAGACAAAATGCCAGCTGAGCAAGTTAAATAAACATCCCAATTTATTGCATCTTATGAAAATATTTACATATGAAAAGAAACTGTCCTATTTAAATAAAAAGACAACAGAGCATTAAAGCATAGGATTTTCCCTTTTAGTCCGACTTACACTATAATTTAAGAACTTTTCACTGCACATGACCGTGTAAATTGATTTGTGTGGGTTGCCGAACAATTCTCATTTGCATCATTTGCAAATTATTTTCTTCCTTATGACTTTTATCGGTAACCTAACAGGGTCTACGTTATATATTATTATATAACAATGTTATTAAGGAGGATTATATGTTTAATAAACCTACATAAATATCTTTCAAGTAATACAAACATTATAAGTAATATTTGCGTACTATACAATATAGCCCAAATATTAAATAAATCGTAGTTAGGGAAAAGTAAGCATTTATTTATAAAAGTGTTCTATCAGTGGAAACTCAATGTCTTCAAGTAATAATTGATTAGTTTAATTTCTGTATTTTGAAATTGTTCCAAGGCCATTGAATTGTCACTAACAGTTTGTAATTTAATCGTCTTGATTAGTAAAACGATATTTTATCTGTATGTAACACATTGCTTTTCTGATTATTGACGTGGTTTGCGAATTAAATTAAAGATACTTAATTTAAACATACTTAACAGCTAATGATAATACAACAATCAACAAGCCTACTTACCATATAAGTATTATCTCATTATTCATCACATTAACACAGCCATGCAGTACATATTTTGCACATTATTTCATTACAAAACAAACATCAAAACTTTAAAATAGAAGACGAAATATTTCAAGCTAGTAAAACCTGTATTTGGAATGTTTATAATTTAGTAGTGACTAACACATTATAATTCTCTGATCGCAATACACAAAAGTTTTCTGTCTGAGATTTCATGGTCAACGCAAATATTGGTCATCAACGGGTAATTCCGGGAGGTTATTAATTCTGATACACTGACATGTACAATATAAATGGATGAGCAATAGCATGTTATAGATTGTGATCCTAATACGAACTGCGCACGGGGTTGACGCACATGCGCAATAACTTAAAATAAAGGCGCTGATTTGAAATACCTAAAATCTTTGGAAAGTATATAACAGAACATGAACTTTAAAATTAAAATCTGCATCTGAAAATAATGAAATATTTATTAGAGGAAATTTAAAAAAATACTCAAAAAAACAATACATTCCTTCTGAAATATTTATTTGTTATAAAAAGAGTATTAATTTGGAGAGCTTTTTTCATCCCCACGTTCTACTTCTATTTGCTTCTTTGCAATGCTATATCAGCGAATTTTTGTACATAACATCGCACACGTGCTTAATTAAAAGAGAAACTTGAAATGTAAAATGGATGAATCAAACGTATATATACCTGCCCTATACATACTGGAGTGTTTATTGTACATAAAGGCCAATATTTCCGACGTGTCAATTCACTCGGATAATCACGGGTATGATACGCGAAATAAAGCTGAAATTGTTCCGAAATTTTGCAGATTATCGAAGAGCCATATGCTGGATGTTTAGGTATAAAATTCTTTAACAAATTGCCCGCAGAAATTAAGTCTTTACCCGTGAAGCAGTTTAAATTGAGGATGAAACGGTTCCTGGTTGCAAGAGCCTTTTACTCATACGATGAGTATTTAACGTGTAAGCTTAATGTGAGAGATTTTAGTTTGTAAGTAGGTGATGATTATCTGTCACCTGTTATTGTCCAGTGACATATACATTTTCTTTTATTTTTTTCCTTTTATATATTTATAGATAGTTAGAGTGACTTGTGTAGGTACATTGTACAGAACACCAATAAAGATTGATTGATTGATTGATTGATATGTGTATCCAAGGATACAAAGTACTTATTTCCTACTAACAAGGTATTGGAAATTGAACGTACAAATAGCTCAAAATACTCTGTCTCTGCAGAAAGATTATTGTTGTTTTGTACAAGAATATGACGTACTTGGACTTCAACTATTTTACATATTTTTGTGAGATCTTGGACACGTATTAAACCATCATGATTTTTTCCGTTCAAAAGATGAAAACTAGCATCATCTACAGATGTTTGTGAGATTTCTTCTAGTACTAACACACATATAGCATACTTAAAATGCGCATTAATTATTTGACAACAACACCAGAAATATAGGTAACAACATTTTGTGATAACAATGTCAATGATGGTATGTAGAGAATCGTATAATTTTGATCCTTTTCAATGTATTCCTCATTTTCCTTAATGAAAATACACCCAAAATATAAACAAAAAGCCAATCTATTGAAATCGGCGTCCGAAATTTTAGTGATTTTACATTCGAATGCACTGAAAAACCCATATAGTTACTACAAGCAAATGTATTTTGTCAACAAATATACAGTTATATCAACTATATATTTATTTCCTTTAAACGAATTGAGATTAACTGATCACTTGAATCTACAAAATAATTTTGCTGAAGAATATGGTACATTGAACAAAATAATTTACTTGTATAAAGATTCAAACGAAAAATTTTGTTGGAAAAATTAAAATATATAATACAGTTCAAATAATGGGATCATTTGCAATAACTCATATAGGTTTGTTATTCCAAATAAAAACTTCTTGAACGAAAGATATATTTTAGTTGAAGGAAGTCAAATATTTATTTTCCTCAAAGAATTATTTGTGACCAATAAGAAAAGAGGTCAGAATAGATCATGTTATTTCCAGCCAATACACTTCTAAGCATCCATCTGCCTTTATTTTGCGTCGTATTTTTCTTGTGTGCAATATGTGTACCCTGTAAGCTATCATATGGCGAGCAGTCTCGCCGACGCTTGAAAATTTGTGTAGCTTTTCAAATATTTTTAATACAATGGAAAGTGTATTAAAATTATTATTATTATTATATTATGTAAAAGGAATTTTTCCGAATTAGGTAAGTTCATTATGATATTAAAATTTTCATTTTAAATATAATGCCAGACAAGTAAATATGTTGACCGTTATGTTGTATATATTTTTTTTTGATATTGTTGGACGAGCGTACTTCTTCATTATTTTGTAAAAAGCGTCTCTAAAGAAACGAGATGTTTAAATATATGTTTTTAAAGCCTTTTTAATGTGCTTTAGGAATATTTGAAACCGTTTCCAAACATTCACAAATATCCTCATTAATTAATTATTTTGTGTGAAATTATATTTGATAAAGTAACATAGAGTATAATTTTTATGTCAGATCTAACATGTCATACGGCAAATATTAGTCATGTTGCCTTTTGTTTTACTTATTATTTATAATCTTTTGACATTCTTGAGCAAATAGGTTAGTAATATTCCGGCTTTTCTTTTAAGATTTCTGATGAAGAATTCCAAGAATTAACAAAACGCATGTTCAACAGGTAATAAAAGTTATATTGGTATCCCTATATTCGCAAGCCTTGAAGAAACATCTAAATTTAGTCGAATTATTGAGAGAAACAGAAAAGGGTAAATGTATACTGTACGCATCTTAAAAAAAGAAAACACTTGATTCGAAGACTAGATTTGTATTAGTGGATATTATATTAACAAAAGTATTTACAGAATTGAACAAGTAAGTCCAGTTAGAATTTATTTGCATTCAATTGTCTACAAAAATTAATTTTTAGTCTACTTACAAATGCGGATTTTAAATATATATCAGAGAAAATAATTGGAGTATTTCCTAATAAACCTAAGGAATTATATTATATTCCACCGATTTTAAAATCTAGATAATCAAACAGTAAATCAAATATATCTAAAGGAAAATTAGTCGATAAATATAGCAACAGAATAAGAGAATTAAGATTAGCGGGGATAAATATTGACAATACTGAAGAACGAGAATGAAAAACATTGTCTAACTACCCAGGTAATTTTGTCAATGAATAATTAGCTACCACTACATATAATTATCTATATATTTCGATTTGGTTTATTTAATTAATCTATTTAATTCACTTGCAGGTAGTGATAATAGCATGTTATGGTTAAAAGGTAGAAATAACCTTTGGGACGATGTAATTCACCATTGGAAAATAACATTCCCCATCCATCAATCTAACAAGCAAAAACCTCAGCACAAGGCAATACTTTAGTAGTTAATCCATTATACACATACTTACAATGAATATTAAATTTACTGTTTCAGATTGACATTGATTTTGAATTTATGTTTGAAAATGCCTCAATGAAACTTCTGGAAGCATGGAACAAAGTTTTTGAAACCATTCTAGATTTACGAAAAGACTTTGTAAAGGATGGTGCAGCTCTTGAGTTATTGTCTTACCTAGATGCTGATTTAAGTGAAAGTAAGAGATAATAAAACTATTATTAATTATTTACATAAATGTGCAAGTTTTTTTATTTATAGATTCCAGAGTAACTATACAAATTAGTATGCTCTTACCTTACTTGGTACCACCACTTGGAAGAAAGGATTAATTTAACACTCAAAGGTATTATTACATAATAATTACATAATTACAAAATCAACTAACAATGTACTTTTTTATAGATACCTGGAGATGTCGATAGTTTTCTTTATATAAGTCTCAAAATATTATTGTGTTAGATAATAATAATATGCTTGTTTATGGAAGACTACTGTATATTTTGTATGATAATGATAATGTTTATTTTATAGGCAACAATATAAAACAGTGGGTTTGTATTCGCATATTAGAGCTTATAAATTAAATATATTGGAAAAGCCCTTTTTCTTTTGTAATTGAAAAGCTTTATATTCACCATATCCAATGAATGTTCATAGGACTAGTAATGGGTAACTCTATGTAAATTCTTGATATAATTAATTAGGCAATGTATTTGTATGAATATTACAAGTATGCATAATTTGAACTTACTAATTAATAATAAATGTATCTAGATATATATTAAATATTACCTTTTATTAATACAGATTAATTTTTTGTTTCACATTATACCTTCCACCATTAGACATACGAGTATAACACTTATACGATCAAAAATTACATACATTGTTTATAATCACCTTTAATAATAATTTATATCTTGCTAACTACACATTCATAGAAATATGTATGAGGTAGATTTGTTACAATGAACTTGCAGATATTTTTATGAGTTTGCAGTAACTTGGGATATATAATGGAATAATAATATGGCACTTGTAGAATAATAATGTACGTATTTTGACCACATAAATGTTATTCTTGTATGAATGAAATTATATTTAAATAAATATAGAAAATAGCTCATTACGTGTAATTATTAACGGAGTATAATTTGATACGTTGTTTGCGCTATTTCCATTGTTGGTTGGAATTTGAAAAGCCGACCTTTCGGAAAACATCTTCTTCATGGTAGCCCGGGAAGGCTGTGTCTCGCCAAAAAAATAAATTAAGTCTGTGATATATTAAAATAACTTTTGAAGAGCACTTATAACTTTTCTAAGTGTCATGACATAATTCGCCACATTAACATGAATAAATATAGTAAGTGCTTTTTAAAAAAATATGTTGATATGACACAAATTTAATCTGTTTTTTTTTTTTGGCAACAAGTAGCCCTTCACAGTGCTACCCTGAAGAAGACAGAAGAATGTCTGCCGAAATATCGGTTTCTTTCAAAATCCAACAAACGATGGAAATAGCGCAAACAACATATCAAATAGAAAATATGTTGTCTCAAACAAGAACTCTGTTTGATATACTGTTGACCATATTAATGCTTAATACAAGAAAATGATTTAGGTCATACAAACAAATACAATTTATAATATACTTAATTGAATGAATTTAGTAATATATTGTTCATTGAAAAAAATGTTGTGCTTTAATTGCTCAGAATTGATTAGAATAACTCCGTTTTATAAAATACTATTAAATAAAGTGTTTAAACGTGGGCAGTAGAAGCAGAGACGACAACCAGAAATCAAGAAGATATGGACGACAACGATGGAAACCTACGGCTTAGATTGTAACTATGTAAATCTATATTTTTTCTTATTTGATTTAAATAAAATTATAAATAAGTTTTTTGAATGATTATTGCTTTCCTGGAAAAATAATATACAGACTGAGTCATATTTGACGCTTACCACGAGAATTATGCTACCGTGATATAATAAAGTTTATAGGACGAAGATGGCATTGAAATAGAAAATATATATCTGAACTTATTTTAGGTATTATAACTTACAGCCTACATCTCTACGTGTGATACGGCTCTTTAAGCGCGCGTCCTAACGGTTACAAGTCACGTTTTGTTTTTAGTGCAACTGCTATTCAACATAACAAGTTAACTTGCATCGCAGCCGCGTACTTTTACGCCTGTTTATGATTAGTTGATCTGCGTACCTGTCGACCCCTTTCGATCAGCGTGTTTTATTAATCGACAAGTTGACTAGCGACCCTTTTCGCACGACTGCCCGGAACCCACGGACGAACTAAGCCACCACAACCATAAGTATTCTTTCATTCTCCTTTTTTTAAGTTTTTTGTTGTTTATTAATTATTATTACAATTTGCTACGTTAAATTGGGCAAAGGTAAACTTGGCCGCTTTAGATATTTTAATCCTCCGCGGTCAAAATAAGTTTTAAGCTGTATAGGTAAACTCGGCCTGATAGTCCAATCATATAATTTTAGGCGGTTATCACACTTATCTAAAGCGGCCGAGTTTACCTCTACTCTTTATACTAATTTTGTTAAATAAAACCACATATAACCACATAAAAATTTATTTCATATAATCCTTAAAACAATACACATAGAAATATATACAAATTCAAAATATATTTTAATATTACATAGTAGAACTATAATAATGAGAAGCTAACTTAAGAAATTCTAAAGTTGATACTTTCCCATTATTAAAATAATTAATTTTGTTTTGAAGGTTTTATTTTCCTTTTCCGAGTGTACGAATTAGGTACATATGGCTTGTGAATACTTTGCAACTCCACATATATTTCATTTTGAAAATTATTTAAAAAATCAATAAAAACGAATACAGGAGGGTGAGGAGAATTTTTAAGTCTTGCTGATATGCGAATGGAACGATTCGCATTCCTTGCAGTGTTTGATGCCCATAACTGGGGTGGAAAAACGACATCCTCGGATATGTAAGTGTTGACCAAATAATCAGCAAACAAAGTAACTTTATCATTTTCTAGTTGAATAGAAGATAATGTAAAAACGTAAACATCACTAACATCTTGTGGTTCTAGAAACAATAATCCTAAACAATAACCAATCCATTTTCCAATATCGCTTCTTTCTTTATAGTCTGCTGAAAGTCCAAGTTTTTGAATTGTATGCCATCAAGCTTGCGTTGCATGAAATCTGCATCCAATTATTGTTATTTGTGGCCAAATTATTTTAGCTGCATTATGGATAGCCATCTCAAAATCTGCCACAATCTCGGTGAGACAAAACGACAGAGTCAGTCACAAATTCGAATCACTTTTTGTATGTTTATGTTGCTTTGCCTAGTAGCACACAAAACACTAACGGTACATAATGACCATTAAGACAGCCATGTATGGTGATCAACTGCAAGAAAAATTTTGTGCAGTAGTCGAAAGTACCACCCACATACATTTTCTGGCTTAAGCAAAGATGTTTTTAATTTATAAAACATCTAAACACTAATATATTGGAATTTTCTCTGTTGACTAAAAGAAATTCTTCCTTACAGCTGGTCAAAAATTGCGTCTCTGGTTTAAGTGAACTGTGAACTTCTTGTTTTGTTTTGGGAAGTACTGGTTGTAATTTTCTTCTTACGTTATATATATTCTTCCTTATATACGACAGATCAGTTGTGGTAATACTTGTTGAATCTTCTTTGGCAATAAGGGAACGCACAACTTTACTTGGTTGACTGCCAATATCCTCTACAGCTTTACGTTTTGCTGCACTTGTAATCACTTGTCTTTAAATGTTGCGAATGTCACATGCCGAATGATTATGAATTAAATTCGATTTCGATATTGTGTTGTTCGGGCCCACTGTATAAATATTTGCTAGACACTTGGCAGTCTTGCACCTCCACTTTTTCTCGCCACTTTTGTGTTCTTCTTTAAAAGCAAACTTTTAGTTACCTACCAAGAGCATAACTTTACCTCGTTGACTAACTATTTCTTTAACACTCTGCATTGTACGTCATGTAACTTCAACTGTAGTTTTATAAATAATATTTTATTTGAAGAGAACAAAGACAGAAATTGTTATAGAGAATGTTATATTTCTAGGAAGTTTTTAATGGGGGGGGGGTGTTACACAGAAAAACTACTATGTTTAGCTGTATAGATAGGTGCAGTTATCGAATTTTAATATTTGTTTTCTTAATCCCTTTTATTGAAAAATATGAAAGTACGAAATAATTTTAATCTCTAATTTGGGTCAAAATAGCAGGCAAGTATCTACCGGTCGAGTTTACCTATGAAGATTAAGGAAGAAAATATCCCAGTTTACTATTGCCTGTTAATTTTTTATTTTCTTAATTTATCCCTAAAATCATGGCTTTTGAGATTAACGATCCCTCAAAGCTGACACCGACACTACCTGCTTTAAACCAAAGCCTACTAGAATGTCAAGCCACAGTCATGAGTTTTAATGGCCGCACTAGTGGTCCTACTATTGCAAGCGAAGTAAGCGGACGCGTTCATCTATCGATCGATTATATGCAATATTTAACTTATTTAAACGTCAATATGTGTACATAGTATTTAAAGTAATAAATAAATCTTTGTATTATACACGACGATAAAATGTAGGAGTACCTACTATTTATAAAAGCACGAATATAAATTAAATAGAGGTTTAAATTGGTATTGCACTTTATTTGAGACAAATCAGAGAATTTGTTTGACAACAATATAGCTCACGAAATAAGTATAAAAAATAAAATATTTTATTCAAATGTAATGATTAATGAAACAATAAATAAAACTTTCTGTTAAATTAAAAACATTTGGAAACTAGCTAAAACTAGATATAACAAAAATAAACATTTCCTTTATGTAAAAAAATATAAAATAAACATTTAAGGCTATACGCCCGGCCTCGAAATCGTTTTTCCCATTTCCTAATCGTATTTTTCATGAAAACCTTACCGAATTTACACGCTAATTTAAGAAAAAAATGCCTTTCAATGGATAAATCGTAATTTCTTCGAAATTGTCCAAAGGGCCTTAAATAAAAATAAAAATGTAAGAAATTTCAAAAAACAAGCCTTTATTTAAAATTATGTAACACTCAACAGCAATACATAAATTTTATTTTTTCTTAATTTTTAAAAATAAGGTCACGAAACGGAAAACAAAATTTTGAAATTTGGGCGAAATTCACTGAAATCAAATAGAGTATGTGGTACGCTCGCACATTGTGTCGAGAGGTAGCTCCGCCTACCATTTCGTGCAGTTTCTACGCAGTTTGTAAAATACTTCTGAGATCGGTGTATGTTAAGAAAGTAATCGTTACTCGGACATTATTTTATCGAAACCGTTGATATTTTCTTTACAATATAGTGTACATATACAGCGTCAGCGTCACAATACTTCCTTATACTACGTATCAGAAAGTAAAAGCAATATCTCTTCCCGTCCCTAACGCTATACCTGCTAGAAGCGCATGCTAGGACTCACACGGCTTGCGGGCAGGGAGTATGATTATTATATTTGACTCGCAATAATTTGCTTCTGAAACGATCTAGAAATTTATTTTTTGCACGATTATCTGAGACCAGAACGCAGCCATAAATTACAGGCAGATTAGATTAGGTGACAAGTTCTTTTCTCTATTTTTTTCCTCAGCATAAGACAGAGCACGCGGACCCTTAAACATTTGTCTTTTATTACAGTTGCACGAAAAACAGTGGTACGCCTCTTTCAAATCGAACTCAGCTTGAAGCGGGCGTTCAGCCTTAACGAGAAAACTCTTAATACTAATAACTTGTACTTACTATAAATACAACATTAATTATGAAGTACCTAATTTTTTTTGTTTACGTTTGGTAGTACAATAAGAATGTACCTACACAGGAATTTTTTACTTTTGAATAATTGTTTAACAATATGTTTGACAAATATTTAATACAATTATTAAGAAGAAGGCGATATTTCGTACCACATTCGCACCTATCACTTTCATGAACTAAAATTTCAATTTTTTCTTCACATAGATTTCTGAAAACATGTCTTTGC
The DNA here is from genome assembly GCA_963170755.1 of Amphimallon solstitiale. Lineage (NCBI taxonomy): Eukaryota > Metazoa > Arthropoda > Insecta > Coleoptera > Scarabaeidae > Amphimallon > Amphimallon solstitiale. The sequence continues at coordinate 9,282,375 of OY720677.1, forward strand.
GACTTGACACTTAAGAATTTTTCGTCAAATCGTTCTGAAATTAAAGCACTAAATAAAGAATATCCTTCTACTAATACTTGCATTAAAAGTTCTGTGGGATATTTTAAGCCACCCCGATCCAAGGACTTTAAGTATTCTAAACTATTAGAAGAAACATCTACTTCAATATTTTTTTCGCAGACTAGAGTCTTTATACATAAATCACAGCTTAATTTCTTTATAACTTTCCTTCCAATGTAGCCACCTATATATGTTAATACTGATAAGTCATTTTCCGACAACACAATTTTATTAGAGTAATTAACTGCTTCATAAAATGTTTCAAAAATATTTTCATCTGTTCTGTCTAATGCCGCATCTTCCTCAGAATCTGCTAAAAATGTTTTGATTTCAAAATCACCGTGTTTGGCTGATTTCATTTTTAGTAATGATAACAGCTTCAGTTTTTTTTCCGATTCCAATATTTGCTGCAAACTAATATGGTAATTTTGCCCAGACATACTACGATATTGGCCAAATCTTGCCTCTAACGGATCAGTCTTAAATTTTCCCAACAAAACGTAATCAAATTTTAAAACATTTAATAAATGATTTGATAAAAATATTAAAGTTTCTGTGGTATGTCTTAAAGCATTGTAAGTTTCATTAGTTAACTTTCCACAGCGACTACCAGGTTTTTCACCTTGGATTTGAATATCATTCCATTTCTTCAACCATATCAAAAAATTTCTTAAAAACAATATATTTTGATCATCCATAGTTCTAATGGGATCGCGGTAAGGATCTCCTTTAAGAACTCCACCATATAACGTTTTACAGTTTACAATTTTCCACCACCGTAGAATTGTTTCAAGGAATAAAACTGTTCCAGAACTAGTCTCAGCATACTTGAGTTTTAAAGTCGTAATATTTTTCTCGTCAAAAAGACGAACACAGAGTTTAACATTTTGCCTTTCGATAGATGACGGATATAAAACCTTTTGGGACAAAGCTGGAGCCATTTTGACAAACCTGTTTTCTTCTTCTTTATATACTTTTGCCTCAGGTAACTAATATGAGAGACATTTATTCCTGAATTTTCAGTGCCTAATTTTATAGAAAGCTTTTTTAAATATTCAATATGTGGCATTGTTAATACTCCACTGTCACGTAAGTGTTTATAAGCTCCAGGATAGCTGTAATAGAACGTAATTGACCACAAAAATAAATCTGGTGGATATCTAGGAACTTTACAAAAAATAAGTGATGTTTGATTTGCAATAAACTTAAGTTTGTTCTGAGTATCAGAACTTAAAATCGCAAAGTCGTCTGTGCAACGTGCTTTTTCTAAAAGGAAATGTGCCATCTCCACATAACATTGTGATGTCGGAAAAACTGATTCAAATCCTGAAAAATATGTGATTATATTCTCAAATTTGGACCAAGTGTCTAGTATTAACTTATTGCCCAATATATCTACAATTTTTTTATTAAAAAGTGTTATATCGGTGTTTTCGTTATACATTTTAACATTTAAATCTTTGCTAACAACAAGTGACTTGGTAATTCTTGGTATTATGTCAGTGGAAATTTCGCAGAAGCAAATTCTGTCTTCCTTTACAATTTCAACGCACGAATAGTTCTTTCTTTTTTTAAGTTGTTCTTTGAATTCACAGAAATTGTTAATGGCGTCCGCTTGTTGAAATTGATCTTCTTGAATTTGAATTCGTTTTGTGATTTCCTGATTTCTTTCTTCTGGTATTTTTCGTTTTTTACCTAAGGTTTGAGACATATAGCTGGGTTGATTTTTAAATATTGTAGGGTATGCTTCATTGGCTAGCTTTGGTCTGTTTCTAGGAACTATAAGAAAACTACCGTCATCACGTTTAATTTCATCTTCACGAATTATGAAACGGTCATCGAAGTGGTCAATGCAGATAGCAGATGTCTGTGTTGGCACAAAATTGTCTCTGTGTATAGCCCTTGCCCATTTATTCAGTTTATTTTTATCCTTTAGTGGAAAAAAAATACGGATTTATATTTTTCCTTTGTACTAGTGTAATTACTTAAACAACCAGGTACACAGCATCGATGTGGCATCTGAATTGAAAAAACTATGTTATATATTGGTACAGTACCTCCGGTAGAAATAAAATACAAATAGGTAAAAAATTAAATGAAATAAAGAAAGGGCGGGAAAGACGCGTAGGTTAACAGCATACATAACATCTTTGGCTGCAATTGCTAGTATAAAAACTGAATATTAATGCAATATGCCAATGTATGTATCTTGTCTAATTTCTACATTTAAGATTATCATCAAAAAATAACTAGAAGTTCTTATAATATTGTAATAAAGATACCTTGAAACAAATTATGCTCATGCACTCAGCTCTGCAATATGACTAAGTTATGCTTCGAGTAGGACCACTACTGTGACGTCACACAGCCGTTCGAGTGCATGACTGTGGCTTGACACTCTAGTAGGCTTTGTTTAAACCCAGGGCCGGATGCTCCGTTGGACGAATTTGCGTTCGCTTTGCGCATGACGTCACTCTCAGAGTTATAACCATTAGCGTATACATATGTATAAATGCCGGAAAATCAAAGATTATGACGGAACTTCTGGTCTTTTTACCTTAATATTTTAAATTAAGATAATTTAATGGCACAAAATATATTACTGCCACTTTGATTTACTTTTAAGACAACTTTCATTTAATAAAATCAAATAAAGTTTGATAATTACCTGTTTGTATGCAGAAACATAAACATAATAATTTGCTTTTATTCAATAAAGTGTATACATAAAAAATAAAACCTGTATAGCAAAATAATAATGGTTAATTTTTATTCTTGTATCGACATTTTACACAGAAAATTATTATAAAAATAGAAGAGATTAGAAATTTATGATAAAATTTTTTTCCATTTATTTTTGCTGGCTGTTTTGGCTTTGAGTTCTCTGTTCAGTTCTCTTATACGAAAGAACATTGTCGATCTAAAAAATAACCGTTTTGCCTTTTCAGGACAATCAATATGGTTACTCTTCCCCAAAAGGTTATGAATAAATTTTTTTTCAACCTCTAATCCTTCTTTATTCATTGCAAGAAACACTTTGTTAAGTTCCTCAATATGAGACATGAAAATGGGGGATGGTTTTGATAAACCACCCTCACTGAGATGATCAATCCACGAATAACTTTCGCTTGAGGAACTTTGCAAAGTGGAATCTTTTAATTTATGGCAAACGAATCCTGCCAGATTTTCTAATCCGTCATACGCCAGTTCATTTATATCTTCTATTGTAATTATGTTTTCTATACTATTACAGTCTTCTACTGATGGATCAAGTGAAGGATTTAACTTGTTTATTAAAGATCCGCTCAGCGGTATATCTGGGGTGTCATCTGTTTCTACATTGGAGAACTCAGAGTATACTCCATGATTTCTTCCCAAAATGTAAGATCTTAATCTATATTTAAATTCTAAAGGACTAGGGTGATCGTGGAGACCACCTTTTGCTCTGATAACTCCAAAGAAGTTTTCTATGACATCCTGATTTAAGCGCCTGCTTAATAAGTATTGGGCGCTGAAACGACGTTGCAGGTCTTCCCAGAGCATTTGTAAAGCGCAATTGGAGATCAGAATACCCTTTTGAAATGGTAATTGGTTTCGGCAGCCGATTACCTTCATCTGAGAAATTACTTCAGACATTTTATTTAAAATTGCATTCTGTTCTGGCAAGGCTAACCCATAGGCCTTATTTCATGCTCGTGAGTCACTTACTGGGACGCTAACATTAAACACATCGAACCAGTCATTAACCAATTTGAAAAATTCTGCACACTCTACCCAATTTTCAGCCGATAAAAACCCAAGTGTCCCACATCTGGATATTGCATTTGATATAGTATGGGAAAAAAGTTTAGCGGCATATTTTACCCTTTGTCTTTGGGGTCCAGTAACATTTAGTTTGTCGATTGTGATTTTGTGTGTAATTTTTGAATCCGAGACGTTGGTAGCGTTTATTGCTTCCTCAACGATTTCCTTTTTTATTACTTTATCGCCAAGTGAAAAACCGTGGTCCACAAAATTGTTTCTAATTAATTTCAAAAGATGTGGGACATCAGCCAGTACAAAAATTTTCTCATGATTAACAGGATTTTGAAAGTGTGGTTTCGACTCTGATATTTTTAATTCGCTGTGAAGCCCTCGATTTGCACCACCCAAATCAGAAACCATAGCAACAACATGAAAACCGGAATCTTCTACAAATTTAATGATTTCCATTAATATAGACGACGTCATTTTACAATCAAAATCGTAAAAAATTGGCTGCTTCCATGCCCTAAATACCCCCGAAATTATAACAACCTGAACGTAATCATAAGGTTGTATCACATGGTCTCTAGTTTGATCATATTGATATTCCTTTCTAATCTTCATTTCATCAAACATTACGATACATACACGATCCTTTTCGGTCATATCGGCAAGTACGGCAATCTTCAAAACATTTTTTAAAATCCCTTGATCTAACTTTATTTTTCTTAGCCATTGCTTCAATGTAGAGACCGCTGGATATGGAAGATCTCTTTTCAAAGCAAGCCTGTATGCTCTAGGGCCAGCTGCATACATTGCTATGGCGCTTGAAATTTCGTTTACTGACCACTTTATTCTCTTTTGACTGTTGAGTTTGTTTATTTGGTTTTGGCTGAAAACTTTATTGACCCCAGCAAGCTGATTTTTCAATTTTTCAATTTCGTCAGTTGCACATAGCAATTTACTTCTCAGCTCTTCCATGCTTTCATATGTCTCGTCCGTTTGAACACTGAAAAATTAACAGATAAGCAAAAGAGATAAGCATACAAGACATGAAGAATTATGTAGAAATTACTATGTATATTATACCCTGTATCAGAACTATAGCTCGCCACCACCAGATTATCGCTTCTACCAGTGTTACTACTACCCTCACCACCACCATTATCAACAATATCATGCATTTGTTCTTCCCTATCATAAACATTAATATAAGCAAAATTATTATACATTTATATAAAATAATAGTTTAGCGATTTCTCGAATCTCTTATATTCGATACAAAATTTACTTTGGGTTTGTTTGTTTGTGAAATTTCCAAACAATAATTATTAACAAACAAACCCAACATAAATTTTGTATCTATTATGAGATTCCAAAAAAAAAATTCCTGAAATTCGAGAGGTCGCTAAACTATAATTTCACCTACATTTAAATCAAAAACTACAATATAAATTAAATAAGTGAATTCATAAATACTTACGCTTCTCTTGTAGTCAATAATTCACTAACAATTTCAGTCCTTTCCTTTTTCTCTACAAGGAGTTTTCGGTTTTGTCCAGATGTTGACGGGGGTGAAATAAAACCAACTTGCGATGCGAATAAATTTTTAGTAGGAACTGCATCGTCTTTCAGTCCGCGATAATTTTTAGAGGTATAATTTAAAAGTTTATGTTTTAAATTCACCGTATAATCGCTATCTCGGAAATGTTTAGAACAAATAACAGCGTTTTTCACATTAACCTTGTCTTTTCTCTTTGTAGCATGTAACCACTGTTTACTCAAATCAGAGTTTTGGGGAAAGCGAAAGAATTTAATGTTTTTCTTACATGGATTTTTTTTGGACTGATTGTCAGAATTACAACCAACAACAGCACATCGCATTTTGGCATTTATATTGCAACCACAAGCAGTATAATAGTTATTTACGAACCAAGTGCGTGAAATCATATTTCGCGAATGAGTGACCAGTTTAAAGCGCGAGCCGAAAGGCGAGCGCTTTATGGACACGAATTCGCAAAATGTTTCACGCACGAAGTTTGTACAATATTTTTTGTACGAGAACTATAATAATAATACATATTGTTAAATACGTTATCGTTTATGACACACTACTAATCTCTTGATATTAATTAAAAAAAATTGAATTGGCAGTATTGATTATTTGAAGTGACATTTAATTTAAAATTATCAAATTCAAAAAATTCTATTTCATTTCCTTTTATTTTCATAGAAAAACAACGAACTGGGTAGCATATTATTAAGGTTAGGAATTTATGATTTTAAAATGTCACTAAATTAATCAAGTTCTAGGAAGTACCAACTTTACTTTTACGCACTCGTGTTTAAAGTGACTTTTTACGCACGCAAATCGAATTGTGAAATGACAGGTTTTGATAAGCGAGTACAAAAAACAAATTATATTGCTGAAAATAACTCGGCACGTAGCAGTCGCCACATAACCTTATTTAAAATAACTCTGAGAGTGACGTATTCGCGGCAAATTAAGGACCGCCCACCATGCGCAATATCCTATCTTATTCTCATTGTATCGTGCTTTAACCCAACAAACCATTAACCGCCCGAACGACCCAGCTCCTTCCCCCTCTATCTTCCTTTCTCTCACTGACTCCTATACTTATAGTTTGTGTTACTGTTTAGTAAATAATTTATTAAAGAACTTTAAGGACATTTCTGTTGTTTTATTTCCTAATTACAATTCTCTTCCATAAATAATAAAATAAGATTTGTTTTATTTACTGTATATGTTACCGTAAATACCCGAAATCCGTTTTTACGCATACTTACTAGTAAGAATGCGAAGTAACTACGAGCATTTGTAATTTCGCGTTTTGACTAGGAAAGACACGAATTAAAATTTTAATTCGGCTATTTACTGCAGCTTTCAGTTAGAACCCGTTCTAACTACACGTATAATAGTAACTAACCGAAATGCACATCTCTTAACAGCGGGCATACTTATGAAGTTATATCAAATACGATCTTTCTTCTCTTTCTTATAATAAAACACTATTGGTTTCAAGATTATTTAATGCGTTGCGAAGTAAACTGACTTATTTATTATTACATGGGTTATTATAGTGACATTTTGAATTGGTTTAGTTACTGGTATGCGTGTAGTTAGAACGGGTTCTAACTGAAAGCTACAGTAAATAGCCGAATTAAAATTTTAATTCGTGTCTTTCCTAGTCAGAACACGAAATTACAAATGCTCGTAGTTACTTCGCATTCTTACTAGTAAGTACGCGTAAAAACGGATTTCGGGTATTTACGGTAACATATACATATATCTCTGTACTTTTTGTGTAATTACTAGGGAGCGGAATCGAGCGAGCTAAACTACCACGGAGCCACAACCGTGAAAAGAAATAATGTAAACAACTGTGTGTTGTTTACATTATATCTGAATAGCGCTAATTCATAGGGCGAACTGCAACATCTGTTTACGCCCGAGAATCAGAGAAAAAACTGCATAAACTAAGGAATTTTATGAATAAAATCCTTTACAAGTAAAAATTGAAATAAATTCAAATTGAGTTCAAAACAGTTTTATTTAATTCACAACAATTGTTTCACTCTACTAGGGCTTCATCAGGTGATGAATATTATAATACAAAATATTTGTAGACGTTCTTATTTATGTCTTTTCCTAAATGAAGAGGGGGGAGTTTGTGACATTAGGTTAAGAGCGGGTAATGTTTGTGACATTAGGTTAAGAGCGAGTAATGTCACAAACTCCCCCCTCTTCATTTAGGAAAAGACATAAATAAGAACGTCTACAAATATTTTGTATTATAATATTCATCACCTGATGAAGCCCTAGTAGGGTGAAACAATTGTTGTGAATTAAATAAAACTGTTTTGAACTCAATTTGAATTTATTTCAATTTTCACTTGTAAATTATGGAGTTTCAACACGTATCTCCGTCTTCAATCAATTAAATAAAATCCTTTCTTCATCGGCGTAGGTACAAGGGTGACGAGTTTTTAAAATTTATTATATTTACCTTATATTTCGCAATATAATATGTATGTTTCAATAACATACGCGTACATTTTTAGTTATCATTTATTTAGATCTAGAACGTTGTTTATGTTGCTTTTTCAGAGATAAAAATTAATTGTCAGTGATTCCGAAATTTATTACAAAGTCTGTAAAATATCGTCACTTAGCTTTGCTAAAACATACACAGAAATAGTTTTCATGCAGAGAATTTCGATAGTTTACAAAATTTCGTTACATGTTTAAATGACGATGCTCGAAGTATTTCTGAGTGCAAGGAACACACAAATCCCAAATTTAAAAAATCAGTTGTTATTCCTTCAGGAACACTTTGGAAATTTGCCTAAACTAATGACATATTTTGAAAATCGAATCTCAAATTAAAAAATGAGGTGTGGCCACCACACGACTTTCTTATACGTATGAGTATTTCAAACTATACTATATTTTTTTTACACAAAAATTATTCAAAATCCTATTCTAAGTACTTCTGTTCTCTTAATAAATCGCTATAGAATGCATACTTAGCAAGATATTCGAAAAAAGGACTGCTCCCTAGGAGTAAAAGTGTTACTTCCGGTCCGAATTTTGAAATTTCATATATTCAAAAAATATTGCAAATCTATCACTAAATACTTTTGTATTCTTCATAAATACATATAGAATGCATAATTTACGACATATTCGCAAAAAATCGCTATTCGATAAGAGTAAAAGTGGTAATTCCGGTCTGAATTTTGAAATTGTTTTTATGCTAAAGATATTGAAAATTACGTTTTAAATACTTTTATACCCGTAACGTACCTGTCTAAAAAGCATGACATGCGAAATATTCGCAAAAAACTGATTTTCGATAGGAGTAAAAGACCTACTTCCGGTAGCAGCTTCAAAAAACTTTTTAAATAAAATTGTTCTCAATTTTAATTTCAAGTACATATGAATTCTTTATAAATTTGTTTAAATTTAGTAGTTGACGAAATATTGGCAAAATTTAATTTTTTCACTGAAGTAAACTGCTACTTCCGGTCTACCGATTTTACTGAATAACTACTCAGATCTCAAGAGGGATATTAGACACGTAAATACAAAATTTGGAATTGATATCTACAGCGGTTATCGTGGTCACATAGAGACACACAGACATTTTTTAAAAACATCTTTTTCGGTATCAGGGGACTTCAAAAGGTGGACATCTGCAAAAATCTCGAAGACGAAAATGTCACATTACTTCCTTATACTACGTATAAGAAAGTAAAAATGGATTAACCACATTAGATGTGGCTATTAATAATTCCAAGTGACAGACGCAGTTTTTAATAGAAATCCAGGTTTAATAACATTGCGGCAATTGTGTATGCTAAATACGCTGAAATAAAAGAATATTTCCATTACGTAAATATAACCAGTTGCGATGTAGAAAAGACGTTTTCTATCTAGAAGGAAGTACTTAATTCAAAGAGAACAAGTCTTACAGAAGAGAAAATGAACAAATAGTAGGGTATTTTGTATTTTATAATCACCAGCCACTTGTTATTCAATCATATAAATAAAATTAAAACCTCTTTAAAAATACATTTCAATAGCGCGCCCATGGGCGATGAGTCATGACTCGCTCGATTCCGCTCCCTAGTAATTACCATCAGAGGTAGCTAAAATACGGCAACGCCTGCGATAATAGGAAGATAATAAATGGCATCCAAAGATAACAATATGCACCAATAATCAATACTTGTCCCAAATTTGAGAAAACTTACGTCTGTGACTGTGAACCTGCACTTTTCTTGATGAAGTTTTCAATTATTTTATTGAATATCGATAATAACGCAATTAACTAACATTTACTTTACCTTTTTGTAAACTAGGATACAGACGTCAATATACTAATATGATTCACTTTAATATATTATAAAGAATTGTATTAAATGCATCCATTCGATCAATAACACAGTTTTGTACATAATATGATTAACTCGTCGACTGTTATATGTCACATACATGTTTGAGACACATTTCGGGCAATACCCTTATTTAAATATAAGTAATAATGTCACATCTGAAGGAAGACATATTTACGGCACACTATCCAGTGCATATACTTTCAAAATATGTCGGTCTAGCATTATATCAAATAGCAGGATCTCCTGGATCGAGAAATATTAATTACCAAAAGCGATATTTCATCTTAGCAACCATAATTCACGCGTTTCTTGCTTGCAGTGTATTTCACCAGGGCATTAATTTCCAATTTACAAACGTGTTTTCGGTTTCTGTCCTTGAAAAGGTAGCTTTTATAAGTATGCATTCGACACTTTGGGCAACACTTTCCACGCGCGTAATATTCAACAAGTTCTACAATTCAAAGATGATTGCGATCCTAGGAAAACTGCATGAAATAGATTCTGTTCTGGCAAATATGCAAATAAAATTGCCATATCGTAAAATTCGTTATATCACTTATATAATTTCAAGTGTGTCTTTCTTTACTGGAGTCAAACAGGTATATGCTATATTTAGACCGATTGAACTCTTTGTTATTAATGAATATTCAACTGTTAGGCATATCCTTGTAATATGTTATCATTTCGTTCAAGCTTTAATATTAGGGGATTTCTGTGTGATCGTATTAATTTCTAAATCTATCCTAAAGGCCTTAACTATAATATTATCAAGAGAAACTTCCTTAAACGGCACGATTAGTGCCGTACGTAGTTCTCAGAAAATTGCCAGCACGTCATTATTACTGAAAATTCTGCAATATCACCAAGACATATGCAATATCTTTAAAATATTCAAGTCTATATCGATACCTCTTCTATTGATAATTGCGAATTCTTTTGCTTACTTAACTCTTCAAATGTCTTCGCTTATGCATGGTTATTTGAATGGAAATATAAACACGAGTTACTTATGCTATGTAGTTATCGTGGTTTCTGATCATTTGCTAAAACTTGCAATAGTAACGATAGCAGCTCAGCTTTGCAAAAACGAAGTAAGTTTTTTTTATTAATGTAAGGTTTACTTTAATTATTTTTATTATAGGAAGTTGTTTTACAATCTACTGTACAGAAGATAACTGCAGGTGGTAGTAGACATACGAACAATCAGAAAGAGGTATGTAGCTATTTAAAATTAAAATACTTAATATGCGTAAGGAAAGTAATTAACACAACAATTCTTGATATTCTTGAGATGTGTAATTTGCAATACTTTTATTTATGCATAGTATTTGAGCACAATGAGATTTTTTATTTTTTAAATTTTTTATGATATTAATTGTCTCACTTTCTATTGCTTTTGAAAGAAAACAGGACTCTTAGACACTTTTACCGATATTTTTGAAAATCAATCCAGATGGTCAACAAATAATAAACGATATTTTTTGAAGTAAAATTTCAACACCCGCATATCCGTCTTTGCGATTTTATCTGACTACATAAAAGTTCATAAATCGATACATATATTCGGATTTAAACCAGAAAGCACAATAGTTAGAGGTTTATATTCTACTACAATACTAGTAAAACTACATATTTTTCTATAACAGTAACTGGGCACCGTATGTTATTTAAATAATGATTATATTTGTTGGATTTTAAGTTAAAATGTAATAATCTACTATTGTATAAACATAAAACCATGTGCATACAACCAAATTAGAAGGTCATGGATATATCCTTTGGATGATCCTGTGAAATACTAAACTCCACTATCGGACACTGAGTCAACGGACAGAATAACGTCTAAAGGTTGCGCGAAATGCCGGGATTCAATATTGATGTTTAACACAACCGACAACGACCTCAAAGTTCACGTTACGTTGACATCAGACTTCCAGAAGACGTGAGAATTGAAGGATGTAAGATATGTCTGACGTTTTATTAACGTTGGCAGTCGCAGGATAATTCATTTGCAGGTTATGAACTATCAAAACCATCGATCAATTTCGGTAAGCGATGACACTTGTCGGGAAACGTCAGAATGTACTGACGGAATAGCGTCAGTTATAGCTACTATATTTATGACAGCTGACTCGTCGGCCATTTTAGAGATAATGTCAGTCATTTTACGTACTTATTTTTAGTTATTATTATATATTCTGGGTATTTCTTAAATATACGACTATTGTAAAAAATTATACCTACATTATTTCACGTCCTAAACCGGCTTAATAAAGTCAATTATTCGAAGTTCTATTCAACATTTGCTATTAGCATACATATTTACTGCCTTAAAATTATCTCCAAAATGGCGGACGAGTCAGCTATGCTTTATATAGTAGTTGTAGCGTCAGTCGTGCAATACAACGTGTATTGTCAAATGATAAATTTTCCGAATTGATAGCATTAAATAACAAATATATCAAAGATGGGCATTTGTATAAATCGACATACGTATTATAGAATACGAAAGACTTTCATGGACCGGTTGTCAAGTTTGGACGTCTGAAGGTCCACAAACGTGGATTTTTGATTGAAATGTGATACCCTTTATTATACAGCATGTGTAAAATCATATTGGGGATAGGATATATGTATACTAGGCACACCGGCAACAACGCCCAATCGTGGCCGTAGTCATAGTACAAGGAAACAAGGTATGCTTTTGCGCATCTCTGGATGACGCGCTTTTATCGAAAAAAATGTCACTTGACAACTTTGACAGAAGTCACTGACTGAACTCACTGACAGAAGTAACTGACAGAAAGCATTTTCCAAGACCCCTTTAACAACTAAAATTGTATCTGGATATCGTGTCGAACAGAGTCGTTCTGTGTTTGTGAGAGGATGGGTCAATGGTAACAATGCCTCGCTACACACCAGAAGAAAAACTGCAAATTATTAAATGGTACTATAGTGGTCATTCTCCAAAGTGTTGCATAAATTTATATCCGCAAATATTTGCAGACAGACCCCTACCCTGTGAGCAAAGCATATTACATATTTTGAATAGCTTTGAAAAATGTCTTTGTTTAAATAATTGCACAAAGTGTAATCCTATAGAGGTAAATCCACTAAAAGCTGAGGAACGAGAAGAGCGGGATATAATGATTTGTAGCACTCTCGAAGTAGAGGATACGCTATCTACCAGAAGCGTTGCTGAGGAATTGGGTGTGAGTAATAAAACCGTCGCGAACATATGGAAGCGAAATAAATTAAAATGTTTCAAATACCTACTCGAAAACGCAAGAAATATTTCTCGATGACAATTTTAGATGAATGGAGTTTTGTGAAACCGTAATGGAAAAGACAAATGAAAATGAGAGTTTCATCGCAATTATTGTATTTACAGATGAATCGTCATTTCCACTAAATGGAAAGCACAATCCTTCTGTTGTTCGATATTGGGCTCGGGAAAATCAGCACAGATATTTTGTTAACCACACCCAATATCCCCAGAAATTGAATATCTGGGCAGGTATTTTGGGTGACCATTTGCTTGGTCCATTTTTTATTGATGGTACGTTAAATGCGGACAAATACATTGGTATGCTACAGAATCAGATACTTCCCGCTATTGATAATACCGGAATAGATCGGGATATTACTTGGTTCCAACAAGACGGTTGTCCTGCACATAATGCGGTCAGAGTAAAGCATTTTTTAATGAATACTTTTCCTGATCGTCTCATTAGTGGAACAGGAAACATTCGTTGGCCTCCGCGATCTCCTGATCTATCGCCAAATGATTTCTTTTTGTGGGGATACGTCAAAAATAAAATATACAGTGCACAAGCTGGCAGGCTAGAAAACTTAGATATTTTGAGAAGGCTAATCATAGAGGCTTTTGAATCCGTAACAGTCGATATGATTCGTAATGTGCGAGAAAATTTTTATGATAGACTCGGGCAATGCCTTGCTGCTGAAGGAGGCATTTTTGAACCTATGCAATAACATTTTATTTTTTAGTATTGTTTAGAGTATATTTTTTATTTTCATTAGAATTCCGTTCTTAGTAAATTTATATAATAATTTACTAAGAATTAATGTTTAATTAGAATTGTGCTTTTATTTTCTTACTGTGTTGTATTGTATTTCTATTAAAAAGGACTTTATTGAAATAGTGTTCTGTGAATTCACAACTTTATTGAACTGGTAGTACTAGAGGTCGAATGCGCGTCATCCAGAGATGCGCAAAAGCATACCTTGTTTCCTTGTACCATGACTACCGCCATGATTAGGCGTTGTTGCCGGTGTGCCTAGTATATGATTTTACACATGCGGTATATATTATTGCTATTATGGATTATTACTATTGTATGGGTCATTTATTCATGTATATCTTCAATGCCGCCGGCAAAATAAAACTTTTATCATATATATTGAACTTGTATTTAGGCTGTATTATTTTTTTTAACACTTAATTATAAATAATATAAATATCCCACGTTCTGGACGATCAAAATGAACAAGTATTATATCTGGAATATCTATTATTTTAATATTACCTAAACTATGTATTCTAGTACCAAATGATTTTGTATTTTACTCTATAATAAATTCAAACTTTGTTTACTATTTTTAAAACCTCTGACTAAGCTCAAATAAAACAAGTCATAATATTTTTCTCTTTCCTTTATTTATTAAACTGGTGGGACTATACTTTTAAAAACTATACCAGTATATTACAAATGTGGGAGGGGTTCTTCACGTTCAATGTCATTGATTTCTAACCTTACTTATAAATCGTTTACCCTATACCCTGTCTCAGAATAAGAAGGAGTGATTCAAATATCCCGCCAAAACATGGAACACATAGCTTAAAATTTAGTAGACAATTTGATATGACATCATGACAATTGAGGTTAGAAGAACTGTTTTAATTCTAACTAAGGATTTAGCTGTTTTGTGTTTCATTTACTATTTTCGTTAAAATAGATGGATGTGCCGCTTTTCCTTCTACCAATCGAAGCAGCTATACGAATGTACGGCAATTGGAAACAGGAGAGTAAAGTTATAAACACAAGTATGTGCATACATCGATAATTTGATGAATACAAATCTCTTAACATTCAAATCTGTTCAATCTAGTTTTGAAAAAAAAATTAGAAGAATCTATGGATAAAGATATAGGCCCAATTTACAAATGAAAGCATAGACTTTGTTCTGAGCGTTTTGAGGAGGATTGCCATTATAAATGTATAATTACTGCACATTTCAGTGAATGTGCTATATCAACATGAAAATTGTGAATCGTCTATTTATTATTAAATATTTGTATCAGAGAGCAAGAATGAATCAAACCTTTTATCTTTTATCAAAATGTCCTTAAGAACTTGTAGAAAAGGTTTTGTTTATTAGTTTCTATTTTAAATATCAATAAAGAACTTACAGATAAATCATTCGTATTACTGCGACAAACCTTGAAGAGGTAACTTCAAGCAACTAGTCTTGGAAATTTGAATCTTACATACAGTAACAGTAATAAATAGAAAAATTTACATCGGCTGAAGTTGTTTACACGAACTGCAAAGATAATTACATATACCTACACATTACTAATTATTATTCCCAATTAAAATTTATTTATTATAAAAATATATAAAGTATAACAAATATTTATTTCTACTATATATTTGAAATTAACAATAATTTAGTGTTCAGATCTTGTTAAAAAGATTAAAAATTTACATGGTTTACAGGGTTTTTTTTTAAGCAACTTCGTCTTATGTATTAATTCAGATCCTATATGAAGTATTCTTAATTGCCTATCTTTATCGGTATGGCTATTTAATCCTACAGGTTTTCAACAAAGCTTGTCGTGCACTCATTATACTTGTGGCAATCCAAACTTTTTCCCATATTCTCCACCAGATATTTTCACCTTTTTCTATTAGTACAGGATTCTTTACGTTTGATAAATATTTCTGAAATATAACATGTATATGAACATGTGGTAATATAATTAGTATTTAATTAACACTTACTTGAAATTAATGAGTCAATTCTAGAATATGTGTGAGTTGTCCACTTCATTTATGGTATGAACTCATCTATAGTTATTTTTGCAATGATATTAATTGTTGAATGTTTGATTTTTCCACTGACTTACAGTATTTTTGACATATTCATCAAATTCAAAGTTTCAAATGCATGATCACTTGTTCCTTAGGTCTTAAATCGTCTGATCAACGCATACTCATGTTGTACATAAAAGTATGGATTTTATTTAATAACACAATAAAGTATAATAAACCAAAGTAAAAATGTAAGATTCTAGGTTATGGCTTGGCTATAAACATAAAATGACGTTTTGTCAAACTTATTTTCCCATGTTAAACTTGCCTACGCAAGAACCAATGAAATACTTTAAAAACATACGCCATTTTGGCGCGATATTTGAATCACTCCTTCTTATTCTGAGACAAGGTATAATTAGTTTTACAAAATTCTTTATGTAATACTTCTTTTAATCTCAAAAGGGGGTGTATGAGGTTCGCTGTATCTGATTATTTGCTAGGAAATAATATGATTCCAACTAAACATGTAAGTATTTCTAATCTTATTTAATCTATTTCAGATAACATTAATTTTATATTTGTTTTGTTTTAGGATTATACAACTCTTATTAACAGATGATGTATTTAAGGATAAAAATAGATAGTACTTCAAATGAAGGAAAAACAATAACCTCAGGATAAGAAATGTGTATTAATTGTGCTCATCAATGTAACTGTAATAAAAAAAACACTATAAAAATTGTCTAATTACGATGAAATTGCGTACGTTTGAAATTATGCAAATAAACCTTTATGGAAAATGATACCTTTATGGTGAGTATGTTCTTTGAATGACAGTTTGTATATTTTTAACAACCAATAAATATTGTTTTCCAAATTGTTTTCTTAATATAAATATTCAATTTATGACGTTATTCCAATGGATAAGATACAAAATATTATTCACAATCAGGTATTTCTTTTATATATAACTTTATCATGCGTATTTTAATTCGGAGAATCCTAACTTATTCTGCATATAAATTTTAATATGGATTTTATGTTGACAATACTGAATTCATAAGATAAATCTGTTATTATATTAATAAATAAATGTCTTTATACAACCTTGAACTAGATACAATTAGAAGTTTCACACAATTTGTCCAACTGATGATCCTTTTGTGTTTATAGACTGTTCGTACCTCGATGGAACCAATATCTTTAATTAGGTGCCTTGTGCCGGAGTGTTACACCTTCCTACGTGCTTGAAGATGATGGATGTTTCCAAAACTGCACTAATAGTTGTGGTTCTTGAATATTAAAATTTGGCTGTACCTTAAAATAAAAACACTTCCTCGAGACTGGAAAAATACTTCTCAAAACTTCCTGGAAGCTCATCTAATGGTTAAACTTGTAATGTTTTGGACTCTCGGACCTGGATTATAATTTGCAGCACATATAATAGTTAAACTTGTAATATCTTCGGACTCTTGAAACTGGACAATAGCTTACAGCTCATCTAATGGTTAAACTTGTAATATTTTCGGACTCTCGGACTTGGATTATTATTTGCAGCTCATCTAATGGTTAATCATGAAATATCTTCGGACTCTCTAACTGGTTTGGATCCGGATTTTATAAATTTGTGGTAAGTTATTTTTTTAATACGTAATGAAATCTTATTATTTGTATTATTTCAACATCAATCACTTACAGCTCTCTCAATAATAAATTGTTTGCTTGGAATTCCACTTGATGTTGGAAATTTTTAAGAATCTTCTTAAAAATTTCTGATAATGCTCAATTAACCTATTTAAACACTTTAATTGCTCACAGATATTTGAATATGTATAAATATTGATGTGATTTATTCCACATCAAAATAATACATCCGCACTCAATTTCATATAAAAATTCTCTCTTGTTATTTTTTTCAACAAATTACCTTGGTGACCTTATTAATTTTTTGAATTCTCCAATGAGAAATCTACACCTACCTTTAAAAATCAACATATCTCTTTAATATTTACTTTTGAATATTTATATCCATTTAATTTTATATTACACACATTATTTATTCTTTTTCTATTTAAAAAACCTTATTTTAATGAATTTTTTTACTATTTACATTCTTACATTTTTGGTAATAGGATTTTAAAATCTGAAAATAAAACTAAAGAGGCATGGAACATTATCTCAGAATTTACAGATCGTGATCAAAAAAATTTGGAGCTTAATATCAAAATTTATGATGGGACAATAAGCGCTCCTCGCGAGGTAGCTGAATGCTTTAATTTCGTTTTTGTAAACAAACCTCATGAAATTGTGGCTCAATTCAGTACCTCTGCGCGTTTAACAAATAAAGGCAGTGATGTCAATTTCTAATAGTATGTGTGCATACCCTTATTCCGAACAAGAGGCATGGAACATTATCTCAGAATTTACAGATCGTGATCAAAAAAATTTGGAGCTTAATATCAAAATTTATGATGTGACAATAAGCGCTCCTCGCGAGGTAGCTGAATGCTTTAATTTCGTTTTTGTAAACAAACCTCATGAAATTGTGGCTCAATTCAGTACCTCTGCGCGTTTAACAAATAAAGGCAGTGATGTCAATTTCTAATAGTATGTGTGCATACCCTTATTCCGAACAAGATCTCTCAAAAATTATCTCACAGCTAAAGAACAAAAGCAGTCAGTAGTGGACCTAATAACATTCCGGCTTGGTTGTTGCGTACCATTGGACCAAGTATTATATCTCCATTGACTCAACCTGTAAATTTGTTTTTGGCGAGGGGCATCTTTCCCGAAAAATTGAAGCTGGCGGCGGTTACGCCGGTTTATAAGAATGGTTGTCCTTTGGATGTGTCAAATTTTCGCCCTATATAGCTAACATCTAGTTTTTCGAAAATATTCGAAAGTGCTATGCTTGGAAGACTTCAAAACCATTTGGATAGGTTTGACGTGTTGTGTGGCAGACAACACGGTTTTAGGAATCAACGTTCTACAATTACAGCTATTCACGAATTTATAAATGATGTTGCGTAGGCTCTAGATGGGGGAACAGTGTTGCGGGCGTTTTCTGTGACCTAACTCGGGCTTTTGATTGTGTTAATCACCAAGTATTTCTGGGAAAATTCGAAAAATATGGGATTAGGGGTATCGTTGCAGATTGGATCGAATCATATCTCTCGGGTCGGATGCAGTTTGTTAGAGTAAGGCACAATAAAGACGGATGTGTCTTTTTTTCTGCCTGTGACGATTGGCGTCCCACAGGGATCTATTCTTTGGCCTATATTGTTTATTTTATTTATAAACGACATAGTACAATTCATTAATTACTCGCTATATTAATATGCGGATGATACTTCTCTTGTGATAACAGGCTCAAGTTTGTCTGAAATCGAAAATAATATAAATAACGCCCTCAAGGATCTTGGTCGCTGGTTTAGTAGTAATGGCCTTCACATGAATTTAAGTAAGACGCACACTCTCTTGATATATACCCCTTAATCTAGGCTTTTTTGTTTTTTTTTAGAGGGGAAAATCTTGCATAAGACACCTGCTCAGTTGTCGGACGCAGGTAGTGTCAGATTCTTACTGACTAAAAACCTCCCTGTAATCGTCTCGTATCTTTACACCGGAACCGCTTACGCATTACTTCGGTGTAGAGATGGTCCGAATTATACCCGGCTTTCCTTCTCTTTGGTTTCTATTATCTGTCTGATCACTTTGTAAGCATAGTTTCAACCTGGTTCGCTCTCTAAGAGGGCATTTATCATGTTCTCTGCACTGAACATTCTCCCAACTGTTCGCCGAAAAGTAGCTCTTGCCTCCTCCCACCTATTACATACGAAGAGGGTGTGTTCCACATCATCTATTCCTTCACAGTAGATACAACTGCTTGATTCCGATCTTTCTCCTTGAAAGAGATACTTCCTGAAGCAGCCATGCCCGGACAGAGCCTGGGTTAGGAAGTAATCGACTTCTCCATGCTTTCTATCTATCCATCTCTGTATATTGGGGATCAGACGCCACGTCCAACGTCCGTGCGCTCCAGAGTCCCACGTTTGTTGCCACTTCCCCATCAGGTTTGTTCTTGCATTGTCCCTTAATTCTCCATTATATACCTGCACCCTTTCCATGACTTGCAGTTCGATGGGCGGTATTCCAGCTATAACTGCCACCCCGGATGTTGATTTTGCGTTGCAGCCCTGACAGCTTTTGTACCAGCTTCTTGTTTTCTACTGCAGGATGCCAAGCAGGTGCCCCATACAGCAACTGTGAATGTACCACGCTGGCCAAGATCCACCTCTTGGATGCTCTTGCTGCCTCCCACATTTGGCATTATACTCGATATCGCAGTTGCTGTTCTTTCTGCCTTCTGGATTACTCTATCCACATGTGCGGCAAAGGTCAACCTGGTGTCGAGCCACACCCCCAAATACCTAATGGCGCTGCTCGGTGTGATTAAGGTTCCCTGCGCATTAAAGACTATTGGAGATATTTTTCTTTTCTTCACCAACAATGCCACTTCTGTCTTCCATGGTGCCAGCTTGAGCTGCTTGTTTTCCATCCACTTAGCCACGCGTAGCAGTCCTGCATTTGCCACGTTCATTAACTCTTCCTCATTTTTGGCCATTACCACCATAGCCACGTCATCCGCAAAGCCTATGAGCGTGACCTCTCCCATGAGCTCCATTCGGAGCAACCCGTAATAAAGAACGTTCCACAGCGTTGGTCCCAGAACCGATCCCTGCGGAACGCCGCTCGTTATTTCCACAGTTGCTCTACCTCCCTCTGCCTCGAGTATTGTCTTTCTTTCCGATAAGTACGATGCTATAATACAAAGCAGGTTGTTATCTATTTTCCTCCTTCTGAGTTCTTCCAATATTAGTTTCCATGACGCGCTGTTAAAGGCATTTTGAACGTCTAAAGTTATTGCTGCACATAGTCTCCTATGTTTAGCTGTGTAGTTTGCTGCTTCACTAGCAATTCTCATGACCTCTCTGATGGCATCCACTGTTTAGTGGCCTTCTCTTAAACCGAATTGCCTTTCAGATAGGCCCCCTGTTCGCTAGAATTCTTGCTTGAGCTTAATGAGGATTAATTTCTCGTATAGTTTTCCCTCTCCATCTAAGAGGCATATTGGCCTGTAAGATGCTGGGTCCTCTAATGGTTTGTCGCCTTTCCTCAAAAGAACGAGTTTTGCTTGCTTCCATTCCTCCGGAAAAATCGCCGCAGCTGTTAGGTTGTTGTATACTGCCAATGTATATTTAGGGTTTTCTTCCGCCATTTGTCTTATAATTTCCGGTGGGATACCTGCTGGTCCCGGAGCCCTGTTACATCTCAGTTTTTTGTATGCCTCCTGTAGTTCTTCATTCCTAAAAATTATGGGGTGCTCACCTCTCTGACACTCAAAAGCAACTCGCTTATGTGTCGGAAACAAATGTTTTACGACATCCCTCGTTACGGCCATTGTTAATCTAGGTCTCGGTGGGTAACCGGTAATCCGTTTCATGACTATCTTGTAGCCATTTCCCCATATGTCATCATCTATGTTCTCACATAAGACCTTCCAGCACGCTCTTTTCGCTGTTTTCACACTGTTTCGCAGCTTTTTCTTACTTTCTTTGTACTGGTCCCACAAGAGGTTTGCAAGGGGGCGTTTCTTACTCTGTTCCTGGAGTACATTCTTCTCTTTCTCAGGCATTCCTTACGAAGCTCAGCTATGTTTTCGTTCCACCAGAATACCAGTTTTCCTCTCACGGCAGTTTTCCTCTTTGGCATTGTTTCATTACAGATCTTGGTCAAGACACTGGTAAAACCCCGCGACGAGGCTGTAACGTCGCTGGGTTGGACCTCACTTAGGGCCACGCTCAGCCGCTCTCGATCAAGTTTACTTAATTGCCAGCTTCCTACTTTGATTCTCTGTCGCCCCGCAGGCGCCGGCTTTTCTTCTTCTATATCAAAAATAATGTAGTTATGATCACTTAGTGTCTCCTTCTCACTCACTTCCCATTGCCTAATGCTGGTTTTGAGGTTTCCAGTCACTATGGTTAGATCAAGGATTGAAAAGTAATCCTGCCTCTGGAACGTTGGCTTTTGGCCTTGGTTAACAATGACTAGGTCGTTAGCTGCAATCCACTCAGCGACTATGTGGCCTCTTCTATCCGTGTAGTTCATTCCCCATTGTGGGGACTTCGCGTTGAAGTCCCCCGCTACAATGGCTTTCTGCTTGTCAGCTCTGATTTGCGTTTGGATCTGATAGAGTGTTTCTTCGAGATCTTCTATGTTGTCATTCCCAGAGGAGTAGCAGCTATATATCGTGAAGCCAGTCAGTGCAATGAAGCTGTATCCTGGCCCACCTCCTTGTTTCTTTATTGCTGTATTGTTGTCAAGCAGTTTCGCAGCTGTATCGAGACGCTCGTCGTACACCCAGTCTTTTCTACCTCTGATGAAGTTCCGATTTGGTTCACTCACAATCACTATTTTTGCACCGATGTTCCTTGCAGTTGCTACAGCCATATCATGGGCAGGCCTACTTCTGTTTGTGTTAATTTGGAGTATTCGCATTATGACCCGTATCTTCCTGCGGAACCTCCGTATTCCTTGTCGCCCTGTTTATCTTGACTCTTATTTCGCACTGCGAGTTTCCCGTCTGGTGTCCCTCTTGGTTATAATGGACTTAATCTAAGCTGGATCGAGGGATTGAGGCTGGTGTGCCTATGGAGGCCCAGTAGTCTGCAAACTTTATGGGCCTTATATTGGATGCACATATGAGTTGGAGGAATCACTGTGACACCCTTGTAAAAAAGCTAAATTCTTCATGCTACTTAATAAGAAATTTAAAATATGTTTTATTCCATGACTATCTGCTATTGTTTTATTATGGTGAGGTACAGTCACGTATTTCATATGGTGTTGCATTTTGGCGCAACTCAGTATCGTCGCGTGACGTATTCTTGGCGCAAAAGCGGATAGTACGCTGTATAGCGGGTATTACCAGTTCTGAGTCCTGTCGGCCTTTTTTCAAGAGCTACAATATTTTGACAGTCCCGAGTCTCCACATTCTTGAGACTCTATATTACGTTTTTAAAAATAAGGAATGTTTCAAAAAAAATTCAGGCGTACTTAGTTATAACACCAGAAGTAAGGATGACAATGTCATTAACAATGACAGATTGGTCATGACGAGGAAAATGCCTCTCTGGCTGGGTACTAAACTATTTAATTCGTTTCCTATTTGAAATGGGAAACATGTGGGCAGAAATTTAAAGGCCGCTTAAAATCATTACTTATCAGTAATAGTGTATATTCCGTTGAAGAATTTTGTGGACTAATTAAGGTTTAGGGGTCTGACAACAAGTAAATACCTCGGGATATAGAATGTAATCCTTAGTGTTCTAGTGTTTTTATATTTTTACACCAACTGTTTTATTATTTGACATATGTCTTATGATATGTATTTGTTAGTTAGCTATTTTTTTATTGTATATACATTTTGACGTATTGTATCCATTACTGGCAACTTCAATAAATAATCCAAAACTTGTTAAATTAGCTTTAACTCATAAATTAATTTTTAATTATCGAAGGTACTGTTGATTCATAATTTTTTGAAGGAATATAAATGCTTATTGTTTAAATATTAAATAAAACGCTGATAATATGTCACTGTCTTTAATTTATCAACACTCAAAATGTAAATTGTTGAAGCCTAACACAACTGCTTCGTGTAGATGTTTGTGTAGAACTTACTTAAAATGTGAATTGTTGAAGCCTAACACAACTGCTTCGTGTGGATGTTTGTGTAGAACTTGATATACTTTATCGTTATTTTATCTAAGATTCTTCCCTTCACCCAGTTACAGTACTTTCTTTTCATGAATAGGAGGGGAAATTATTTACCAAGAAAAATGCCTAAACACATGGGGTTGAAAATTATAATATAATATTCGAGTGAAACGTAAATACCAGGAAATAAAATAATGATTATAGACGGGCTCCAATGATTTTATGACAGTTGCGTCGAAAGGGACACAACTATAGTATCTTTATAATGATTGGCAATAAATGTTTACATGCATTTCTTCACAATAGAAGAGAAATCTGGGTTTTTCTGACTAAACTTGTAGTTTTAGAATACATATACATATACAATGTGAGTTAACAATATTTGAAATTAACGTATTACACATAAAATATAAAACAATTGTCTTTCTTATACAATATTATTTATCGTCCTGAACAGGTACATTTTGTGTGTATTACAAATGTGACCTTTTTTAATTTGTTTCACATTTAATAATTGCGTTAGTCTAATTTTTATTAGGTTTCTGTGCATAATATACTAGGTGATTAACACCGCACCTGCTATTGACTCATTATTAAGATAATTTTGTGTGATCTTATGTGCGAGAGAGATCTCTTACGTCTTGTCACTCATTACGCCCAGTTATCAAGAGCCATATGGTTAAAATTCTTGATGTTTACTTAGACTAGTTTTTTTTGATTTTCCGTTACCGTTCATTACTTCATGTGTATTTGAACTCTTATTTGCTTAGTGACAGTAGGCATTGTATTTCTAAATTAATTAGTTAGAATAACATGGATGATTAACACCGCACCTGCTATTGACTCATTATTAAAATAATTTTGTGTGATCTTATGTGCGACCAAAGAGATCTCTTACGTCTTGTCACTCATTACGCCTAGTTATCAAGAGCCATATGGTTAAAATTCTTGACGTTTACTTAGACTAGTTTTTTTTTGATTTTCCGTTACCGTTCATTACTTCATGTGCATTTGAACTCTTATTTGCTTAGTGACAGTAGGCATTATATTTCTAAATTAATTACTTAGAACAATGAGCGAACCTCTGTAGGTTTTAATTTAACTAACCTGTTTTTTTTTTAATTTGTACTCAATTGGAATAAATATACTAGACTTAAATAAACTTGTTGGCTGATGATATTTCTTCTTTCTGTGAATATCTCCTGAGTATATCCCAATCAGGTGTGCTGCTGTAGGCCTGTCTTATTACCTAAAGGCGGTGGCGCCTTATTAGTCCATCGCTTGACAGGTTTTGTCAGATCTACATCCATTTTCGCTGAGCAAAGCGACAACAGGGAGTTTTTTGTATTATCGACCAAAAAGCAGAAGAGAATATACAAGTAGGACAATAAATAGTTTGTGTTAAGTTCGGTATAGTGTAATAAGCAAGAGGTTGTGTAGAAGATAATACTGAATAGCTATAAATTTATAATACTGAAACTTCCACACTTCATTTAATTAAAATTATGCATAAGAATAAATTAACATTAATAAAGTAACAGCGTATGAGCGAAAATAGTGCTCATCTAAACAGACTTTTCTTCCGTAGATACCATTATTTAAGACTCCTCTGTACCTGGCTTGAATTTCTGTTTTCTACAGGTATGTGGGTTGCATACTCCCTGTTTCTAACACCGACGACAGCTGTCAATCATCTCAAGTATTCGACCGCACAAGGTCATAAAAGCCGTTTAGGGGTAAACCTTTCTTGCCGTCCTTACCGATGAAAAAGGAAATTCATTTTAAAGTGTATTCAGTAAAAATAGATGTGAGAGCAAACAAACACTGCGATACAATATGTAAATTTTAAGATGATATAAATGATAAAACATTTTGTTATACGAAATAATAGAGTTTCTTTTAGCAATTGAATATTTAGCATCATAATATGAAAAGAAACTTTACATTTATATTATTACCTGAATATCCTCGTTCTTATATTGTAATGTTCTCCGATTAAAACTAAAACACTTTTTCTTTGCTATTACTCAGTATCTAATTTTGCATATTATTTTACATTTCTAACTCACTTGAGGTTGACTTGATGATTGTTAGTCGCCAACAGAGTAGTGTGGTAGTGTTTGTGTTTTTTTTTTTTTACAAATGAAGGCAGCTTTGTGACCAAATCTTCATTATTTGGTGTCAATATGTGCCAACAGAGTAGTGTGGTAGTGTGGGTGTGTTTTTTTTTTACAAGTGAAAGCAGCTTTATGACCAAATCTTACGGCGCTATCAAAAGTTTTTTTTTAAATATATCCTCTTATATAGTATTTTAATAATAGTTAGTATCAACAAAAAAAAGTAGGTGTAGGTTTACATTAACGTAACGTTAGGAAAAACTTTGGATAGATATTTGAAGTACCTACACATCATATTGTTTGAAAATGGTACTTTCAAAAACTAAGCGTGTGGCTTATAACAAACGTAAAAGTAAACGACGATTAGTAAAAAATATATGAAAACAACGGCAGGGTGAAAAATCGATACAATTAAATTAAAAGTCTACTGATTATGAATCATGTAGTAGTTCTTCGATGTCCGTTGACAATAATAACATTCCAAATTCTGAAAAAAATTTGAACTTAGCGATCGAAGAATTGTAAATATCAATCATTTGTTTTCATCTTTAAAATCCATAGAACACAAAGGAATTGACTGTAGTTTTTACCAAATAAATATTATCGGTGAAATGCGCTTGGGATTTAAAAGTGTCTTTAGTTATAAATGCGCTATGTGCGGTATTGAAGGTTCTTTCAGTACCGAAGATAGTGACGTGGGAAATTCAGTAAACAAAGCAGCGATTAGCGGGGTAGTTGCAATTGGTGCGGGTGGTTCACAACTTTCTGAATTATGTGCTAGTTTAGATATTCCTCAAATGTCAGAACAAACATATTCAAAGTATGAAAATGAGGTAATGACCAGTATCAAACAACTAGCAACGGCAGACATGTTTGCAGCTGACAAAGAGGAACATGAATTAGCGGTAAAAGCTGGGGAAGTTGATGCAGATGGTATACCTATAATTGCCGTAGTAGTTGACGGTGCTTGGAGCAAACGGTCATATAGAACAACTTATAATGCTTCCTCTGGTGTTGGATGTATTATAGGGGCAAGAACAAAGAAAGTTCTTTAGGTAGGAGTGAAAAATAAATACTGTCGAAAATGTGAAAAAAATAAAGCTGAAAAAGTCAATTTACAACACACATGTTTTAAAAATTGGAGTGGAACTTCAACATCAATGGAAAGCCAAATTATATTGGAAGGATTTCGAAAATCGATAGTAATGCATAATTTGAAATATGGAAAAATTATTGGTGACGGAGACAGTAGTGTGTATAAAAGAATACGCGAGGACAAACCATATGGTCCCGATTTTTTATAGAAAAAATCGAATGTAGAAATCACATATTGCGAGATTTTTGTTACAAACGTAGAGAAATATCAAAAATGTCAGGAGGGAATATGTAGATATGTGAAAAAATTCATACGTAGCAACGTTTTCAAATTTAGAACAGCCATTGTTAGTGCAATAAAGCACCGTAAAGTAGAGTCCTCACCA
This sequence comes from Amphimallon solstitiale, assembly GCA_963170755.1. Taxonomy (NCBI): domain Eukaryota; kingdom Metazoa; phylum Arthropoda; class Insecta; order Coleoptera; family Scarabaeidae; genus Amphimallon; species Amphimallon solstitiale. The sequence continues at coordinate 9,309,537 of OY720677.1, forward strand.
GATCACGTCAAAATTGAAAATTTAAAAAACGATATTTTGAACGGTCCTCGACATATTTTTGGCGATCATTCTAATTGCGCTACATATTTTTGCGATAAACAAAATCAAGCAACTGTAAATGTAATTCTCAATGAATTTCTAAACAGTTCCACTTACACAAGTTTTTTCAAATGTTTAAATGGAGTTGCAAACGTATCATCCAGTTTGTTATATGATATTGATAACAATGCTGCTGAGGCATTTAATTCAGTTGTACAGAAAGTTATTGGGGGTAAACTAATAAATTTTTCTTTGAAGGGTCTTACGAGGGTAGATGTTACGCAGCTGTAATAAGTTACAATAACAAGGGGTTATTTATTTCAAAGATTATTGCAGATATTAATAACGGTAAAGTAGGTAAGTATACAAACAGTTTTTCTAAAACACGCGTTAAACTAATTGGAAAAAGAATAAAACCATTGAAGCGAAAACGCATTCAAAGCGCAGATTCCGATTATGGTCTTAATAATCTAGATAATGAAGACATTCCAGATATGAATAAAGCACAACATAACATCGAAAAACAGAAATTTTTAGATAACATTGATAAAGCCGATGTTGATATAATTCAAGAAATAACATTAGGACAAAGCTCAAACCCTATCTGGTTTAAGGAAAAATCAATTAGGCTAACTGTGAGCAACTTTGGAAAAATATGCCATATGAGACCTTCGACCGATACAAGATGCAGTGTAAATCAGATATTGTATTCAAAGCAAAATTTGCAAACATATGGGTTGCCAAATTCATTACAACACGGTATAAATAGCGAGAACAAGACTATTGAAAAATTTCACAATTAGTTTAAAATTGAAATAAAGAAAACTGGTTTATTTATTGATATTGAAAGAAAGTTTTTAGCCGCATCCCCTGACGGATTGATTGGGAGGCTATTGCTGTTGTAGAAATAAAAGCCCCATATTCTGCGAGAGAACTAACAGTTCAGGAAGCCATTCGAAATAAGATAATTGATTATTGTACAATTAATGATGCTGAAGAAATAAAGTTAAAACCGGATCATAATTACATGTACCAAATACAGGGTCAGTTACATATAACGCGAAGGGATGAATATTACTTTAAACTTTAAAGTATACACAGAAAAAATATAGCTTGGGAAATTATTGAAAAGGATGATAATTTTTGGAATACGAAAATAGTAAATGTTTTGTAACAATTTTATATGAACGCTTTATTACCAGAAATAATTGATTCCCGTGTAAATAGGAAAAAACCTATCAAAAGTATTTTACGTAGAGATTTGCAGATATAGAGTACATATATTCAATATGTAATCATTGGGTGGGGAGGTGTTTCGGAATGTTCCTTGAGGAACTTAGATATAGTTCAGAAGTGGATATTAAAGATTATTTTCAATAAACAAACGCGATTACCCGAGTGGAGACTTATTTGAAACGGGTGTTTTTGATGTGCGACAAGTGTACGCTTATGCTACGCTTATACATCTTTAAAAAAAACAAAGAAATCATTAAAATAGGTGGACACAATTATAATACTCGGAATAAAGATAATGTCATACGTAAACCTTTAGCTTTGAAGGCAATTGGACAAAAAAAATTACATATCTCGCCCTGAAACTTTATGATTATTTGTTTCGGGAGCTAAGATTTGAGAAGTCCTACAGATCGTATAAAAAAAATAAAATATTGGATAGCGAAACCGGGACAGTTCTTTCATGCAATGCATATACAAAATTTAACACAAAACCCTTAGTAGGTAGTAAATACAATCCACGACCTAAAGAAAAATATTCATTGCGGCCTTGTAATGGTCGTAACGATTAGCCGACCCCCCCGCTGGTTAAGTACCTAGCTATTATAAATCAAATAATATGGATTTGTTAAATGTATAAGGGGCTGCCTAGATTAAAATTTCTGGCAGAAAATTATAGAGCTTACAATTAAATTATCAAAAGAATGAAAGAATTTTATTTAAAACAAAAATGAGAGCGCACTTGGTATGTGAATTCTCTACACATCGATATAAATTTCAACTAAAAATCATTATAAATAACCGCAAAAAACCGGTTTTTTATAAAAAAAACATTTATCGCAATATCTACAAAAATAAGGCCTATTTCCCAACTTTGATATTGCAGCGCACTTAAGCAGCATATTTGATACCCACACAAACATCGATCTTTCCTTCAAATATAAAAATGGAGCTAAAAAATCCGCTATCATTTTGTATTGTTTTCTGGGGTGGTACAGATGAGCCTTAAGAACTTGCAAACATATCAGTACATCTAACCAAAACCAAACTTCAATATTTATGTGAAATAACAGTGTCAATTTTATTAGAGGTTTAACCACTAGAAAGACTACCGTATTAGTCTGAATGTTCGATTAATGAATTGTTCCAAAAGAGTTAAGCAAACAAATGGACTTCAGTTTTGGCGCGCCATTTGTTCACACCTAATTCGAAGAGACTGGCTTGTTTAAGTTATAATGCACAATAGGTTAAGAGTGTTAAAAATCGGAAACATAATTTCATAATCAATAAAAGTATTTTTAAATGTAATCACATTGGTGTGTAAAAACAACCTCTGCAAGTAATAACACCGTTAAAGCAAACGTATTTATAAATGCAGCGCAGTTGCATTAAGTGCATTTTATCATCAATCAATAAAAAATATTTTACAATTGAAATCGTAAACTGTTTCCTATTCAAGTTTAAGACACGCTACAATCAACACACATAATACCATAATAATACTTTTGAAAAATGTCCTACTTCAATCAAGACGTCATTTCTGCCTACTACCCAATGTATATAGTTTCAAAATATTTTGGGCTTGGTCTGTATGGAATAACTGGTCCGCCGAGGTTCAGAAATATCAAACATCAAAAATGTTACTTTATCTTAACAACATTATTCCACACATTCGTATTTTGGAGTTTATTTAGCCGATATAATTTCTTAGCAGTGCCTAGTAAATTCTCAGCTCAAATTTTAATAAAAGCAGCCTATATTGTTATGCAATTATCTGGATTGGCCATATTTTTAATGAGACTGATGTTCAATAAATACTACAATTTAAAAATTGCAATGATTATTGAAGAGTTGTCTAAAATGGATAATAAATTGACAGAGATACAAATACATCTACCATATCGTAAGATTGGATACATTTCCACTGCCATATCGAGCGTTGGATTCATATTTGGATTTAGTGACCTATTTTTTAATTTTGGAAATATGTCATTCTTCAAACATGATTTTGATATTACAATTTTCATATATTTCCTTAAGACATACCAGCATTTAGTTCACATTACAATAATGGGAGATTTCTGTTCGACTGTTTTAATTTTTAAATACACTTTAGCAGGTTTATCGAATATATTATCCAGATCTGCTGCATCAGGAGTCACGACAAGCACTGTGAATATTTTCCAACAAATAGCAATCACATTGTCTTTAACAAAAATTTTAAGGATTTACCAGCAACTTTATAATATTTCGAATATATTAAGAAAGGTGTCCATATTAGTTTTACTACTTATAGCAAACTCTTTTGGTTGTATAACTCTGCATATCTGTCACATTATTTTAAATTTTTTCATTAACGATAAAGAAACATCTACATTATGTTACAGTGTTTTGATGATCGTTTATCACTTATTTAAAATTGCAATATTATCGGTGATAGGACAGTTTTGCCAAAGTGAAGTGAGTTTTTAGTTTTTTCTAATACGTAATTTAAATAGTGTATTTCAGGAAATTGTTTTAAAGTGTAGCTTATTAAAGGTAGTCGCAGATGGTAAGAATAAGCAGGAATTGAATGCAAAGGTATGCTAAATTTCTTATAATTTCATTTTGTACGATACTCTATTAATTCCAATATTTAGTAGATTATAAATGAAATAACCAGAAGCAACAATTTACTTAATGAAAACATATTCGATAGGCTTTGTAGTACAATTTTCTTCTGCGTTTTGTCGTGTTGTCGTAGTTTACCTGACGTCTCGCTATCCATACTGCCAGCTTCTTCAGAATTTGCTATCAATCTTAAAGTAGGTTACAGTATGGAAGAATAAAATCATGCTACTAAACTATATATGTTTCAATAATAAATGACTCTAAGTTTTATACCAGTAAGAAATACTTCACTTGCACGTTACCATTAAATGTTAGATAACAATAAAAAGAACAGCCACAAACGGAATCCTAATTTACAGAATCAATCTTACGTCTATGAACTTATAGCTAGTAAATTCTAAAATCAATGAAAGTGATACATGTTGGGTGAACTTTTTAACGTAATAATAATATTTTGAATATTTAATGCTTTGTTAAACAGTTATCAGGATTTAGATAAGCTTTTTAGTATTATTAAAATTTGGCCCAACAATGACATCGGAAAAAAATGCTTAACGATACAAAAAGCAATGGAAAAGTCAACAAGAGAAGCCATTGGCGCCAGACGCGTTAACGCTAAAACTCAGAGACCAACGAAGCCGTGGTTTATACCAGAAGTTAAAGAGATGGCTGAACAAAGACTGAGGGTTGTGTTGGGTCTACAATATAATAGGAATTCATCAGAGGAGAACTATAGAACATACGTCAAAACAATTAATAAAGAAGATGCAGAAAAGAAAGATTAAAAGATAATACTGTGCAAGATTCACCTGTGATATGGAAAAATACTTGTACGGAGCCCAAAACAGATCTGGAAAATGCTGAAAACAGAAAGAAATCTGTACATGAGTTCGTACGGACAAAAACCATACCTTTATATATATGGGAACATCATTTTAAACAATTGTGTCACTGAGAAGAAGAAAATGATGATGGAACTAACATCACAAAAACCACCATTTACACATGAAAAAGTAACAAAAGTAATAAAATAGCTGAAAACCCGTAAAGCTCCTAATTATGATAATATTCCAAGCGAACTACTAAAGTACGCAGATCCCAAACTAATGAAACACCTAACGTGTCTCTTTAATAGAATAATGGAAACATCATAATTGCCTAAGGAATGGCATAAAAGCGTTACTATTATGCATTACCAAAAAGATGGAATTTTCCAGAGTATCTTTCGAACCCAAATTGAAAATATTCGTATAATATGTACATTAGAACATTATTACGTATTGTATTACCGCTATTGCTATACCCAATTTCGAATTATATTATACATTTAAGTCCAGTCGTGAAATATATACAGGGTGAGTAATCTGCGCGGGAAAGGCAGATTGTGACTTTATAAGAAAATATATTTCAAAGCGATGTCTTTCCTAAGATGGCACTCATTAGGATCACCTTCTAAATTTATTTTGAATTATACAGAGTATTTCATAACTTGGTGGCTGACCATTTTTAATTAGAATACCCTTTGTATTATTACATTTTTGTACTTCCCGTATAATTCTTAGTCAAAAAGTTATAAGGCCTAAAATCTAAAGTCTTTGATTCATTACCATTTTTCTAAAAAATTCAATGTTTCGAAAAAATTATATATGTCGAAAACGACGTATCAGATGGCCACAATTTTTGGTAGGGTTGTTTGTAATAAATAGACTTTTCAACTACTAATTGCTTGAGGAGAAAACTGAATTAAAATTACATGACAATTTTTTGTCTAAAGGCATTTTTTTCAAATGGAACACTCTATATATTACTTCATTTTTGAATTGTTTGGTAAATTTTACACCAAAAACGTATGAGACCTTATTACTTTAAAAGTGACCATTGCTGAGCTATTGTCATTTTTTTTTGAAATGTTGCTTATTTGGATCCAGTATTTTGGTACTGGAGGAATGTCAAAGGGATTATTTACTAGCCCAGAGAATTTATCAACACCATTACCCTGGAAGAAGATTTCTAGAACAGATGCCTTTTGACGAGTAATGGACACTTTCATTAGGTACTACTATTAGAAAATCGTTTGCGGGATATTAGCCAAACCAACGTTGCAGGGATATAAATGTCATCCATAGTGAATACATTTAAATATTAATTAAATTATAATTAATTGATTTAGCAGACGGTTCTTGGTGGAACATTTTATTAATAACTATTTTATACTCTCCTCAACAAGATAATCAAAAAGAAATAGACAATTTAATAGTAGATATAGAACTAGTATTAAATTCAAAAAAGGACATCAACTTAGAAGTAGAACAAATAAGAAAGATCATAAAAAACACCAGTCAAAAAACAGAAGCTATCAATAAGACCACACTAAATGAACAAAAGACCATCAATTCAATAAAAAATAAATTAAAAACAAATGACCTAGTACTAATGAAAGCAGACAAAGGCAATACTATTACAATAATCAAAAGAGATGATTACATAGAAAAAATAAACAACTGCTTGCCACATCTGATTTCAAGGTATTAAAAATAAACCCCACAAACAAATATCAACAAAATGTCAACAAAACAGTAAAAGATAACGTAATGCTGAAAGATAAAAAAAACTGCTCATTTTGAATCCTAGAACACCTGTCATTTATGGCCAACCAAAATTACATAAAGAAAACAACCCTATTAGACCTATAGTTTCATACATTAATGCGCCCACATACAAACTTTGTAAATATTTCAGCAAAGAACTACCACAATTAATTAATTTTAAATCTGAGAAAGCCATTAGAAACAGTATAGAATTGGTCAAACAATTAGAAAATATTGAAATCAATAGTAGTACAAAACTAATTTCTTTTGACAAAAAAAGCTTATTCACATCAATTCCAATAAATGAAATGAAAGAAATATTAGAAAACCTTATTAATAACAGCCATTTAGAAGATAAAGAAAAAACACACACTCTGAAAATTCTTAATTTATGCATAAAACAAAACTACTTTAAATTCAATGACTAAGTCTATAAACAAATAAATGGTTTACCGATGGGGAGTCCACCAAGCCCTCTTCTAGCTGAAATTTCCATGGCAGACTATGAAGAAAAGCTGTTTAAAAGTAATAATAAATAGATCAAACAAATAAAACATTGGGTCAGGTATGTAGATGACATTTTCTGTATATGGTCAGGTACTGAAAGACTGGCACGCGACTTCCTAACTTATCTAAGCACTATTCATGAAAAGATCCAATTCACTATAGAAATAGAAAAAGAAACCAAATTAAACTTTCTAGATTTAACTATCAAAAAAGACAATAAAACGTTAAAATTCAGTATATACATGAAACCTACATACACCGATACGATCATACCAGCTAATTCCAAACAAGCTTGGCGCACAAAAAGAGCAGCTGTACATAGTTTCGCTTACAGACTAATTAACATACCACTAAGTGAAGAAGATTTCAACACAGATTACGCATAATTAAAACCATAGCCAGAAATAATTGATTTAAAGAGAAAATAGTAGACATTATCAAACATAAACAAAGAGAAAAACTCAAAATACACTTTTATACTAAAATAATACACTCAGAGAAATAGATGCATTGGTTTAACAAAAAAATGGTAAATTCAACTACAATTTGTGTTTAAATACGGCGAACAAATAATTTTCTTTGAACTGATGTGAAACTCGATGTTAGTTCATTATTGTTAATGGAATAATAAAATGTTGTTGAGGTAAACGAAAGTATGTATTGTTAAACCAACAAAAAATCACACTTATTTTAATGGGCTACATGGACTTAATATGACATTTGAGTAATTATTAGATTAACGTTGCATTTTAGTTGATTTTAGAAAAAGGTAAGTTTGGGACAACAACAAAAAATAGTTAATGTAAATTATATTTTTGTTAAATAAAAAAAAGATTTAATATAGGTTTAAACAAATATTTTGTTTGCATGAAATAAAATTCTTTTTTAAACCAACATGTATTTAATATAAAAGTAAACAAACCACGTGTGTCAGATGAACGTGAATAAACGTTTAAGTTAAATAAACGGTTGTATTAGTCTAACTGTATTTTGTTATTTATGCAAACATACTTACCTTCTGGCTGAAATGAATGAAATTCAGTTTAAGAAGTAATTTCGACAACAACATAATTTCCCATATTCTTTTAGTCTCATACAATTCATAAATTACTTGTATGTATGTTGTAGAAAATAGAAACCTTTCTTATTATTAGACAGTTCTTAAAATCAGAAGATAAGTTCTTTTAGTGTAATGCCTGAGGCAATTAATCTTATATGGGTATAGTTTTGCACCAACGTTATGGATATATAAAAAAAAAACTAATTGTAAAAAAGATTAAACTAAGTTAAGAGAAATAAATTTAGTTTGATCTTTGAAAGAATATCAGGAAATTTCGTATATACGGACTTGGTTTTCTGAAGCTAAATTAGGAAAGTCAACGCCTTGTCAAAATTTGTTGCATCAACTACATACATTTTAACTACTTTAATAAATAATTAAGTTTTGGTATGTGGAAGATTACTCTAAAGTGAGCATAAGGGTCAGGAGGAAAAATAAAGAATACAAGTGCGTACCAACAAAAACGTGACTGTATTTAGTTACTCACATTTTATTTAAACATGTGTTTGGGGGATTCTTAAATTTTTAAAAAATTTAAGAATATGAAAACTAGAAAGTAACACTCTCGCTAAAAAGTAATAACTCAAAGATTAATTAAGTAAGAAATTGCAAAAAATATATTAATTGCTTGATGAAGTACATGTTTGTTACCTCTACAAATACATGTAATTTTTACCATTACTCAACGTAACCAAGTTCGTGGGATAATCACTAATTACTTCGTCATAATTAATGAACTTTATCGCATTAGTTTTAGTAACATTATACGATTGATAATGCTCATCAAATTTTATTGTTTCCAAACAATATAAGAAAGAAAATGTGTATGTCTTTAACTATGATTATATTCAGTATGAGGCCAAAATGAGGAAAGAAATGTGTAATTCTACACAAACGTACAAGTTGTCTGTTAAGAATATTTAATTGAGGTTCCTTAATATTACTCAGAAATTTAGAATGCTGATTTAATAATTCCCTTGTAATGTCAGAAAACATATTAAAGTCTCTGACAATATTTTGGACTATATTACGTGGCAAACTATAATTAGCATATAATTTAGAAACTATTTGCTCAGCATGATCAGTTAAAATTAATTAAAATTTATCTGAGCTTGTATCTACGTTAACGTTACAATCCATATCTACACTGCTTCTTATATTATTAATAGTAGTAGTTTCTGCACATGCACTATTATTACAAGTATCAGATCTGACAAGACTAGGAATATCTACATCGTTACTGCTGGCTAAAGTATCTAAAGAATTTTGGGGTAAGCAGGAATCTGTTTGAATAATTATGTATAGTGAATAAATGCTTTTTAAATGAGTAAATATTTCTAAATAACCTAGAACAATTATCCTGACAACATTCGAACGTAGTTACGTGATTATGGCAAATTTTTATTTGTAATATTAATTTTTTAAAAATATATCTCTTCTTACATGACGGACAAATAAACATCTTACATATAAATATGATATGCCTTATATGCAAAAATAAGCTTAAAGTATTGAAATTTGTATATGCTTAATTGTAGTATAAGATTATATTTCACCTATTTGCGACAAATACGAATCCACAGACGGTATATTTTTATCCCATTTTGTACTGATCTTGTAGATTGCTTTTTGTATAATTAACCAGATATGTTCAGATTCCATTGCATACTTGCAATGAAAGACATGATGTATTTTAAAGCAAATATCTGGTGCTTTTAAAATAGACTTAACTTTGTATACTAAATCATCATTAACAATATAAAATGCATTTAAATCTTCAATGGTAGGGCTCATTATCAGCAAGTATGGTTGTAGAGACACTTTATACTGTTCAAGCTTCTCTTTTCGTTTCTGAATCGTTAAATGTATATCACCAGAGGTCTGAAACGAAAAAAAAAATACTTTACATTTTAGAAGAATATTTTATATTACAACGACTTTTACCTTGACATGGACGATTAAGCTATCCCTACATTCAGCTGTTGACGGTTTCCAGTGCTTAGACTTGCAACGAATTCTACAAGTTGATTGGAAAAACCAGGGCAGTAAGGTAATTTCTATTGCATGCTTGGAATCTGTAAAGATAATTACAAATAAACGATGTGCAGCTAAAATATTGTACTTTTAATGATGGTTAAACCAAAATCGAAACTAAGAATAGTTCTCTGCCAGAAAATATAAGTGTTATATAATTTTAGCTTTTTATTATTACTAAGTATAAAAGTTATTTGTATATCTATATTAATACATATATATATTTACATTTTCCTGCTATAAACTTGCGATATTTATTATTTTTGGGTTTAAAATTTGTTATATGTATTTTGAAATACACCATATTTGGTTATTACAACATGCAATTAAAAACAAGATTAAAATGTATGGGAAGAAATACTTTACCTTCAGATAGAACTGTATCATACAGCGCCAGCAAACTGTTCAGATTCTTTTTCAGTGTATAGATTGAGGTTTTTAATTTTTTTTAAAGACCTTGCTCCAACTGAGCATCAATGCTTCACCACAAGTATACAGTCTATTAAAATCTTGTTCAATCTGTAACAAAAATAAGCTGTGTATATATAACAATTAAGATAAAAAATGTGTATATATAACAATTAACATTAATAAGAATAATACATACAAGATCTTGAGCATCATTAAGCTTTAGAATTGGCCACTCATTTAAAAAGTCTGTTATAGTTTTTGTGGAGCTGGTACGTCGCATAGTAAACGTATTCTCCCAATGCCATAGAAATTCCGACCACGGCTCTGTTTTCAACCAATTTTTACTTTCCGTTAATTCACCTAAAAACATGTTCATTCAAATAAAAATTGGGCTCCTTATTGACATAGAAAATTTAACAGGAAATTATTGGTATTTTTTAAATAGTTTTAATATTTATTAATGAGCAAAACTTTTTATTTAATTCAGATTTGAAACACTTTACGCAATATCATACTTAAATTGGCATACACGTTACAATTTGTAATACCTACATTATTATACAGGGTGACTGGTACCTCACCCTACATTTTCAAGGACATATTGGTAGCGCTTATTTACTATAGATTTGGCCAAATTTGTCTAATAGAAAAATCAACAGTTTTCGAGATATTGAATTTGCACCAGATTGTATCTTACTAAGCTGACTGATATTATTATTATACGCAAAATATACTATAATGCGCAAGTCACAGATCCTCTTGGTCCGTAGTGTTAATACATACACGTTACGTGCAAAAAATATATAAGCTAAAATCTAACTGGTGAAGAAAAGCCTGAGACAAACTGTAATTCATATGTAAATATATATAAATAAAATAATATTTTTATGCTGGATCCCCTAACGATTCCTTTTAAATAAAATAAATATATACACAGATTGTAACACATTTTCTGCACAAGCCAAGATTTTATATTTTGTATTTTTATTTCTCCAAGTATTTATTATAATGTTTGATACATAACGTTTGTTAATGTGTATTTTAGCTAAAAATCTGAAAAAAAAAACAAAAAATAAATATTTGGAATACTGTTGAATACATAGTTCAATAATATTTTATTTTAGATGTTAATAGGTAATATATTAAGTTAAAAGAAAGCATAAGTATACCTTTGGTATTCAGTTAACATATCTTTGATTATCAGGTCAACTAATATATTTCTGCTCTTCCTTGTCAATACTTTTTAGGTTGTGTAACTGTGATGGACAAATTTTCCTACACTTGTTGACTCCAAATATTCGCGTAAGTTCAAGTTATAGGAATCCCTACAGGCCCTCTTATATGACTCCATCCCGCGAAATACATTCTTCGATTGCGACCCTCTTTTGAGTGCAGTGTGTTTGGGTTCATAACTATTTATATCTTCAATTTCAAGCTTACAAGAAGATGAAGGTGAAGGTGTTACTGTTTCTTCAAATACATTTCACTTTTAGTTAAGTCAACGTATTCCCTAAATTTGGCAAGGAATTTTAATCTCAAACCTATTGTTGGAGTCAGTTCCTTTATTGTCTCATTATCCATTTGGAGAAATGCTTCGTGATCGATCTGTTGCTCTAAATAATAAAACAAAATCCACTTTAATCTACTTCCAGGAAAAATTTTTTGAAATGCATAAGTTTAACAAAAACTGCTGTGTAAAACATTATTTTATACAAAAGTAAAAAATGAGTTTTGGCCACCACACTACTTTCTTATACGTACCAGCATTTCAAATTATATAATTTTCAGATTTTTTTTTTACACAAAAATTATTCAAAATCCTATTTGAAGTATTTCTATTCTCTTAATAAATTTCTAAGAACGCATACTTTGCAAGATATTCGAAAACAAGTTCTACTCGCTAAGAGTAAAAGTGATACTTCCGGTCCGAATTTTGAAATTTCATGTATACAAAAAAACATTGCAAATCCAGCTCTAAATACTTTTGTACTGTTAACAAATATATATAAAATGCATAATTTACTACATATTTGCAAAAAATCGTTATTCGATAATAATAAAAGTGTTACTTCAACAAATTTTGATATTTTTTTTACACAAAAGGTATTGAAAATTAAGTTCTAAATACTTTTATACTCGTAACGTATCTGTCTAAATAGCATAACTTGCAAAATATTCGCAAAAAACTGATTTTCGATAAGAGTAAAAGACCTATTTCCGGTAGAAATTTCGAAAAACTTTTTTAATAAAGTATTTCTGAAATTTAATTTTCAGTACATTTGAATTCTTTATAAATTTGTTTAAACTTAGTAATTGACGAAACATTGGCAAAATTCAATTTTTTCACCGAAGTAAACTACTACTTCCGGTCTACCGATTTTACTGAAAAACTAATCAGATCTCAAGAGGGACATTATACACGTAAATACAAAATTTGGAATTGATGTCTACAGCGGTTTGACCGCTATCTTGGTCACACACATAGAGAGAGGGATAGAGAGCGAGAGAGGGGGATAGAGAGAGAGAGCGCGAGAGAGAGAGAGAGAGCGAGAGAGAGACATTTGTTTAAAATCAATTTTTTCGGTATCAGGGGACTTCAAAACGTGGACATCTGCAAAAATCTCGAGGTCGAAAATTTTCGTCATCACAGGACTTTCTTATACTACGTATAAGTAAAAGATATTTTTTGATAGATATTTCAATTTTTAAAATCTCAGAAAATATCAATAAGTGATATTTCAAGAACTGGAAATTTGTTAAATAAAATCAATATTATATTTAATCAATTTCTTTTTTAATGCACTTATTGTAGTCTTTTTTCGCATCTAACTGTAACACTTTGTTTTTACTTTCTTATACGTAGCATAAGGAAGTATTGTGATGATGAAAATTTCCGACCTCGAGATTTTTGCAGATGTCCACGTTTTGAAGTCCCCTAATACCGAAAAAGTGGTTTTTAAAAAATCTCGCTCTTTCTCGCTCTCTCTTTCTCTCTCTCTCTCTCTCTCTCTCTCTCTCTCTCTCTCTCTCTCTCTCTCTCTCTCTCTCTCTCTCTCATAACCCTACTGTTGCGTGCCACAGCTAAAATATACAACAATTTCTTTAAAAATATATAGGTCATGTTTATATAAAAGTTTATAGAAAAATTAATTGGGATATTTTAGAGTATTACACGTAGATAATTTTTATTTAAAAAATTTGATTTTTTGCAATAAATTTTATGTAATATAAAATTTGCTGGCGTATCGAACGGCCTTAACAGATCATTGTCTACTGTGTAAACTTATAATATTGTATGGGTATTTTCTAAGTTCTAAGTTCTAAGATTGAATAAAAATTCAACATTAGAACTTTTTCAGATCAGTAGTGTACCTACATATATAGTGAAAAAATGATTCTTAAAAATCCTGACTACAAATTTTTGCCTACAGATTTCCACTAAATGGAAAATATACCCAAACAAAATAAATTGTTTAAAAAATCCAGAAGTATTAATAACAAACAAACCGCTTATTTGATGTTTAGTTTTTATCCATCACTCTATACGTAAACAAGTAAAATATGGCGTGTAAAATAAACAGAAAGAGTGGTATTTCGATATTTACATTACTACAACAATCTGTTCGTAATCTTTACAAGAGTTCATTATTAGAATACTAATTTTAACAAATAAAAACCGAAGTATTTCATTATTGAATTACACAATAATGATCAACTCATATAGAGTTGATTCTTTTATAACCGCCATTGCATTATGTTCCTTCAAACACAACTGCACATTTACTGGCCACAAATATGATGCAATGTAGAAGCAATTTTTTTCTGAAAAAGTTATATATACATGCCATCTTTTTGAAACAGATTTTTTAAATTAATGAATGGTTAGATAAATCAATATAATATTAATATCCTACATGCACGAATTCATATATATATATATATATATATATATAATGCTCGACGAAATTCAGCTTTGAGTACTGATAGTGTATATCACTGTGTATAAAACTTACTACCAGGAAAGGTAGAATTAGGGTTTAGGTAAAAATAAAAAATTCGTAGCTTTTTTTCGGCTAGTGACGTTTCGGTTCTATGTTTGAACCTTCATCAGACCTTTATTAGATTAGAAAAAAGAACATATTAAATTTTGCCCAGTTCACATTTATAAAATAATTAACAATCTTAAAAACATCTATGTGTAACTTACTTTTGCCGAGGGGCTATATATTTGGTCTCATCTGTATATTCAACATATGACACATTAAAAAAGTAAACATTAAGATATTACGGCACATTTAAAATAATTTGCTTAAAGTAATTTTCCGTGTGCAGTTTAAAGTCTCGAAAACCCTCTGCGTACGTTTTATTAAAAACATGTGTACACACATTGGTGAAAGAAAAACCTGTTCGTCCGAAAAACAAACAAGAAAAACAAAAAGGGGATATCTTTTATTTTATCTTGTTATTCCGCGCAAATAATGTATTGATATTAAATTTAATATTTACATGAATTTCGTATAATTTTAATAATGAGTAAGTGCTGTCATTTAATCTATTGTGTTATGCTAATTTGTATTGTATTCTTCTTGTTAATTGCGGCAAGAAAGCTCCATATATTCTGCTGAAATTTTGCGAGTCTGATTTGCAATTTATACTGTGTCTTAAAGTTTTTATGGTAAGCGTTTCCAAAAAAGTTCTCCGAATGTAATTAGGCTCTTTGAAAATGATTCTTGCTTTACTGAAACCCGCTGTGTGGTTGGTGGTTGATATATGGCCTGCCAAAGCAAGCAAATTATTTTAAATGTGCCGTAATATCTTAATGTTTACTTTTTTAATGTGTCATATGTTGAATATACAGATGAGACCAAATATATAGCCCCTCGGCAAAAGTAAGTTACACATAGATGTTTTTAAGATTGTTAATTATTTTATAAATGTGAGCTGGGCAAAATTTAATATGTTCTTTTTTCTAATCTAATAAAGGTCTGATGAAGGTTCAAACATAGAACCGAAACGTCACTATATATATATATTGTCCAATGTAAGTTTTTTCACAGTTGAGGCACGGAATTTCATAAACTCCTTGGTTTTCTAAAGGTATTTTTGTTTTAGGGTTTCGAAGGACTGTACTGATTTTTCGAAGGACTGTACTGATTTTTCTGTCTGCTTTCCGTGCCTCAACTGTGAAAAATTTACATTGGACAAACGAACAGAAGGGTAAACGCAAGAAGAGACGAACACAAAAATTCCGTAAGAAAAGACGAGAAAACTTCATCCCTGGCTCAACATGTAAAAGAAACATCCCACACGATAGACTTCAGTAACACCAAGCTATTAGCGAACATCGAACATACTAAAACCAGAATCATCAGGGAAGCCATAGAAATTGAAAAACATCCGAACAATCTGAATTCACGAGATGATACCCAGAGGTTACCAACAGCATGGAAACCAGCACTAACAAGAACAGATACCAACAAAGAACACCAAACTAATACTTCTACATCGCAAACCAGCCGTCACACTCCAAACACGAGCCCAACGACACGGAACCATGCACACACTCGTCCAAGGGCAACCAACCGACACGCTAACGAAGTATATAACCACCATCCGAATCCCGAAAACGTCAGTTTACGAATAACAAGAAGCAGAAGCAGACAGTTATCGCAGACCTGAAGATGGCAAGTGTGATTTTGCCGAAACGTCGTCAAGAAACCAGCATCGGTCTTTCCAAAGACCAAGCAGTGGAAACGCGGAAGAAAACCCGGAATCCAGTGACAACACATACTACTACCCGCGGAAACCTGAAAGAGAACATATTACGTCTTTACGGGGAGAAGACTTTACACCAAACCAAGACCTTCGAAAAACTAAGAACAAGAAGAAGCAAACTGCTTTGTGACCTGATTTTTCTACAACGTTGCCGAGAGGAAAACATAGTGCCACAGACATTGAAATTGAAGTTCAACAGAAACACCAGACAAACCAAGAACATTCTGAAGAAAGCAAGTATGGCGCTACTGAGGGAATCCATCCACGAGACTAGAAAAATGTTGGATGATACCAACAAACAATTACTGCAACTACATCTGAACCTCAGCAACATTATCCACCCGATAATTTGGAGAATACTGGACCAGCTCAGTGAATTCCGTTCCGAGACAAATACCGATTGGACAAAAGCAAAACAAATAAAGAAGTTCAACCACCTGCAAGCAGAACAAAAACCCAGAGACACTAGAATAGAGAACAAATCACTCAAAGTGGTATACAACTTATCCACCCATGGATTGGACGCAGCATCCCACAATGTTTTGGCTAAAGGATTTAACTACGCAATAGCTCCTGCCCGCATACCAGTAGAAGAAATAATTTGTGGAGTAGAAGCAACTATAGCTGGGATTGACAAGAATACGGCCGAGACTATCCGCCAAGATGTATCGCAAATATTAAGGACAGCCAAACCACCAAAGAAAAACCTATCACATGAAGAATTCTTGGCATTGAAACAACTAAGGGAAAACGAAAACATTATTATTCTACCAGCCGATAAAGGAAATGCAACTGTGGTAATGAACACAACCGACTACGACGCCAAAATAAGAACCCTCTTGGAGGATCCAGCATACCAACCAATCTCCACGGATCCAACAACATACCTGGAGAAAACAACCAAAACTAAAATCAAGGAGAGTCCCATCGACAAGGAAATCCAGACAGCACTCATTCCAAGGGAGAAGTCATCAAGATGCCCCAAATTGTACGGCTTACCTAAAGTCCACAAGGAAGGTGCACCCCTAAGACCCATAGTCAGCTCCATTGGATCACCTGTTCAACAATTGGCTAGATACCTAGCCCAACAACTACAACCTCATGTCGAAGAAGCCGAATCTTACGTCAAGAACGCAAGCCACTTCATCGATCTATTGAGACAAGAAAAAGTAGAACCAGAATGGTTATTAGTAAGCTTCGACGTAGTATCACTGTTTACCAATATACCAGTTGCCGAAGCTCTAGAGACCATCGAACGAATATACCAACCCCCAGTGCACATAATGAACTTGGTGAAACACTGTCTGACGAACACATACTTTATCTACGAAGATCAGCGCTATAGACAAATAGAAGGCGCCCCAATGGGTTCTCCACTATCACCAGTAATAGCAAACCTTTTTATGGAAAACTTAGAAAAAACAGCACTAAGGACGGCCACCCACAAACCCAAACTCTGGCTACGCTACGTCGATGACACTTTCGTGATCTGGACACATGGAAAGGACCAACTCGACATCTTCCTGGAACATTTAAACAAAACCCATCCAAAAATAAAATTTACGATGGAAATAGAAGCGAACAACGAATTACCATTCCTCGACGTTTTGGTCAAGAAGAAAGAAAATGGGAACTTAAGTCACACGGTATACCGAAAATCAACCCATACAGACAGATATCTGAACGCTCAGTCTCACCACCACCCAGCTCAGTTACAATCAGTAGTGAAAACCCTAGTGACAAGATCGCAGAGATTAGCAGACGAAGATAACATCACCCAAGAAATGGACAAACTCCACAAGGCACTCCAGCAGAATGGTTTCAGTGAATCTGCTATCAAAAGGGCATCCAAGCCGAAACCAACAACACCACAAGAGGAAAAAGAAACACCAACTGCCAAAACCTACTTACCCTATGTGAAAGGCACCACCGATAGAATATCCAAGATCCTACGAAGACACAACATTGAAACAACATTCAAAGCAGACAGAAAAATCAGTACAGTCCTTCGAAACCCTAAAACAAAAATACCTTTAGAAAACCAAGGAGTTTATGAAATTCCGTGCCTCAACTGTGAAAAAACTTACATTGGACAAACGAACAGAAGGGTAAACGCAAGAAGAGACGAACACAAAAATTCCGTAAGAAAAGACGAGAAAACTTCATCCCTGGCTCAACATGTAAAAGAAACATCCCACACGATAGACTTCAGTAACACCAAGCTATTAGCGAACATCGAACATACTAAAACCAGAATCATCAGGGAAGCCATCGAAATTGAAAAACATCCGAACAATCTGAATTCACGAGATGATACCCAGAGGTTACCAACAGCATGGAAACCAGCACTAACAAGAACAGATACCAACAAAGAACACCAAACTAATACTTCTACATCGCAAACCAGCCGTCACACTCCAAACACGAGCCCAACGACACGGAACCATGCACACACTCGTCCAAGGGCAACCAACCGACACGCTAACGAAGTATATAACCACCATCCGAATCCCGAAAACGTCAGTTTACGAATAACAAGAAGCAGAAGCAGACAGTTATCGCAGACCTGAAGATGGCAAGTGTGATTTTGCCGAAACGTCGTCAAGAAACCAGCATCGGTCTTTCCAAAGACCAAGCAGTGGAAACGCGGAAGAAAACCCGGAATCCAGTGACAACATATATATATATATATATATAGTTTTCTTTGAAGAATTCCTTCTTCTTCTTTCTTAGCCGGTTTTTTATAATAATGGTTGTATTTTCTTCCTGGTTTTTTTCGGCTTGGATTGCGGAATTATGTTAGGTTAAAATAAAAAACATTCTTACGTTTCGACCCTATTTATAAGGTCTTCCTCAGAAATTTATGTAGGTCAAAACTATAAAAATTGATAATAATTAATTTTGAAATTAGTAATATAATAACCTTAAGTAAAACTTACATTAATTAAACATTAGTATTTTTGAGGTTCTTGCTGTTTTTTACAACCGAGTAATGAAAAATGTGTTTCCTTAATTGGAAAAGCATGGTAACTATAAAAATGACAAACAATTTTTATTTTAATTTTTACAAACAAACACTTTAAAAAAATAATGAGGGAACTACTTACTCAAAGGATAAAAAAATTTTTGTTGTTGTTATTTAATGTTTTAACAAATTTCCTTTTAATAATTGAACTTGTTGTAGACGTTTTAACAGTAATTTAGTTTATATACATGTATAATTTTAAACTGTTTAATAAATAATCAATAATACACATGTGTACATGTGTTTCTTTATGTATCTAATGTATGCATCTGACTGGACACCTCTCGAGGTCAGAAATGTGTGTGTGTTTTTCTCTATGAATATGTTTTTCGGTTGTCAATGCAGCACGAGGCCCGATCAATAACAATTTTATACTATAGAATAATAAATTTGTGATATATTTTGCGTATCTGTTCTGTCATTTATGGCATTTTTATGCTTTTTAATTTGCAAACTTTCATGAACGTTCCTAGCTTTGTTATTAATTTCGGTAGTGAGGATTGATGTGTGATTATAGTTGAATGAGTGGTTTGTTAGAGTGATGTGCTTTTTTAAAGCGGTGCTATTTGCCGCATATTTGTGACCATTTAGACGTTCTTGTAAATGTTGGGAAGTTTGCCCTATGTATACACCTTGACAGTTGTTACATGGTATTTTATATACAACATGGGTTTTTTTTGTAATTGGTATTTTGTCTTTGAGGTTTGTGTACAGATTTTTAAGGGTATTGAAATTTTTGTTTGCTACTTTTATGTTGTATGGTAACAGTATTTTGTTAATTCGTTCACTTAGGTTGTGAATGTATGGTATAGCTACATATCGTGTTTCAGCATTTGCATTTGATTGTGTTTTTGGTGTTCTGTAACGATTATAGTGAATGTGAAGTTGTGTTTTAATTATTTTCTGTATACAGTGTAATGGGTAGTTGTTCTTCTGTAAAGATGTTTTAATATTTTGTAATATTTCCGGTCTATAAATAGCACTTGTCAAGGTTATAGCTCTATTAATCAAATTCTTTGCGACATTTATTTTAAGGGCTTTTGTTTGGTTGGATTTATAATTGATGTATCGGTCTGTTGCAATAGGTTTCTGGTATAATTTTGTTAGGAAAATATTTTCTGTGTGTATAATAGTGAGATCAAGGAAATTAATGATTTTGTCTCGTTCTATCTCAACCTCGAATTGTAGTCTGGGATGGAATGAGTTAAATTGTTTCAGTATGTAATCTGTTTTGTCGGAAGGAATGCAGGCAATGCAATCATCCACGTATCTTTTGAAGAAGCTGGGCTTGAAATTAAGTTTTTGAATGATAGTTTCTTCTAGTTGTTCGAGCACTAATTGAGCTATGACACTGGAAATAGGAGACCCCATCGCACAGCCATGAATTTGTTGGTAATGTTGATTGTTGTATTGGAAATAAGTGGCGTTTAGGGTAAGTTCTACTCCCTTTTTGAACTCTGTTAGTGTTAGTGTTGTAAAATCTTGTAAGACATCCCATTTTGTTTCTATTGCTTGCAGGGCCAAAGTGATTGGTATGTTAGTGTACATGGAAATGACGTCTAAAGAAACTAAGATGTGGTCATCTGGTATTTCTGTGGTGTCTAGAAATTCTTTGAGATCGTATGAATTTTTTAGAAAATATTGATTTTTTCCTGTGATATTAGAAATTGAGTTAGCTAGAAATTTTGCGAGTTTATAAAAAGGACTCTGTGTTGATGAAACAATTGGTCGAAGAGGTATATTCTTTTTGTGAAGTTTTGGAAGTCCATATATTCTTGGGGCTTGTGCATTATTGATCTGAAGTGATTTAGTTGTTTCTTTGGATATCAAATTGTTATTTTCCCAATATTTTATGAGATCATTATTTTGTTTTTGGAATTTTTTTGTTGGATCATTTTTCAATTTTTTATAAATTGTATTATCCTGTAACAGGTTGTTGATTTTAGTTTCATAATCGGTTTTATCCATGATGACTGTTTTATTACTTTTGTCAGGTTTAGTAATGATAAGTTGTGGATTGTTTTTTAAAAAAATTTTTGTTGTTAAAATTTTTTTGTTGAGATTTTTATGGAAGTTTTCTATGTTTATGTTGGGTTTATTTTTAAAATTGGTTATGACATTTGTGATTTTAGCTCTGATGGAGTTTTTTTCATTTTCGTTAAGGTTATCTATTGTAGATTCTATGTTGGCTATGATGTTGTGTGTTGGAATTATTTTGGGATTATCACACTAACATACCAATCACTTTGGCCCTGCAAGCAATAGAAACAAAATGGGATGTCTTACAAGATTTTACAACACTAACACTAACAGAGTTCAAAAAGGGAGTAGAACTTACCCTAAACGCCACTTATTTCCAATACAACAATCAACATTACCAACAAATTCATGGCTGTGCGATGGGGTCTCCTATTTCCAGTGTCATAGCTCAATTAGTGCTCGAACAACTAGAAGAAACTATCATTCAAAAACTTAATTTCAAGCCCAGCTTCTTCAAAAGATACGTGGATGATTGCATTGCCTGCATTCCTTCCGACAAAACAGATTACATACTGAAACAATTTAACTCATTCCATCCCAGACTACAATTCGAGGTTGAGATAGAACGAGACAAAACCATTAATTTCCTTGATCTCACTATTATACACACAGAAAATATTTTCCTAACAAAATTATACCAGAAACCTATTGCAACAGACCGATACATCAATTATAAATCCAACCAAACAAAAGCCCTTAAAATAAATGTCGCAAAGAATTTGATTAATAGAGCTATAACCTTGACAAGTGCTATTTATAGACCGGAAATATTACAAAATATTAAAACATCTTTACAGAAGAACAACTACCCATTACACTGTATACAGAAAATAATTAAAACACAACTTCACATTCACTATAATCGTTACAGAACACCAAAAACACAATCAAATGCAAATGCTGAAACACGATATGTAGCTATACCATACATTCACAACCTAAGTGAACGAATTAACAAAATACTGTTACCATACAACATAAAAGTAGCAAACAAAAATTTCAATACCCTTAAAAATCTGTACACAAACCTCAAAGACAAAATACCAATTACAAAAAAAAAACACATGTTGTATATAAAATACCATGTAACAACTGTCAAGGTGTATACATAGGGCAAACTTCCCAACATTTACAAGAACGTCTAAATGGTCACAAATATGCGGCAAATAGCACCGCTTTAAAAAAGCACATCACTCTAACAAACCACTCATTCAACTATAATCACACATCAATCCTCACTACCGAAATTAATAACAAAGCTAGGAACGTTCATGAAAGTTTGCAAATTAAAAAGCATAAAAATGCCATAAATGACAGAACAGATACGCAAAATATATCACAAATTTATTATTCTATAGTATAAAATTGTTATTGATCGGGCCTCGTGCTGCATTGACAACCGAAAAACATATTCATAGAGAAAAACACACACACATTTCTGACCTCGAGAGGTGTCCAGTCAGATGCATACATTAGATACATAAAGAAACACATGTGTATTATTGATTATTTATTAAACAGTTTAAAATTATACATGTATATAAACTAAATTACTGTTAAAACGTCTACAACAAGTTCAATTATTAAAAGGAAATTTGTTAAAACATTAAATAACAACAACAAAAATTTTTTTATCCTTTGAGTAAGTAGTTCCCTCATTATTTTTTTAAAGTGTTTGTTTGTAAAAATTAAAATAAAAATTGTTTGTCATTTTTATAGTTACCATGCTTTTCCAATTAAGGAAACACATTTTTCATTACTCGGTTGTAAAAAACAGCAAGAACCTCAAAAATACTAATGTTTAATTAATGTAAGTTTTACTTAAGGTTATTATATTACTAATTTCAAAATTAATTATTATCAATTTTTATAGTTTTGACCTACATAAATTTCTGAGGAAGACCTTATAAATAGGGTCGAAACGTAAGAATGTTTTTTATTTTAACCTAACATAATTCCGCAATCCAAGCCGAAAAAAACCAGGAAGAAAATACAACCATTATTATAAAAAACCGGCTAAGAAAGAAGAAGAAGGAATTCTTCAAAGAAAACTATTAAAAATCCAGGTTGAAAAATGGACACACCGCAATTACCATCATTTAAACAAATCAAAGAAAATTATGGAAACTCAACCTACAACATTTTCAAGGAAATACTGAAAACAAGGAAAAAAATGGCTACCCTTAAGAATAGAAGAATTTTTATATTAAAATGTAAGAAACTAGACTTAGTACCAAAATTTTGTAATTTTAACACAGCCCATATACAATTGGAAAATCTTAAAATTAACAACAAATTTCAGAACAAATTAGTAAATTTGAAACACACTCTCTTAAATTACATCATCACTGACTGTACACTTACTTTGAGAAAGTCTCAACATTACACAACCCAATTATGTAAAAAAATGAAAGAGGTTGCCGGTGCAGCTACTGCGTCGACCCTTAACAAAAAAATTACACACACCATAGATATTTTTTTCAGTACATTAAAGACAAAACAACAGAAAAAATTCAATATTTTACTCTACAAATCAACACACCAGATTGCACTAAACCACACAAAAAACAAAAATACTAACTGGCTACACAACCTGTCACAGACCGCAATTCCAGAAAATGTAGCAGAAATTCTGAGTCTAGGGAGAAATTTCTCAATACAGACAGATAATCCCAAAATAATTCCAACACACAACATCATAGCCAACATAGAATCTACAATAGATAACCTTAACGAAAATGAAAAAAACTCCATCAGAGCTAAAATCACAAATGTCATAACCAATTTTAAAAATAAACCCAACATAAACATAGAAAACTTCCATAAAAATCTCAACAAAAAAATTTTAACAACAAAATTTTTTTTAAAAAACAATCCACAACTTATCATTACTAAACCTGACAAAAGTAATAAAACAGTCATCATGGATAAAACCGATTATGAAACTAAAATCAACAACCTGTTACAGGATAATACAATTTATAAAAAATTGAAAAATGATCCAACAAAAAAATTCCAAAAACAAAATAATGATCTCATAAAATATTGGGAAAATAACAATTTGATATCCAAAGAAACAACTAAATCACTTCAGATCAATAATGCACAAGCCCCAAGAATATATGGACTTCCAAAACTTCACAAAAAGAATATACCTCTTCGACCAATTGTTTCATCAACACAGAGTCCTTTTTATAAACTCGCAAAATTTCTAGCTAACTCAATTTCTAATATCACAGGAAAAAATCAATATTTTCTAAAAAATTCATACGATCTCAAAGAATTTCTCGACACCACAGAAATACCAGATGACCACATCTTAGTTTCTTTAGACGTCATTTCCATGTACACTAACATACCAATCACTTTGGCCCTGCAAGCAATAGAAACAAAATGGGATGTCTTACAAGATTTTACAACACTAACACTAACAGAGTTCAAAAAGGGAGTAGAACTTACCCTAAACGCCACTTATTTCCAATACAACAATCAACATTACCAACAAATTCATGGCTGTGCGATGGGGTCTCCTATTTCCAGTGTCATAGCTCAATTAGTGCTCGAACAACTAGAAGAAACTATCATTCAAAAACTTAATTTCAAGCCCAGCTTCTTCAAAAGATACGTGGATGATTGCATTGCCTGCATTCCTTCCGACAAAACAGATTACATACTGAAACAATTTAACTCATTCCATCCCAGACTACAATTCGAGGTTGAGATAGAACGAGACAGAACCATTAATTTCCTTGATCTCACTATTATACACACAGAAAATATTTTCCTAACAAAATTATACCAGAAACCTATTGCAACAGACCGATACATCAATTATAAATCCAACCAAACAAAAGCCCTTAAAATAAATGTCGCAAAGAATTTGATTAATAGAGCTATAACCTTGACAAGTGCTATTTATAGACCGGAAATATTACAAAATATTAAAACATCTTTACAGAAGAACAACTACCCATTACACTGTATACAGAAAATAATTAAAACACAACTTCACATTCACTATAATCGTTACAGAACACCAAAAACACAATCAAATGCAAATGCTGAAACACGATATGTAGCTATACCATACATTCACAACCTAAGTGAACGAATTAACAAAATACTGTTACCATACAACATAAAAGTAGCAAACAAAAATTTCAATACCCTTAAAAATCTGTACACAAACCTCAAAGACAAAATACCAATTACAAAAAAAAAACACATGTTGTATATAAAATACCATGTAACAACTGTCAAGGTGTATACATAGGGCAAACTTCCCAACATTTACAAGAACGTCTAAATGGTCACAAATATGCGGCAAATAGCACCGCTTTAAAAAAGCACATCACTCTAACAAACCACTCATTCAACTATAATCACACATCAATCCTCACTACCGAAATTAATAACAAAGCTAGGAACGTTCATGAAAGTTTGCAAATTAAAAAGCATAAAAATGCCATAAATGACAGAACAGATACGCAAAATATATCACAAATTTATTATTCTATAGTATAAAATTGTTATTGATCGGGCCTCGTGCTGCATTGACAACCGAAAAACATATTCATAGAGAAAAACACACACACATTTCTGACCTCGAGAGGTGTCCAGTCAGATGCATACATTAGATACATAAAGAAACACATGTGTATTATTGATTATTTATTAAACAGTTTAAAATTATACATGTATATAAACTAAATTACTGTTAAAACGTCTACAACAAGTTCAATTATTAAAAGGAAATTTGTTAAAACATTAAATAACAACAACAAAAATTTTTTTATCCTTTGAGTAAGTAGTTCCCTCATTATTTTTTTAAAGTGTTTGTTTGTAAAAATTAAAATAAAAATTGTTTGTCATTTTTATAGTTACCATGCTTTTCCAATTAAGGAAACACATTTTTCATTACTCGGTTGTAAAAAACAGCAAGAACCTCAAAAATACTAATGTTTAATTAATGTAAGTTTTACTTAAGGTTATTATATTACTAATTTCAAAATTAATTATTATCAATTTTTATAGTTTTGACCTACATAAATTTCTGAGGAAGACCTTATAAATAGGGTCGAAACGTAAGAATGTTTTTTATTTTAACCTAACATAATTCCGCAATCCAAGCCGAAAAAAACCAGGAAGAAAATACAACCATTATATATATATATATATATATATATATATATATATATATATATATCTATATATATATATAATATAGAATGCCTTTACTTACCTTCAAATCTAGGTATTAATTCAATAAGATCCCATTCTCTTAGCAGATCTGAGATAATCATTTTGATAGTTATACCTTTGGTTCAAAACACATTAATAATTATTTCACTCACTATTGTATTGATAAATACCTATATGCTTCAGCCATATAATACTAATACACAGAACACACTAGTACCTATTAACGCCTAAAATAAGTGACTTTTGTTCGCGTCTGTGCATGTTTGCAGCGGGATTCACAGGTGCAGCTTGGACGATCTTATTATCAGAGGGGGGGGGGGAGCAATATAAACCCAATATGTTTTATGTGTTGTTCCAACATAACTAGTATATTAAAGTAATTTGATTTTTTTGTTAATTAGTAAGATATTCATCTAACAGAATTTTTTTGTTGTGTTTACAGTTTGGTATGTTTAGTGGATTGGCAACAGTTTTTAATTGTTAATGTAACATTAAAAAAATAACACAAACTTTTTGTCAGATGTGAACCAAGTTTTTTATTGATATAACTGAAAATATGGTTGTATTAACAAAAATTTCTTAAGAGTAATCGTTTTGTTAAATTAATGCAAGTATTTTTCTGAGTGTAGAAAAAGACAACACGAAATGGTACATTATACAATACATTCCACATATTAATTGTAAAATTAACAGAATTTTTTTAAGAAAATAGGAATCGACACAGTCAACATAAATAAACACAATTTAGGTGCTATGTTAATCAATAGCAAGGAAAGAACTAAGCTTACCGAAAAATCAGGTGTATACAAAATTAGTTGCACAGACTGTAAAGCTATCTATATCGGACAAAGTGGCAGAAAGATCGAAACTAGATTAAAAGAACATAAAAGATCAATATTGCATAATATTAGAATTACAGGCCTTGCCGAACATTGTATAGATAATCTCCATTTTCCCGATATAGATATTTGTAAACTTATGCATAATGTAAACAAAGGACAGAAATTAAATTTGTTAGAAATATTAGAAATTAAAAAAAAACAATTCAAAGAAAAGAAAAAGTAACGAACACACACAGAGATTTTACAAACACACACACACACCCATAATATATACTTATGTACAAAGTGACAATAAATACAACGGCATATGTAACACCCTACACACAAATTGACCTGTTAGTTCAGCTCGAGAATGGTATGAAAAATACCGAAACATATGTCGCAAAGACTAAATAAAAATTGTGGAAAGTATTCAAGAGTTTTATTTTTATTTTTATTTAAAATAGTTATTTTAAAATAGTGTTTTTAAATATTAAGTTACACACCCATCATTTTAAAGCTACAAATGTTCTACCATTGGGTAATAACTAAAGCTAATATCCAGGCAATTCCTTTTGATATTGTGTTATTTACGGGTAAACTACTTTCCACACCAGAATAAATTTCATCATTATTCAAATAAAATCCCTTACTTCACTAGTAATTAGATCATCAGCATAATTGGAGCACAAATGTATGGGGAGACATTTTTGTTGATCGAATGATAGGTATGCACAAAATATTTTAATTTAAGTGTTTCCATGAA
Organism: Amphimallon solstitiale; assembly: GCA_963170755.1. Classification (NCBI taxonomy): domain Eukaryota; kingdom Metazoa; phylum Arthropoda; class Insecta; order Coleoptera; family Scarabaeidae; genus Amphimallon; species Amphimallon solstitiale. The sequence goes on from OY720677.1 coordinate 9,337,648, forward strand.
TGTGACATGCTCGTGGAGGCCCTATTCACTTAGCCTGCTAAGTTTTCGTACATCACAAAATTAGATTGTTTTTTATAGAGGCAGGTAAAACAGCAAATATACAGTATACCTGTAAACACAAAATAAGCTATGTGGGAATATATTGGACAAATATTTAGAAATATAGGTGCTCAACTCATTAATGTCAATTCATCATTTCTGGAGCGTGTTCAAAAATAGTTAGATTTGAATGAATATTCATTTGAACACTTATTAAAATAATTTTTACTTATTTTAATGTTCATATTTATTGTTATTTCATAGTTCCTGGTCCACTAATTCCTCATCCATTCACGTACCGGTTCCTATCTCTGCGCCTACTATAATGAAGTTATTAATTTGTTTTATCTTAAAATTTGTTTATTGTACCAAATTCTACATATTTTATGAAATATACTGCTGGCATAGACGGTATTGTAGTTAAAACAAAACATATCCATCAATGTTCGTATAAATACTGGAAGATATAAACATGAGACACTTACTAAGACTTTATAAGTAAAAGAAAAGACGAAGAGTAATGATATATTACATAGTCTTGTAAGAGAATTTTATAAACAATTCAAACTCTAGCTAGTAAATACTTTTTTTTGACATTCCCCCAATACTAACAAAAATCTTATCTCTAAGATCATTACAAGCAACTTATTAAATGTCATCCGTTCGATCGTCAATTACGCAGCAAATATCATGTCTCACTATACCGTATTCAAATAAAAAATATAAAGTTGCCAAAATGATATCAAAAAATGGCAATAGGTCAGTAATGGTCACTTCTGAAGTCGTAACACCCTACATGTTTTTGAGACGAAATTTAGTAAGCAATTCAAAAATGAACTGAGATACCGGGAGTTCCATTTTAAAAAAATTACATCTAGGCAAAAATGTGTCATGCAGTTTTAATCTAGTTTTCCGCACATGCAATGAATTATTGAAAAAATAAAACATGCTGTCTCTTATGAACAACTCTACAAAAAATTATGGCCATCTGATGCGTCGTTTTCAATATACTTAGAGATCATTTTGAACTGTCCAGGGTTGGCAACAAAAAAGTCCCAGTGTTATCAAAAACTAGAAAATATTTACGTCCGTGAATTGTCCATACTGAATTTACATGTCAAATGTCAAAACCATAACGTATTTAAGTGTCTTGCATTTTTTGGTATTTTGATTGTTTTATTGTCGGTTTTCTGTCTTTTTCAAGACAATATACTGGTATACCATGCCTTTTACGATACCACAAGATACGTTTACTGTAATGTCGTACTTTCGCAGTGGAACGTGGCAAGAGGATGGATCGTGGAAATATTCATTGGGGTTGTGTTTTCAGCAATTTGTAACGGAATATGGAAATCTGGAAATAAATTTGGACACATTCACTCATCATCGCAATAGGGTGATTGAAGGGTTTAAGGAAACGGGAAGTGTTTGTAAACGTAAATCTGAAGAATCACCAACAGTTTTAACCGAGATGTTGACGCAAATATTAAGCAGCGAATGAAAGTTAGTCCCACAAAATCTGTACGAAAGCTGTCTGCTCAAACTGGTAAAAAGATCTAATTAACATAAATGTAATTTGCAGCATTATGTATTTAAATTGTAGGTATTTCCTATGGAAGTGCATAAGGCAACGAAAGCAAACTTACATATTGCTGTGGTATTTTAAATTTTAAAAAATAATAAAATAAGGAAAAAGAACCAAAAGTAACAAAACTAGATATAAATAGATATTTATATAATATTTTAGATATATAAACATAAATAAATAATACAAACCTATTTTAAGGACAATTTATTAGTAAATAATCAAATATATAAGTAGTACACTAGTTTCAATTTCATATTTCACTCATAAGGGTCCTCGCTAGTGGATCTGTCAACAATGGAAAAATAGCATATTTTAGATGCCAGATATTTTTGTTGATTTTAAAGAAGGAGAAAACCTTTCAACGTCAACTTATGAAGAATTTAGTAATCTACCCGGCTGAAGAATCAAATTTAGAAAAAAATTAACGGATTAAAGAAAATTAATTAATATGTCAAAATATTAAAAAACAGTTTTCTCAAAAATCTTTCGGAGGAGATTTGTTTGCTTGGGTTCACGTTATAAATTGAATAGAAAGCTACCCGGCTGTGCACTTGTTTTTCGTTCAACTATTCTTTACTTTGTTTAAAATGAATATAAAATAAATTAAAATTAGGCAACCCACATTACAATGAATTGTTATTCTGCTATAAATCTTTCCCGCCGTTACAAATGTGTAAATATTTGGTCATAAATGAATTTTTATTCGCTTAGATATTGAGTTATTATTTCAAATATTTATTATATATTCCCTAAGTGTAATAAGTACTCGGACACCCTTGGCTTATTAAATTATGTGTTATGCAACCAATATTACATTTCCCATTCACTAGCGAAGACCCTTAAGAGAAACAAATAAACACAGAAATGTGAATATGCAACGCTATAGGTATTCATGAAATGTGGGTTGCATATTCACCAAATAAATTTAGATAAGAATTAGGCATTATGCAAAAACAAAATTAAAATATTTACCTCAGTTTCAAATATAGGATAAATAAGCCTTGAACACAAGTAGCGAGTGCATTGACGCAAATCAAAAAACTTGTAAATGGAAAAAAACACCGATGTTTTAATGTGTAATAATTTAATTTACGATTACATGCAGGAACCCGCTGACGTATATTTTAAATATGAAAAGGGGGAACCTTATTACAAAAACGCGGTGCACATAGCACTACAAATACTTATGAGAAAACCTCAGGTTAAAAGGGGTATAACACTAAGTATTAAAAATAGAGAACGTGGATGCTGAGGGACGGTTCCATCAGAAGAATGAATCATTTGCAAGCAACACAGACACATAATCAAGGCGATACCAGATTCCATAGAGCACAATAAGGAATATTGTTCAATCATTTATAATATCACTAGTGTAAACACTATAAATGTTAAAAAAAATAAAAGATGTATATGTCCATATACACGTTTCACTTGTATTTTTGAATGAAGTATTATTAAATGTACGTCAAGATATACGATTTGTATATTTCTTCTTCACACAAATACATTCCTTGAAACTCCAGGCTAAAAACAAATACGATATCAGTCAGAATATAACACAATATAAATTAAAAGGACTTACACCAATAATTCTCGATTAAAGGTTGACAGATCTGCAGAATTCACCAAACACGAGGGAATGGTTCAATGACCTCAACAAAGAAGAAGGGCAGAAACACTCTAAGGAAAGGAACGATCCAAAGAAAACCAATAGGATAAGAATAATATGCAATGTATTCCCAATATTACCTGTACCTAAAAATAAAAAGAAAAACATAAGGTTCAAATTAATTGACGGTGAAAGAGTATATATTAAAAACAATAACAAAGGCAATGAAAATATATATAAATACAACGCGAACTGGCGATAAAAATAAAGATAATAAAACTACACGATAATTCAGATATAAGAATAAATCAAAAAGGTACTTACCAAGCAAATAAAATCGACCGATATTAATTAAAAATACGAGTGTATAAAAATGTAAACAATGATGAAATTCCAAAATGGCAGTGATCGACCAATGGGAGCAAAGATTGGAAAAATGGTTAAGAAATCCGTCACAGAGGGAGCAGTTAAGAAAATTCAAACAAGAATACGAAAAACAATTTCAATATAAACAAAAATTAGCGTTATTCAATATTTCTTACTTATAAAAAGGGACAACACAGCCAAAATCGGCAGTTCTTCATGGGTTCTTCAACAGTTCTCCGACAGTTTCCAAGAGCTCTTCAGCTGACTACAAAATCTTCAAAGGCAGAAAACGCTTTTAAGATTTTAACACGCGTAATAATAATGAAAACAGATACGTTGAATACAGTGTAGTGGGGATACACGGATTATATATTCAAATCATAAGTTCGCGTCAAGAAATAGTGGAGCGTCAAGAAATAGTGGAGCTCGAGAAACTGCTATTAGTTCATATAATAAAAGCCGCTCTCAGAAGCAAAACCGCAAGAATAGTTTTCAAGAGGAATGGAATCTAATAGTTTCCAAGAGGAATTATAATAAATTTTTACATGCAATCTAACAATAAATAAATAAATACATTCATTTATGTGTGTTCAAAAATAATACAGCCCAATTACAATAAAATAAATTATTATTTGGACATTTAATGAATTCCATTATTGTTTAACCGAAGTCCGACGTGCAAATCTTGGATTAGGTGACTCAATGAAGGACATAAATAATTCAGCACCAATTACAATAAAATAAATTATTATTTAGACATTTAATAAATTCCATTATTGTTTAACCGAAGGCCGACGTGCAATTCTTGGATTAGGTGATTCAATAAAGGATATCAATCAACTAGGCTTATAGAAAAACTTTGAAAATAAGAGGATAGGTTTTGAACACATATAAAAGATAATTAGACAAACAATCATGACACATTAAAATAAGAAGAATTGCAAGATGCTTGTATTTCAAAGGACAAAATAAATCATATAAATGAATTTAAAGTATTATATTATAAAGGGTTTAAATAACCACATCTTTTTATAGACTTAGTATCATAAATAAACAATTAAGCATTATTGATATCCATCCTTTTATTCATTATACCCGTCCCAAAAGAGAAATGAAGACATTAGAATAAGTGAGAGTGTAAGTAAATCAATTTAAAAAAAAAGGTAAAGAAAGTAAACATCAAGGAACACAGTTAGAACCCCGAACATAAAGAAATGTTGTATCACGATTAACTATTTAAAATCAAAGAAACAATTTTTAACCCTGAGAATAAAATTAAAATTAAGAGTCAAAGTACAATTTCATGATCAAAACCGTCGGTTATTAACCATTGCACATATCACAGCAATATGTACCCATTTAAAGTTTCTGTACTACAACATTTACGGCCGAATCACTTTGAGCAGAGATTGAATTATTGCAACTGGTTTAACGAAATATTACATGAAGAAGACTTCAATCACACTTTCGTTTCGGATGAAGCTTGAATCCATTCGTCGGGGTATATCAACTCTCAAAATTACCGTGCCTGGTCAACAGAGAATCGACATATTTTTGTTGAAAATACTCTTCATCCTATCAAAGTTGGTCTTTGGGTTGCAATGTCGAAAAGACGGATTATTGGGCCAATTTTTTTCCATGATACAATTTACGCAGTACGATAAAGAGAACACATATTGGAACCCTTCATTAGCAGCCTTCACGAAGATGAATTGTCCCTGGGGGGTACAAGACAGGGCAACTGCACATACTGCGCAACAAACTATAACTTATTTGCAAGGATACTATGGAGACCGATTGATAAGTCGAATACGATTGCCAGCCAATTCTCCTGATTTAACTCCACTGGACGTTTTGCCCTTTGGCCATCTAAAAAATAAAGTGTTTCAAAACAGACTGCATAATGTCGATGAACTTGAAGAAGCAATCAGAATAGAATTGCAAAATATCACACCAGAAACACTCCACAATGTGTTCAATAATATGAGAAGACGTGTCAATCTATGCATTGAGAATAATCTATTGTCAGCCACCAAGTTATGGAACACTATAATAAAAAATTTAAAAAGTGTATATATAATGGTCCTTTAAAACACATTCATTTTCCTTTCGAAAAAATTGGAGAATTTAATGTTAGTTAGTATGATTAATAATATTATTATATTGGTTTCCTTACAATATTTGATTTTTAATTTAGTAAATATGCTTTTCTCCATTTTTTCCAATTAGGTATTACTTTGTTTGTATAGATTATTCAATATTATTTTTAATATCAAGTAATTCTATGTATGTACCTAATCAGTTTCATGAAATGAATTATAGTTTGAATTATAGCTATTAATAAAGCAATTACTTATTCCACTTACTTACTTTGTATGATTAACTGTGAAGAAAAACAACTCCCCAAGTATTAACTTCGGATACAGTTCAAGTTGCACGCTTTCTGAAATAACAATAACATTCTAATAACATAATAACATGTCTCACACCAACGAAGATCTAGTTTCTGCTTATTATCCACTATATATACTTGCAAGATATTCTGGATTTGTTTGTTATAAGATAACGGGTCCGCCAAAATTTAGAACATTTAAATACCAAAAGTATTATTTTATATTAATATTATTACTGCACACACCTTTATTTTGGGATACTTTTCATCCAGTTATCGACATGGACTTTTCCAGTACGGTTTTAAAGTCTACTATAGCTCGAGCGACATTTCGAATTATTTCGTTAACCGGTTGGAGCACATTTTATCTTCGAATTGTATTTAATAAGTTCTACAATACGAAAATGCTTCTGATTATGAGGTGCTTGTATAAAATCGATTGTGCTATGGCAAAAATGCATGCCAAATTACCCTATAGTAAAATTCGATGCATTATTTTTACAATATTTACCATCACATTTCTCTCTGGCGCCGTCAATTTATTATTTTTCGTGTTCGAACCTGTTTCCGTTTTTGAACACAAGAGATTTTCATATATAACCTATTTCCTAGTAGCCTATATTGAATATATTCATGTGTTAGTATTGGTAGATTTCTGTATGGTTATACTAATTTTTAAACTCATAATGGAAAGCTTAACAAAAATATTATCCAGGCAAATTTCTTCAAATCCATGCATTAATGTCGTGATTACTTTTCGTATGATTGCAACTAGATCATTACTACTAGAAATTATGCGGACTCACCAGATGCTCTGTAATATCTTGAGAATATTCAGAAGTATTTCGATATTATTTCTACTAATGATCGCAAATTCTTTCGCTTTGATCACTCTCCAGATATGTTCTTTTATTTATACCCTGTCCAGTGACCATGTCGAAAAAATATATCCATACTATACAATTTTTGTGATTTCGAATCACTTAGTGAGGATATTAATGATGGCAATGACTTCTCAATGTTGCCATAATGAAGTATGTTTTTGATTATTTTGTTAACGCTTTGTTTGAGACTCATTTATTTTAGGAAACGTTATTTAAGTCAACGCTGCAAAAATTAGCAATGGGTAGTGAGCGACAGATATACAATCGGCAAGAGGTATGTAAATAATAATAGTAATATCTAGCACTAAATTCATGTGCTCGAGTTTTCAAGGCGCGCTAACTTCGAAATATATAGGGTTACCGCTAAATAGGTATCAGGCTATGCGTCTGTAGAATACGTATAAATACCTAACTGGAAATGAAAAAAGAAATTTATTTGTAACTATATGTAACTATTTGTAAATTCCCCTACAAAAAATTGTCATGTTTTTATATTAACTGCGACAGGCTCGGACTCGAGGAAAGAAAAATTAATTTCTCGTCACTGCGTGCACATTGGACCGCAATTCTTTTTGTACGGGCATTGCTCATACTTTTCTTTCAACCCCCTTTTTTCATGACGCTATTTAAAATTAATGCTATATATTTAATAGCCCGGAGGTCTGTGTAGAATGAATAGCTGAATGTATGATAACAATTTTTATATTGAAAACTAAACTTTGGTGTATAGTTCTTACAGACTATAAGTTCCCGGGTGATTATAATTTACTTGGCTAGCTCAGATGGACTCTATTCACTAATTGACATTTAAGGAAGTTATTTGATATTAAAACAATGACTGAAAATTATTAGCCGTTTTCAACTAAATATGAATGTTACGTTCTTTTTAAAATTTGCGGGTTAGTTGCGTTTAGATTTATATTCACTTCTTAATTGAAATAGAGAGAAGAGGAACCCATGCTATAATCTTTTAGCGCGAACGTTCAACAAGTTAGGTGGTAGTGAATGTGAATTGAAGTGTTATCAAATTGATTGTGAGTGACTCTTAATAAATTAATAAATAGATCTCAGGCGTTGATAGGATTCGTGTATATTGTATCAATGGTTACCTTACTATTCTTAATCCTGCAAAGGTCCAACTTGCAGTTCTTGACGATCATAACCTGAAAGTTTAACATGTATCGCTCCAATGCAGATGCCACATCTGTGCGTTGTGTTTCGACTTAATCATCTTTATGGAATAGACTAATGATGGATATAAACAACTTTATATGGTGTATACATAATTTTAATTTATTAAGTAATACGGTATACTATAATATACGCTACAATTGATAGCAGAGATTATTACAGTTACTGTGAATTAACCCAAGTTGGGTTGGAATTATATTATTTCATATATTACGTACATAGCAACAATATAGATAGTATTCTTCGGACAAAGGCAAAGCTTATGGCAGTTTTAACATAACCCTATTTGATGTTAGTGAGCCTTGACAGATTACTTTCAGCTACGTATAGACTTTGAAAAATCATTTATCTTGTGAAATAAGTGACGGAATAAATGAACTAGCATATCCTCATACGTAAGTACTAAATGTTTATTATTCTGATCTTGACTTTTGCATGACTTAATGAAAGCACTAGTTAAATTGACTATCTGAAGGTTAAATGAATGAAAGATGTTACAATAATAAAATGAAAAAGTTTGTTTAACATTGATAATTAAGCAACAATTAATTGGCATTGGTACCTTGTGACTATGACTGACATCCTGTGTATGAATGTAGGTACCTCAAGCAACGTCTGGGTCCTTCCAAGAGCTGGGTGGTCAAGCGGTTCTGGAACTCGTGATGTTCCCGATACGGCTCTACTTTGATTTGTTCGCTGTGTTCCTGGTGTTCGACTCTTCCATTCGCATGAGCTTCCGCTCTTCGGGTACAGGTTAACAGGTGAGTACTTATTATCGTTTCTTCTGGTTAGTTGGTTATTTTATTTTAATGACTCTTAGGCTCCTCTTCTATTTCTGTTTGATGGTCATTCCATATTAATTAATTAGTTTAAAAATCTAACCTTAAATTTCTTTTTTCTTTAGCGCCAAACTATTCATATTCGACCTTGTTGAATTCTTCAGGGCGGGAAAATACGTCATTCGCCAGTCTGCTCCATCCGTCAACGTCAAGGTCACACAGTGTTTACATTATTCATCGACACGTGTATAGCTCACAATGACTTTTATTATTTAAATGGCTGGATATCAATTAATGAATGAATGATTATGAATTGTTCGTTGATTGTTTATGAATGAATGCTTTTAGGCCGTTCGGTCCTTTTTATATGCCTGTTTGTTTTGATAATTGTTACCATCTACGAGGAAAGAATAGAACAGGAGAGATAATAAACTGGTGGGGGAATAGGTATTATTTAGACGGAGTTACCACTTTAAGGCAAGTCGTTATGACAATATTGACCAATCATAGTTTATAAAATGAGTATTTTGAATAACTTGTCATATATCTGACACTACATCTGACATATAACATACTTACATACTCTATGCATTGAGACGGCCATATTGAGTTACCACATTTGGACAAATATTATTATTAAGGAGACTCTCTCCTATTCTATTCTTTACTCGTAGGTTACCATAGTTACTTGTGAGATTATCATTTTACAATTCCCTATTTTGAAAAATTTTACATTGGGAATTTGATAGAGTTGTATTTTTTTTTAATTAAAATTACTCATCTTTCATTTAAAATTATAACATTGTTTTAATGTGCTTTAATTTAAGGAATCACATTTTTTAAAAAAAATGTAATATTTGCGCGTCGCTCCGTCATTTGTTTAATGACGTATGGATATTTATTTATAATAATTATTTTATCGAAATTTAGGATTATTATGCCTTGTATGAAAAACATTACCCTTACATTTTAGTTTTAATTACATATTCTAATTATTCATCTTTCATTACTCTCAAATCGCTTCATTTATAATCAAAACAAGTAGGGTTAGTTTTAAATTGAATTTTAGAAATAGTCTCTTAATTTATTTACATTTTATTGATATCAAACCAATCTTTGATAATTCATTTACAAGGTGATACCTTTTTATTTTATCTAATTGGCTTATATTTTGTAGTTTTAAGAGTTTTTTAAACACATGTTCCCAAATGTCAGATTGTCAAAATGAATTTATTTAATTCTTGAACTTAAATTGTTTATATGAGGATAATGATTATGTCAACATAAATTCGCATCAATGACCTTTATATCTCATGGTTTTGTTTCTGTCTTATTCATTTTCTGAATAAATTATTATTTAATTAAATTATAATTCGTTCAAGATGGCGAATTATAATTAAAATATCAAAAGATGCTTAGAGTAATTATGTGGATCTTATTGAATTTATACTCAGTGTAATCCTTTCAAATTAACATTTGGTTCATAGGGTACTTGTTTCTAGTAATCAACATTAGTTCATTTTAGTTTTTCATGATGCATTTTCAATTATGATTTAGCTATATGCATGATATAGTTTAAGAGTATTTGAAATGATGCATTAGTATTATACAAACTTGCCTTATGCTATGTCCTGTAAATATTATGTGTTTTTGGTTCACAAGAATTCAATGTTTAAGTTGATAGTATTTTCCAGTTGAATTCTGTGAATTATTGCTGTTTAAACCTAAAATTAAAACTGTCCATTTGTAATGGGTATTCATGATTAATTTAATAGATTATTTCTTACTATAAATCTTCTGCTATCAATGTTAGTGCTTAAAACTATACCTATTATAAATGTTAACATGCTACTATTTTGTAGGATAAGATACTTAAGGTAATTATTTCTCATTTTAACATATTTATAAGTAATATCAGTGGGGGTTCCTGATATGTTTAATAGAAGGGTAAATTTTATCTTTAAAGGAGTAGGTATGTTAATTTCCAACTGTTGTTATCAAATTATTATATTATAATTAAATAATTTTAAGAAATTTTGAATTATAATTTGGGGAGTTTTTAATATCCTTGTTTGTTACGTATCGCCAATGTGCGACTGGTTGCATCTTATATGGCAAGCATTGTGTACATACATGTTTATATGTATATTGAATGGTATTATTGAGGATGCTCAAGACCACATCTATATACCGTGGGTTTTTTTTATCACTGAACATAGCATACGATATCACCTATGTTCAGTTTTAAAATAAACGCGTCAACGCATGGAACATTATGCAACCAACATTGCGTTATGTAACTAACAAACTAACGTCGGTCAATTATTTGTTTGGACAAACGTCAAAATGAATGTCATAATAGAAATGACATTTTGAATATTTCAATATTTCACATTTGTATTCACCTAATTTAAAAAATGTATACAAAAGATGATAAAATAGAAATTTTAAACTGGTATAAAGCTGGAAACAGTTTAAGGAAAGTGCGGGATCTGTTTTCTGTCAAATATCCTGAGAAGCCCATACCATCTATCGGAACAATTCAGGCGATTAGTAGGAAATTTGATTCTGATGGCTGTATAATAAATACCCACAGAAAGAAAATTAAAACTCGCCACATCCTTACTTGACACGGTACAATTTTCTGTACAAGATTCTGCACAGCTTTCTGTACAGAATATTCTGTACAACTTTCTGTGCAGAATTTATTTTGCCCACTTGCAACGATGCAAAATTTTGAAGGTCCGGGCATGCGTCGAATGTATTACTCAGTATTACTAGTTTGGCGGGTATCCGGAATTTTGTAACCCTAAAATTCCATTTGTGTGTATTTTTCTGGAAAAATTCCAAATGGACACAAATACAAGAAAGAATTTATTACATGCTGCAGTTCTTGTTATAATAACAAACATTCTTAATATAAAAAATAAGAAACGCGAACAAAAAGAAAGATATGGACTAAACCTTGGCTTTTAAGGCGGCCGGGATGTTTTGTCATTAATTAATGAATTACGCATTGAGGACCCTGACTTATATAGGAATTATTTACGGATGAATGATGCTCTGTTTCATAAATTATTAGATTACCTTAGAGCTGATATTACGAAGCAAGATACATTTATGCGAGACAGTATATCAGCCCATAGCAAGTGAGATATTCTTAATATTTAAAAAAATCAACTACAATAGACTTATGATTTTTCAGGTTGCAAATTACTTTGCGGTTTTTAGCAACTGGTGAAAGTTTCCGGTCTCAAATGTATTCAACACAAGTTCATGAAAGCATTGTTTCCAGGTTTGTTCCAGAAGTGTGTGAAACAATTTGCCGGAAGTTAAGAGAGCATTATTTAACAGTATGGTGATTAATTCTCATATACATTTTCTTTTTGATATTTATAGGTACCCAGAGATCCTGAAACTTGGCAGAAAATTGCTACTGAATTTTTTTGAAATGTGGCAATTTCCCAATTGTGTAGGGGCACTTGATGGGAAACATTACATTTAGACCACCATTATGTAAAGGATCCTATTATTATAATTATAAAGGGCAACACAGCATAGTTTTGCTGGCCATGGCAGACGCTAAATATAAATTTACCTATGTAAATGTAGGTACTAATGGAAGAGTGAGTGATGGAGGTGTTTTTCGTGAAAGCTTACTCGCATCTTGCCTAGCAGAAAACAAATTGAATTTTCCACCCCCATGTAATTTGCCTGGTCGAAGAAAAAAGGTGCCTTATGTAATCGTAGCAGATGAAGCCTTTCCATTAACAGGAGTTATGAAGCCATATTCGCAAAGATTTTTGTCATGACAATAAAATACTTAATTACCGATTATCAAGAGCACATTTGGAATTTTATCTAATAGATTTAGAGTTTTATTAGAACCAATAAATTTAGATGTTGAAAAAGTAGAAATAATAACTTTAGCATCTGTGGTACTTCATAACTTCTTGGTAACAGAAAGTGAAAGGTATGTTACAGATGTTAACATTAGCAATACCAAACATTTACCAACAGTTGTAAAACAAGGTGGTAATAAGTCAAGTATTGAAACCAGAAATATTAGAGATGAATTCCGGAACTATTTCTGTACCAACAATGGGAGTGTGGATTGGCAGGAACACGCAGTGGCTGAGCATAATATTTAGAACATTGATTTATGTTTATTCCAGTTATGATTAATTAATATTAAAAATAAAGTCTAATACAAAAAAATATTTATTTATTTAAATATGTATATATAACATTTAAAATTTTAAATTGAACTTCATTTTTTATTCGAAGACAATTAATTTCTTTAATTTTGGCGGCTACTAATTTACCAAATACCTCCTCGCTGTTTTCAGGCTGTTGAGTTGGCTCATTCTCCAAAGCAGAAGTAAGTTTTACTAAAGCATCATTTGCATGTTTCAAATATTCATCATCTTTTCATTTCTTGCGGGATGGAGTACTGTCCTTAATTGTTTTCTGTGCCAAAATCACCTGTATTTATAGCCCCTTCCTCAATATAATTACTTGAGGTACTTGGAGCAGGTTGAACGTCCTCATTTGCATTGCTTATAAATAAACCAGAACTGTAGTCCAACTAAGAAGACTAAATATTAAAAATTAATATTAAAATACCAATAGACAACTTACAATATCTGTGTTATCTTGTGAATAGTCGATATCTTGATCCACTTGCACAATTATTTCTTCACCTTTGCAGTTTTCGCTAATAACATCAGTCGACTTACGTGCTACTGTATGATTTACAATAAACATCATATCTTCAAAATACCATAAAGTTGGTTCTGCAATCTATAAAATATGGTCAATATATTTTAGTACTTTATTAAATGATACTTACATCATCATCACTACATCCACTTTTCTAAGACTGTTGCCACTTTCGATATTCAGACAGAAAAGTAGTCCTTAAAGAATTAAATTTTGTGTTTACTTCTAATATGGTTATGACATTGATTTTGACGTTTGTCCAAACAAATAATTGACCGACGCCGACGTTAGTGTTACATAACGCAATGTTGGTTGCATAATGTTCCATGCGTTGACGCGTTTATTTTAAAACTGAACATAGGTGTTATCGTGTGCTATGTTCAGTGATAAAAAAACCCACGGTATGTATATGTATATATATTGTAATAGAGGGCAAAGGGGGGTTAAATAAATAATTATAAATTAAATGAATAATATTCTTATATGAGTACTAAATCGTTGTTCGAAATTAAATCTACCGGCTAGCTAAAGTATCCTCTAATTACAGAAATAATTATGTTGTAGTTCTTGGGTATATGGGTATCCCAGGATCGTCCTATGTGAAAAGTACAAATGAATTTACACTTCAAACTTCGCGATAATCAGCGTATAACTCCACCCGTTCAGTTTTGAATTTATTAGGTAGGGGGTAGACTCTCTTTATTTAGCGCGAAATCGTTAAAAACACACGGGTGTGTAACTTGTTACTGTGATGATAAATTAAAAGTGATATATTTATTTCAGTGGGGTATTCTCTAAATGACTCTTTTAATCTATCTCGGGTCGTTGGGGAAGGGTTCGGTAGTTTACCTTAGTCCGATGATACAGCAATCCTCCAGTAAGTGTGAAGTTCTTGAAGATTCTAACCTGAAAGACGTACTTTGTGGCCCAGCTCTAATGCCGATGCACAAAATAAGATATGTGTACCTCTTATTTATTTGTGGAACAGGATTTATCAACGGTGGAAACAAACACTTTATTTTCATAAACAAATAGATCTTGATTTATTAAACTGATGATAACTGAGAAACGTGATGCAACAATGATTTTGAAGATAAATAAATTACAATTAAACAAACAAAGAAAAAAAAACAATAAGTGTGAATGATATCAAGGCGTTATCTAATACACTTTGTCGTATACATAAAAAACATTTTTATAGGCAAAAGTTCTACTATTAGTGTGTTTAGTTTTTGAATTGTTATATCTAAATGGTCTTTTAATTTATTTATGAATTATTGTAATAACATGAAACTATGACCTTTTCTTAATATTTTGACACCTTTGTAAATTATCTATTAAGCTTGTAATTACTATTTTTTAAATGAATAATATTCTTATATGAGTACTAAATCGTTGTTCGAAATTAAATCTACCGGCTAGCTAAAGTATCCTCTAATTACAGAAATAATTATGTTGTAGTTCTTGGGTATATGGGTATCCCAGGATCGTCCTATGTGAAAAGTACAAATGAATTTACACTTCAAACTTCGCGGTAATCAGCGTATAACTCCACCCGTTCAGTTTTGAATTTATTAGGTAGGGGGTAGACTCTCTTTATTTAGCGCGAAATCGTTAAAAACACACGGGTGTGTAACTTGTTACTGTGATGATAAATTAAAAGTGATATATTTATTTCAGTGGGGTATTCTCTAAATGACTCTTTTAATCTATCTCGGGTCGTTGGGGAAGGGTTCGGTAGTTTACCTTAGTCCGATGATACAGCAATCCTCCAGTAAGTGTGAAGTTCTTGAAGATTCTAACCTGAAAGACGTACTTTGTGGCCCAGCTCTAATGCCGATGCACAAAATAAGATATGTGTACCTCTTATTTATTTGTGGAACAGGATTTATCAACGGTGGAAACAAACACTTTATTTTCATAAACAAATAGATCTTGATTTATTAAACTGATGATAACTGAGAAACGTGATGCAACAATGATTTTGAAGATAAATAAATTACAATTAAACAAACAAAGAAAAAAAACAATAAGTGTGAATGATATCAAGGCGTTATCTAATACACTTTGTCGTATACATAAAAAACATTTTTATAGGCAAAAGTTCTACTATTAGTGTGTTTAGTTTTTGAATTGTTATATCTAAATGGTCTTTTAATTTATTTATGAATTATTGTAATAACATGAAACTATGACCTTTTCTTAATATTTTGACACCTTTGTAAATTATCTATTAAGCTTGTAATTACTATTTTTAAACTTTTCTTTTACCTATGTTGACAACTGTTAAATTATTCAATATACTTATTTAAATATCTGGACTCAACTTACAAATATGACACTGAAAAATATTTCAACGTAAATACGTCTTGATAGACTTTGTATCTGTTAGGTTTTATTTATAATTGCTTTAATTATGTATATGTAATGTTTGAAATTAATAATGATTCGGACAATATGGCGAATCAAAATTCGAAAAATAAAATGATGCTTTCATCAAATGTGAGCATCTAACAGATTTATCGTTTGTTGTAATGATTGTAAATTGACATCATGTTTATGGGGTAAATGTTGTTTATGTTCAACATTAGTTTATTTTGGTTTATAGCCATGCATTTTTAGTTAGAAATTAGTCATGTATGTGCTATACTTTTACCAGTGTTTGGGATGATGCTTTCGGAGCTATCAACCTTGCTTTAAAATGAAACCTGTAACTTTTTGTGACATTTTGATCTTGAGAATTCACACTTCAAAATGGCAATCATTTGCCTGCTCATAGCGTGATGGTTAATGTTAAAACTTAAAATTAAAATTGACCATTTGTAATGGCTGTCAAATTCATTTTATATTATTACTCTGCCTATATAACATTCTACTTATCATTGTTGTATTGTGAAAATATGCTAATTATAACTATAAAAATTAGACTAATTTGTTTAATAACTTTATTTAGTATTTAATTCTAATCTTACGTATTTCTAAAGGGGGTTTCAGTTGGGGTTCCTGAAAAGAGTAGTCATTGGTTTGGTTTTTCTAATTTTGGGGGTGATTTGCATTATAATATTCAAAATTATATTGGGTATCAGAATATACTAATATTGTTAGTCATATTTGCATTATTTTTCAGGGACTTGTACCTGTACTCTTATACAAGGGTCTAACATTAAGCATCGTCGATGTATTTATGGTTGCATGTATTCAAGGGGTTTTAAGGGGTGACTGTATGTGTTTGCGGGTGTTTAACTGGTGTTGTGACATATTCAACACTAGTTCAATATATATAAATATATATATATATTTATTTAACCGTCTACACAGACCCGATCTGCTACATACAGTAATCGTTGTCAGGCCCGCAAAGACGTTGTCAGTCCCGGTTTCGGGACTGACAACGTTTCTTGTGTTATTTCGGTCTATTATTCAATGCTTATGATAAAGAATGATATTTCAAAAAAAAAATTTTGGGTCCGCTAGCGCGGTATAATATCAACTTATATACAAGTTTAGTTCAGGCATTTTCTGGGAGAGGGCCAGGCGTATTTGTGTAAAAACTTTTACTCTTACGTTCTCAAGCCCACCATATCATACCGACGTTCCCAAGCCCTAAACTTGGCAGCCACGTAAATGACGATAAGCGAAACACTTCTAGGAATAATACTTGTTGAACTAACATATTGCCTTTCTTTTAATACTTTTCATTTGGTCGAGTAATGCAAAATATTATTTTGAGACACTTGCTTCTAGATTCTTTGGAATACTATCCTTAACTATATTTCAAATAAATTAATGATGTAGAGCAATCTACTTATTTATATTATATCATGTTTACCTATCACTTAAAATCATATTTTGTATAAAACAGTGTTAGAATTTATGTCACGGCAAATATCTCGTCTATTGTATTAATGATTAGAAAATGGTAGGTATACAAGAAAATTATTAGATTATTTATTCTTAATAATGTGTCAAAATCAGCAAAAACAATTTTACATCAAATTATTCAGGTAAAGCAAAAAAAACTTAATATTTCAAATGGAAAGTAATTATTACATATTCTACACGAACTTATCTTTACAACCGTCTACCATACGTTGTTCTTAATTAATTTACCACGTAATACAATAATAAAACTGAGGCACACATTAATAGAAAATCTGTGTTGGAACCTGCATTCCCGAATTTCATGACGATTCTCTGTATCCAATAAATGATGTTTTCTTTTGTTAGAATTGCCGTTACTATTGAAATTATTTTTATTACTCCAAAGAATGACAGTCACAAAATGTTGATTATTGTTAAACCAGTTTAAAAATATTAACCTCCTATACCCAACTCTTAAACCGGAAATCGATTTAATTTTATGTGGGATCATTTTATATTTTTTTAGAATGGAAAGACTTATTCCTATGTCGAGTACTGCTTCACGTATTAAATTGCTAGGATGTACTTTAAAATATGCCAATACCATTAGGTACATATTCTTCATGTGCTGCAAGTTAATTTCTTGGTCTTAGCATTTTAGCACTAAAACTCCGTTTCTTCGTAAATTACGTTGAATTTTTGCCAATGTGCGAGTCTGTGTACCCTTTCTGGATATAAGGTTCGATACAATGCAGAAGCTTCAATAAGATTCCCATTGCATCTTATGTACGCTCTCAATATATCAATTTTTATCTTTATTACAATAATCATTATCACCAATTGTGTCACAAGATGAAAATAAACAATGCTAATTTACTGTCACTTCGATACGCTAGCAATAACAGGTAGTATAAGAAAGTATTGTGATGATGAAAATTTTCAACTTCGAGATTTTTGCAGATGTCAACGTTTTGAAGTCCAATGATACCGAAAAATTGGTGTTTGCAAAAATCTCTTTCTCTCTCTCTCTCTCTCTCTCTCTCTCATACGTTACGAGTATAAAAGTATTTAAAACTTAATTTTCAGTACCTTCGGTATAAAAAAATTTTAAAAATTAGCACCGAAAGTAACACTTTTATCGGATAGATTTTTTTGCAATATGTCGTAAATTATAAATTCTATATAGAGTGAGGAGGCGCGGGTTGGAATAAATTCATTTAAAATTATTGGTTTTGTTTTATGGAAAAACGCTCGGATAGGTCGATTTTTATTTTTAGCTGCGGTTTTTCTGATGGTAAATTGATGTACTAAGAGTGGTCCAAAAATAAGTTACGACCATCATTTTTTTTCAAATGGAAACAGGTATGTTTTTTATTTAATTTGTTAATTCTGAATCGAATTCTAAGTATGTTTCATGTACCATGTCCTATACCCAAACTCAATAGTTATCGAGAAATTATAACCGAAATACAACAAATTAAGCCGCAAACGTTAACTGCAGTGTTACGAGAAACTGATCTTTGGCTTGCCTATTATCAGGAAGTTAGTGGTTAATAGTTTGAACATTTAATTTGACTTGTTTTTCTGTTTTTTTTCAATAAATCGGTTGTTTTCATACTAGAGAGTGAAATAAATTTTGTAGGATACGGTCTGTTATTGATATGTTCAATTGTAAATTTCTCGATAACTGTTGAGTTGGGGTATAGGACATGGTACATGAAACATACTTAGAATTCGATGCAGAATTAACAAATTAAATAAAAAACATATGTTTCCATTTGAAAAAAAAATTGATGGTCGTAACGTATTTTTGGACTAGCCTTTGTACATCAATTTACCATCAGAAAAACCGCAGCTAAAAATAAAAATCGACCTATCCGAGCGTTTTTGCATAAAACAAAACCAAAAATTTTAAATGAATTTATTCCAACCCGCGCATCCTCACTGTATATTTATCAAGTCTACAAAGGTATTTAGAGCTGGATTTGGAATATTTTATTTGTACTAATGAAATTTCAAAATTTGAACCCGAAGTAACACTTTTACTCTTAGCGAGTAGCATTTTCTTTTAAATATCTCGCAAAGTATGCATTCTGCGGAGATTTATTAAGAGAACAGAAGTACTTATACCAGGATTTTGAATAATTTTTACATCAAAAAATTCTTAAAATTTGGACTTGAAATAACACACTTACTCACAGGTTTATGTTTCTGAGATAAAAGTATTTAAAACAATTTAGAACAATTTTATATAGTTTGAAACGCTCATACTTATAAAAAAAAAGCCGTGTGGTGGCCACACCTCATTAGTTAAACTGTTTAGGTTGTTAACGCGCTCAGTTAGTTATTCTATTACGCGGTAAATAAATGAAACAAGTATAACATGTGATATACTGTTGTAAAGATAAATTCCTGTCGTTTCAGAATAGGTAATAATACTGGGTATGTTCCATTTAAAATATGATTTTTTTTTTAAGTATTTGATGTTCAATAGTTTTTCCGATTTTGACACATTATTAAAAAATTATCCAACTTTATTATACATAATTCCTCAATCATTCATACAATAGCCGCGATATTTGCTGTGACACATAAAATCTAACACACTAATTAAGCAATAAATTTTAACTTGTATTTAAAAATGCCCTTTAAACAAAGTAAAAAAAAACATTGTGTACTTTATTTACAAGCGCAAGATTATTTAAGAATGTCAACATGGCTAATATAGTATTGCAGTTATAGTATTATTTACCAAAAATAGAGAACTTTTATGTATGGTTGAAATAAGGAATTCCACGTTCAACAAGGTCAGACCTTCTTGGAATCAAAAGAAATAGTATAAACAGTAAGGTTTGAAAATTTTATCAACGAATTAATGGAAACTTTAGTTTTCATCGCTCTGCTAACATAGATTATATATTACAACTATATTATTATAATGGACTAATTATTTAAAATCGAAACTTTTCCATCTCGTCTTTGCTGACAGATGCTTTAAATAAATGGAAAGCAAAGCTTTTTAATAATGAACTACTTATATTATAATTTGAACCCAAGAGTTGAAATTGCATATATGTATAACTTTTGTAGAGCGAATTACTCCCTTGTGTAAATGCTGACCTTTTCATACCTTTTACTATTATAATAGCTATCTATTTTGTCTACCTCATTCTCCACTTAATTTTTTAATTGTCAAACGACAACTATGATTACTCCTGAATGTGGATACTGTTGATTTTTAGAGTACCTAAATAACACGTTGTTTGACCAGTGTGGCATACTGGCCAGTGAGTTAATGGCGTATTTAATAATAAAGACTCTAATAATAACAATAATAGTATATTAAATTCACCCAATTCGAAATGCTTTATTTCTTGACACTTATTTTCTTTTTTTATTCAGCTAGCGAATTTGACGGATTTCAATCGTCGATTTAATATTATAACGTACTTTCAGATTTGTTCAAAGTTGTTTCTTTTCAAAAGTTTGATTTTTTAAATACGGAATCATTAGCATACAAGCTATTGTTGTAATGGGAGTTAATAAATTAAATATTTGAATAAATGCTTTACTAATCCCTAAAATTGATTATATAAAATGTAAACAGAAAGCAAGCAAATCTCTTAGTTTTGATAAATCAGCTGTTCTACCAAGGTTATTAAAGAGAACCGGACTTGTTTCTTCTTTCTCAACTAATAAATAAGAATTTTATTATATATACAAAGCAACAACTATCGCCGACCTAAGTTGTTTTGTATTGTTTGTTATTTTATCAAATAAATCATTTTCGTCTACTGATATAATACTTTACTTATCTATAACTACATGGGTATCGGTTACATGGTGTAAGTGGAAGAAATTGTGTCCCTTCAGATGGCACAAATAATTTGTTTTCTGGCGGATTATTTAAGTATAATTAGAGTTACAGGTATATTTTTCGAATAATATATCTCTGTTTACAATTACTATAGTTGGTCTTAAAGTAGTCTGCAGTAAATAATTCCAAGATTATTTGAAGAATATTAATTTAGAATTGTGACTCTTCTAATCTCAGCCAAATAAACTAGTATAAAGAAATAATAAAAGTAATAGAATTATTAGCATACTCGAAAAAACACTAATGGAAGATATACACATTTCTTTACTTTTTGTTTGATATATTTAAAAGAATATAGATATCTAAAGAAAGTGAAACAACCAAAAATAAAGACAAATATCTCAATTACCTTTAACACAATTTATTTTAAAAAATTCTATTTTAAAATCTTACTTTCCCCTTATTCTTAAAACATCTTAAATAAATTTAAGCTGAATTTCATAGCACGACCGGGACTATCAAATTACGTTGTTAATGAAGTATACTTGGCAATGCTGTCGGGAATGACAAGGTCTGATAAATGTCGCTTTTTTACACACTGGGACTGGAAAGACGGTGGAATCGTTGGGTCTAAAAACGTCGATTGAATGACAACTCGTGTGTTATACACTGGGATTGACTCGGTAGCATGAATATAGCGGGCCTGGTTACGTCGGTTGAATATATATATATATATATATATATAAAAGGAATTATCGCGGATACATGAAATACAAAAAAGAGAAAAATATTGGGTAAATTTCGCTGTTGAGCAACCGTAGACACGTGTTTCTGACTCATTGGTCGTCATCGGTACGGTGTAGCCAAGGAATAAGGTGGGATAACCTTGGAGATGTATGCTAATCGGAAGACCATCAGGAGACAGACCACCATTTGTAGCTTCAGTTAGAAGATCCTCAGTTTTGAGGACAACAACTAACGTCGCCACGAGGAAGACAATGTCAACCCGCGTGCCATCCGAGAGCCCAGGAAAGATAAATAAAAGGAATTATCGCGGATACATGAAATACAAAAAAGAGAAAAATATTGGGTAAATTCCGCTGTTGAGCAACCGTAGACACGTGTTTCTGAC
Source organism: Amphimallon solstitiale (assembly GCA_963170755.1). Taxonomy (NCBI): domain Eukaryota; kingdom Metazoa; phylum Arthropoda; class Insecta; order Coleoptera; family Scarabaeidae; genus Amphimallon; species Amphimallon solstitiale. The sequence continues at coordinate 9,360,028 of OY720677.1, forward strand.
TCATTGGTCGTCATCGGTACGGTGTAGCCAAGGAATAAGGTGGGATAACCTTGGAGATGTATGCTAATCGGAAGACCATCAGGAAACAGACCACCATTTGTAGCTTCAGTTAGAAGATCCTCAGTTTTGAGGACAACAACTAACGTCGCCACGAGGAAGACAATGTCAACCCGCGTGCCATCCGAGAGCCCAGGAAAGATAACGACGTTAGTTGTTGTCCTCAAAACTGAGGATCTTCTAACTGAAGCTACAAATGGTGGTCTGTTTCCTGATGGTCTTCCGATTAGCATACATCTCCAAGGTTATCCCACCTTATTCCTTGGCTACACCGTACCGATGACGACCAATGAGTCAGAAACACGTGTCTACGGTTGCTCAACAGCGGAATTTACCCAATATTTTTCTCTTTTTTGTATTTCATGTATCCGCGATAATTCCTTTTATTTATCTTTCCTGGGTTCTCGGATGGCACGCGGGTTGACATTGTCTTCCTCGTGGCGACGTTAGTTGTTGTCCTCAAAACTGAGGATCTTCTAACTGAAGCTACAAATGGTGGTCTGTCTCCTGATGGTCTTCCGATTAGCATACATCTCCAAGGTTATCCCACCTTATTCCTTGGCTACACCGTATTTTATAAAATAAAATCCGTACCTTTATGTACTACAAGAACATGTGTGACCAGACGGCTTAATAATAATAATAATACTTTATTGTGTACCCAACGGTAAAAAAGAACAGAAAGGGGAACACTTTAATTTACAGCAAAAGTGCGAATAACTAACAATATAATAAAATAAATTACACATAAAACATTAATTTAAGTTTGAGCTACAAAAAAATATCATTAAGTACTTGTTTCCATTACGGCACATTTGATGTAGTGGGCTCCTCAGTATGACATTTTTCCTGCACGTGGAAGTAAAAAACGTAAATTGACTTCTGGCAAAAATCCGTGGCACGCTTAAATGAAGCAAACCCGACAGATAGGTACAGCCAGTCCTATTATGCACTAAACCATGTAAAAAGTTGGCACTACCAATCTCACGACGTGTGTCCAGTAAAACGAAATTATGCTCTTCCAACAAAACTGCATGGTCAGTATTACTACAGTTATAAACTCCACTGGCCTTAAAACTCAATAACTTTAAAATTGATCTCTGGATGCTCTCCTATTTCAATTTATAGTAGGCAAAATGCCTACTGTTTCTAAGAATCAAACTAAGTGTACTAGAGGCAGAGTGCATACATTAGTAATATGTTTGGTGAAGGATAAATGTTGATCAAATAGAACCCCCAAATCCTTTATCTCCTGCACGCTGGCCAATACCAGTCCCCCAATGCTATAATCGAAGTTAGTGAGTTCCATTCTTCAAGAATACCTCATAACACGACATTTATTGATATTAAGTGCCATCTCATTGAGCTGACACCATTCATAGAGAGTATCTAAATCACACAAGAAAGCGATTCCAAGAGGTCATTAATAAATAGTATAAAAAGCAGAGGGTCCAACACGTAATAATATCATTGTAAAAATACTATAGGTGGGTCTATACCAAAAATGAATTGAGCAACTCTACACAGATTCTTGAAACTCATTAATTTCAAGTAAGTGTTATTCAAAAACTAATTAGGTATATTACCATATGTTCATATACATGTTATATATGAGATATGTCAAACGTGTTAAGAAACCTTTACTAATAGAAAAAGATGAAAATATCAGGTGGGAAGATGAAACGGTACAGATTATGATGGTCGTCCAATATTTAATTAGATGAAAAATACTTGAATGAAAAACACAAAAACGAAAAAGTTTGGATTGCCAAACAAGTATAATGAGTGCACGATAAGCTTGTGTTGCAAGCCTATCGACAGGATTAAAAAGCCCTACTGGTAAAGAGAGACAATTAATAATACTTCATATGGGATCTGAATTGACATATCTAGGAGAAGGACTATTGATTCATGAAATAAACGGTAACATTTTTGAAGAATGTTTCAACAAATACTGCCTAAGTTCGAAAAAGCAGCTGCACATAAAACCGTCTTAAAGTTACCTCCATATCACTGCCAGCTCAATCCGATTGAAATAATTTAGGCCCAAATAGAAGGTGAGGTTTCTTCAAAAAATGCCACTCTCAAAACATCACTTGCACGAAATCTTTTAACAGAAGCAATTCAATAAGAACCTTAATTGGAAAAATTGTGCCGACCACGTATTACAGTATCAAAGAGAATGTGACGCATAGATGGATTAATGGATGATTGTGGAACTTTTTATTATTTGTGTCTGAAACAGTGACAGTGAAAGTGAAAAAAATCAGCACTTTACCTTTCTTAAGAATGTAAATAATAAACCTTGGAAGTGTAATCAGTAAAATTGATAGATTGAACTACTAGCAATGTTTTTAAATCATATCTTAAAAATTAATTATAAATGTGTCTACAGATATATTAATATTATTATGACCGCTAACTGATTCTTTTAGGTTATAGAACAGTTTTTAACATGCTTTTATTGTTTGATCATATACCTTAACGTTTCCATCATGTCAATGTATTTATTGAAAGGAAACATATATTATTTTATTATTAAATTGAAAATAGGTTACAGTTCTGAGTGCCACTAGCAAACCGTTTAATTGGAAAATTAAAGCGTAAAGTGCCACTCAATAATTCTGAGGCATTCATTGTGTATCGAAATATTATCTATCACTTAAAATTATAAACTGAAATAAATTGCGTTTCCAACAATATTATTGTTAATAATTTATTGACAAATCTATTAGTATTTCCATTGTTCAAATAGCAAGGAATTGTAAATAACTTCTTATAATAACTACTTAGAATGATTAACTAAATTTATGATCGCTCGCCGCATGCAAGCTAAACATTTACTACCCGCAACACGTATACACGAACAGTAATACAAAGCTTTTAGAACAATATGTTTTACTCAAACGACGGCATACTGTCTGCATACTATCCGGTGCATATACTCTTGAAATATTGTGGGCTTGCTTCGTATACGTTTACTGGACCACCGCGATGTAGAACTTTCAAGTACCGAAGATTTTATTACATTTTTTGTACTCTAGTGCATGCACTTCTAGTCTGGTATTTCTTTAGTAAAAAATTTCTTTTCGAAATTTCCATCGTTATTTCAAATTCAATTATGATTCAAGCGGCCTATTTAGTGGTTGTTTTAACTGGATGGTCTGTCTTTTATCTACGCATAATATTTAACAACTTCTACAATTCGAAAATGCTGCTGACTTTGGAGCACTTGTATAAAATTGATCTTGTCTTAACAAGAATGCAAATACAATTACCCTATCGTCAAATGCAATACATTACATTGCTAATTTTATGTGTATCATTTCTCTCTACAGTCTTCAGTTTGGTAACTATTTTCATCAAACCTATTAACAATTTTCAAACCATTGAATTTTCGAAGATCACACAATTAGTATTTCTATTCGACGATTTTATCCAAGTTTTAATCATTATGGATTTCTGTATAATTATGATACTCTATAAATATATATTAGAAGGTCTATCGAAAGCATTGTTGAAACAAGTTGTTCCTAAATTAACCATCAACATTGTAAGTACTTTCCAACAAATTGCAGCCAAATCAACATTAATGAAAATGTTACAAATTCATCAAGAACTCTGCAACACATTGAAAGTGTTCAAAAGTTGTTCAATATTAATTGCACTCATAATCGCAAATGGTTTTGCGTATATAACTCTCCAGATTTGTCTTGTCATTTATACCCTATCAACTAATTACATAAACACGATTCATGTATGGTATATTGGCTGTACTATATGCCATCACTTATTCAAAATTATAATAATATCGATAACAGCACAGCTTTGCCAAAACAAAGTGAGTTCTATAATTTGCTAATCTCGTATTTTTCAAATATTTTGTATTTTAGGAAATCGTTTTTAAATCCACTGCACAGAAGTTAGCCATGAATAGCAATAGACAGAAATGTTACTATAAAGAGGTATGTATACCATGACAATCCTTTGTCATAGTTAATATTAAGATTGCCCTCTATACAAATATTGTGTAATATACAGCAAACATTTGTTATAAATACCACTTTTTGAAAGTCATATCTTACTGTCTTCTCTGTCAACAAACACCGAAACTTTTCTTTCAGTTCCTTCATCTGCAAGCAACTAGGGGGTCATTAGCCACCTGTTGAGGATAGTCTGACTTTCCAAGCATATATTTGTATTATCTATAAGTAGGTATTGGCTATAATAATATTTCATTTATAATATTTTACGTACCTTACTAATGAATATGTTGCAATAGTGCTTGTATTCCTGAATGTCTCCATATAAAGGGATCATAAGCAGATCCTTCATTTTAATATTTTCAAATTTCAATCGCATATCTAAGATATAAACATTATTTGTTAAGGAAATTAAAATTTAAATATTACAACTTGAACATTCTTCAAATGGTAACCTTTGCTGTTCATATAATTATGCTCTTCTTCTCTTGTTGCTATTATTGAAATATTTGTGCAATTACTAACACCTATAACTCCAGAAAATTGTGATAAATCTTGCTCTTACATGATTAATTTCGTGGATAGTAGGGAAAATTTAAACCACTCATGCCCTAACGCATTAACCACAGCACTATACTCCGATCTTATCAACTTACTGTCCGTTTTTTTGCAATGCTCTTAAATATTAATTCGAATATTACTCGTTTATTTTCAACAATAAAATGAAAATTTAACAATTCTCCCTAGCTAGCTCTTAGAGACATAAGTATGCAGTGTTTTGTTATCTCAGGAACGATTTAGGTAGGTACAGTTCAACACATACCTATAAGTTGGGCGGTGATCGACGCAGTTCAAGAAGAGAGAGAATGCACGATAGAAATGGATACATCTGTAACAAATGCATGCGTTACTACCACTCTCCCCCTTGTCCTTTGCGCACACGACCTTCACCGCTCAAGTAATATGTGCTGAGCTGTACAATGGTAATAACTTCAAAACTAATTCAATATCGACAAATCAGTTGCAAATATTTAAATATTGCCGTTTCTACAAAATAACACAGTATATATTAAACGTGGAGGAGGAGCGAGAGGAAATCCTGGGAGTGTAAAAATTCAAGCATGATAGGGGATGTGGGCAATCAATTGTTCCATTACATAGCTTCCATATGAAGCGAGCACCATGAAGCTCTCGGCGATACCGCAGTGATTGGAGGCCATGTGCTTGCAGCAAGAGATTGTAATCGATGCCACGTTCCGGATAAATTCCCATATCCTTGAAAGATAAGTATTTCAGAAATCGCCGCTGCACTCTCTCAATGGCTGGTTGTAGATATATGTACTGAGGTGACCATACTTGTGATGCATATTCCAGCTTACTGACTACAAAACTAAAATACAAAGCCTTCAGAAGCAGTGGATTTTTAAAAAACTTACAACTGCGCAAAACAAAGCCCTACGCCTTTGAAGCCGAATTGCAAATGAAATATATATGACTGGAAAAGTTCAAATGTGTGTCAAAGAACACGCCAAGGTCCTTTATGCTGTCCACCCGCCTAAGCCGGTTGTCCTCAATAGAATAGGTAGATGGTATATTATTATTTTTGCGAGAGTAAGACATATAACAACACTTACTTACATTCAGTTTCAAATTGAAGTTGGAACACCAAGTCGATATACGATTCAAGTTTTCTTGAAGACGAAGTACATCGTTCCAAGTTCGTATAGAGCAGTAGATCTTTATATCATCCGCATATGCGAGGACATTGTCCTCCCAAGTTAGAACCCTGTGGCACACCGGATGAGGGAGTAAACTGAAATGACCTAAATCCATTGTAAAAGACATAGTTGCGCCTATTTGTCAAACATGAATGCAGAAGTTTGAGCAGGGACGGGCTGAATCCAATTGCTGCGAGCTTTTCCAGAAGGATACCATGATCTATCGTGTCAAACGCGCGTCTAAAGTCAGTGTAGATTACGTCTTTAAGAACCTTTTCTATTATCGTCTTCTTTCCTTCTTCTTTTACTAGACCCCAAAATTGTCCACTTGTCGACCCGCTTAGTGAGGGCTTCCCCCGCCGGCCGAGATACTGGTAGCTTCGTTAATCGCCGTAGTTCCACTAACAAAATCACCTACTCTTTTTCTGTAGGCACTATTTCAACTTTCAAGAAGGACATAGATTAATATTTACACATTTAAGATTTATTAATATAAATCGGAAATCTTTTATTACTTTTATGGTCCAAGATGCTGTCGACCGCTTCGCCTGAAAAGTCCCCGCCGACTTTCATACCTTGTTTCGGTCTCAGGGTCGCACCTGCTACCCCCTTGTCTCTTCACTTCCAGTTTCCACACACTTACGCGTTCAAACAGTGATATAAAAACAAGGCGCCACATTTCCTACTCGTAAGAAATTATACTGCGCACGTATTCTAAAATTTAATACAAATATTTTCTAAGCTAGACAATGCGTAGCATATACAGGGGTTGGTATACATGCAAACAAACAACTTAAAGAAATTAATAGTCACTGTCTAGCAGGAATGTCAGTAAAAAAGTATTTTTTACTCGTGTTTATAAATACAAAATATTTAAATTTTACTATACCGTTACAACTACTAACTTCCATTATACAACTAGGGCAGTTGGCCGCGAAACAAACTCCAATTCTTCTTTGATATAAACCCGTAGCAATATATCTCACTATTGTAGTGAACCACTCGCATCTCTTAAGGGGGGGTTTTACTTGATCGGCGTATGCCACAAAATGGTCAAATTCAACGCAAAAAATCGCAAAAATCAAGGCACTTGAAAAAGTTCCCGCTACGTGAACGAAATAACGAATATTTGTTCTAGCGACTGACGATTAAAATTTGCAATTATATTAAAAAATAGTTAAAATACAGCACTTTGAATTTTTTTCGTTTTATAGCGATATAAAGCTTACTCTGTTTAAAAAGTACTTTTTTGAATCGTGAGTACCTAGATATTTTTATTCTGAACTCGACAATGTATTTACTTTACTTTCAAAATAACCCTGGTCTCCAAAAAATTACTTTGAAACCAATGAGAATGATCACAAAGTCCGCACTGATAAATGGCAAATAGGCAACACACAATTCAACCTCTTACTCACATTTTCGTAATGTCTAAGACCAGCTATATGGAAGGTATACCTGGTCGACTGTATTAAGCCGAACATCATATAAACGGAGAGATCTTCACCTTTTTTTTTATTACCTTAGGTAAACCAATGCTTCAAATTTAACTTGTTACTTAATTGCTGGAGGTGATATTTTGCTTTAGGTGTTGAAGGTTTTTAATCTTAATAATATGAGCAATGTTGTAGTCAACAAGTTGTATTCATTATTTCATACATAAGTTTGAGTATACATTAAACATATTTGTAAAAGAAAATACGTGCGGTTGATATATACAAGCAAATTTTAATATATTTCAGATATTTGTGGGTGTTCATTTATGATTGATTACGTGATAACATTGATGTGTCTACTTTATTAGACTCTTTTTCTGTTCCTTGATATTTTTCTCGCTTTCAAGATGTATTTTATTTTTCAAGGACAAGGTTTCGGCTTTACGGAATTTCAGAAATGCAGTTTTCTTCGGCAATAAATATACATTATTATTATTAATTATGAAGTTGCACGACTTATTGTTATTTTTAACTTTACATGTTGAAGCTTTTTAATAATATGAACAATGTTTGTAGAAAACTAAAATCTGACAAAAACAACTTTATGTCATTGTAAGATACGAAATTTAGAGATTTTCCGGACTCTTCAAACTAAGATGCATTGGTTTTAGACAGCAAGTTACACAAATTTCAGTTTTCCAGATGGTAAAAGCATTTATTTAAATATCTGAGTTTGTTGTGCCTTCATGTTTTTGTTTCATTTATACTTTGTATTTTGACCACAGGACAGTTTTCAGATTTTTTTTTTGTATATGTGAATAAGTAAAAGAGCATGGGCCAAACGAGCGCATAAGCCTAATTACAGGAGTTTATCAGGAGTGTTTTGTTTAATTTGTGCAAAATATGGTGAATCTAAAGATCACGTATGCTACAAAAATTAGTCTTCGTCGTCAACAGCCATGGAGTCGCCAATTATTCCGGAAGGTTTTCGACATTCTGGTGAAATGCACGGTGTAATTTATGGTAGATTAAGGGGACGGTAATAGCAGCGTTCTTAGCAAACTACGTGAAACGGCTCCTTACGGTCCCTAAAAAATTATTGAAAAAATTGAGTTCCGAAATCATATATTACGTAATTATATAAATAAAATTACGGACTGTTTACTTAGATTCAGAGCGGCCTTGACAAAAGCAATTGAACATTACAAAAGTTCGAACATAATAATAACAAACCAGATTGTGAAACTGCAACGTCACATTATAAATGGATCAAGACATAATTTTGGTGAATACTCGGATTGTGCTTCTTACTTTTGTCAAGGATCTAATGAAGGTGAGATCAATATGTTTGAAAAATTTCAGAATTTTAATATGTATGATAACTTTATTAACGCTTTAAGTCAGCTCAGCCTAATAGTAGATCTTTAATAGGAAACGTAGTTGCCAACATTGTAGAATCTTTTAATTCAGTCATTGCAAAATTTGTAGGAAGTAAAAAGATTGTATTATATTCAACGTAATTCTTACAGTGCACGTTGCAAAGCGGCAGCAGTTTCATTTAATCGTAAGGGCAAATATCACTCAAAGCTTCAGACCAAATATGGATGTATACGACAGTGTGTGAAAAAAATGGTATGAGAAGAAAAATTTTTTATAGGAAACAAAAAATACATTCAGGAACTAGGGACGATCGCGACTATGGGCCGGAGGCAAATGCATATTTTATTGAAGATATAAATAATCATAACAATACCAGTGTCCACTGTGAAGAATATAATTTTCAATAATTTAAAACATGTGCTATTTAGAGAAAATAAATGTTTACATTTTGTAAGAAACACCAGCACTGTTTTTTTAGCAGATTTTAGTTTTCTCTAAAACATTACTCATATTATTACAAAGCTCAACATGTAAAGTAAATACAAATCATGGTGAGAAATAATAAGAAGTACAACTTAAATAATTGTTAATCATAAATAATAATAATAATGTTATATATTTATTGCAAAATAAAACTTAATATCTAATTAATTTCGGCAAATATCATTAAAATAATTACAAATTACATAAATCGGGAGTCTTAATAAAACTAAATAAATACAAGCCAGGAGAATACTCAGAAACATCAGAAACAAATTTCGAAGAAAGTAGCCGCACCAATATTGTCATGCAATAAATGCAGGAGGCAAATATCCCAAATTTATTTGCTTTCCAGTTGACCAGGCATATCCCTTCATATTGCTAGCCGGTATCTGCATCGTGTAAAAGATGCAGGCATTTTAAACTCCGTAAATATATTCAATTTATTTCAGGCAACCCGACATACGCCGTTCGGGAATTTTTCTTAAGGGGGGGTTTTACTTGATCGGCGTAAGCCACAAAATGGTCAATTTTAACGCAAAAAATCGCAAAAATTAAGGCACTTGAAAAAGATGCCGCTGCATGAGCGAAATATCCTATATTTGTTCTAGTGACTCACGATTAAAATTTGCAATTATATTAAAAAATAGTTAAAATACATCACTTTGAATTTTTTTCGTTTTATAGCGATATAAAGCTTACTCTGCTTAAAAAGTACTTTTTTGAATCGTGAGTACCTAGATATTTTTATTCTAAACACGACAATGTATTTACTTTACTTTCAAAATAACCCTGGTCTACACAGATAAAAATCCGTTTTGATTTCTCTAATAAATATTTGTTTGGAAATTATTTATTTAAACTAAATAAAATTTAGTTGAATTGAACATACTTTGTTCAACTGGAAGAAATTGATTTATTTGAAACAAGTCTGCTGTTTGTTTGACGATTACAAGTTTGATTTAAATAAATATTTATTTGTACTCTTCAATCGAAATCTCAATGTTTTGGGTCAAATATCTGTTTATTTGAAGCAAATAAGTGGTGTTTTGAAATGCTGAGTGGATGTTCAGCGCGTGCGTGGTATACAGTTTGCACGTAAACAGACGCCAATGTATTATGGCGTAGTGCGTGTGTTCCTTGTGTTTGCCCGAAATGGAAATAAAAGCATCATTGGAGAAGTGGAAGCTGCCTCATTTATGGCCTTTATTTCAAGGTAAGTGTGAATTATATGTCCAAACTGTTAACTTATAGGAACGTGTACATATTCTATCATAACTGGGTAATGGCTGCCCTTATACCTATATGTATTGGTGTCAAATTAACAGCTAATATTTAGTACCTACCGTTTCTTTTATTACTTAATAGTACCAAGCTATACAGCAATACTCTTATTCGGGAAAGCTTATCTATAACTTCATCTGAAATTCTAAAATCACGACATTATAATTTTCTTTCAAACATTTATTAATATAACACAAATTACATCTATATATTATATACGTAAAGGTATAATACATATATGTGGGATGGGTCAAGGACATGTCGCCAGCATGACGAGATGGTTCGGGTGTAAACACGCTCAAAAATGCAAATTAAAAATTCAATACAAGTTAACATAATATAATTTCTTTATTTGTTTGCTAAAGTCCTTAGGCTAAAACGGTTTTATCCCATTTCAAGTATGGGAATTACCGTGAGGAATGTATACATACATTTGAAGTTTACTTATAGATGTATATTTGTGGCATATTAATATACTGCTTGGTGTGCGTATTGCTCATGCATTTTCCAGTTTCGTTTTTAAATATATATTATATTATAGTCTTTATTTCAAATATACTTAATTATTTCAGTAATGACAGTGACTTGAATAATAGTTATTTATTGTGTATTATGTTTCTTGTTAGGCATTTAAAACACGAAAGGAAAGGGGCATGTAGGCATAATGTTAGCTCTATAGTATTTACACTTTGCTCGAGTGTTCTAAAGGCCACATGACGCAAATGCAATGCAAATTTTATCCAAGACATTAACATTTTACAATATTGATGAATACTGGCAAGTTTGACGTTGGTCACATAAATACTAAAGCTCGGTTAATATCTGATGCCACTCAGGATGCGCGAGGCGTGGCTAGAATATGTATCATGTGCGTTAAAAACATAGGTATCGAAAGCAATACACTACGATAGACAAAGTGCAATACATTTATATACCGACTAATGTTTTCAAGTCGGTCTTTAACTTTTCATATGTAGCGAAATCTATATCTCTCACGTTTCATGCTGCGTTCTCCTTTTTTGTCTTAAATTTGTCATCCACGCAAGTGCCATCAGGTCTTAATCGAGCTGTACATCAAATGAAAGGGCGTCTAAGAGACTGTAAACTGACAGAACATTTGTAGTGTAAGTATGGGGTGATTAATTTTCTTATTTTAAATTGTGATATATGGTTTTTCTTATTTATTTTAAAGACATTATTTTGGTAAAACTTTACATATTTATTTCTTTTATTTATACATTTGTTATTACTTTTATATTAGAAAAAGTCCCCACGATTTGAAATAAGATAATCCAACTCAACCCAAAATTCACTGATATATGCATGTATAACAATTTATAGTCGCCTAAAAGCCATACTATTTGATACTTTATTTATTAAAACTGGACAATAAGTAACGTTTCGAAAATTTAAAAATTCGCCCGATATATATGAACATCAACAATTTAGCAGTTAGTTTGAAGTTTTGATTGAAAAAACTTCTAAAAGAATTTTCATGTCCTGAATGAAAAGTACCACATAAAAATGATTGTTTTTTTTTTGTATTTTTTCCAGGACATAAAATTGATGAAGTCGAAGTTCTAAATGGTCTTGATATGAACGAACTAGATTTTTTTAGCAATCATTCCATCATTCCATCATCTATCAACTTATTGTAAGTTTCTTTTTTATTTTTGTTACCTTTTAGGTTGTAATTTTGAGTTTGATGGAAATAAACACTATTATTATTATTATTATTATTATATTAAAGGTGACAAGATCAGACTAAAGAGGGGCCTAGCGGAGCTAAGAAAGGCATTAAGAAATATTCACTTTGTTAGTCATGCTGTGTTCAAATCTGTTTGACATATTGTAATTTTTTTTATTATCAATTTATCAACAAAATAGTTACTCATTATCAGTTTTGTGACAGAAGGTCAAAATTTTTAACTGTGTTCTATATTTTAGAAATATTTTCAGCAATTTTGACATTCTGTTTTTTCCATTTAGTTACATGGACTCAGCCCTGATAATGAACCTGCGACAAAGAAAGTTAAACTAAGTTGTTCACCAATGACAGAAGATGAAGGAAAATCGAAAGAAGAATATATAATTGATATCGAGGAGTCATCTGCCAGCATTGCTAACAAAGATTTAATTATTATTATTATATTATATTATTTAAGCCAGGTTTAGTTATATATTTGAATAACGAGGTACTTCCGCATTTTGAAAAGATAAAAACTGTAGTTTAAAACGAAAATAAAATTAATTTTGTGGTATTAATATTACACGCTGCGAGCCTTATCATTGTACATAAGGCTCGAGCATTTGAAATTCGTGATAATAACGACAATCCACATGTATTTTCATATCAGTCTTTGGAAAGTCCGTATTTACTTAGTGTTCATTAGTCATTACTACTCATTACACACGAGATGGAAAATCTGTTATTTAAGTTATCAATAAATAAGCGCTCATTTGTTGTTTTTTATGTTTGTCGGTTATAAGAAATATTATTGTGTTATTTTATACTTGTTAAAACAGAAACATTTGTTAATTTTTTACTTTCATAATAAAATATATTCACCAATAATATAACTTTTAATTTTTAGAGTTAATAATGATACGGCAATTTACCCACGATCTTCAGTATATTAACAAGTCCCATCACTTTATAAATGAAATCTCTCACTTCTCTTTTAACTCACTGTATATATATTTATTGATGCCAAACAAATAAGAAATAAACGAGGAAATAAATATATATTTCGTTCGAATAAATTGTGGATTTGATTCAAACAATGCAACCGTTGAATCGCAACCACGATGATAACTAGAACCAAACAAATATTAGTTTGTTTTGAATACTAAATACTACGCACTAAGTAGATTGGATCAAATAAATATATATTTGAGTTGACTAAAAATAGAAACGCTGAACCGAATAAATCATGTATTTGTTTCAAAAATTGAATTTGTTTGGCTCATATCAAAACAATATTTGTTTAGATCAACTCCAAATTTTTTTGATTCAAATGATTTTTTTTATCTGTGTACAAAAAATGACTTTGAAACCAATGAGAATGATCACAAATTCCGTACTGATAAATGGCAGTTAGGCAACACACAATTCAATGTCTAAGACCAGGGATATGGAAGGTATACCTGATCAACTGTATTAAGCCGAACATCAAATAAAGAGATATTGTATTCAACTTCTTTTATTACCTTAGGTACCTTAGGTAAATGAATGTTTCATTCAGAAATCGGCTTTATTTTGTAAATGATATTTGCGAAAATGTATTCGATATTAATTCTTAGTCTGGAATAAATATATGTTGTTATTATTATTATGAAATTTTACTTGTTACTTACTTTCTGGCGGTAATATGTATTTACTTTAGATGTTGAAGGTTTTTAATCTTAATAATATGAGTAATGTGTGCCTGTTTTTTCTTAATAAAGTGTAAATACCTATATATTATATATGTATTATAATAAGCAGATGTTTTGGATTATTGAATATTATATTCTTCCCAATCGGCATTGATAGCGTTGAATTAAATTATAAAATATTTTGTCAGAGGTAAGATTCGAACTAACTTTTATCACCAAATAAAGAAAGTCGTATTCATTTTTTCATAGATACATGGGGTTGTTATATGCGTAAGCGTAAAAAACAAATTTTGTTTAATTTCTGCAAAATTTGGTAGGTAAATCTAAAGATCACGTATGCTACAAAAATTTGTCTTCGTCGTCAACAGCCGTGAAGTCGACAATTATTGCGGAAGGTTTTCGACATTCTCGTGAAATGCACTATGTAATTTATGGTAGATTAATATGGGACGGTAATAGCAGCGTTCTTAGCAAACTACGTGAAACGGCTCCTTACGGTCCCTAAAAAATTATTGAAAAAATTGAGTTCCGAAATCATATATTACGTAATTATATAAATAAAATTACGAACTGTTTACATAGATTCAGAGCGGCCGTGACAAAAGCAATTGAACATTACAAAAGTTCGAACTTAACAATAACAAACCAGATAGTGAAACTGCAGCGTGACATTAAAAATGGATCAAGACATATTTTTGGTGAATACTCGAATTGTGCTTCTTACTTTTGTGAAGGATCAAAAGAAGACGAGATCAATATGTTTGAAAAATTTCATAATTTTGATATGCATGATGACTTTATTAACGCTTTAAGTCGGCTCAGCCTAATAGTAGATCTTTAATAGGAAACGTAGAGGCCAACATTGTAGAATCTATTAATTCAGTCATTGTAAAATTTGTAGGTGATAAAAGATTGTATTATATTCAACGTAATTCTTACAGTGCACTTTGCAAAGCGGCAGCAGTTTCATTTTATTGTAAGGGCAAATATCAATCAAAGCTTCAGACCAAATATGGATGTATACGACAGTGCCTGAAAAAAAAACGGTACCTATGAGGAGAAGACATTTTATAAGAAATAAAAAACACATTCAGGAACTACGGACGATCGCGACTATGGGCCGGAGGCAAATACATATTTTATTGGGGATATAAATAATCAAAAGTACGAAGAAGAAAAATACATTTTTGAAGAATTAACAGCATCAAATTTGGGCAATATAATGAAATTGAGGAGAACCACATTTACGGCCAATACTGTGAAGCTTTTATTATATCAGGAATGTATAGGGACAATAGGTACGGTAATGAAAAAGAAGAGCAAGCTGTAAAAGCTTTTGAATGTTTGGCAGATCTAAAAGACGAGTCTTGTGGTCTTTTCATTCAACCTGTATATAGATTTTTAGCGGCATCTTCGGACGGAATAATTTCAAATCAATCTAAACGCGGTTATTGAAGTAAAGTTTCCATTCAAGGCTCGCGAAGCGTCTCCATTTGAAGCTACGGGAAAAAAATTACATTTTTAGAAATTAGGAACAGCGAATTACATTTAAAATCTAGGTACCATTACATGTACCAAATATAGGGACAGTTAAACATAGCTCAGAAAGATGTATGTTACTTCATAGTCTGGATTCCGAAGGATACTTGGTATGAGACTATACACAGAGATGAAGAACTGGCCAGAAATGATAATTAAGTTAGAGTAATTTTATTTTCTCGCTTTATTACCTGAAATTATTGATGCTCGTATTTTGAGTGATCTTGAAATTAGAGACATCAAATTGGAGAATTAGTATGTACCTACGGATTGTGACACGTTTAGACAAAACGCTACTTGGCCATTCTTGTTTATTTTCTATACTGTATATATTTTTGTAAACATTTTTTTTATAAAAAACATGAATTACGTCTACTGGGAATACCATGAGAAAAAAAACGCGCTTTGCACTAAATGATTAGTTCGGAGTCCGCAGAGTTCGTATCTTACCCACGGTGAAATTTTTATATTTGATTTGGCTCACTAACAATACCAGTCTCGACTGTTAAGAATATAATTTTCAATAATTTAAAACATGTGATACTTAGAGAATATAAATTTTTACATTTTGTAGGAAACACCGGCACTGTTTTTTTATCAGATTTTAGTTTTCTCTAAAACATTACTCATATTATTACAAAGCATCCAAATGTAAAGTAAATACAAATCATGGTGAGAAATAATAAGAAGTACAACTTAAATAATTGTTAATCATAAATAATAATAATAAAGTTATATATTTATTGCAGAATAAAACTTAATATCCAATTAATTTCGGAAAATATCATTAAAATAATTACAAATTACATAAAACGGGAGTCTTAATAAAACTAAATAAATACAAGCCAGGAGAATATTCAGAAAGAGCAAAAACAAATTTCGAATAAAGTAGGCGCACCAATATTTTCATGCAATAAATGCAGTAGACAAATATCCCAAATTCATTTGCTTTCCAGTTGACCAGGTATCCTTTCATGTTGCTGGCCGGTACCTGCATCGTGTAGAAGATACAGGCATTTTAAACTCGGTAAATATATATTCAGTATATTTCAGGCAACCCGACATACGCCGTTCGAGAATTTTTCTTAAGGAAAGCCCACCCTTAAGGAAAGCCCACCCTTAAGGAAAGCCCACCCTTAAGTTTCTCCTATGTATATTATGCTGCCGCATTTCTTCAAATCAGTCTAAAGGTGCACGCACACTGAGGCGAGGCGAAGCGAAGCGAAGAGAAGCGCATTTATTACGCCTGATACAAATGCACGTGCGGGTACCCAGCACACTGAGGCGTCGCGTGCCGAAGCGTAGCTTACTTACATTTCTATAGGCGTAATAAATGCGCTTCGCTTCGCCTCGCCTCAGTGTGCGTGCACCTTTATTCGTTAGAGACAATTGCATTTATAGTTTGTATAAGTAACACTTAAACATAATTATTATAAATTGCAATGTAAAAAGTTGCCATAAAATCTTGATTGAATCGGCCTTTACTCGCTGGAACTCCATAATAATTAGGGTTAAAGTAAAATACAATTTACAACTAATTTCCAGTATAATCACACTTTATTTAAAAAATACGACGTTTCACTACGGTCTTCAGGTATTGCGTTACTACTAAATACATTCTACAAATTTATGATTTTTCCAACACATTTTCTACACACTTGTTCATTACCTAATTACTATAAATCTCGTAATGACTATATAATGTACTCTAAATATATTCTTAACAACTACCTACGTCTTTAACGCTACCAGTTTAAAAGCGGGGAATTATTTAGATCTATCTGGTCATTTAACAGTACATCTGAGTATTTAAGCTTATTTATATATAGGGTTTCAAGTAAATTTAATTTTAAACCTTTTTCTTGTCAATGTAGTATCTCAAATTCGTTATTGAAATTATGATTATTTTCTAGTAAGTGAATTGCATAATTTGAATCTGTCTTTTTATTACTAAAACTCTTAAAATGTTCGTTTATTCTTTTGTCAAAGCATCTCCCTGTTTGGCCTATATATGTTTTAGGGCAATCCATACATGTTCATTTATAGACTCCTGATTTTTTACCCTTGTTTATCTTTGATTTATTGTTTTTTTTATATTTCCCCAAAGAATTATTTGTTTTATATGCACAGTGTTCACAAAATTTGTGGTTTTTCTACCAGTGTTCGAAAAAAGGTGTGTTCCCGAACTATGAAACTGAAGACCAACAACAACAACAGTAGAGAAGCATATTTAGGTCAAACTGTAGGACTCAAAAAATTGCTTTCAGAAGAAAAGAAAACACAGTTTAGAAAAGGAGGAGTTTTAATCACCTATTTAAAGGTTGTTCATACTGAATTATTATATAAATTGAATTATATAGAGTTTCTTGTTTTGGATATCAATACGAGGGAAAAAGTAAACTCATTAATTAACAAAAAATTCATTAAACAAAAAAACAAATTAGAATATTTAAATACAAAAAACAAAAGGTCGGTGTATAAAAATACACATCAATTTTCTAATCATAAATTATCAGAAAAATGTAAAAACCTAAGCCACGTAGAGTTCTCCAAGCAAGAAAAATGTCAATCTTGATAAATTGAGCACTTATGAATTTTAAACAGTTAATTAGAAAGAAATTAATTAATAAAATAAGAAATTATTTTTGTGAAACGAGTTTTTCTTTCTACTTAATTAAGAAAAATGTCTTTTCGAAAAAGGTTTCAAATATAATTTACACTCCAACCCAACACCTCAAATATTAGATAATATAGCAGTAGATACAGAAATCGCAATGAAAATTGTACCCAATAATATACATAAAAAGTATTTAGTATCAAATATTTTAAAAACTGATTCTTCAAAACATTCAAACCAAAATAAAGAAATTCTCGTATTAAATTCAATTGTTAACAAATCAAAGTGTAATGATATAATTTTTACAAAAGCGGATAAAGGAAATACTGTTATAGCAATAGATAAAAGTGATTATAATAAGAAAACAGTTGAATTTTTAGACCCGTTAAAATATAAATTGTTAAAATCAGACCCCACAGTGAAATTTCAAACATCAATTAAGTATTGTATCCATACTTATAAAAGTTTATTTAATGAAAAGGATGAGAGTAAAATCATGAACATGAATCCCCAAACTCCATAATTATATTTGTTAATTAAACTTCATAAAATAGAGAATCCTATTAGACCTGTTGTTTCGTTTGTCTCAGCACCTTCATACAAATTTTCGAAAATACTCTTAGAACATATTAAAGAAAATACAGAATTTTCAGCTAGATTTACAATTAAGAATTCAATAGAGTTAGTCAAAAAAACGGAAATGATAAAACTCCCGGATAATGCTAAATTAGTTTCATTTAACGTTACTAACATATTTCCAAGTATTCCTCTAAAGGAAAACTTGGAAATAGAAAACCTTTTAACCATTAAAAACGTTAATATTATTAAAAAATTAGATATTATGAGTTCCCTTAAAATTTCTTTAGAGCAAAACTATTTTGATTTTAACAATAGTATATATTCTTGTTATGACGGTTTAATAATGGGTAACCCATTAAGCCCGCTGTTAGCGCAGATTTTTATGGATCATTTAGAAGATCAAATTAAAGAACATCCAAATTTCAAACACTTTGTTTATTGGCATAGATACGTAGATGACATATTGGGTTGTTTCATTGAAACAGACAGACAATTAAAGCAATTTTTAGAATATATAAATAATCTACATACAAATATTAAATTCACGATAGAAAAAGACTTAAATAACAGTTTAAACTTCTTAGGTCTTACAATCTCAAGAGAACACAACAGACATGTTTTTTCAATTTTTCACAAACCATCACATACAGATGTTATCATTGACAATAGCTCTTGTGAACTCTTGTCACCCTTTTAGTCAAAAATTAGCGGCGTTCCACTCTATGATACATAGATTGATATCAATTCCATTAAATAAAGAAAATTTTCTTAAATTACTAAACATAATAAAACAAATAGCGACAAAGAATGGATACAACCCAAATATAGTAGATCAAATCTTGAGAAAAGAGAAATATAAAAAGGCAATAGAAATGATTTACCCAATAACAAAAGAGAAATTTAGTATGTAATTATAAAGTATTAACTTACATAGGATCAACAAGCGATAAAATTTTACATAAAGTAGATATCAATGTAGCATATAAAACAAATAATTTCTTTGGGCAAATACATAAAAAACAATAAATCAAAGATAAACAAGGGTGAAATATCAGGAGTCTATAAATTAACATGTATGGATTGCCCTAAAACATATATAGGCCAAACATGGAGGTGTTTTGACAAAAGAATAAACGAACATTTTAAGAGTTTTAGTAATAAAAAGACAGATTCAAATTATGCAATTCACTTACTAGAGAATAATCATAATTTCAACAACGAATTTGAGATACTACAGTCACAAAAAAAAGGTTTAAAATTAAATTTACTTGAATCCTTAGAAATAAATAAACTTAAATACTCATATGTACTGTTAAATGACCAGATAGATCTAAATAATTCCCCGCTTTTAAACTGGTTCTGTTAAAGACGTAGGTAATTGTTAAGAATACATTTAGAGTACATTATATAGTCATTACGAGATTTATAGTAATTAAGTAATGAACAAGTGTGTAGAAAATGTGTTGGAAAAATCATAAATTTGTAGAATGTATTTAGTAGTAACGCAATACCTGAAGAAGCTACATCGTAGCGAAACATGACGTATTTTTTAAATAAAGTGTGATTATACTGGGAATTAGTTGTAAATTGTATTTTACTCTAACCCTAATTGCCATAAAATAATTCAAATTTTAAACAAAAATTAAGTTTTTGCAAAATACCTAGTATTAGAAAATACTAATTTGAATTAAACTTAAAACCCGTTACAATTTTAGTAAAATACTATTGGAAATAACTTATGCGAACAAACATCCCCAGAAATATACACAATATAGTTGAAATAGGTAATAGATAACCTAAAATTACCGAACGTATATCGAATCTCAAGCGATAGTTGCACAAAATATCAATTTACGCTATCATTGCTTTATACTATCACTTTCTATAATCGCGTTTCGTAAGTAGACGTCTTAATACACATAATCCCACGTCTAGTTACATACGATGCGTGGAGAATACGGTTTTTAAAAAAAATTAATAGACTAGCGTAATAAAACAAACGTGAAAACTAAGACTTTGAAAATAGCGTCCCAAATTGTGCCACAATCAATCTATTCATGTATAATATTATCACATAAAATAATGAATTGGATTGAATTGCTTTT
This sequence comes from Amphimallon solstitiale, assembly GCA_963170755.1. Lineage (NCBI taxonomy): Eukaryota > Metazoa > Arthropoda > Insecta > Coleoptera > Scarabaeidae > Amphimallon > Amphimallon solstitiale. The sequence continues at coordinate 9,380,584 of OY720677.1, forward strand.
TCGTCAATATCGTTACTATTAATTTACTGACTAATCTATTGGTATTTTCATTATTCAAATAGCAAGGAATTATAAATATCAACTACTTAGCTTGATTAACGAAGAAACATAAACTCTCGCCGCATACAAGCTAAACATTCGGTTCCGGCAATACCTATATCCAAGCAACAGTACGATACTTTTGAAACGATATGTTGCACTCAAAAGACGACATACTTTCTGCTTACTATATCGTGCAAATACTCAAGAAATATTCTGGATTTGCCTCCTACACTGTAACTGGACCGGCGCGATACAGAAATTTCAAGTATCAAAGATTTTATTTTATTTTCTGGACTATGATCCACGCACTTCTAATCTGGAGTTTTCATCGTCAAACATTTTTTACCGACATTTTTACAATGTATTCAAATTCTGTAACTCAAGCAGCCTCTTTAGTGGTTGTATTGACTGGATGGTATGTCTTTCTTCTACGCGTAATACTTAACAATATCTACAATTCGAAAATTCTTCTGATTTTAAAGCAATTGTATAAAATTGATCGTATCTTAACAAAAATGCAAGTAGATTTTCCGTACTCTCAAATACGATATATTACATTGCCCATTTTGTGTGCATCGCTCCTATTCACCGCCTCCCATTTGGTGGTTTTAATCTTCAACCCTATTACCATTTTTCAAAACATTCAATTTTCAAACATCACAAAATTAGTATTTTTCTACACCGATTTAATCCATCTTTTCATATTAATGGATTTCTATGTAATTATGATACTCTATAAATATATATTAAAAGCTCTATCGAAAGCAATGTCGAAACTAGTTGTTCCCAAATTAACCATCAATATTGTAGGAACTTTTAAAAAAATTGCAGCTGAATCAACATTGATAAAAATGTTACAAATTCATCAAGAACTCTGTAGCACCTTGAAAGTGTTCAAACGTTTTTCAATATTAATTCTACTTATAATCGCAAATTGTTTTGCATACATAGCTTTTCATATTGGTTTTGTCATTTATACCTTATCAACAACTAATGACGTAAAAACAATTGAAGTATGCTGTATGAGCTTTACTATATGTTATAAGTTATTTAAAGTTCTAATAATATCGATAACAGCCCAACTTTGCCAAAACGAAGTGAGTTTTTATTTTATTAATTGTGTTATATTTAAATATACCTCGTTTTAGGAAATCGTTTTTAAATCCACTGTGCAGAAGCTAGCCATAAATAGCCGTAGACAGAAATGTTCCTACAAAGCGGTATGTAAAGAAAGTAAATAGAAATAGAAATGAATATTTAAAAGAAAAATTCAAAAAGATTTCTGTCAACATACGACATATTTTAAGCATGATGTGCATTTTCAAAATAATGTTGCTACTCTTAAAACAGTATTGCCTTTAAAAACTGCATATTATAGCGCCATTAGGTGCGATAAGAAAAATATAAAAACTATACTCGCAAATATACTCCCCAAAATTTCTTCTGATCCACTTACCTGTGTCTTCCGTAACACGCGAATGGCCGCCGGCTTATCTGGAGACGGTTGAGACTTCAAAACAAATGTAATAAATGAGCACCATTCACACGATTAAAGCCTTCGAGGTCAAGCGCGAGTAAGGCTGCTTAAGGGATCATCACAGTGTAAAATTTTCAAATTTTCGAATTTTTTTTTTTTTGTATTTTCAGATGGTATAGATGGTTATAGACATGCTGTTAAAATTTTGGGGTGAAATTCGAATTATTTTGATCAGTACGGCCTTTCTTATCAAGCAGCTACATGAGAGGTGCTGCTGGCACTGCCAGCGTTCCTGCAAAAACACGTTTCTACTTGCTCACTAGATAAGCCAGTACGATATCGAGCGTGGATAGATCAACCAGAAAAACGCCCGAAGAACCCATGTGGCAGGATAAGAAAGGCTCTAAGAGCATACGTGGACGAGCTTGTAGAAAAAGAATCTCAAGTTTCAAGAGAACGAATCGACATTTCATTAAAACTGATTCTGAATTCGTGAGTACTTCGGCAGCAAAACTGGCCAGAAATAATCCGAACTTTGAGGTCAAAATTAACCAAAGTTTTAGGTATTATTTTATTGAATTATGTTTAGTTTTCGGCGCACTTCAACAGTTGCTCAAGTGCAAAAATGTAACGGTGATGTGAAATTTTACAAAAAATCGATTCGCGGATTGGGTTTCAAACTTTGTGTTGACTGTTTGTGTTCGGATTCGATCGAGATCAGTTCTTGTCCGCTGATAAAGAATGCATACGAAATCAACCATCGATTCTGTTTCGTAATGCGAATGCTCGGCATCGGCATACATGGCATCAAGAATTTTGTTGCTTTGATGGATTTGACTTCGACTTTCAATAGCACAACTTATTATGGAATCTTGGATATCCTACATACTACAGCGAAAGCGGTTTACGAGACCGTTATCAGACAAGCAAGCACCGAGGAGAAGCAAAAAAATTTGGGAACGGAAAATCCAGCTGATATAATCACAGTGTCTGGTGATGGATCTTGATCGAAGCGTGGTTTCTCTTCGCGCATCGTTATCGTGTCTGTGATTGGAAAATATACAAATAAAGTTCTGGGCGTTGCCATCAAATCAAGCTTTTGCAAAGCTTGCTCGCTTTGGAAAGGAAAAAAGAATACCGTCGAGTTTGGGGCATGAAACGAGACGCACGAAAAAGATTACAACGTGAACCATGAAGGCAGTGCCGGAAAATGGAAGTCGATGGCATCATCGAAATTTTTAAGAGATCCGAGGAACTACATAATGTGAAATACGGATTTCATATTGGAGACGGAGATACAAAGACGTTCAAGATGTTATTAGAAGCCAAGCCTTATGATGACCGTCTTATCGTGAAAAAGAAAGAGTGCGTTTTGCACGTCAAGAAACGCGTTTATAAAAGGGGAAACGAAGCAAGAAAAAGGTTGATTCAATTGAAGAAGGCCAAAAAGCAAATTTCAGCTAAGGAAATAGCCGAAACAGAGCAGAAAAAAACTCGCTCGACTACTTCGAAAGCTACCAAGAATACAATTGAAAAGCCAACTGAGGTTGCCCCGAAAAAAGCTCAATTGACACTCAAATTGTTGACGAATCTATCGGGGTACTATGGTCTAGCAGTTCGTCGGAACTCTGATTCCGTCGAAAATATGAGGAAAGCAATATGGGCGACATTTTATCATAAAAGCTCAACAGATGCAAGCCCTCAGCATCAGTTTTGCCCTTCGGGAGCACAGTCATGGTGCGAATGGCGTCAAGCTGAGACCAAAGGATTCGCTGACGAGTATTTACATCCACCAGCTCTTGATAAAGATATTCAGGAGGTTTTGAAGCCAATTTATGAAGCTTTAACTACGGACGATTTGCAAACACGCAGAATAATAATGAAAGTTTCAATCATTGCGTGTGGCAACTCGCTCGGAATGATATGTTCTGCGAAAAAAAACTGTGGAAAAAGCAACTTATTGTGCAGCATGTACATTTAATGTTAAATTAGGTAGGGAAGGATGGTCGGAAGATAGACATTTATAAAGGACACAAAATAACAAAATACCAAACACCAATTAAATTTTTAGATATCAACAAATAATTTGTTAGTTAAACTCCAAAATGAGCAATATTATCAATTATTGGAGCAATATAAAGGAGTGGGAATCAAAATGAATCTCCAATAATAAATATGAATTCACCAAAAATAAATTTTATAATGTAATAGTAGTGCCCTTCAGTTGGTCGCTATATGTAATAGTAATTGTTTAAAATATAATTAAAAATGAATAAAATGCCCCAGAGTAGGGTGTTCAGAGATAATAATATAAATTTAAAGAATATAATTAAAATGATTCAAATAAATAAAATGACTTATTGGATGTTCCGCGTAATTAGCTCAGTTAAATAGTTCGGTTTAACATAAGACTCTTAATTTCAAGACGGTTCAGGTATTTAGACACTAAGATTATTGTCCTGCACGTACTATTACTTCTATTTTATATTCCAAATTTCTTAGAGTGAGGTAGACAAATAACACGCAAAAGGATATTTAAATATTATTAATATATTGATAAAAAAAACACTATCAACACAGATCAGGTTACAAACAAAGGTTATAGAAACACAACACAATTCAAATGGTACAACATGAGCAAATACAATTAACAACAGTGCAATGACGCTTTACCTATACAGTATACCATGGATTTAATTAAATGCTAATTTAATTGTTTTAAAAAAGAACATGCATGATATAGGCCTTTAATTCAAACAACGTTGGGTACCTGATACGATGTTGTGGCGCTGGCACAGGGTCTTCACCGGGCAGCTTTTCCTAGGGTAGATTCAGATCGTCGTCTTCTTTGTTTCGTACTAGAGCACACACTTGTTTTTAACAAAACTTCTACCTCAGGTAGTACACTATTGGTTTTATTAAAACTTATAACTGTTTTTTCACTAGGCTTTTTCTTTTACTTATTACTAATGCGCAGAATTTCTATATTCTTATACGCATTATTAGCCCGTGAAATCGTTCCCTTTTGTTGGGTGCGGTCTAGTGTTATTCTACACGACCTGCGAACCACATCATGCGCCGACTAGGGAACGTCTGCCTGCCTATTCCTTGCTTAAGGCACGCCACGCCGTATTCTTGCTCGGGGTTTCCCCGGGCCACCTATGTACTTTACATTTCTTCACCACATTCAAGGTTCCACGTGTCGGTTGCACACACACTGTTTCTTATTTATGTCGCATAACTTCCTGGCTGGCGGCGATAATATTGACGCCACTTGTGTTTTTCATTCTTTCACACCGATGCCCTTCGCACTATTTCTTTCTTACATATACAGAATTTACATAGAAACATTTTACACAGGAATATAATAATTTAATACAAATAAATGAATAATACATGTTTCCTGATCTGTGTTGATTCATTATCCACCATAACATCATAATATACATTACCCTAATATAAATATTTTGGATGTTATATTATATTTATATTTTATTCATTATATACAGGGCCTACCATTACAGATACCCCCCTTTGCCTTTTCTGACAGGCTGATAAGTCTAAATGAAAAGCAAATAATGGTAACGTGTACATAATGAAATATAAAAAAAAATTACAAAATTAATTTTGAGATTATATGTACTTCTAGTTTGCTAAATGAATAGTAATAATTTGATAGTAATAAGTGAATAGATATGTATTTTATATTGACAGATTAATTTTCTATTCACCCTATAGCTCTGTTGGGTCTTTTGGCGGTTTTTTATACTTTCTCAAATGCATAATGTTTTGGGTGCATTTGTATTTGGTAATTGGGTCCCCTAACCAATAAGCCTTTTCACTCACTCTTCGTAAAATTTCATAAGATCCGTTATACAAATGAAAAAACTTTTTTATTTTCTTGGTTAGTGCTGACAAATAGTTGTGGTTCTTCACTAACACCTGATCACCCATTCTACCTGGATCTTCTTGAACCATGATGTCAAGAAGGTAGTCAGGCTTTTTTCTACTTTTGGGATCCTTTCTAAGTGCCAATAGAAAATCTCTATCATATATTTTCTTGAATACCTCACATTTTCCCGGTTTATCGGAGAATATTTCTTCATAGTCGGATATTACCTGTTCCACCCTATTTACCAGATTGCATTCTGTTGTACCCATTGTTAGTGGGTTGACTTTTGCAGTTTCGTAGTTAGACTCAAATAAGCTGGGAACTATTGATGGTGGTTCTCCTATTTCGGGTAATACTTCACTAACTTCCTCGTCTTTATCCTTTTCAATACAGATTTGGACCTTGGGTATAATTGGAGAATCTTGTGGAGAATCCTCGAGGTCTTTCTTGTCGTGCTTAAGACAGTGGCTTCGGTTGAGGAGGAGAGGTAGCTGCTGCATATATTGTTTCCAGGCCTCTAATTGGGTGGTCCTGCTCGGTGTGTATTTCCGTGGATTCGGTTTTCTTACAGGCTCCCTCATTTTCATATGCAGAAGGCGAGGAGCGTTTGCTTCTGCATTTATTCGTTTCCCGAATCGACACTCGGTGGTGGACTCCGGCGTCCTCGGTTGCTATAATGACCTCTTCCTCTATAGTGACCTCTGTTTTGGTGGATCATTTGCACGTCCCTGCGATCATCACGTCTATCATGGTTTCGTGAAGAAGGCCCCTCTCGATTTTGTATTCCCTCGACTATGCTTATTAGCTCGGGTATTGTCTTGGCTTTTGCTGATAGTAGAATACTTTCCACTTCATAGGAGAAATGTTTACGTATTGCTTCTATGAATAGTTCTGCGCCGATTGGTGGATCCACATATTGTGTCTTATTCACCCAATACCATACATGCTGAGTCATAGTCCCAAATTTCGCATTATATGTCCTAGGCCTCAATAATTGCATCCAAATTCTTTTTTGTTCGCTTTCGGACCAATACATCTTCAGTAGTTCTTGTTGGAAATTTTCTATATTGTCCCACTGATGTTTCACTGCATTGGCCCATACTCGTGCGTCGCCTTCCAATTGGCCTATCGCAAAATCGAGCTTCTTTCTTTCTGGTATTGTTCCAAATTCGAAATGTCTCCTTAGTGCTTCCAGGAATTCCTTTGGGTGAAGCCCTCTTTTATCCCCATTGAACATAGGTACTTTCTTTTCTTCTATTATTCTTTCTATGCTCACTGGCGCTATTTTCTTTAAACATTCAATTTCCTGTTCGACTTCTTGAATGGTCTTCGCTACCTCCTTTTTGGTGTCTTCAATTTTCTGATTGACTTCGTGTCTTCTCTCTGCTTTTTCCTCCTCTAACTTTCTTTCGAATTCATCTGCTTGATGCTGGACCTTCTCGTCAACTGCTTTCAATTCTGTTTCTGTTTTTTCCTTGAAATCTTCGATTTCCTTTCTTAGTTGTCCTTGGCTCTTTGTTATTTTTTCATACATTTGGTAATTGGCTTCTTGGATGTCTTTCTTTAAATCCTCATTACTTTTCTTTAAAGTTTCCATGTTTCCATCTAATTTGTTGAATTTCTCATCACTGTCTTTCTTTAATCCCTCGAATTTCTCATCACTGTCTTTCTTTAATCCCTCGAATTTCTCATCACTGTCCTTTTTTAATCCCTCGAATTTCTCATCACTATCTTTCTTTAAATCCGCATTACTTTTCCTTAAATCTTTCATTGATTGTCTCATAAAGTCAAAAAATGCCTGTATATCTCCTATTCCTTTGGGCGTTGCTTCCGTTTCGACCATATTTTCGTCCGGGGTTTTATATCCGGTTGCTCCTTGGTTTGTTTCGTCACTTTCATTCTCTACCTCTGAGTTTCCCATGATCATTTCTTTTTCTCCTATCATCTTGCCACTCCTTAAATGCATTCACTTCAATTCCTTATTTAATATTCTTCCAACTTTATTTCCTTTGGAGGCTATGTTTATTTTATACAACGGCGGCTTTATTTAAACAACGATAAGGCATATAAAAAACAACTAAATAAAAAATTTGACAACAACGCTATAAAAGAAAATTCTTTTTTGTTCAAATTTTATTCTATTTTGCCTTTAAAAGCTCCGATAATTGTATAAAATGTTTATTTACTTAATTCCAATGACCCCCCAACCAGGTGTACCTATTCCTTTGGATCACCCTGTATAATACGTATTATTGTACCGTATACCTTATATGCTATGCGCCCTGAAAATGTTTACACAACTTTTGTAACACCCTGTATATCAAAAAAAATATATATATAAATTGTCTACCTTTTAATTCAAATTTAAATTGCGCTTTTATTTAAAAATTAAAATTTTGTTCAAAAGAATTCAAAAAAAATACATGAAAATATTTCTAAAATATTTGATAAAACTTTGTTCCTACCAAACTACTCAACACAAATTTGAAATGAATTGAAAATTTAGTGTCTTTTCGTGCCCACCGGCTGGTGCGCCATATGTAATAGTACGGATTTAAAATATAATTAAAATTAATAAAATGTCCCAAGGTTGGGCACCATATGTAATAGTAGTGCCCTTCAGTTGGTCGCTATATGTAATAGTAATTGTTTAAAATATAATTAAAAATGAATAAAATGCCCCAGAGTAGGGTGTTCAGAGATAATAATATAAATTTAAAGAATATAATTAAAATGATTCAAATAAATAAAATGACTTATTGGATGTTCCGCGTAATTAGCTCAGTTAAATAGTTCGGTTTAACATAAGACTCTTAATTTCAAGAGGGTTCAGGTATTTAGACACTAAGATTATTGTCCTGCACGTACTATTACTTCTATTTTATATTCCAAATTTCTTAGAGTGAGGTAGACAAATAACACGCAAAAGGATATTTAAATATTATTAATATATTGATAAAAAAAAACACTATCAACACAGATCAGGTTACAAATAAAGGTTATAGAAACACAACACAATTCAAATGGTACAACATGAGCAAATACAATTAACAACAGTGCAATGACGCTTTACCTATACAGTATACCATGGATTTAATTAAATGCTAATTTAATTGTTTTAAAAAAGAACATGCATGATATAGGCCTTTAATTCAAACAACGTTGGGTACCTGATACGATGTTGTGGCGCTGGCACAGGGTCTTCACCGGGCAGCTTTTCCTAGGGTAGATTCAGATCGTCGTCTTCTTTGTTTCGTACTAGAGCACACACTTGTTTTTAACAAAACTTCTACCTCAGGTAGTACACTATTGGTTTTATTAAAACTTATAACTGTTTTTTCACTAGGCTTTTTCTTTTACTTATTACTAATGCGCAGAATTTCTATATTCTTATACGCATTATTAGCCCGTGAAATCGTTCCCTTTTGTTGGGTGCGGTCTAGCGTTATTCTACACGACCTGCGAACCACTTCATGCGCCGACTAGGGAACGTCTGCCTGCCTATTCCTTGCTTAAGGCACGCCACGTCGTATTCTTGCTCGGGGTTTCCCCGGGCCACCTATGTACTTTACATTTCTTCACCACATTCAAGGTTCCACGTGTCGGTTGCACACACACTGTTTCTTATTTATGTCGCATAACTTCCTGGCTGGCGGCGATAATATTGACGCCACTTGTGTTTTTCATTCTTTCACACCGATACCCTTCGCACTATTTCTTTCTTACATATACAGAATTTACATAGAAACATTTTACACAGGAATATAATAATTTAATACAAATAAATGAATAATACATGTTTCCTGATCTGTGTTGATTCATTATCCACCATAACATCATAATATACATTACCCTAATATAAATATTTTGGATGTTATATTATATTTATATTTTATTCATTATATACAGGGCCTACCGTTACAATAAGATGCAAAAAGGAAAACAAAGGATATTTATTTTGATATAACCAAAAGAAAATAGAAAAATGGATAAGTTTTGTTTGGGATTACCTATGAATCTATTGCATTGATGAATGTCATTTAAATATTGCTAATTTAAATTAAATTTATAACCTTTTAGTTTTTAGTAGGGATTAATATTTTTTAAAGTTATAACGTGCGCGTGGTCGGTTGTATTTATCTTTAATAAATAATTAAATATGCGTGCACGTTTTGGGTGGCCCAAAATTTTGAAAAGTTTGAAATTTGGAACGCATACCCCTTTAATCTTTTTCATTAGGACCTTAAAACATAGTATAAAATATTTCAGCCAAATTCGAGAACATTAACCCATGGCGATGTGGACTTAAACATTTACCATTCCGAACATTCAATTTCACGTGTTTTTGCGGTTTTCCGCTTAAAACAGTGCTATAAGTGAATATAATTATTCTAAAAATGTTTAACCTGTGGTGCATCTTAGCATAAAGTTGGATGTTACCCTTGCGACGAGAACTCCGCTTGTTGGTAACACGTTTAAACATCATTTAGAGACGCGCGCGCGTATCGACAGATCTTCACAACAGTGTTGCCAACCGTACTATAATTATAGTATTTGTACTATAATTTCAACTCAATGTACTTTAAAATTTCAAAGTAGATATAGTACGCACATTATACTATAATTTTGTATTTCTTACAACATACATAAATAAAACCACTCTTTGGACAAGAACCATGAATGTCATGAAACGCCAAATATTTCGAATATATTAGCATAGATAAGGGAGATTGCAGATAGCCGATGTAATGATAATTATTGGCAACATATTTTGGAAACGACCGTTTGGAGTTCGGCGTTAGTTTGGAAACAAGGCACCAAGATGGAGGTCGCTACAATAAGTTTTGTTACAATATTCCGGGCGCTCTCCCACGGAAAATAGTTGAATGTAACAAAATCTAGGTTGCTATTTTAATTTCTACTTCAAATAAGGCGACGACATACTTCTTATATACCTGACTCTGACATACAGAAGAATAGTCTTTCAAATAAAAAATATACATGTGAACAAAAAACGCGAAATAGAACTGATGCGCCTTTGTTGTGGTTTGTACATACAAGCCCATCTACAAGCAAGAAGTTTTAACAGACATATTTTATTATATATTATTTGTGCGTCCAGGTTATATTTATACATCTTTACTGAATTTAAAATATCTTTCAAATATTCTAAATTCTAATTATGATTATTTAATATTTATATAGGTACAATAGATAATAATGAAACCCTGTCTATGGTGTTTTCAATTTTGAATGGTAACATAATATTTTTAAATAAAATTTATAATATATAATTCATTGTCAAAGTTGTATGCAAAATATGTCTTGGTAATATATTTACCTGTCAATACATGCCGAGTCATATTGAATAGAGTGTAGGTTTAAATTTGACAAAGTTGACAGATTTTGTGGTTGAGGGAAAATGGATCTGGAACAAATGACGGTGGACTTTAATCTTTTAACTCTAGCACTTTTATTTGAACTCTCTGACCAAAACTAAAAACACATTATTAGCCCCAATTACAGCATTTTCTCTAAATTTTTAAAAGGCGTTTTAATTATTTTTTGGCACCATCAAGCATGTGGTCCTGGAATTTTAAATGATTGTCACAGGTAAGTCATTAGCCAAAGTAAAATACCGTAAATAAATAAAGAGAAACGAAATATTCTTAAAGTCTTTTCACTCTTTTCAAAACGTGGACATATGCAAAAATCTCGAGCTCCAATATTTTCGTTACCACAATACTTCTTTACACTACGTATGAAAAAATAAAAAAATAACATGTGGCCACCACACGACTTTCTTATACTTATAAGCGTTTCAAATTATACATAAATTTTTCTGAATTGTTTTAAATACTTTTATCGTAGAAAAATAATCCGAAAAATAAACCTGTAAATGTGTTACTTCAAAACCAAATTTTAAGCATTTTTCGATACAAAAAATATTCAAAATCCTATTCTAAATACTTCTATTGTTTTAATAAATCTCTATCGAATGCATACTTTGCGAGATATTTGAAAAAAGTCATATTCGCTAAGAGTAGAAGTGCTACTTCCGGTCCGAATTTACAAATTTAATTTATACAAAAAAATATCCCAAACCTAGCTCTAAATACTTTTGTACTCTTGACAAATATATATATAATGCATACTTTATGACATACAGTAATGTCCGGTTATAGCGAACTCCAAGGGACCGGCAAAAAAGGTTCGTTATAACCGAAGTTCATTATAAGTGATGATTTTGAAAAAACACCACTATTTTGAGGGAGTCAATTTTTATTCTTTTTTCATATAACAAAATACATTACAAACATTAAATGTCTGAAACAACTTGAAAATATTAATTATGTACTAAAAAAACGTATTTATTTTAGTTTGTTTTTTTTTTTGGCAAGATTAATCTCTCTGATGTGCACTTCCACTTCGCTTAGCTTATTAAGAATATGTTGCGGAGTATTCCGCGTTTGAAGAAAATGACGAACGACTTCAATATTTTGGATTGCATTTGAAGTGGTTGGAACTAGTGGTACTTCGTTATTTTTGGTTTCCTCCTCTTCGTTCTCATCTTCTTCGTTCTCATCGTCAGTCTGATTAGCTGCAGAAGACACAGAAGCTACAATGGCATCATCATCCAAAAATTCCACATTTACAAGGTTGTCATCAACGTGAACGTATTCATTAAAATCATATTCACCAAGAGTGAGTTCATGTTGAACATCGTTAACACTTTCTTCTTGATTTTTTGTGAGCCATTCGACTAATGGTAGATTGTCATCTGAGTCAAATTCATCCTCACGCCTGATAAATCCGCCGTGTCGAAAACAATTAGCGATTGTCTGCTTTGACACTTTTTGCCATGCCATATGGATGAAGTTAATTGCATCCAAGAGACTCACAGTGAAGTTAGTTTGATCATTATCAATAGAATTTATAGTTTTCGAGAGTAGGAACCGTCGGTAATTGCTTTTTAAGCTATGGATAACACCCTGGTCCATGGGCTGCAATTTCGAACTTGTATTCGCAGGCATAAACACCAACTTAATGCACTCCAAATTTTTTACATCCGGATGAGCCGGGCAATTGTCCACTAGTAATAAGATTTTTCGTTTCTTACGACGTAATTTATCATCCCATTCTCGTAGTTCGTTTGTAAAAATTTCGGAGGTCATCCAAGCTCTTCTGTTACATTTATAATTGACTGGTAATCGTACCACATTTTTGAAACATCGGGGGTTTTTGGCCTTTCCGATCACCAATAATTTTCTTTTCTCTGTCCCCAATAAATTTGCAACAACCAAGACGGTATTTCTTTCTCTAGATAACTTTCCGCCTGTACAGGTCTCCCCTTTGAATCTTAATGTCTTGTCTGGTGTGAGCTTATAAAACAACCCCGTTTCATCGCCGTTAAAAATGTCCTCATCTCCAAAGTTTTCTCTAATTATTGGCCACTTATTTTCCAACCAGTCATTCACAACATCCATATTAACTGAGGCTGCCTCTCCAACAATTTTTCCGCTGCTGATGTTGTGTCTTCGTTTAAACCTTTCGATCCAACTTCTACTAAATTTTAATTCAGGATCTTCCAACAATTTACTCCCAAGATCTTCAGCTTTAGATTGCAACACGGCACCGCTTATAGTTACATTTTTACTTCTTTGCTGAGAAAACCATTTCAAAAGTCCTTGATCAACTTCGTGCTTAGTAGGTTTTTTGATTTTTTTCACATTTGAGTTTCGTACTTGTTCGAAACTCTTCAATATGGTTTGCCTTTGCTTCCAAATTGTAGCAACCTACAATGAAGTTTTTGTTTAATACATACATGCATTATCCTGAATTTAGTTTTTTATTACCGTTGATTTACTTAGTCCCATTTCAGTACAAATTTCGCTTTGTTTGACACCTCGTTGCAATCGTTTCACAATATCATGTTTACTTTTCAATGTAAAAGATTTACGTTTTTTCTTCGCAACTGCGTCACTCATGGTCTTAAAATCACGTTTGAGAATCAGCGTAAGCACAGATTGATGACTCGACGTCGACTGCTTGCACAAACTGCTAGAATCGACTACTGCATTTTTGGCGAGATACTCGGGGAAGTCCCTTGTTTTCTAAATATAAGTTCGTTATAACCGAAAACTTTTTACATACAAAATGGAAAATAAGGTTCGTTATATCCGAAAGTTTGTCATAAGCGGGTTCGTTATATGCGAAAACAATTAACACGTTTCTTATGGAACCTTGGTTCGTACTTTTCAAACTGGTTCGTTATAACCGAAAGTTTGCTATAACCGGGTTCGTAATAACCGGACATTACTGTATTTGCAAAAAATCGCTATTCCATAGAGTCAAAGTGTTAATTCCGGTCCGAATTTTAAAAATTTTTTTATACAAAAGGTATTGAAAATGATGTTCTAAATACTGTCATACTCCCAAAGCACCTGCCTAAAAGGCATGACTTGGGAAATATTCGCAAAGAACTGATATTCATTAAGAGTAAAAGACCTGTTTTCGGTAAAAATTTCGAAAAACTTTTTTAGTAAAATTCTTCTCAAATTTAATTTTGAGTACATATGAATTCTTTATAAATTTGTTTAAACTTAGTAGTTGACAAAATATTGGCAAAATTCGATTTCTTCACTGAAGTAAACTGCTACTTCTGATCTGTCAATTTTACTGAAAATCTAATCAGATCTCAAGAGGGAGATTATACTCGTAAACACAAAATTTGGAATTTATATCTATAGCCGTTTGATAGAGAGAGAGAGAGAGAGAGAGAGAGAGAGAATTTTTTTTAAAAACCACTTTTTCGGTATTAGGGGACTTCAAAACGTGGACATCTGCAAAAATCTCGAGGTCGAAAATGTTCATCACAATACTTTCTTACACTACGTATAAGAAAGTAAAACAGTATTTTGTGTACCGGGATTGCATACTCAAAATATTTGCAAAGCTTCAAAATTCGTACAATATTCCAGGAATAGTGTTTCCTCTCTTTGTGTATCTCACCGCGATAGCGGGCAAACGCCTCAAGCTATCAACTCCACATCTTATATTTAGGAATATAATCTCTCTCTTGAGATCTGATTAGTACAGACCGGACGTTATAAGGCCGAAATTACGACGGACAAAAGAAATAATGTATAACATCACGCAGTTACTGAATAGCACTATTCATATGGTGGAGTCCAACATCTGTTTTCGTCCGGAAAACGGCCAGCAAAAAAGTCGATTTTACTCTTAAATTCCTTTCTTCATCGGCGTAGGTAGAACGTTAGGGGTTTTTAAAATTTATTATATTTCATAAGATAAATAAAGTACTGAGAATTTAGTGGATTTGAACAATAAAATGAACAAATAATAATGTATTTTGTATTGTACAGATGACCACCTACTTGTTATCCACTTATTTAAATAAAATTAAACACTTTTTAAAAATACAAAATTTCAGTAGTGCGCCCGTGGGCGATGAGTCATCGGCCACGCGTGTCCGGTCTTTACTGATTAGATTTTAAGTGAAATCAGTAGACCGAAAGTAGTAGTTTTCGTTAGTGAAAAAATCAAACTTTACCAGTATTTCGTAAACTACCAAGTTTAATCAGTATTCTTAAAAGGTGAAGATTTTGGGTCGTGACGACTTTGTATTGTCGTGTCGCATACCACTAGAGTTACCTTGTTTCAAAAGTTCGTTACTTTCTAACCTTCCCATTGACCAGATGCAGTATTGCAGGCGTTATAAACCATCTCCAGATTCTAAACATTGATTAACATTTGTGCTCAATTGACTCCAAATTTACTCGATCCGGATAAATATACAGTAATACGGAGGCAAACGTGAGACAATGTGTCCTGCGGCAGTGGCCGTATTATTTACAACGTACTCCTTTTCGAATGTCTTTGTTTTAAAGGCTTCTAATAATTGACTTTTTGAAGTGTAAACTTCTTTAGGCGCGCGTTACGGTACCAGAATACGCAGAAATACTAATAGAAGTAAACGACACCCGTGCGATGTGATAGTGGAATATTCAGAAAGACAATTACTAGAAAACAACGCGAGCAGATGCAGATTCTCGCGCTACTCTTCGAGGAAATGCACCTATCGCCTGGGAACACTGATATCTAGTTTTAAGATGTTATAAACATATTGCTGTGACCTCTTCTACTTTGGTTAATAACCAATAGTTAAATTAATAAATTGATATACTTTAGTGATCTCAGGGTCTAAGTGTGAATTTCTTTGTTTCTATAACGGGTAATGTGTCGCAGCCTTGTACTTATTGTGAGTTCTAGCTGTGATAGTGATGTTTACTTTCCTTATGTTCTCCTTTGGGATGGGTATAAATAAGTAGATATTGAATGTCAGCACAATTTATTTTATTTTTAGAATAAATTTATAAAACATTGAGTAAATATTATTATTATTATACAATACAATACTTTATTTATTTCATTATTCTATTCAGCCTTTTTTATCAACGGTACAAGCACCTTGCAATCCTTTGTTCTTTAAGAAATTGTAAATATCAAAAAAAAATCACTACACTTATTCTTCATGTATGCTCATGTGTCAAGGAAATTTTTCTTAATTCACTTTCTTTACCTTTACCGATGTATCCTCATTGAATCATCTCGACCTGAGATTCGCACGTCAAAATCGAGATTTAAACAAGGAGGAATTATTGAATGTTTCCTATACTATTTCGAAGTTATCGTTATTCAACTAAAAACGTTAACGCCTCGTTGAGCCGCCCTGAATTGAGATTCGCACGTCAATCCAAAGCTTACCCAAAGAAGAATTTATTAATTATTTAAATAATATTCTAAACCTCGTTGCTATCCGGAAAATTATTAATACTCCGTTGAGTCGCCTTGAGTTAAGATTCGCATGTCAACCCAAAGCTTACCCAAAGAAGAATTTATTTAATTATTCAAATAATATTCTAAAGTTTGTTGCTATCCGGAAAATTGTTAATGCTCCGTTGAATCGCCTTGAGTTAAGATTCGCACGTCAACCCAAAGCTTACTCAAAGAAGAATTTATTTAATCATTTAAATAATATTCCAAAATTTTGTTGCTCGATAATTTATGAAACACACATGAAGATCCCTTTATTTATTTATTTATAGGATTGCAAGATGGAGTTTTATTTTATAGTGCTTGTACTTACTTTTCTTGATTGTATAACATTTCAAACTCTTCTTGGTAGTCCAGGCCCTCCATTTTTATCGAATTTATTGTGGCGGCTTTGTGAGGTCCAATAGTAATATTTCGCGCCTTTATTTATAGCGCGCACCTTTCGTTTATGCCGCGTGTCACACGTTTTATTCTGCAGCGTTTGTATCTTAAAGGCGTTTTATGCCTTTTAGATTTTTATTTCTTGGAGCACTGGTTTTCCCTTTTAAGTCTTGAAGATCTTCCGATGGACTCCCGGATGGACTCCCTTATTTTTGCCGGTGCCTGCCTTTTTATACCGATTAACATTTGACGAACGATTTATTTTGTTTTAAATTGTTCGTTCCGTTTAAAATTTTTGATCTGCTGCGCCCTCCGTGTTTGTTGTGATAACTATCGATGTCACGTGGTTATGTGACTTTCCTTCCGCCATGTTTACTATTGTTATTATTTACATATTCTATATTTTTCTATTCTTTGGACCTTTGATTGATTTCTTATCTATTGGTAGGTATTCCTTTATTGCATTTACGTTACCTCCAATTTGCGTTGTATTTGTATATATATTCATTGCTTTCTTTGTTGTTTTTGATATATATTCTCCTTTCGTTAATTAATTTAATTCTAACATTCCCCTTTTTATTTTTAGGAATAGGTAATATGGGATACACGTTACATATCGTCTTTATTACCTTAGTTTGTTTTGGATGCTTCTTATCCTTTTCGTGTTTCGGCCCTTCTTCCTCGAGGTCATTGAACCATCTTTTTGTATTCGGAGAGTTTTCCAGGTCCGTTAATCTTTAAACAAAGTTTTGTTGGTGTAAGTTTTTTTCTGATTTACATTCTATATTGACTAATGTTTTATTTATTTCTAGCTTGGAGCCTCTTGAAGTATATATATATATATGAGGAACTATGTACAAAACGCATATTAAAATGTGTATTCAACAATATCTTTTATTCTGTGAATCTCAGTGAGAATTGCATACTCAACATAATGTTTTATTTTTTTAATAGTGAAAATAGAAATGAGTGGAATATATTTATTTATTTATATGGACCTTTGTTCTTGCTGTAGTGTTTGTTATTAGTGCAGTACGTTGAATGCAGGCTTTTATTCACTACGTTTTACCCTTATGGAACCTAGTGTTTCCTGCTTCGTGCAATTTTATTGCTTCTACGTGATTTACCCTCGTGATAGAGCCGTCCCTCAACATAATCCTTTCTCTATTTTTAGCATTCAACTTCTTCTTCGTGTGAATTTGCTGCCTTCTTGTGAGTATTTGCAGTGCTATGTGTACTGCGATTTTATAATCAGGCTCTTCCTTGTTATATTTAAAATTTATGTCAGGATTTTCCTGCCTGTAATGGAAATTAAATTGTTATTCAAATTGTATCCTTTATGTGCTCTCATTGAGGTTGGTTTTTTATTTATTTTTTTACGTTATTTTATGTATATTGTTGAATGCCATTTTTGTTTGATTGGCAGTGTTCTCATTTTTTTACGGGTATGCAACCCACATTGCATTGTTGTGTATTCTGCTGCATAGTTATGAATTTGATTAAACACTAAATATATATAATTTAAACTACATACATTTATACTGATTAGTGGATTATTCTGTATTTATTTGTTGAAATATTGAATTGTAATTTATATCAAATATGTAAATTTTATACTTACTAAATAAATGTGCTGGTGTTTTATTTTTGTTAATTTTTATTTGTTTGGTTTCTTTATTTATCTATTTATTTATTTAACAAGAAAAATACCACAGCAATATGTAAACTTAATGTATTTAGCCAATTAGTTTCTTGTACTAGAATTGTCAAGTGCTACTTCAATAAAAAGGATTGTTAAATAAACTCTTTAATTTTCTTTTTAAAAACATAAGTTTCAATTACAAACTTATATTTGGCGCAGTCAGTAGGATTCCGCAGCGAACAATTAAATAAAATTTTTAGTGTTCGATTCGTATTAACGATTTGTGCGGAAAACCAAAATTTCGGTGTTCGTGAAAGACTCTAAATAAAACTCTTTAGTGCCCAAGCGAAGTGCCGAAGACCTCCAAATCAGTCAACAAACAAGGAAATCAACCAAGCTGAGCTACGGAAGAGACGCAAATGTACACCGTACGCATCATACTGTAAGTAAATTTAAATTTTCTGCATGTTTATTGCTACATTTTCCCATACATATCCTAAAGTGATACGTAATATATGTCAAGTTCCGGAGAAGAATCGGAAACACACAGTGAACCGCAATCAGATAACGAAAGTAATTATAATCGTGAATTAGATGGAGATATTTTACATAACTTAATAGATAATTTAAATACATCACTAAATATTAACGAAATGCCGAATGTTAGTGATGTCACACAAAATCACATCGCACTCATACCCGCGTATGAGGGAGACCCGAATACGTTAACCATGTATATTTCGGCATGTGATTATATAATAGGTCGTTTTGCATCTGCAGTTGTAACGGACGATATTAATGAATATCTTATGAGACTCTTCCAGTCAAAATTAACTGGTAGAGCTTTGCAATTAGTAGGTAGTAGAGAAACAATAACAGACTGGGACGATATTAAGGAATTATTACGATTAAATTTTAGTGATCAAAGATCAGAACATGATTTAATGCAGTTACGCCCAGACCGCGGTGAAAACGCGTATAATTTCGGGTTAAGATGTAAAAATGTATTAAATTTGTTATTAACGAAAGTAAAAACCTCTGTTTCGGACGCAAATAAAAGAGCTATAAAAGTAGAAATGCATAAAGACACGGCTTTAGAAACATATTTACGTGGTATAGCGCAATTTGGCGAAATAGGTCATAGGGTTAGATTTACGCAACCTGAAAATTTAGAAAAAGCTATGTCACTCGTGTTAGAAGAAGAAAATTTCAATTATTTAACGCGACAGCCGAATAACATAAACAAAGCGGAATACAGGCCGATCAAACAAAGAACGCCAGCAACACAGAATACATGGCGTAGTCCGCCACAAAATAACTTCAGACCACCGCAATGACAAGGTCAAAACTCGTATACACATCCAGCATCATCGCCAGCGTATTTCCAACCCAGACAACCCACACAATTTTATAAACCAGCTACACAACAATACCCACAGCAACGAACGTTTCAAGCACCGTCGGTTCGTTTTTCAAAAACTCCAGGTCAACTCGAACAAAAAACACAACTTAGACAAACGCCCATGGAAATAGAAAGCGCAAGAACAAGTTTACCAGGAACTTCACGTGGGAATACACAACCAGGAAAACCCACTTGGACGACAGGTCAGTTATTCCACCAAACCACAGAAGAAATACCTGAGTACCAATACGACACCTACGATACTTATAATGAATATGACAATTACGAAGAGTACCAAGAGGACGATACAGGAAACTAGGACACATTTAATCAAAAAGAAGAAGACGAAAATTTTCGGACGCCAGCCTCGGAACAGAACCAATATTAAGAAAATCTGACTATCAACTTGAAAATATTAAATTAAACACGAACACATCATCAAAATTACCATTTATATTTCTTCCAGAAATAAAAGCCAAATTTCTTATAGATACGGGTTCCTCACGTTCTATGATAAGTTCGCATAAAGTAGACGAATATTTTGTAAATTATAGTAAATATGAGCCATTTACAATTCAAACACCACACGCAATCTCTGAGCATGAATACATTATTAAAATACCTTGCTTAAACACTTTTAAAGGTCCACCGAGCGAAATTCTTAAGTTTCATGTATTTGATTTTTCTAACAATTATGATGGACTAATAGGCGTAAATTTAATGAAAAAATTAGGCGCAATTGTAGACGTACCAAACGAAATCGTACGTACAAAATTTGGAAATATTAAAATTCATTCACAGTAAAATAAATTTAGGCCCACGCGAACGAAAAATTGTAAAATTACCTGTTACACAAAATTGTAATAATATTATTATTGAACACCAAGTAGCTGCACCTGGTGTAGAAATACCCACAACATTAACGATTCCTCAGATTATTATGCAATAACTGAAGTAGCGAATTTTAATGAACATCAGGTAGAAATAGATATAGAAAATCCTATTAGAGTAGAAACGTATGAACCAGTAGAGCAAAATTATAACGATGTAAATTATAACTCTGATTATGTTGGTAAATTGCAAACCGAAAATGTTATAAATAAATTGCGTTTAGAACATTTAAATTTAGAAGAACGCGAACAGATTCGAAATCTTTGTTTAAAGTATAAAGATATTTGCTACAATGATAAACTTCCATTAACTTTTACTAATGAAGTTAAACATAAGTTGTATATGAAAGAGGAAACGCCAATTTACATCAAACCATATAGAAAAACCCCACAACAACGTCAAGAAATTAAATCGCAGGTAGGAAAATTGTTACAATAGAATATAATTCAAGAAAGCCATAGCCCATGGTCGGCACCTGTAAGTATCGTACCCAAAAAGTTAGGCGCATCCGGCGAAGTAAAATACAGGATGGTCATAGACTACCGGAAGTTAAATGATCAAACGATTGATGACAAATACCCCATACCGAACATCACTGAAATACTTGACAAATTAGGAAGAGCTCAATACTTTACGACCCTAGATTTGGCGTCAGGATATCATCAAATCGAAATGGCAGAAAAATACATTCAAAAAACAGCTTTTTCAACAGAGCAGGGGCATTACGAGTTCAAAAGAATGAGTTTCGGATTAAAAAATGCGCCTGCCACCTTCCAGAGGATGATGGACAACATCCTCAGAGGACTACAAGAAGATGTATGTCATGTATATCTTGATGATGTTATAATCTATGCAACAAGCCTACAAGAACATCACGAAAAATTAGAAAAGGTTTTTCAACGGTTACAGAAGGTCAATTTAAAAATGCAATTGGACAAATGTGAGTTCCTGAGAAAAGAAGTCGCCTACCTAGGACATCTAATAACACGGGAAGGAGTCAAACCAAACCCAGAAAAGGTAAGAGCGATAATGAAGTACCCAACACCTAAAACTGTCACTGAAATTAATCATTTCTTGGACTTGTCGGTTATTACCGAAAATTCATAAAAGATTTCGCAAAACTCACAAAACCTTTAACAAGTTGCTTGAAAAAAGGCGCAAAAATAGTAATTGATGAACAATATACAAAGGCTTTTGAAATGTGTAAAAATATACTGATGGATAAACCGATCCTCCAATATCCAGATTTTTCAAAACCGTTTATTCTTACCACAGACGCATCCAACATAGCTCTTGGTGCGGTATTATCGCAAGGAAAAGTAGGTAGTAATAAGCCTGTATGTTACGCTTCGAGAACACTCAGTGAAACCGAAAAAAGATATTCGGTAATAGAACGCGAATTATTGGCAATTGTTTGGGCAACAAAATACTTCCGCCCACATCTATATGGACGACGCTTCACAATTTATACAGATCACCGCCCACTTGTTTGGTTAAACTCAATAAAAGAACCAAATTCTAAATTATCCCGATGGAAGATTAAATTAGGAGAGTATAATTTCGACCTCGTATATGAAAAAGGTAAATATAATACAAATGCGGGCGCATTGTCGAGAATTCAAATAAACACACTAGAAACTATGTCATAAATAACCCAGACGACGATGCCGATCAACTACTAAACGACATTCAAGAAATAATAGAAAGAGAAGAGAGAACAAATTAGCCATCACAAGCACCACCAGAACATCCACCAGAAGATAATAACGTGGATCATCAACCAAATCAATTAAATAGAGAAGAACCGACAGAAACAGTATATTTCAACGAAAATGATGAACCGAAAACCACGATACTATCGATGGATGAAGCAATCGATTGTAAAAACCCACAGTACCACATTACTTATACATACTTAGACAAAAACAAAATTTCTTTCAAACAGGAACAAGGAAAGAAGATTTATAAGGTCCAAATCCCGAGAAATAACAACGAGCAACAAGTAATGCAGTTCATTAGGGATTACATGAGTAATGGTAAGCATTTTGTTTATTGTGAACAGGAATCAATATACCGAGACCTATGCAATGTATACAATAAACATTTCAACGACAACGGACCCAAAATTCGTCGCTGTCTGCGAAAATTACAAACAATTACCGATCCAGAACAACAATTAGAAACAATAAAAACTTACCACGAGGGAAAAACGAATCACCGTGGAGTCAACGAAACATTACAACATTTACAACGTAAGTACTATTGGTTAAATATGAAAGAGACAATATCTGTATATATAAAACGCTGTGAAATTTGTAACCGAAATAAATATGATAGTCACGCACAACACCCTGAGTTAAATATTACGGAAAAAATCGACCAACCATTCGAGAAAATATATTTAGACACATTTACAATAGCAGGAAAAATATTCTTAACAACAGTAGACGCATTTACAAAATTTGGTCATGCTTTTAAGATACAAAGTAAAAATTCAGTAGAACTAGTAGACACCTTAATCACATGTTTCTCTTTATACGGTATACCTGAGCAAGTCATAATGGACGGAGGTACAGAATTTACGACTGATTTAGTGAAAGAACTATTAGATAAACATAAAATAAAAATACACATAACAACGCCATATAATCCGAATTCGAATTCAAACATAGAACGTTTACGTTCAACTCTAATCGAAAACATGCGACTGCTACGTGAAAATCACCCCTCAGAAGATCTTGAAAAATTAATGAAATTAGCTATTATAGGATACAACAATTCAATATATTCGGCAACTGGATTAACACCTTTAGAACTGACTTTAGGCCACACCAAGCACATGATCCTTTCGATCTGTGTTATGATAAAGATTTTTACAACAATTATTTAACAAAGCATGTTAATAGACTAAAGTTATTATACGAAAACCTTGGAGAAAAGATGCAAGATCAAAAGGTGAAAACAGTAGAAAAACGTAACACTCAACTCAAAACAAAACCCTTACAAGCGGGACAAGAGGTATTTTTAAACCAACTGTAGGAAATCGAAATAAGACCACACCCAAATTTGCAGGTCCATACGAAGTCAAGAAGATATTAAAAAATAATACGGCGGCTATCACAGAAAAGAACAATAAAGAAAAGAAAGTACATATCAAAAATCTAAAATACGGATTTGTTCCAGATGCATCCTCATCGGAACCACCGGAACAACCGGGGACGTCGAATTAAACAAAGTAAACGACAATACAGGTCAGGTTAGGATCAGCCTGGAATATCTATACCTATTGGAAATTTATTAATGTATATAACTTAGATAACATAATACTAGAAGCTAAGGAATTAGAAAATAGGTATAATCATTGGATAACAATTACGACCAGAAGAGGTAAATTTAGAGATAGTTACGCATTAGAATTAGAAGATTGTCATAAGATATTAGAATATAATATAGAATTAATGAAAACTAGGATTAATGAATTGTTACCTAAAAGCAGAACAAAAAGAGGTGCATTTAATTTCGTAGGAGGAATTGTAAAGGCAATAACGGGCAATTTAGATCAAAAAGATGCGGTGAGATACGACAAATTAATACACGAAATAATCAACAATCAGAATAAAATAAAAAGTATAGTAGAAAAGCAAATAACTTTAACGATCGATTCCATGAATCAATTTAACAAAACAATTAACGCCATCCAAAGTAATCAAATTTTATTACAAGCACGAATGGATTTACTTGAAAACGCGATTAAAGCCACAGAGTATCGGTCAATAGAAAACGAATTTAGAATTCACATTTATGCAATTTTCAATCAAATGATATTTTTACGGGAAATATTATAAGAATTACAGAAACTCTAATAACTGCATTGACTTTTGCAAGATCACAAACATTTCATTCATCAATAATTAATTCCGATGATTTACTGCGTGAAATTATAGAAATTGAAAAGGAAATAGTTCCTTATAAATTACCAGTCGATCCCACATTTATTAATATTCATCATCTAAATAATGTTTTAAAATTAAAAGCTTACATAAAAGAAAACACGATTGTATTTATTATTTATGTACCACTTGTAGAAACCGAATCTTACACCTATTATAGATTGTATCCCCTTCCGATACATGTAAACCAAACTAATTTCAAACAAATTATCCCATCCACAAAATATGTAGCCATAAACGATCAGAAATTTATTGCTTCGGACGATCAATGTTTTGAAATGAAATCAAACGGTTACATTTGTGATCAAATGGAAGCTCAAGTATTAAGCACCAGTTCCATATGCTAAACACAGCTGCTAACATATTCAAATAATTACAACACCTGTATCCAGACGATTACCACAATCGAAGATGTCCAATCAACAAAGTTAACAAGCAATCAATGGTTGATAACTCTTCCCGAACCTCTAACAATACACAAGTATTGTCAAGACGAACAAGAAGTAGAGAAAATCCAAGGGACTTACATTCTTACATTAACAAAAGAATGTACAGTGAAAGTCAAACAAATATTGTTCCAAACTTACGAATCACGGCAGTCACTGAAGATACCGAAAATTCCACAGTTGGAGGGCGAACAAACGATACAAATTAATGAAGAAACCGATATCGCAAACGTAAAAGAAATCCAAGAATTACATCTGAACAACCTATCCGTTAAAGCGAATAATTCCGGTATTCTATGAAATAACTAGTTATTTCATAAAATACCGATCCACGGTAGGTAAATCATAAAATAGTTTTGTTTTTCAATACTTTAACTAGTTATTCTATATATAACCTAGTTATTCTGCAAAATAACGTAATCGTGCAAAAGAAAGTATGAAATAAATAGACGGGACCAAGATTACAACTTAAGGAATTTATTAGATAGCTTCAGTAGTTGTTAATATTACAAAAAAAACAACAAATTGTAAAAAACACATTACACAAAAGATAATAGATACTCCTACATTTTTGGAACAATATTTTTACAAAAGTAGTAAAAAAATAATTGTAAAAAAATTAAACAATATTATTAGCACAAAGAGAAATACATTTAAATGTACAGTTTTCTGTCGATAAGGCCTTACAGGGTTTTCCTATTGCTTTTCACTATTTGTCAATTATTGTGTTTCACTATTTAGCAAATGTAATTCCCACTTTTGGCAGCGCTTGTCAAAGCTGCCAAGTGGGAATTACATTTGCTAAATCGTGAACACAATTGACAAATAGTGAAAAGCAATAGGAAAACCCTGTATTACATATTAGGTACTACTATTTATTTGTGCACGGACCGCTGCCATGACACTTGGAATTGCACAGTACATTATTCTTTTTGCAAAAACATTGTTTTGTTTCACATTTTTTTGTGCAAGAACATTTTTTAAAGCCTTGTCCTGTGCCGGTTGACTGGGCAGTTGCCACTGCCCGCAAGGATATCTCTTCGGAAGCAACTTCTTCAGCGGATATAAGTTTCTCATCGCAAACACTAAACTGAGATCTTGCACATAGTTGTTTTATTACACCATTCCTTGTGCCGCCCAATTTGTAATAATTGTCATCAGAAATATCTAGTACAATGGCAAGTACGGACCTAGGATCTCCTCTTCCACGGTCTACATCAGGAACTTGTACACGAACTGTTGAACCAATAGCTGCCAAGGAGTTTTTTTTATCTGAAGTAATCTTCATCTTTTTCGCTTGTTGACTTAAACCTTCTCTAGCGTCATTACGTTCATTTATTATTGACGTTTTTCTGTGACATAACAGACATCGTCGATCTTGATTCAACCCATCGGGGTTTTTAATAAATATTTCTGTTGCGCATGTAAAATGAACTGGTTTAAACAGTCAATGCACAGCGAATAACAGTCTGATGAGAAGGTTTCTAAACAAATTACACATTTTGCTTCAATTTGTTCACAATCTTCTGTATTATCACTATTCTCACTATCTGCAAGGTTCGGTTCTTCAGTTTCTTTTCCCATGTTTACCAAAACTTTGTTTAAATCTTCTTCATCTTGCAATGAATTTATTACTTCTTTAGGCAAAAAAGACGTTGTTAAACCAACTTTTGGATCTACACCAAACATTGCCTTATAAGGGGTTCTTTTGATGCCAGAATGATAGGCACGATTTTTCATAAACTGGACAAACTGCAACCCTTTACTCCATTTGTTTGTGCCATTTTGTTGCATCCAAGTGGTAAGTATGTTTTCTACATCTTGATTTGCCCTTTCCACGCTACCTTGGCTTTGACTGTGCCTAGGCTTTCCGTGCACAATTTTTAACTCCGGCCACATATCTTGAAGACTTTCTATCATTTTATTGCAAAACTCACGACCATTGTCCGATTGCAGAATGCTAGGAGCTTCAAAAAGCAAAAATATTTCAAGAATACGACAAGCAACTTCCTCAGCGCGTTTGGTTTCTAGAGGCTTTAACACAACAAATTTTGTGAGATGGTCCTGATAGACCATGATGAATTTATAACTGCCATCAGGGTGAGATTGAAAATCAATTAAATCTACCTGACAGCGACTATTTAAATGCTCAGAAAGTATGGGTTTTACAACAACCCCTTTCTTTTCACTCTTCCTCTTCTGCTGGCATAATTCGCAGTTATCCAAAAAACTTTTTATTTGTGCCTGCGTTATATTTTTGTACTTCTTTTTTAGTTCACTAACCATACGATCTCTTCCTCCATGTCCTATTGCAAGGTGGGTGTCGTAAAGGACATCAAACAAATCATTTCTTGTAATATAAAAGACTACTTCAGAGTCTCTTTCTTTCATCGGTACAATTAATTTTTCAATGCCTTTTACTACAAGTACATCATAATGTTCCAGCAACCAATAATCTCGGGGAACTTTCTTCTCATTTTCTTTTGCACGTTTCACATCTTCCATTAACCTCACATATTTATCATGTGGTAGTAACGCACTATTCGTCTTCGTTTCTTTTTATTTATAGAGTCCGTAAACTTTTCATTCATTTTCCTTTTTATTTCACTTCCTTCCATGGTAATACCACTAAATATGGTTAATAATTTTATTATTATTATTGTAACAGCACTTAAAATAAAGTGCAGCCGTTATTCTATATATTAACTAGTTAAAGTATCAAATTACAAAGTATTCTACACTTTAACTACCATAGATCGGTATTTTATGAAATAACGAGTTATTTCATAGAATATCGGATTACATGCTTTAACGGTAACATATACATATTGATTCGATACATATATCAAAGGAAAAAGATGGTATCACCACGAAGAAAAGGACAGAAACAAGAAGACAAGAAAAAAGGAAACGAAGAAAAGAAGACCCGTGTGCAAGAAAGAACTAAACACCCCTTGTCTCTGAAAATCCAAGAGGATATTTCCTTCTACGGCCGGTGGCGTTACGGTACCAGAATACGCAGAAATACTAATAGAAGTAAACGACACCCGTGCGATGTGATAGTGGAATATTCAGAAAGACAATTACTAGAAAACAACGCGAGCAGATGCAGATTCTCACGCTACTCTTCGAGGAAATGTGCCTATCGCCTGGGAACACTGATATCTAATTTTAAGATGTTATAAATATATGTAAAATTAATGTATTTAGCCAATTAGTTTCTTGTACTAGAATTGTCAAGTGCTACTTCAATAAAAAGAATTGTTAAATAAACTCTTTAATTTTCTTTTTAAAAACATAAGTTTCAATTACAAACTTATATTTCGCGTTGCGCTGATTGTAGGCAGTGAACAAGACTGACCTGCAACGCTCGGATATGTGTAACGCTTATTCGGGTAAAGTCGGCTAAGGGAACAAGATAAATATATCATATAGAGGTATTTAATTTCAATTACATTGAAATTTAAATGAATAAATAAATTCATGTCCCCGAGCAGATTCGAACCCGAGCCGAACGGGTATGACCAATGTATGACGCCGGCACGTTACATCAGACCAACGCGGGACACATAATCTATTATTCCTATCGTGTATTTATACATATACATACGTCACTGCTATACTTGTTCGGCGACCGTTACATGGGAGAGCATGACGCATCAGTCGTATAATACTTTACTGAATATTATACGCGTGTGTACATGTGTAAATGTAATAAATGTGCGAATACGTTTTATTTAATACGTTACTGAATATTATACACGTGTATTTCGTACTATTAAGCTCGCCTTGATGAGTTTACACTTCTGCTGTGTGGTTTTAAGCACACCCATTTTCTTGTTGTGTATGTTAATAATAAATATATTTTTTTTAAAAACTCCGATATTTTAACCTTCGTACTGTTCGAATCTGGTAGTCTCTGCACCTATCGTGAATGGTATGAAGTATTCTCCTTGACAATGACACTTCTTTCGGGTAATGCTGTTAAGAGATTTTTCTGAAACCACTCTTCAAATAATGGTGCAGTCGTCATATCCTCGTGATAGTCTAGATTACAGTTTCACACATCGCCGACTCAACCCCTTTAGAACCAGCATGTAAAATGACAATTCTTTTACCTTTTGAAGGGAGTACAATTTATGGTATCGTGAGTGTCATACCAAGTTTTGTCTATGTAACAAATAAACCGCCTTTCATCTCGGAATTTTTTCATGTTGATTAAATATTCTTGTCGTAATTTTTGTATCCTCGGTGACTTCATTATAACAGTCGTTAGTCTATTGACCCAAATCGTAAACCATTTTGCTTTGATGTTCGCCATATTGTTGTTCTATAGGCTCCTATTCCGGTATTTTCTTTAATTTTCTTTTCTAAGCTATTTAATGTGACAACCTCACCCTGATTATAGATACTATATATTGTTCGTCGAATGATATCAACGTCCCAGCTTGATACTTTCTTTATAGATCCCTTATCACTTCTGACGCTTCTTTCCGTAATAACATGCTTCACTATATTATACAGGCTGTATTTGAAATAAGGGGACAGAGTATGATTAATTGAAAGATGTAATTTTATTAGACTCAAATCCAAAATATTTTGCGCAAATTCAAATTTTAAAAATTACAAAGATATTTTTAAAATATTCGTCGCGCCACTGCATTTTAATACGACTGTAGGCTATGGAAGGGTGGGTTAGTAAGTAGGAGTGTGAAAGCGTGCGAGGTCAGTCTCGTTCGATTGTTACGTGTGGATGTTTCGACATTGCTTACACAACACACGAACTGAAATAAATTATGTTTTTTTTTAATTTACTTGCGTCCAATTAAAATAAAAGTTTCTCATAAGTAGAGTTGGGCAAATTTTACAACACAAATTTGTTTTTGTGAGAAATAAGAAGTAAAAAGTCGTTGAATTTAATTGTAATAACAGTAATAGTGGAAGAAAACGTAATATCTAAATAATCCATCTCAATAAAAAAAATTCTCGTTGTTGAAAAATAATATATTTTAACAGCTGATATTTCATATTAAGGTTGTTGAACTCTTAGCATGAACACCTGTTTAGAAATAATAAACAATGCTACCATTGGGGTTTTTATAACGTCTACAGCTGTTATTGCGTAAATCTATGCGTGTTTATTTAATTCGATGGAAATTATTACGTCTCCTCAACCTGTGTGGAACCGTGGACGTCTGGCGCGATACCTACGACAAATAGACACATGCTAAATCCATAGGCGGCACATTAAACACTTTTCGGAGGTTTTTAATTTTGGCGTTCGTGTTGTAATTGACTCACAATTTTTGGGATTTATATTCTACATAACTGCACCTTTCCATTTATCATATTCTGTCCCCTTATTTCGAATCCATCCTGTATACTGTTGTAGCAGATATCAGTTAACCTCGACGTTCTTTCTATAATGGCCATTTGTGAAACTACTGCATTTCCTTTTTGTAAATTATTATACACATTTAACACTATTTCCTTAGCTTGAACTACTAGATGACTCTTTTTAACGCCACTATTTATATTGTTCGTCACCGAGTCAGAGTTGTCGTTATGTATTTCATAATGCTTACCTTCCCTGTCTCTCCTGTCTTCGATCCAAGGTCTAAGCATTTTCTCTTTATAAAATATATGCTTGCCCACCTTACAATTTATACATTCGCTACTAACGAAAGTGTATGTGGACTGCATTACTTCAAAGTAAGAAATGTTAAATTGAAATGACATTATAATTATACAATTTTATGTAATGACTATTAAATTTAATTCACAGAACTAAAATAAACAGGCAAATCAAGTTCGCTTACTTAGACAAAATGTATGTAATACCACTCTGGCTATTAAAGGAAGCACCGACTTAAACCCTAGATCTCTTTACGTTTTAATAAGCCCTCGCCGCGGGGGGTGTCGTATAATACTTATATACCTATTTAGTCAAATTTAAACATCTTGAAACGAACTATAACATGTCTTTTTTTTTATATATGTATGTATGTATATTAAGTATAATGATTGGTAAGGAATTTTTATCGATCGAGGACAACTGTTAGGAGGAGGGGCGAAGCCACGACTCCAATTGTTGCCTCAGATTCGTATTTCCTCACCGTTCGTAATGCTTATAACTAGGGCGCGGACACGAGCGTGTCATGACTCATCGCCCATGGGCGCACTATTGACATGTTGTATTTTTAAAGAGGTTTTCATTTTATTCATATATAATTGGATAACAAGTGGCTGGTGATCTATAAAATACAAAATACCTTATTATTTGTTCATTTTTTCTTCTGTAAGACTTGTTCTCTTTGAATTAAGTACATCCTTGTAGATAGAAAACGTCGTTTCTACATCGCAACTGGTTATATGTGCGTACTGGAAATATTCTTTTATTTCAGCGTATTTATCATACACAATTGCCGCAATGTTATTAAATCTGGATTTCTATTAAAAACTGCGTCTAACTTTTGCCGAAGGCCACATCCGAAGTCACTTGGAATTATTAATAGCCACACCTAATGTGGTTAATCCATTTTTTAATTTGAGATTCGATTTTCAAAACATGTGATTAGTTTAGGCAAATTTCCAAAGTGTTCCTGAAGGAATAACAACTGATTTTTTAAATTTGGGATTTGTGTTAGTTCCTTGCACTCAGAAATACTTCGAGCATCGTCGTTTAAACATGTAACGAAATTTTGTAAACTATCGAATTCTCTGCATAAAAACTATTTCTGTGTATATTTTAGCAAAGCTAAGTGACGAACGTGCGATATCTTGGCATTCTGTAACGACAATTTACAGACTTTGTAATAAATTTCGGAATCACTGGCAATTCATTTTCATATCAGAAAAAGTAATATAAACAACGTTCTAGATCTAAATAAATGATAACTAAAAATGTACGTGTATGTTATTGAAAGTAAATAACAGTAAGTATATACATATTTACATTATTTCTCTTGCGAAATATAAGGTAAATATAATAAATTTTAAAAACTCCTCAGGCTATCTACGCCGATGTAGAAAGAATTTTACTCATAAATTCCTTATTTTATAGCCATTTTTTGCTCTTATTCTCGGGCTCTTTTCAAGCGTAAACAGATGTTGCAGTTCACCATATGAATTAGTGCTATTCAGTAAATGTGTGTTGTTTAAACTATTTCTTTGCTCCGTTGTAACTTCGTCGTAGTTTAACTCGGACATGTCCGCGCCCTACTTATAACGTTTTTTTGTGCGATTGGATTATAAATTATTCAATACTACATTAATTACAGTAAATACGTATTGCTAACGTCATTCCTATTTAAACCTTCGAATCATATTGCTATTATTAGTTATTATTATTATTCGTCGGCCACGTTATTAGCCCAATAATTGACGTACAAATGACATGCCCATCAGGTCGAAAATTTGACGTCTTTGAGGAACGTCTTTGAGACGTCTTGTTGATTTGTGGTTTGCGTTATTATAGAAATTTGTAAGCTCATCAACTGTTTTATGAGTTTACAGTCATCCTAATTTTTTGAAGAAAGTAGAATTTTTCTGTAGCGATAACGAGTGATAAATAACATTAATTGCAACATATTAATAATGCGACTCTGAAAATGAAACAGAACAGGCTGGGATTGTAGGGCGTTCTACTCTTATTCCCAAAAAATCTAAGGAATGCTATCAAAGTACCTGTAATATATTTAAAAGCTGGCCGCAAGCAGCTATAAAGAAATTTCACAACAACAACAGACTGTTATAGATGGTTCAACTTCTTCATCAAACGTCATTATACAAAATAAATCTCCTGTATTCATTGGTACTTACAATAATTGTACAGTTAATATTTTTATAAATAAATAATTAACATACAAATAATGATGTCATTTGACTGGTCTTAATTAAGTAAATGTGATGATGTTGATTTGTGCGTTGACATGTTTTATAGTAAACTATACAGGGTTATGATAAAGTAACGCACAAAATTCATAAAACGTACAATGTTCATTTTTGAAAAAAATGCAAAAATACGTCAAACAGTTTATTTTATTCCGCGTCTTTTAACATAAGTCAAAAAATAAAACGTCAAATTTGTCAAAGTTATGACGTCATCAATATTTTTTTTAAATATGAAGCTTGGTTTTTTTTTACTTTATTTGATAAAGCTTGTTTTTCTGCATTATAAAGAAATAATTGAAGTAGGGGTCACATAGGAAAAAACTAAAAAAAAAACGAATTAGACATGAAATGACCCGTATAACTCCGCAGATGATCGAAGACTCTGTAAATCAGGTCTACCATCGTCTTGGCCTACGTCAGATAGTGAACGGGACAATTCCTGTAAGAAATCGTTTTGGTTTAATGGACTGTTTAGTTAATTTAAATGTTATTACTATAATAAAGTTTATTTTGTTTTTTATTAATTCTCTCAGTTTTTTTCTTATGTGACCCCTACTTCAATTATTTCTTTATAATGCAGAAAAACAAGCTTTATCAAATAAAGTAAAAAAAAACCAAGCTTTATATTTAAAAAATATTAATGACGTCATAACTTTGACAAATTTGACGTTTTATTTTTTTGACTTATGTTAGAAGACGCGGAGTAAAATAAACTGTTTGACGTGTTTTTGCATTTTTTTCAAAAATGAACATTGTACGTTTTATGAATTTTGTGCGTTACTTTATCATAACCCTGTATAATGTTTCTCTATGTAAGTCGTCTTCTCATAACTGTTTTCCACATTAGTTTACTAATGAAGTCAAACAGAATTTTAAGCTTAAACACTATTATCATCGGAGATGAAGAGCAACTCAGCAAATTTTCTTTTATAGTGAGTTCAGTAGGCTAAAAACCATCAACAAAAATCGGATTCAGCTTAATCAAACCTAATGAGTGACCCAAAACAACTTTGGCGCTATAGTCATCTCAAAAAAAAAGTACTTCTCCTATTTCGTCAGTAATGCATGACGGCGATATCAGCTATGAGAACCCTGCCCATATAGTTGAGGGATTTTCTCGTGTGTTTTCCCAGGTTTACCGGGAAAACCAAAATTCAACTGGTTCTGACATCAAAAATAAGCTAAAAGATACTGATTATTAACCATAACATCTCTCAGCGAGAAAGATATTTTGTGGAATACCAATCGTTTGAAATCAACCCCGACAGCTGGTGACGATCAGATATCTTCCTATCTAATTAAGGATTGCTGTATGGTATTTGTACGTCTACTAAAAATTATTTTCAACCTGGCGCTGCGCAAAAACGATTAAATGGAAGATAGATAGAATTAGCCCTGTTCTGAAAAAAAGGTGATCGGAGTAACCTGAGGAATTATCGTCCAATTGCAATTCTCTCCAAGTTCTTAAATATTTTCGAGCAAATACTATACAAATTCATATGTGTATACTATCACAGAAGAATATCTCCTATACAGCATGGGTTCGTGACTAGTCGCTCAACGACGAGTAATCTGTTTTGTATGACCGAAGATTCTAGCTCTGAAATGGATGTCATATATACAGATTTTTCGCGCGCATTTGACACTATTAGACACGACATTCTGCTGAGAAAACTTTATTCACTTGAACTTCATGGCAATCTGGTTAGTTTTCTGACGTCATATCTTAGAGAACGAATCAATTATGTTTACTACAATGGATGCAAATCTGCTGAATTTGCTGCCACGTCAGGCGTTCCACAGGGGTCTAATTTGGGCCCTCTGCTTTCTTATACTGTTTATTAACGACTTCTTTGAATCGTTCTTTCGTGATGGGTTGGCATACGCCGACGACATACTATCTCGGATGCTCTGCGTCTACAGTGTGATTTTGATACTCTCTATATGAATGGTGTCAGAACAATGAATATCATATGTTATGAAGTATGCTAGGAGGATGGAACTCTTTGCCTTCGATTACAGCATTGGGGAACAGGTATTGGCCTGCGTGCAGGAGGTAAAGGATTTGGGAGTGCTATTTGATCGACATTTATCCTTCGCCAAACATATCACTAATGTATGCACTTCTGCCTCTGGTAAACTTGGTTTTATTCTTAGAAATAGTAGGCATTTTGCTAATGCAGCCACTATTGAACTTCTTTATTCTTCGCTTGTGCGTATATCTGCTATAAATTAAAATTGGAGAGCATCCAGAGAAGATTTTTAAAATTCTTGAGCTTTAAGGCCGGTGGAGTTTATCCCTGTAGAAATACTGATCATGGAGTTTTGTTGAAGGAGCATAATCTTTTTCTACTGGACACACGTCGTGAGATTGCTAGTGCCAACTTTTTACATGGTTTAGTGCATAACAGGATTGACTGTCCCTATCTGTTGAGTTTGATTTATTTCAACGTGCCACGGCTTCCTGCCAGAAGTCAAGGTACGTTTTTTTATTTCCACGTGCAGGGCAAATGTCATGCTGAGGAGTCCACTTCATCAAATGTGCCGTAATGGAAACAAGTATTTCAATGATACTACTTGGAGCTCAAAGTTAAATGAATTATTTGTGTAATGTATTGTATTATATTGTTTGTAATCCGCATATCTATTGTAAATTACAGTGTTCCCCTTGCTGTTTTTTTACTGTTGGTACGCAATAATGAAATATTATTATTATCATTATATTAACTCTATTTCCTTGCCATTCTAGAACGGTAAAATTATTTACCGTCGATTTTAATTTGTAGCAACCAGTAAATAACACTTACCATCTTGGAAACTAACATTGTAAATGAGAGTTCAGTCGCGCAAAAATATATTTATTGGAACAATACATACATTGTATACTTATTGTAATTAAATTAGGAATTAAATTAAATTGCTTTTCCATAATTATCATTATTATTATTAATATAGCTATTAGTATATTATTTGTTTAAGAATTGTAAAAATCAACTACTTAGCATGATTAACGAAGAAACATAACCGGTCATTGTATACGAGCTAAACAGTCACTGTCGGTAACACATATATCTCAGCAGTAGCAGAAAACTTCTGGAACAATATGTTTCATTACGAAGATCTTCTTTCTGCATACTATCCGGTGCATATACTCTCGAAATATTCTGGGTTTGCTTCCTATATGGTAACTGGACCACCGCGACATAGAACTTTCAAGTATCAAAGATCATATTTCATTTTCTGGACTCTAATTCACGGGCTTCTAATCTGGATTGTTCTTAGTGAAAAAAGCTTTTTTGACATTTCCTCGGTCATGTCGAATTCTGTTTTAACTCAAGCAACCTTTTTAATAGTTGTATTAACTGGATGGTCTCTCTTTTATCTACGCATAATATTTAACAATTTCTACAATTCGAAAGTTCTCCTAACTTTGGAACACCTATATAAAATTGATCTTGTCCTCACAAGAATGAAAATACAATTACCCTATCGTAAAATACGATACATTACACTGGTTATTTTGTGTGTTTCACTTCTATTTACAGCCTTCGACTTGGTGCTTTTTATTTTCAATCCTATTAACATTTTTGAAAATAATGAATATTGGAACATTATAGAATTAGTATTTCTATATGCCGATTTCATCAATATTTTAATATCGGTGGATTTCTGTGTAATTATGATATTCTATAAATATATATTACAGGCTCTATCGAAAGCATTATTGCAACAAGTTACTTCTGAATTAACCCTCAACATTGTGTGGACTTTCCAACAAATTGCAGTCGAATCGACAATGATGAAATTGTTACAAATTCACCAAGAGCTCTGCGACACACTGAGAGTGTTCAAAAATGTTTCAATACTAATTGCACTCATAATCGCACATTATTTTGCTTATATAACTCTCCAAATTTGTGGTATCATTTATGACTTATCATCTAGTGATGTAAATACGACTCGTGTGTTCTATATTAGCTTCACCATATGTTGCCAGTTATTTAAAATGGTAATAATATCGATAACAGCACAACTTTGTCAAAACGAAGTAAGTTCTACATTTTGCTAAGCGCTTAGTTGTTAAGTATCGTTCATTTTAGGAAGTCGTTTTTAAATCCACTGTACAGAAGCTAGCTGTGCATAACAATGGACAAACAAATAAAGAGGTATGTAAATAATAAAGGAAATAAAAGTAGTACGTAATAAAATCAGTGAAGCCACATCATTATTTTGATTAGTGGTTATCAGGTAGCTAGTGCGTACTGTAGGCAGAAACGTAAACACGGAGCACAGTGTTCAAAATGAACGAATTCGCAATCGAAATTATCACGCTGTAAAAGAAGGTTAAAAACTGAATCTTATTGAATTATTTTATGCCGTACAAATACACTGCTCAACAATTGAAATGGATATTGTAATAATTTTTAAAATTTTAATATTTAAATGATTCTACAGATATACAGTTTCCATAACTTGTTTATTATGGCACAATGATATCAAGCTTACAACACCAGCAATGATAAAAGTAACTAAAACAATAAAATTTCTCAAATTTACCAAAAAAGAACTAAAGTAATATACTAGGAATAGTAAAATAACTGTTCTGTCGACTATTGAAAACTAAATTTAGTGTCTTCTTGGATCACCTCTTCCTGGCCTTAGTGCCCTTACACTAGTAGCCATACGTCTTATTAAATTATCGATAAAAGCGTGAGGTACACAGTAAAAAATATAGTGTAGATATTTTATACTATACAAGAAAATAATAAACTATACTTACGACTGCACTTCACAACTTCTAATAAAATACTAGTTAAGTACGACACTCATCACACATTTATATACATTAGGTCCTGTTCCGCACCTCTCCGCAGGTAAAACCACATCTTTTTTAATTACCTACACTTTAATCTTTCATTTCACGAAAAATTCACGGACTAGCAAATACTAGCAATAAACGTTAACCCTCACTCAAAATTCATTTATACATAGCTGTTATATGATTATAGGCAGCCGATGTTACTTGGAAATAAAAACAGCTACCTAGAAAATAATGATGCCATTTGAATCCTTAAACTAAATACTTTCACCTCTAATAATTACTTTTAAATCAATCAAGCGACCTAGCTCAGGTAATAACAAACACAACTTAAGTTTTGGGTACTAAAATATACGCTATAGAAATATTGTGTATTTTTGTATTGATATATACAGGGTGTCCAGAAACTCTTCTGACAAACGAAGACCGGAGATTCCTTAGATAATTTTAAGACAATTTAATCCAATTCACCCTAGTCCGAAAATGCTTCCTAAGGTCATAGGCGTCCGTTTTGGGTAGGTAAACGGTTATTTTAACGCATAACTTTTTTGTCTTTAACTTTTAAGCATTTGTGACACTAGATTATAAAATTTTCAGGTATTTTAGTACTAAAAGGTACTCTTACTTTAAGTCGGTAGGATACACCGTTTTCTAGAAAAGTCGATTTGAAAATTTTTCGTTTTTTCGTCATTAAAATTCAATTTATTATTTTTTGCACTAGTTCGCTCTGAACTGCCAACAGAAATAAAACCTACGTTTTTAATTGTCAAATTGTTGTCAGTTCGCGAAGTTGAAATGACGAAAGATGAAATGACGAAAAAACGAAAAATTTTCAAATCGATTTTTCTAGAAAACGGTGTATCGTACCGACTTAAAGTAAGAGTACCTTTTAGTACTTGAATACCTGAAAATTTAATAATCTAGTGTCACAAATGCTTAAAAGTTAAAGACAACAAAGTTATTAAAATAACCGTTTACCTACCCAAAACGGACGCCTATGACACGGTACTAGAAATTCGCAATTGATGGAATCGATTCATCTCTGGAGGATAAATAAGCATACCAGTTTTTGTTTTTCTAAATAGAAGCGTTCGGGAGATATTAAAAAAAACAATTACAAGCCGCCATCTTCAAAGAGCTCTAGCTCCCTTAGGAAGCATTTTCGGACAAGGATGAATTGGGTTAAATTGTCTTAAAATTATCTGAGGAATCTCCGGTCTTCGTTTGTCAGGAGAGTTTCTGGACACCCTGTATATAGGAGCTAGTATGTAATTTGAAATTGTATTTCATCTACATGATGAAGCCACAGTGTGCAAAACATATTGCTGTCGCTGCGGCATTGTTACAAAATCGTAAACTTCTTATTTCAGATAAAATGTAACATTTATATAGGCCCACGTTGGGCCTATATAAATTATATGCTGTGGATGCAATAATGCTGATGAATAATAAAAATTAGAATAGTCTGTTTATAAACTTATTCCTAACAGCATAAAAATTTTATTTATGTTCTTATGAGTTCTTGCAGTGATTTGCTTCTTATATTCTGATACACCTCTTATTTAGTTTTGTTTGGGATAAGGTCAAAATTAAACAAAGTATCTAAATCTCATATAAAAAATTATATTTATATTTTTGTTAAGATTTGACGATCATTAATAACATTTCCACATTAAATCTATATATATTTGTTTTACAAAGAAAAAGAAAAGGAAAGCATTTGTACTCACTTTAGAGTTATAGTGCTTGTGAAATACTTATTTATCTATTATAATAGTTGAAAGAATAATTATCTTGATCCTTTAAATAGAGAAATATTATTAATTCTTGATAATTTATTTATTAATACGAAGCCGATTCTATTTCACCAAAAACATACATTTTCACATAGTGCCTTGGTAAACTAGAACCTTGCAACATGAATGCTCTGAAAACTGGCCTACACTAATTGCTAGCTGTAAACATTCTCACATTGTACCTCTAGCAGCTTAACACCTGCCCATCAAGAACATCCCCGCTTATTCGTATTTATTTTATTTGAATTACTAAATTAAATGACTATATAATAATTAATGATGCCCAGCGATATACTAAAGGCAAATATTTTCACATAGTACTTTCAGCATGTCTAACACCATTAACTATCCTTTTATTATTTTGAAAAACGAATTATTATTATAATACAAGATAATATTCATCTAATTAATGATGCCCAACGATTTACTAAAGGCACGTTTAACACCATTAACTAAATCTAAATTGAATTATTTATCTTATAACTTACTTCATATCATCGTACATTTTATCAAATTCATCTTATTGATGTCCTCCATCTTAAATATTAAAATAATAAAAATGAAAATTAATTGAATGAAATTGTTTTAAAAGAAACTAAATGAAAATAAAATTCTAATTCTAATTCTTAAATCGTGAGATCATAAATAGTATATATAAGCCCCTACTCTCACTTTCACTATCAAAAAATTTTTATTCTTTCGCAAAATTAATGTCTTTACTGCTTGTATTATAAAGTTCATCTTCGACAAGTCTATTCTTGTTTTCGCATTATATACTGAAACGAAAGCCTATCGACAATTTGTAACGCCTCTGTTATCTAATTAAATTTTAAGTTGGCATTGATTTTAAAATGTTCGTGGTGAAATCTTTCTTGTTTGTTTTCTTCAGGTTATCATACTTGTATCAATACGCGCACATCGTCTTTGACAGCTACATACCAATGGCGATGGCTCGAACTGTTTGTTATTATTGTTTTTCACCAACTTGTTATATCCCATCTTCTTCAGTAAGTATATTTTTCTTTCCTTCCTCATTAGTATAATCCCTCATTGTACTTGTATATGAATGCATTGCCTTTTTCATCGTTTGTTATATATTTTCTTTTTCCATTTACTAATGTTTATTCTAATTCTCCTTTTAGGAATCCTTTGGTCTAGTATTACGGGAAAGACGTTATAAACAACTGAGATTTTTCTCACGAACCCGCACCACGAAGAACAGTCACCCTCGTCACCTCTCTCTGATTTCCAACCATGCTTCTTCACACATGATCATTTTTCCATTGTCTTTGAAGCCCTTGAGTTATACATACAAGAACTGACAAGTGTATTTTTAATTCATGCTGTTATTATTTACATAAAACATTCTTATTTACGATCTGTCACTTCGCACTAGAATTGTTTTGATTTATATCCTTTTTACACATTTATATTTATATATTTATATATATATATATATATTGAAAAATTGAAAATCTTCTTGGTAGTAGTGGCATAAAATGAATTAAAAGTAATAACAATATGACAACTGGTTGTCAATTAGAAAACAATGACAAATATAAAATGTAAATCAAAATGTATAAATGAAAATGTAATCAATTATAATAATATAATATAATAATAATTTGGCAAAGAATTGTAATATATTATATATATATATATATATATATATATATATATACATAGGAAAATGAACACATGACAGACCGGGCTGACGAGTGTTCACGTTGTAGTGGTTAACGAAACTGATGCATATGTGTTAATTATTTAAATGCGCTGTACCCCAATGGATGGATTGGAAATAGAGGTTCTATCCCTTGACCTGCTCGTTCCCCGGATTTATCGCCTGTTGATTTTTTCATGTGGGGTTATTTAAAGGAATTTGTATATCAAGTTCGGTCGGCAGATCTTGATGATCTGAAAAATCGAATTCGCATGGGATGCCGGATTATGACTCACGGAATGATACTTTCATCTTGCAACAGAGGATTAAGACGTCGTTTGGAAGCTTGTGTCCACGCGGAGCCCAATTTGAACATTTATTAAATTAATGCCTCTTGTTTTGTTTTCTTATCCAACTACATACACTAATTTGAGATATTTATTATTGAAATACTTACTCTTTATTTTTTTAATTTTTTTGCACTGAATTACTTACTTATAATTATCGTATTCCTTTAAGTTAATAAAAATTGCTTTTGACAAGTTTATCTGAATTGTGTCAAAACTGACAAGGCAAAGTAAAAAATGGATCAAATAAAAGTTATTTATTAGTTTTTGATAAATAAGATACAACATTAAAAAATTCATATATCCATTAAGAAAAACAAAGTTGACCTTGAAATCTCCTTCAAGGTCACGGGCAAATAAAATTCTCTGTTTATCATTTTCGACACATCATAATATCAAGTAACTTTTATTTGAAAAGTTTTCTGATATCTATACAGGGAAAGTAGATAATACCTGTAACGCAAAAGCTGAGACACCCTGTATATAGGTTCAAACAAGAGCGGAGAATCTTAATATGTTGATATCTATAGAAAAGACAGAATCAATGGTCATAGCAAAGGAGCCCACTAGATGTAAACTGACTGTAAACGACAAACCCATCCACCAAGGTATGCAATGTACGTACTTAGGAGTTGAGATAACAAGCTCCAAAAACTTACAACAGAAAGTCAGAACCCAAGTGAACAAAGCCTCATGAATATCGTGCTATATGAAGGACCTCATATGGAAGAACAAATACATCTCAACTGAAAGCAAAGTCCGCATATATATAACAGCCTTGAGACGTGTACTCACATATGCAGTGGAAACTTGAGCGGATACAATAAAAGCGAAGAGCATGATGAGGGCAGCAAAGATGAAGACATTGAGTAATATTAAGGTAGTAAGCTTGAGAGACCAGATAAGAAGCAAAGATATAAGAGGAGTTCTCAAATTCAAGATGGGGTTCAGTTTACGAGATTGAAACGACGATACTGGAAAAACCACGACGACAGGATGACAGAGGATCGATAGGTAAAATGGGCAGAGGATAAAAACCGAGTTCGAGGAGACCGCCCCCCCCCCTCCCAAAATATGGTGCGAGAGCTGGACATTTGCTTCCCAAGAGGCTAAACGAGATTAAGATGAGTAGAAAAAACAAGACTAAGTCTTAAGAAAAGAGAAAGTCGTGTAGTGACCACATCAATTCATTACCACTTGTGACATTGAAGGTGAATATATTTTTGTGGAGTAAAATACCGTCGATTTAAAACCAAGGTTTATCCTTAAGTCTACTATTAACCGTTATTTTTGTGGAGAATATTAGATACTAAAAACTTTTAACTTAGCTCTTTTTAAATGACTTTCTAATACGTATTGTGTGACCTCCACATTATTGAAATAATAATATTAAGAATTAGTTTAGTAATCGAAAAAGAACACTAATTTTATTTTTAAAATCGTATACCAATTTAAGATTTAAGCATTAGTCAAAATATGTAATAGTAAGTACAATAAGTTGCCTATATTTAAGGAGAAACTGCTGTACCAAAAATAAACATGAATTGTCGATACACATTAGACAAATAAATGTGAATTTAAATATAAATAATGGTACCAATTCATAAGAAAGTTTTTAATAATAAAACTTAAAATATAGTAAATACCTGTAACATGAATAAATGTGTAAGAGGGATATAAATCAAAATATTTCTGGTGCGAAGTTACATATCGTAAATAAGAATGTTTTATGTAAATACTAACAGCATGAATTAAAGATACACTTGTTAGTTCTTGTATGTG
Source organism: Amphimallon solstitiale (assembly GCA_963170755.1). Classification (NCBI taxonomy): domain Eukaryota; kingdom Metazoa; phylum Arthropoda; class Insecta; order Coleoptera; family Scarabaeidae; genus Amphimallon; species Amphimallon solstitiale. The sequence continues at coordinate 9,423,864 of OY720677.1, forward strand.
TAACACAAGGGCTTCAAAGACAATGGAAATGGTCATGTGTGGTTTAAAAAAGAAAAATACAGTGTTAATGTTGTTCACAGCATCTGCAAAGCAACGTATTTCCTGAAGAGAGAGCGACAGTGTGACGAGAGCAACCAATCTTCGTAATGCGGACTCCGCAAGAAAAGTTCCTGTTGTTTATAACGTCGTTCCCATACTATCAAATCGAAGAATTTCTAAAGGAGAAATAAGAATAACATTAGTTAATGGAAAAAGGAAATGTATAACAAACAATGAAAAAGGTAATGCATTCATATACAAGTACAATGAAGGACTATACTGAAAATAAAGAAAAGAAAAATATACTTACTGAAGATGGGATATAACAAGTTGATGAAAAACAATAATAAGAAACAGTTCGAGTAGTCGCCATTAGTGTGTAAGCTGTCAAGACGATATGCGCGTATTGGTGCGAATATGACAACTTGAAGAAAACGAAAAAGAAAAATTTTATCACGAACTTTTTAAAATCAAGCAGTAAAGACGTTAATTTTGGAAAAGAATATTTTTTTTGAGATAGCGAAAGTGAAAATAGGGGGTGCGCTACTTATCATCTCACGATTTGAGAATCTGTATTAAGAATTAGATTTTTATTTTGTTTAGTTTCCTTTAAAACAAACTCATTCAATTAATTTTCATTTTTTATTATTTTAATTTTTAAGATGGAGGAAATCAAACTACAAATAAGAATCAAAAGATAGAAGTAGAAAGGGAACCCGACTATCAAAGCGAAGAACCAAGATCTATACAGGAAAATGCTAGTTTAAAAAATTCTCAAAGTACCAATTTAAAAATTCTGCAGTACAAAAAAACACCATTACAGAAAATATAAATTTAAATGACAATGTGAATTTCAAACAATCTGCTAGACAAAGTAACATAAAACAATTCTCACAAAATTTAAAAAAAAAGTAATCGGCAGCAATGATGAGAATGTTGCGTGTAACAAAGTTCAAAGAAAGTGGATTTACGCAGACCGCTTTAAAAAAGATTATTGTATTGAGGATATGCGAGAATATTTAAACAAAAAATTCGTAACAAACGATATTGTCGTAGAAATAATGGCGAAGAGGGATCGCTATACAAAGGAGGACTATATAGCGTTTAAATTAGGCTTTTCGCATTATATAAATGATGACAAAATACTTGAGCCATTAAACTGGCCAAGTAATATTAGTGTTCAATTTTTTCGGAGGTCAAGCGGAAAAACTAATCACAACACGACAAGAAAAAGCAGAAATCAAAGACCGAACAGAAAACCTAGATAAAAATAATCTAGACATTTCTTATACGTCTAGTAAAGATACAAGAAAGATCAATATCTTGAATTATAATATACAGGGACTATCAAATAAAATTGAAGCATTTCAGGTAGAATTAAACAAGCGAGATATTGACGTGGTTTGCCTAACAGAACACTTCTTACCTAAAGAAAAACTAAAATATGTTAATATACAAGATTTCACCATAGCGAGCTGTTTTTGCAGATCAAGCGCCATTCATGGGGGATCCCTCATTCTAACAAAAAGCCATGAGGAAGTTATTGAAAGAAAAGACATATCTTTAGTATCAGTAGAAAAAGAAATAGAAATAGCGTCGGTAGAACTAGCTGCAATAAATTCCATTATAGTGTCTATATACAGCCCCCCCCCCCCCCCATCTGGAAGTTTGGTAATATTTTTTGACAAACTAAATGAAATTATTTTTATTCTAAACGAAGAAAGGGCACAAAAAAATGTGTTTGTTGCAGGCGACTTTAATATTCACATGGAAACAGAAACAAAAGTAACTCAGAAAATGTCGGACATTCTGAATGCTTATAATATGAAACAGGTACTTCATGAACATTCTAGACAAACAGATACCACTAGTTCCTTAATAGACAACATATTTACAAACGTTGATCTCTCTAAGATTGAGGAATATACAGTCAATATGCATCTTTCCGATCACTTCTCACAGATTCTGAGATACACATATCCAAAACATGATAGAGCTGCAATAACCACAAATACTATTAGACTTATGGATGCGAATAGTATACAACACTTTAAAGAAGTCTTAGACGTGGAACTGCACTTACCTAACAACATCCTTGATGCCAACGAATTATTTAATTACTTCCATAATATTTTTATGGCCGCATTTGAGGCTTGTTTTCCAAAAAAAAGAGTTACGACGACAGCTACGAGAAACAACTACGTCAATCCAGAAATTAACAGTTTAAGGAACACATTGGATGCATAGGCTGTTATGGCAAAGGTTTCAAAAAATCCAGATTATTATAGAGAATATCGACAACTCAAAAAAAATTACTTGTGCAGGATAAATGAAATCAAACAAAAATCAAACTCAGAGTACATAATAAGATCAAGCAACAAGACCAAAGCAATAAGGGACGTAATAAAGAGAGAACTCAAACCTGAAGATAAACAAAATAATAGTAATACCTCTTTGTCGGCTACTAGCTTGAATACATATTTTTATGAGGTTGGCGAAACCATTGCGATGGGCATACAATCCAGACACTCATCAACAGAGTTTCTTCATAATCACAAACTGGGAAATGCATCCTCCTTCTACTTTATACCCATTACGTCCGTAGAAATAGAACAAACGATTCAAAAAATTAAAAGTAAGCATACTAAAGATGTGTATGATATTTCGACATGTCTTCTAAAAGAGGTGTACATGCAGATATCCGCAGTATTGGCGAGCATTTTTAACAAATGTATAGAACAAGGTGTGTTTCCTAGCCTATTGAAAGTCTCTAGAGTTGTACCTATACATAAAAAGGATGACGTTAATGACTGTCAAAATTATAGACCGATTAGTATTCTGCCGGCGGTGTCAAAGGTTTTTGAGCATGTTATTGCGTCTAGAATTATAGGATATATGGAGAGTCAACAATATTTAGTGTCCGCACAACACGGTTACAGAAAAGGGCGTTCGACTAGTAGTGGTATACTACACATAGTGGAGAGTCTGTACAGGGTCTTCGACGCTGGTCTGTATGCAGAAATAAATTTATTAGATTTATGCAAGGCCTTCGACTCTGTTAGTCATGAGATCTTGCTGCATAAGTTAGAATATTATGGAATAAGGGGTGAATCCCTAAACCTAATGCGATCTTACCTAACGGGTAGATATCAACTGACGGAATGGAATAACACAAAGTCTGAGCCTAGGATAATAAAGTATGGAGTTCCGCAGGGATCGATCCTCGGTCCTATGCTGTTCATAATATACATGAATGATCTTCCTTCTAACATAGGCGGGGTGGAGGTATGTATGTACGCTGATGATACCTCTCTTTTGATGCAGGACATACATCCGGCAGCACTGCATCAGAAGTCGATAGGGGCAATTGCGGATATTGAAAATTGGTTTGCTGCTAATAAACTGAAAATCAATAGTAATAAAACGCAAAATCTTCTATTCTGTACAACTAGCTCAGAACCATCGTCGGGAGTAAAAATTCTGGGCATCACCCTGGACACAAGTCTGAAATGGACTCTCCACATAGAAGACCTAGCGAAGAAATTGTCGTCTGCTTTATTTGCAATAAAAAGACTCACTTTCATTGCAACTCGTGAGGCAGCGAAAGCAGCATACTTTGCAGGCTTTCACTCCGTGATGTCCTATGGTGTCCTCTTCTGGGGAATGGCTGCAGAAGCGGACAGGATATTTGTTCTACAGAAGAGGGCGATTAGGTTTTTGTGCGACCTGACATGTAGGGAGAGCTGTAGATCACACTTCAGAAAGGAGAAGATACTCACTCTACCATCAGTATTTATCCTCGCTGTAGTTACTCACGTCCAGCAGAATAAAGAATCATTTCCCTTGAACGGTCATCATCACAGCTATCCTACTCGTCAGCGACAGAAGATAAGAATGCCTCATCATCGGCTGACTTGCACTCAGAGGTCGATTGATTACTGGGGGTGCAAATTATATAATAAATTGCCGGCAGAATTAAAAGATTTGCCTTTGACCAGTTTCAAAAAAAAGGTTAAGGAAATACTTGTAAATAGGGAGTGCTACACGATTGAAGAATTCCTGGCCACTTAATACATCGATATTGACTGTATGTGCTTCGTTTTATGTCGTGTTAGTTCTTATTGTTGGTGTTTATCTTTGTATTATGATTTTATTATTTGTGTTTCTATATCTTTATATATATATATATATATATATATATTATCGACAGTTGTACGCTATGTACAAAAAAAAAAAGAAAAGGACAATTTTCTGTAATGGTGTTATTACAAAACAATATACAATATACAATATACAATTAGAATGAATTTGATAAAATGTACGATGATATGAATTAAGTTATAAGATAAATAATTCAATTTAGGTATAGTTAATGGTGCTAAACATGCTGAAGGTACTATGTGAAAATATTTGCCTTTAGTAAATCGTTGGGCATCATTACTTATTATTTAGTCATTTAATTTAGTAATTCAAATAATGTAAATACGAATAGGCGGGGTATTTTCTTTGATGGGCAGATGCTAAGCTGCTAGAGGTACAATGTGGGAATGTTTACAGCTAGCAATTAGTATAGACCAGCTTTCAGAGCATTCATGTTGCAAGGTTCTAGTTTACCAAGGCACTATGTGAAAATGTATGTTTTTGGTGAAATAGAATCGGCTTCGTATTAATAAACAAATTATCAAGAATTAATAATTTTTCTTTATTTAAAGGAACAAGATAATTATTCTTTCAACTATTATTATAGATAAATAAGTATTACACAAGCATTATAACTCTAAATGGAGTATAAATGTTTTCTTTTCTTTTTTCTCTTTATTTTGTAAAGCAAAAAAAAAATAGATACAGTGTGGCAATGTTATTTACGATTGGCATTTTTAAAAAAATATAAATATATATTTTATATGAGATTTAGACATTTCATTTCATTTTTGACTTTATCCCAAACAAAACTAAATAAGAGGTGTACCAGAACATAAGAAGTAGCTCACTTCAAGAACTCATAAGAACATAAATAAGAAATTTATACTGTTAAGGAATAAGCTTATAAATAGACTATTATAAATTTTATCATTCATCAGCATTTTATCATTCATGTGCATTTTTAACGTAACACACGTATTAGAAAGTCATTTAAAAAGACCTAAGTTAAAAAGTTTTTAGTATCTACGACTATTGGGGTATTTTACTCGACAAAAATATATTCATCTTCATTGTCGCAAGTGGTAATAAATTGATGTGGTCACGAAACGACTTTCTTATACGTATATGCGGTTAGAATAGAGATAGGAGCAAAATGTTACATCCGGACCGAATGTTTAAGTTTGTTTTTATCACAAAGAAATGTTCGAAATTAAACTCTAAATACTTTTATACTATAAATTTGTGCGGAATGAATAAATTGCAAAACATATGCAAAAAACTACTTTCCTATAAGAGTGAAACTGTTACAACTTTAAATTATTTCTTACAAGATGTCTTCTATATTATTTTTAAATGCTTTTTAGCTGTAAATAAATTAGTGTTTCGTTTCTTTTTGTTACTATTTGTTATCCCAAATTAAACTTTAAATGTTTCTTTTATTCTCAATGAATCTATTTAAAAAAAATTTACAGTACGAGTAAAAAGCAACCTAATTACTTAATTTTAAGAACACCTCATAATCACTAATGTGTTAACGTGCCGTATTAAAAAAACCGTAAATATAGTGGTATTTATTTACAATCGCAAAATGAATGGTGTTGATTTTATACGGCGGTGTTTTCGTTGAACAAGGCTATCGAAAGTTGAAATTATAACTGTTCATTTATAGATCAACCTATTAGTATAATCGATGTTCAAATGTACTAAGGAATTATAAATGCCAACTACTTAGTATGATTAACAAAAATACATAACAGCTCTTTTGGATATATATTCAAGTTACACTTCACAGAAAACAGATATTTGAGTAATAATAATAGTAAAATATGTTTTAATAGATATGTTTCAGTCCAGTGAAGACCTACTTTCTGCATATTATCCAGTGCACATACTCTCCAAATATTCTGGATTTGCTTCTTACATAATAACTGGGCCAGCGCGATATAGAAACCTTAAGCATAAAAGAGTTTATTTCTTTTTTTGGACAATAATTCATGCATTTATATTTTGGAATGTTTTGCAGCTGCATATTTATTTGGAAATTTCCCCAATCATTTCAAATTCTGTTTTAACCAAAACGACTTATTTAGTCGTATCATTAACTGGATGGTCTATCTTTTATCTCCGCGTAGCATTTAACAGCTTCTACAATTCGAAGATTCGTCTGACTTTGGAACACCTGTGTAAAATCGATTCTGCACTAACCAACATGCAAATCCAACTGCCGTATCGCAAAATTAATAAAATCACATTTACCATTTTGTGTGGTTCATCTCTGCTGACAATCGTGGATTTACTGTCTTTCATCTCTGAACCTGGTACAATTTTTGAATACAGTTTTTCGAATTTCGGGTATTTTGTATTTGTGTACGTCAATTTTGTCCACCTTTTAATATTGCAGGATTTCTGTACAATTGTACTACTTTCTAAATATATATTGAAGGGTTTATCGCAAGCATTATTGAAACACATTTCTTCTAAAGTAACCACTAATGTTCTAAGTACTTTCCAACAAATAACAGCGGATTTATCATTAAGAAAATTATTACAAATTCACCAGCAACTCTGCGACACCTTGAGAATATTCAAAAGTCCTTCGGTATTAGTTTTATTAGCAATCGCAAATTATTTTGCTTTCATAACACTGCAGATTTGTACTTTTATTTTTAACTTTCCAACTGGTAATATAGAAATGAATGAATTGTGCTACACTACCGTCATGGTTAGTTGTTTTTCGCTTAGAATCGCTTTAATATCGATAACAGCACAGCTTTGCCAAAACGAAGTAAGTTCTTGATTTTGCTATAAGTGCGTAATTTAAATAACATTGATTGCAGGAAATTAAATTTAAATCTACTGTACTGAAGTTAGCCACGCAAAATAATAGACAGAACAGTTGCTACAAAGAGGTATGTAAATAATAAAGGAAATAGTATTAGTACCAAGGGCGTGCCCAGGTTTTTGAACAAGGAGAGGGGGGCAAGGTGTTGACATATACTTTATTTTCAACTAGAAACTACGAATAACTAATATGTTAGGTTCGCAGATGAAGTATGAAGTATTATGAAGGGTTTGGATCGTATCTTCGTGATCACACAATTAGGGGTAAAAGCAAACAATACTCTTTCGGATGTGTTTGACGTGAGTATTATTGTACCGCAGGGGAGTGTGTTAGGTTCGCTTGCTTTTTTATTATTTATTAATGACTTATAATTGTTGTTGAGGGCGAGGCGGGTCCGCTTGATTGGCAGGTATTCCTGCAGGTCGTAGTTCATAGTAGCTGAGAGAGCATTGTTTGGGTGATTTTCCATGTTATGGTAAAAATCTGTTGTGAGGCTTCTTATATGTTGGTCTATTGTCGGCGTGTTTGTGTATTTCGAATGAACCATGGGCTCACAGCACCATCCTGAGAGAGGTGTTTTGAATTCGTTGTAGTGTTTGGATGTGCGTCGGGGCGGCGTTTACCCAAATCTGTGCGGCATATGACATCATCGGTCGAAGGACTTGAATGTATGTTAGATGTTTCAGTTTCTTTGAAAGTGTGCTGGCTGGGCCCAGGAGTGGCCATAGTCTTCCTCTGGTTATTTTTGCTTTTTTACAGGCATTCCTGATGTGGTTTGAGTATATTAACCTACGATCGAGTGTCACATCAAGGTACTTTACCTGTGGTGTCCATGGGACCTCTTGGTGGTTTGTATAGAGGTGTCCTTTTAGTGGTTTAACTTTCCGTCGGAAGACTATGGCCTGGGATTTTTCTCCGTTAATGGATATTCGCCAGTTGTGGCACCAAGCTGTAATGTTATTGACGGCATTTTGCAGATTTCTTAGGGCAATTTTGGGGTTGATGGAGCTGGCGAGTATAGCGGTATCATCTGCGTAAGTGGCAAGTAATGAATTTTCAGTTTTGGGGATTTTGGCAGTGTAGATGGCGTATCGATGTGCGGAGAGGGCTGAGCCTTGTGGTACTCCTGCGGTAATGATTCTTGGGGATGAAATTTCGTTGCGAATTTTAATTGAAAATGTTCTGCGATGCAGATATGATGAGATGATACGGATGAGATGGTCGGGGCATTTTTTGGAAATCATTTTGTAAATCAGAGCTTGATGCCAAACCCGGTCAAATGCCTTGGCGATATCTAGAAATACGGCAGTTGTGGTAAGGTTTTTGTAGAATGCTTCATGCAAGTGTTCAGTAACTCGTGCCAGCTGTGTGATGGTTGAGTGGTTTGACCTGAAGCCGTGTTGTTCTTCAGGGATTATGTTGTGAAGGGTAGAGTGATCGATGATTTTGTTTAGTATAGCTTTTTCTGCTATTTTGCTAATGGATGACAGGACACTAATTGGGCGAAAGTTTGATGGTATTGAGTGGTCCTTTCCTGGTTTCGGAATCATGATGATTGTGGCTTTTTTCCAGATTTTTGGGTATGTCTGCAGTTTGAAGATTGAGTTGATGATGGCTAATAGGAACATGACGGCTTTAAATGGAAGATTTTGGATCATTTTATTTGAAATTTGGTCCTGTCCGGGGGCTTTCTTTGGCTTCAGGTTTTTGATGATAGTGTTGATTTCCTTTGGAGTGATAAAGTCCGTAGGTGGGGGTTTTGGTTGGCTGAGGTTTCTGTTGACAGTTTTATGGACGTGTGCTATGTCCTGGATATTTATGTTTGACCAATTTGGGGAGCATTCTTCTTCTATCTGGTTCGATATTACGGTGGCACAGGGTTCTATGTATGCTGACGATACAACAATACTTTATCTGCATCGAATACGGAGCCCCTAGCAGAGAGTTTGTTGACGGCGATCAGGTAATTTGATGAATGGTGTAATAAGAACCAACTCGAAATTAATTTCAGGAAAACCATTTGCGTTGTATTCTGTTCTAAAAATACTGCAACCACACTACAGGATATAATTTATTTCGATAATATTGACGTGCAACTTAGACAAAGTTTAAATTTCCTCGGTCTGGTTTAAGATATGCATCTTACTTGGCAGGCTCATTTGACTGTTCTAGCATCGAAATTAAATAGGTGCTATTACTTCATAAGCAATCTGAAATCTATGATGGGCCCGGAATTTTAGTTGAGTATTTATTATGGATTGGTGTATCCGATATTGACTTCCATGGTTGTAATGTGGGGACAAGCTTATGCACATAATGGCTTCCAGAGGATTTTTATTATACAAAAACGTATTATACGTTTATTTTAATCTACCCCCTTCTGTTTCTTGCCGGGAGACCTTTAAGGAAAGACATATTCTAACGGTGGCCTCAGTATATATATATATATATAAACTACTTCTAGAATGATATTAGAAATACTAACATGCATCTTCGCACCGATTTTCCGTAATTAATCAGGCCTTCTGTTATAAGATTTATATTCATTAATCCTCATTAAGTAAAACTACTACTTCAACAACTATGTGTGTCTTGGGCTGCCTATACCCACGTATACCAACGGCGCGAAGCTTCGAACGATTCCTTCGGTGACAGATAATGCTGCGGCTATGTTTGCTTAATGACAGGTAGAGTTATGGATGCGCGGACTTGTGTGGTGTTGTTTGAGGTTAGTAAATATGAAACACATCGGCTAAGCTACATGGGAGAATTAACAGGGTAAGTACTTTGATTATTTTTCTTTGCTTATATTGAACTAATTGTGCACTAGGAGAAATCCCTACAGTCAGGTTTACGTGGAATAAAATATTTAAAAGACATACGGTAACTTCTTTCAAAAATAATATTTATTCTTTGCGACAAACAAATTCAAAGATATACACATATATAACCTATTCATATATACATAATAAAGGTAATTTAAAATTAACAACATTATAATGTAACAAAGGTTAATATAAGGAAAGAATTTAATCTTCTAAGCATGAATGAAAGGTCTTTCACTTAGACACATAACCTTAAAACAAACAAGTTTTGATACATTGCGGTTTGAAAGCAAAAGACATGTTTTCCTAAAATTTGAACTTTTACATTTGATTTAAACAATAACTTGACTATCTTACAGTATGTTCATCGAAAGTTATTGAGAAATCATAAGTTCCAAAATAAATGAGTGTTTGCCGCGGATAAAATAATTATTGCGGAAATTTACTTCAGACATATACGTCAAGGGAAATCTTTATTTAAATACGCGGTCTGAGTCTCGTACGATGATCTTAAATAATTATAGATATACGGTGATTAACGTTTTCTTTTCCGCGATCCTGAAATAAAACGTACAAACGAATATTGACAATGATTTTCTGGCGGGAATCGGTCACGACGTTTTATCAGTCTGACCACGAAAAGTTTTATTCTTTTAGGACGCGTTTAGCGGAAGGAAAACCTCTTCACAGCAGTTCGCCTGAATGAGAATTTCCTGGGGCGGACGAATTTTTAACCTCTCCACGGCAGTTCGCCTGAATGGGGTTAAGCGGACAGTTTTAACCTCCTCACGGCGCTTTTGCCAGTGTGAGGTTAAGCGGAAGGAAAGGATATTTCACGATTCAACGACCTGAAACAGGAATTGAGGGACAGTGCTGGAAGTCGGCCTTTCATATCATCCGAAGCACATACGTATACAGACAAAAACTAGTTCAATACATTGAATTTGCACACGGGACTCGAAACTAAGAGATCGCGCGAAAAATGATCGTGACGTAGACAGCTAGTACTTTTTCGCATACAAATTATGAACTGATAAGAAATTATCAAAGAAATTACTAATAATAATACGGCAATATACACAGGAAGATTAGCATAATGAAATGCTAACGTTTGAATGAAATATCACTCATATATAATTTAATATTTACAGATAAATTAGATATGAACTAAAAAATGGTGTTTTATTACAATTAACGAAGGGACTTCGTTACAACCAGCCTTTTATATTTGAGTGATACGAGTATATGTATATATGTGTATTTTTTATTTATACATTAATTGTTATTGTATTTATTAATTAATTGATTATCAATGTAAATGTATATTGACAATGTAAAAGAAATTTGAATTTGAATTTTTCGTTTATATTTCTGGATTTGTTCAACCCTTTATTGCATGGTGAGTCATATATGAAACATACCACAAAGAAATATTTTTACGTCTTGAAATGGAACATTTCAACAACTGCATGATGTACCATATTAGGGACCGAGATTATAACCGTATACGGGCAAAATCCCCACTACTGCCAGAGAAAGGGCGTTGTTACCCACTATGCAAGTCGTAACGCGCTTGAGTTGTGCTGCCTCCAGCGTTGTGCATTTTTGCGATCAATTTTCATTAATCAATTTGCATTCTCATTGGTTGAAAAAAATATCAGTGTGGCATATTCGTTGCTCTTGTAATTGAAGGTAAGTTTGTCACATTACTTTTTCGTTTTACTAAATGCTGTGTCCAATAATTATTTTGAGTCGTATATGGGACACTATGCACTTAGGTTTTTGGTGGTACACCATGCATCTGAGCATCATCGCCAAAATAATTATTGTTGTTTTTAGATGGATCCAAAAATGTTTTACGGGAATACCAAATATGTTCGAAACATACCTGTTGATAACGAGAGTGATGATCCTGACCTGTCGGAAAACGAAAACGACGTACCATATCGCATTCTTGCCCCTGAAAGTGAAGACGACGATGCGCTTTACGATGTAAGTGAACTAGCGGAAAAGATGAAACCAGGCACCTGGAGAACTGGATACCTCATCAAGGATCCGGATGAGATAAAATTTACAGGAATTCAAAGTATGCCACAAGAAGTTATTGATTTAGATACTCCGTACCAATTTTTTAAATTTATGTTTACAAATGAAATGATATCTAAAATAACTGCCCAAACAAATTTATACTCCATTCAGAAACGCGTAGATCAGCCAGCAAATATTACAGAAAATGAAATGGAGCAGTTTATTGGTATTTGTTTGCTCATTTCAATTATTCGTTTGCCTCAAGTAAGACATTACTGGTCGGCAAATCTGGGTCACCATATGGTGTCTTCTGTAATGGCTTGCAATAGATGGGAAGAAATCAAACGTTTCATTTATTTTAACAATAATGAATGTTTCGTTCCTCTAGGTACAAAAGGACATGATAAATTGTTCAAAATCAACCCTCAACTGAAAAATATACAACGGAGATTGAGTTTGCTTCCAATCGAAGAAAACGTTGCGGCAGTTGAACAAATCATTCCCACCAAATCAAAATCAACGATCAAACAGTACAATCCCAACAAACCTCACAAATGAGGTTACAAAATACTTGTTCTAATCGGAATTTCCGGATTTAGTTATAATTTTTACGGTTACGCTAGTAACACCGTTCCTATAGGCGTTCCGAACATTGGCACAAGCAGCAACGCTGTTGGTGAAGCTTGCCGAAATTATACCAAAGCATGTACACCATAAAATTTTCATTGATAATTGGTTCACTGGCGGTCCTCTGATGGTTTATTTAACTAAAAATGGCATTTTTCCTTTTGGTACTGTGCGCTTGAATCGAATACCGGGCTCTCAGATGTTATCGGAAAAAGAGTGCAAGAAACGCGGAAGAGGAGCTTTTCCAGAGAAAGCTGCTGTTAAGGACGGTGTCAAAATAAATACTGCTTCGTGGTATGACAATAAAGTCGTTTCAACTTTATCAACCTACGTAGGCTCACAACCAACTGGAAGTAAGCGAAGATTTTTCAGTAGTGAAAAATGTTCTAAAACGATTGACTGCCCAAAAAGCTTACTGAAATACAATAAATATATGGGAGGCGTGGACCTGTTGGATTCAATGCTTGGATTCTGTCGTATTAAAATAAGGTCAAAAAAATGGTACCTAAGAATATTTTTCCACATGTTAGATATGTGTACTGTGTGTTATTATGGAGAAGGCAAGAGACTAGTTACATGCGACTTGCGGATTTCAAAACAGCCGTCGCCGAAGCCTTATGCAAATCTGGGAAACCAGAGCTTATGAGAAAAAAGGGAAGACCTAGTGCTACTAACCTTGAAGACACATATTCACAAAAAAAAATTTTTTTGGACCTGCTGCTGATATTCCTCAAATGAAAGTACGGAGGGACGGCCTGGACCATCTACTCGAATGGAGAGAAAACGAGAGGAATCGTTGCAAATATCCTAACTGTAACAATCTTACACATATTGTACAAAATGTAGACTAGCGCTCTGTTTAAATAAAGACAGAAATTGTTTTGTTCGCTTCCATACGGAGTGAAGAAGTTTTTTATTGTATGTCATGCATGTTGTGTCATATTTGATACGTACCAGTTTATCGGGAATTTTTTGTTTAAAATTCAAATAAATCTTTTTTAAATATTTTTCACCAATTTGTGTGTATTTTCATACCTCATTAATTTTTTTGCCTAAAAATAAAAAATCATGCAATGAAGGGTTAATTTCTGGTTTTTTGGGCTTATGAGAGGTGTGGCAACGCAACATCGCTTCTCCCAGCAGCTTTTAAAAGATGAAGATGCTGATTATGCCGACCTAATATTACATGCAGAAGTACGATGGCTGAACCGAAAAAAAGTAATCAAAGGAATCTAACAGTTCTTGGCATCAAGAAATTACGAATATCCAGATCACTTGAAAATGACACATTAGAAACATCGTTTATATCTTACTTATCCGTGGAATTTGCAAAATTTGAATACATTGTAGTTGGAAGCTCAACAAAATGTTGTTCATACCACCTTGAATTAATTCACTTAAGGTCTTCTTTTGCGATTTTGTATCACATAATCTACACACATAACAGACACCGGAGAATTGTTACTGCCTCTTGCACGGTTTTCTATTCTTGAAAATTACACGCAACACATCTTGTAGAGCACTGCTTCAAGTTTTCTTAACTAAGTGATAATTCAATGATATTTTGTTTGTCTCTTGTCAGACCGCGTCAACAACTAAACAACCATCATATTTGCACGTATCGATTCTAGAAGTTTCCATTCCGCGATGACTAATATATTAGAATTCTCTACTTCTCTCTGGAAAGCGTGGCGTCATATCCTTTGTAATTACCGCTGTCCTTCACGGTATAGCCGCCAACATGCTCCTGCTTGTTACGATACCTTTTTAATTTTAAATTTTAGGTTAATCTATGAAAACAAATAAAAAATTCTGTTTTGAAAATATGACGTGATACCTGATACCCTATATTAGAATAGGGTAAAGTCAGGTGAGATGGCCAATCGGGAGAGATAACTAACACCAAAAATATCAATTAAAAATCGCTAATAGCACCATCTAGCGATTTTTCATTGAAATTTTTTGTGCTATGCGACGTCAACTACATGCCGGCACTCTGATATTAGTTGCGTGAGACGCATATTTTCCGTCCAAAATTTTATATTTTGTGCTTGATCGAAATTTTGTGAGCGGTGTGTTGTGCGTCACATTGTAGACGCACAGTTTGATGCAGATCAATGGTTTCGATAAATTAGGTGAGTATTGTCATCGTTAAACTATTCTATAACCTCCAACATCCACCATATGCAACACCGAGTTGTTTTTAATGGTTTTGCCATCTATTTCTAGCATTTTGGGAGAATTGACCGTCAGGTGATAGGGACAGATGGCCAACGCTTTTGTGCGACTATTTTTATCATATTTTTGCAGAGAAATGCTAACAACGTATAAGAGCAAAGGAGGAGAATCGTGGAAGTTACACTGAAGAAACGCTAAGACGTGCGATTTAAGCTGTGAAAACAAGTTCATCAGTTAACGGTACGTCGAAAACTTATGGCATTCCCATGAAAACCCTTGAGAGGAAAATGCGGACTTCACGGTTGATAAACTAGGACCAGATAGTCTATTTGGGAAAGCTAATAAGAGGAAACTGGTGTTACATATTGAAAAAGCTCAAAAATGTGGATTTTCCCTGACAACTTCCGGTGTTCAAAAGCTTGCTTACAATTTTGCTGAAAGCCTTCGTATCAACCATAAGTTCAACAAAAACAAAGAAATGGCCGGTTCTAATTGTTTCAGATGATTTCTAAGAAGAAACCCCGGGAATGAATCGTGTGGATGTCGGAAACTACTTTCAACTCTTACAGTCTGCGCTAGAAGAAACACTTTGGCAAACCTGGTTCCATATTTAACGTCGATAAAACTGGCCTGCAGCTCAACAATAATGCAGATCATGTAATAGCTGAGAGGGAGATGTTTTTACCATTACCTCAGGAGAAGAGGTGGAAACGGTGATGTGTATAGCCTGCTGCAACGCCGAAAGCATTCTTCTACCACCCGTGTATCTCTTCAAAGGAAAAACAAAAAACCCAAATGGAAGGATTGACTGCCACCTGGTCCAGAATTTATCATGACCAAAAATTGCGTACGTTATTTTGCCATTTTTATGTACTGATTTAAAAATCACTTTCTTCCACGTAAGAGAGAGGGAACAACATTGATAATACTAGACTGTCATACTTCCCATTGTAATTCTGTTGATCTTTTGGAAATCGCAGAAGCGAATAATGTCATTTTGTTCTGTTTACCACCGCTTACTACACATTTCTTGAGCCGTTTTTAAATCCATAAAGACTTATTACTACCAATCCTGTAGTAAATGGATGCGAAGCCATCCAGGTAGAGAAATAGGGGGTGTAGAGTTTGGTGAACTTTTAGCTCAAAGTTGGAGAAAATCTGCTACTGTAGGAAAGGCAGTGTCGTTTTTCAAAGCCAAGGGGATATTTCTTTGGAATCCAGGCTGCATACCAGATCATGCTTACGCAATATATGATCAAATAAGAAATACACAAAGAACACAAGAAGAGAGAACGCCTACCCAAGCAACAGTAGATCAAAATACGCGAGCTACGACACCGCAACCATCATGTAACCACAGTTCTACAGAAATTTTCCGATGTACGTCTCTAGTAGAAATCACGCGTGAATCTCCGCCAGAAGTTACTCCCAAGAAGATTTTGGAGCAAATTAATTCCACGCCCAAACTTTTGGCAAGTGTAAGAAAACGGGTAAAATCTGTCGCTGTTTTGATGACGTTCCCTGACGTATTTCTTCGTTAGAAAAACAAGAGCACAAAGAAAAACTAACACTATTTCACAAAAACGAAAAGCTCAGAGAAAAAGACGGATGACTTAGCTGCAATGTATAAAATGTGAAACATGGTTCCACGAAAACTGTTCTTCTTTCAAGAACACCTGCCAAAAATGTGGTAAGCTGCGTCCAAGAAGAAATAAACCTTAAACACAAGTTACCTTAAAAATTTCTTAAATCTTGTTTTTTGATATGTTATTTATATATTTTAAGTTGAGGCAATCTCTCCCGTACGGTGTTGGTCATATCACCCGACCGTATGTGGACAGATGGCCAATTGTAATTTGTTTTCTTTTTAAAATTTAATAATTAAAAGATATGTTTTTTATAGTATTTTTTTACTAAGTAATACACATAAGGTGTAAACAACTGTCTGAACCTAAACCAAGCGTCCCAGTTTTTAAAATGTTGGCCAACTCACCTGACTTTATCCCACAGTTTTCAAGTTTAAAACTATTCAAAATACTAAAACGGCTCAGCCGCAGACTTATCTCACTTGTATATTTTTAATTGATCATATCAGTGAGTAAAAGATGAAGAATTATCTAATTTATTAAATAAACTGAGGTAAAAAATAAGTTTCTGGTAGCACCAACTTATTAACAGTAGAGAGGATCACAACAAAAACACATCCGTTTCAATTCCTAACAAAAGGTTTTGGTTAATTTCAAATATTTCTTTCTCTATATGTGTATCACTTACCTTAAATGACTCTATTAACATAATGAATTTTTTGCCTTATGTTGGATCGATCAATCACTTAATCTACTATACATACTTACAATTATTATAATTAGCCATAAATGCTAGCTGTCGTACATACATTTTGATGATTCAGTTCAAGTAACATACACTCAATTGAATACCTAACAATAATTTTGTTATAATGTCTAAGAACGATGAAGACATAGTGTCTGTATACTATCCAGTTTATGTAATCTCTAAATATTCAGGGTATGGTTTATACAAGATAACTGGTCCTCCAAAATTTAGAAAGTTTAAATTTGGGAAGTGCTACTTCATTTTAACAACCTTATTTCACGCGCTTGTGCTATGGTTCACAATTCCTCAAGATACAGATGGATATATTAACTTTCAAACTTCACCGGAAATATCTGTTTCTATTTTTATCCAGACTGCGTTGTTGTTCATCGAGCTAACTGGTTGGATTGTGTATCTACTACGCTTGGTATTTAATAAGTTTTATAATGCGAAAATACTTCTTATTTTAAAATACTTGTATAAAATAGATGGCACTTTGGCGAAGATGCAAATACTATTACCTTATCGCAAAATTCGATATGTTACTCTTGCCGTCATAGGTACCGAATTGCTCATTTCAATCAGTGACTTTGCGTTATTCATAATTCAACCTGCAGCAGTCTTCAAATATAATCAAATCCCAAATATTTTCTATTTCATATTAGCGTATGCTTATTTTGCTGATTTTTTAGTATTCGCAGATTTTTGTGTTATTATATTAACAGTGAAATACATATTGAAGACCTTATCGAAAGCATTATTGAAACAAACTTTTTCTACATCAACCGTCAACATTATTAACACTTTCCAACAAATTGCAACTCAATCTACATTAGTGAAACTTTTGCAAATCCACCAGGAATTGTGTAATATTTTAAAAATATTTAGAAGTCTTTCTATATTAATTGCATTCATGATAGCACACTGTTTCGCCTATATAACTCTTCAAATTTCTTCTGTCATATATGTCATGGTCACTGATAAATTAAGTATGTATAACCTATATTATACTGCCTTCTTAATATGTATTCAATGAATCAGAGTTGGAGTAATATCGATAATATCGCAGTCTTGCAGAAGGGAAGTATGTTTTGTGCTTTTTCTAATGCTATACATAAATAAGCATAGGTATCTTTCAGGAAGTTGTTTTAAAGTTAGTTGTGCAGAAGCTGGCTACACGAAAAGACAGAAAATACAATTATAAAGAGGTAATTAAATTTTAAAAAAATGTATTTATAGAACCTAGTAACCTAGTAACACAATATTTAGCAATATTCTCAAAGAGAAAAGTGTAAATTGTAAAACAAAAGTACTGCGACCCTAAACCAAACGATATCTCGCCAAACTTCTAAAAATTGTTGCTGCATTTTGTGCCGATCTTATCAACTTATTGCCCCTTATTTGTACACTGAGTAAAATGAAAATGTAAATTCAAAAAAGAATGTGGTGTCAACCTCTTTTTTTTGAATAAAATTAAATATACATTCAAGCAACACCATCTTATTCTTCAAAGACGCTTCCTATTTGAAATTTATTAGTTGTATAAAATAATAAATTTGTTGATTCAAATAAGAACGATTCTGCTCAACATATTCTATTTTCAATAAACCTCTTTGACATATTAAAAGTATTTCAGGTGAATAAATAATCTGTAAATTTAAATTTCTCCGTACGTTTAAATCAATATGTTTTTATTTTAACCTTAGAAATTATAAAACTCCCTTGATTGAACTATCTTAGAATATTGTACCAAGGCGGCGCCGACACGCACAAAATATCCGAACAGGAAATATCCAGATTGAACCAGATGTTACTAAAGAGCATTGAGGAAAAGAACACATCCCGTCCGCAGTTGTTTCCTTCCTTTTTACTGGTTTAATAAATCATAATGCGAAAAAGGGATACCTACAATGTACCGTATCTTACGAGGTTTGTTAGACTGTAAAAAGTAATTGTCTCTTTTAATATGTACGGAACATACCTATGGATGTAGGGATAAGTTAGACAAAGATAACAATAATATAAATTGGCAATACTGTTTCACCGGGTTCTTTGTAAAGAGGGGGATTTTGCGTAATATGTGGAAATAAATTATACGCAGTTCGGCAATTATTTGCTATGATTATTTGCATCTTCTATGTACAGCTATAACATGAAATGGACGACGTAGAAGAAAATTGGGGAAAAGTTGGGGATTTTTCGAATGTGTAATGTAACTGTTACTATACACCTTACAACAAGTAACTATACTATACAACATTTTATTTGTATTGCTTCGGAAACTCTATACTGATTTGATTTACCGAATGTAATGTGAGTAATTAGTATCATAGTTAAACAATCGAGAGTAGAAAGATGCTACCGATAAAAAAGAGAGAGCTTTGGTATTGAATATTTAACAAATTAATTCTTTTATACAGAAAATAATGAAGAATAGAAATACCTTGAGTATATAGTAAACCATTATATATGTTCAATTATAACTTTATATAAATATACTTCAAATCTGGGAAATTTCAACTGGAAGTCCTTTTTTTGTTGGAGTACTCTTCGAACAGTTCCTTGTGGATATAAGAAATTGCGGTCGTAGGCCAGTTAAGAGAATTCACATCATTATGTAGCATAAACGAAGGATTTTCGAATAGAATCTAGTAGGAATGCTAAAACGATACTAAGGTAAATAAAAAAATACGTGCATGTTATAGAATCTAGAGTACAATAAAAAGTAATATAACTATTCTTCATATGGAATTAAATTACGTCAAGCATACTTACGTGTACTTAAAATGCACGAACAAGTTAATACATATTTCTCCAGAGAATATATAAAATTAAATTAAGTTGAATTATAACCGTTGATAATTTTTTGTTAACGTAGCCATGTTGTTTTCAAAAATGTCTTTTATAAATTTAAATATGTAATTATATAGCATTCACTTTCTTGAGCGTTAAGTAGAAGGTACATGTTGAATTTAAAGTAGTTTAATGTAAAAATGGCTAATCGCTATGAATTTAACAATTTAATTTGTATAATAAACAAGTCTCTTAGTGTTAACGTGTAGAAAGAAGGATGTATTTAAATAGGATCGAACTTGTTACATTAATTTTCGAAGTCATTGTATGTTTCCCTGTAAAAGGAATTTTGGTTCATTTGATTATATTCTCTGAATTATTGTTTCATTTTGTTTTGGTTTTGTCATTTTTACGTTGTATATTTTCACTAGAATTATTCTTATTTATCACTTAATATATTCAGTTGTTGCATATCTTAAAATAAATACGTATCAATTTTTTCAATTTATCTCTAATTTTAGTTGCACAATCCAGCTTAGTGGCGACATCTGTTGTCGAACAGGTGTTAACGCTAGTAGATGCCTAATCTTCTTTTATTTTAAAATACAATTTTAATTAAATGCTTTAATTGCGTGTTTTGGTTTTTAGTGTTCTCTACTTTTTTCCCTTGAGCTTTGTATTTGTGAATTCTTTTATACGTTTTAAATGTGGTTAAGTTATAATTGAATTGTTCTGTTCCTTGCATTCTCGCTTTGGCGCTGCTCTCGCTCACGTGTTCCTTGGTGGATCATTTCGAAGAATCATTCCAACAACCGTCCTAAATTTTTTCTGCACAAATTGTGGTGTATATTGCCGTTGCCGTAACTTGTACGCTTAATTTAAGCAGGTTTGAAAGCAGTAAGGATTAATATACAGATTGTCGTAGTTAAAAGTTAATATGCATCTTCAAATACACACACATAAACATGTACCTATGTATAAGACCGGTGGTGTGGGGAGATAGTGGGGAGATCGAGAGCGGGGACAACACATTCGTTCCGTAACTTTAGAGCGTGAACGTACATACAGTATCTGAGCAATCTCGCAAATATTAATACCGCTGAAGGAAATAGAGCGATTGATTTGGATGGCTTAAGAGAACAAATTCTTAACGCCATACAAATGATTACTCCTGAAATGCTATCGAATGTACGAAATGGGTTTTATAATCGTTTAGGGTACTGCTTGATGCAAGAGGGACAGACATTTGAACATCTTCAACATTAAATTTTGTATAGTTCATTTAATATTTTGTTTCGTTTTAAATGTGAGAATTTTATTTAATTTTTTTATCAGAATTTTATTTTAGTTACAAATTTTATAGAGTTTTGTTTCAGTTCAATGTTAATACATCAGTTACCAAAATATTATACAAAAGCCGTAAAGAGCGTAGCAATTCCTTAAAGCAAACGGCTACACACTAACTTTCAACGTTTTGCACTAAAGCCTCGGTACCCCGGTGTCCCGATATGAACTGATCTGTACTCCCCTACTATCGTACCCCTCCAATCCATGTTTGCATGCACTTGTGTGCGTGTTTGTGTTTCCCTATATCTACTTTTATTTCAGTCAAACGGTATATCGTGTAACGCTTTGACATATCGTTTGATTTTCCTTTTCTGGACGGAAGTACGATTTGATTCTGATAAGTTCTTTTCTAAATTTCTAATTGGTCTTCCCTAACGCTTGTTGTTTTGTTGTCCCTTTTAGCGGCTAGTGATATCGGTTAGTAATATCGACTAGTAATATCGGCTAGTAATATCGGCTAGTTATATCGGCTAGCTATACGTGAATTTCCTGCAATTTTTGCCGAACAAGGCTTGTACTTACCGCGCCATTTTTATCTGATGGAACCACTTGGCTAAGAGGATCTGTATTTTAAAAATAAATTGAAGCAATTAACGTTATTCTCCTGGTTTCGAAGTCTGGAATTCTGTTGATGTAAATTGGAATGATGTATTAGTATTTTGGGAATCCATGGTCTAATGTGAAGAATCCGAGCTTATGTAGGATCTTCTCACGTATTGTTAGATAAGTGCCATATGTCTATATTCTGTGTTTAATGTACTTGTTGTGTGAATTTTGAGTAGTTTTAAGTCTTAATTCTGACCTCAATATTTCTGGAATTTAATTCCTAAGTTTCATTCAATATTTTTGGTAATTTTAATTAAATATACCCGAGCACCTTCTGTGCCGGAAGGCTGGATTGTAGTTTGAGCCTTTTGTGTACTTTTAATAGTCAATTAGGCAAACGAACGTTCTTCTAAATTTTGTATACGTAGTAAATTTTAAGTATTGGGACATTCCATCGTTTCGGGTGTTACATTTGAACTCATTAAATAAGGTTTTATTAGATGTTGTAGGCTAGGCTAGGCTGCTAAAACTATCGAATTGTTTATACAGCTTGGATAATATTTTCCTACTGTTAACTTCTATATTGAAATATGAGAGCAATAACGAGAAAATTATGAATAAGTAGCCGTTTCGGGTGTTACACGAATTTGCCTCTACCTTTTGATTATCTGACCCAATATGCATATTTCTGCGAATTTTCTTTAGCGATCTCCTGTTTCATTTGTTATATGTCAAATTAGTTTCAGTAGCCTTTCTAAGCACTATACTAAAACTTGGTATCGCTTTTCCCTTCATTTTAATGAACAAAATTATCTGTTTCGGGTGTTACAAACGGTTCGTTTCGGGTGTTACGAGTGCGAAATGAAAACACATTTAGACAAAATTATAGGTCATAAATAATAATAAAATTAAGATTTATCATAAAAACAATAATATTTATTGAAACAAAGTAACCTATTTCTCAAATACATCTATTTCTCTTGGAAATTCGTAATAAGTGCGATCACCTTTTATTTTCAAATTAGCACTAGGCAATACGCAGATTATGTCCTCGTAGCGAACATCACTAACATTGTTTTCATCAGGTCTGAAGGTTGTCGCTTTCTCTCCAACTAGTTTTAAAAACATAACTTGCACCCCCCCCCCCCCCCCCCCATCATCGCAAACAGAACTTTGGCAAATTCCTGCATAACGATATTCTGTGCTGTTTTTGCCTTCAGGCAGAAATTTGACTAGAACAAATGTTCCTGGTTTGACATTCTGCGCTTGCACTGATCCGTTTGGTTCATCCTCTTCAGAATCGGTATAGACTTCACAGTACCGTAGTTCTTTTTTTATTTTTTGAACAACCTGAAGGTCGCCTGAGAAACCAGGTACAGGTTCGAAGTCAGGACTAGAACCACTTCTGACATTGTTTTGTACTGTTTCAACAGTCTGCATATCGCCTGCGAAACCATGCAGAGGCGTCAACTCGGAGGCTTCATTTCTGACATCAGACATAGCAACTTCGTCATGCTCTTTTTTCAGTATCATGGCTATAGGTTGTAGAAATTCATCCTCCCATATTTCTTTCTTTACCACCACTACTTGAACTGCAATGGATTCGGATGTTTTGGCTACAATGATCCGCCTGTAGTCTAGTACCTCGAAATAATGCTGCTTCCGAAGATCAGGTATGTTTTGTACATCGTCCCAGAGGTCTTCTAAAACTGGTCCTCTTTTTTAATATCGTCTTTGTCAATGTACATAACGTGTATGCCCGTTTGTCTTAATTTGACAAAGTGTAACACCCTAAACGTTTCGGGTGTTACACAACTTCAAATGTTAAAAATATAATGAGAACACTTGCTAAAGCAATATTTTTTAGATATTTCATTAGGTAACCACAATACCCTTACTTTAACAAAAAATGTTTGATTAAGAATACGTAGGATATAAATTAAACAAACTTTTACCTCTTTCTCGTTTCGGGTGTTACTTTGATGCCGCAGTGAAGAATATTCTTCTTAAAACAGCTTTATTCACGCTTTTTATTACTTTCAAGACCAATCATGAAAATACAATAACTAACCTCAAATAAAAGTGGGAAAGTTGTGACAGATGACAGTTACTTTCTTTTTTTAGGGTTGCCAGATCTAGATGTGTAAATTACTATTACAGCTTTTCTTTTAAACGTTGCTTTCAAGTTAGGTAAAACATGGAAAATATTGAATTAAATATTTTTTTCTTTTTGAAGTATGAAGACTAGCATTATTTTCTATGAAAATAGGTTAAGGTTGACTTCATAAGCCGATTTTTTTTTCTAAGCTCTTGGTAACTTTTGTCATGGAATAACCCTATTGTTGTAATTTTGCCAGTAACCTTAAATTTAATTGTCGAACACGAGGACTAATTTAGATTTTGTATTACTTATCGGATTAATATTTGAATTTTCGGGCCGTCAGCCAATTTTAATTAACTTTACATATTTTAACCCTCACATTTTGCAAAACTTACAGTGATTTTGACTCAGCGATGTAATTCTTCTTGTATACAGGCTGATCCTGATTTATGTACCTATATGTAATTTTTTTGGTAAACTGGTGATCTCGACTAATCTTTTAATTCATACCTAGTTTGAATTTATATTTAATAATATTTTGAAGTTATACAGGATGTCCGAAAAGTTCGGTCACACATTTTGCATTATTTGTATTTTAGTTTATTCAATTTAGAATTTTTATTTGTTCATATCTTGCCTATTTATCCTTCATTATTTTTAATATTTATCTGTTACCTTGCTTAGCTTGATTTGTTCTCTTAATTTTATATACATGTATGTACTTATTTTTTCTTTATCTAAAACGTTTGAACAATCCAAATTGTTAATAAATTGTTGTGTTTTGGAAATATTTGGGTTCTGTCTTGACTTTTGTTACCTTTGGTATTTCTATTCGATTTTACTCCCGGATTAAGAATCATATTGGGGTGGGGATCATTACAATAGGCTCTTGGCGTCCATAAATTCATCCAACAGAGATTCAGTGTAATCCCACGTCCATCAAACCGACTGACTGGAGGCAGATCCCCTCTCCATTTTTTGACACCTGTACCTAAGGGAAGTAGAAGGTAAAGTATTCCTGAGGGTGTAAGCACAAACGTCGAAACTTGAGTGTAATATTTTGCGGTGTAGTCATTGTTTTAGCTAGGTCAACAATTTATTTACTAACTGTGCCAAACGGATGAATATTTTAGTTTCCGTCGACGCCATTTTTGAATTTAATAGTTTGAATTTGTGAGGGAGTAGCAAACTATAAGAAACTTCAGATTCTTGAAGCTTCAAGATAGGGTTTTTTATTATGTAATATTAATAATATTAGGATTATTTCATGTTTCAAGATTTTCCCTGTTAGTTGACATTAAAAATTAATGAATAACCTAAAAATATTTGAATAAAATACTGTTATTTAATTGTTAACAATAAGTAAGATGATGAAAATAATTAAAGTAGAGCGAATATAATAAATAAACTGGACTAATTCTATGACTCAGTGATAGAATTAGTCCAGTTTTAGAATTTATGTAGATTATCTATTGTACTAAGCAAATAAAAATAAGTTGGATAAAAACCCCTCACCTTGTTATTTAAATTATTTCAGTAAGCTAAACTAGTTCGTTTTACATATACATACTTACATATATATTTAAAGACATAATATGTAAGTCGATGAAAGGAATTTAAATAAAAAATTGTACAATGAACAACATTCAAACAAATATAAATGTTCTGGAGATATATTATTTTGTACAAGTTAAATATTTAAAAAAAAAAAAAGAATTTATTTTTTAAAAATATTTATTGAGCAAAATACATATGTTCTCGTTCGAGAGGTTTATCGGTCGAGAACTCGTATCTTATACTGAAGCATACATCTTATGAATATTATTACAATGTTTTACAAACGTGCTAACTACATATTTTCTTAATTATATTAATTCTAATGAAGAGTCCTTATCGTTGTGCATTGTTCTTGGTTTCACAAGGACTGCATTATCCCACGACATATTACTTACATTTAGTATGTGGCGACCAAACATCCACACAATTAGAATGTAACATCAGCAGATATGCGTAGCGTTTTTAAATGCAGACCTGTCATTTCCAAAGGAGGCAGTTGTAAAAATTATTTTTTAAACTAAATTGCAGCATATCTCTCTTGAAAGATATCGAACAAGAAGGCTTAGTTACACACTAAAAGTCTAAACTTCAAGAACCCCTTGATAACAAACAAAGCATGACGCGACATTTTAACATTAAGATTTTTTATTCAGAACCGAACGTGTAGCTTCTGCGACAATTTATACACACGTTATATACTTCATCCTCCATGCCACTGGCACATGAATAAATATCTCTGTCTATACTGGGCTTTCGTGTTTATTTAGACATCTGTTCGCTTATTGGCGGAATGCCCGTCATCTTTTTGTACTCTGTGGACGGGTCCAGATCAACGCGAAGGCGTAACTCTGCTGTCATCTCGTTGTTATTGGCCGATTCTCATTCAATCTGCTTGTCTGTAACAGCAGCAGCCAATCACTACTGAGATTATAATCCTCTTTCCTCTTGGTAAAATAACCTGTTCTAAAAACATTTGCCAATAAGTAAATGGATAGGTTGATAAATGTAAATATATTTTATTCATATCATCCTATCATATGAAGATAAAAAAGATATATTTTACTGTGAGTTCATAAACTCTAAACTATAATTTTGAATAAAACTTTTTGGAACTTTGAAATATCAACTCTAGAAACATAAACTAAATGATAATTTTTGAGAATGCAATGTGATAATTATTGTGATAAAATATGTAGGGGAGACCGGGGCAGGTTGCAACACGTTTCAATTATATATTTTTTTCGAGTATCTAAATGTAATAGGTAAATCAACTTTCAGTCAGGATACGTTTATTGAACTTTAAGGAACATACATAAGAAATCTAAAAACAAAAACAACTTATCTTCATGACTTATAACAAAAGAAACAAAGTAGGTAAAGCTGTTGTAATCTACCCCATCCTTGGGGCAAATTGCAACACAGGCTGGGGTAAATTGCAACAAGTTATTCTGACGTACTATCGTCACTATTACAGTTTGTACATACGTATAACGGATCCTCCTTTGCACATCCCCAGTGTGCCCACATTTTACATTGTCTACATTGTACCCATTCTTCATTTTTGTGGTATTTTCTTTGGCACACAAGACAAAATGTTTCATCTTCTTCATCAGATGAACTTTCTCTCTTCTTCTGCTTCTTGCGAGTTGATTGCTTCTTGGGAACCAAATTCTTTGTGACAACTTTCCGCTTTTTCTCATCAGCTTTGTATTTCTCTGTTTCTAAGAGACTTTTTTCCGGCGTGTCAGTTAAAATGGCAGTGTTTCTTCTTCGTCTTCCGCTGCTGCTCGCTTTTCTAGGTAGAGCCTTAGGGAAGGGTCGTAAGAGCTCAGGGGAGAATTGCTGCTTGGATGTGCCCTCTAGTGGATCATCAACAACATTAGAGCGAATAATATTAGGAGAATAATGTTCATTATTTGTCTCCTGGTCTTGTTGACTGGTAGATGGGTTCACCTGGACATCTAGTAAGTCTTCATTTATCATATTGTCTGTTGCTTCCCGATTTTCAGCAAAAGGATTTGGTCGATCTGTCACGAATGCTGATGCAAAATCACTGTCACTAAATATATCGGGATTCAATGGTGAAATCCCAGCGGAAGTGAATCCGGACACTATATTAGCTGGCGTCATTGCTCTTAGATGTGCCTCATTAATAATTTTTGGTAGATCATATATGGTTAATGTCTTTCCGGGATTATTTTTTAACCAGCTATTTATTCCAGAACTGCAAAGTCTTTTGAAAGGTCCAAAAACGGATAAATCTAGGGGTTGTAACCGGTGTGAACAGTGTGGTGGGAATGAAAGCATCACCACGCCGTTCTTTTTACATATGTCTATCGCTCTAATACTGAGGTGTGAAGAATGGTTATCTAACAGGAGCATCACTAGAGATGGCTGACTGTATTTTATAAAGTGGTTGATGAACATAACGAAAGTTTCTTCGTTCATCCATCCGGACCCATTCGCCGCTCCAATACATCCTGGCGGTCCATCTCTTATAAAGTGTTCACGATATGTTTTTCGCGGAAACAGAATCATTGGTGGTAGGTATGGTAGACCCTTGAGCACTTACTGCTGCAGCTACTGTAACTTGTTCACCTCTTTCTGCTGACGTAACAGTTCCAACCTGTTTTGTGCCTTTCTTCGCTACTATTTTGTTAGGACGTAAGACTGTATTCACACCGGTCTCGTCCATATTCCAAATCCGGTGGGCCTCTAAAGTGAATCGTTCATAGACGTCAGAAAGGTTCTCAAAAAATTTAGCAACGTTTTCCTTGTTGAAACTGGTGCATCTGGCTAGACTTGTCGCCTCGGGTTGCCGTATTGATAGCTGATTATTCCGCTGCAGAAAGTTAGAAAACCAATCTGCTCTTGCCTTTTTATTTTCAAGCCAAGAGTCTGGTGTCGATATTTGATGGAAAACAGCACATTGAAATGCAATTTTCCGAACGTCTAGGGGAGTAAGACCAAACATAATCTCGCTTGATCGCCTAATATAAGTCGCTAATTTCTTTTCTTGTTCGGATGTGAACACTTGTTTTGGCTTTGAATAGCCATGATGAATTTGCTGATTTCCCGCTGATGTGGCATCTCTAAATTTTTTCACGTACCTTGAGAGCGTTGAGTAGTGCAAACTGAAATCGCTAGCAACTTTTCTAACCGTAAAGTTTTTATCACCCTCGTGGTCTACAACTGCTTTTACAGCTCTTTCAATTATATCTTCAGGAGTTTGCCCTCTGTTGGTCTTTTTTTTATAATGTCGCATCTACAGGAAGAAGGAAAGATTTAAAATTGTTAAAAACCGTCAAAAACTTTGTAAGGGGTACGTTGCAACACTTTGTTTCAACGTGCCCCACCATGCTTTTTAGTTTTATAACCACAAAATCTCTTACCTTGGTAAATCTACTGCGTATTTTTCTATTTATATGTGGACACAGATAGCCAGTCTTCAATGTTTTCATAAACCAAATGCACTGGAAGAATTGTAACCCCTGTGAATTGATATAATGTGAGATTAATGTGAAATTACTTCTAGTCGCTTCAAAAGACAAACAGCTCCCACGCCTACACTGCAGCTAATACGCTGGAAAGGCTTAAAGGTGTTGAAAGTTACAAAGTTAGACGTTTGTTGTGCAGATGGCAGTACTTGTATCGCTTCGAGTATAAATTTTATTTGCGCTGTTGCAATCTGCCCCTGTTGCAACTTGCCCCGGTTTCCCCTACTGCTTTAGAATTAATTGAATTGTAACTAATTAATTTTGTAAAAGCAAAATTAATTCATATGTCGCCAGAAGGTGATAATATAAGATGGTACACACGAAGAATAGTAGTTTATAACAAGCCACCGACCGGTGAAAATCGACAAACAAATACGCCCATTCCACCGTCTTTGCACAGTGCCTTTGTCGACAGACAAGTTACTGCAATTGTAAAAATTCCGCCGACCAGCGGAACTCTTACTTTATACGAGCAAGATCCCGACGGACATTATTTTTTCAACCTGCAAATACGAGGGATGTTCTCTTTCCACCGATCCTATCTAGAAGGCGATAATATTTTACGAAAAAATTTTGTCTGACAATTTCAATCACTTATTTTCAAGTTTATATAGTGACAATTGTCAAATATACCTGATTGTTTGTAAGTTACATTAGTATAAAGTACTTCTTTGGCCAATAAATCATAGAAATGAACAAGGAACATTATTGATTGAGCGGTGATTTGGTACAATTTCAAGCGTAGCTGAAGCCAAAAACGGCACTTACAGAAAAAAATATTGCTCTTATTCAGAACGTGTTTGTAGAAGACCGACCTACTACTGTCCGAAGCATTCATGCAACTTTAATGGTACGGCTCATTTTATCCTTTTAAATAAACTTTATAATATTAAATAATTATGTGAATAATATTTTATTAATTATATATTGGAAATCAATAGATATATATTTCTATTACTTGATTTCCTATATTTTATATAATATGTATAGAATATAGTGTATAAAATAAGTATTAGTCTGATAAGAAAGTATTTATAAGAATAGTGGCGCCGAACATTTGTGTTAGTTTAAGATTAGTGGCGCGGTATTTACAATTTAGCAAGGTATACGTGGCATTTTCGTGTGGAAACCATGACGGGGATACACAAACATCTTAGAATAAGGGGAACTCCAGGATTCGAACTATAAGAAGGGAATAACGAGATTCTTAAGGGAGAGTCAGCGAAGGTTCTTTAATGAGAACAGTCACTTAGGTAAATACCTGAGTTTTACTGCGGTCCTTCAGTTTAAAAGTGTGTCGACTCACATATATACATACAGCGGTCAATCAAATATATAATTATAGTTATAAACTTAAAGGAAATATATAGGTTCTTCTTTAAAAGAAATTTACCGAGTGTCAAAGTGTTCAGTATGTCACACCTTCCAGTTAAAAGTTATTTGTTCTATGAATAGCAGTTCGTGGACGTTACCGACGTCTTATTCGTCAATGGAAAAGATCCAAATGAACACACCAACAATACAAAGATTTTCTTTAGTGCAAGAAAGAAAAAAAGTTTTCTAAATAAGGTATTTAGAAACTGTCGATATAAGAATGTTAAATAAGGAACTAAATATAATCATTTGTTCTAAGGTAGAAAATAAATAATTAAATATATTAATCTGAGAAAGATAAAAATGTTTAATAAAGTGTTATAAATATCATAAAGCATCAGCAGCTCTAAATTGTTTATCGATGCTGTATTTCAATCTATTATATGCGTAGTAGTATTGTATACATACATATATGTTATACGTATCAAGTTTAAGTTGTTGTTTCAAGCCGATGTAGTTTATCTCGTTTCTGAGAATTGATGTTATTCGTTAATATATCAGTTTTTATTAAAATCAGTTTTATTGTGTAAATGTTTTCCTATGTCTGTATTAAAATATGAAAACTATTGATTTCTAATACAAATATTTTTTAAACTTATACAATAGTATTTACTTAAATTATACCATATAATCCCCTAAGAACTATTATCAACATCTCTTTTATCCGGATCGACCTGAGATAAGGACTGAGCTAATCAGGTAAATAAATTAATTATTTTTATTTTATTATATATATAAAAAAATTATCAAAATACGTAGGGCATTTTATATAGTTGTTCTATTATATTATAACGCAACAACGTGGGACCATTTTCAAATTACATTAATAATAAATTTATAGATGGTTCTTTTGGGTCTTTGAGAATGAGTCGGCTCCAACAAAAGTTGTTCGTGAAAAAAGTCGAAACAAGAATATATGGTTGCCACATTTTTTGGAATACCTAACTGTACATGTTTCCACTGTAGTACTAGGATAGACGTACTGTTAATTCAGAATGGTATACTACAGTTTGTTTGCCTCGGGTTCTCCAAAATGTTCGCGAAAAGCGTCCAAGAAGAAGTATGATCTTGCATCAAGATAACACTCGGGCACACACTGCCGCTCGAACAACTGAGTATTTGAATGCCCGAAACGTAGAAATAATGGGTCATTCACCGTATAGACCAAACCTAGTACTTTATGACTTCTTTTTATTTCCGCGGGTAAAGGATAATTTACAGGGTTTGCGTTTTACATCGGACGAAGAAGGGGATGTGACTTTAAAAATGAAATACACAAGTTACGGCCAGAAGATTGGAAAAAATGTTTTCAAGGCTGGTATTCACAAATGCAAAAATACGTTGACTGTTGAGAATAGCTTGACAAATTATAAATAAATGTTTTTTGTATATAAATTGTCTTTTACTTTACCAGGCTCCGCGGAAAAAGAACTTCCCTCGTAAAGGCTTAATTAATTAACTCTTCTATTGTACTTTTCTATTTCGATATATTCTACACAAGATGTACTTTCCTATAATATTACAGTAGAAATTACATTTTCATTGCTATAGTTTACCGGTAAAACTATTAGTTTAATCAATTTGTTTAAATAATGAAGAATTTTCATGGATCAATAAATAAAATGACCTAGTCTAGCATGATTATTAGAGAGGCATATCAGTTGTGTTTAGAAGTTTATTACTTGCAGTGCAGACAATATAACACACATATTTGAACCTTGATAATATGTCTGAGTCAAACGAAGACATAATTTCTGCGTTCCATCCAGTGCATATCTTATCGAAATATTCTGGACTTGGCTTGTACACGATAAATGGTCCACCGAGGTTCAGACGTTTCAAGTTCCAAAACTGTTACTTCATCTTGACAAGTTTAATTTACGCAATCTTATTTGGGTTAATGTTTCATCAAAACGTTTTTTTGAATATTCCAATTCGACAGTCAGACGCTGCTCTAACTAAAGGAGCATTACTCGTTGTTCATTCAACTGGCTGGTCTGTCTTCAATCTACGCATAATTTTTAACAAATTCTACAATTCAAAACTTCTTTTAGTTATAAAGCGCCTGTATAGAATAGACTGTGCCTTGGAAAAGTTTCAAGTCCGATTACCATATCGCAAAATTCGATATATCACATTTAGCATCGCATTTGTATCATATTTCTTTACAATCCTTGACCTATCGCTTTACATCATTAAACCATTTATATTTCCTAAGTACACCAGAATCCCAATTTTCCTATATTCCGTAATGGTGTACGCTAACTACATGCATATTTTAATAATAGAGGACTTTTGTACGGTCGTTTTAACTATTAAATATATTCTTCAAGGATTATCGAAAATATTATCAAGACAACTTTCTTCGGGAATTACCGTCCTTAATGCCGTGAACGGTTTTCAACAAATTGCAACCGAATCAATATTACTGAAAAATTTACAAATCCATCAGGAATTATGTAATATCTTAAAGGTATTCAGAAGTATTTCCATACTAGTTCTATTCCTAATTGCTCATGCCTTCGCATATATGACATTTCACATTTCTACTGTTATCGATAATTTGTCATCCGGGCACATAGACACAATTTCTTTGTACTCTATTACTTTAACGATTGGTGTCCGCTTATTTAGTATCGTAACAATATTGATAATTGCACAACTTTGTCAAAATGAAGTACCTATTCTATTTTTTTGCCTTAGCCCATAATTTGATCACCTTTATTTCAGGAATCTGTATTCAAATATACTGTACAGAAACTGGCCACGAATAATAATAGACACATGCGCGATATCAAACAGGTAATTATCTTATAGAAAATAAGAACATTACTGAAGTAGAAGAAGAAATTTTAAAGGGCGTTGTCGAAAGTTACCAAGGTTAATTACTATATTGCATGTGCTGTATCTTGATAAAGTGTAATTTTTCGTCCCAACTTAGGTTGGGCGCTTACCAGTTATACAAAATGTTTGACAAACAATTTATTTTTTCTGAAATCGTCTATATTTTGTCACTTTCTGAACATTTTTGGACCAGGGAACTAGAATTTCCGTAATCCACGACAGTAAAAACTAGACTAGTATGATTAGTATGGTTTTACTGCAACTTCATTTCTATGTAATTTTTCAAAGAAGTATCAAAATGAGAAATATAATGGACTTTAATGCGTAATATTAATATTAATGGATGTGCATTGAACATTTTAAATATATACAGGGTGTCCAGAAACTCTCCTGACAAACGAAGACCGGAGATTCCTCAGATAATTTTAAGACAATTTAACCCAATTCACTCTAGTCTGAAAATGCTTCCTAAGGGAGCTAGAGCTCTTTGAAGATGGCGCCTTGTAATTAGTTTTTTTTTAATATCTCCCGAACGCTTCTATTTAGAAAAACAAAAACTGGCATGCTTATTTATCCTCCAGAGATGAATCGATTCCATCAATTGCGAATTTCTAGTACCGGACATAGGCGTCCGTTTTGGGTACGTAAACGGTTATTTTAACGCATAACTTTTAAGCATTTGTGACACTAGATTATTAAATTTTCAGGTATTCTAGTACTAAAAGGTACTCTTACTTTAAGTCGGTAGGATACACCGTTTTCTAGAAAAGTCGATTTGAAAATTTTTCGTTTTTTCGTCATTTGATCTTTCGTCATTTCAACTTCGCGAACTGACAACAATTTGACAATTAAAAACGTAGGTTTTATTTCTGTTGGCAGTTCAGAGCGAACTAGTGCAAAAAAATAATAAATTGAATTTTAATGACGAAAAAACGAAAAATTTTCAAATCGATTTTTCTAGAAAACGGTGTATCCTACCGACTTAAAGTAAGAGTACCTTTCAGTACTAGAATACTTGAAAATTTAATAATCTAGTGTCACAAATGCTTAAAAGTTAAAGACAAAAAAGTTATGCGTTAAAATAACCGTTTACCTACCCAAAACGGACGCCTATGACCTTAGGAAGCATTTTCGGACTAGGGTGAATTGGGTTAAATTGTCTTAAAATTATCTGAGGAATCTCCGATCTTTGTTTGTCAGGAGAGTTTCTGGACACCCTGTATATTAGCTAATAATTTTGAAACTGCATTAAGATCCACATTTTCACTGGAATATGATGAAACACTCATTTCGGAAAGATTAATTTGGTGAACTGCACAGTAGACAATGTCCAGCGTAATCCTTAGGATCTGCTAAACCAAGGTAAGCAGGAACTTTACTCGGAATTCTTCCAAAGGTATGAAGACCAATACATTGAACAGTGCATTTCCCTTGTTCGTAGCCCGCATATAAGCGGCGGTGCATGGTTTGAACTGATCGTAGCGCCAACTATATAGAGTCCGCTTCTCCATTAACAACAATAAAACCTCGAGGTGTGTGTGTTTTGGAATCAGGAATTTTGACAAATAAAAGTCTTCTTTGTGATAATTGTTATCAATAGACATTTTCATTAGCTCACCGCACCGACAAGCCCCTGATAGCCCGAATACAATCACCACCCTCAATAAAAATCAGTTAATTAAATTAAATTAATTCGTAGATATTTTATTTACCTTCGTCATCACGAAATCTTTACCGAAAATTGCCCAATTTCTGGTCGCGAAAATGTCTGATTTTTTGCTTGTTTTCCAATGGATTTTCTCTTTCAATATGCAGTTACCTTGGGAAACTTTTTAATATCAACGTTTTTCTTCAGTAACAAGATGGATTTTAACATGGAGAAAATACTCCACAAAGAAGAGGATTTATAATTATTCGTCTTCCTTGGGAAATAGACGAGGAATGTAGTCTTCTATATCACTATTTTCTTCAAAGACACTCATATTTGTCACACCGTTATTAACTCGAAGAAAGAACCAGAGAAAATTGCAAAAAGTGAAGTTTTATTGTTGTAAACGTTTGTTGACTAGTCACTAAAGAAATAACAGAAACAGCACCGATTTGATTTTTCTGATCATTTTTATTGTCACTATTAATTTTAATTATTCGATTGCAGAAAAACTATTATACAATACAAGTCAAGAAAGTGTCTTTACCTGAATCACTGAATCACCTCCTCAGGTAACGTATCACTTTCTTGACTTAAAAGTCATGAAAGGCATTATGGCTTCATAGTTATTAATATAAATATTAATAACTATGAAGCCATAATGCCCACAAATTTGACAAATTATCAGGTTGTTGTATACAAATTAAACAAGACATATAAAACTGAACTATACATTCATTTGGCATTTAGAATTAAATAAATTTGTTAACACATTATTAAAAATTTGCCAAAAGTAGGTTTAAAATGTTTGTCAAATAGTTTGTTTGAATGGTGTGCATCTCCTTTGACAAACAAATTATTCTGTATAATTGGTGAGTACCCAGTTTAAGATAGATAAAATTGATCTCATAGTCTGTTCTGCGCAACCTCTGATATAAATTGACAACAATTGTAACAAAGTCCCTTCATTAATGTAGTAAAATCTATTTTAAACTCATATCTAATTTAACTATATTAATTATATGTGAATGACATTTTATACAAATCTTTAGTATTTCATTATGCTGAATGAACTTTCCTGTGTGTATATTACCGTATTTTTAATAGATCATTTAATAATTTCACAGCAATTTATTATTTGTACGTGGAAAAGTATCAGCAGTCTACGTCATGCTTATTTTTCATGCAATCTTTAGTTTCTTGTCTCGAGTGCAAAATCCAATGTATTAAACTAGGTTTTTATGTGCCTACGTAGCTTGTTTAAAACATATATAAAGCGGCCTTTCAGACATTAAAATAAGACATTCGTTTTCAGGTTTTGGTGCCGTGAGAACACTCCTACCAATATCCTATCCTAAAAGATTAAACCAAGGTGTTGTAATCTTTTCCCGAATAGACTTTCAGATGTCGTGATTATCTTATAATCCAGTAAAACAAACCGTAATACCGCTCTTCGGATCAGGTTATATATATCGTGATCCATTCCCATCAAAACCGTTATTAATATTTGTATAATATGCTCGTTTTATTCTAGGGCCGTATAATAAACGACATTCACCGTATAATAATATTTAAAATCACCGCGAATTTAAAACACTTTGACTTCTTTTGACTTGGACAGCAATCGTAAATTTTCGTTTGGTATATATTAACCTCGAAGACATTTATTCATTTATTTCGAACCGTATAGTTTTTTACGACCTCAGATAAATGTACAGAAAGTAATAACCAGTAGATATAGACTTCCAAGAAATTTATACAATATATGAATTATTATTATAAACAAATACAAATGCTTAAATCTTAAGTTTACTAAATACATACCGTTTGTTTATATTCTGTAAGGCATCGATTCTTTTCTTTAAGATTATGTGTCAAACTGACAAGCCACATCTTCATTTATTTCAATATTATGTTAATAAAACAATTTTAATTTACCTATTTTGTATTTGTATAACATGTGTATATGTGTAGATCTGGTAATTTGTCTGACGTAATGAATAAATATTACTTAAAAAACAAATTTCCGTATGAGATTTCGATGTTTTCTTTATGCATGCCCGTACCATAAGAATGTTCATAGTGCTTACTTAATTCATTAAAACAAAGAAGGATAATAAAGATACTCACCCTAAATCTCCTCTGCATTTTAGCCGCTGGTTTTTCATATTCATGAACTTTAACAATTTTCACTTATCTATCTGTCAATGTGGGACCTTTGTAATAAAATGTATAAAGTGGCCGCAACTACGCGCACCATCTAGCTCCGAAAAAGTCAACATGGTCACCGCTAAATTATGCAATGGTATAGGCAGCCATAGATACGAATTGTTTGAGCTGGATTTTAATTGATTTAAAATAAAATTAGGGCTCTCAACTCATTAGCCTTCGTGAATATATATATTCTTTATAACAAACTGTAACGGTAGGCCCTGTATATAACAAAATAAAATATAAATATAATATAACATCTAAAATATTTATATTAGGGTAATGTGTATTGTAATATTATGGGAGATAATAGGTCAACACAGATCAAGAAACATGAATTATTCATTTATTTGTATTAAATTATTATATTCCTGTGTAAAATGTTTCTATGTAAATTCTGTATATGTAAGAAAGAAATAGTGCGGAGGTATATCGATGTAAAAACATAAGTGGCGACAATGATATCGGCGCCAGTCAGCAAGTTATGCGACATAAAACAAGAAACGGTTTGTGTAAAATCAACACGTGGGCAACCTTGAACGCTACATATTTTGCGAGTGCATGTTCTCACAGAGAGAATTTGAATAGAGGTAAAGTACATAAGTGGCTCTGGGGATTCCCTGAACGAATACGGTGTAACGATGCTTCGAGCAAGAAGAGGCAGAGACAGACGCTCCCTGGTCGGCGTATAAGACGTTCCCTGACCGACACATGAAGAGGTTCGCAGGCTGTGTTAAATACAATAACACTAGACCGCACCCAACAAAAGGGAACGCTTCTCACAGGCTAACAGTGCGAATGCCAGTAATTCTACGCACTAGTAAAAAGTAAAGGAAAAAGCCTAGTGAGAAAACTGTTATAAGTTTTAATGAAACAAATAGTGGATCAAGTAAAGTAAAAGTGCTATTAATAATCAAGTGTGTGCCGTATCTCCAGACAAAAGAAGCCGACGATTTCAGTCTACTTTGGGGAAAGCTGCCCGTGAAAACACTGTTTCAAGCGTCATTGCAGTATAAGGTACCCAACATAATTTGAATTAAAGGCCTATATCATGCATGTTTTTATTTTACAAAACAATTCAATGAGCATCTAATTAAATCCATGATATACTGTAGAAATAAAGCGTCATTGCATTGTCGTTTATTATATGTGCCATGTTGTAATTTAATGCATAATTTGTATCGTGTTGTACCTTTTGAATTGTATTTTGTTGCTATAACCTTTATTTGTGACTTGATCTGTGTTGATAGTGTTTTTTTCTTTTCAATATATTAATAATATTTAAGTATCCTTTTGCGTGTTATTTGTCTACCTCACTCTAGGAAATTTGGAATATAAAATAGAAGTAATAGTACGTGCTGAAAAATAACTTTAGTGTTTTGATACTTGAACCGACCTGAAATTAAGAGTTTTGTGCGAAGCCGAACCATTGAACTGAGCTAGTTACGCGGAACATCCAATAAGTCATTTTATTTATTTGAGTCATTTTCAATTATATTATTTAAATTTGTATTATTACATCTGAACACCCCACTTTGGGGCATTTTATTCATTTTTATTTAATTTAAAAGGAACGTACTATTACATATGGTGCCCAACCTTGGGACATTTTATTAATTTTAATTCTATTTTAAATCCGTACTATTACATATGGCGCACCAGCCGGTGGGCTCAAAAAGACACTAAATTTTCAATTTATTTCAAATTTGTGTGGAGGAATTTGGTAGAAACAAAGCTTTATCAAATATTTAGGAATATTTTCACGTAATTTTTAAATTCTTTTGAACAAAATTTTAATGTTTAAATAAAAGCGCAATTTAGATTTGAATTAAAAGGTAGACAATTTAAGTATATTTTTTTGTGATATACAGGGTGTTACAAAAGTTGTGTAAACATTTTCAGGGCGCATAGCATATAAGGTATACGGTACAATAATACGTATTATACAGGGTGTTTCGAAAGAAAGGACATTTTATTGGGGGGTAAATAGGAATAAAACCCAAAATATTTTACACAAATAAGCGGTAATTTTGGAAGCAAATTGGCGACGTATTATACAGGGTGATCCAAAGGAATAGGTACACCTGGTTGGGGGGTCACCAGAATTAAATAAATAAACATTTTATACAAGTAGCGGAGCTTTTAAAGGCAAAATAGAATAAAATTTGAACAAAAAAGAATTTTCTTTTATAGCGTTGTTGTCAAATTTTTTATTTAGTTGTTTTTTCTTATATGCCTTATCGTTTGTTTAAATAAAGCCGCCGTTGTATAAAATAAACATAGCCTCCAAAGGAAATAAAGTTGGAAGAATATTAAATAAGGAATTGAAGTGAATGCATTTAAGGAGTGGCAAGATGATAGGAGAAAAGGAAATAATCATGGGAAACTCAGATGTAGAGAATGGAAGTGGAACAACAAACCAAGGAGCATCCGGATATAAAACCCCGGATGAAAACGTGGTCGAAAAGGAAGCGACGCCCAAAGAAATAGGAGATATGCAGGCATTTTTTGACTTTATGAAACAATCAATGAAAGATTTAAAGAAAGATAGTGATAAGAAATTCGAAAAATTAGAGAAAAATAATGAAGAATCAAGGAAAGAATTAAAGAAAGACATCCAGGAAGCAAATTACCAGATGTATGAAAAAATAGCAAAGAGCCAAGGACAACTAAGAAAAGAAATCGACGATTTCAAGGAAAGAACAGAAACAGAATTGAAAGCAGTCGACGAAAAGGTCCAGCATCAAGCATATGAATTCGAAAGAAAATTAGAGGAGGAAAAAGCAGAAAGAAGACACGAAGTCAATCAGAAAATGGAGCAAGTAAATAAAAATGTTGAAAAAACTAACATGGAAATTGAAACCACCAAAAAGGAAGTCGTGAAGACCAGACAAGAAGTTGAACAGGAAATGGAAAACACTAAAAAGGAGGTAGCAAAGACCATTCAAGAAGTCGAACAGGAAATTGAATGTTTAAAGAAAATAGCGCCAGTAAGCATAGAAAGAATAATAGAAGAAAAGAAAGTACCTATGTTCAATGGGGACAAAAGAGGGCTTCACCCAAAGGAATTTCTGGAAGCGCTAAGGAGACATTTCGAATTTGGAACAATACCAGAAAAAAAGAAGCTCGATTTTGCGATAGGCCAATTGGAAGGCGACGCACGAGTATGGGCCAATGCAGTTAAACATCAGTGGGACAATATAGAAAATTTCCAACAAGAACTACTGAAGATGTATTGGTCCGAAAGCGAACAAAAAAGAATTTGGATGGAATTATTGAGGCCTAGGACATATAATGCGAAATTCGGGACTATGACTCAGCATGTATGGTATTGGGTGAATAAGACACAATATGTGGATCCACCAATTGGCGCAGAACTATTCATAGAGGCAATACGTAAACATTTCTCCTATGAAGTGGAAAGTATTCTACTATCAGCAAAAGCCAAGACAATACCCGAGCTAATAAGCATAGTCGAGGGGATCCAAAATCGAGAGGGGCCTTCTTCACGAAACCATGATAGACGTGATGATCGTAGGGACGTGCAAATGATCCACCAAAACAGAGGTCACTATAGAGGAAGAGGTCATTATAGCAACCGAGGACGCCGTAGTCCACCACCGAGTGTCGATTCGGGAAACGAATAAATGCAGAAGCAAACGCTCCTCGCCTTCTGCATATGAAAATGAGGGAGCCTGTAAGAGAACCGAATCCACGAAAATACACACCGAGCAGAACCACCCAATTAGAGGCCTGGAAACAATATATGCAGCAGCTACCTCTCCTCCTCAACCGAAGCCACTGTCTTAAGCACGACAAGAAAGACCCCGAGGAGTCTCCACAAGATTCTCCAATTATACCCAAGATCCAAATCTGTATTGAAAAGGATAAAGACGTGGA
Organism: Amphimallon solstitiale; assembly: GCA_963170755.1. NCBI lineage: Eukaryota > Metazoa > Arthropoda > Insecta > Coleoptera > Scarabaeidae > Amphimallon > Amphimallon solstitiale. Next base: position 9,464,698 of record OY720677.1, read on the forward strand.
ATCTAGTGAAGTATTACCCGAAACAGGAGAACCACCATCAATAGCTCCCAGCTTGTCTGAGTTAAACTGCGAAACTGCAAAATTCAACCCACTAACAATGGGGACAACAGAATGCAATCTGGTAAATAGGGTGGAACAGGTAATATCCGACTATGAAGACAGATTCTCCGATAAACCGGGAAAATGTGAGGTATACAAGAAAATATATGATAGAGATTTTCTATTGGCATTTAGAAATGATCCCAAAAGTAGAAAAAAGCCTGACTACCTTCTTGACATTATTGCTCAAAAAGATCGAGGTAGAATAGGTGATCAGAGGTTAGTGAAAAATCGCCTAATTTCGTCAGCACTAACCAAGGAAATAAAAAAGTTTTTTCATTTATATAACGAACCTTATGAAATTTTACGAAGAGTAAGTGAAAAGGCTTATTGGTTAGGGGACCCAATCGCCAAATACAAATGCACCCAAAACATTATGCATTTGAGGAAGTATAAAAAACCGCCAAAAGATCCAACAGAGATTAGGGTGGTATCGAAAAGTAGTCTGTAAATATACAATACATATCTATTTATTTATGACTATTCATTTAGCAAACCATAAGTATATATATATAATCTCAAAATTATTCTGTAGTTTTTATATTTTATTATGTACACGTTGCCATTATTTGCTTTTCATTTAGACTTAGCAGCCTATCAGAAAAGGCAAAGGGGGGTATCTGTAACGGTAGGCCCTGTATATAACAAAATAAAATATAAATATAATATAACATCTAAAATATTTATATTAGGGTAATTTGTATTGTAATATTATGGGAGATAATAGGTCAACACAGATCAAGAAACATGAATTATTCATTTATTTGTATTAAATTATTATATTCCTGTGTAAAATGTTTCTATGTAAATTCTGTATATGTAAGAAAGAAATAGTGCGGAGGTATATCGATGTAAAAACATAAGTGGCGACAATGATATCGGCGCCAGTCAGCAAGTTATGCGACATAAAACAAGAAACGGTTTGTGTAAAATCAACACGTGGGCAACCTTGAACGCTACATATTTTGCGAGTGCATGTTCTCACAGAGAGAATTTGAATAGAGGTAAAGTACATAAGTGGCTCTGGGGATTCCCTGAACGAATACGGTGTAACGATGCTTCGAGCAAGAAGAGGCAGAGACAGACGCTCCCTGGTCGGCGTATAAGACGTTCCCTGACCGACACATGAAGAGGTTCGCAGGCTGTGTTAAATACAATAACACTAGACCGCACCCAACAAAAGGGAACGCTTCTCACAGGCTAACAGTGCGAATGCCAGTAATTCTACGCACTAGTAAAAAGTAAAGGAAAAAGCCTAGTGAGAAAACTGTTATAAGTTTTAATGAAACAAATAGTGGATCAAGTAAAGTAAAAGTGCTATTAATAATCAAGTGTGTGCCGTATCTCCAGACAAAAGAAGCCGACGATTTCAGTCTACTTTGGGGAAAGCTGCCCGTGAAAACACTGTTTCAAGCGTCATTGCAGTATAAGGTACCCAACATAATTTGAATTAAAGGCCTATATCATACATGTTTTTATTTTACAAAACAATTCAATGAGCATCTAATTAAATCCATGATATACTGTAGAAATAAAGCGTCATTGCATTGTCGTTTATTATATGTGCCATGTTGTAATTTAATGCATAATTTGTATCGTGTTGTACCTTTTGAATTGTATTTTGTTGCTATAACCTTTATTTGTGACTTGATCTGTGTTGATAGTGTTTTTTTCTTTTCAATATATTAATAATATTTAAGTATCCTTTTGCGTGTTATTTGACTACCTCACTCTAGGAAATTTGGAATATAAAATAGAAGTAATAGTACGTGCTGAAAAATAACTTTAGTGTTTTGATACTTGAACCGACCTGAAATTAAGAGTTTTGTGCGAAGCCGAACCATTGAACTGAGCTAGTTACGCGGAACATCCAATAAGTCATTTTATTTATTTGAGTCATTTTCAATTATATTATTTAAATTTGTATTATTACATCTGAACACCCCACTTTGGGGCATTTTATTCATTTTTATTTAATTTAAAAGGAACGTACTATTACAAAACACTATTATACTAATACCATGATATTACCGAAGATATTATGAAGTCGAATTCCAGTGGATTTTGAACAGAGAAAGTTGTGAAATTATAACTTCTGTATGTATTGGAATATGTGAAATTATATTATTGAACTAGCTGAATTTACGTTAAGTGCGAAATAAAATATTTAAAATTGGAATTAACAGATATCGTCTATGTTTTGGGGAAAAGTGATTGTTTGCTGACACAAAGATATACAATCAAAAACATCCAAATATGGAACTGCCATCGATGAGTGCTTTTCAAAAACTGTTAACGATTTGAAGAAACTGGCTGTATTCCGTTTGAAAAAATGAGGTGTGGCCACCACACGACTTTCTTATACGTATGAAAGTGTTACTTCCGGTCCGAATTTTGAAATTTCATTTATACAAAAAATATTCCAAATCCAACTATAAATACTTTTGTACTCTTCATAAATATACATAGAATGCATAATTTACGACATATTTGCAAAAAATCGTTATTCGGTAAGAGTAAAAGTGCTACTTCCGGTCCGAATTTTGAAATTTCATATATACAAAAAATATTGTAAATTCAGTTCTAAATACTTTTGTACTCTTGATAAATATATATAGAATGCATAACTTACGACATATTTGCAAAAAACTGATTTTCGATAAGAGTAAAAGACCTACTTCCGGTAGGAATTTCGAAAAACTTTTTAAATAAAATTATTTTCAATTTCAATTTTAAGTATATATGAATTCTTTATAAATTTGTTTAAACTTAATAGTTGACGAAATATTGTCAAAATTCGATTTTTTCGCTGAAGTAAACTGCTACTTCCGGTCTACCGATTTTATTGAAAAACTAATCAGATCTCAAGAGGGAGATTATACACGTAAATACAAAATTTGGAATTGATATCGTTAGCAAAAACTTTCTTAAGAGGACCTTATATAAAGAAGATTTTTTAATTTGTTATATGATAACTTATAATTACTGTGATGCTTCAAAATAGTAACTTAAATGTTCTTCAAGATATTGCGAAAGCTATAGAAGTTTTCAATAACGTACATTTAAATACTGGTATTGACTTCTTTAACGTTAAAGTAATTAAAATTTTAGTCTAAGTATGACGATAAACATTTTTTTCTATTTCGGTGCTATAAAGTTCACTTTAGGATACCCGTTTCGGTTGCATAAAGTATTACCTTATCGCACGGTAATTTCATTTTTTTGAGATTGGTAACAAAAAAGAATGGAACCAAATCATATTTAAATGTCAAATATAAGCCTTTAATATAACAAACATGTGCAATAAAAGTTGTACAAAAACAGAATTTCTAAAATGTTCGATCAAGACATATCTTTCATTTTAAGCTTTTTTGAACTTTTAATAATCGAAATAGAAAAAATAGTATAAAGCACACGTTTCATAAGACATTTTGCGCACTTATTCTTGGACGCGTGCCTAAAAATCATATCTTATGAAACTTGTATTTTAATATACTATTATAACACAGAGCGACTGCGATATTTTAACTACTCTTAATTCATGAACTTCCAAACTTTTCATTTTTAGTTTTAAAATATTAATAAAAAGTACTTATTTGTAAAAAGAAAATATTAGAAGAAACTCTTTTAGATTAATTTTAATTATGCTATGTGTAGTGAAGTCAAGACAACTCATATTTTTAAATCGTAAGCGGATTTATTCAGATCCTATAACTTTTATAATATCGCCCGCAGGCACTAGAAAGTATATATTTTTAATTAGTAAATTTTAAGTACTTTTGAATGACATATAAATATACAGGTGTTCTATCTAATTTTTTTTAGAATCTTTAACTTAAGCGAATGGTATGTAATTCTAAAGAACATGCGTAGATATGCAGAAATAAACATCAATTTCACGCACTGAAAAGATATATCTACCAATTGCATCGATAATAGGTAGTCCATCATCAATAGTTACTTCATAGCAACTTTTCAAATGTTGTTCAATTTTTAACGAAAAATCGCCATATCTCAGAAACAGTTGAAAATCGACAAATACAAGTGCATGTCAGTTTAATCAGCCATTCAAGGGTTATCATAAAATGTAAAAGAATGCATAGCAGTCTATTTAAAAAAACATACATTTGTATTGGTTTGTCGTTGTCGAACACTCTGTATAAATGAAAATATTTTTAAATTGTAGAGCTTATGATTATCTACAATTTTTGTATTAAAAATTATTTGCTATCCTCATTATTAGTTACCAATAATGGACTTACCTCTCCGCTGGGACACCCGGTATATTATAAAGATTAAGATATAAATATCATTTAATAAGGCAGAATAAGAAAATGTTTAAAGCTATATTTTATAATTATTAAATTATTAATGCATGGTTTATGATTTAACAAATAATAATAATTTGTTTGCAGAAAAGTAGATGAAACAAAAGACAAATAAAAGCTTTTGCTAAATAAACAACAAAAGTTGGATTTTCACTATTCAATATTCAAAGTAATGTTTGACAATTGTTTCGCCAACACAGTGGCTTCTTCAGAACTGAATAAAAATATTACACAAACACTTATATATCTAACAATATAGCACAATTTATGTAGAGGGGGTGATCTATTGAACAGTCTACATTATGAAAATAAATTTAATAAGGGGGAGTTATTTGTTTCTAACTGATCGTTAAGTAAATTATTAGAGGGTCTATTTTTATTAATTTCAAGGGATTCTAGTAGGTTTAATTTAACACCTTTATTTTCAATATGTAGGATATCAAAATGATGACTAAAACTATGGCTTTCTTCTATGAGGTGGTTTGCGTATGAAGAATCGGTTTTCTTCATTTTGAAGGATCTAAAATGCTCTGACATCCTTTTCTCAAATGTTCTTCCTGTTTGGCCTATGTAAAACTTAGGGCAATCACTACATTTTAACTTATAGACTCCTGACTGTTGGTTTTTAGGTGTTTTATCTTTATTGCTCTTAATATATTTAGATAATTTGTTGTTTGTTCTAAAAGCTACTTTTATATTATTGTTATTTAAAAACTTAGCAACTTTTTCACTAGGTGGACCGACATATGTAATGGTATTATGTCTATTATTTGTTTCTTTTATTATCGGATAGACTTGTGAAATAGCTTCCTTAAATAATTTATTATGGAGAATTTTTTCTATTATTTGTGGTTTATAGTTATTATTAATTGCAATTTGTTTAATTATATTTAGCTCCTTTTCAAAATTAACTTTTGAAAGTGGTATACTTATGAGTCTATGTATCATACTATTATATGCCGCTAATTTGTGTTGTCTAGGGTGAGTTGAACTGTTGTGTATGGTTACGTCTGCATGTGAGGGTTTTCTGTATATAGAAAATCAAGTTTATTGTTAATTTTACTAATGCAGACGTCTAAAAAATTAAAACAATTGTTTGGTTCAATTTCTTGTGTAAATTTGATATTTGTATGTAATGAATTAATATAATTAAAAAGAGGGTTCAATTGTCTAGATGTACCTACCAGTAAACCCGATTAAAATGTCATCAACGTACCTGTGCCAAAATAAGATATTTTTGCTTAATGGGTTATTAAGAATTTTACTTTCGAGATTATGCATAAAAATTTCCGCAAGTAACTCTCTTTTTAATTATATTAATTCATTACATACAAATAGCAAATTTACACAAGAAATTGAAACAAACAATTGTATTAATTTTTTAGACGTCTGCATTAGTAAAATTAACAATAAACTTGATTTTTCTATATACAGAAAACACTCACATACAGACATAACCATACACAACAGTTCAACTCACCCTAGACAACACAAATTAGCGGCATATAATAGTATGATACATAGACTCATAAGTATACCACCTTCAAAAGTTAATTTTGAAAAGGAGCTACATATAATTAAACAAATTGCAATTAATAATCACTATAAACCACAAATAATAGATAAAATTCTCCATAATAAATTATTTAAGAAAGCTATTTCACAAGTCTATCCGATAATAAAAGATACAAATAATAGATATAAAACCATTACATATTGCTATAATAGCAAACATTATATTTGATGACAAATTTTATTATTCTTTATTTATAATAAATGTGTTATTGCTATACATTAGGCATCGCCATCAAATTCTATATGCTATAACTCTGTATTAAAAAAAAATTGATAATCTTGTACCAGCATAACTCAATCAAATTACAATAATACAAAGCTGCATAATTTAAACGAATGTAGAGATAACGTTGTCATGTGAAAACTTTCTTTATTAAATTTGTTAATTCAATCTCTATTAAGGGTGTTGTATAGGTACATTTTCAAATATTTACAGATTACAGGCTACCTTTAAACTTTATGCAAAAATGATTTAGATGAAATATTCTTATAATGTTTATCTACACGTCCTTTGGCATTTTGTTTTTTCAATTTTTTATTAATTGTTATAAAAAATTAAATATAAATAGACAATCGAAAAATAAAATGCGTATCGACGTATAACATATTATTGTGAACATTAATTTCTAGCAAAATTTTTTCGTATTTATTAAGATAAATGTGTAATTTGATAAGAAAGAAATGGATTTTTGGCACTGCTTTAGTACGCCACCTGCAGTGAAATATTTGATATATCCTTGCAATCCAAGACAGGGCGGAGTTACTTTGTTTAGGTGGGGATTCACTTTACGAGCGATATTCGGAATACAGAAATCCTTGTTACGGTTTTGAGTAGGTATTATATATATTAGTTAACTTTATAAAATTAATGTATATTTTCTTTTTGTTAAATTTACTTATATTATTTTGTATTACATTTCATAAAATTGTACACATTTTCTGGTAGGCTTTGATAACTTTTACATAAATACAAACTTAAACAAAAGTATTACATATGATTCATAAATAATACTAGCTTTTTTAGTTCTTCCACTATTTTACATTTATCAAGATAAAATACTACTGACATTTATAAGTGAGTTAAAAATAATGTAAAACTAATATCGAAAATGAGATGGATATAGATGGTGCGTACTTCATCTGTACAGATCGTCAGATATTGTAGCAGACTGGTAGACGTTCAAAAGAGTTAATTTACGACCTAGTAAAAAATTACTCTCAAACGATTCAGTGTTCGGACAGTTATAAAAAGATTTGAAGTAAACCAGAAATTGCTTGGAAAGGATATCTTTTATTTTAAAAATTTAACTAGATTACTTTTCCTGTTATGGTAAATAAAGAACAGACAGAAATAGGACTTATTATTTTACAGATGTAGTTACATAATAATAATGAATAAACATTAAATTTTAAATAATTTATATATAATAATAAAACAATGAAATTCGATTCAATACATGATATTATAGTAGTCATTCTATATTTTTTTTTGGAAGAAAATATGGGAGACTATTTTATTTGATAAATCGTTAGTGGGGCATGCGACGACTCTAAAACCAAAAAGTTGGAACTCCTTGTGGGTTTTTGGTAATCTCAAAAAGTTTTTGAATGGATTCTCGGCGTAAATGGTTGGTCGAACAAAAAATTTTTTTAACAAAAAAAAACAATATCTACAAATTATCTAATGTACTCGCTGCGCTACAGCCAAAAGCGGAAAAAGCAGAGGGCGCCAAAATTTTCAAAAATGGGTTTTCACTATTTTTCGGTGCGAAAAATTTTTTTAGCGTTTGATGCAAATGTAAAGTTGCAGAGAATGCCTCAATTTGTCTGAAGGGCAGTAGAGAGATAACCGTTTCTACGTTAGGACTTATCTTTTCTGGCTCTTTGGAAATAAGCGTTTGCTTCATTTGCGAAGAAAAATTTCGGAGACGAAGAATACTGTGCGTTGAAGCCGCGGGACAGGTCATCTTCATGGCATTGTACGATGGTGCCACTTGCAAATACACACTGTCTCAACTTCGCTTCAAGGAATTCACGCAATCCGCGATCAAGAGCAAAGTGAATCTCCCTTATTTACCGCCTTCGCCCGGACTTCTCGAACGTTGTTTCCATGGAATATGTGTTCATTTGGTTGTTCAATAATTTCTGGAGTAAGCAAAACCGAAGTAACTGCAAAATTGTTTTTTAACATACTATACCACCAATAGAATCTTGTTCCTTTCACTCACGAAAAATAGTACATTATAATATAATAATATAATGACATTCCTTTCGTTCTGCAAACTCCAACAAAACAAAGTCATTTTTAATTCGAAAATATATTACCGTTGTTTTAATATAATAATAATATAATAATAGTATAATAATAATAATGTATATTTACTCATCTATAATTATTAACATTATATTAATTACAGATTATCGTCATATCTGAGTAATCTTGTGGTAATTATCACATTTGACATAAAATATCACATTAATTTAAATTAAAGTGTATATATGTATAACAAGAATCATTGTATCAACAATATGACAAACAACGATATACACAAATAAACAAATAATAATAAATGATAGAATGTTATATACTTCAGCAGCTCGCGTTAATTGCCAGAAAATCTTCGACGCCGTAGTACTTCCTCTCCATCAGCAGCCCTTTGACCCTTTTCTTGAACTCGTCAGGTGGTAGGTCTTTAAGTTCTTCTTCAAGTGGTTATATAGCTTGGGACCCCAATAATCGACACCCGACTGCAACAGTGAAAGTCAATGATAAGGGGTTCTTAGATGCTTTCTACTTAGTGTGTTGTACTCATGTTTGTTTCCATTTGGATAAAATGTGTGTTTGTTGGTAGCCTTTTTTGCAGTAGAAATATTCTCTTTGCATCAGCCGTCTGTCTCGAAAAGAGAGTTCCATAACTTAGAAGAGAATGAAAATACGAACAGTACGCCACCTTTGCAGATTCGTATGTGCATACATGTCTCAGTCTTCTTATGGTGAATACCACAAACGTCAGTCTACCAGTGTCCCCACCTCAGATTGGAGTCCACTATCAGACCCAAAAATTTGGCTTTTCCCGATCTTCTGTTGTTTTCGTGGAAAATTTCATGTTTTGTTTTTTGTTCGGGTTTATTTTCAGGTGATTTGCCGCAAACCAGCCCTCTGCTTTTTGGATGTCAGCTGCAGATTTTGCTGTTAGTTCTTGGAGTTCTTTCCCCCTTACTAACAACGTGGTATCATCCGCATATAGACACAATTCCGTGTCTGGGGCACTACAGGGCGGGGTCATTCATATATATAATGAATATTTTCGGTCCAAGAATTAGCGAGACATGGATGCCTTTCTATCTACTTTGGGTCTTCTCAGGAAGCCGTACGCTTCAAAATAATTTCTTGTATAGATACGAAGTGCTGGTATACTTGCGTGGGTGAGTATTCCGTAATCCAAAAAATTCTTAATTACTCACTCTGCGACATATTCCGGAAATTTGAAAAATTCTTAATGATACACGTACATGTCGTTTTAGTTTCACTTTTGGATGTGTGAAGTTAGACCCCTTTTTTCGAAAATCGGAATTCTGACGGTTGTTCCAGGTTGTTCTAGGTTTATTCTCAATTGTTCAAAAGTATTTCAAAAAAGAAATTATAATAGGCCGAGAAAATGACAAAAACAAATTTTTGCTAGCGCCCCTTTTTTCGAAAATCAAAATTCTGACGGTCGTTCCAGGTTTATTTTAAATTGTTCCAAAGTATTTCAAAAAAAAAATCGTAATTGGCTGAGTTAAAAGGAAAAGCGATTTTCTTACAGCCTCTTTTTGCGAAAATTGAAATTCTGTTTCAGGTTGTTCTAGATTTGTTCGAAACGCTCTTCTAATACATCAAAACCGTATCTCATATATCAAAAGATATTGCAAAAAAACTATATCCAAAAGTGAGAAGTTAGCCCCTCTCTTTTTCGAAAATCGAAATTCTGACGGTTGTTCTAGGTTTGTTTTAGATTGTTCCAAAGTATTTCAAATAAAAAGTCATAATTGGCTGAGTTAATAGGAAAAAACGATATCTTACAGCCCCCCTTTTTGCGAAAATTGAATTCTGACGGTTGTTTCATGTAGTTGTAGATTTGTTCTAAACATTTTTCTAATGCCTCAAAACCGTATCTCTTATAGGTATATCGAAGGATATTGCAAAAAAAAAAACAAAATCCAAAAGTGGGAAGTTAGCCCCCTCTTTCCGAAAATCTAAATTCTGACAGTCGTATCAGGTTTTTCTAGGGTTGTTCCAACGTATTTTAAAAAAAAGTCGAAATTAGCCAAGATAATAGGAAAAAATGAGGTGTGGCCACGACACAACTTTCTTGTACGTATGGGCGTTTTAAATCATACAATTTTAAACATTATTTTATACAAAAATTATTCAAAATCCTATTCTAAGTACTTCCAGTCTCTTAATGAATCTCTACAGGATACATACTTAATGAGATATTTGCAAAAAAATGCTACTCGCTAAGAGTAAAAGTATTACTTCCGGTCCGAATTTTGAATTTTCATTTATACAAAAAATATTTCAAATCCAACTCTAAATGCTTTTGTACTCTTGACAAATATATATAGAATGCATAATTTGCGAAATATTTGCAAAAATCGCTATTCGATAAGAGTAAAAGTATTACTACCGTTCCGAATTTTGACATTTTTTTTTATACAAAAGGTATTGAAAATTAAGTTCTAAATACTTTTATACTTGTAACGTACCTGTCTAAAAACCATTTAACGACCGCTCTGGCATACGACTTCGACGCTCGAGCTTCTGCGTCGGGTATTCCCCGCAACAGACAACTGTTTAACGTGGGGAATACTCGGATACAAGTTACAAAGCAGACTACATTAACGACATTCTTTTCAAAAGCTATAACCAGGACTCCTACCCTTGTAAATACTTCTATTTCTTCGCCGCCATCTCCCTTACCCAGGCCCCTCTACAGCTTTTGATAGCTCTGGTGATAAATACAATGACGACGTTTATGAACGACATTTTGCACTACATATCATAAATAGTTATTCTTCGTTTTTCACAGAATGAATATAAATTATTAATACGTCACTTTTTAATTTTTGTATGTATTTTTATGTTCTGTAATATATAAGAGATGCAATTAAAAAGTTTGCTTTGAACTTTTGGAGAAATGTAAATGGAGAAACATATTCGTGTATGTATTGCGTATGTAATAATATAGATAGAAATAAATGTTGTATATCACGAGTATTTAAATCAAGTGACACATAATTTAAATATAAATGCATATACTGTGTATATAGGTACAATTCATTATTATTTACTTTAGCATTAAGTAACATTATGAAAGGTAAATTATAACATAGGGTACATCATAACATAATAAATTGTTTTATAGAACGATTTGTAATACGCCCAATGGAAAAGAAAATCAACACGATATTAGCGCCGTCAACAAAATAATACTTCAAACATCATACTCTTACATAACATAGAAATTTGAAGACTGCATTCCTCTCACATCTGGTCGACTAATTGAGAATAATTGTCAATGGGCATTTTACCTCATTTCGCTTCTTTCCCCCAATTACTTACTAATAAAAATAAATACCAAATTAAATTGAATTAATATTATTTTCCTTAGAAAAGTTTTATGAGGCGAAAAACAATATGGAGAACTACAAGTGGGAACGAGGACTCTGACGGAAGATTTAGTTATGCATTGTACAATGCGGTGGCCACATTGAGCAACTTTAATAATGCTCCTTAGGCTTTCCATAAAATAAATCACATTTTTTTCTAAACCCTCTAGTAATTTATTACAGCTTCGAACTCCGATATTTCAAGAACCGTTAGGAATTCGGGAAAAGTGAATAGAAACATTTTTGCTTAAAATTAGTCATTGAATTCACTTGCGAGGTTTCTCGGATACCTTGGCGGCCACCCTGTATAATAATAGTACCTATAGATATAAATAATTATCCTGTGATTTTCAATACGCCCAATGAAAAAGATAATCAAGACGATGACATAGTACCGTTGAACAAAGTATTATTATTATTATATAGTATTCATAGACACTAAGTAATATTTCTTTTAATCATAATTCCATCTTACATATTAACTTTTGACTTATTGAACATATGTCTGACTAAAAAAACTTACAATTTACATTCCTGTTGCGCCTAGACTCGCAGACTAAATAAATCATACAAAATATTACTAGCACCTACGTTACGTAGAGTATGTGTAGCCTGAACAGAGACAAATAGCACTTAACGCATCGTACGTATGTTATTTTGAATGCATCGCTCCCATAAGGGCGGTACTTATAAACCGGGAACTGTACAATTTAGATTTTTACTATAGCATTTAGCAAAACAGTACATGGTAGTGGGGTATTGGCAAGCTCCACCTCTGAGTAGAACCCCCTTTAACCCGCCGCGAAGACGTCGAAATTTTTAGTTTGGTATACAACACCCTTAACATTCGTGTATTTCTTGTAGGTTCTAGCAGTGATGTTCCTTTTGTTTTTCTGACAACATTTTTTATTTAAAATTTATAGGATAAGGTTACTAATAAAAAACTAAATCTCATAAAATATTTATATTCTATTTTTAACATCGTATAATAATAGTGTCGATGAAAATAATTTCTTGCCACATGTGGCCGCAAAAGAAATTGTCCTTTTACATTCCAATAACAAGTAAGAAAAAAAAACGTGTATTTTATAAATACGTAAACACATTACATTACGAATATAACATGTAGATTTAGAATAAATATCGCTCTTTGTTATATTAATATTGTACTAAAGTGGATATACTAGCTTTCTTAAGATATCCCACAAATTAGCAACTCAATAATAAAATTTTCGAATTATAAAAATGTTAAGTTTTATAATATTTAGCTCAGGGTAAGTATTTTATCTTTTTGTACTATTATATTTATTTTAAAATGCCTCGGACTAGTTCAGTATAATTGTCTAATATCTACTGACTATTTTTTTAAAACAATAAGAACATGAGACTCACTTTTCAAATTACTTGTATTAAACACCTACTTGATGTACTTAATCCGGTCCTGGATGAGTCTCATGTTCTTATTGTTTTAAAAAAATAGTCAGTAGCGATTTTTGCTTGTAATAGTATTTTTATGTTTTATAGTTGGTATTCTGAATTCAATGGTATTATATCTCTTATTGAAACCAAACTGTTTTCGTTTACTTTAAGTATAATAAATTACACTTCTAAAATTCTATATAATGAATATGATGACTATAAATTATCATGAACTTCTCATTAGGTAATTATAACTCAGTCTAATATACTATTACCAAACCTATAATTTTTCTCTTAATTTCTTTTAGGAATGTGATCTGTCAATTCTTTACATAACCTTGATGATGATAAAAAGAACACTGGCTATAATAGAACAATATATTCGTTTTTTCATAAACACATATACATATTTAAATTAATATCCGGATTATCTATCATAAATCTATTTTTTAATACTCATAAAACTTGTTCAAATATATAAATGGACTATTTAGGATGAATTTCTTTTCAAGACGACGTTTTTTACCAAGTAAGTAATTTAATATGACAGAAATTGTTAGGATGTTTACAAACTTTACTAGTTTACGATTATGAAATATATTATTTTGAGATAGTTAATTATCTGACTTTGAATAATTGAATTCAGTAATTTTATGATTACTAGACTTTAATACAGAATTCAATATAAATTAAATTTATCTTTTCATTGACTACCTAAAATTCTTAGTATACTACAAGACTTTATACGACCTTTCACAATATTTGTCCAGTTGTCACTCGAATTCTTTCATGTATTTAATATATTTTACTTGTAGCTATAAATCCTACGTTCCGGATGGTTATGAAGATATTTGCCTTCCTTCCTGATGTATCTCTGGATTCTGGGTCTTGAAATTCTTGATGTTAATAGTTGCCTTCTTGATGAAATTTGATATCTGCTATTACACGTACTGAATCAGAAAATTCTCAGCTAACTCTTGATATACCTATGGACACTATAGATTCTGCAACTCGATCGTAACCTATGGATTCTTGAAGTCAATGGTTTCCTTCTAGAAGAAATCCGCTATTTTCTTTCACACGTACTGTATCAGAAAATTCTCTGCAACACTTGAACTACCTTTGGATTCTGCACTTCGATAAATACCTCTGGATTCTAGAAGTCGATAGTCATCTCTGGATTCTTGATTTAAATATTAACTTCAAGATTCTGGATACACAAAATAATCCTGAAGAACAATTTCCTGTTTCCTCCTTCTTCTCTTAATCCAAATTGGTGAGTACTTGTTATATTAGTATAGAATTATAACTTTTCTTTTTAAAATTTTGCAATTCACTTTTTCTTCAATTATCTATATGTTTATTAGTGGATTCTATCACTTTCTAATTATTTTAACACTATTATAATGTAATTATCTGAGAAAAAGATTAATTTCCCGATAATCACATCCACACCTTATTTGAATTCTAAAAATTCTCTCTTATTTATTTTTCAAATTACCTTAGTGATATTACTTAATTCTTTTTGAACCAATAAATTACTTCCACATTAAACTCAAGATCAATACAATTTATAGATATGTAATACTTTTATAAATACCTTATATAATTCAAAGTTACTATCAAAATAAAATATTCCACGAATTTAATAAAGTTTTTTACACATTCTTTACCATTTTTAAACTTTGCTTCATTATTGTAATCAAATCTGTCACATTGACAATTACTGTCACATCCAAAATACAATTTAAGGCGGCAATATCTTATCAAATCTTTATCGATTTGTTTTCATATTCTAAAAACTTTTTATCCTATTCTTATCATAAATATTATTTGAACAAATTTTTTACAATGCTAAAATACATTTCTAAACAATTACAATACTAATATAAAATTTTCTTTACAGATTATTGGAACATATGCATAGAGAATATACCACATCTCCAATAGTATTCATTTTCTACTTAGTCATGTAACGATAAAATTTCCTTTAATTCAATATACACAATTCTTTCAAAAATACAACCAGCTTAATTAATATTTGCAAATTTAACTATTTCTGTCATAATCAAATAAAATTCAAATCTAAGATTAACTCATCCTTAATAGTTTTAAAATAGGCAACTCTTATTACCTCAGAGTGTAACCTGAATAATTTTAAAATAGGTAACTCTACCTATATCAATATCTTAACATTGTGTAATTTCAAAGAAATAATAGTTTTCTTATACTATGCTAGGTTTTGCTTCCACAAAGGCATTCATTCACACGAAGTGTCTTTGAAAAATACAAAATTCCGCAGAACAGGAAAACACCTTGATAATACTGTCACCAATTATCATGTGCAAATATTTGCACGTTGTACATATCACAAATTGGCTATTGTTTATCAAAAATGCACCTATCTTTACGTATAATATTTGAATTCCCTATAAAAATTTTGCATAAAAAAAAACCTATTAACAAAGTATAGATAACATCGCTAACAAACATTCACACGTTGTGTTATTGATGCCTCTCTCCATTGTGAACAAGACTCCCTTTATTTATTTATTTATTTTTACTTATAACAAAGAAGATACTAATCCCATCTAAAATATTGAATAAATTCATTAAACGCTTTGCTAAAGATGAACATTTCCACGTAGCATCTTTAGCATAATTTATTATTAAAGTATAACTTACTTATGATGCTCATATATTTCATCAAATTCCTCTTTATATTGTTCGGTCATATTGATAGTTAATAAAAAAAAATGAAATTAAACTAAATGACAAAAAATTAATTGTCAAATGAAAAATACTTATTTAAAATAAAATAACTTAATACATTTGCTAAGGATGATTTCTGTGCAGTGTATAATACATCTGCAATCATCAAAATATGAAGATCGAAGATTCACCGCGTCTTTTAAAATCAGACTGCTTCGCCCATGGATCGACGATGACTCTCCCGTACCTCTCTCGTACTTGCCTTCTTATCATTTTCGGTCGCCCGAAAAAACCATACATCGTTCGCAGCGCCACACACTCCACACTAACGTTTATGTTGGCATTGTCCTGCTCAGATTTATTTTCTTGACGTTCTCCCTAAACTGACCTTTACCAATTATTGTTTGACATCTCGAAATTACACAAAATTATGCACGCACTTAAATTGTTTGTTATTGTTAATGTCAATGCATATTTGCGATATTCTTATCTTGGTAGGTACATTCCTTTTCATTAACGCCATCCTTCATTATATTTATAAATGAATTCGTTGCTTCTGTCATCATTATTTAAATATATTCTTTTACTATTTTTTAACACTATTCGTATCTTTCTTTTGCAGACGTTTGCTTTTACAATAATAGGAAAAACATTGCATACGACTGGAATGCTCCTTTTATTAATCATGTTATTATGAACCTGGACCTTGATAGCTTCATCCATATCTTCGAACCATCTTTCCTCGTCTTCTTGTAGGTTGATTTGTATGCAGCTGTTAACAATATTGAATATTGTTTTTCTTTGTAGATTTTAATGAGATTAAACCAATTTTTAATGTGTTATTTCCGGAATCTTTCCTGGACAAAATTGGATTTAAACCTGGCACTGAAGCTTTCTTTATTACATTGTGTCGAATAATAAAATAATATACCTTTTTTTTTTTACATATTCCTTTTAAAATTATATTTAGATATGTCTCAGGTATTTATTATATTATTAAATATGACCATAAAATGTCGAACAAATAACAATCTCTTACAAATTTTCGTCTATTCATGATGAAAGATGTTTTCATCTCGTAAATATCTAATTTCACCTTTTTCATATAACTTTACGGCATTCAAATGACTAACTCTTTTGACTACACCATCTTTCATCATAACTCTCTCTCTGTTCTTTGATCTTAATGCGTTATTCATTTTAAATAGTGGTTTATTGTTCAAAATATTTAATGCGACTCTCACACAATGTATAAAATTTGGTTCTGTCTTTGTATATTGAAATTGCATCTTGTGCTCCTCGTTTCTACAAATATAGAATACATGAATTTTACTTTTGGTATTTATTTCTGTACCTTTCAAATAAATTTTATTTCAGTTTTATTTTTGTACCTTTCAAATAAATTTTATTTCAATTTTATTTTTCATACATCTTACATTATAATGTTACGCCGTTGCGGTTATGCAACTTATGATACATTTTTCTATACCTACACTTACTACTAATAAATTATTACTTATTCTATTACATAATTATTTATTTATTTTACAATGCCTGACCAATGTAGGGATCACGGCAATATGTCGGTCCACCTAGTGAAAAATTTGCTAAGTTTTTAAATAACAATAATATAAAAGTAGCTTTTAGAACAAACAACAAATTATCTAAATATATTAAGAACATTAAAGATAAAACACCTAAAAACCAACAGTCAGGAGTCTATAAGTTAAAATGTAGTGATTGCCCTAAGTTTTACATAGGCCAAACAGGAAGAACATTTGAGAAAAGGATGTCAGAACATTTTAGATCCTTCAAAATGAAGAAAACCGATTCTTCATACGCAAACCACCTCATAGAAGAAAGCCATAGTTTTAGTCATCATTTTGGTATCCTACATATTGAAAATAAAGGTGTTAAATTAAACCTACTAGAATCCCTTGAAATTAATAAAAATACACCCTCTAATAATTTACTTAACGATCAGTTAAAAACAAATAACTCCCCCTTATTAAATTTATTTTCATAATGTACTGTTCAATAGATCACCCCCTCTACATAAATTGTGCTATATTGTTAGATATATAAGTGTTTGTGTAATATTTTTATTCAGTTCTGAAGAAGCCACTGTGTTGGCGAAACAATTGTCAAACATTACTTTGAATATTAAATAGTGAAAATCCAACATTTGTTGTTTATTTAGTAATTAATACGTTGGATCTTCATCAAGTAAAGACCGAACCAATTCAATAAAAGCTTTTGCATATAAAATGCAGGGTCCAATTCCAATAAGCCCTGATAATTAATAAAAAAATATATTAATTCTTATAAAAATGAATGATTTAAGTGACATGCTATAATCACAAATCATTCTAGAATTATTAAATTCCTTTTAGTATACACGAAGTTATTTAAACATTTTCTTAGTTTTTTAATTGTTGATGTAACACATACAAAAGGTTTTATATATCTTTCTCTCTTCTATTCAATTACTTATATTGTACTTACTTTTTTATACCTCTTGCAGTAAAAATTACATTTTCCTTCACATAGCTTGGCGGTAAAACTATTAGTTTAATCAATTTATGTAAATAATGAACAATTAGAAAGGATCGATAGATAAAATAACCTAGTTATACATCAGTTGCATTTAGATGATTACGACTTCCACTTCGTACAACACACATTTACAAACAGTAATTGTAATAATATGTCTCACTCCATCGAAGACATAGTTTCTGTGTTCTGTCCAGTTCATACATTATCAAAATATTCTGGTCTTTGTTTATATACGATAACTGGTCCTCCGAAGCGCAGACAATTCAAGTTTCAAAACACTTACTTCATTTTATCAACTTTAATTTACGCACTCCTATTTGTGTTTCTGATTCATCAAGGCGTTTTTTTTGAAATTCCAATAGAGCCTTTAGCGTCTGTTTTAAATAAAGGAGCACTTTTCGTTCTTCATTCAACTGGCTGGTCTGTCTTTTCTCTACGCATTATATTTAACAAATTCTACAACTCGAAAAGTCTTCTAATTATGAAGTGCTTGTATAAAATAGATTTTGTCTTAGCAAAAATTCAAGTACAATTACCATATCGTAAAATTCGATGTATCACATTCACCATCGCAATTATATTATATTTCTCTACAATCCTCGACCTATTCCTTTACATCCTTCAATCTTTTACATATCCTGAGTACGCTATATTCCCAATCTACGTATATTCCCTAATGATTTATGTTAGCTATATTCATATTTTAATAATACAGGATTTCTGTATGTTTGTTTTAACAATTAAATATATTCTTGAAGGTTTATCGACAATATTATCCAGACAAGTTTGTTCGAGAATTGTCCTACGTAATACTGTAAACACTTTTCGACAAATTGCAACGGAATCAATATTACTGAAAGGCTTACATATCTATCAGGAATTATGTAATATCTTAAATATCTTCAGAAATCTTTCAATACTAATTGTACTCTTAATTGTTCACTCATTCGCATTTATGACATTCCATATTTTTGCCTTTTTCCATAACTTACCAACCAGGCACTTAGGCACATTTCATTTATATTATACTGCATTAACGATTGTTGTACACTTATTTAGAATCGTAGTAATATTAATGACTGCGCAGCTTTGCCAAAATGAAGTACGAACGCCATTTTTTTAAATTTTGCCCATAATTTAATCAGGCATTATTTCAGGATGTTTCATTAAAATTTAATCTACAGAGACTGGCCAGAAATAATAATGGACACGTGTATAATGTCAAACAGGTAATTTACTGATAAACAATGAAAACAATACTGAAGTAGAAGAAGTAATTCGATAAGGCGTTGATTGTAAACTAAATGTAACTACTGTGAACTATACAGGGTCCGGCAACGAAACGGGGACGGAAGATTACATGCATATTTGAAAGTTAGTCAAATATTTAGTCATCGGATATTCTTGCGCGCCTTCAAGCGCACGTTTTAAATATATTTTGGTTTATACAGGCTGTTCCAGATGGAAATGTCAGACTAAAGTTACTTTTTTTTAAATGGAACACCCTGTATATTAATAGATAAAATGATCCGCGCTTGAAAGCTGGTTATATCGATATAATGCTGTATGGGTCTAAAGTTGATACTTTCTGTGTTAATAATTATTTTACTTGATAAATTAATACATTTCAGTAGGCTATTCTGCATAATGAAAAACAAAAGATCCGAAACCAACAGAATAGAATATTTTTTACTAGTATTGAGTTTCGTTGCTGCATGAAATAAATTCTGTAACTGTTCGCGTTATACAGAGTGTTCACAATTTCGCAAAATCGAAGAAATCTCGTAATTTTTCATTTTTGAATTGCTTATTAAATTTCATGTCAGAAACATGTAAGACGTTAATATTTTAAATGTGACTATTACTGAGCTACTGTCGTTTTTTGATATGCTTCTGTAAGTTTTTGCAAAAAAGGCAATTTTTTCAAATGGAACACTCTGTATATTATTTCATTTTTGAATTTCTTATTAAATTTCACATCCAAAACATGTAAGACGTTAATACTTTAAAAGTGACTATTACTGAGCTATTTTCTCTTTTTGATATAATTTTGTCAGTTTTGTGGTTTTAATTAATATAGCATAGTACTGACAAAATTATATCAAAAAGAGACAATAGCTCAGTAATAGTCACTTTTAATGTATTAACGTCTTACATGTTTTTGATGTGAAATTTAATAAGAAATTCAAAAATGAAATAATATACAGGATGTTCTATTTGAAAAAATTGACTTTTTTGCAAAAACTAACAAAAGCATATCAAAAAACGACAGTAGCTCAGTAATAGTCACATTTAAAGTATTAACGTCTTACATGTTTCTAACATGAAATTTAATAAACAATTCAAAAATGAACTGAACTACAGGCTGTTCCATTTAAAAATTACGAGATTTCTTCAATTTTGCGAAATTGTGAACACTGTATAACGCGAACAGTTACAGAATTTATTTCACGTAGCAACGAAACTCAATACTAGTGAAAAATATTCTATTCTGTTGGTTTCGGATCTTTTGTTTTTCCTTATGCAGAATAGCCTACTGAAATGTATTAATTTATCAAGTAAAATAATTATTAACACAGAAACTATCAACTTTAGACCCATACAGCATTATATCGATGTAACCAGCTTTCATGCGCGGATCATTTTATCTATTAATATACATGCTGTTCCATTTAAAAAAAAAGCAACTTTGGTCTGGCATTTCCATGTGGAGCAGCCTGTATAAACCAAAATATTTTTAAAACGTGCGCTTGATGGCGCGCAGGAATAGCCGATGACTAAATATTTGACTAACTTTCAAATAAACATGTAATCCTCCATCTCCGCTTCGTTGCCGGACCCTGTATACTACTTTTCTTCACATCATTGAAAAAACTTTTGAAGTGGCAAATGTTAATTTACTTGCGAGTAGAATACTATACTTTATTCTCCGTTCATGAAAAGGTGTTTTTAAAAATATTTACTTCTTATAGAATTAGACAATGCCTTATTTGAATATCCTTCTTTTGCTTACTCATACTCGGACAAATTCTTAGAAGCAATAATATCAAGCTGATAAATATGTATATAGATACCGAGAGAACATCTTACTTGTATGTAGAAAAACATTTATTTGAGCTCAGTTTCTTTGTATTTAACATACTACTAAATTTATTACACATCATATAATGTTATTTCTTCGCTGAGCAATATTTAGTTTACTTGTGGATAATGACTTTCAGCTATGACCGCTTAAAAAATATTTGGTTTACTTATATATTGTCCATATTGTAGTGTTATTGTAGGTATTGGAAATTTAGTGAGGTTAAATTGTTATTGAAATGCCTACATCACACTGAATCGAAAAGGAGAATGCCTCTACGGGTATTTTTATGTGCTTCAATTACTTTGAAGCTGATAAGTGACTGCATTCGATAAGGCTATGGAGAACCTCAGTAACCCAACACGTCTTCTGTCATTAACAGCGTTAGGAGTTTTTAACGAAGCACTTATTATTTTGACTGAGCATTTGATTACATTACTGAGTATATGTACCATCAGCTGCATAGAAAACTGGCACAGGTCGCTTTAGGTTGATTGATTTAGGCTGTAGCACGTCAAAATTAAATTTAATAGCATTTGTATGGTCATATATTGTCAGGCTAATATACCACAAATTAACGAAATTCAAAAAGCTATAATTCGAACTACGCTGCATGATGGGGTAATCATAAACGCAATTAAGCATGAGGTCGGAGTTAATAAGAACACCATTGTACTCGCTAAGAGAAAGATTATTGAGACAAGTGTAATAGGACGGAAAAGGAAACAGGCTGTAGAAGAGCAACAACTCAATAGCAGGACAACTAATTAGTAAATTATCTTCGAGAAAATCCATTCCAGACGGCGATCAGGGCAAAGGAAGAATGTCCAGGATATTTCGATGCTGCATGGCATAGAATTCGTGACACCGAGAAGAAGCCGCTGCGAAATATCCAGGAATCGAGACAGAAAATTATTGAAGCATGGCAACAAATTACTCCAGAATACACTGACCGGCTAGTGTCTTCCATACTCCGAATATTACAGAATTTGATAAATAACAACGGCGACTTGAAAAATACAGACAATTTATTGAATTGTAACGATCCACAAGAGCGCCTCATACCAGGTTAATAATTTAGTTGCATTTCATTTGAATTTTGTTTTGTTCCGTCTATTAATAAATAAGTTTGCTTTAAAGTTTATTTAGAAACCAGGACCCCAAGCTGCCCAGTTTCCATGTTACTTGACAAACAGGCTTCTTACACAACTAAACTTTTCCAATATTCGTGTAAATAATTTTTTTTTGCTGTACCAGTTTTCTATGCAGCCGATGGTAGGGGAAGGTGGGGCTCATTGATACACGGGGAACAATGATGCAGTCGCCATTACAGGAAACTATAACAACCAAAGAATTTTTTTTATGTGAAAAGGTTGGACTAGCAACCAGTAATACCGACATAAAGTTTCGTCCCCGTACTTAGCTTAAATTTCACCGCGAGATGGCCAAGTGATTTTGCAAGTTTTTAGATACGCGTGCGTAACACTTTAGCTTTTGAGTTAGCCATTCATTTTATGATATTTGTATTAAAGGTAAGTTTTATTACTATAAAACAATTTGATGTTTCCCGGTTTTCTCCAATTTTGTACAGTTATTGTACAGATAATTTTTTTAACCTATAATCAAGTTGGGGAAGATTGATACATTACATTGCGGGGTAGATTAATACGTATCAATGTACCCCATCAGATGTTTTTGATTTCAGTACCTAAATATGGTGAGAGTATATAAAAGAAAAACGGAACGAAATAACATTTATGAAGGTGCTATGACTTCAGCAATCAACGGAGTTCTAGAAGGCATATTATCGATACGAAAATCTGCCGATAAATATAATTTGAAGGCGACAACTCTTCAACATAGAATAGAAAAAAATAAGAAAAATACTGATAATATTTCCGATAGACGTTATTCATGAAAGTATTCGTCTCAACAGGTTTTTTCTTTAGAAGACGAAAGAATGTTAAATATTACATAACAACAAACAGTAAAATGCATTATGGTTTAACACTTACGCAAATAAGAAGACTAGCATACCAATATGCCAAAACATTGGGAATAAAGTTTCCTATGAGTTGGGATGAAAAAAAGTGCAGGCATCGATTGGTTTCTAAGTTTTAGAAGAAGACAGAAAAACTTAAGCTTAAGAAAACCTGAAACTACAAGTGCGACCCGATCTTTTGGTTTTAATATAACAGCCGTAAGTGAATTTTATAAGAATTGTGAACAGGTACTGGAACAATATAAATTCACACCAGACAGAATTTTCAATTTTGACGAGACTGGAATAACAACTGTTTTCAACACACCGAAAGTATTAGCAGATAAGAAACAAAAACAAATTGGCCAACTAGTATCTGCTGAAAGAGGAGAGTTGGTGACATTTGGGGACTGGAAATTCTCTACCTCCAATTTTTGTGTTTCCTAGAGTTCATTACAAAGACTACTGTATTCATGGAGCTCCAGAGGGAAGCTTAGGTCTAGCTAACAGAAGTGGATGGATTAATTCAGATCTTTTTTTGGAAGTTTTGAAACACTTACAAAAACATTCCAGTTGCTCTAAATCAAATCCTATTTTGCTCTTATGTGATAATCATGAGACCCATATCACTATAGGATCAATAAATTATGCACATGATAATGGAATTGTTTATTTATCATTTCCGCCGCACACCTCTCATAAGTTGCAGCCTCTTGATGTTGGGGTCCACGGTCCCTTTAAGGGAAAGCTACAAATCGCCGTCAATGATTGGCATGTGAACAATCCTGGTAAAACTTCATCAATCTATGACATTCCAAAACTTGTGAAAATAGCCTACTTTGAAGCTTTTACTGCTAAAAATATTACAAGTGGATTTTGGAGACTCGGACTTTTTACCTTGTGATGTTTACATTAACAATCAAAATGAAGATCAAGGGACTAGTAATGAGGAACAAGAAAGTTGAGAAATTCTAGAAACTGATCCTTCAAATGTAGATATCGAAATGACAAATATACCGTCACCACGAAGAACACCAGAGCCGACTACCTCCACATCAAAAAATCTTACCCAAAACATATCAAAACAAGAAAAAGTGGAAAAAAAGGAAGGCAACCGGGGAAATCTAGAATTTACACTGACACACCTGAAAAAAATAGACTTGAAGAGTTAGACAATATAAAAGAACAAAAGAGGCTTAAAAAAGAACAGAAACAGGGAATAAAGGATATGAAACTACTTTTAGAATGCGGCCTTAAAAAAAAGACACCAAAAAAAAATTGATCGAATCAGATTCCACGAGCATTTCCGATGAATGTGAATTCATGGATTTTTCTTTAGATGAAATTTCTCATGATGAAGATGCAGTGCCAGAAGAACCACACATTGCTTTACCAAATTTTTAAACAATAGCTGATGGAGACTTTTTATTAATAAAATTTGCAAAGAAATAGTTTGCGATTTATTACGTAGGTCAAGTTATAGAACATTATAGTTAGTCAGAATATAAAGTGACATTCTTGAGGAAGAAACCAACCTCATGGACTTTTGTTTTTCCAGTTGTAGAGGATGTTGTGTCTGTTGACATCTCAGATGTAATTATGAAGTTATCTCAACCTTGTATTACCAAAGGAACGAGCAGAACTGCTTCAATGTTTAATTTTATAGTTAATTTAACATCCTACAATGATTGTTAATTCGACTTTTGTTTTTTAATAAAGTTTAATAAAAAACAATAAAATTTTATAAACAATTTACCCTTTTTTTTGTATTATATCAATCTACCCCATGATGTATTTATCTGCCCCACCTACCATATCATTCTACCCCTCTGGTGGGGTACATTGATACAAATGAAGTGTTGTTAAACATTTTTTTTATTAAACAGTAAGTTAATATTACAGCTGTAGTATGACAAAATAGTATAGAATAATAACCAATCTATTGAGTGCATGGTAAAAATTTAATATATTAAAAAAAAAAAATCTAATCGCCTTCAAAAAAAAATTGCCCCACCTTCCCCTATTTTGCATTCACATTTAGTATTGAGTGATGAATTTATTTTCTTTTAATTCTGCAATAAATTATCAATTTAGAACACTCTTAACTGCCACATTTCGGTCATAACTTTTGCCCTATGTCAGATTATTCGCAAAAAATCAGCGTTACACTGGTTCATTATAAAAGAAGTACACCTTGTAACGAAGTTCCTTCGTTAATTGTAACAAATTAACATTTTTTGAGTTCATAATTAATTTATTTTTGTAAATATTAAATTAACTGTATGAATGTTATTTTGTTCAAATGTGAATATTGTATAAAGTGAAATGAGTCGACCTGTATGTATGACCAATTGTTGTAATAATTCTTGTTATTTACCTGTTTTTAAATGGAAAAATACCGAATGTCTACGTCATGCTCAGAGTCGCGTATTTCATGTCAGTATCGTGTGCAAATTTTATGTTTTGAACGGTTTTTTACTTACATACGTAGTGGGTTTTAACATATAAAAGGCCCTCATCTAGGTTACCT
This sequence comes from Amphimallon solstitiale, assembly GCA_963170755.1. Classification (NCBI taxonomy): domain Eukaryota; kingdom Metazoa; phylum Arthropoda; class Insecta; order Coleoptera; family Scarabaeidae; genus Amphimallon; species Amphimallon solstitiale. The sequence continues at coordinate 9,490,632 of OY720677.1, forward strand.
CGTTCATTTACATCTCCGATCCGTTCTAGTTCCTACACCTGTCTCTATTCAGCATCCGTATGGCATGGAAGAGACTAGGTTATTTCCTTACGAACGTTCTGTATTCAGGTCTCTGTATCATGGAACAGACGTTCTAAATCCATTTAATCTCGTCCGCATATTTCCCTCTTACTCAGGCCATGCGCCGTGGGAAGAGTGATGCATTACCGTTTATAAACCGCATCCCGTCAAGATCAGACTTTTAAATGTCGTGATCTCCGTAAAACCCGAATTTAATCGTAATTGTTTATTTCAGATATTTTGCGACCGTTAATTTCCGATATTTTGCGTGAACGCGCACCGCGTATTTATATTTCATTATAGACTATTGTCTAAATATCCGCGCTATCCGAGCCGTGTTAAAATAAACTTCAATTTCATGATAAACCAGAATATTCTTTAAATGAGCATGTCGTAACATGGAGATAATTTATAGAATAATTTAAATTAACCTGCGTATTTTATTTCAAATTGACCGAGACATATCTTGTTTCTTGTTTTTTTTATTTTTATTAAGAATGATAAAAATGTATTAGGATTTATAAGTGACATTTCAGGGGATAGAGTTGAGTACATTATTTGATCTTAGGTTAGTTTAAAGATAAAATGGAATTTCTTTTAATGATTTAAAGATGTCACTAAAGAAAAATTTGTGTTGCAATTAATTATGTACATATTGTATAACTGTGTGTGTAGATATATAAATGTGGATCAATAAATGTGTTCGAATATTGATATGATATTGTTTTGACAGATAATAAAGTCTATTTTTAAGTAAGTTTCCGCACGTGTTTTGTACTGTTTTTTTTTTCTTTTCACCGATCCGTCAGTATTAAATGCAATAAATGTAGAATTAGCTCAATAAACACTAAAAGAATATTAAAGCAAATATACTCACGAATAAATCTCCACTTTGCTAGCCGAAGAGTTTTGTATTCTAATGTCTAAAAGTCACAACACTTCACCTGCCATATATTTACGTCTGTAAATAGTGCCAACCGGACGAGGTCACGAAAATACGATTTCACTAGGGGAAGACGTTTAAAAATTTCACGGCATTGGTGCCTGTGTGTATAGGCAACCCAAGGTACTTGTGTTCAAGACTATATTTTCCGCTATATATAATCAAGACATGCAGAAGACTAGTCTTATAGCGTTCGCTCTGTTTTGTACTGGCATTATATAAGCAAGCGAGCATGTTATAACCTGCACCATGGAAAAAGAATGATTTTTTAATTTATTTACCAAATATTTAAACAATATTTTGCGCTATTGCATATATGTATATTTGTGAATTTACAAAGTTAACAAACAAGAAAAAAAAATTTTTTCAAATGGTATCTACCACTTCAGCAAAACTTGGAGAATTGATAATTTTAGCGCCACGTTTATTGTCGCTGTTTAAGCCTATCTATAATAGGTTTTGAGTTAGTGGTATGTCTTTTTTCTCAAGGATGCTAGAATTTGCGAACTTGTAATCGTGGAAAACGATGTCCTGCTTTTGACTAAATCGCATGCGTCGTTGCAGTCTAGTGTGAAGTTTAATAGAGCTTGCCAAATTGAGTGTTAATATATAGTTATTGCTTTTATTAAGGTTACGTGGAAGTTTTTTCAAGGGAAAAATTACTTACATACAGAATTTTGTTATCTATGAATAGAATTTGATGACCGGAGTTAAGTTTGTGCTTTGCCAGTGATAAACCAGCTATATTTAACGGCCTGGTAGAGTATCCGTGTCCAGGAAAGCTTATGCTGATTGGCTACTTAGTTCGCCGATATAAACCCTGCCGCCGGTACACAACTTGTCCTTATAAGCAAAAATATGTTCTTTCTTTAACTGGGGGTAAGCAATTCGAAACATTGAAATGAAGTCTGTCATTTTGTTTTTCAAAACTTATTGCGTTTATTACAGGCCTTGAAGATTCATGACGAGTAACTATTGAATTGATATGAATATAAAATCTTGATTTCTGAAATCATAATCTGAAATATTTTCTTTTATATTTCAGATAAACGGTTTCGCAACGCAGTTTCTCCACGAGAAAATTGAAATATCTGCCGCAGGATTCTTCAATATAGATGTAACAGTTCTAGTCACGGTAAGTATGTATACTAATGTTGAATGAGTATATCAATACCGGCATTTTTCAATCGTTAATTTAAACAATCTTTAATTTATTCCATATTTATTGTATGACAGACGCAAAAATAAATCCTACCGGAATTTTTCGATTCAACACATGACAGTTCAATGAGTACACGTTAGCAATGCTCTTATTGATAACAGATTTACCTCAAAAAAATACATTAACAATTATAAATAACCAAAACCAAAGAAAACGACAGCCTTTGATCATGGTAATCAAATTTCCAACAGCAGAATACACATAAAACAAAATAACACAATAAGATGATTTTCACACATGAGTATCTTCGTTTCAGTTTGTGTATAATTCTTATGCACGTTTTTTGGAGTTCGAATATTCTAGGCACAACCACAGAAATGCTCCAGAAGTATATTCCACATTTCACTCTGGAATATAAGAAGCAATTGCTGCAATTTCACTAACTAATGCTGATATAGCTCTTATTGCTTAGACAAATAAACAAAAGACTATTTATGTCATTTTTCCAATCTATCTCTGAATCATACTCCATCCCCGTGATTTGCAGATGTTGGCATTGTTCGATTGTAGTACATGACATTTCCTTCTTCTTCCTATAAATAAAAAAATAGTGGCTTTTATCCAATCCGATAGAGTTTGAATATCGTGTTATTATTTTTGTTAACAAGCAATAGCACACTGTGCAAAAAAGTTTCGATGCCGAACATTTTTATGATCAGAATAATGTATCATACTACGTAGAAGAAAATAAAATACAAATCATTCCCGCTTCCAGTCTAAACTAGTGTTGGGCAAGTTAGGGGAATACGAGTACTGTCTGTCTAGTCGTTTGAAACAATACTCGTAATCCCCCCTAATTTGCCCAACAGTAGTCTAAACTGAAAGTACTATAAAACTGAATATACAGGGTGAGTCATCTCCGCGGGTATGGCCGATTATGGCTTTATGAGTAAAGATATTTTGAAGCGGTTTTTTTTCTTTTGATAGCTGCATAACTTGGTGGCTGATCATAGTTATCGTTTTTTAAATGGAACATCCTATATATTGTTGCATTTTTGTTTTCCCCGTATACTTTTTAGTCAAAAAGTTATGAGATAGTATAAGCCTAAAGTCGAAAGTTTTCGACTTATTCCCATTTTTCTGAAAAATTCGATGTTTTTTAGTTAGTAACTGCATGTGCAGAAATCAGTTTTTTCAAATGGAACAAACACCCTATATATTAGTTAATTTTTGAATTGCTTATTAAATTTCACATCAAAAACATGTAATACGTTAATACTTTAAAAGTGACTATTACCGAGCTATTGTCGCTTTTTGATATAATTTTGTCAGTTTCATGGTTTATATTAATATAGCATAGCATGCCGTGAAATTAGGTGTGATGGTGATGGCTGACGTTTAATAAGTTACTTTTTAGTTGACAGGTGTAATTTGTTGATGTTATTAATCTTATAATAATTAAAGTAATTTTATAATAAGGTTTTCTAAAGAAGAGCTAACAGATATGATTTTTGTACTTGGATAAAGTCAAACAAACTATTTATTAGCGAGTTTACCGACAACGTTACCCTGGAAAAAGATGTCCCAGAACATATGCCTTTAGAAGAGTAACCGATACTTTCATTACTACTGGCGATGTTGCTTATGTTATTTTGTAGTTTCTTTTTTACTAATTACAGATTTGTTGATACGTCCTAATTCCTATTTCCGCACTTACTTTAAATAAGTTATTTATTTGTTTCGTTTTAAAATTTGTTTATTGTACCACATTCTATATATTTTATGAAATATATTGCTGGCATAGAATGTATTGTAAGTACAATACATCCAATTTTTGTATAAATATGTAGATATCGATATGAGACACTTACCAAGATTATAGAAGTAAAAGAAAAAAGAAGAGTAATGATATATTATATATTTTTGGAATGCAGTTTTATAAACAACTCAAAATCTTAAGCTTATAGTAAACATTTTTTTTTGTCATTCCCCCAATACGTACAAAAATAATATCTCTAAGCTAATTTCTAGAAAAATGCCTTATAAAATCATGCTATTAACTGAGTAACAACTTATTAAACGGCATCCATTCAATTATCAATGTTGCAACAAATATCATGTCTCACTATACCGTATTCAAATAAAAAACATTAAGTTGTCAAAATTATATCAAAAAACGACAATACCAAAGTAACAGTCACTTTTAAAGTATTAACGTCTTATATGTTTTTGATATGAAATTTAATAAGAAATTCAAAAATGAACTGATATACATTTGTTCCATTTGAAAAAAATGACTTTTATACAAAAACGTGTCATTCAATTTTAATCCTGTTTTCTGCACATACAATTAGTAACTGAAAAAAAAATATGCTTCTATTAAAACCTCTTATTATGTACAATACTACAAAAAATGGTGCCAATCTAATACGTCGTTCTCGAGAAATATAATTTTATAAAAACTTTGATTTTTCACAAAAATGGGAATAAGTCAAAAACTTTAGACTTTAGACATATACTCTCTTATTACCTTTTGCCTAAGAATTATACGGGGAATATAAAAATGTAATAATATATAGACTGTTCCATTTAAAAAACTATAACTATGGTCAGCCACCAAATTATGGATCACTGTATAATACAAAATATTTTCAAAATGTGCTCCTAATGAGCAGCTATCACAAGAAAGAAACCGCTTCGAAATATTTATACTTGTAAGGGCACAATCGGCCTTACTCGCGGAGATGACTCATCCTGTATATTTGAAGAAGATTGGCTTTAATATAAAATATTAAATTGTAAGAATTCAGAATAATAGTTTTACTACAACGTTCATGTTCAATTCATGTTGAAATTAATTTCTTTCATTCAAATGCTTTGTACATTTCTTCTTTCTACTTTAATGTATTTTGTATTCTATTTGTAATAACAAAATCGTAGGTGTGAACACCACACAACATTTTTATACGTATATGCGTTGTTCCAAATAAGTTTCAAATACTTAATGAACCTGTGAGTAAAAATGTTACTTTCTTTTCATACTTCGAATTTTTTAATAGAAAAATTACTCTTAATCAAATTCTAAATACTTTTATACATGCATATATGCATGTGTTGGGATACACACATACATCTAGTGTCATTACCGACAGCCACCGCACCCAACGCCGCCTAAAGGCTCTATTATGCGGGATACACTTCATGCAAGTTTTTCTATAGCATGCTAGTGCTGCCGGAAACCATCGCTTGTGAGTGCCAGATGTCGCTGTGATGTTCTCACAAATTGCGATCCTAGTTTTTAAAAGTCATTATCGGCACTGACGAGGCCTTAAAGGCTAAAACACGGTGTCTGTGAGTTGACTGTCGGTAATGACACTACATGTATATGTTTATCCCAACACATGCATACCTATCTCGTATGCATATACGTTTTGAGTATAAATGTATATATCGACGCCATAAATTCTCGGCCTGCTATAGAAAAAAGACACTTGGAACAGTATGAGAATTTTTATTTTTCAATGCAATCTCCCATAACTTCTATAAATTTATTACAACGATTAATTAATGATTCGATACCCTTGTAAAAATAATCTGAAGTTTTTCCGTCAAAATGTTCTATAACAGCTGCTTGCAACTCACTGTCGTCCTTAAAACTATGTCACCTAAGGTCTTTTTTTTAAATTAGAAACCCAACAAAAAAATCACAAGGAGCCATATTCGGACTATACGGTAGATGTTCCAATTCTTGAAAGCCGCATTCGCAGATGGTAGCTTGTGAAATGGCGGCAGTATTGACGGGAGCATTGTCGTGCAATAATCACACACCTTTTGACAATTTTCCACGACTATTGCCCCGTAATTTATGCAATAAAGACGCATAATATGTGCCGTTCATACTTGTATTACGCCCTTTAAACTCAATTAGCAAATGCCCTCACAATCCCAGAATATTGTGGACATCACCTTTTTCGTTGATTGAACGACTTTCGCCTTTATGGGACGAGGTTCATCAGGTCGCCGCCATTCCATGGACTCCCTTTTCGATAGAGGATCGTAAAGCAGAACTACTGTTTCATCCTCTGTGACAATATACTCCAAAATCGGTTTTGGGTCGTCTCCACACATGTCTAAAAACGTCTGCGCACATTCGACTCGACGTTCATGTTGGAGAGCAGAAAGAAGTCGCGGTACCCATCTAGCACTAATTTTATTCATACCCAAATAGTCATGGAGAATTCGGCGAACACTTGTTTCGGAAATGTTTGTTATCATTGCTAATTCCTTCACTCTCAAACGGCGATCTTCTAGCACTAAATGTTCAATAATTGAAATTTGTAGAGGCGTTATCACTTCAATTGGTCGACCCGACCGATCAGCATCTTCCAGGGATTCTTGTCCCAAACGGAAATATTTTGCCCACTTTTTTACAGTTGAATACGAAGGAGATGAAACACCGTAAACGCCGTCTAAACGTTGTTTAATGTGATAAGGTATTCCCTTCTTTTGTTAAAAATTTAATGACAGCGCGGTACTCAATTTTCGTTACTTCAGATTGTTTCGTGCGCTAGTCACGTTGGTTGGCTGGTTACTAAAAACTACTAGGCTTCGAACCGTCATATTTATAGTGTACACCTCGCCTATGTACATACATCACGTGACGGAGATTCAACACGTTTAAACCTGTCTTCTGGGTAGCCCTGTGAAGAGCTGTTGCTTCAAGGAAGTAAATTAAATTTGTAATTTTGATGTTAAATTTTTGAAACACATTTATTAAATGTCATTGTGACCAAATATATCTTCCTTGATCTCAATTTGACTTGCGTGGTGTAGTATTAGATAACGTGTTTATGCTCTCACGAATAATTGGGAACCAGACCTTTTGTCACTTTTGAGTACATTTGCATTATTTAGAAGTTTGTTTAAACTTAGTAGTTGACAAAATATTAATACTTCCGGTCTCCCGATTTCACTAAAAATTTAATCAGAGGGAGATTATACTGATGAATGTAAGGTTTGGTATTGATAGCTGTAGCCGGTTGGCTTTTTTTTTTCAAAAAACATTTTTTGGTATCAGGGAGTTCCAAAACGTAGACATCTGCAAAACTCTGGACGTCAAACATTTTCGTTGTCACAATACTTTCTTATATATTTCGCGACTGTAACAAGTATTGTTTTTAAATACACTTCTGGATTATCTACCAAATACTTATTTGTTACCTATAATTTGAACACAATTATTGTGACACATGTATCAGTTATGTACCATAGACAATCCAGAATCCAAAATTAAAGATTGTTTCATTTAACTTATCTTTTAAATATTATAACAATGTATTATCTAATAATATTATTATTTGTGTAGGTTCTATCAGCTGTCGTCACATACACGTCGGTCTTAGTGCAAACAAATCTAAACTTAAGTATTTTTGAGAGTTTCTTCACTAATAAATAAAGCTGAATAAAGCGGTTCGTTCACAGTAGCGTACATACTCCTCCAAAAAGTAAAAAATACATGATTTTAAATAATATAAATAAAGTATGTAATTACTAAGTATCCTTTCATTTTTAACGGGTTATTAATAACCTACACTGAGGTGAAAATGTGGTGGTAGTATTGTGTCATCATCAGTAAGCCTTCAGCTATTGATTTCATCAAACTCAAGTCAGATAACGAGTTGGCAAATTTTTTTGGTTTTCACTTATACATTTTTCTGTAGTACTCACTATAGCTTCAACACCGAAATTTTTGACTGAAATTGAGCATTACTTATCGATTCATTTAATGAAAGTATGATGTTTTCTAAGTTTGGAAATAGTTTCTAAAACAGTTGATTACTTTCCTATAATTTTCTCTATTTGTATTTGGATTTCGATATCTTAAAAGAACTGCTGGCTTAATAAAATTGCGTAAGCTTCTTGTGAATTGAATTTCAAAATACAAGGTTTAACAATGTGATAGTGTTTTTGATTAATATATTATTTAGTTCGTGGATGTGATCTACTTTTGAATAGCTTTGTGAAACAGGTGGGCAAATTTGGCCTACATTTACAAATGGTTCCAATAATGGTCAGTGTTGTTGACAGTAGATAGTTAGAAAGCGAATAAGACTTAAAAAAATTGTTGCATGTTATATTTCTCCCAGATCTCTCTATATCTTTTACTAATCTTGTCACTACATTGATTTTTCTCCCTTGTCTTGTCGATTTTTCCGGTATAGACTTCTAATTTCCATGCATAAGATGTGATGCTGTCACAAATTGCCCAAAACTTGATACTATATCTACCTGGCAGAAATCGGAAGCTAGATTGTGTAAAAACGTACCCTCAAAATATCAAGTCTTTATTCGTGCGCAGACGGCAGAAAAAAATAATAAAGAATTCAATTGGCCTTACGCCTGGACTAAATATCCACCTGCTTCACTTTCACAATCGGTTCTTTTCAGGACCACCATATTACTTGTGTTAAAAAAAAAGAAGAAGGAATAGATACTTCATAATAAATATCAAACCATTAATTACTTTAATTTTACACCTGCTAAAAAAAATATTACATTCTTGATATTTACTGTAATCTAGAAAAGCTACGATTTATCGAATATTCTAAAATAATAACACTGGTCAACAGTGAAATTGCTTCTTAGGTGAAAGTACCCAATCCTGAATGAATTCAACGTGCTGAACACGAATATCACATTGAAAAAAGTTGATTGGCTCACGTTCAAGAGATATTGACGTTTTGTCCATTGTATAGATGCTATTGCATAATGTAATGCAATTTAGTGAGAAATTACGAAATTTTGCGTCATATTGCATCACCCCTTCATGCAAAGAAGTTAATGCAACATTTACTGTAAGTTTCCATTGAGAGTGTTGCGAAATTGATTGCGCAATATCAAGCAATAGCTAATTATAGTTTATTTATAAATGGCCGACGTGACAGTTAACTCGTGCAATGTCCGTTCAACTCCGTTCATTCGCGCATATTTTTCGAAGCTCTAGCATACATAAGTGATTGCTATAGTGTAAAGTAACTAAACAGTAGCAATGCCTCGTAACTGTGTTAATAGTGCAAATAACTTCTGTTATATTTGCGGAGAAGTGACATTTGCTGCACAGAAAAAGAACACCAGTGCAACAGTTAAGAAAGCGTATCATTTGTATTTTGGTTGCAAGATAGGCGACCAGGACAAAGACTGGGCCCCACACGTATGCTGCCGCACTTGTGCCGTAAATCTTTCACAGTGGCTTAATGGCAAAAGAAAGGCAATGCCATTTGCTGTGCCCATGATTTGGAGGGAGCCCACCAATCACGTTGACGACTGTTATTTCTGTATGGTACGACCAGCTTCTGGAGGCATCACCAAGAAGAAGAAGTGGACAGTTGAATATCCTAACATACCATCTGCTCTGCGACCTGTCTCTCATGGCGAAGGACTCCCAATTCCAGAACCTCCTACAGATTTTTCTATCAGTTCAGACGATGAGGATGGCCATGCGTCGGCGAGTTCTCCTCAACGTGGCAGTAAGGATGATGACTTTTCGTGCTTTGACGAAACATCTGCACCACATAAAATTACCCAGGATGAAATGAACGATCTTGTTCGCGATTTGGATCTGTCGAAAAGCAAAGCGGAGATACTGGCCTCAAGACTTCGACAGTGGAATCTTCTGGAAAACCCGTAGCCAATTCAGCTTTTTTCTTAGTCATTTTCGTGTTTAGCACATTGAATTCATTAAGAAATGACTATTTTCAGCTTGGAAGCATGAACTTTTCGAAAATTTTTGCCCAGTGTAATCAGTTATTTCCGACTACAAATACATTAAAAAGAAACAACCTTCCTATTTTAAAAATAAATACAATCTTTTATTGTCTGCAATAAAGTGGGTCGCCCATCTGGCAAAAAAAATGAATGAATGAGTACGATTTAAAGCTTTTTTTCCCGTTTTATACAAATAAAACCGTATTTTTCTATGAACGCGTGTTCGTTTCTATTTACAAATGAGCATTCTTACGTGTATTTGTATACATACATTCTGTGCCAGGTCCATAATGTAATTTTTTTATCTAAAAAACATTATATAATGATAATATTGTTGAATATGTGACGTCCATTCCTCTTACTCCATAACTGAGATATTTCTTCTTTTTTGATTTATATACTCCTGTAGGACTCCCATATTTTTTTGTTCGTTTTCATCTGGTTGTTTCTACCTATTTCCTAATCAATATCTCCTTCTAAATTTGTCCATTTCACAAAAACTGCCATCAGTGGTTTTCTGAGATAAATCAAAAACGCAGAGAATATGCTATCAACTTCTCAGTTAGCATATTGTAACGTTTTCGGGTTCCAATAAACAACTCGTGCAATTATTTATTTAAAACAGTCTGTATATTTATGTACTTAAAATTATATAACAATATAAAAATATAAAAACTAACGTATCACACTTAAACTACTACAATTTAATTATCACAGGTATTTATTTATGTCTATTACTAATATCTCTGTCCGTATTTATTTATATAACAGTTCTATTTATATAAGACGGCACTACTATATTTATTTATTTGGCTACCACTATTTATTTGTTTGCACTCGATCCCGCAATGAATGAATCCCGTAATGAATGAATCCCGGTGACCCAGTTGCCTTATATACACATGCATGAAATGTTCTCGAACAGTACCAGTAAATTCGGCAATATATCAGTGGAAATCTAGACTTTTTCTTGCTTACGTCGCACATCTGTGAGATGACTCACTGCATTTACGATATTTACCAGCCGAGAGAGAGATGATTTATGGCGGTGTGTAAATAAGTGGGTTTTTATACGTTGCCCGGTCTGCCCCTTTTTTGCGTGTGACAATTTCGTCTTTATCGCGCCGAGAGATCTGATTCTTTTATTTAATGTAAACACATTTCGTTACAATATCTTGTAGATTCTGACTTTTCGCATAAAATATTTTGCTGCCCTAATCATCCTTCTGGTAATTTGAGAGGAGTTGCATGCCACACTTGTTTATTTTTTGAAACAAAAGTTTGTCCATTACCGTTTGGTTGATCATCAGAATCTTCATTATTGACCTCGGAACCGCTAGAGTTGTTTTCTGATTCTGAATTGTCTTCATCATCTAAGTTTGGAAAAGATTCTAAAACAGTGGATTGATTTTCTACAATTTTCTCTATTTGTATTTGGATTTCGATATCTTAAAAGAACTGCTGGTGCTTAATAAAATTGCGTAAGCTTCTTGTGAATTGAATTTCAAAATACAAGGTTTAACAATGTGATAGTGTTTTTGGTTAATATATTATTTAATTCGTGGATGTGATCTACTTTTGAATAGCAATGTGAAACAGGTGGGCAAATTTGGCCTTCATTTACAAATGGTTCCAATAATGGTCAGTGTTGTTAACAGTAGATAGTTAGAAAGCGAATAAGACTTAAAAAATTGTCGCATGTTATATTTCTCCCAGATTTCTCTATATCTTTTACTAATCTTTTCACTAAATTGATTTTTCTCCCTTGTTTTGTCTATTTTTCCGGTATAGACTTCTAATTTCCATGCATAGGATGTGTGATGTATACAGGGTGTCCCAGAAATAAAAAGACGGAGTAGCAGAAATCGGAAGCTAGATTGTGTAAAAACGTACCCTCAAAATATCGAGTCTTTATTCGTGCGCAGACGGCAGTAAAAAATAATAAAGAATTCAATTGGCCTTACGCCGGCCCTGGACTAAATATCCACCTGCTTCACTTTCACAATCGGTTCTTTTCAGAACCACCATATTACTTGTGTTAAAAAAAAGGAGGAGGAATAGATACTTCATAATAAATATCAAACCATTAATTACTTTAATTTTACACCTACTAAAAAATAATAATTATATTCTTGATATTTACTGTAATCTAGAAAAACTACGATTTATTGAATATTCTAAAATAATAATAATCAGTTGTTTCCGACTACAAACACATTAGAAAGCAACAACCTTCCTATTTTAAAACTAAATACAATCTTTTATTGTCTGCAATAAAGTGGGTCGCCCATCTGGCAAAAAATTTAATGAATGAGTACGATTTAAAGTTTTTTTCCCGTTTTATAGAAATAAAAGCGTATTTTTCTATGAATGCGTGTTCCTTTCTATTTACAAATGAGCATTCTTACGTGTATTTGTATACATACATTCTGTGCCAAGTCCGTAATGTAATTTTTTTATCTAAAAAACAACATTGAAAATTAAAGTTTTAATTTCTTGGTTATTGCGGTATATTTGGGCCTGTTTCTGTTCGGACTTTACATACCTGACACTCCGTCTTTTTATTTCTGGGACAACCTGTATATTGCAAAAAAACACTTTCCTCTAAAGGTTACCAATTGCTCATCTACTCTCATCCACCAACTTGGAATATATCTTGTAGGTAGTCATTTCAAATCTTATTACCCGAAGTATATTTTGAAACATAGTGCGGCTGATAATATTGTTGAATATGTGACGTCCATTCCTCTTACTCCATAACTGAGATATTTCTTCTTTTTTGATTTATATACTCCTGTAGGACTCCCATATTTCTTTTGTTCGTTTTCATCTAGTTGTTTCTACCTATTTCCTAATCAGTATCTCCTTCTAAATTTGTCCATTTCACAATAACTGCCATCAGTGGTTTTCTGAGGTAAATCAAAAACGCAGAGAATATACTATCAACTTCTCAGTTAGCATATCTTGAAGATTCTAACTTTTCGCATAAGACATTTTGCTGCCCTAATCATCCTTGTGGCAATTTGAGAGGAGTTGCATACCACACTTGTTTATGTTTTGAAACAAAAATTTGTCCGTTAGCGTTTGGTTGATCATCAGAATCTTCATTATTGACCTCGGAACCACTAGAGTTGTTTTCTGATTCTGAATTGTCTTCATCATCTGACTCCGAAATTTCTTCGTTGTATATCATACCTTCAATTATGTCGATTTCCCCATCGTCTTCATATGAAACATGTTCACTATCATCACTGTGATAGTCAGTGTCGCTCATTTCATTTATAATTGCTTCCAATTCTTCAGGTTTCAAAGGTCGTCGATTATCCATTTTCTTCATATTTTGAGATTCTATGACTAACGACTATCAACTAAAGAAGTTAAATTAAAACTGTAGACTTACCAGATTCAATAACAAAAGCCGGTAACTAAACAAAATCAATGACTCCACAAATTTTTCACGAGATACAATATGTATACTAGCAACCTTTACAATATCTGAAACCTTACTGAACAGTGAACAGCTCAGGAACTGATTTGGGGAAGTCCCTGCCTTTGCATAATATACATGTACTAGGAAAGTCCCTAATTCTATATAACATACCTGAGAAACCCCGACTCGGCAGTCCCTAATTATGGTTTACTTATATACGAAATCTCCATGGGTTCGATAAACCCAAACGGTAGTTCTCGATACAAAATTTATATTGAAACAAATAATTAATTCGAAAAGTACATCAAATCATGCAATCACAAGGTTATCAAGCGCGAAATCTTTAAATAAACACAAAATAAAATCACTTTTGGGTCTATTAGATCCAATCTGTGGACAGAAGATTAAAGATTAAACTACTTTGCTTGGGTTCAAATATACTTAAAGCTGGTGAGATAAACAATCCTTTCCTCAATTGCTTCATGCTCAGTCTTTAATCGTGTATTTCACTTGCAGTAAATTATACTTTCACTTTCTACCACATTTTGAGAAATGGTGCACACACTTAACATGATTTTCAAATCTAATAGAAATGTGCAATATGGTATTTCACGTTTTGCATTTAATACATGATGTTTGCCACTTATGTGTTTTTTACAAACTAAAACACCATACGGCTAAATATTGCCATTGCAAATAACACTCAAACATTTATACTCCAACGACCGAAAGCGATTTATAAATCTATTTACCATCATGGTACTTAATATACTTGTGCTTACCATCTTCGTGAGACAAGACAGCGTCGAGGTTTTCAGCTATGCACGTACACACATTCGGGGAAAATCGCAATCACAGCATACGACCCGCTTTATTCAGGCTTACTAATAAGTAGATTATACTTAACAATGCAATGTAATGTTTGATTTCTTAGTAATAGTTATATAGCACAAACGCATACGTTAAAAAGCCAATCTGAGTATGTAAAATAGTGAAAATAAAGATTTGTTCAGAAGAAACTGGTGTGAATGACTCAAAACAATTAGGTGCTGCAAATATTATGAACGGAGGTATTGCAACTACAAAAGTTTTGCAATAGAGCTTTAACAAGTTTCACAATCTATCAAAATAATTGCTACCACTGTTATGCACTTATCCAATCTTATAAACCAATCTTCAAATCAATTCTTCCACTAGTCCTTTGAAAGTTGGGCTTAGTCATCATCCCACGCACTTTGGAGATCCTCATCTTCCCGCATGTCCTTCATTTAGGACAACAGCACAAAATCACAATAGGTCAGATCTAAATTCTAGTGTGATGTTCCAATACCTTCGATCCATAGTTCTTCTCAAATATTTGATACACACATTGCTGTTTGAGGGATGGATCGGAGTATCCTCGTGGTGGTACACACCAGGTGTCAGTATCGAAGTAGGACAAATGGTTTTGAGCGCTTCCTCAAAACCATTCGTTCTAACTCGACAACCCCTAAACAGGCACTCCTCAGTACAGTGCTTTACGTTGACTGCTTGTTGTATCTGCAAAACCACGAGCTTCAAAACTCTTCTCACGATAAAGAAAACGGTACAAAAAATTCGTCTTAATAATAAATATTTTTATAATATATTAATATTCAAAAAGCCAAACTTTGTTTTGTGCTTAGTCACATTAATTAAGTAAAGATGCTATTTACATAACAGGTTTCTTTTTATACTGATCTTCCATCTTGTGGCATTATAAAACGCGCCGTGTCATCTGTTTACCCGAAGATGTTCTTGTAAAATGATAAGAATTGTGGCTGCATGAATACTCAACATTCTTCTCTCTGATTGCACCACTTTTGTAGTTATTTTGTGAATTACATAATAAAGATACATGTGTAGGAATAAAACACCATTGTTTTAATTAAAAAAGAAAGAATACTAACTTAAATTTTTAAATTGTTGTTTCTTAAAATTTTGAAAAGAATTATTTGATTTTAATAATATTTTGCTTTCCTAAACCTACAGCAAACATTATAAAGTTACAAAGAATAATTGAGTTGGTCTTCATAATATTTATCAAAGCAAGAACTTATTAGGCTTTTTTTCCTTATAAACACAAACAATATTGTACACATTTTATTTAATATTTCAATGCATTGGCTCGATAATAGGTATGGGTAAGTAGTATGTAATTTCTGCGAACTTGAATGTTGGAAGTTTAACAACATTCTATTGGACTTTTTCATAAGTATGTATAGTCAAAACTAAAATCTCTTTGTCGTTATGCACTAAATTCTACAATATTGACAGCACCGGGTTTAATAACGCCTTTTCGCGCTCCGGCATCTTCAAATTTTACTCATATTTTATTATAAAGCACTTTGTTTTTTCATCTGAACGTCTGCATCTGTGGTCTGCATGTACCCTTACAATTTTTTTCGAATTTGACGGGTGTTTTAAGTTTACACTAGACGCAATAGAAAAATATACAAAGGTATTTACTCATGTGTATACCAAGGATTGTATAAGAACATAGGATAGCCAGATCCCTATACGGTATAGGCATCTGGCAGATCCCTATACGGTATAGGGATCTGGTATAGGCTATACCGGTAGTGTTGTTCGCATCGAGCCGTGACTCCGCCTCCTGTGACGTCACAAACGGACCAGTCGCAGTAAAGTGCTTTAATTTAGTTTTCGCCGTTACCCTTTGTAAATTAGCGACTGAAATGCCGGGACGTCGTTGTGCGGTAGTTGGCTGTAATAACAGTCGTATTTCTACGACAATTACCAATAGAGAAATCGTTTATCACAACTTTCCAAAGGCGACGTATCCGATACTGTCCGTAAAGAATGGATAAGGCGCTGCAAACGAGCAGATAAGTGGAATCCAAATACTAGCCAAATTTGCTCAATCCACTTTAATGCAAACGATTATGAACGTGATATGCGCAACGAATTATTAGGTAATAAATGTATTTATACGTTATGAGATAAATTATTCTAATACATAGTAATTATTGCTAGGGTTACCTGTACGAAAACAGTTTAAATACACTGCTGTGCCTAATGTAAATCTTCCACAAATGTCCAAAGATATAAAGAAAGTTGCGACAAGAGGGGAAGCATATTTAAAAAGAAAAAAGGAAAATGAAAGGAAAGAAGAAGTAAATAGATTGATTGCCGAACAATCGATAGCTTCATGTTTAGCGGCAAGTGAGCTGTCAACAGCGTCTTCAACAGCAGAATTTAAAACCGATAAGCCTTTAACTGTCCCAGCAGAAAATATATTATCTAAACAATATGCGGAGCTTCGTGAAAGTCACACTAAATTATCTACAGAGATGGAAATTATGAAACGCAAATTGAATTTGCAGAGAAAACAACTTTTATACTATAGAAGAAAGAACAAGCAAGATAAACCTGCACAAAAACAGGAAACGGTAAAAATACTGAGAAAACTCTTAACAGAAAATCAAATTTCTATTCTTCTAAACAAAAAGAAACGTGTTAATTGGACTACTGAAGAGATTGCAGTTGCTTTTACTATTCGTTACCTCAGCAAGAAATGCTATATATTTTTGCGAACTAAACTTAATTTTCCGTTGCCAGCGTTGTCATCTTTGAGAAAGTGGGCATCAAAAATCAGAATAACGCCGGGAGTTTTAGAAGATGTACTAACGTTTCTAAAGGTAGCAGGAGAAAATATGTGTGCAAGAGAGAAAACTGTAGTCATTTCTTTTGATGAAGTCAAAGTTAAAACCACTTTAGAGTATTGTGTTGGTGAAGATCAGGTGCTAGGTCCTTACAATTTAATGCAAGTCTGTATGGTTAGAAGCTTATTTTCTACTTGGAAACAGCCTATCTATCTAGACTTTGACAAAAAGATGACAAAGGATGTGTTAATGGATCTGATCACCCAATTGCATAAAATATCATATAACTGTGTTGCAATTGTAAGTGATTGCGGAAGCAGTAATGTTGGTCTCTGGAAAGCGTTGTCCGTTGACATAAATAAGACCTATTTCGAGCATCCGCAAACCAAGAAAAATGTTTATGTTTTCGCAGATGCTCCCCATTTACTGAAACTTCTCCGTAATTGGTTTTTGGACACAGGATTTATATTGAGAAGTGCTGGAAACAAAGAGATAAGAAAAGAACCTTTAGAAAGTTTGATAGAATTAACCAATGTAGAAGTAAATTCCTGTTATAAAATTTCTGAAAAGCATATTACAGTTGAAAAGAGTAAAAGACAAAATGTAAGACTAGCGGCTGAATTGTTATCACATAAGACCGCCCAGGCATTATTCCGATACAAACCAGGCCCTGATAAAAAACTTGCTGAAGATGTCGGAATGTTCATAGACAATATTAATTCTTGGTTTGATATTTTTAATAGCTATGTGAATAGATCTCCTGGCCCTGACTCTATGAAAGCCCCTTTTGGAATTTATTTACAGGACCAAGAACAACACTTAAATAAAGTTAGAGATTTAATATTTGACATGAGAGCTGAAGGAAAAAACACTTTGCAAATTTTTCAGAAAGGAATAATAATTTCTATAGAATCGTTGAAACTACTTTTACGAGATATGAAGACCGAATTTGAAGATGTACATTATATATGTACTCATAAACTTAATCAGGATTGTTTGGAGAATTTTTTCTTCCAGCTTAGATGTCGAGGGCCGAATGAACATCCATCTCCATTCGAAGCCATCAAAAGAATAAGAATGATTATTCTTGGGAAGAATCCTGGTATTTTAGAAGCACAGGTACATAAAATGTGTTTATTAATTCTTTACATATTCCTAGTATTACATAGATTAGGTACCTATCTACATAGCTATACTTTTTTTAAAGGTGAACACACAAGAAGCTGTTCCTGAAGAATATATAGTGGCCACAGTTTTGGAAGAAGCGAAAGTTTCACTTGAATTACCGGAAGAGAAGTTTGACAGCAATGCAACTCAAAGTAGCAATGGCAGCTCGTTTTCATCATCAGGGATTTCAGAAATATCTGATGCAAAATCACCAGAAACAACGGACGATGCATTTGAGTACATTGCTGGTTTTATAGCGAAGAAATTTAAAAACAGTCATCCCCAACTCGGCGATTATACTTATAAAATTAAAGCCGATCACGCCTACAATTTACCCTCATGGGTACAACAGCTCTCCTTTGGTGGTCTTAATAAGCCCTCAACAGATTTCTTAAGTACCATTAAACAGTGGAACAAATATTTTGAGATATATCATGGCGATAATAAACTACGGAAAGAAACACTGGTTGTTAAAAGACTAGCTTTAAAAATTAAAAAGGGAGAAAATTTTTGCTTTGTTATTATAAAATTATTTTGTAAATTAAGAACTGTTATCCGTATGAATTATTTAAATACAAAAAGAACCCTTGACAATGCTAAAAAATCGAGTAAACGTAAGCTTTCTACTATACTCCGTCTCAACCTTATTATGCAGTACAGGTCTTATGGGAATTGATTTCATGGTTGCCAAATCGTCTCATTGTATAATGTCGTTACAGTTCCGGTTCAATATCTGACATTTTTTGTAATCAAAACATAACCTATACGACTGTTTGTCATTCAATTGATGTATACTGCATACAAAAAATTAATAGTAATTTGAAATTTGGGAAGATAGATTAGTTAAAATATTTGTAATAATATAATCCTTTGGGAATGTTCTGTAAAAAATTATTTAAAATCTAACTGACTATAGTAAGCCAGAGTAAATGAATTAATATTTCAAAGAAACACTTAAGGTACCTATACAATTTTCTTCGTTACTGAATATTGACATCTTAGTCAACTATCCACTATAAATTCAGACCAAGACAAAGTTAATCACAAGTTTATTTTTCATAAAAAACTTTTCTATTTATAAAAACAACTTAAATAATACATATTTATGAAAAGAATAACAATAACCACACACAACATGTACTTTTATTTTTTAATATGTTACATGACATATAGTCTTATTGAATATTAATATGTTAACCTACATTGCGTTATACACATTTAAAGACACAAATTCCTCACAAATTCATTTTGCAAAAACATATATTCCCATTTCTAAGAACAAGTTAATAATACATGATAACATTTATGAAAAAACTAACCATGACCATACAAAGGAGTAGGTACACATATTATTTTATTTTTCTTCATCACTTAAAGAATCTTGATCTGATGATGAATGTGTGACGTTAATTATAAACTCTTCAACATCGTCTTGCAAGTTGGCAAGGTGGCCAATGTAATTCCGCCAGTTGTTCACTGTTACATTCTGATAACCCTTCACAATTAATTGTTCAATATCTCTTTGTTTGAATGTCGTATTGTGCATTTCAACGTAGTGCTTAACTTGTGCCCACACCATTTCAATTGGGTTTAATTCACAATGATAAGGTGAAAGCCGAAGAACATAATGCCCTTTATTCTTTGCAAATTCATCAATTTTGTGTCTGTCTTACTGAGACCTAACCTCTGACCACAAGCCAGTAAATCTCTTTTTAACATATCATTATCAAGTGGAATATTCTTCTCAGTGAGCCATTCAATAATTTGGTCTTCTCCGTGCTACTGCTGGAAACTTTTCTAATTTTCTCGTGTGATATGAGGCATTATCGAGAAATGTACATTGAGCACCAATAACAAAACCTTGCTCGCCTCCAGCATGAATTAATGGAAATCGAGGCCCAAGACCATTTGGTGATTTTAAACCAGTGCTGAGTCCTTACGTAAAAGCTTGTCGACTGCTTTGAACAGTAACGTCAGTCCACTTTTTATTTACCGAGTGTCCTGCATTCACTCATGATTCATCAGTATATATTATAGTTCTACCTAAAAATAAAACAATCACAATCAAACACAAGCAAAAAATAAATTGCGTAACGAACGTAAAAGTATAACAAATTAAATGATAAACTATACCTTCGTCTCTGAATTTTCTGATGTCTCGTAAGTATTTATGTCTCCACCTAATGATGTCATCTCTTTCAATAAGAATACTCTATCGTCGCACTTTTTAAAATTCAAAACTTATATCATGTAGCAATCTGTAAAAAGTATAGGTTATCACGTTAATCAGAATTATAGATCTAGGTATGCATACTTACTTTTAAATGCTTGAAAAAATAATATGCTTGCTAAAAAGAACGATTTAACAGAAATTATATATAGATAAATTAAAGACAATATAAAAGTTTACATACTACGGCAAAGACTGACAATTGACAGCAAACATTACTCATAATAGAACTTGCAACAAGGCAACCGGATATAAAGATGTCGTTATTAAGAGACTACTAAAGATAATAAGAGATGCAATATCCCTATTAAACCTGTACTGCATAATAGGGTTGAGACGGACTATAGTACACCGTCAGACACTCAACGAACACTAGCTAAAAAAATGCGAAAAACCACTACTTGATTCGTTTTTATTTAATTACTGCGTAATAACACATTGCTATATACTATTATCCTTTTAATACGGAGGATGAAGAAATGAATAAAAATATCCTTAAAAGGTGCCACTTGTTATATTTTTAAAATGATGTTAGTTTTAAAAATGTTGTATTAGCTAGCTCTAATGGTGAATTACGTAAAAGAAAGAAACACAAAATATATAATAAGAAAATAAAACAAATGTAGAATTATTATATTTATTTTCCTGTAAAGAATTGTAATTAGTACATGAAGAAAAAAATAAGGTAAATAAAACAACAAGAGTGTCCTTAAGTTCTTTAATTAATTATTTAAATAAAACACAATAACACAAATATTGGTTCACGTAAGGAGTAGGTGAAATAGAAAGGGAGAGAGTGAGAGGGAACGAGTGGGTCGTTCGAATGATTGTAGTTAGGCAGGTATTATCGGTCGAAGTTAAGGCGGTCGATAATCTCAAACCGTAAATGATATATTTTGATAACGTATAAAGTAAAATTTAATGTAGCGGTTGTAAGAGAAAATTAAGAATTAAAGTAATAGATACGGATGAGGAATACTTTACTTTTGTGGTGTCCTTGTTGTCCTCGGGTCCCGTAAGTCTGGGGTCGAAGCGTAGATTAATCAGCGAATCAGAATAGGGGATCTGACAGTACGCGAACGATTAAACACACACGCGAAAGGGTCGCGGAGTAACTTGACTTTGTTATGTTGAGTACTAGGGGCACTAAAACAAACGTGACTTAGAACTGGGAGGGACGCGAACTTGGAACGATGTAAAGCTGTGGATGCGTAAGAGGAAAAAAATTAAGAGAGCGATCTTTTTTCAGGTTGTGACTTATATAGGATCGCGGTAAAAGAAACGGCAGACGGCAGGGTAGGGATGGTAAGGCGCGAACTGTTTTTAAGAGAATAAGAGAACATAATTCGCGGGACAATCAATCAATAAATACAGGGAAAAAAGACATTATAATCAGATTCGTTATTAAATATAGAAAAGAAAGATACCTGACTCAAGGTAGTTTGTCTAAGAAATTACTGCAGGTATGTACGTTTGTGGGGCACCTACATAACAGGTAGTAAAAGACATTACGAAAGATGAGTCACAATAGGGTTCTTTCTATAGTATTATGAGTATTTAATGCGATTGTAAAGCAGTGATGAAGAAATACATTACACCTTATATTGATACAATTAAATAAGAACAAATATTGAATAACTCGTAAATCTTTGATCTGAGAGTTTTAAGCTTCGAATGGGAAACAAAATGGCGATTAAGTAACATGATGACGTGGGGTCTGTTGTCGTCTGATAATTAAATCGCGAGTAAATTAATAATCAAGAAACTGCAATGTTAAGTATTTCGTGTTTAAAATAAGCGAAAAGGCTTCATTTAGGTAAACGGTTAGGGATGACCTTCTGGGAAACAGCTGCCCAAACGTGACCTTAACAAAGCAATTTTTATTTTAGAAATCTCTCCTGTCGTAAAGCCAAAGTTGTTGATGTACGGAAGAAGCGATGAGTAATTCTTTAGGCGCGAAAATGTATTACATGACTAAAATAGATAAATTAATAATAATAGAAAAAAAATCGAATTAAAGAAATTACGCGCTTCTTTTGTACATGAGGTTGTTAACAATTCTCCCCCCGCTTGAGACAATCTTTGGCGGTACGTATTGTTAGTAGTATAGGAGAGTTTGATTATTTATGACCCTTTTTTTTAAACAGGACAACGCCCAGGAACGATTTGTGCATACTGTACCACACTGCATACGTCGTCAGTCGCGGAAAAAACCTGGAAAACCGCATGTGGCAAGGTAGCGCTCTTAACATCGATCGACCAGTTAACGCGCTTTATGTTGACAGAAATGAATAATAATAGAGAGAGAGCAAAATAAAGTGAGGTACAACAGAGAGAACGGACTGGCTTGATTGTTTAAGTCGCTTAGATGTTAGTCGCGTCAGAATACATAATCAATACATGCTTTATCTGTCAGCAATCCAAACAATTAGCACATTAAACTAATATTAAAATGTTTTCAATAGAAATAAAAAAAAAAAACTAAGTACAGTAAATAACTTGAATTGAAACTAAAGTGATTACTAAATTAAATTAAAATGCCTGAATAAAAAAAAAACTAAATTACAGTAAATAATTACCAATTAAAATTTAAGAGATTTTAAATTAAATTAAAACACGAATAAAAAAAAACTAAATTAAAGAAAATAATTGAATGAACCTATTATTATTACATCCTAACCTAGTTCAAGGCATGTGTGATATCGCTTTAGTAAACGTCCCACTTGACAATTTGAATGTATTCTCGTCTGAGAACACTAGAGTCCCGGGCAACCAGGTATCCCATTTTAATTCGCGGATAGCGAATTACACATATGCCTTTCACCTTACAATCTAATCTAGCTTACCTAACTTACAACTAACTTATCGGTCTCTACAAGGTTAATGATACGTTCGCGCGGCACACACACTAGCACATTACATCGCGCACGTCACGATCACAACACAGGTCACAGCCGGGGGCACTTCAGTTAATTTTCTAAGCGGTAGCTGCCAGGGGTATTTGATCGGGCGCTGCGGGGGTTTCTGTTCTTGACCAATAGGGTAACGTCTCAATTGGTCTAGGTAATACTTCCCGGTGGGGCCGGCTTTGCGACGTATCCAATAGGAAGTAGGACCAGCGTCTTCCCAATTAGCTGATCGGAATTGCGGGCCATTGTCTGAGAATGTGTACTTCGGATATCCATATGTCCTGACGGTTTCGTCGGCGGTCAGGTGACCAGCAGTGACACGGTCGTGGTACTCGTAGAGGTCGCGGGGTTTAGCGGCGTCGGGGAACACTAATACCTCTCGCTCACCTTGTCGACGTCGAAGATATCCATCATTATCCGGGTAGATGCGGCGAACGGCGTCATTCTCATCTTCGGCGGGCCCCTCCTCTCGTAGGCGGGTCCATTTCGGCAACAGCTGACCAATGGGGGCGTCTTGCTGTTGTGCGTTTTCTTGAGCTATTATTACGACTGGGTGGGTGGTATCGTCGGCAATATCAGTTACCTGTAACAAACATACGGCAGAATCTGATTGTTCACAAGGAGTGTTATAATCCGGGATTAATCGGTTTTCATCCACGACTTTTGGATCGATTAATTGCGGCGCAGGCGTGCGCGACAGCGCGTCTGGACATTCATTCTCCTGGCCTGGACAGTGCTCTACCTGGAAATTTGATTCCTGTTCGGCTATTGGACGTTTCTTCTCCGGCGTATAACAATGGGGAGGCACTCGTGTTGGCTCATCGTCTTGTACCCTAATTGTATGTTAGTTAGCCGTCGTACTGTTAAGCAGCTTACCCGGGGAGAGTAACGTCTTGATGTCGGATATTGTTTGCTGCATCGTGTGTCTCTCTTCAATTGGCACTCTGTCTAGCCAAGCGGTATCCATTGCAGGTGTGATCATATCACAAAATCTAGTTATTGCCTGTGCTAAGGTAATACCAGTGTAATTGTTAATGTTGGGCGCCAGGGTATTGTGATTACCCAAATCATTAGAATTCTGTGTTTCGTTCTGGGTCGTACCTTCTGGGTTGTTTCTTGTGTTCACCATCGTAGTCGGCGTGAGTTCGTCGATTGCTCTTAATCAATAAATAGCCCCACGTTACAGGGCCGCCACTTATTATCCTTTTAAATACGGAGGATGAAGAAATGAATAAAAATATCCTTAAAAGGTGCCACTTGTTATATTTTTAAAATGATGTTAGTTTTAAAAATGTTGTATTAGCTAGCTCTAATGGTGAATTACGTAAAAGAAAGAAACACAAAATATATAATAAGAAAATAAAACAAATGTAGAATTATTATATTTATTTTCCTGTAAAGAATTGTAATTAGTACATGAAGAAAAAAATAAGGTAAATAAAACAACAAGAGTGTCCTTAAGTTCTTTAATTAATTATTTAAATAAAACACAATAACACAAATATTGGTTCACGTAAGGAGTAGGTGAAATAGAAAGGGAGAGAGTGAGAGGGAACGAGTGGGTCGTTCGAATGATTGTAGTTAGGCAGGTATTATCGGTCGAAGTTAAGGCGGTCGATAATCTCAAACCGTAAATGATATATTTTGATAACGTATAAAGTAAAATTTATTGTAGCGGTTGTAAGAGAAAATTAAGAATTAAAGTAATAGATACGGATGAGGAATACTTTACTTTTGTGGTGTCCTTGTTGTCCTCGGGTCCCGTAAGTCTGGGGTCGAAGCGTAGATTAATCAGCGAATCAGAATAGGGGATCTGACAGTACGCGAACGATTAAACACACACGCGAAAGGGTCGCGGAGTAACTTGACTTTGTTATGTTGAGTACTAGGGGCACTAAAACAAACGTGACTTAGAACTGGGAGGGACGCGAACTTGGAACGATGTAAAGCTGTGGATGCGTAAGAGGAAAAAAATTAAGAGAGCGATCTTTTTTCAGGTTGTGACTTATATAGGATCGCGGTAAAAGAAACGGCAGACGGCAGGGTAGGGATGGTAAGGCGCGAACTGTTTTTAAGAGAATAAGAGAACATAATTCGCGGGACAATCAATCAATAAATACAGGGAAAAAAAACATTATAATCAGATTCGTTATTAAATATAGAAAAGAAAGATACCTGACTCAAGGTAGTTTGTCTAAGAAATTACTGCAGGTATGTACGTTTGTGGGGCACCTACATAACAGGTAGTAAAAGACATTACGAAAGATGAGTCACAATAGGGTTCTTTCTATAGTATTATGAGTATTTAATGCGATTGTAAAGCAGTGATGAAGAAATACATTACACCTTATATTGATACAATTAAATAAGAACAAATATTGAATAACTCGTAAATCTTTGATCTGAGAGTTTTAAGCTTCGAATGGGAAACAAAATGGCGATTAAGTAACATGATGACGTGGGGTCTGTTGTCGTCTGATAATTAAATCGCGAGTAAATTAATAATCAAGAAACTGCAATGTTAAGTATTTCGTGTTTAAAATAAGCGAAAAGGCTTCATTTAGGTAAACGGTTAGGGATGACCTTCTGGGAAACAGCTGCCCAAACGTGACCTTAACAAAGCAATTTTTATTTTAGAAATCTCTCCTGTCGTAAAGCCAAAGTTGTTGATGTACGGAAGAAGCGATGAGTAATTCTTTAGGCGCGAAAATGTATTACATGACTAAAATAGATAAATTAATAATAATAGAAAAAAAATCGAATTAAAGAAATTACGCGCTTCTTTTGTACATGAGGTTGTTAACAATACTGACTCTTTTAATTGAAAAATATATATTTTTTGCTTTGTATAGAGAATACATATGTTTATTTGAAGTTGGAAAAGTTTTTTTTTAAAATTATAACCCAAAGTATAACCTTATGGCAATAAAAACGTGTATTATATTTATAACAGTACATTGACGGATATGTTATTATCTAATGAAATATTATATACCATAATAATAGCACTAATATAACTCGATAATTAATTGTTGTAGTACATAGCTAAACACATTTTATAAGGTGCTTTACAGCAGCGGTTCTTAACCTATGGGGCGCGACCCAAAATTGGGTCGCGAAGCATATTTCTTGGGTCGCGCTGAGTCGAACCAAAAAAGTTAGTAATACACCAAATAATAAGTAATACCAACACCTCCTAGAAGAGTTATTCCCTAATACAAGTTATTCCCTAATACAATGTTTCGGTTTTACCGCTCTTCGCGAATGGCCTTCCGGAAGTGACGTCCAATTCCTGTCTTGAGGCTTTCTCTTCTAGGAGGTGTTGGTAATACACACGCCATTGCTTTACGTGCGCGCAGGTTCAGTAAGCTCTCTGTCAAAAACTCGTTTCTGTTGTGAATAACAGTGAAACGTGAAACGTGTAATAACAGTGAAACGTGAATACAAGCATTTTAGAAACAAATTTTGTCTTATTATTAATAGTGGAGTGATCAAGCTGCAGTGCGTATTGTAAAATTGTAATCACCCCAAATAATGGCAAAACGTGAATACAAGGAAGCATTTTTAGAATTAGGTTTTACTTGCATTAATGATCGAGGAGTGAACAAGCCGCAATGCGTGTTGTGCAGTGAAATATTAAGTAATGAATCGATGAAACCGAACAAACTTAAAAGACATTTTGATGCAAAACATAAAAATGTTTCCTTTGAGGGAAAAGATCGTACTTTTTTCGAAAGAAAAGAAGCCCATTTAAAAAGACAGCGTTTGGATGCACCAAGTAGTAGTGGTTTTATAAATTCTGCCAAACAAGCTACACTTGCTTCTTTTCATGTGGCTTGGCATATTGCAAGACAAAAGAAACCCCATAATATTGCTGAAAAACTTATAAAACCTGCTGCCATTGACATGGCACGTATCATGTGCGGAGATGAAAGTTCAAAGAAATTACAAAAGATACCATTATCAAATGATACAATTCGTTTACGAATTAATGATATGTCATTTGATATTAAGAATCAACTTATTTCTGCTATAAAAATTGCTGGTTTATTTAGTATTCAACTGGATGAAACGACAGATGTAAGTAAAGATGCTCAACTCATGGTTTACGTGCGGTATCCAGGTTTAATAGATATACAGGAGGACACTTTATTTTGCAAACCAATGTCAACAACAACTAGAGGTGAAGATATTTTTCTTATGGTAGATTCGTTTTTTAAAGAAGAAGGATTAAATTGGAATCAGTGTTTCAGTATTTGCACCGATGGTGCAGCTGCCATGACAGCATCTCAAAAGGGATTTTCGACGAGAGCAAAACAAATGAATCCACAAATTATATCGATTCATTGTTCGTTACATAGACAAAATCTTGCTTCAAAAAAATTATCACCCGAATTATGTATCGTTTTGGATGAAATTGTTGCGGTACCTAGTCAATTTTATCAAATCAAGAGCTCTTAACTGTAGAATTTTCCGCGAACTGTGTTTCGAATTTGGTGCAGAATACGAACATTTATTATATTATTCTGAAGTTAGATGGCTGTCCCGGGGCAAAGTTGTTCAAAGAGTATTATCATTACGGACAGAAGTCGAATTATTTTTGAGAGAAAAGAAACACCCATTAGCATCTAAATTCTCCGAGTTGAAGTGGATTACTCAAGTTGCTTATTTGTCAGATATTTTATTTGAAATAAATAATCTAAATACGTCTATGTAAGGACGTAATCATACTAGTATTGAATTAACTGAAAAAATTACATGTTTTAAAAATAAACTCAAATTATGGAGAAATAAGGTTGAAGTAAAGAAACTTGCTTCATTCCCGACACTTAATTTACTTGTTGAAGACAATAATATTGATATCACAGATTTTGAAATACAGAAAATTATTATTAATCATTTAGAAAAACTAATAGCAGACTTTGATCGATATTTCCCTGCAGACGATGTTTTCAAATATAATTGGGTTCGAATGCCATTTAATTTTGATGTAAGTGATTTGCATGAGGAATTTGTTAATATTAATCAATTTCAAGAACAATTAATAGAAATACAAAGTGACCAAGCACTTCGATACAATTTCTACAAAAACACTGAATCTTTATGTGCTTTCTGGTTAAAATTAAAAACCGAAAAGCCAATAATTGTTAAAGAAGCCCTAAAAGTATTATTGCCCTTTTCAACAACATATATGTGTGAGGCTGGTTTTTCGGCTCTGTGTGTAATCAAAAACAATTACCGGAACAAGTTAAATCCTGAAATAGATATAAGGTGCTCCTTGACAAGCATTCAACCGAGGTTTGAAGATCTTTCAAAATGTATTCAAGCACAAGGTTCTCATTAAAACTGTATGACTTGCATTTAAAATTTAAAAGACTTAACATATGTATTGATATTTCTTTTTTTTTAGGAATAAGTTAAAATGTCAATTATTTCCAAAAAGTTATAAATATATTTTAATTTGATCAATAAAAATTATTAAAAACACTTGATTATTAATTAAATATTCCTTGGATCGAAAAGTACTTTTGTTTATCTTTATTATTAAAAAAATAAAAATAAATAAATAAAATAATTAAAAAAAATCATCATCGTAGGATTGAAGATTTTTTAAAAATACGATCTAAAATAAAGCAATGAAAAAATGTTGACTTTTTTTTTGGGTCGCAACATGAACATATTTCTCAAATTTGGGTCGCGGCTTAAAAAGGTTAAGAACCGCTGCTTTACAGTAGTGAACGCGTTCAACCTGGTCCGTTTGGGGCGAGATAGGGGAAGTGGAACTAGTTTCATTCAGACTACACCGACTCGTGTTTTGTCGGCTCTCGGGTACCGTATTACCTACCGGTTTCCCCAAGAGCCGATAAAACACGAGTCGGTCTAGTCTGATTGAAATCGGAGCCACTTCCCCTATCTCGCCCATGTATACTCGTGTATCTATTTTTTGACCAGTCCTTCTGCTTGGGTACACGGTTTGTCTAATAATTTCATAATAAATCTATCCGATTGTTTTCGTAGCCAACTTAAAACACCCGCAAAATTCGAAAAATGTTGGTAGTGTAGGGTAGTTATTTGTCAAAATAAGAGACTCGTCTATCAATGATGTAACCCTACTCATTTATAATGCCAAATTAAGTTTAAATAAAACTGTTTAACCCAATAGTGCATAATGTCCGTTTAAACGGACGCTGTTTTAAGAGTCATGCGTGTTGTTAGAAACATAACCTATACAAATTCAGTGGTACGATAGTTTACTTTGATGTGTGTTTCAATTAAAAAAAAATATAGTACGCTGTTATTACTGTTTATATGTAATTAGTGTACAATTTTCTTCAAAATGGACCCCTCACTTTACACCAAGCGTGGTAACGGGTAAGTTATAAATATTTTATTGTGTCTCAAATTTGTTTAGTAACATTATATATGTCATATTTGTAAATATTTATGTTTTACGTTGTTGACGGTCTTTATTTATTTGCCTAATAATGCAACTTACTTTTTTTATACGTCTTTTTATGGCACGTCCGTTATAACGGACACTATGCGTCAGATGTTCTTTAGTAACTACATAGGTACATGTTATTTCAGATTGTCTCTTGAAGAACTTTTACAAGCTCTCGAAGAAAATGATGTTTATGCGCCAGTTGACATATATGCTATACCGCCAGAAGATGGCAATGATACCGATATGGACGAAGATTTGAGTGATGACGAACACGTTGCAGATCTCAATTGTCTAGGTCCAAAAATGTTAAAAACAACATGTGAAATGAAAACAAGGAAATTTGCTGAAACTACGGCCCAGCAGCAAACCCCTTCGTGTTCCCATTGGGATTCAAGTGACGACGAACCGTTATCAAAATATGCTAGAGTCTATCCTAAAAAAACAAACCAAAAGAAGATCAAAACAAATTATAGCTGGTTACATAGGAAACCATCATTCAATATGATTGTAAACTGTGAAGAAGTTCCTCCATCAGAGACAGCAAAGGCATGTAAAACACCTCTTGAATTTTTTCAATTATTTTTCACAAATGATATCCTTCAATATTTGGTAGAGCAAACCAATTTATATGGAGGTCAAAAAAATAAACTCTTGAATGTAACATTGGACGAAATGAAGGTTTTTTTCGGGGCTCTATTGTTTTCTGGATATGCCAAATATCCAAATAAAAGACTTTATTGGTCAAATGCACCAGACGTACCTGTTATATTACACAATAGTATACGACTAAATAGGTTTGAAGAAATCCTAAGAAACCTTCACCTAAATGATAATAGTAAGCTTGATAATACAGATCGTTTATTCAAGCTGAGGCCACTAATAACACACCTAAATGAAACATTTAGGCTCCACGGTGGATGTGAAGAAAAGTTATCTATAGATGAAAGTATGATACCCTACTATGGGAAACATTTCGCAAAGCAATATATTAGAGGAGAACCGATAAGATTCGGCTTTAAAAATTGGGCTTGTTGCACGAGTTTTGGGTTCTTGTTGTCTTTTGATATATACACTGGAAAAGGTAATAATGACAACAAAGTTTTTGGCATTGGAGGTGATACAGTGGTTTCACTTATCAATGCAGCAAAGATTCCGCCTCATAAAGGATTCAAGATTTTTTTTGATAATTATTTTTCATCAAGCGATCTTCTGAAACATCTCTCAGAAAAAGGATATTGTGCAACTGGGACTATTCAAGATTCACGAACTAGCAAATGTCCGCTAATCGATATAAAAACAATGGATAAAAAGCCAAGGGGTAGTTATGATTATCAAACAGACACGAACAATAAAATATCACTTATCAGATGGAAAGACAATAAAAGAGTTACATGCATAACCAATACGATCCAGTTGAAGAAGGGACTTGTAATAGATATTCGCGTGACAGTAAGGCTAAAATTGCCGTTTCACAACCAAGACCGAAAGCGCATTATAATAAGGGGATGGGAGGAGTCGACAAAACGGACCAAGCCGTAGCTAGTTATCGCACCCGAATGAGACAAAGAAAATGGTGGTGGCCTATTTTTGCCTATTTGTTAGATGTTTCTGTTTCAAACGCGTGGCTTCTTATGAGGAAAGTTTGTCCAAAAGATAATTCATCGTCAAGTCTCCTGATTTTTCGAAGGTCTATCGCCTTAGATTTACTAACAACATATGGGACACCATCATCAAAAGGCAAGTTGATTCGACCACCAAGTGATAATATACGTTACGATGAACGCAACCACCTGATAGTGTACAATGAAACCGAACGTAGATGCAAACTTTGTGGGAAAAAAGCACATTTCATATGTGAAAAATGTAACTGTGCACTCCATCCAAAGAATTGTTTTAAATTATATCACACAAAATAAATTTTATATTTCAGTGAATAAACTTTGTTATCGAAAATGTATGCATAGTGTCCGTTAAAACGGACACAATTTTTCTCAAAAAAAAAAAAAAATTTTTGTTAATTTATCTTCTTATATTGACTAAAAATAAAAGATTTATGTATTTTTTATTTCAAAAATAACACAGATAAACTTTATGCACTAATGGGTTAAATAAAAGTAAGTCGGAAATTAGTACATTTTTGAATTTTTGTAACAGAATATGTATAATCTCTAATAAATCGACTATCTGATAAAAAAAACAAAATATATGGTGTCGATACAAATTAAATATATCATAAGTCAGTTTTCTATTTAGTAGTTATTTTAATTAAAAACTGCATTATCGTAAAAAATAACCTTATATTCCCTGCCAACAATTTGCTTTTAAGGCTGGCGTATCGTACGATACACCGGACAATATTCACGTTGAAAACACGCTCACATTTTTTTGATAAGAAATGGAAACTATTAATTTAATTGTTATAAAAAGTACACAGTTATGTTAAGGAAACTTGATTCGAGGTCGTAGGGGGGTTTTAAATGTCTAATTGGGCTGTTTTGAACCTGTGTACTGTGAATAAAATACCCCTTTTAGAGGTAAAAATAAATATTTTTTATCTGTAATTTTCAAATAAAGTATAGCATTCTTGTACCCACCAGGACCTCAAAAAATTAGTTTGCATTGTTACAAAAAATAGTCCAACGAAAATAATATCTTCGTTTGTAAATGGTATCAAAAATAAAAATGCGTGGATATTATGTGAAAATGGGGTTACAATTCAACTATAGTGTGGAGAAAAACCGTCAAGATGTAGAATTATCACGTCAGGAACTTAAATATTAGTGTAGCTTCTGGACATTAGGTGGCACCGCAAATTAGGGCGTATACTTATATGTATTATTAATTAAAAATTTCTAAAGGATAGCTACTTTTATTTATGCAAAAGTACAATTGCTCATTTGCTATTTGTCAAATAATAATAATAGTTATATATTATTATTATTTATTCAACCGTTTAACACTTTGCGGAATGTAATATAA
Source organism: Amphimallon solstitiale (assembly GCA_963170755.1). NCBI lineage: Eukaryota > Metazoa > Arthropoda > Insecta > Coleoptera > Scarabaeidae > Amphimallon > Amphimallon solstitiale. Next base: position 9,523,362 of record OY720677.1, read on the forward strand.
AATATATATCTACCTATAAAAAACAAAAACGATGATAAATTTGCAATATAATAATCTTACACATTGTTTACTTTCGAGTGATGTAGGTATATTTATAGTAATTTTTGAATTTTTGACATTATTTGAAATATGTATGTTGTGATAACTGGTGAAAAAGTGAAAACCTTTCTTGATTTAATATATGATATAATTAACTTATAATGTTATCTAATTATGAATACATGTGTATTTATAATTGTACTGAAATAAGTAAAATCTGCAGAGGTACCTAGCTTATATCTTGATAATCTCGAAGACTTAAACAATACTTCTGCTCATACTATTATCAGAAATTATGTTAAATTTTTAGAATATAATATCCAAATAAACTTTACTTAAACACATAAACATGGATAAACTAGAAGATGGTATACCAACTATAGGTATATTTAATTTAGTCTACTTCAGAAAATTAAATAATTCTTGATGCACATATTTATTGAAGTCTGCGACGAGACTGAGATAGATATCTTAAAATTTAGAGATTTTTTCTCAAAAATGTAAAAATCACAGATTTTACTTTCTTATACGTAGTATAAGGAAGTATTGTGATGATGAAAATTTTCGACCTCGAGATTTTTGCAGATGTCCACGTTTTGAAGTCCCCTGATACCGAAAAAGTGGTTTTTAAAAAATGTCTGTGTGTGTGTCTGTCTGTGTGTCTGTGTGTCTGTGTGTGACCACGATAGCGGTCAAACCGCTGTATATATCAATTCCAAATTTTGTATTTACGTGTACAATCTCCCTCTTGAGATCTGATTAGTTTTTCAGTAAAATCGGTAGACCGGAAGTAGCAGTTTACTTCAGTGAAAAAATCGAATTTTGCCAATATTTCGTCAATTACTAAGTTCAAACAAATTTATAAAGAATTGAAATGTACTCAAAATTAAATTTGAGACAAATTATCTTAAAAAAGTTTTTCGAAATTCCAACCGGAAGTAGGTCTTTTACTCTTATCGAAAATCAGTTTTTTGCGAGTATCTCGCAAGTCATGCTTTCTAGGCAGGTACATTCCGAGTATACAAGTATTTAAATTATAATTTTAAATATCTTTTGTATAAAAAAAATTTCAAAATTCGGACCGGAAGTACCACTTTTACTCTTACCGAATATCGATTTTTTGCAGATATGTCGTAAATTATGCATTCTATATATATATATTAAGAGTACAAAAGTATTTAGAGTTGAATTTACAATATTTTTGGTGTACATGAAATTTCAAAATTCGGACCGGAAGTGGCACTTTTACTCTTAGCGAGTAGCACTTTTTTTCGAATATCTTGCAAAGTATGCATTCTATAGCGATTTATTAAGAGAATGAAAGTACTTAGAATAGGATTTTGAATAAGTTTTGTATAAAAAAATTCTGAAAATTGTATAGTTTGAAACGCTCATACGTATAAGAAAGTCGGGTGGTGGCCACACCTCATTTTTTAGTTGGTTTTTGCTCGATCGTAAGTATATAATGAATCCAAAGCTCCAAATGTGGCTTGTCGTCCAGGCACATATTGTCTGTATATAACAAAATATCACCATTTGCTTCTTATTTATCAGTTTTGTTGATGAAACTTATGTAGTATATAATTTATTTATAATTATTTATCAATTATTTATTTACTTACAAATTTATGATATATTATTCACAGACCTAGTGAATATATGTGATGTACAAACTTAGCAATAAATGAACCTTTTTGTTTTTAATAAATAATTTCATTAATTTTCTAAGTAAGTATTAAGTTATTTCGTGTTTTCCTAAAAATCTACAAAAATATTCAAAAGATTGTATCATAGTCGAAACGAGCTAGAAGAATCAGTTTGGTCTTAAACTTTAGCTACTTACCTCTACTATAAATACGATGTCAGATTTTGGCGTAGAAAACACCATTTACTTACTATCGAGCAAAAACCGATTTAAAAAAAAATTTCAAATTTCGAAGAGGTCTATCTCCGGAAGTATTGGAGCTAAATATCCCGTTTTTGTATTAAATTGTTGAAAATTTTCTCTAGTTTAATAAAAGCTTAAACGGCTTTTTTGCTCAAACTAATACTTTAGGAGATATTTTGTAAAAACAGGCCAAAACATTTAGCCGTTTTTTCAAGATGGCGGCGTTCGCGGTGGTGGCGGAAATAAGAAAACTTGGGACTTTGTAACAATCTGCCAATCCATACACCATATCAACAAATCAAAACTACCCTAATTAGTGTAACCATGCGAGACTTTTTGGTATAGTTTGACTGGACTATATGTATATTCTATGTATATGTACATCGGTGATGTTTCTATCACAGAAAGTTAATATTCTACGTTTTAGATATTTCTTGAATTTACTAGATTTGGTAGACCATATAAATATATGGCACAATAGGCTTAAATTATGTGTTCTGCATGTTCAACCATTTCGTCAGGTAGATAGGTTCTTTTTCGGTGGTTTATACCGAAAATTCTTTATGTTGTTATTAATAGTGCAATATTAGGTAAGTCTATTAAACGAATATAAGAGTATATATGTTATCTTTGGATAATATGAAAAATCTAAACCTTATTTTTACAAACTTACTTCAATTCGGTAAAATATATTCAGGTACGTTTAACAACTAAAATAATTACTTTCTCTTCTGAATGTTGCGCATCTCCAATATTATTTAAGAAGATAATAAAATATGACTAATGTTAAGTAAAGGAGTGCAGCTGATTTTTGCCAAAAACACTAGTGTCACCTATAGACAACCTATAATTGAAAATATTTACTATAAAAATTAATTGTGGACTAAAATACAACCGTAAGTAATTAATACCTATTGATTTTTTCTGGTTACATTCTGAATCATATCCCCTACACACACACAGTTAGAGTTTTGAAAATCACAATATATGCTGTCAGTTTTAGTTCATATGTTCAGAGACCGGACATGAGCGGCCGATGGCTCATCACCCACGCGCGCACTATTGAAATTTTATATTTTTAAAAAGTTTTCAGTTTTATTTATATAATTCGATAACAAATGGGTGGTGATCTATAAAATACAAAATACGTCATTATTTGTTTATATTGTAGTTAAAATCGCGTAAATTCCCCGTATTTTATTAATCTTACGAAATATAAGGTAAATAGAATACATTTTAAAAACACCTCACGCTTCTACCTACGTCCATGAAGAAAGGAATTTAACATTAAAATCGACTTTTTTTGTTGTCGTTTTTGCGACAACAACAGATGTTGCAGTTCACCATATGAATAGTGCTATTCAGTAACTGTGTGATGTTATACTTTATTTCTTTTGTTCGTCATAATTTCGGCCTCATATGGCCGAATTATTACACATTGTTTAGAATAAAACTGCAGTCTATGGTCAACTGTTCTCCTCTTTCTACTCTTTGTAACACATCACACAAAATGTCACTTATAAATATTTTATTTTCATTGGTTTTTACCAGTTTTTGTGCGGCAATAGAAGGTTGATGGCATTGTCCAACATTCTTGTTACAATGACCCATCCAAAATTCATTAAACACACTACAAATTAAGCGAGAAAGAAAACTTCAAACAGCTAGTGAAAATGATGACACATGGATTAGAAACGTCATGAGAATAGTTTTACTTTCTTATACGTAGTATAAGGAAGTATTGTGATGATGAAAATTTTCGACCTCGAGATTTTTGCAGATGTCCACGTTTTGAGGTCCCCTGATACCAAAAAAGTGGTTTTTAAAAAATGTCTGTGTGTGTGTGTGTGTGTGTGTCTGTCTGTCTGTCTGTCTGTCTGTCTGTCTGTGTGTGACCACGATAGCGGTGAAACCGCTGGAGATATCAATTCCAAATTTTGTATGTACGTGTATAATCTCCCTCTTGAGATCTGATTAGTTTTTCAGTAAAATCGGTAGACCGGAAGTAGCAGTTTACTTCAGTGAAAAAATCGAATTTTCCCAATATTTCGTCTAATACTAAGTTTATACAAATTTATAAAGAATTCATATGTACTTGAAATTAAAATTGAGAACAATTTTATTTAAAAAGTTTTTCGAAATTCCTACCGGAAGTAGGTCTTTTACTCTTATCGAAAATCGGTTTTTTGCGAATATTTCGCAAGTCAAGCTTTTTAGACAGGTACGTTACGTATATAAAAGTATTTAAAACATAGTTTTCAATATCTTTTGTATAAAAAAAATTTCAAAATTCGGACCGGAAGTACCACTTTTACTCTTACCGAATATCGATTTTTTGCAGATATGTCGTAAATTATGCATTCTATATATATTTATTAAGAGTACAAAAGTATTTAGAGTTGAATTTGCAATATTTTATGTGTACATGAAATTTCAAAATTCGGACCGGAAGTGGCACTTTTACTCTTAGCGAGTAGCACTTTTTTTCGAATGTCTTGCAAAGTATGCATTCTATAGCGATTTATTAAGAGAATGAAAGTACTTAGAATAGGATTTTGAATAAGTTTTGTATAAAAAAATTCTTAAAATTGTATAGTTTGAAACGCTCATACATATAAGAAAGTCGTGTGGTGGCCACACCTCATTTTTTTAATAATGAGTGGTGTCAGTCGACGAACAAGCTGTAGAGATGCATTCATACGGATGCACGTAATGATTGCCCTGCAATTACTTATTTCAATTATTATTATATGCAAAGAAAAATGCAAACAAGTATACTAAATTGACCAGCTTTCATACATACAGTACACGGAATAATTTATTATTAGAAATACCACGGCCAAATGCTCTTTCAGTGACAAAAGTCCAATGTATGTACGTGTCTATAAGAGTCTACAATAAATTACCAAACAAATTTAAAGTGTAGCCATACAGAAAATTTAGATATGATATTAAAAAACTTCTGCCTTTAAAAGATTACTACTCTTAGGATGAGTACCTCAATGACTCCTCCATGTAATCAAACTGTAGTTCTAGTTTTTTTATATGTATCTACAACTCTTATGCTGTCTTTTAATGTTTAAATGATATAAGGACGTATCCCATTCCGAAAGGTGACCGGCATAAAATGTTTCTATTACTTAATTTTTATACTTATTCACTTGTTCTATACCATGTTTATGGTCACATGAACTAATAAATATTATTATTATTATTATTAATATTACTTCCGAAAATGTGTTTTTCCAAACTTGAATCGTTTTATTCCTATTTATTTTATAAGGCGTACCTATTTGAAATTTTATTGAAATTTTATAAAATGCTATATATAAATGAATGCTTGTATTTATTGATGCTTAACTGTTGACATTATTTCTATATATGTATATATTACTCTTATGCTTTAGTTGGTCAGGTTCCTAATAAATACTCGCATAAATTTAAAATACTATGTAAACAAAAACGTGTTCATGGTGTTTCTTTAATAATTTTTTGTGCGTGTTTGTTTTTTTGTTTCTGTCTATGTTCGAGTTCATTTAAAAGCCCAAGATATAAGTTTGTTGCTGTAAAAGGAATCTACATTTCTGTAGCTGTCTACAATAAGTTCGACTATTTGCCAACATGAACCCGCCACATTACGGCACCTCATCTTACCCCCCACATTTATTTTCCTCAGGTCCACCAAACTGAAAACTAAACGCCAGCCTTAATCAGGTCTATTTGATAAATTCCAGTAATTGCAACAAAAATCTGCAAAATCCTTATGGCAAAATCTTAATTTTATCACAAATGAAATAGTAAGAAGACATCTTATAGCTAATAGAAGAATTATCAAAATATTGTTCACATTTATTCAAACATCTTGAAATAAAGTAGATAGCTGTAAACACCTCTCCTTGAATTTAATAGAAATTTCGAGACTTATCTAATAGATGACTCCTTGCGCAAGAATTTTTTTGAAATTTTTTTAATAAAATATAAACAATCAGTATTAAATAAACTAATTGAAAGTTATGTAATAAAAAGTAATTAAAATATGGTTCACACAATTAGGTCTGTTTTGTCTGACAAACTGTGTTACTACTTTTAGTGCCCCAAGAAATTTTACAAAATCAATCGATGCAGATATCTCTAAATATCTCGATAGACTTTAGTTACAGTTTAAAATTTATCTAATAGATGTCAATGTAGAGGGAACGTATTTTTGAACAGATTTATATATGGTTAATGGTTAACTTTCTAAATAAAAGATTGTGCTGTGATTATTTTAAACTATAACCTCACTTTGTTTTGCCGCCAAACTTTGTATATTTGCTTTTAGTTAAGTCAGTTAATATTTTTAAATTATCCAAAAACGACAATAAATTTAAGTGTATTTAAGTGCGTTCCGGTATTTGTTAAGACAGTAAGTAAATGACAATAAATATTTATAAGATTAATGACATGGGTTTGTGTATTTTATTGTTCAGATTTCAAAATGGTAAATATTAATGAAGAAGTTGACATGGATGAAGAAAATGCAAAAAAGAAGTTACGATCGTCAAACACCGAAATTGCTGTAGGAGAAGATGTGATTATTAAATCCGAGGAACTTAAACATGAACGTTGTGACATATGCAAACAGTACATCAATGAAGTACCAATATACAACGGCCATCCCAATAATGCAGTTGATGAATTTATAGCTTTGACTGATGAGAAATTGATGTTATTCAATGGGGACGAGGAGGTCAATCAGCAAGATGAGAGACCTACGAATAAAGTTGTGATGAAAATTTATTAGCTTGTATATATCTAAGATAAAACTTTTTTTAGATTACTTATTTTAGTGTTTATGACATGAATGGTCACTTATGTCCATTCGATACTGGACTAATTGAACAGAACAAGTTGTTATACTTTTCTGGTTATGTTAAGCCCGTCTATGATGAAAATTCATTGCCTGAAAACGGAATACCCACAAAAGACATGGGGCCAATTAATGAATGGTATATTGTTCTTGCATACTATTCAACATTCTTTAAGTAATATTTCTTGAAGGTATGTCTCTGGCTTTGATGGTGGTGAAAAAGCAGTTTTGGGATTTGCAACAGCATTTGGAGAATATTACCTAATGGAACCGTCACTTGAATATCGTCCACTCATGAAGATTGTCAATCAAAAGATAGCATTATCGAAGTTGATTATTGAATTTTTATTGGATGAAGCATGGCAAAATCCAACATATGAAGATTTATTGCAAAAATTAACGACTACAGAAGATTTAACAGAAGAAATTCTTTTGAGACATGCTCAGTTTGTTTGTGATCAAGTAATTATTATTAACATCATTTACAATATGTAAGTACCTGATTGATATTGTTTATAGGTAGTAAGTTTTGATGCAGCTGCTGCAGATGAAAATGAGGAACCACTTATTATAAGCCCATGTATGAGAGCATTAGTAAAGATTGCTGGCGTTAACTTTCAAAAGAAATATAAGCAAACAAGAATAGATAAACGAGTAAGAACATTATTGACATATTAGAATTCTCATAAAAATAGCAATGCCTTCCTGTCTTGTAAAGTCATGCAAATTATATATTCGGTTTCATATATATATTCATTCATTCATATGTGTGTGTGGATAAGCTGGGTAAACAAATTGAATTAAACCTTCAATATTAACATATCTTCAATTTTTATTTATAAAAAAATATTATTTGATGAATGAATGATTTATACTTATTAACTATTTGTCTTATTTCTGTTGAAAATTATGCTAACTATTCATAAAAGCCCTGTGATTTACGAAAAAACCAACATTTACATTTATAATATAATTATCATGCTAATAATCATTTAAATGTATTCACCTAAAATGATATGTTGTCGTAATTCATCCACAGGCTATTAAAAAGAAGAAGCTTACACAGTGGAGCAAGGCCACAACAACTAATTTAGTTCGTGAAGTTTTCGAAACATTCTTCCCAGATCAAATTGCCCATACTGATGATAAGGGACCCCGTCGCAAGCGGTGTGGTGTTTGTGAAGCCTGCCAAAATCCAGATTGTGGTGCTTGTGCTCATTGTAAAGATATGCTCAAGTTTGGTGGAACTGGTAGAAGTAAACAAGCTTGTAAGATGCGACGGTAAGTCATTGTTAGTTGCCTGTATTTTTTAACCGTGCAGCTAATTTTATTTTAATCGTATTAATGAAATGAAGAGGATGATAGAGAAGGCCATTCCAACAACAAAAATTCCTATACCTACATATCCAGTTCTTAATGGTTTTCAAGTTGTATCCATTTTTGGGGATTTTTTGAGCAAATCAATTATTGCATAAAATATACATTATTTCTGCTTGTTGCAACCCACTATTTTTTTGTCTTATTTAACTCTTACATATCAACATTTCTTGTTATTATCTTCATTTACTTTTTCTTTTTCTTACGATTTCTCTGTTGCTTAAGTAGTCAATTTGTTCTATATCTACGTTAAGAGGCATCTGTACGCTCGTGCAAATTTTGCATAGATAGAGCGCATTTTCTTTCAAAAAGTGCAGCTAGCTCTAACGTATAGACAAATCACTTACGAAGCGGACGTGCAGAAAAAGAAAGGTGCGATAGAATCTAATCCCGATATAGTTGTTGAGATTTTTGCCCCGTACGCGGTAAAAATGTCGACACGTGTTTGTATTCACGGAAGAAAAACCATGAAAGGAAAAAGTGGGTAGCCTTATTCACAAAATAAAATAACTAAGGGAGCCTGATTTCAGACTTTCGGATTTTGTTTGATTTTAGTTATATCGAGATATTATCACTTTGCTTTGGAACTGCCAGAATTTCGAATTTTAAGAAAAAGGGACCGGAAAAATATCGTTTTTTTCTATTATCTCAGCCGGTTTTGATTTTTTCTTTAGAATATTTCGTGAGCACTCTGTAACAATATCGTTTTGTAATAAATGAACATATTACTTGGGTAAATATATATTTACAGCTTATATTAGATGTTTATATAAATCACAATAGAGTATGGTTATAGAACTACATCATACAAAAACTTTTTTCAACACTGTAATGTTTTAAAATCGTTTTTCCTATTATCTTGGCCAATTTCGATTGTTTCTTTGAAATACGTTGGAACAACTTAAAACAAACGTAGAACAACCTGGTACAACTGTCAGAATTTAGATTTTCGAAAAAAGGGGGGGGGGCAACTTCTCACTTTCGTTTTTTTGCAATATCTTTTGATATAAATATAAGAGATACGGTTTTGATACATTAGCAAAATGTTTAGAATAAGTCAAGAACGACATGGAACAACCGTCAGAATTTCAATTTTCGCGAAAAGGGGGGCCGTAAGAAAATCGTTTTTCCTATTAACTCGAACAATTATGGTTTTTTATTTGAAATACTTTTGGTATAATTTAAAACAAACCTATAACAACCTAGAACGACAAAAAAAAACATTTTTTGACATTTCCTCGGCCAATTATGATTTATTTTTTAAATACTTTGAAACAATTGAGAAGAAACCTAGAACAACCTGGAACAACGGTCAGAATTTAGATTTTAAAAAAATGAGGGGCTATCTTTTCATTTTTGGATATAGTTTTTTTGCAATATGTTTTTGTATATAAGAGATACGGTTTTGGTGCATTAGAACATCGTTTAGAACAAATCTAGAACAACCTGGAAAACCGTCAGATTTCCGATTTTCGAAAAAAGGGGGCTAACTTCACACACCCAAAAATGAATCTAAATCGACATGTGCTTGTATCATTAAGAATTTTTCGAAATTCCGGAATATGTCACGGAGTGAGTAATTAAAAATTTTTTGGATGACGGAATACCCACACACGCAAGTATACCAGCACTTCGTATCTATACAAGAAATTATTGCGGGGCGTACGGCATCCTGAGAAGACCCAAAATAGGTAGAAACGCATCCATGTCTCGCTAAATCAATGGCAATATATTTTCTAATTAAAAATGACTTTGTTTTGTACGCAGGGAGTTTGCAAAACGAAAGGAATATCATTTTTGATTATTATATTGCACTATTTTTCGTGAGTGAAAGGGACAAGATTTAAAAAAAGGTTAAAAAACAAGTTTGCAGTTACTTCGGTTTTGCCTACTCCGGAAATTATTGAACAACGAAACGAACACATACCTATTCCATGGAAACAACGTTCGAGAAGACCTCGGTCCAAGGGATCCATTGCCCAACCGGGCGATGGCGGTAAATAAGAAAGATTCACTTTGCTTTTGGTAGCGGATTGCGTGAATTCTTTGAAGCGAAGTTGAGACAGTGTGTACTTGCAAGTGGCACCATGCCACATAGATGACCTGTCCCGCGGCTTCAACGCACAGTATTCATCGTCACCAGAATTTTTTTCGCAAATAAAGCAAACGTTCATTTTTAAAGAACCAGAAAAGTTACGTTCTAACATAGCAACGATCGTCTCTCTACTGCCCTTCAAACCAACTAAGGTAGATGTTAGAACCGGTTTCATACACCGCTTCATCCTCTGCAATTTTACATTTACATCAAACGCTAACAAATTTTTTCGCATCGAATAGTAAAAACTCGTTTTTGGAAACTTTGGCGTCCTTTGCTTTTTGCGCTTTTGGCTGCAGCGCAGCGAGTACATTAGATAAATTGTAGATAATATTGTCCTCTACAATTTTTGTTAATTTTTTTTTGTCTGAACAACCATTTTCGCAGAAAATCCATTCAAAAAACTTTTTGGGATTACCAAAAACCCTCGGGGGTGGTCCCAACTTTTTGGTTTTAGGGTCGTCACATGCCCCACTAACGACTTATCAAATAAAATAGTCTCGCATATTTTTTCCAAAACGAAAAAAAAAATATAATAGTGAATCGAATTTCATTGCTTTATTATTATTTATAAATTATTTAAAGTTTAATGTTTATTCATTACTATCTTGTAACTACTTATTTTTGACTGTTTTTTGTTTACGATAACGTTAGAGTATTTGGGTAAACTTTTTAAAACAAAAGATATCCTTTGGAGCAAGTCCTTGTTTACTTGAAATCTGTTTATGACTGTCCCAGCACCGAATCGTTTGAGAGTAATTTTTTGCTCTGTCATAAATTACTCTTTGGAACTTACATCTAACAGTATCATACAATTTCTGAAGAATCTGTACAGAGGAAGTACGCACCATCTATCTCCATCTCATTTCTTTACATATTGTTCAACTACCCGGCAGAAGGCACCACTGTACAGTGGCAAAATGCACATTTCAGAAGCGCCAAAATAATAGTGTATGCATATTATTTTATTCGTGTATGTCCTTGTTGTTGATTTATAAATCTCTAATCTGACCGGAGTAAATTTGTTTTTAATTATTTAAAAGGTAGTAAACGGTGACTCAAATGGGACATTGATTATTCTGATTACCGTTCCACTTTTATATCTAATTGTAAGTAAACGAAACTGAATATATAAAAAAGCTCCGGGTGGATTGTACCCCACGATGTATATTTTTGAAATACTACCATATATTTTTACGGGTTCGTTGGATAATGAGATTTTTTGGCGCTCATTGACATGTAAATGCATATGCTGTTGAACCGTACAGAGGTCTCTTAAGTTTCTGCTCTAATTGGATATACTGTATTTCTTATACAATAATATATTAATATTTATGTTTAGATGCCCTTACATGGCGATCCAAGACGCCGAAGATTCAGATAACGATGACCAAGATATTACACCAGACAAAACTTCAGATGCCGCAGAAGCTCCTGTTCCTTGCTCAAAAAGAATCCTACATAATGTAGAGTGGATCGGCGATCCAATATTTCATTATAACGGCAGGACATATTACTCTTCTGCTAAAGTAGGTAAGAGCACAACAGTTACTTCAAAATAAAATGCATCCTATTTACCAGTTTTACACGTAAATTAGGAGATCTCGTAGTCCAGGCAGAAGACTGTGTTATGCTGAATTCAGCGAAACCAAATCAACCCTTGCACGTAGCAAGAATAGGATACTTGTGGAACCAAAACCCTGGCGGACCGACATTCCACGCTCATATATTCTGTAGAGGCACAAAGACGGTATTGGGTGAAACAGCAGATCCTAGAGAGCTGTTTGAAGCGGATTTGTGTGAAAATTGTCCTTTGGGAAGCATCGTTCGCAAAGCTAAGGTTTGTTTTAAACTTAAAAGGTTTCTCGAATGTTCCTTTCCGCAATTATATTAGGTTGAAAGGCATAGAATACCCAGTGATTGGTTTGAAAAAGGTGGATTTGATAGTTTACCAACGCCGCTGGAAGATGACGGACAAACTTTCTTTTATTCAAAGAGATACGCGATTGAACAGGGTAGATTTGAAGATATTCTCGATGAAATAATTGATGAAGATCTGCCCTTTACACCATGTGCCTCGTGCTTGTAAGTATCATTGTTGCGCTTCAACAAAAAATAGAATATATAGTGAGATTGTAGGTTTGTTCAAACCTCCAGTTCTGAACAGTTCCGGAACCGTTCTAGAATTATAATAATAATAATAATATAACTTTATTGTCGTAAGTCATAGACATTGACATTGTCAATAAATAGTGGTTATCCTGTCCTTTGTAAAACAAGTAAATAACAAAATTTCATATATGTTAATATATATCGGGTACAATACACACTTTATACATCTACCCAACAATTACTTTATATGCTCCTCAAACGAGTAGTAAGCTCGCTTCAGCAAAAAGCCCCTTAACTGACCCCTAAATCGATGACCGTTCGCAGACAAGCCATTCTTCAAATCAGTCCGCAAAGAATTATATGCTTTAATTGCTCGATACTGGGGACTCTTTTCAAAATGTGCGGAAGCATGAAGCGGGACCGAATAGTCGTCGCAGCGCCAAGTACACATTGGGTTGTAAATGTCCCTGTTCCGAAGAAACATCGATCTGTTATCCACAAGGAATACAATGAGTTCATATACCATAGTCGTCATATTTTAATTTCGGTTTACACTTTTATCCCATGCAGATGACCTTATAATATGCAGCGATGCCTGCTTGCTAACAGTGGTGGGAGAGCAACGCAGTGGCGGGGGACCCTCACGCCTTAACATTTCATACGAAACGTTTGTCGAGTCTTGGCAGCCTCGCTTATGTTTATCTTTAGTTTATTTCGTTGCGCTCTTTTCCTCTTCCTACTTTCGTATCAGAAATTAAAATATGTCGACTACGGTATATATAAGGAAGGTAAAGTTAAGATTTTAAGATCTTGAAAAAGAGGTCTACAATGTGTGCCGTAAGGAACCCCACACATTGTTCGAATAGCGCGCTTTTGTAATATAAAGACATCACTAAGATGTGTTGATGCACCCCAAAAGAATAATGCATATCTGAGACGAGACTCAATATTCGCATAATAAAATGATTTCAGTCAAAACAAAATTAGTAATTCTGATATAAATGCGCAAATTCTGGTACTGAAATGGTTCGAAATCCTAGAGGTCCGAAGAGTTTTAAAATTGGAATTTTGGGGGAACTTGTACTACCAACTTTAGTAATAGAATTATTAAAAAAAAAAACTAATGCCTGCTATAATTTAGAATTTAAATGATCGCGTGGTATTACAATACATTTTCAATATTCAAAGCCAGCTGTTTTCCTTTTCTTTTACTTATTCATTTAAAGTAAAAGATTATGCCCAAGATATTTTTTTACGATTATTTTTAATCTACGAAATAGTACACTCTTTTAATCCCTTTTTGAGAGTATTAAACATTTAAGCCTTTTTGGTAATTTGAATTGGCATACAAGTCTGGGTGTCACATTAACTTGCAATTTATTATAATTTTTATGATGTAGCGTGCTGGTACAAATACATACATATAATAAATTGTTCGGATATCTAATATATTGATATCACAGAATTCCTTTATTTTTCTTAAATCTCAAAGGGGACACATCAAATCAAAAATTATAAGTAAAGTTTACATAATATTAAATATTAGACTGTGTCTAAGTTTAACAAATATATCAGTTTGTCTACGAATATATGATAATTATAAATTCACTTTTCACATATTTGCAAGTTCCTATAATTGTACCAATACTCTAATAATATCACAAACTAAAATAAAAAACAAAAACAAATAGGTACTGAATGACAATTTAAAAACTAACCTACAACAATTCCAAACTCTGAACTTCAACATAGATACGATAAACATAACCAAAAAATGCGAAAGCTGATACGAATGACAATTACGCAAGCTCTGAATTTATCAGAATTTCAAATACTAGCTCACCATCCAGAACTGTAAAAACTGTTCTGAACGGTTCTTGAATTACGAGTTCTGAAGGACCGAACAATAAACTAATAATTTTCAGAATTTGTAGTTCCAGAACTGCATGGTCCAAACAGGCTGTTTTTCAAATGCCATGCGCACTATTTCTAGAGCCGTTCAGAACTGGAGGTCTGAGCAAACCTTGTAATGCTGTACGTGCATGTTTTAATAGTAACAATACAATAGTAGTAATTAACCAGCAAAATTTCAAGCAATAAAACGTTTAGCAAAACATCTTACAGTAGCAGTACAATAATAACAATTGTGATGCTTATTGTAATAGTACAAGGTGGTCTATGGTAACGGGAGATTTTGAAAACGTTATTATTTTGAAACTGCATAGGTTGCTATAGATTTACGTGTCAAATGATTTGACATTTTATGCCATTCAGTAATCTTGGAACTGTAGTCCGGTGGGCAACGTTCTTTTGTAATCAAAGCGTATTGCAAAAATAATGACTCTTTGGTCGCAATACAGCCGAAATTTCGGATTAATTTCAATATTCTTCGTCACGGGAAAGTTCCATCTGGTCACGCCATAAAAAGTGCGTTCGTAACTTTGAGGAACGTGAATCAGCTAACAGTGTCAGACGCACGGGTCCAAACAGAAGTGTCAGAACTTCGGATAACATTGATCGAGTTAGAGCAGCTATACAGCGCAGGACAACTAGAATTTTACACAAGGATCTCAATTCCATCCTTATAAGATCCAGATTGTTCAAGCACTTAAAGCAACAGATACGCTTCGTCGCCTGCATTTCGCTGAAAACATGTTTCAACAAGATATTGATGTTCTTAATTTATGGATGTCTGATGAAGTGCATTTCAAGTTATCAGGCTATACCAATAAGCAAAACAGCCGTTATTGGTCTTTGGAAAATCCAAATGAACTTCACCAACAACCATTACACAGTCCGAAGGAAACGCTATGGTGTGCAATGTCTTCTACACTAATTATTGGTCTCTACTTTTTTGAGGCTTAGAATGAAAATGCTGTAACAATCAATTTTTCACACCATGCTGACATGATAAAACCAGTTTCTAACACAGCAATTGAACGTTCTTCCACAAAACAACCAGGATACATGATTTCAGCAAAACGGTGCTACTGTACATACCGCAAGGGTTTCCAGATCGCGTTATTTCTAAACACGAGGAGATTGAGTGGCCTCCAAGATCGCCAGACCTAACGGCGTGCGATTACTTTTTGTGAGGCTGTCTCAAAAGCAAGGTTTTTATTGATGAACCGATATTGATATTCCGAAGCTGAAAAGAAAAATTATTTAAGAAATTGACTATTATTAGGTATATTGCGGCATGTTATGCGGAATTTCAACATCCGACTTCAGAAATTTATAGAAAAAAGAGAAGGCCATTTTCCCGCCATAATTTTTCAGAAATAAAAGTGGCCAATATTTGTAGTTAAAGCTCTCAAAATCTCCCGCTACCACGGACCACCTTGTATATTAGAGAACGTATTTTATAAGGCAGGTTTTATTAAAACTATATTTATTCATTACAAACGAATATGTCTTATTATATTACAAATTTGATATGCACACGTTTTTTGACGTCTTTTTGTTGTAATATTATTTTGGGGTTCACCCTGTTATTCTAAGTATTTGTTACTCACAAAATAATAATTCGTTGTAAAGCAAATATTAAATCACACAAAAAAAAATAGAAAAACAGCATTCCATTTGCAACTTCTATTAAAGGATCGACAATATTTGTTATTGGTTTACTATATTTGCCATTTAGCCTCTCAATTAAGATGTCATTTTTAGATTAGTTTTATCTGTTTCCTTAAGGGTCCCATATAGTGGATATGTGAATAGTTGAAAAATAGGAGATTTTTGTTGCAAGATATTTTTGTTGATTTTAAATTTGGAGAAAACCTTTCAACGCCAACTTATGAAGAATTTAGTAATCTACCCCGCTGAATAATCAAATTTAGAAAAAAAATGATCTCATTAAAGAAAATTAATTAATATGTCAAAATATTAAAAACAAGTTTTCTCAAAAATCCTTTGTAGCAGATTTGTTTGCTTTAGTTCACGTTATAAATTGAATAAAAACTACCCCGCTCTGCACTTATTTTTCGTTCAACTATTCTTTACTTTGTTTTAAATGAATATAAAATAAATTAAAATTAGGCAAACCACATTACAATGAATTGTTATTCTGGTAAAAATATTTCCCGCGGTTACAAATGTATAAATATTTGGTCATAAATGAATTTTTATTCGCTTAGATATTGAGTTATTATTTCAAATATTTATTATATATTCCCTATGTATAATAAGTACTCGGACATCCTTGGCTTATTAAATTATGTGCTATGCAACCAATATTACATTTTCGATTCACTAGCGAGGACCCTTAATAACTGCAAATAATTTTGTTTTTGACGTATAACAATCGATCCCTCTAACTGGTCTTGAGGCCCTTATATATTAGTGTACTGAATATATTTACAATATTTAGTCGTTGTTACATTCGCCACGTTTCGTTTATTTTAGCAATGAACTTCCTCATAGCTAAAAGGTTTTAAAAAATACATGATCATAGTTAATCAGCAATTAATTTTTTTGTTTCTTACCTCTTTAACTATTATACTAGTAAATAGATGAATGTTAGTATTTTTACAAAATTATTTGCTGTATTAATATTTAACATGCGGGTTAATACCGGGTTACCCAAATTTAACCGCCATGGCCAAAGTGGGGCATAAGGAAAAAAAGAGTTAAATTTTGTGCTAAGTTAGATTAAAATGTTCACTATATACTTAATAAAAAAATCTGCCAGATGTTTAAAATGTGTCAGTGGCAGCCAAAAAAACAAAACCATAACAAAAATTTCCATTTTTGGAATGGACTTTTCTTCCATTATATAATGCATATATTTTTTGAAAGATGTTTATCTAAATTAAAATATAGCTTAATATTCCTTAAATTTGAAGTTAAGTTTAAAGCATTTAAATTCCCTGCTCTAATCGACACTGTGAAGTTTGAAAGAAGTTATTTATGGCAGTTTATTAACAAACATTCTCGACAAAATGGTCAAGATCTTTGGGAGAGATATTGGCACCCCCCACTACTACTCCAGCGAGCTACACTCTAGAAGCCCAGCAAATGTTTTGATATTTTTAATTCCGGGAAAGAATTCAAAAAATATTAGGTATTTAATGATATTAAATTAGTATTATGGATGTGTGTCTGAGTAGGTAATGTTAATCAACTTTTTGGTTCCTGGAGGTGATATAATTTTAATTTGATTGAGGTAAGTGCCAATATATGAAGTGTACCTATTGATGCAGTCATTCAGGTAATATTAAAATGTTCATTTTATAAATAAGGGTTATTTTACCGGTGGCGGTAAAACTTGGGTTGCGATCGAAGGTTGGCTTGTCTTCTAGGGCGTGGCTCGTTGAAGTAGTAGTGGGCGGGGGGTGTCGGTATCTCCCCCAAAGATCTTGACTATTCTGTGTCGATTAGTGCAGGCACGTTGTAAATTATAAATGGAATTTACATGCTTTCCACTAAAATTCAAATTTAAGAAAAACTAAGCTAAATTTTTGATTTTAATTTAGATGAATATGTTTCAAAAATATGTGCATTATAATAATGAAAGAAAAGTCGATTCCAAAAATGAAAATTTTTGTTAATATTTTGTAGATTGCAATCCAACTTTACATCCTTTTTTCTTTATAAATAAGCTCCAGGCAGAATAGAATTCTGTTAAATACAAATTGGCATACATGTGACCAAAACATATATGATACAAACTTTTATCTACATAAAAAGGGAAGGAAGTTATTTTTTTCATTTTGTAGACGAAAATCAAAAAGGAAAAGAGAAAGCCAGCCTTCGCTTAAAGAAGATAGCGTTTACATGTTAGGTGAAAAATATTCTGTTGGAACAACTGTTTATTTAACACCTGAAACATTTAATTTCAAAACGGAACCCTTCTTTGATTGTGTAAAGGTGAGCTATTAAGTATAATGTTTATTTAACTTTTTATTGATTTGTTCTTATAATCTACTACGGTAAAATATAAATTGAAGTGAAATCTTTGTTTTCACAACCAAATTGCAACATTTATGTATACTATTTATAAACAAATTACTTAGGAATGTATTTTCTTGTAGAATGAGAACATAGACACGGATTTATACCCAGAGTATTACCGCAAAACATCAGACTGCGTGAAGGGATCTAATAACGATACCGCAGAGCCTTTTTGTATTGGTCTTATCGAAGAAATTAAAGAGAATCAACTGAAAGAAATCAAAATTAAAGTTAGAAAATTCTATCGACCTGAAAACACACATAAAGGTGTTTTCTTAGCGTATCAACAAGATCTAAATCTTCTATATTGGAGTGAGGAAGGTAATAATAGTTTTAAAATAATAGTATTCCTTATTTACTACTCGCTCCGTCCGAAAATATGGTATACATTTGAAATTTTGTTGAAAATTAATGAGACATTAGTAACGAACTATAATTAAATATACTTATTTGGCAGTTCTTATGCTAGGTAAACAACTATAATACATAGTTGGCTGATGTCCGATTTGGTTTGTGTCAAAAACGTCAATAGAGTTAAAACGTCATTTCATGAAAAATTATTTTACACATGCCCTATTCACAAAATGGCAGATATTGTTATAAATAATGAAGTAAGCTTATTGAAAAGGAATTCCAAGTTCAAGCAATTAACCGGTGAGTAACGTCATGGTCTATTGCAAAAATTGTTGCAGCTGAAAGAAGGGCAGAAGCTGAAGCACGGCAGTATAAATAAAGTTGCAACTGAATTTGGGGTAACCCGTTTATCCGCGTCTAGAATTTGGAAAATGGCTCAAAAACAGTACACTGATGGTAAAATTTGTGCTAATGTTACATCAAACAAGAAATGTAAATGTGGACGGAAAATAATTGTAAATGTATACCATAAATCCGGACAAAAATAAATTATAAAATATATACCATATTTTCGGACGGAGGGAGTATTTCATATTGTGCAAATATCGGTATCGTTACATTTTTTGTATATATATGAAAAGTAAAACTAAAAAATCTTAAAATCTATATATACAACCACAGACAGCCGCAATAACTATTAATTAAAATACTCTACAATAAAATAACATAAACAATAGGAAATAGTAAGCCTTTACCAAGTAATAGTACTTGGTTGAAAATACTACACTTCATAAAAGTCTTCGAAATCGAAACAATACATCTTTCACTCTAACTTTGAAACATGCAAAACGGAAAAATATTATATTCACAAAAGACATGTACTTAAATTTCACCTTTTGACATTTATCATGTTTTCCTTTTGACGTTTATTATAATTGTCATCTAAACAGTATAAATGTGTCAACAATGTTTGCCTACTAGACAAAATAGCCAGGTATAGTTGGGTCGCTCTCGCAACCAACATGCGCCACTAAATTAAAATGGCATCAAATTTGAGATGTTGCAAAATTTTAACCTCTCCAGTACTATAACTTACAAAAACCATTGCAGAAGTATCATTAATAATAATAATATTCATACACATTTTGACATTTGTCATAATTATCATTTGACGTTTGTTATAATTGTCATCTAAATATTTTAAATTTGTCAACAATGCTTGCCGCCTAAACAGCATAGCCAAATATTCTATAAAATATAGGTGCAGAAAAAATAATATGTTTTTATAATATTTAATTTGTAATTTTACTATGGGAAGGTATATATCCTGAAATATTAATTAATTACCTACTTCAATTTTATTATATTGAAATTGTTCCGGCCGATCAAAATTTGTAGTGGTATTGAATCGTCGTCTTTAGTTCGTACTTTGGCCATGTCGGTTTCCAAAACGACTAGACTATATGAAAAAAATAAGTATAGAAAAATAATATCTAATACATGTCCTTTATGATATTTAATTTGGTCAGTGTTCATGTTGTAGTGGAAACTATATATCCTAAAATATTAATTAATTAGTTAAATTTTATTGTTCTGAAATTCTTCCGATCTATGGGAATATGTAGTGGCATTGAATCCTTGTTAGTTCATACTTTGGCCGTGTCGCCAAAACTATTCAACTATACTATCTGCATATGATAAAAAAATTAATGAAAAATTATTTAAGTATATTATACCTTGTCTCAGAATAAGAAGGAGTGATTCAAATATCGCGCCAAAATGGCGTATATTTTTAAGGTATTTCATTGGTTCTTGCGTAGGCAAGTTTAACATGGGAAAATAAGTTTGACAAAACGTCATTTTATGTTTATAGTCCAGCCATAACCTAGTCTCTTACAATTTTACTTCGGTTTATTGTGTTATTAAATAAAATCGACGGCTTAAAACCTAAGGAACAAGTGATCAGGCATTTGAAACTTTGAATTTGATGAATCTGTCAAAAATACTGTACGTCAGTGCAAAAGTAAACATTCAACAATTAATATCATTGCAAAAATAACTATAGATGAGTTCATACCATAAATGAACTGGACAACTCACACATATTCTAGAATTGATTCATTAATATCAAGTAAGTGTTAATTAAATACTAATTACATTACCGCATGTTCATATACATGTTATATTTCAGATATGTCAAACGTAAAGAATCCTGTACTAATAGAAAAAGGTGAAAATATCTGGTGGAGAATATGTGAAAAAGTTTGTATTGCCACAAGTATAATGAGTGCACGACAAGCTTTGTTGAAAACCTGTAGGATTAAATAGCCATACCGATAAAGATAGGCAATTAAGAATACTTCATATAGGATCTGAATTAATACATAAGATGAAGTTGCTTCAAAAAATCTCCTTTCAGAATATCACTTATATGAGAACTTTTGACAGAAGCAATTACAAATGTTACAATAAGTATTTGGAAAAATTGTGCCGACCATGTAAATTTTTAATCTTTTTAACATGATGTGAACACTAAATTATTGTTAATTTCCAATATATAGTAGAAATAAATATTTATTATACTTTATATATTTTCATAATAAATAAATTTTAATAGGGAATAATAATTATTAGTAATGTGTAGGTATATGTAATTATCTTTGCAGTTCGTGTAAACAACTTCAGCCGATGTAAATTTTTCTATTTATTACTGTTGTAAGATTCACATTTCCAAGACTAGTTGCTTGAATTTACCTCCTCAAGGTTTGTAGCAGTAATACGAATGATTTATCTGTAAGTTCTTTATTGATATTTAAAATAGAAACTAATAAACAAAACCTTTTCTGCAAGTTCTTAAGGACATTTTGATAAAAGATAAAAGGTTTGATTCATTCTTGCTCTCTGATACAAATATTTAATAATAAATAGACTTGATTCACAATTTTCATGTTGATATAGCACATTCACTAAAATGTGCAGTAATATATTTATAACGGCAATCCGCCTCAAAATGCTCAGAACAAAGTTTATTTGTAAATTGGGCCTATATCTTTATCCATAGATTCTTCTAATTTTTCTTGCGAAACTAGAATGAACAGATTTGAATGTTAACAGATTTTTATTCATCAAATTGTAGATATATTACTGTGTTTATAACTTTACTCTCCTGTTTCCAATTTCCGTGCACTCGTATAATCTATTGCTGCTTCGACTGATAGAATGAAAAGCGGCACGGCACATTTTAACGAAAGTAGTAAATGAAACACAAAACAGCTAAATCCTTAATTAGAATTGATACAGTTCTTCTAACCTCAATTGTCATAATGTCATATCAAATTGTCTACTAAATTTTAAGCTATGTGTTTCATGTTTTGGCGGGATATTTGAATCACTCCTTATTCTGAGACAGGGTATAGTAGTAATATTCGTTCCTGAATAAAACTTTAGTGATCTCACAGCCTACAGCCATAATATCAAGGAGAACAATACATATGTTTATATTTTACTGTCAGTGGCTAATATCTACAATTGAAATCATCCCTACTAATCATAACAACTGTATTTTTCTTTTGTTTAAAATATCAGTAGGGCGTTATTTATTTGATAATCCTTTACAATTTATTTCAAATACTCGTACTACGAAAATCATATTGCCTTCAGCGTGAGTTGTAATCCATCTCTGTTAGACACTATTCAGTACAATTAACTTCATTACTTTTCCAACATTACCATTTTTTAATAGAACGCATAAATATTGTTGTTCAGGACGATAAATAATATTGTATAAGAAAGACAATTGTTTTATATATTTATGTGTAATACGTTAATTTCAAATATTGTTAACTGACACTGTATATGTATATGTATTCTAAAACTACAAGTTTAGTCAGAAAAAACCCAGATTTCTCGTCTATTGTGAAGAAATGTATGCAAACATTTGTTATTGCCAATCATTATAAAGATACAATAGTTGTGTCCCTTTCGACGCGACCGTCATAAAATCATTAGAGCCCGTCTATAACCATTATTTTATTACTTGGTATTTACGTTTCACTCGAATATAAATCAACAATTCACATTTTAAGCAAGTTCTACACAAACATCCACACGAAGCAGTTGTGTTAGTTTTCCAACAATTTACATTTTAAGTGTTAGATAAAATTAAAGATAGTGACATATTATCAGTGTTTTATTTAATATTTAAACAATAAGCATTTATATTTCTTCAAAAAAGGAGGAATCAACAATTGTGTACTACATTGTTAGTTGGCAATTGAAAATTTTTTTCTGCAATCGCCGTTTGCGGCGCTGATAAGTTCTGGAAAGAACGGAAATAAAATCATATTTTTATTTTAAGTAACAAAATTTTATTTAAAGTAAAACAAACAAAAATAACTTTTATTCTCTAATAAATAAATACATATATAAATACAATAATCTTGAATCTTTGCTTTTTAAAAACATTTGAGAGTGTATTTTCTTTCATTTAGAGTATGTATACCTTAAAGATCCTTATAACTGAACATCTCTCTTGACAGTATATACTCAGAAAAAAATCCGCATAGCTTTGTCTGTTAACGAAAACTTTTTCTCAGATTGTTTTGTGCGTATCTCTTTCTTCTTTTTCTAAGCATTCTACTTCATTTCTTGAATTAAAATTTTGGTACAGTTCTTCATTTGTTATCTCTCCTTCATCTTGGTTTAAAACTTCTTCCATATTGTTTACGTCCATTCCTTCAATTTGTGCATAATTTACTATGTTCATTATCAGTACTGTCAGTATCATGACTCATCCTTCAAATCCCGTATAAACAACTTGATTTTTTCTTTTTGTTCTTACCAAAATAATATATTAATATTTTTCATTTTCCGAGGAAATATCTATTTTCTTGACTTAAAGCAAATAATTTTTCTGCCTATATTATCTACGTATATCGTCTGTATATCATTATCAACTAAATATAAGTAGTAAGTACATATATGGCAAGTAATCAAAATACAATTCTACCAGTCGCTCTTTGTAAGAGCATTTAAAAATTCCAATTTGTTTTTGATTAAATGTACGAAATATTCAAAAATGCATTAACTATATCTGCGATAACTTGTAAGTAGTATAAATTGGCGTATTAAATGGATATGTATTTTTTAAGAAACCTGATAAATAAACATACGTTTGACACTATAGTAGGATTACCGAACAGATGCAGTAGCAACATTGCATTGACGTAATAGCTTAAAAAGGCAAATTCACAACGCTTAACGCATAACCTTAACCATAAATATTTTGACATTAGACATTATAAACAAATATGTAGTTCTAACCCCACATTTCGATGCAAGTATTCTACATTCTCCTATATAAATGTAATTATAATAGACGAAAATTATTGCAATATAGGTACGTAATATAAGCTCTATTTAAGCAACTAGTTACTAATAATTTTGATTACTTTAGATTATTTTACGTATAATCGAAAGGAAAATGAAAAGAAAATAAAATACAAGAGCCGTCCTCTCTAGGTTTAATGATAATTTGTTTGACGTTTGGAATAGTACATTATAATAAAGAACTTTGTTTAATATTCTGTATATAGTGGCATTTGTATAACAATTTATTAAAAGCAAGCTTAAGGTAGCTAAAGTGGTGAAATCAAAGAATAATTTTCTTCTAAATAAATGCACATTTAATGAATATATAGTAATTTAATTTTAATTTTTTTCCAATTCGCTTGTAAATGGGAGAAATGGGAAGAAATAAAGAAAACGACAGGTTCGGAAATTTTTAATGCAATATATACACTATTAGGAGAAAATATATTTTAAGTTTCTATGATTACTTACATGATACAAAGAAAATGTGTTTATTCATTTATCAATAGATGAATTTACATATGAAAAATAAAGTATAAGAAAGCAGTGATTTACAAAAAGAGCATATTAAATAAAACAGCATCAAATTAGTCTCACTAATAATTAGTCGTCACTTGAAGATGATGTAGTGGAATCATCACCTGTTATGATTAATGAGTCTTCTTGACAATCCATTAAATTATCAAGCTCCCACATTTTGTTTTCCACATTAACCACATGTTTAATTGCGTTGTTCCAATTTTCACATGAAATATTGAAATGTTGAAATAATTCCTTTACATCTTCTAGTTTGAATGATTCATTGTGTCTAGCAACATACCCCTTTACTTGTGCCCATATCAACTCTATCGGATTTAATTCACAATGGTATGGAGGTAGCCACAATACCTTTCTATTTGATGCTTCAATTATCTCATCTACAGCATATTTCGCAAGGCCGGTCACATTATCCTTAACTAATGCTAATAATTCTGCCTTCACCATGTCATCTTTATATGATATGTTTTGACTGACAAGCCATTGTTGAATTTCAGCTTTGCGGTTGTTTGCTGTAGGTGGTTTATTTATTTTGCGACTGTGATATGGTGCGTTATCCAAAACAATCACTGCATTTTCTTTCAAATTGGGCAGAATATGTTGAAGCCACTCTTCAAATCTCTCCGCATTCATGTCTTCGTGGTAATCACCTGTCTTTTTAGATTCAAAAAGTAGCAAGCCATCCTCTTCAGATCCCTCGTCAGAACCTATGTGTAATATAATTAACCTTTTCCCCTTTCCGGAAGGATTTTTAATGCCTGGGGACAAACCATCTATAAATGCTTGTCTCGCAGTTAGCACTGGTGTGTCTGCCCACACTTTCTTTACTGTGTGCCCAGCGTTCACCCATGTTTCGTCTAAGTAATATATCGGTGTTCCATCTTCACGATATTTTCTTATTTTACGTAAGTATTGTCTCCTCCAAGTAATAATATCATTTTTTTCTTTTAGAATACTATTACGATTCCTCTTCTGATAACTACAAATGCAAAACTGTTTATAAAAAGAAACACTCATACTTTACTGAAAGTTCAGTTCTCTTATTAATTTTTTGAGAGTTGAAATTTTAAAGTTTGGTAAATCGTCTCTTTCATTTATCACCATAAGAATTTTCTGTATAGTTGGAGGTTCGTTTTTTAAAAAAAAAGGAATGAATAATTCCTCGAATGCTATTCCGCATTTCATCATCAACGTTGTCCAGTATGGCCTTTTTCCTATGGTATTTCTTTGGTGATTGAAATTTATGCTCAGCACTATATTCTTGCAAAACCTTGTAAACACTACGTTCTGATATTCCTGAATATAAATCACCAAAATGAGACTTTATTATTCAAAAAATTATAATATTTTCGAAGTACCTGGCTGTTCTTGTAAGGTTTTGTATACCGGGCTCTTTTTTTATCATTACACATAGCATTTTCCCTATGTGTAATGATAAAAAAAAAATTGTCAATGCATTAGCGATATAGTCACTGTATAGTAGACAACCAGTCATACACCAATGAAGAATTTTCGTATAGACTACCTTAATTTTTAAATCAGGTTGCCATGACGGGAAAAACATTTTTTATGTCTAATATTTCTGAATTTTTATTCAAACATAAGTCATAAATTAAATACATTTTATTAAAAAATAGATAATTTATTTATAAATCATGGATAAATACAACAGAAATGAAAAGGTGGCAATAGTAATGTGGTACCAGAAAAATAATAGTTTAAGGCAAGTTAGAGACATGTTTTCCGTCAATTATCCAGACAGGCCTATACCTTGTGCAAAAACAATTCTGAACTTTTTTAAAAAATTTTAAGAAGATGGTTGTGTTCTAAATTCTCACAAAAAAAGAAATAGAACCAATCATGTTCGAACAGAAGACATGAAATTAAATATCCTGTGTTACGTAGAGGAACGGTCTGTAGGATCGCTTTTAGATGTAGCTAAACATTTTGGAGTATCGTACAGTTCGGTATACAAAACTCTGAAAGAATTTAAATATAGGCCATACAAAATATCAAATCATCAAGAGCTTTTCGAAGAGGATAAGATAAAACGAACTGAGTTTTGTGAAATAATGTTTAACATGTTAAATGAAAACCAAGAAATTTAAAATAAAATAATTTTTACTGATGAGTTTGTACCCTACATTTATCCATGAAAAATTATTAAATTTCCTATCCATTAATCCATTAGGTACTGGTCCCGTACAAATCCTCACGCTCAAAACCTGACCCGAACACAGTACCCTCAAAAAGTTAATGTCTGGATTGGAATAATAAGCGATAGACTTATTGGCCCATTTTTTATTGACGGTAACCTCACTGCAGTGAAATATTTGAATTTGTTGAGAGACCATATCATTCCATCAATTGAGATGATGAATGTTGATGAACCCTGGTTCCAAATGGATGGGGCCCCGCCACATTCTACTAACGCTATCAGGAATTTTTTAAATAACTTATTTCAAAGACGGTGGATTGGTAGATTTGGTCCCATACTATGGCCTCCAAGATCAGCTGATTTATCTCCAAATGACTATTTTCTTTGGGGTTACCTAAAAAGTAAAATTTACAACAATGTACGAATACGCAACTTGAATGAACTAAAAGAGCGTATACGTACTGCATGTAATGGAATAAGGCCAGAATTTATTAGAAATGCTTTCAAGATCGCCTTGCTTATTGCCTTGAAAGACAAGGTGGACATTTCGAGAACTTGTTATGATATTAGACTTCACATTTAAGTTCGTTTAATTGTTATAATAAACTAATTATTTTGTTCCAAGTGATATTCTGCATTTTCTTTATTAAAAACATAACCTAATTCTTCTAAGCTTTATTTTGCTTTGTATCGCCCAGTGTTACCGGTACAAGTATTATTGCCAAATCAAATACTTTCGCGCTAAATTTTAACAGTTTCGTAATAAATGTAAAAGGTTTTATGTACGCTGCAAAGTTTAATTTTTCCGTACAAATAATTTATGGTAGAAGTAAGAGAAACGGATCTCCAGAATATTATTTTATTTGTATCAACGTTACGCGGCCAGTGGGAAATGGCGGGAAATCCTTAATGTAGCAATTATGATGTTGACGACGTGATATATTTCGAATTTTAAAATTGTAAGAAAAATTGTACAAAATTAGTTATGTACGATATAATTGTTAAAAGTGCTATTCTATTTTGCGAGTAAGATTTGCGACACGAGGGTGATTAGGAACTGGAGCAATTTAAAATAAGCAAAATAAAATAATATTTTAACACGTGTATCGTACAGTGTTTCAGCTACAAACTCAATTTTTATTTTAAAATTTTAATAAAAAGTTTAACGAAAATTGACTGATAAAAATCTTATGACAGCTCACTGTTCCTGCTTGTCAAAATACGAGTGTATAACTGGTTGTCTACTATACAGTGACAATTTTTTTTTTATCATTACACAAGGAAAATGCTATGTGTAATGATAAAAAGAGAGCCCGGTATATTCAAAAACCTCTCCTTGTCCTAGAAGAAAGTATGAAATTAGCTAGAATTCGAAATCTAATGCTATATAGATGTCGCTAAATGTACGGATTACACTAAAATTAAAATTTAGTTCGTTGCCATGGGGACGTAGCAAGATCGAAAGTCGAAAGTAAAGCAAACAATTTATTCACTGAATTGTAGAACGAACTGGATCGCACATGTAAGGATATGTAAAGTAAGAGGGAGGAGTACGCAAGTCGTCTTCCGTCTTACACATTATTGTAAATGGATATAAAGCACAGGTATGCGCTGAAAGGGTAATATAAGTGTGTAAATTGTATTTATTCGGTCAGAAGAGAGATTTAAAATATATAAAAAATGTGATCCAATAATGTAAATTTCTTTAAGACTATAATATATTTAAAAAATGTTTTTTTCTGATTTACACATATGCATATAATTTTATTATTACCATGTACTTTCATTTTTTTAGTTTATAGTATTTTCTTGCTGTACTTTCTTCATCTAAAAAAATAAATTGTGCTAATTTTGAAATAAAGATTTAAATAAAATTATACGAATGAGCCTTTTAAATTATACGAAATTGTTTCAAATAGTTTTATTTCATAGAAAAAGAAGCCATATTTTAAGAATTTTTATATAAAAATTATTCAAAATCCTATTGTAAGTATATTTCTTTTCTCTTAATAAATCTCTATAGAATGCATACTTTCCGGAGTATTTGAAAGCAAATGCACCTCGCTAAGAGTAAAAGTGTTACTTCCGGTCCGAATTTTGAAATTCCATTTATACAAAAACTATTCCAAATCCAGCTCTAAATACTTTTGTACTCTTGATAAATATATATAGGAAGCATAATTTACGACATATTTGCAAAAAGTCACTATTCGATAAGATTTATATACTATATACAGGGTGTCCCAGAAATAAAAAGACGGAGTAGCAGAAATCGGAAGCTAGATTGTGTAAAAACGTACCCTCAAAATATCAAGTCCTTATTCGTGCGCAGACGGCAGAAAAAAAAAAATAAAGAATTCAATTGGCCTTACACCGACTCTGGTCGACTTGCGGTATAGAATTGCACAAGTGCATGCATTGGCGGCTGGTCCGTAATAAAATCGCGCGGCACACGACAAAAACGTATGTATTTTTGTAAATAACATCCATTGTCAAACAGGACAATGAACGATGTTATTTAAAAAAATACATAAGTTTTTGTTGTGTGGCCCGCGATTTTATTACCGACCAGCCGCCAATGCATGCATGTGCAAGGGCGATAGATACATAGATGTTCAGTGTGTTATTAGCCGCCGATGTGAGTTGACACATAGTTATCGACATGGCTTTTACGACGCAAGAATTATGGGATATGGTGTATCTCTACGGTGAAGTAGGTGGAAATGGAAGAGCTGTTGAACGTTTATACGCCGAACGTTTTCCTAATCGCAGGCGTCCGTCGTATCAAGTGATTATGGACACGGTGTTTAGGTTACGCGAACAAGGCACACTACTCCCACGCTACGAAGGCAGGGGTCGTGAAAGAACACGGAGAGTTTTACATGCGGAAGAGCATCTCCTGGATGTGGTAGATAGGGATCCAGGTATAAGCACGCGATCTGCAGCAAGACAAGTCGGAGTGTCCCGATCGACAATTCATCGACTCCTCCGCGAGAACTTGCTGTACCCATACCACCTGCAACGGGTTCAAGCTCTAGCACAACAGGACCGTCGCACGTGTTAGATTCTGTACCTGGTTTCGACGAAAACAAGCTAGAGATGTGGACTTTTGTGCCAGCATACTATTCACGGATGAATGTTGTTTCACCCGAAATGGTGTGTTAAATTTTCATAACGCACATTATTGGAGCGATGCAAACCCGCATGTAATACAGCAGGGTCATTTCCAACACCGCTTCTCAATAAATGTTTGGGCAGGAATTGTCGGTGATAGTCTGCTTGGACCGCACATACTACCTGCACGACTGACCGGAGAGAGTTATTTAGAGTTTTTGCAGAATACGTTGCCGGAATATCTCGACGATGTGTCTCTGCAACTTAGAAGACAACTCCGGTTCATGCACGATGGCGCGCCTCCACACATTTCGTTGGCAGTGCGCAATTACCTCAATGTTTCATATCCTCGATGGATTGGACGTGGAGGACATACACCATGGCCGGCCCGCAGTCCGGATTTAAATCCATTAGATTTTTTTTATGGGGGTATATGAAAACATTGGTGTATGATGGGGATGAGATTGCCACAGAAGATCTTCGGCAACGTATTTTTACAGCTGCAAGGCGTATACGTGGGGAACCAGGTACCTTCCAACGAGTGCGTGGAAATCTTCTCCGACGGATTGACGCCTGTCTTCGTGCGCACGGCGGACACATAGAGCACCTTCTATAAATATCCACCTGCTTCACTTACACAATCGGTTCTTTTCATGACCACCATATTACTTGTGTTAAAAAAAGGAGGAGGAATAGATACTTCATAATAAATATCACACCATTAATTGCTTTAATTTTACACCTGCTAGAAAAAACTAATTACATTCTTGATATTTACTGTAATAAAGGCTAGAAAGATACGATTTATTGAATATTCTAAAATAATAATAATCAGCTGTTTCCGACTACAAACACATTAAAGGGCAACAACCTTCCTATTTTAAAAATGAAAACAATCTTTTATTGTCTGCAATAAAGTGAGTCAGTCGCCCATCTGCGTCAACAATCGAATACATAGCTGCGTTATTTAGACGCATCCGGCAAAAAATATGTTTTATTATCAATGAGTATGATTTAACATTTTTTTCCCGTTTTATACAAATAAAAGCGTATTTTTCTTTGAATGCGTGTTCGTTTCTATTTACAAATGAGCTTTCTTACGTGTGCAAGGTCCGTAATGTAATTTTTTTATTTAAAAAAATAACAGATAATTAAATTTTTAATTTCTTCGTTATTGCGGCCTGTTTCTGTTCGGACTTTACATACCTGCTACTCCGTCTTTTTATTTCTGGGACAGCCTGTATATATATTTATATACTCGTAAATACAAAATCTGGAATTGATAGCTATAGCGGTTTGACCGCTATCGTGGTTACACAGAGAGAGAGACGTTTTAAAAAACCGCTTTTTTGGTATCAGGGGACTTCAAAACGTGGAAAAATCTCGAGGTCGAAAATCTTCATCACAATACATCCTTATACTACGTATAAGAAAGTAATAAAATATATACTGGAGACGCGTTATATTCAATTGCACGTCACTTATGACGTTTAGAAGCTGTCATACCTGTATTAAAGAAACTAAAAAAGTTACTTTGTTAAATTATAATTGAGGGCATTTATTTCAATAGCTTAAATACAAAATTAATTAATTGATAATATACGCATTCATGGCAAAAAACACATAATTTTTCACAAACTTTTCTATAATCATCTGTTAAATTTAATGTGAATAGCGTAAGTATTGGTTATTTTAAATTTTATTATGGATAAGTTATGAAAAATTTAAGGTTTTTCGACAATCTAAATCAATATAATAAAAAGTTGAGGAAGTCTTAGAGCATTTCAATTACTAAATATATCATGTTATAAGTATTGTATTGTGAATAATTTTTACTTTCTTATACGTAGTATAAGGAAGTATTGTGATGACGAACATTTTAGACCTCGAGATTTTTGGAGAGTCCACGTTTTGAAGTCCCCTGATACCAAAAAAGTGTTTTTAAAAAATGTCTCTCTGTGTGTGTGTCTGTTTGTCTGTCTGTGACCACGATAGCGGTCAAACCGCTGTAGATATCTATTCCAAATTTTGTATTTACGTGATAATCTCCTTCTTGAGATCTGATTAGTTTTCAGTAAAATCGGTAGACCAGAAGTAATAGTTTACTTCGGTGAAGAAATCGAATTTTGCAAATATTTCGTCAATTACTAAGTTTAAACAAATTTATAAAAGAATTCAAATGTACTCAAAATTAAATTTGAGACAAATTGTCTTAAAAAAGTTTTTCGAAATTCCAACCGGATGTAGGTCTATTACTCTTATCGAAAATCAGTTTTTTGCGAATATCTCGCAAGTCATGCTTTCTAGGCAGGTGCACTACGAGTAGGAAAGTATTTAAATGATAATTTTGAATATCTTTTGTTTAAAAAAAATTCATAATTCGGACCGGAAGTACCACTTTTACTCTTACCGAGTAGCGAATTTTTGCAAATATGTCGTAAATTATGCATTCTATATTTATTTATTAAGAGTACAAAAGTATTTAGAGTTGCATTTGCAATATTTTTTGTATACATGAAATTTCAAAATTCGGACAGGAAGTAGCACTTTTACTCTTAGCGAGTAGCACTTTTTTTCGAATATCTTGCCAAGTATGCATTCTATAGCGATTTATTAAGAGAATGAAAGTACTTAGAATAGGATTTTGAATAATTTTTGTATAAAAAAATTCTTAAAATTGTATAGTTTGAAACGCTCATACGTATAAGAAAGTCGTGTGGTGGCCACACCTCATTTTTTTCTTTGGTTATATCAAATGTCACTGACAGAAATAAAAAGAGATCCGGCAACATATACAAGACAAGTCGTCATAGATCTAGTATGACGTGCAATTGTACCTAACGCGTTTCCTCTATACCTACCTATTCTTTACCTCATAAACATATTTTTGCGTAAAAAGTGGTTTTTAAAAAATGTTTCTCTCTCTGTGTGTGTGTGTGCGTGTGAGTGTGTGACCACGATAGCGGTCAAACCGCTATAGCTTTCAATTTCAAATTTTGTATTGACGAGTATAATCTCCCTCTTGAGATCTGATTAGATTTTCTGTAAAAACAGCAGACTGGAAGTAGTAGTTTCCTTCAGTGAAAAAATCGAATTTTGCCAATATTTCGTCAACTACTAAGTTTAAACAAATTTATAAAGAATTCATATGTACTCAAAATTAAATTTGAGAAGAATTTTGTTATGAAAGTTTTTCGAAATTCCTACCGGAAGTGGTTCTTTTACTCTTATCGAAAGTCAGTCTTTTGCCAATATTTTGCAAGTCATGCTTTTGAGACAGGCACGTTATGAGTATAAAAGTATTTAGAACATAAGTTTCAATACATTTTGTATAAAAAAATTTTCAAAATTCGGACTGGCAGTAACACTTTTACTCCTAGCGAGTAGCGCTTTTGAATATCTCGCAAAGTATGCATTCTATAGAGATTTATTAAGAGAATAGACGTACTGAGAATAGGATATTGAATAATTTTTACTTTAAAAAAATCGTAAAATTTGGCATATTTTTCTAAAAAAATAAAACAATTTAGAACAATTTTGTATAATTTGAAACGCTCATACGTATAAGAAAGTTGTGTGGTGGCTACACCCTATCTTTATACTACTGAACTGTACTGAAATAGAAGTTAACAGGATTGACAAAATCTCTTACTGTTGTTGGCGCTTACGATATTCAAATAGTTACATATCCTAATTTACATTTTATATTTATGAAGGACTCGCTAAACGCTTGCAATATAAATAAATAGAATTTGATTGCCGCCAATAAAAATTTTGTTTTTAGATAATACGGTAATATACTTTCCTAAAACATATCCATATTTTATTCTATTATTAAAAAATCGAACAATATACTCAATAAATTGAAGATAATAGAATCCAAAAATGAAGTAAACTTATGTTTGGGTCCGTTAATTTTTTGTCAGATACTTGTTTTGCTATATACTGCGCAGGACGAACAAGTTTCGTCCACCTCGGGAATAGGGCGTAAAGTTGTTTCACCCGGCAGATATATGAACGCTTGCTATCTTGTACCGACAACTCTATGACGTCACATCTACTAAATATGAACGGGTCTTGATGCAAATTTATTTACCTGGACGAAATAGCTTTCTTTCTCCTTCTCACATTATTTTCTATTTCAAGGCCAACTGTATCTGCTACACTGTTGGCCTTGTCTATTTTATTTTGTGGTGCTATCTATGAAATAATGTACAAAGTTTTAGCAGGCAGCGTTTTACAGAACGCCTATGTTTTTTATCATATGTATTTCATGCTTTTTAGGAAAATAAAAGCATATTTTTTATTTCTATTTGCACTATCTTTTCGCATAACATGCGTACTTTATCCTAATGGCATTATTATGCCCTTGGTTATATTTTTTATTTTTAGAATTACTTAAGTACAATTTATAACAATTAATTGCTTTAGACTAATCACTACTTAATTATAAATAATTCCCCTTTTCAAATTTTATTATTCATATTCTTATTTTCACAAAAAGCATGAAATAAGATTCTGGTACAAAATAGACTCGGTCGGTAACACTATAACCGGGCCTTAAAGAGACAGCAGCGCTCAAGAACATAGAAACGGTTAAGCAGAGATCAAAGCTGCTGACGAGAGTGTCGCCTCTTACACTTGTCTACTCTTTGGTATTACCAATTGTCAGCTTAGGACCTCATCGTTGGCTTATGTAATTAAGAATTACAATATATCACTCAAGTATACATACACAAATAATTTCGTATATGTATAAATATATAAATGCACATCTACAGCAAGCTGGCATTGCGAACCACAACGTACAGACAACTGTTTCGACCTTACATTGGTCTCATCAGTGCACGAGCGTGTTGTTCACAGTGCCTTACAAACTTAGATTACCTGCATATAGTCGATTTACGTACCAAATGCCATGAGAGATTCCCAGCGGCATCTGTTACACAAAGGCGACATCGCAAGGTAATGTTAGTATTATTTTTTCTTTCATTCTAGAAAAAGTGGTTCCATTCAGTTCTGTTATTGGAAAATGTTATGTTGCATATGGCGACAGTTTGGATAAACCCGTTCACGAATGGTCCAGCTTAGGACCTCATCGTTTTTATTTCACTCAAGGTTATGATTCAGTGAAACAACGTTACACCGATGTACCACTTCATGCTGTAAAACTAGGCATACCTAGTAAAGGAAAAGGCAAGACAATTCACATTAAATCACCAATATCCTGAAAAATTAACGTTCTTCTCCATCTCTTTCAGGTAAGGGTAAGGGAAAATCTAAAAATGAACTTAGAGACGTGGACCTCGCACCGACATGGGAAAATCCTGAAGAACCGTTACATTGCATGGACGTCTTCGCTGGTTGTGGTGGCCTCTCGGAAGGTCTTCATCAAGCTAACATCGCAGTGACGAAATGGGCGATTGAAAAAGAACCGGCCGCCGCCAACGCGTTCAAACTGAATAATCCAGGTGCTTTGGTTTATACCGATGATTGCAACGAACTGCTGAAATTAGTGATGTCCGAAGATGAAAGTGGCACGTCTTCGAGAAACTTACCCAAGAAAGGCGAAGTAGAGATGCTAGTCGGTGGACCACCCTGCCAAGGATTTTCCGGAATGAATAGATTCAACGCTGGGCAATATTCCTTATTCAAAAACTCTTTAATTGTTTCTTATTTGAGTTATTGCGATTATTACAGGTAGGTGGGTGATATAATATTGATATTTATTTATTGTTATAAGCATTTATGTGGATTTTAACATAAATATACTTCAAAGAGCTGAATACATTCTTTACTTTAACTTTATATAAATGACAGAAATATTTTTAAAATGAATAAAATACAAATCTGTACTCGATTTTAATTATGAAGCAATAATAAATACACTATGGTTGAGTCGCTTTTGTAACCGACATGCGCCACTAAATTAAAATGGCGTCAAATTTGACCTGTTGCAAAATTTTATGCAGGATGTTTTGATTAATAAATGTAATTTATTGTATCAGTGACACATATATTGCCATTGTTCATCGAAACAAGGGACACGTTTCGAGCTCATTGGCTTTCTTCGGCTTAACGTACGGCTTTGCATTGGCAATTTCATATATTTATCGTATATATACGAAGTAAGTGTTAGTACACTTGCGTGAATGAGATATTCCCTAAGAGTGGCGATTACTAGCGGTACGGCATAAGCAAGGGGGTGTAAGGAGAAAGAAGATAGACGATTTTCGGGTTCTGTCAGGGTTCCTCGATTCTCTCTCATCCACAATCTTGTGTAGGCTAGTAGTAATTTGAGTAAAATTATGCAAAATGTTGCGAAAATATTATACTACATTTCTTTCTTATTGTAAGACTGTCTGTCGTTCGGATTCATTCTGCAATAGCCAGCCGATTCCGATAGAATTGCTTCTTCGCTTGATCCTGTGAAGATATAATAAAGTAGAGATAGATAATCCGATGGTTTCAAAAAATGTGTAGCTAGCGCGTGGAGTACGTTTTTTTCTGTACCAGCCTTAGTTAGTAGGCACTAATCCAACTCATGTATTTTTGTGGTTGTATCTTAAACACGTAACTTTTTTGAAAATAAATTAATACAAAAACTGAACTTGACATTATAAATGTATGCCTTCTGCATCGCTGAACCAAGTTTTAAATTCTAAAATTATAAAATAGCTATGCCGTAACGGACCATAATATTCGATGGGTAAACGCGCCTCTTAATTTGAAAAATTTTTAATTATGGAATGATATTTTTAGTCTTTTTTGTTTATAAAGTTGCTTATAAGTATGATATTTACATAAAGTTTATACATTAAGAGTGGCGTTTACCAACAAATAGAAACTTATGCAACTTATATTACTCGCGGGACGGGTAGATGCAAGGGGGTGTAAGTAGGTGGAGGTTGACGATATGCGGTTCTGTCACAGCGCGTCGGTTTTATTCACAAATTCTGTCATAGATAAAGAAATACTATAGATAGGAAACATAATGTATAAAGAATGAGTACTTACGGACCTGTTGATGTTTTATAATAAACTAATTTTCGCTTGCCCATAACTGTTATATTATTATACAGTCGAATATTATAGGTATATATGACATTTAAATGCGAGTGACAGTTTGTAATTAAACTGTCACTCGAATTTAAGTCTGCAATAGCCGACCGATTCCGATAGATTTTCGTCTTCGCTAGGACCGGTAGAGATACCGTAAAGCGGGGATAGACGACGCGAAAGACCGCGTGTAAAATGTGTGTGACAATGTTTACTGTTTAATGTTTTTTATATTTAAAAATAATTACATAAATTTAATTTTTTCTTTATATCGTACATCAAATGTGCAGCTGGCGCGTAAAGGTCGTTTTTTTTCTTTTGTGTACCAGCCTTAGTTAGTAGACATTAATCAAATTCATGCATTTTTGTGGTTATTTCTAAAACACATAACTTTCTTAAGAAAACAATTTAGTACAAAAACTGACTTTGACATTATAAATTTATGCCTTTTGCATCACTAACCCAAATTTGAGATTCTAAAATTACAAAATGAGTTTAAAAGACGCGAAACGGCGATGCCTTAATTTTCGATAAGTAAACGCCCCTCTTATTGTTATTGTTAATAAAATAAAATTCATTTAGAGTGAAAATTTTTCAGTGAAAATAACTTGCTATTTTTAAATTCTTTTAGTAATATGTACCTATGGATTGTTACCAGAGTATTCAACTTCGTTAAAAACAAGAACAAGTCTAAAATGTTCAAAATTCAGTCACATTTTTTTGTGTTCGCTCATTTTATGATTATTATTATATGATTATCTGGTAGTGTAAATACGTTAGTAAAATTATTAGAAATACGGAAATATAGGTAATAAAAACAAGGTATAATAATATATTAACAGCTTTTTTGAGTACTAACATAAATAGAAACATATGAACTTCATATTTGTACTATTAATATTTACTTTTCCTTTTGCTTTCTTTTGTTCCACAGGCCGAAATATTTTATGCTAGAAAATGTCAGAAATTTCGTTTCGTTTAAAAAAAGCATGGTTTTAAAATTGACCTTACGATGTCTCTTAGCCATGGGTTATCAAGCCACATTCGGGGTGCTTCAAGCAGGACATTACGGTGTCCCTCAAACTAGAAGACGTTTGATTGTTTTAGCAGCAGCTCCGGGCTATGTTTTACCAAATTATCCCGAGCCCACTCATGTGTTCAGCAAGAGAGGCTGTCAATTAACGGTACAAGTTGGGGAAAACCGTTATAATAATGGTGAGTGTACCAGATTTTTTTTGTTAATTAAATTTAGTGTGAATTCATAGTTTCGAATGCTTTTGAACATTATAGTCTGCCTATTACATAAAAAATTAAAAAATTAAGAATATTTCTGTAAAACAATTAGAATTTATTCAACTGTACGCTGCTTCACGATTATGAGAAATAAATAACAACATTGTATCACTTAGAGAAAGTCAATGTTCTTTATTGTTTATTATTATTTACCAATAACCTACTTCCATTAAAAGTAATTGTAGGACGGCTCTAGTTAATGTATTAAATCTAGAAAAAAATATGTCGTAGTTACAATAATAATATGTAAGTTTGTTACTCTTATAAATCAACAAACATTAAATTATATTATTCATGAAATGAAACGTTAATATTATCTGTGTTAATTGGGAAGATCATAAATTCGATCACAGTATGAGCCTCAAGTTTGTAAAAGGTGAAACATATTAATTTAAATATTTCCTTCTGTTCAATGAGATAGGTAAGTGATTATCTCTCATATTTGCAAACAACGTCTCCGTCTGTATAAATATACATTTCGATAATTACAAGGAAAAGGCGTCAGACACCGGGCCGATGAGCAATGTAGTGCAAAACCATTTGTAACAATTAGTGCTTGGTGGTGATGCATTTCTTTTCCTTGAGTTCATTAAATAATAGATATAATGCAATTAATTTTAAAATTTTCATATATACTGCTGCTACGTTCAAGAAATCTCCCCCACATATATATATATATATATTGTTTATGGTTTTCTTGGCCATATTATATTCTATAGTATAAAAAAATTTTTTCGTGGGCGTAGTGGCCTTTTTTTGGACATTCACAATTAAAATTGGAACAAAAACATGTAATTAAAACAATACATATTTTTTTATTCCTTTATTTGTAACGTTTCGGCTAACATTTATGCTGCCTTTTTCAAACACTCTGTAAAAATGTTTTAAACATATATTAAAAATGATATGAAATGGATATCGACTGTATAACTTACATTTAACGTTGGTTTCTTTAGTCAGATGAATATAATAAAATTGTGAGAATATATATTTGTAATATGCTTTTCTCTTTGAAAATAGTCATTTTTATATTTCTTTATTTTCCTATACTTCCAAATAATTCTCATTCACATTAAAAATTTTTATATCTTGAAGTTATAATTGTCAAGATTGTATATCGACCGTTAAAACTATATGTCTGTGACGAAAATGCGTTTAAAATCGATGTGTATATAAATTCTCTTAGCTCGTGTATCTGTAAAAAGTTGTGTGTATGTTGTGTTTTGCCTTGGTTGTTTCTTTTGAATTTTTATTCTATTCTTTATGTGTTTATTTTATTTTTTTTTTGTAACTCATAAAAGTATTGTGTTATGGTTTTAATTGAATCATTAAATTATTGAAACGTAAATATTGGAAATGTTACTAATGTCAGTCCTATCATTAATTGAATTTGTATTTTTTTTAATGTAGATGCTTTCCAAAAAATTCCTAGCTTTATTATGTGTTTCTGTCGTAATAATTGTTGTCTCTTTGAAATTGAACGAGTGATTAGTTTGATTAATATGTTTTTTTAGAGCTGTGCTATTATTTGAAAATTTATGCCCATTTAGTCTTTCTTTTAGGTGTTGTGTTGTTGGCCTATGTATACTCCATTACAGTCTCCGCACGGTATTTTGTAAATTACATGGGTCTTTTTTTCATCGGGTATTTTATCTTTAAGTTTTGTATAAAGGGTATTTAGTGTGTTGTAATTCTTATATGCTGTTTTTATGTTATACGGTTTCAGAATTTTATCAAATTTCTTTGAAAGGTCTGCAATAAACGGCAATGGTACGTACTTACAAGTAGTTGATTCTTTTTGTTTATGGTTATTTTTGTTCGAATTGTAATGTTTATGAAGTTGTTCTTTAATGAGTTTATCAATGAACCGTAGAGGGTAGTTGTTTTTTTGTAGTGAGGTTTTTATGTCTTTAATAATTTCAGGTCTGAACACTGGACTTGTTAAGGTGATCACTCTTTTTATTAAATTGGTTATTATGTTCCTTTTACATACCGCGGTTTGACATGAATTATAATTTAGGTATCTGTCCGAGGCTGTAGGTTTGTGGTATAATTTTGTGAGTATTTTGTTATTGGCTCGTATCAAGGTTAAATCCAAAAAACAATGGACAGTAGCAACATAAATCAAGACTGGGTGTGTAATATTTCAGACACTGTTTTACAGAATGATGTAACAGAAATATTAAGTTTAGGAAAAAATTTTGCTGTACAACCGCTATCCCGCAAAAATATTCCCACAGAAAATTACATTGCAAACATTGAAGCCTCAATAGATCATTTAAACAACAACGAAAAAAACACAATAAGAGCTAAAATCACTAATACGATAACAAATTTCAAACAAAAACCACAATTAAAAATGTCCCAACATCATAGGAATCTCAATAAAAAAGTAAAAACTACAAAACAATTCATAAAAACCAACCCCCAAATCATTATCACTAAACCAGACAAAAGTAACAAAACTCTCGTAATGAACAAATCAGATTATGAGACAAAAATGAACAGCTTATTGAATGACAACAATACATATAGCAAAATAAAAAATGATCCAACATCAAAATATCAAAAATTAAACAATGATTTGATCAAACTTTGGGAAAATAGCAATCTGATATCAAAAGAAACTGCCAAAGGACTTAAAATCAACAATGCACAGCCACCAAAGATATATGGACTTCCAAAGATACACACAAAAAATATACCGTTAAGACCTATCATTTCCTCAGTGCAAAGTCCATTTTATAATTTGTCTAAATTTCTTGCAAATGTCATTACTAATATAACATGTAAAAACGAGTATTTCCTAAAGAACTCGTACGAATTAAAAAGCTTTTTAGATGAGTTAGAAATACCAGATAACCACATTTTAATTTCATTGCATGTAGTATCAATGTATACCAATATTCCTATCAGTTTAGCCATTGAAGTAATTAAAAAACAATGGGATCACCTACAAAATTTCACCACATTACCTTTAAAAGAATTCATTAAAGCAGTAGAATTAACCTTAAACGCCACTTATTTCCAATACAATAATAATTTTTACAAACAAGTACATGGATGCGCAATGGGATCCCCAATATCTAGGTCATCGCACAATTAGTTTTAGAACACGTAGAAAATAATATAATAAACAAGCTTGATTTCAAACCGTTCTTTTTTAAAAGGTACGTTGACGATTGTATCACTTACATACCAATTACAAAAACAGACAATATTTTAAGTAAATTCAACTCATTTCACCCCAAATTAAAATTCGAAATTGAAGTCGAGAACAATCTTACTATTAACTTTTTAGATTTAACCTTGATACGAGCCAATAACAAAATACTCACAAAATTATACCACAAACCTACAGCCTCGGACAGATACCTAAATTATAATTCATGTCAAACCGCGGTATGTAAAAGGAACATAATAACCAATTTAATAAAAAGAGCGATCACCTTAACAAGTCCAGTGTTCAGAGCTGAAATTATTAAAGACATAAAAACCTCACTACAAAAAAACAACTACCCTCTACGGTTCATTGATAAACTCATTAAAGAACAACTTCATAAACATTACAATTCGAACAAAAATAACCATAAACAAAAAGAATCAACTACTTGTAAGTACGTACGTACCATTGCCGTTTATTGAAGACCTTCCAAAGAAATTTGATAACATTCTGAAACCGTATAACATAAAAACAGCATATAAGAATTACAACACACTAAATACCCTTTATACAAAACTTAAAGATAAAATACCCGATGAAAAAAAGACCCATGTAATTTACAAAATACCGTGCGGAGACTGTAATGGAGTATACATAGGCCAAACAACACAACACCTAAAAGAAAGACTAAATGGGCATAAATTTTCAAATAATAGCACAGCTCTAAAAAAACATATTAATCAAACTAATCACTCGTTCAATTTCAAAGAGACAACAATTATTACGACAGAAACACATAATAAAGCTAGGAATTTTTTGGAAAGCATCTACATTAAAAAAAATACAAATTCAATTAATGATAGGACTGACATTAGTAACATTTCCAATATTTACGTTTCAATAATTTAATGATTCAATTAAAACCATAACACAATACTTTTATGAGTTACAAAAAAAATAAACACATAAAGAATAGAATAAAAATTCAAAAGAAACAACCAAGGCAAAACACAACATACACACAACTTTTTACAGATACACGAGCTAAGAGAATTTATATACACATCGATTTTAAACGCATTTTCGTCACAGACATATAGTTTTAACGGTCGATATACAATCTTGACAATTATAACTTCAAGATATAAAAAAATTTAATGTGAATGAGAATTATTTGGAAGTATAGGAAAATAAAGAAATATAAAAATGACTATTTTCAAAGAGAAAAGCATATTACAAATATATATTCTCACAATTTTATTATATTCATCTGACTAAAGAAACCAACGTTAAATGTAAGTTATACAGTCGATATCCATTTCATATCATTTTTAATATATGTTTAAAACATTTTTACAGAGTGTTTGAAAAAGGCAGCATAAATGTTAGCCGAAACGTTACAAATAAAGGAATAAAAAAATATGTATTGTTTTAATTACATGTTTTTGTTCCAATTTTAATTGTGAATGTCCAAAAAAAGGCCACTACGCCCACGAAAAAAAATTTTTATACTATAGAATATAATATGGCCAAGAAAACCACTAAACAATATATATATATATATATATATATATATGTATTGAAAAATTGGAAATCTTCTTGGTAGTAGTGGCATAAAATGAATTAAAAGTAATAACAATATGACAACTGGTTGTCAATTAGAAAACAATGACAAATATAAAATGTAAATCAAAATGTATAAATGAAAATGTAATCAATAAGCATAGGACAGTCGAGATATATATATATGGGGGAGATTTCTTGAACGTAGCAGCAGTATAT
This sequence comes from Amphimallon solstitiale, assembly GCA_963170755.1. NCBI lineage: Eukaryota > Metazoa > Arthropoda > Insecta > Coleoptera > Scarabaeidae > Amphimallon > Amphimallon solstitiale. The sequence goes on from OY720677.1 coordinate 9,566,504, forward strand.
ATGAAAATTTTAAAATTAATTGCATTATATCTATTATTTAATGAACTCAAGGAAAAGAAATGCTTCACCACCAAGCACTAATTGTTACAAATGGTTTTGCACTACATTGCTCATCAGCCCGGTGTCTGACGCCTTTTCCTTGTAATTATCGAAATGTATATTTATACAGACGGAGACGTTGTTTGCAAATATGAGAGATAATTACTTACCTATCTCATTGAACAGATGGAAATATTTAAATTAATATGTTTCACCTTTTACAAACTTGAGGCACATACTGTGATCGAATTTATGATCTTCCCAATTAACACAGATAATATTAACGTTTCATTTCATGAATAATATAATTTAATGTTTGTTGATTTATAAGAATAACAAACTTACATATTATTATTGTAACTACGACATATTTTTTTCTAGATTTAATACATTAACTAGAGCCGTCCTACAATTACTTTTAATGGAAGTAGGTTATTGGTAAATAATAATAAACAATAAAGAACATTGACTTTCTCTAAGTGATACAATGTTGTTATTTATTTCTCATAATCGTGAAGCAGCGTACAGTTGAATAAATTAGGAAGGTATAGGAAAATAAAGAAATATAAAAATGACTATTTTCAAAGAGAAAAGCATATTACAAATATATATTCTCACAATTTTATTATATTCATCTGACTAAAGAAACCAACGTTAAATGTAAGTTATACAATCGATATCCATTTCATATCATTTTTAATATATGTTTAAAACATTTTTACAGAGTGTTTGAAAAAGGCAGCATAAATGTTAGCCGAAACGTTACAAATAAAGGAATAAAAAATATGTATTGTTTTAATTACATGTTTTTGTCCCAATTTTAATTGTGAATGTCCAAAAAAAGGCCACTACGCCCACGAAAAAAATTTTTTATACTATAGTATATATATACATATATAGGAAAATAAAGGTTACTGTCCTGGACAGAATTATGGGTTCCATAAATTAAATAAAACACATACTTCGATGCTATGTGACGTTTCGTGCTCTACCCACTCATGTGTTTGATTCTTTTAATACAGCTCAGAAACAGACATATTCAAAAGTATATAATAGCACTAAATTGAAAAATAAAAAGAAATTCTTTAAATTAAAAAACAGCTCGGGTTTTTTCACGAATAGTACTCTACAGACCCATCATGAAAGAGAAAGTACACCCTTCAATCCCACCAATAACAATCACACTAACAATAACGGTTTTAACGACAATAATATGGTAAGGGCATCAAATAATTTGGATGCCCCTACACATACTACAAATATTTTACCTATAGATTCAATAAACAAATTCTTTATAAATGTCACAGATAAAGAGATACCTCTTGAGATACAAGAAATTTTTGCATTAGGCCCCAAATTTGCATTGCCCACGACGCCAAATAACATTTCAATAGAGAGGTTGTTGGCAGACTGTGAATGCATTCTCTTAGAAATCGCTGATCCAATAAAAAAAGATTGGTACAGGGCGGAAATAGCTTACTATGTTACGGACTATCTCAAAAAAGCTGCACCCACCCACCGTCTTGATGAGGCATACAAAACATGTCGCAAATTTGTCAAAGAAAACCAAGATGTCATTATGACCAAATCAGATAAGAGTAATGTGACAGTATGTATATCCAAAAAAGACTATAATGACAAGATGTTACAACTATTAGACGATAACAATGTATACAAACAACTTACTCGTGATCCAACATATACATATGAAAGGAAAACAAATAGCATAATTAAAAATCTTAAAACAAAAGGATATATTGATGAAACAGTTTACAAAAAACTCATTAAACACAATTCTGCTCCTCCGCGCATCTACGGGATCCCCAAAATACATAAACCAACCTGTCCACTACGTCCTATAGTTTCATGTGTCCAAAGCCATGCTACACACCTATCCAGATACATAGCTGACATCCTCGATAAATCATTTAAAGAATATAATAGATATAAAATTAAAGACACTTTTACTTTTGCTAACAACATAAACAACTTCACATTATTAGAGGGAGAGGTACTTGTGTCATTTGATGTCACAAGCCTTTTTACTAATATTCCCACTGATTTGGTCATATAGTTGATTTCAGAAAATTGGAACCTTGTGACTCCCTACACCAGCATCCCAAAACAAGAGTTTGTGTCTATCTTAGAATGGCTATTTAACAGCGTGTACTTTACATACAATAATCAATTTTACGAACAAATACTGGGTACCCCTATGGGACTCTCGTTATCTCCAATTATCGCAGATTTAGTTATGAACACAGCCATAGACTTTGTGATTAAAAATAGTAGAACACCTCCAAAAGTGATTTTCCAATATGTAGACGATCTGTTTTGTATAACATCTACTTCCGAAATAGAATTCACATTACAATTATTCAATTCTTTCAATCAACATTTACAATTCACATGCGAGATAGAAGAGAACCATTCTTTACCGTTTCTTGATGCGTTAGTGATACGGGAAAACCTCACGATTAAATTTAGGTGGTACCGAAAACCATCGAACTCAAATAGATTTATAAATTATAATTCAAACTGTCCCAAGAAATTTAAAATCAACTTGATTAAATGTTTAAAAAACCGGATCATGAAAATAACTCACACAGATTACATGCAGGAAGACTTAAAAATTTTAAAAAGCATATTAATACTAAACAATTACCCCACTAGCACAGTAAATAAAATTCTTTTTTCCACTGACATTCTTAATAGGATAGACACAAACAATGGGAGAGACATAGTTTCAGGGATGGATGATAATCATGAAACCAAATATAAAAGCATCCCATACATCCCAAATCTGACTAATAAAATCAAGATGCTTTTTCAGGGTGACATTCCAATTACATATACATTGACAAACACAGTAAACAAACTATTTACACCTTTGAAAGATAAAATTAATACTCTAACAAATAGTAATGTAGTATATCTCTTACAATGTGATTGCGGTAAATATTATGTGGGTCAAACCAAACAACGCCTAAAAGAACGGAACGCGCTACATATAAGCGACATCAAGAGACACCCACAGAGATGTACTTTAGCTGCCCACCTGAGCCTCACAAACCATGACATTACCTTCAACAACATTAAAATTCTCTTTCATGAAAGCAACTTGTCAAAGAGACTTTTCTTGGAAACCCTGGCCATACGAACCATAAGTCCCAATATCAACAACAGAAACGACTGTAGTAATTTTAGTACCATCTACTCCGCTCTAATACCACACGTGACTGACAAAATCAAATCCAAATTAAAATAATGAGGTAATGAAACGGCCTTTCTACATGGAGATATACGGGCATTCTTCACTGAGTTGTAGATTCTGGATCCGCACCTGTTAAAACTAAATAGAAATTATTTTACAACTGCTATTTTAAATCACACAAAATATCCGATAAAAAGTAAAACAGATGTGCCGTCAACGATTTCATACCTATACATGCATCGTTTAAATATATACAATATTTGTTAAGATGCAAACATTAATGTTATTTTGGTGTTAGAATTGCACTGTGGCCCATACAATGAATTATTTTATCTAAAGAACAAATTATTTTAAATGTGCTGTTACCAAGTTTTTAAAATGTTAATTGAAATTGAAAATTATGTCCTCGAATATATGACGAAAACAATATATATGTGAACACAGATGCTTCCTGTAAGTTATATATAACTAGATATTAATTTTTTTGCAATGACTAATTGTTATTTGTGTTCTTCCATTTGTTTTATTATAAAAGGTCTGAAGAAGGTTTAATAATAAACCGAAACGTCACATAGCATCGAAGTATGTGTTTTATTTAATTTATGGAACCCATAATTCTGTCCAGGACAGTAACCTTTATTTTCCCACATGTTAATTCAGTATATGAAACATATACATATATATATATATATATATATATATATATATATATCTGTGGTACAAACTGGGATCCTCCCATGTTAAAATTGCGGTTTAAGTGAGCTCCGCGACAAAGTGAACTCCGATACACGGAGGCCACTTTGCAAAAAGCGTTTGTTAATTATTTCAACGACACTAGAGGTCCCTTGTCAAGAAAAATACAAAATCAGCGGGAGGCTGATTTGAAGCTACTGTGGATTTTTCTATACGTCTTAGTTTAGCAAACTACCGAAGAGAAGTGCTGCTATCGACTGTGCGTATATTCCCAACAAATACAGAAGACGGTTCGTATGGCATCCGGAGATACTACAACGTTGGATTCTATAAATAGCTACCTTATCTTATTTGCGTCGAATGCTTTATTGTAAACTGTTATTAGAGAATGGTAAAATCCCTTTCGGAAGAATTAGCGCTTAAAACTGATAGAGAAAGAAATACCTTAGAAATAACGGAGAAGAACATATATCCGTATTATTGTGACGAATCAATTTCATTGTTTACTGTTAGAGAATAATATCGTTAGCGAAGCATACATGTGTTGCCGAAAATAAATTTTATTGATTAAATGCTTGTCTAAAAACTACAAAATAAATAATGCGTATGTTTAATAAAATGTGAATACAAGGTAAATAATAAGATAAAGGCTTTGCGAATACATTTGGGATGATTCAAAATAAGTAGCATTAATGATCAAAGCCTTTATTATTTCTTTTTAATGGGTAAAATTCTTAACAAAATATTAATAACAATTTATTTGCTATATTTCTGTACTTCGCAATTTTATCGTATTTTTACATGGTCGAAAAGAGGATGAAATCTATTACCCAATTTTGAGATAGAAAATAACGGTTCTAATTTAACATTTTTCATGCTTGTGTCATAAATGAAAAAATGTGAACCTATAAAAGCTGAAAAATCGGAAAGCAGCATATTACGTCATATGAGTACAAAAAATAGGTAACTTAACTTATGACGCCTACAATACATTCAATTATCTTTTTACAGCAACATAAAAATAATTAAAACGAGGTAAACATTTTGTATTTTACTATACTTTTAAATAATAAAATAAAAATACAGTAAAAGTGTAAGTTAAAAGGTAAGGATAGAGATTACTCTGAAAATTACAGATAAAGATTTTTTCCGGCGATTTTCGTGGACAGATTACACTTTATTAAAAACGTTTACTTGTCATATTAAAGCACATGGTGTACAGAAACAGTGTATGAGTTAAATTGTGTTAATTTTAAAACATCCTAGCTAGAATAATATTATATAATTGAAGATAATGGAACATTTATTCTTAGGGACACTTCTTATACTTTTTTTAAAAAGAGACAAATTAATAAGTATTTTAAGAATTTAAAAATTAGCATATTTATTCTTAGAATAACTTCATTTATTGGTTCTTTAGAATAATAAAAAGTAGATAGACAGTAAAATTAAAAACTACCTACAACAAATATTCTAATTCCCTAGTACATTTAATTTGACTATGTGTTTTATACTCGTTTTCGACGATTTACAATATTTTTACAAAAACAATTAACCAAAAACTCCACTAGAAATCGCTGTTCTCCTGTACGGTTTCTGACACTGACGACGCGAATTTCACTTCCTGCAGGACAGCGCTGTTTAAATTCTCTCTTCACAGCCGCTATGAACTGACATCCACAATTATAATTATTATCATTTCTACTAAATATTCCTATCCATCGATGTGGATTTCTTCCATTTGTTACTTGAGGCTCTGCATCATCTAAGATGTATCGTGGCGGGGTTGAATCTCTAATAATGTCACGTGCCATTAGCATATCTGCTTGAGTTACTTGATCCGTACATGGTAGAAAATTTATTCCAATGACGTAATTTGCAAAAAATATGATAAACACGAATAAGACAAACATTGACATTGCAACTCTTTGCAACAAAATTGCACAAAATGTTTAATACATTTTATATGCACTTTATGTAACTTTTGGGCCACGAGAAGGCATAATGACAAACTAAAATGAAATATTCGTACATATTTAACAATCTCAATTTTATTTATTATTTTAATAACTGCGTGGAATTTCGTCTAGCCAAAACAACACTACTTCGTAAGCAGTAGATAAGGCTCGTCAATCCATCACATTACGTTTGCTTTGGTAATTAGTTTTTATAACGGTATAATACTGCGTCGCGATGTAAAAAAGAAACAACTTGGGCAACACTGGAAGGAGCCCACTCTGCTATATACGGATGCAAAACTGTATTAAGATGTGCTAAATTTTTATACGGATCCCATAAGCACCGTAGCATCGATGACACCCTATATACTCGTATATTCGAGGATGCCATTCTGGTATATTACTATGCGGAGGTTAATGTGTACGTGAGCTGTGCTGACACCAGCACATTTTAATGAATTCAATCGTAGACAAAAGTTGTCACACAAACGTCTACTAAAGACCAATAAAACTCAACATAACAAAAAATTCAACCAACTTCTCAAAAAAGAGACCGATAAAATTAAAACTCAACAGAAATGGGTGGTGAATGCCAGCGGTGTTGACCTGCCTCATAATGTAAGTACAGTCATTGCACTTGGTCACAAATTTGCTTTTCCACCATTAACTACAGATATAGATTTTAAAAGATTGTTAGCTGATGTAGAGTCAATTATCGAACTGCTGGAGGAATCGGTTAGGGATTTGTACAGGGCCAAACTCACAAATATTTTAACCAATTTTTATCAGAGAGGCGTGGATGGGTGTACAATCGTGCATCAATTTTATCGCGAATGTAGAAAGTTTTTGAGAGATCATCCAGAGCTTGTTGTTTTGAAGTCGGACAAGGGTAATGTTACCGTAGTTATGGGGAGACGTACTTATACTGACAAGATGAACGAACTATTGAGTGACAGCAGCACTTACAGTGCCCTGTCAAGAGATCCCACCAACAGTATAATCAGGAAAAATAACACCATAGTTAAACGACTGCAGAACGAACAGTTTATCACTGGTGAGTGTGCTAAAAAGCTTACTACACGTGATGGCGAGGTACCTAAAATTTATGGTGCCCCTAAACATCACAAACAGGGTATGCCTCTTCGACCTATTGTAGCGATGATCAACTCTCCTACCGAGAGCTTGACTATTTTCACCACAGAGATTCTTACAAACTCATACAATTCTGATAACCTGTACTATACGGGTGACTCTTTTCAGTTTGCCGAGTTCATTAATGGGTTTGAATTGCCTAATAATTATGTTGTCATAAGTTTAGATGTTGTGTCACTTTTGACCAACATCACTAAGGATTTGTTGGTGACAAGTGTCGTTAGACACTGGCAACAGTTGAGCGTTCACACTAGCATACCTCAAGCAGAATTCATTAACGTGATCGAGTTCGTTTTTCAGTCAAACTATTTTGTCTTTGATAAACACTATTATGCTCAAATACAAGGATGCCCTATGGGCTCCAAAATCAGCCCTATTATAGCCCAATATATCATGGATGACCTCTTGGATGACTGTATTGCTAGGTTGTCTTTTGATGTTCCCTTCGTGAAGAAGTATGTTGATGATATAATCACAGCTATACCTGTAGGTTGCTCCCAAGAAATTTTAGACGTTTTTAATTCCTATGACACCCATATAAAGTTCACTATTGAACATGAAACTGATAATTCGGTACCGTTCCTGGACACAAAACTTATCAGGAATGATACCACCATTATACTTGATTACTATATAAAGCCTATGGCGTCGGGACGTTATATACATTACTATTCTAATCATCCCTACAAAATGAAAATCAACAGTGTTTTAAATTTAAAAAACCGCATCATACGCATTTGCCATCACTCTTTTCGTGAACGGAACATCAGGAGACTCTATGACACGATGTTAGAAAATTCTTATCCATCCACCCTTTTAAACAGGCTTTTATACAATATCAACTATTCCCATACTCAATACACCCCTAAAGAACAAGCCCCTCAGTCATTAACTGTATACAGATCACTACCTTTCATCCCCAATCTTACAGATAAACTTATAAAGACGTTGCCGAACCATGATACTTTAACGATTGCTAAATATAACTTAAAAACGGGTAGAACATTTTTAACTAAGGTCAAGGATAGTACTGAGACTGTAAATAAAATGAATGTCATATATCGGTTGCGTTGTTTGGATTGCGAGCAGGTCTACGTAGGCCAGACGAGGCAGCGTCTTAAAAATAGAATAACACAGCACAAGTCTGATGTTCGGTGCAAGCCTCAGTATTGTGCGCTGGCGGGACATATAAACGAGATGGATCATAATGCCGAGTGGTCGGCCGTGGAGGTCCTCGCAACCGAAAGCAATAACCGCAAGCGTGAATTTTTGGAAATGTGTTATATTAGAGAACAAGAACACTCTATGAACAATAGACAGGACATAGACAACATAAGCGTTATATATTCCAATTTACTTAACATCACCAGTACACGTAAGAGTATTAATGGTCGACCCCCGTAGATGTTTGGTGTATTTTGGGTTGCGCGTACCCGTCGGCTGTTTGTCCGATGTGACAATCACATTGCTATTGATATCCCATTCTACTTCCCGCAGTTCGAAATACTTGACAGGTTTTAATGTGTTTAACGTTTGTAATTTTATTTTGATGTTTACTTTTAATATGATAACAATTATCACCGAATTATGGTTTTTAATATTAACTACATTTCAATTTTGTTGTTGTGAGTATTATGATCCTTTTTGCATTTAGTAATTTCAACGTGCTTGAGTTTGCATATGAACACGTGTCACAGAGGTTAGCAAAATATAAATGTCTTAGATTCATGTAAGTAATTTATTAATTAACATCACTTTATTACACTAAATAATTGTCAACATTGTAGAGGTCCTGAAGATGGAAAAAAATGTTTCCGAAATATTGACCAATGAATAAATAGATTACTCTATTATTGTATTTCATTGACCGAACAATCCCAGTGAATAGTTATTCACATCTTACTTTTTAACGTAGTCGGTCGTGGATTGCCACTCAACTATCTTATAGATATGGGATTTTTTCAAACTATCACCGATACTTACGGAAACCAGACTACCACCAACATGAAAGCCTGGTCCAATAACAACCGCAAATTAGCCTCCGCCATATGCAGAAAATCCTTCCTCATTAAGTGCAAAAAACATGGAGTTATGCCACAACATATACCACAAGGGATGAAACAACTTCACCAACTGATAAGCTCGCAGTCCTCGGCTTTGGAAGTATCAAGAATGATTAACAGGTTGAAGAATAAGATACTTTCTTTAGAAATTAAGTACTCGTATAAACTTATAAATAGCTTGAATACAGAAATCGGTTTGTTACAGGGGGACGTGGCTGGCATTCTGACACCAGCACATTTTAATGAATTCAATCGTAGACAAAAGTTGTCACACAAACGTCTACTAAAGACCAATAAAGCTCAACATAACAAAAAATTCAACCAACTTCTCAAAAAAGAGACCGATAAAATTAAAACTCAACAGAAATGGGTGGTGAATGCCAGCGATGTTGACCTGCCTCATAATGTAAGTACAGTCATTGCACTTGGTCACAAATTTGCTTTTCCACCATTAACTACAGATATAGATTTTAAAAGATTGTTAGCTGATGTAGAGTCAATTATCGAACTGCTGGAGGAATCGGTTAGGGATTTGTACAGGGCCAAACTCACAAATATTTTAACCAATTTTTATCAGAGAGGCGTGGATGGGTGTACAATCGTGGATCAATTTTATCGCGAATGTAGAAAGTTTTTGAGAGATCATCCAGAGCTTGTTGTTTTGAAGTCGGACAAGGGTAATGTTACCGTAGTTATGGGGAGACGTACTTATACTGACAAGATGAACGAACTATTGAGTGACAGCAGCACTTACAGTGCCCTGTCAAGAGATCCCACCAACAGTATAATCAGGAAAAATAACACCATAGTTAAACGACTGCAGAACGAACAGTTTATCACTGGTGAGTGTGCTAAAAAGCTTACTACACGTGATGGCGAGGTACCTAAAATTTATGGTGCCCCTAAACATCACAAACAGGGTATGCCTCTTCGACCTATTGTAGCGATGATCAACTCTCCTACCGAGAGCTTGACTATTTTCACCACAGAGATTCTTACAAACTCATACAATTCTGATAACCTGTACTATACGGGTGACTCTTTTCAGTTTGCCGAGTTCATTAATGGGTTTGAATTGCCTAATAATTATGTTGTCATAAGTTTAGATGTTGTGTCACTTTTTACCAACATCACTAAGGATTTGTTGGTGACAAGTGTCGTTAGACACTGGCAACAGTTGAGCGTTCACACTAGCATACCTCAAGCAGAATTCATTAACGTGATCGAGTTCGTTTTTCAGTCTAACTATTTTGTCTTTGATAAACACTATTATGCTCAAATACAAGGATGCCCTATGGGCTCCAAAATCAGCCCTATTATAGCCCAATATATCATGTATGACCTCTTGGATGACTGTATTGCTAGGTTGTCTTTTGATGTTCCCTTCATGAAGAAGTATGTTGATGATATAATCACAGCTATACCTGTAGGTTGCTCCCAAGAAATTTTAGACGTTTTTAATTCCTATGACACCCATATAAAGTTCACTATTGAACATGAAACTGATAATTCGGTACCGTTCCTGGACACAAAACTTATCAGGAATGATACCACCATTATACTTGATTACTATATAAAGCCTATGGCGTCGGGACGTTATATACATTACTATTCTAATCATCCCTACAAAATGAAAATCAACAGTGTTTTAAATTTAAAAAACCGCATCATACGCATTTGCCATCACTCTTTTCGTGAACGGAACATCAGGAGACTCTATGACACGATGTTAGAAAATTCTTATCCATCCACCCTTTTAAACAGGCTTTTATACAATATCAACTATTCCCATACTCAATACACCCCTAAAGAACAAGCCCCTCAGTCATTAACTGTATACAGATCACTACCTTTCATCCCCAATCTTACAGATAAACTTATAAAGACGTTGCCGAACCATGATACTTTAACGATTGCTAAATATAACTTAAAAACGGGTAGAACATTTTTAACTAAGGTCAAGGATAGTACTGAGACTGTAAATAAAATGAATGTCATATATCGGTTGCGTTGTTTGGATTGCGAGCAGGTCTACGTAGGCCAGACGAGGCAGCGTCTTAAAAATAGAATAACACAGCACAAGTCTGATGTTCGGTGCAAGCCTCAGTATTGTGCGCTGGCGGGACATATAAACGAGATGGATCATAATGCCGAGTGGTCGGCCGTGGAGGTCCTCGCAACCGAAAGCAATAACCGCAAGCGTGAATTTTTGGAAATGTGTTATATTAGAGAACAAGAACACTCTATGAACAATAGACAGGACATAGACAACATAAGCGTTATATATTCCAATTTACTTAACATCACCAGTACACGTAAGAGTATTAATGGTCGACCCCCGTAGATGTTTGGTGTATTTTGGGTTGCGCGTACCCGTCGGCTGTTTGTCCGATGTGACAATCACATTGCTATTGATATCCCATTCTACTTCCCGCAGTTCGAAATACTTGACAGGTTTTAATGTGTTTAACGTTTGTAATTTTATTTTGATGTTTACTTTTAATATGATAACAATTATCACCGAATTATGGTTTTTAATATTAACTACATTTCAATTTTGTTGTTGTGAGTATTATGATCCTTTTTGCATTTAGTAATTTCAACGTGCTTGAGTTTGCATATGAACACGTGTCACAGAGGTTAGCAAAATATAAATGTCTTAGATTCATGTAAGTAATTTATTAATTAACATCACTTTATTACACTAAATAATTGTCAACATTGTAGAGGTCCTGAAGATGGAAAAAAATGTTTCCGAAATATTGACCAATGAATAAATAGATTACTCTATTATTGTATTTCATTGACCGAACAATCCCAGTGAATAGTTATTCACATCTTACTTTTTAACGTAGTCGGTCGTGGATTTCCACTCAACTATATTATATATATATATATATATATATTATATATTATATGACATTTATTATTGTCTTCTTCAAGGTTTATTGAAACTAAAAATAAAAATAATTTTTATATTAACCATCGCGTTGTTATTTAATACACTACATTTGTATGTTTTACTGATTACTTTTATTCATATTTTCCATTATATATGTATTTCCTGTGTATATGCTAAATATAACGTCAACTTGACATGCTTAACAGTATAAATGTAAACGTATATGTGTATGTATTATATCTATAGACCGGACGTACGGGGCCGAAATTACGACGGACAAAAGAAATAATGTATAACATCACGCAGTTACTGAATAGTACTATTCTTATGGTGAACTGCAACATCTGTTGTCGCGAAAACGGCCAACAAAAAAGACGATTTTACTGTTAAATTCCTTTCTTTGTGGGCGTAGATAAAAGCGTGAGGGGTTTTTAAAATTTATTATATTTACCTTATATTTCGTAAGATAAATAAAGTACGGGGAGTTAGTTTCGTTTTTTCATTGTTTTGACTCTTAATTACATACTTCGTAATTTTTGTAATAGTTCCAATTTAATACCGTTTCATTGAATCTACTTCTCCCAATTATCTTGACGTAAGTGTGCACTGGACTGCGTTAAGTTTCAATAACATACGCATACATTTTTAGTTATCATTTATTTAGATCTAGAACATTGTTTATGTTACTTTTTCAGATATGATATGGAAGAACGTCTAGAATGGCATCGTGGAACAATGGCGAATTGGATTAAGGGTCATACTGATTATATGTCCTCCATTGTCAGTGATTCCGAAATCTATTGCAAAATCTGTAAAATATCGTTACAGAATGCCCAAAAATCGCACGTACGTCACTTAGCTTCGCTAAAACATATACAGACATTGGACCCGTTGGAAGCTGACAATTTTTACGAAGAACTCTGTGAAACTGTAATGGCGCTAATATCCCATTAAATAAACTTGATAATCACAGATGTTCCTAATGAATGCACCTTACGCAAATATCATGTTTCTAAGTGCCTCACGAATGCATTAGAAGACATCTTTCAAATCAGTACCTATGGATAGGTGCCGACGAAACTTTCTATATATTAGGACACTGTCTAACTATTCCATATAACCCCATATGTAATATAGCATCTAAAGTTATAAGTACAGTTGATGCGGAAACAGTTGCTAAAATCATGAAGGCGAATTTGCACAAAATGCTTTATTCGGGTACAAGAAAAAAATACTTTTATTTGTTAGTGACAGTGCCGCATATATGTTAAAAACAGGCAGACTATTAAAGGAAACATATCCTTATATGCTACATATTACTTATGTAGCACATACTCTCCACAAAAACTGTGAATATATGAGAGACATCTAACCGGAAGTTGATATACTTGCATGCGCTTTTAAAAAAGTTTTCAGGAAACACACCATTGACAATTACTCTTTACTGTTAAAAACTTCCATCTTTGTCACTGCCTCCCTCGCCAGTAACAACTATATGGGGAACATGGTTGGAAGCTACTAGTTTTTATGCAGAGAATTTCGATAGTTTATAAAATTTCGTTACATGTTTAAATGACGATGCTCGAAGTATTTCTGAGTGCAAGGAACTAACACAAATCCTAATTTTAAAAAATCAGTTGTTATTCTTTCAGGAAAACTTTGTAAATTTGCCTAAACTAATCACATACTTTAAAATTGAAATCTCAAATTAAAAGATGGATTAACCATATTAAGGGGGCTTACGCAGATGTGCCTACTAACTGCCGTGAGATAGGACGTAAGTGGGTGGCGCTATATGCTCTAATGTAAATTCTGGACTTTACAAGGTATTGTTAAAACAATATGTAATACCGCTTTTATTTACGGAATATCAAAACTAAATTTAAAACACAAATAAAGAAAGGCTCAATGCATGCTCGACTGGAATTAGTTATTAAAATAAAGTTTCTGAAACTCTGTTATGATGTTGTAAACTTTGAGAGTGAAATGTTAATAATAATAATTTGAATTATAAGAAAGTACTACCAACGAGGCTTTAATTTATCCTTTGTATTCAATTTAATGCAAAAACATAATAAGAAAAACGAACATTTCTGCTGTTTGTTTTATTTTAACGAATACCTTACATCGGCGGAATTTACATTAGTGCATATGGCGCCACCCCCTTACGTCCTACCTCACGGTAGTTAGTCGGCACCTCTGCGTAAGCCCCATTAATAATTTCAAAAGTATTCCAAGTGACTTCGGATGTGGCGTTAGGCAAAAATTAGACGCAATTTTGAATAGAAATGCATATTTAATAACGTTGCGGCAATTGTGTATGGGGACAATGACACAAAATCTAACTGCTAAATACGCCGAAATAAAAGAATACTTCCAGTATGCACCTATAACCCATTGCGATATAGAAAGGACGTTTTCTATGTACATGGATGTACTTCATTCATAAAGAACAAATCTTATAGAGGAGAACCTTGAGAAAGTATTGCTAGTAAATATTAATACTCCTCTACTCGACTTGAACTACAAAATGAACAAATAATAACGTATTTTGTATTTTGTGGATCACCACCCACTTGTTATCCAATTATATAAATAAAATTATAACGTCTTCAAAAATACATTTATAATAGTGCGCCAATGGGCGATGAGTCATCGGCCTCTCGTGTCCGGTCTATAGTTATATCTAACACTTACACAGGAAGTACACATACAATGGAAAATGTGAATAAAAGTAATTAGTAAAATATCCATAATGTAGTGTATTAAATAAACACCGTGATTGTTAATATAAAAAATAATTTTATTTTTAGTTACAATAAACCTTGTAGAAAAATAAATGTCGAAACGTTGGAAAAAATGGTGTAGTTGTATTTATTGTTCCTTTATATGGCCAAGAAATGTTTAAATTAGTATATATGTATGTATATGTAAAATTGAATGTATGTACCATACTGTAACGTTATCGGGTTCCAATAAACAACTCGTGCAATTATTTATTTAAAACAGTCTGTATATTTATATACTTAAAATTATATAACAATATAAAAATATAAAACTAACGTAACACACTTAAACTACTACAATTTAATTATGACAGGTATATATTTATGTCTATTACTAATATCTCTGTCCGTATTTATGTAATACTTCTATTTATATAAGACGGCACTACTATATTTATTTCTACGCTACCACTATCTATTGCTTCGCACTCGATCCCGCAATGAATCCATCGGTGACCCAGTCGCCTTATATACACATGCATGAAATGTTCTCGAAAAGTACCAGTAAATTCGGCAATATACCAGTGGAAATCTGGACTCTTCCTTGCTTACGTCGTACATCTGTGAGATGACTCACTGCATTTACGATATTTACCAGCCGAGAGAGAGATGATTTATAATGATGTGTAAATAAGAGCGTTTTTATACGTTGCCCGGTCTGCCTCTTTTTTGCGTGTGACAATTTCGTTTTTATCGCGCCGAGAGATCTGATTCTTTTATTTAATGTAAACACATTTCGTTACAATACAATAAAAATTATAATTTATTGTCCGCCAAAAAATCATTTTATGACATAATATTATTTCTCATTTTAAAGGTTGCAAATGGACGGTATCCGCTCCTTACAGAACTATCACAGTAAGAGATGCAATGTCCGATTTGCCGAATATTAAAAACGGTTGCAATCGCAAGGAAATGCCGTACGATTCGGAACCGCTGTCGCATTTCCAAAAACTGATGAGAGGCACGGACGATACAACAAATGTCCTGAAAGATCATGCCTGCAAAGAAATGGCACCGCTAGTCGAAGCAAGAATGTCTTACATTCCTCTTGCGCCTGGTTCTGATTGGCGGGAGCTTCCCAATATGGTTGTAAGATTGAGTGATGGCAGTTACACCAATAAACTGAAGTATCCTCATAGGTTAGTGGATTTTAATTACTTATGTCTGCTTTTTAAAAAATATTTTGAGTGGAAGCAAAGCATACACTTTTCTAAATAAAACACGAAATATTTGCAACATCAGAATTTTATTTCTATCAGTTATTTAATTGTCAAGAATTCCGCAGCCAGGAAATGTTTTCAATAAAACGAAGTTGACACGAGGACTGTAGTTGCTTACCTACTTTGTTTATAGCGGTTTTTCTAATAGAATGTATAGACGCAATTAGTAACGTTTATTAAAATTTGTACATATTTGAAGTACTTTTTTTCCACTATTTGGCATTAATATAATATGCTAATTATGTTGCTTTCTGTGATGCACTCGTTGGGGCTGTCTATATTGATAATAATAATAATAATAATAAATTTACTTAATACATCCGAATCACATAGTGATATCGGCTACGTCATAATGTACAAAAATATATCACATACATTTACTACATACTGTAAAAGAAACACAAAATATACTAAATGAAACAAACATTACATATAGTCATATTAACAACTGTCAATCAATAGATTTTTTACCTTTATTTTTAAATATTCTTATATTACTACTCTCTCTTATTTGTTGTGGAAGACCATTGTAGACAGACAGACAGCAATGCATGGGAGATCTCAGAAAAGCCGACAATTTATGTACCGGCACACTTATCTTTTGTTCTTGTTGGATAATCATGAAAGTCACTGTTTCTTTTAAATTTTTCTTTATGTGTGAAAGCAAAGACAGCACTTATACACAAACACAGATGGAAATGTCAAAATTTTGTGCAATATAAATAGCGGACAACACGAATTCGTGGGTCCCAAACCAAATATCATATTATGCGATTGACATTAGCTCGCGACGAATTGCCCCACAATATGACATTGTAACTCAGATGCGAATACGCGATGGCATAAAATATCTCTAATAATTGCTGAGAATCCATAGTATTATTTTTTAAGTTTCAAACTGGCATATTATGCACTATTGAGTTTACCGATCACGTATTCCACATGCCTTTCCCATGACAAATCAGGCTGCAGAAATACTCCCAGAAACCCAGTAGTAACCCCGACATCCTCTATTCTTTTCCGAGTATGGAAATGTATAACTGTTGTCTTATTCATATTTAGCATCAGTATTTTAAATTTATTTATGTATTGCCATAACTCATTGACAATAATTTTCTCTATTATTGCAGAAAACGTGCTTAAAATTGAGATCGGCCTGTAATTTTTCACATTTTCTTCACATCCACCTTTATGCACCGCTACAACACGAGCTAATTTCAAGATGTTCGGAAATTCTCCTTTCTCTATCATCAAATTAACTAAATATGTTAGTGGTTATACAATTTCTGGACAACCTTTTTATAACCCTACTGTTAACACAATCAAATCCACATGACTGTTTATTTTTTAACATCATGATGATATTTTGTATGTCCTCTTCTGCTATAAATGTAAAAATCATGCGTGCGGCAGTAAGTCAGCCGCTGTACAATTATCCGACAACTTACCACCAAAGTGAGTACTCAATCTCTGTTCAGCAACGGTTGCAAAATAACCCACAAAACTATTTGCTACAGCAACGCCTCCATTTAGCTTATCTCCATTTCCATCCAATAATGTAAAAATATTGCAATCCTTCAACTTTCCTGTTTGCTCGCTGATATATTTCCAAATTTCCTTGCTTTTATTGCTACTAAAATTCAGTCTATTATATAAATAATCCTTCTTTACTGCTTCAACTCTATACCTATGATCACGTTTTTCAATAATTATATATTGTTCTCTGTAGATTTGATTACCTGTTGCTATTTGATGCATAAACCTAAGATTTTCACTGGATTTTTTTAATTCTTGAATAATCCAGGACAACAGCTGGTTACATTTTAGTTTACGTAGAAGCAAAGCAATATAAATTTTGATCTTGTGAAACAATATTGTTATTAAATTATCACATTTACTTAATCAGATCCAAAAAACAAGCCAAAGGTGAGCCTAACAAAGGAGTGTGTCAATGCGCCACCGGCAAAGGAGGTTGCGATCCATCTGATAGGCAATTTAATACGTTGATTCCGTGGTGTTTGCCGCACACAGCAGATAGGCACAACCACTGGGCAGGTCTATACGGTCGCTTAGAATGGGATGGCTTCTTTAGCACAACTGTAACAAATCCTGAACCGATGGGTAAACAAGGCAGAGGTAATAATTATTTTAAATATAATTTAATTTTAGGTATATTTTGTAATAAGTCTATAATTTCTACAAGGAATAAAAATTTACATCAACTTTGAAACGTAATATAATTTAAAATATGTTAGAAAAAAATCATTACTTTCATAGATATGAAATTTTTTTTAGTCTTAGCAGCTTTCGGTTTTACTACTCTAATTCGTGTTTTTATAAATATAAATTAAAATATTTGGACTATGTAAATTGAATGTTGACACTTACACTAACTTAAATACAAAAAGTTTTACGCCACATGCAACACATTTGCGTTTTAACCGGCATTTTCTTTTTTAATTTCGTTTAAATAATTTTTAGAAAGTTATTATTAGGGGCGGACATGACCGGTCTAAACTACGACGAAATTGCAACGGAGCAAAGAAATAATGTAAACAACACCCACTTACTGAATAGCACTAATTCAAATAGTGAACTGCAACATCTGTTTACGCCCGAGAAGGAGAGCAAAAAATGCCCATAAAATAAGGAATTTATGAGTAAAATCCTTTCTACATCGGTGTAGATAGGAGCGTGAGCGATTTTTAAAATTCATTATATTTACCTTATATTTCGCAAGAGAAATAATGTAAATATTTCTCTGTTATTTACTTTCAATAACATACGCGTACATTTTTAGTTATTATTTATTTAGATCTAGAACGATGTTTATGTTAATTTTTCTGATATGAAAATGAATTGTCAGTGATTCCGAACTTTATTACAAAGTCTGTAAAATATCGTTACAGAATGCCAAAATATCGCACGTTCGTCACTTAGCTTTGCTAAACCATACACAGAAATAGTTTTTATGCAGAGAATTTCGATAGTTTACAAAATTTCGTCACGTGTTTAAATGACGATGCTCGAAGTATTTCTGAGTGCAAGGAACTAAGACAAATCCCTAATTTAAAAAATCAGTAGTTATTCCTTCAGAAACACTTTGGAAATTTGCCTTAACTAATCACATATTTTGAAAATCGAATCTCAAATTAAAAAATGGATTAATCACATTAGATGTGGCTATTAATAATTTCAAAAGTATTCCAAGTGACTTCGGATGTGGCCTTCGGCAAAAGTTAGACGCAGTTAATAGAAATCCAGATTTAATAACATTGCGGCAATTGTGTATACTAAATACGCTGAAATAAAAGAATATTTCCAGTATGCACCTATAACCAGTTGCGATGTAGAAAGGACGTTTTCTATCTACAATGATATACTTAATTCAAAGAGAACAAGTCTTACAGAAGAGAAAATGAACAAGTAATAAGGTATTTTGTATTTTATAGATCACCAGCCACTTGTTATCCAATTATATAAATAAAATGAAAACCTCTTTAAAAATACAACATTTCAATAGTGCGTCCATGGGCGATGAGTCATCAACCGAGAAGACAATATTAAATTTAGTTGATAAAGTTATGTACAATTTTAATAATAATAAAAAAATGCTTGGCTATATAAATTACTAGATTTTAAAAAAAAAGGCTTTCGAAACTGTTCCACACGAAAAACTTCTCAATAAACTAAACTTAAACTTTCCATAATGCATAAATCAATTTGGATTAATGCCTTTTTTAAAGGGGAAGAGAGGAATCTGCTCATGAAATTCGAAAGTAGACTCATATTATACAACTGCCCATTTAAACTGTTTTAATGTTTATTTACTTTTTATTTATGTAACGTAGTAAATAATACAACTTTCCTCTTGTTTTATTTAAGTGCTTCATCCCGATCAACATCGAGTTGTCAGCGTTAGAGAATGCGCTCGAAGTCAAGGCTTTCCAGATCGTTACCAATTCAATGGAAATATATTAGACAAACACCGTCAAGTTGGCAACGCAGTTCCGCCTCCTTTAGGAGCTGCATTGGGAAGGGAAATCAAGAAAGCTCTGATAGAAACACAGAAAAGGGATGTACTAGAGCAACATAAGTGATAATTAACGATTTTTACCCATATTTTCTTTCCTTTTCGTGTATATACTTTTATTATATAATTTTTAATTTATATTCAATAAAAAATATTTTTGAAAGTTCTTTATTCATAAATTTGACTCAAAATTGTCTAGAAGTGAAGTCCACTCTACCAAATACATATGTGTTATACTGTCTCAATCTTATACCATACCCAATGTCAATAACAAAAGCAAAAAAGAAATGAAAGCACTAGGTTACAAATAGAGAACTAAAAAATTATTGTTGAAGCTTTTCACTTTTAGCCTAAGGTAAATATCTTACAGAGATTATTAAGCGTAATTTTTCTTATAAATACAAGGTGCTTACTATAAATCTACGAGTAAAGAATAGAACAGGAGAGAGCATAACGTGGTGTGGAAATAGGTATTTTTTAGACGGAGTTACCCTTTTCGGTAGGTCAGTTATGTCCGGTTATGTCAAAAATGACATTTTAGTGTTTCTATAATGGTCAATTGTGTGGCTTGTGGTGGTTCTAAAACGGCAAGAACAAAGAATATTAATTTTTCTCTTCATCGGTAAGTTATTTCATTGGCATTCAACATAGGCAATAATAATTTAAAAAGAGGTATTTTAAATAAATTGTCATATATCTGACATGTCTGATTATGTGTTCAGTGTCGTAACATATATATCCAAGTCATTTAATATTTGTCATATTTTTGACGCAGATTTCATTTAAACCCGTTTATAATATATTAAAAAGAAGAAAAGAATTGAAAACATAATACACTCACGATATTTCTTTAATTATTTTTGGACTAACAACCTATTCTAAATGATTATAGAGAACACAGGAAGTGTACATATACCCTCTACAAAATATTTATGCACGCCTAGGCATTGCGGCGGCCATATTTAGTTACCAAATTTGGACAAATATTATTATTAAGGAGACTCTCCTGTTCTATTCTTTACTCGTAGCTATATATGGTACAAAAATAATACCATGAAAAACTAACATCAAGAAAAACCCAAATTTCAAAAATTCATAGAATATTGCCCTAAAAAATCTGTTGGGTTCATAGAATTGCCACATGTTTTAATATGTAAGTAAACTGCAAAGAAGCGATGGCCCATATAAACAACCACAAAACAAAATTCTGATAATTAGGAAAATATTCATTCAAATTTACATCTATTTTTAGATTTAAATGTTCTAATATCAAACGTAAATGAAAGTGTGGAAGTTGATGTAAATAAACTATTTGCAATTGCAACATTTGAACAAAAACTTAATGTCGTTAAGCCATACATAAAGGTGTTTTAATGTAATATTGGCTTGCTGAATAGACAAGTATGGGAAACTTGTTAGAGACTTAATTGGTATTGCATTAAAATCAGATGCAGAATGTCATTAAAATCTACTTTTCGCATTTGTATTTAAATTCTTTCACCGAAGAATGTAGCACCGTCAGGTCAGTTGGAGCGGGAACGGTACCCGATCCGTCATATTGCTGAAATGCAAATTAAAGGTATTGTCCAGAAATAAATGTATTATAATGTTGGAGTTAACCGAGTATTTTAATCGGAGTTGGAAAAACCGGTCCTTACACTAAAAACTACGCCGAAACTGAATGCAGAAAACCATTTATTATTATCGTTTATTCGGTTTAATCTGTATAATTCTAACATATGGCAGCAGTGAAAAGTACCAAATGGAAGGTGATTAATCACGTAAATGTGAACGGTCCTGTCCAGCGAACACTCAACTGTTGCCAAGTGATCAGTTGGAGCAGGAATGGTTCGCGATTCGTCTGCTGAATGCGACCATTGCCAATATTTTGAAATAGCATTAATGATCTATAATTGTGAATGCACATTATAGGTGTCTTCGGAAATTAAGCCCGGTCATTGGGGTTACAACACAACACGGTTAGTACGAATGCGTATGTCGATAATTTTCAAAATCACTACTAAAACCCCTTTAAACTTGTGCTTATGGGTTCTAAATTTCTAATATCGAATTGGACAATTAATTTAATTTGCACAGAGGTAGAAATTTTAAAACGTCAGAATGCTTTCATTCAGCAGACGGATGGGGAACCGTTCACCTTTAAGGCCAGTTCCCACTTATGCATTAAACTGAAGCAACTTTGATGCATGAAAACTATGCATTTTTTAATGCACAACCACCGTGCATCAAAAACTGCAAAGACATTCACATTTATGCAATTGCATGTGAAGCATAGTGAAAAATAACTAGGGATTTTATTTTTGGGCAATCACAATATCATTTCACAAATAGTGACATAAAAAGGCGCCAAAGGTGGCTATGCTATTATATACAAAACGATCGGTCGTATTGTTTCGTATTTCGGTTCATGTTAGTAATTAATTTGACCATTCCATTTGTCGATTTCATCTAAATTTAATAGTAGGAGCTATGGATTACGAAGAGATATTACTTCTACTAATAATTGGTGCAAGTGCTTCTCTGTTATTAGAGACTCCAAGGAAATGGTGGGTAAAACCTTGGTTGAGGAAACGAGATTCAAAAGGTAATCTCAGCCTCGTTCATAATGAAATTCGGATAGATGACCCGGCAAGCTTTTTGAATTTCTTAGGATTTATTTAATATTTTGTTAAATAATGTTACACCTCATATAAAGAAGGAAAACACCAAGTTTAGGGATGCAATATCTCCACGAGACAGATTAACAATCACTCTTAGATATTTAGCTACTGGAGAAACCTACAAAAGCTTGTCTTATTCTTTTCGGGTAGGCCACTCCACGATATCTAAGATTATACCGGAAGTTTGCATTGCAATTTATAAAACTTTAAACCAATATTTGAAGGTAACGATTACATTGAAAATTACTTTTATAGCACTTATTATATAAATTTATAGGTGCCTAATACAGCTGCTGAATGGCTTAATATAGCTGAAGAGTTTAAAGAAAAATGGAATATGCCCAATGTAATAGGTGCTTTGGATGGAAAACATATATTAATCCAAGCTCCTAACAGTGAAGGATCTGCATATTATAATTATAAGGGAACTCATAGCATTGTACTCTTGGCATTGGCAGATGCAAATTACAAATTTACATATATTGATGTTGGGACAAATGGCAGAATTTGTGATGGAGGTGTGTTCAGGAAAAGTACTTTGGCAAGAGCTTTGGCAAATAATATACTAAATATACCTGAGGAAAGGCAATTACCTGGTAGAACGAGACCTATGCCATTTGTAATGGTAGCTGATGCAGCATTTCCTTTATCCAAGCATATTTTAAAACCATATCCATTTCGGAACATGTCCAGGGAACAACGCATTTTTAATTATAGGCTTAGCAGAGCACGACGTGTTGTTGAAAATGCTTTTGGGATTCTATCTAATCGGTTTCGAATTCTGTTGGGTCCTATAAATTTAAAACCCGAAAAAGCAAAAACTGTTGTTCTTGCTTGTGTAGCCCTACATAACTTTTTACGCAGCAATTCAGTGTCGACGAATGGAGCAGGAGATGAAATTGATAGGCGTTATACATTTAAATATGGTTTAAGTCAAGAAGGAGGAAATCGTGCATCCAGATATGCTATTGAAAATAGACATGAATTTATGGAGTACGTTAATGGTGTTGGGGCTATTCCTTGGCAGAACGACCTGGCATAATATGATGTATTTGTCATTTCATGTTTCTTTTACAAAAATAAATTTTTGAATATATTGGGTAGTGATTTGTTTTATTTAAATATTTTTTTATGTTATTACTTTCAAGCAATACTTCATTAGTACATCAAAGTCAGTATTGAACAAATGATTTTTTATGTATCTTTCAGTCACAAATAATACACAGAAAATTGGTTTGTAAAATATATTTCAAAATTAAATATCTACAGCTCTTCTTCTGCCTCTTCCTCCTGCATATCAATAATTAAATTAAATATTTTTCTTTTTAAAATCCTAATATTTTTGGTTTTTTTTATTTTTCGCATTTCATCACTTACTGAACTAAAAATAAAAACATCTGCTATTAAGGGAAATGAACATTCATTTTGAAATACCTACTTTGCAAATGAATGAAAATCATCACTGGTCCCTTTGGAAGCCCTGTGGTCCTTTAAGGCAATTGTTGCATTCTCAATTAACCGAGATATATTCCCATGTAGTTTTTGCTTCTGGGGTGTGTTACTAGAAGATGGCCCAGGTACAGCAGGTGTGCTTGGATGGGACACTTCTGTTAATTCTGCTGCCATAAGTTCTTCGATGTTACCATCGAAAAGAATAGTATCTTGGCGTGTTGCCATGTTTTCCTCCTCATTTTCTACCTTTTCACATATTTCGTTCTAAAACAAAGGAACATAAATCTTCTAGCATATTCTTAGACATTAACTTACTTCTATATTGGAGATGCTATTACTTACTACATCACCTTCGATCAAAAATTTTAAATCCTGAAAGCACCAAAGTTTTGGCACATATATTTCTTCTGTACCAGCTCCACTTACTTTACTTTCTTTCAAATTTCTGTATTCTTTAAAAAACTGGGTTCTTAAGATATGAATTTTGTTTTTAATGTCCTCAAGACTTAAACATTGATTAGAGGCAAAACTACTTTTCGAACACAAGCTGTCTCTAATTTCTTCCAATGCTTCATTTCTTTTTATTTTGTTTTTATAATCTGCAGATTTTATATTGTACAGCAGTGGATGCTGTTCATACATTGCAATTAAATTTAGAGTTAGCTCTCGCGACCATATAAATTTTCCTTTGCAAGCCATTCTAAAATCAATTTTATAATTTATGTAATTTATAGGTAAATACTATAAATAAATTATATATTCATACTTACGAAAATGAATTGTTGAAATAATTGTTCAGGAATAGAAATACTGTATATAGGATATTTATGTATTTTTATCGCGTCTTTACTCTACAACTGAAAAAAGGAAAGTGCTTGAATATAGATATTTCTAACAGTTAATAATAGATACGTATTCACAGATGGTTAACAAATGTTGAAAAAATCACGTACGGCATTCCTACAAAAGGGTAATAAAAATCATAAAATGCAAATTTGCCGATGAACCTTTGCGAAAAGTCGCCTACCTAAGTTTCAAAATTTCAAACACAATTGTGTATGGTACCAAACCTAAAATATATGTTGGTATCCAATAAATCCCTAGTTCTTACTAGAAATGCATGCAGTTTATTGCATACATTTAGAACAGGTTCTAAAGCCATGCAACAAAAATGCATGGATTTTTGTTGCATGCAACTACTTAGAAATGCACAGTGTGAACATAAAAATGCTGCATTTTGCTCCCGCATTAAAAAATGCTGCATTAAAATGCATAAGTGGGAACTGGGCTTTATGTGATCACTTCCATTTGGTACTTTTCACTGCTGCCATATGTTAGAATTATACAGATTAAACAGAATAAATAATAATAATAATAAATTGTTTTCTGCATTAAGTTTCAACGTAGTTTTTAATGTAACGGCTGCTTTTTGTAACACGCTTAAAATACCTACTCGAGTAACTTTCTTCAAAATTATGTGTTACGTTGTTGGAATGCGTTAATAGCGCATGCGTATAGCATACGCTTACTAAGTGAGCGTAGAATTTCTCCGCTCGCAAAAATGGCGACCGCTCCTCAACATGTTCAGAGTGAGCGAACGTCTATTGGATATAATCGCTGAACAGTTGCGCAACTGTGTCTGCTGAAGGAAAGCAATCCCTAAAATAGAAATTGTGGTGGCTTAAAGCACACACACACAATACGTACTATCGCTAACACAAAAAACTAGGACAGCCTTGTTTTAGCTGTGTAAAACCGACGGAAATAAACAGCTAACGTCAGTTAATTCAAGATTATTTGAAGCTGTCATTAATGATGCCGCATGTCAGTTTGATTGATAAGGCAAGAATAATTACTTGTAGAGAAAATGGTATGACAATAAGACAAATTGCTAATGACTTTGGCATTAACAAAAACACTGTTACATCCATAATACGACGATGGGAAGAACAAGGCGATTTCACCAGGAAAGCTGGTTCTGGAAGGCGAAGGGTAACCACTGCAGCCCATGATAATGCCTTAACTGATTATTTGCGCCAATATCCTTTTGCTACGGCCCGTAAGGCTGCAAATCAAACACATTTTCGTGCATGCATGATGACGATTAGTCGCAGTATTCCCGAAACGAATTTACGGAGCAGAGTAGCTGCTAAGAAAATTCATTTGACGAATCTTGGGAAACAAATCCGTTTATCATTTGCTCTTAATAACATTTATCGTGAACCACAGTTTTGGGAAAACGTCGTACTCACAACGGATCAGTTAGGGTTTATCGTCCTACAAATGCGAAATTCGATGAAGCATATTCGCAAAAGTGCAATAGATCTGGACAGTTCTCTGTCAATGTGTGGGGATGGATCAGTTTTCGGGGTATGGCTGTCTGCTGCAGAATTGTTGGCAGGTTCAATACTGAGAACTACTTACATATTTTAGAGAACACCATGCTACCTACTGTACGAGAATTATACCCCGACAACAATTTTGTGTTCCAGCAAGACAACTGTCCTGTACACACTGCACAGAATGTAACCGCGTGGTTCCGAAATCAGAATATTGAACTAATGCCATGGTCTGCACATAGTCCTGATCTCAACCCCATCGAAAATATTTGGGGTTGTATGATAAAAAAAACTCCAGGAACGAAATTGTCAGCCGGAAACCGCAGAAGCACTTTGGCAGCAAATTGAGGGCACATGGAATTCACTAAAACAAGTCCAAAATTTAATAGGGCCTTTCGTCGTTTACAGTCTGTTATCGACAAAAACGGTGAAATGACTAAATATTGATTTTATTATTCTTTGCTTTTGTTAAGTGTATTTTCTGATATTAAAAATTAAATTACATAACCTAATATTATTTTGTCTGACAGAAGTGCCAAAAGCCTCAATGGCATTAGCACGATTAGAAAAATTCATGGCTATTTGAAATAATGTTTGTCCTAGTTTTTTATGTTAGGTATCGATAGTATACATATGTAGGTGTATGATAATATTATATCATGATAATATTCATACACCTTTTGACATTTGTCATAAGTTGTTAATGGCGAATGAAAAAAGTCCTGGTTGACTTAAACGCCAAAAGAATCATATAAGAAGGAGACAATTGTCATAATTATCTGTTGACGTTTGTTATAAATTATCGTCTAAACATTTTAAATTTGTCAACAATGCTTGCCTCCAAAACAGTATAGCCAAGTGTTATATAAGATATAGATGTAGACAAATAGTATATTATGCAATGAGCATTTAATGATAGCTATTATATAAGGGTCCTCGATAGCTTGATGCAAGATATTCTTGTTGATTTTAAGTTTGGAGAAAACCTTTCATCGTCAACTTATGAAGAATTTAGTAATCTACCCCGCTGAATAATCAAACTTAGAAAAA
This sequence comes from Amphimallon solstitiale, assembly GCA_963170755.1. Classification (NCBI taxonomy): domain Eukaryota; kingdom Metazoa; phylum Arthropoda; class Insecta; order Coleoptera; family Scarabaeidae; genus Amphimallon; species Amphimallon solstitiale. The sequence goes on from OY720677.1 coordinate 9,594,089, forward strand.
AATTATCTGATTAAAGAAAATTAATTAATATGTCAAAATCTTTACAACAAGTTTTCTCAAAAATTCTTCCCAGCAATTTGTTTGCTTTAGTTCACGTTAAAAATTGAATAAAAAGCTATCCCGCTCTGCACTTATTTTTCATTCAACTATTCTTTACTTTGTTTTAAATGAATATAAAATAAATTAAAATTAGGCAACCCACGTTACAATTAATATTATTCTGGTAAAAATCTTCCCGCGGTTACAAATGTCTAAATATTTGATCATAAATGAATTTTTATTCGCTTAGATAATTGAGTTATTATTTCAGTTATTTATTATATATTCCCTATGTGTAATAGATACTCGGACATCATTCGGTTATTAAATTATGTGCTATGCAACCAATATTACATTTCCATTCACTAGCGAGGACCCTTAAGACACGAGAATGAAAATTACGATACGAGCCGAAAGCGGTAAGATACAAGTTTATATCCAATAGGGATGCGACATTCAAATATTCATCAATATTCAATATGGCTACTTCATATTTGACAGATATAAAAATTAATGAAAAGTGACAGTTCTCTGCAATTTACTAGTAAGTAGTTAAAATTTGTGCTTTTTTGAAAATATAAACGGTAAAAATGCGGGATAATGACAGTGACATCTAAAATTTGACTACCAGAAATTATGGAACAAGCCACGAACAATTTATTACCAGCTAAATTCGCAAAAACGTACGGAAAATTTTACGCTCAATTTATGAAATGGAATGTTCAAAAAATAATGTTTTATTATGGGGTCGTAGAAAAAATAGTGTATGCAACCCACATTTAATGGCTATTAAGACACTCCTATTTTCTTTGTGGCTCAACGCATATTATACTATAATAGCTTTACTTCTAATATTTAATTTGTAACGGGCTTTCATGTAATAGTATTTTACTATGGGAAAGTATGTATCTTGAAATATTAATTGATTAGTTTAATTTTATTGTTTTTTTGGCCATGTGGGTTACTAAAATGACTCGACTTAAAAAGAAAAGCAGCGTATATCTGAATGTAGTTCTAGAAAATCTTGCCAATTCAATTAAGTCAAATTGAATTCTAAATTGACTAGAGAATGCTACTGGTCTTTATTTCTCAACTTGCAAAATCATATAAGACGTTTTTTTCGTGCTTTCAACTTGCAACTTGTTCATAAGTGAAGGTTGAAAAAGAAACATACACATAACAAAACTAATATAATATGTATTTAATTGAGGTAATTTTTACTAGTATTATAAAATATAAAATGTATACAAAAATATAGGTATATTAAACTATAACACAAATAATACACTAGTCGTCGTCTTCTATAGACATATTACTGCTAGAGGCGCTTCTAGTTCTCGCCGACCTTCTTGTAGCCGGGCTATTTATCGATGTGTTATAGTCGTCTTCGTCGTCACCGTTACTCCTTCTCTGTTTCTTCTTTGACTTCGGAACCGGTCTTTTCGGCTTTTTAAACAAGTTTCTCGGCTCTTCATCACCTCCATCGTTAGGACGTCCTTCCTGGTTCTCTCCAGTCTGGAACACGGCACTGATTTTATCCTCTAATTCCGCTACGATAGCCTTGATATCAGTCTTGACGACTTTACTCCAAGAATTCATTATCTGTTTGACGAAGGCGTACACGTCACGATTATGCAATACGTGTTTGTAACAGTGAAAGTGTTCCGAGAATTTCTTCACTGCCCTCTCGTTATATTCCAAGAGAGACAGGCAATATGCGATACTTTTGTATAGGTTCTCGTCTTGCGTAGACATGAACTTAATGCACAGTCTCTCGACTAAATTCTCGGCGTGCTTGGCCGATTTTATGAGATCGAACAGGTACTTCATGCTGTATCTGAAATGCGCTTCTTCCATGTCTTTAGTGACGAGATGGGAGAATATATCGGGCAGGACGTTGTACAGATGATGACTGTTTTTTGCGGCTAAAGCATTGAAGAAACTCTTGCTCATAACACTGAGCTCGTTGTTTTCTTCGGATATGAAGATAGCCATGCTTCCTATGAAGCTTTTAACAAGTAACATGTCCCGTAATAACAGATTGGCGAGAGTGTGGAAGGCGGTTTTTCTCACTTTCTCGTCGGGATCTGCCAGTCTATTGTATATATGTTCGGACCAGGGTTCTATGATATTGGGAAATCTTTCTAGAAGATCCCCGATAAAAATTATTATCGTACATTTAACCTCGGGATATTTCGACTTCTCCAACGTTGTAAATACCAGTCGGATTTGACTTGCACAGCATTTACTAGACACTAACATATATTTTAACATCGCAGACATGGCGACACACTGAAGGTGTTCGTTGTCGTATTTTTGTGGGTATTTGCAGATTTCCTCTATGAATGGTGCGAATGCACCTAAACTAGTTGGCGATGTCACGATGTTATTCTCCAAGACGCTGAGTATAAATTCAGCTTCTTCGTCGACGGCCTGAGCACCATCTAAAACACTCTCGTCACCATCATCGGTGACCGTCGAACTATTAGTGGCATTCCTTCTGCTCGAACTGGCAGTGCTATAATCCGTTCTCAACGCTCTACTGCTCTTATTCTTATGTTTATCATTAGTTTTGGCGCACGCAGCGTGGAGACGTCTCTTTATCTCTTTATAAACGGTCTCGTCCAAGAAATTCAACTGTCCAATCGCTACTTCACCAAAGAGAAGGCACAGTCTTATCAAAACGTAATATTTTATGGTCACGCTGCCGGAATTATTCCACAAATTCAATTTTTTCAGCGTTTTCTTGATAATCTCTTCGCATATCTGATCCGGTTTGGAACACAATGCATAAATCAACCTTATGACGCTCTTCAAAGCCAAGTTGTAGAACGGTAGGTCGCCGTCGATGTGCTTGTACAAGATATTAATTAAATGATTCCACATGGGGTCGTCCGGTTTCAATTTAAACGGCGGTTTCGAATCGGTAATCAGTTGTTGGACAGATCCACCTGCTGTTACTAATTTGCACGTTTCGGCCAGAATTATCATGTCATCTACACCTCTTTTCTCAAATATCAATTCGGAAATCATGCCGAGGTTTTTCATCACGATGCTCTTTTTAGCACTAGCAATCATCGTAAGCAACTGTAGCGCTTTCAGAGATACCTCATCGGAAACCTCCTGTTTCTTGACAAAATACTGGAACGCCCGTTCTATGATGTTATTATCTAATTTCCCTTCGTTCACCCAAGTGATGATCACCAATCTGAAACTGTCAACTTTATCATAAGGTATGAGTTCCATAAATTTGAGTAGCCTATCCACGACGGTTTTTGAGTGTTCCCCCATTGATGAGGCGTTCGTTTCGAGGAATATCGCCTTTAACGCGTCCGTTACAGCGGACCTGCGATCTGCTTCAGGGCGTTGCATTATCTTCAGCATTTCTAAAATTCCTTCAACAGAATTATCGATGCTGAATTTATATGAAGCTGTGAAGAATACTACTGCTTCTTGCACTTCAGATATGTTAACACATTCCAATAATTCCTTTATGGGGCCGATAGCTTTGCCTACAATTTTTAAAAATTTAACTGCACCTTCGTAGTAACTAATCAATTCCTGCTGGGCGTTTATAATTTGATTGTCCTCGCTGCCTTTTTCCATTAAATTCAATAATTGACTGTGGATGTCCATGTAAAAACCACCCATTACCTTTAACAAGAATTCACTTTCATTGGCGTGTTCTATTGTATCCCGTAGTGCACTGTAATCTTCAAGGTGTGCTACAGCTATTTTGGTTAATTTGTAACCATCCTCGTATTTCCCTTCTTGTAAATATGTCTTCACTATGTCTGCAATTTGGTTCTTGGGCAAATCGAATGCTTCTTCGACACCTTCTCCATCATCATTTGTATTATTCTCAATCACTTTCATAACATCATCTTTTATTTTAATCCAACCTTCTTCGGCCTCTTTAACTTTCTGCATTTGTGTTCCGACAGTCTTCTCTGCTAATTCTTCGTATTTTAATTTCTCTCTCGCAAGGGTTTCTTCTGTGCTAGTTAATTTTAGTTCCGAGCCAAATGGATTGTGTTCTAGAAATGAAGTAATACAGCCCACCGCTGCCTTTCTAACATTAGATCCCTTATCACGCAAACGGTACGTGACGTCATCTAAAACATTGATTTGCATATCCGTTGACAATACATTTTCCTTTTGAAGACGCATCAAATTTTGAATAGACTTAACTCGAACAAAAGCAGAGATGTCTAGCATGTGTTCTGAAATTATATCTAGAAAATCATCCCTTGCATTTCGTTCGTCTTCAGTCAATTCTGGCTTAGATAAAGTAGTTAATATAACTTCGGTGATGACATTCAAAACTGAAATTCTTAAAGTGTGTGAATCATTAGACAAATATTCCGTTAAATAATTCACTTCCTCCACCATTAATTGCGGCATTAACTTTGCCATTTCTGATAACACATGTGCACAATTTCTAGCACCTTCTGCATTCTGATATCTTTCATCACTTTGCCATTCAGTGATTTGTTTAACAAATTCCCTGACGAGACTTCTTGCATTGTAGGATTCGACCAGCAGTTTAATCCCTTCTGATACAACAGTCACTGCATGGTCATGTGATTTCACTGTTTCAGCCATACGAAATATAAATTGAGTACCATATCTGTATTCTGTTATAAGCATTCCAAATATATGAAAAATATATGTGCACAGTTCCTTATCAGATTTTATTGATGGATTCTTCTCAATAAAACTATAACATACCTCTGCTATAAGATTAATTAAAGGTTCTTCAACAACTGGAGGATCCCAGAAAACTTTAATTTCTTGTTGTAGTAACGTGTTTATTTCATGAACTACATCCTTCCTGCTTACATTTGTGAATTCTTCTGTTGGTTTTTTGCCCTTTTTGGTTAACCCTCTTGCTGACTCTTTGTCCATAATAGCAATAATCATATTAATATAAGCATATATTATCATTTTCATAACATTGACATATTTTATTTTCAATTCATCATTTAAGGATTCTTTATCTGATAACAGAAACGTTACAGTAGTATTTAGTTCTTTCATAGCACGATGTATATCTATGAGAGCAGTTGTTTGCACATCCTTGTCCAATTGAGATATATTTAATATAACAGAAATATATGTATCAAAATAACTGAAGACATATTCCACACCTTCGTCTTTCAATGATTGCTTGGCTTCTTTTAAATTTCGAGGTAATTGCTTTGGTTGCACAGTTTCTTTAACATAATAGTGTTCATAAGATTCTTCCAATAATGATCTAACAGTCACAGGAATTTCAAAATTAAGGTACGACATATCGGTAGTAAATCACTTTATGAGGCCCTTTCTAAAAAGAATTTAAACAGTCAGTAATATGAAGAGAATTAAAAAAATAATTACCATCTAAAATTTGCCCAACCGATCTTTCAGTTTAAATTTTATACAAATGTTTACACACACGCATACTCGATGTTCATTGGTCAGTATTGTAAATTAAAAAAGAAAGCCCGCGACATTTAAAATTTATTAAAAAATAATTTCCATTCTTTTAGGTTAGGATTTCAAACATTTTGTTATACTTATATTTATCCTCCTTTAAGGCCCTAATTATGGTAGAATTACGGAAAAAATATTCTTGGGCATATTGCCATTACATCACTTGGGGCAGTAGCATCTCCATTCAAATAATGTCGCTTAGAAATTAGAATATGACCACTTTAATGAAATCGACACACAATTATTTACGATTTCCTCGGAACTAAAATACACAATTCACTACTTACTAACAAGAAAATTTATTTTAAAATAAGCGCGAAGTATATAATTTAATGAAAGTAAGACCCCCGGATTGTTTATTTTCTACAGATAATGACTGTTTTTTGCACTGACTGGCATAATTTTTTAATTCGAAAGTGCTAATTCTGCGGCATGGTGTTGACCAAGATACTGGAACATTTGTGTGAAATACAGCATCTCATACTGTTTTTAATGGATTTTCTCTTAAATAATCTAATAAAAATTCTTCATTCATTGAATGAGAGGAAAGGGGTTGGCTTTGATTTATTAAGGTTTGTTCGAACCTCCAGTTCTGAACAGTTCCGGAACCGTTCTAGAATTAGTAGTTCTGATAATAATGCGCATGGCCGGCCAAATACTGGTTCTAGAACGGTTCGAAATCCTGAAGCACAGTAATGCGCAGTGTCGCAGTGACGGTAAGAAACAGAATTAGACTTGTTTATAGTTTGTTTGTCAACAGATCTTAGCACAGTACGTGCTTTTGAAAATAACCAACCGTTTTGAAAGTGAATTAGGTTTTTGTGGATAATTGCGAAAGATTTATTTGATTTAGTGTGTTAAATTAATCGAGTACAATGAGTATAAAGTGTTGTGTACCGCAGTGTAAAAGTGTGTCTTCAAAGGACATAAAAGACATTAGTTTTTTTAATATTCCATCTGAAGAAATAAGGTAAGCGTAAAATTCAAATAAATATTCAGATATACATGCACATAAGTACGACATAAAGGATTATAGAATTTATAAAAAGTTATTGTAAAATATAAAAAAATATTGACATAAATTATTAATGGTTAAAATTGCTACATCATTCAAGCATACTTGTACATAATAATAGTTGTATATGATTAATAATTTTTTCTGCACTAGGCGTAAGGAGTGGATTGCTAGAATTGGAGAAACAAGTTCTGTAAAGAAAAATGCCAAAGTCTGTAGCATTCATTTTGAAAACTCTTACTTCAAAAATGTAATGAAAAACAGGCTAGAAATTACTGCAGTGCCCACTTTATTTCTTACAGGTAAGCCCTAGGATAGATAAACTTATAAAATCAACTGTTTATTTTTTGAAATTAATCTTTTCTTAATAAAAAATTCTTTTAAATGATGATTATATCAAATTAATCACAAATATATTGATTGCAACTAGCTTTGCTATATTTATTTGATTTTGAGGGTAAATTGGAGTATACGGGTGCAACCGATTTTTGACAAAAAAACTAGTGCACCGTATAGAGGACCTCTAATTGAACAACTTTTTCTTATAAATTAATCCATGCAAACGTACAGGAGTGGAGATATTTAATAATTAAGGTGCTCACCGAGTGATTTTTCCATGTCACATTTTTAGTCGTATATGTTATACACACCGTTGAAATTATGAAAATTGTAATAAATGCTGTTTATTTCACTTTACCACACAACAATTACATTTGATTTTTATGTTTTTTAATAACTTTTCTCAACAAAAACATAAGAAGAAACCTAACCTCAAACCACCTAGTGGAGAAAGCCCATTCCAACCTTCATGCGGATTCGGACCAACGACTGTCATCCATAGAGTTATGTAGTATATAGATGGTCGAACAGACCACTTGTATTTTTCAATATTTATTTGAAAATTATATGCAAATCAGTAACAAAAGACGTTATAAAGTGTATATTATCAATGAAATAAACTACAAATTTATAAATAATATACACTTTATAACGTCTTTTATTACTGATTTGCATATTATTTTCAAATAAATATTGAAAAATACAAATGGTCTGTTCGACCATCTATGTACTATATAACTCTATGAATGCCAGTCGTTGGTCCGAATCCACATGAAAGTTGGGATGGGCTTTCTCTAATAGGTGGTTTGAGGTTAGATTTCTTGTTATGATTATGTTGAGAAAAGTTATTAAAAAACATAAAAATCAAATGTAATTGTTGTGTGGTAAAGTGAAATAAACAGCATTTATTACAATTTTAATAATTTCAACGGTGTGTATAACAGATACTACTCAAAATGTGACATGGAAAAATCACTCGGTGAGCACCTTAATTATTAAATATCTCCACTCCTGTACGTTTGCATGGATTAATTTATAAGAAAAAGTTGTTCAATTAGAGGTCCTCTATACGGTGCACTAGTTTTTTTTTCAAAAATCGGTTGCACCCGTATACTGCAATTTTTCCCCTGTATGAGTTTCAGTATGTTGATCGGTAATCACATTAACATCTTTACTTGTGCCTGGTAGTGGATCATCTTTTAACACAGGTGTAACATCTGTACATTCTGTAAAATAGAATTATCATATATAAAAAAAGGTGTATATAATCTTGGTTGTTAGAAAAATCACAGGGGCATCAAAATCGGAAAAATTGCAGTATACGGGTGCAACCGAAACTCATACAGGTAATAACAGTTTTTGATGTTTTATGTGATATCATTAAATTATATTTCTTATGTTTAGCTAACATTTATGTGCAAACACCGCAAAGCCTGTCAGCTACAAGTCCCAGGAAGAGCAAATTAAAAACTGAGATTCGGTATTTGAAAGGTGTTCTAAAGAGAGCGGAAGGGAAGGTTTCTACTCTGACAGAGAAAGAAAATCCGATTTCTGATGCTGATTTTATTACATTTTGTGAAAGCCATTTTAATGAGGCCACGGTTAATCTGTTTAAAATGCAGCTGAAATTATCAAGTAAAAGGGCTCATGGTTTCAGATATACAAATGAATTTAAACAGTTTGCGTTAACTATATATTTTCTCAGCCCTAAAGTTTATAGATTTTTATCTGATATTCTCCATTTGCCATCAAAAGCAACTTTATGCAGATTAACTAGTAAATGGAACATAACAGTGGGGTTGAATGACTTTCTTTTTATGGTAATAGGAAGAAAAGTTGAAATGATGAGTGAAGAAGCGAGACATTGTGTGCTGTGTATTGACGAAATGTCATTAAAGACATTTCTTTTTTATAATAGATCTAAAGATGAAATAATAGGCTTTCATGAAACTACTACAAAAACATATAGTCCAGCTAATAATGCATTGGTTTTGATGGCCAGAGGTGTTTATTCAAATTGGAAACAGCCACTGGCATACTTTTTTATAAATAATTCTTGTAAGGTAAACGATTTAAAAGCTATAATCTTTAGTACGATTGAAAGATTATTTCTAATTAATTTAAATGTACTAGCACGCATATCTGATCAAGGAACAAATTTTTTAAAACTTTCCAAAGAAATTGGGGTATCTGCTACAACACCTTATTTCCAAGTAAATAATAAAAAAAAATTCTATATATTTGATATACCACATCTTTTAAAGTCTACAAGAAATAACATATTTACACATAAATTTGTAATAAAAGAAGGAATAACAAATAAGTGTTATATTAGTGAATTTTATAACAAAGACAAGCAACAATCCTTTCGGCAAGCCCCTCGTTTATCAGATATGCATCTAGAACCTAATAACTTCCAAAAAATGAAAGTAAAGCTGGCTGCACAAGTTTTAAGTGCATCAGTTGCTGCTGGTTTAAATACTTATATAGCTCTTAATTTTTTCCCACAAACAGCAATGGCAACTGCAACTTTTATATCCAAAATGGATGATTTATTTGATGTGCTGAATTCACAATCATTTAAGAGCAGCAAGGTATTAAATAGACCTTTTTCCGGAACTGAAAGGCAGCTTAAAGTTCTAAATGACATGTTGGACCTTTTCAAGAATTTAATCGTGTTAAATGTGAATAATGATGATGTTACACAGACCTTAAATTTTATTAATGGTTGGATAATTTCAATTTCTTCTGTTATGGCAATATGGGATATTACTAAAAATAAAGGTATAAAATATTTGTGTACCAGAAGACTCAATCAAGATGCAATTGAATATTTTTTTGGAACTGTTCGACAACAGGGAGGAAACTCTACTAATCCAACATGTATACAGTTTTCTCGAGCATTCAAAAAGTTATTTACTTTGAATTATTTTCATTTATCAGGGGGATCCAATTGTGTTGATGATTTAGATTCAGTTTTACTAAACTTGCAATCTGCATCTTTTCAAAAGTTAGATGTACTTTTTCCTGAAGAAACTGTTTTTATTAATGTATTAGCAGTGGATACCACTGATTATCAAAATTTAGATTTACCTGAACAAAATGCTGTTGTGTATATCGCTGGTTATTTGTTTAAGAAGTGTCTTTCTAGGCAGTGCGTTGCCTTTTCAAAAAGTAATTCAGAACTTAATGAAAACAATATGAAGAGTTGGCGGGAATAACGATGAATATCCTAGAGTGGTTAATTTGAAAAAAACGCTTTTGAAAGTCTAAAAGTCTGGAACTTTTTTGTTGGTAACTCTGTAACCAATATCGATGTACTGATGTTGATCTTTTTTAACAGAGTATATGTTACTATATTATTTGTTTTGTATTTAGTTTGATCTTTTTGTTTATGGCCTTTTATTTAAATCAATATGCAATACTTTGCGTGAAGAACGATGAGGGAGCTGTAATTATTGTCACAAAAGTAGGTAATATACATTTTATTGGTAAGTAATATGGTTATAAAAGTAATACAAAAAATAGTTAAGGTAGCAAAAAAATAAACAATTAGTCGTCGTTATCTGCTGCATTTCTTGAATGCGGTAAGTTATCATAGAACTCCTGGGCATCTTCCCCTATCAAGAATTTTTTGAGGTCCTGATAAAGGAAGTCGCCTACATTACCTAGGAAACATTTTTATCTGTGTTACCTGGAGGTTTTCCCACTTCTTGGTAGCAACAGGGATTAGTGATGAATAGGCTGGCTGATCTGGAAGCAAAAATTCGCCATTCGGTAGGCTGTTGCTGTTTGTAGCTCGTTGCACTGTCTTCTTTTGACGGTTAACATTTTGCAGAAGCACCGTGCTTTCCCAAGCACCATTGTAGTTTAGTCTATAAAGCATAAGTTTAGGTTTTTCAATCGAAAAGTATGCTTCTCGTATAGGTCTAGAAGGAACCGCCAGTTTTGGCTTATAAATTTTCAAAGAATTAAAAAATGAAATCCAGTCTTTGAACATCTCTTGGGTACATTTGACAACTTGAAAGGGATTTGGTTTGATTCGGCAGTTCTCAACTGCCTGGTACCAATCTGCAGGTACCTCGGCTGGTATTTTTTTGGGGATTAAAGCCATATTTTTGTCGCACTCCATATAGGAGTGTCCACGTATTGGAAATGTCACTTGCACATTTTCAAAACGCTTACAAACGTGAACCACATAATATAAATACCGAAACATAGTAAAGTTCTTGTTTTGTCCTGCACAAGAGTCACAGAACAAACTGAGCCGTTTTACTGTGGAAGGCAGTACGTTAAATATAAAATTATGAAGCATGGAAACCACGTCATCCTCGTTTAGCAATGGTCTGATCATAACAATAGAACTCAGAATCTCCCGTTGACAGTATATGCACGTTAAAAAAGTATACACTTAGTTGGCGTTTGTAGTAGACGTCATTTGTCGTAATGTTGGGAACCGGAAGAATCTTCTGAAAGTCGAAGGCAACTGCTTCATACTCAACGTCTCTGGATGCTTTGATAAGACTGTTTCTTTTCCTTGAGTAAAAGGCTTCAGCTTTCTTCTTGTGCAACATAGTCTCAACCTGGATTTGATGTAACTCAGCCGTGACTTTAGATTTTTCTTCATTATTTACAGTTTCCAATTTCTTGTTTAAGATAGCTGCTTTTGAAGTCCACTCATCGCATTTGCTGCATGTATCCGACCGTGGATAACCAAATGAAATGTTGTAATCATTAATGAAAATCTTTCGGTAACAGTCGTAGGAAACTGGAAAGTTATTGTATTTGTCCATATACATCTTATGGAGTTTTTTTACGTCCAAGTCTTCCGGTAAATAAAGTTTTTCAGTTTTTCCCAGAGAATAATGAGACTTTCTGCCTTTTAGCGACTGTATGTGCTCATGAACTTTATTTTTAGTTTTTTCTGATAAAGCTCGAGGGCGATTTTTATGCTTACCTCGACCATCTGGAAGAACCTTGCCATGTTCTGTTACTTGGTTTTGAATGTGCTGAAGTCTTCTAGGTGTGATCCCATACAAGCTCAAAAATGCCTTATAACACACTGGGATGGTACATAAGCTATCGTTTTTTAGTACACGGACTTTATACTTGTAGGAATAGGAATGGAAGTTAGCTTCCTCAGCGGGTTTTCGATTTTTCCTCTGTTTTACTAGGTTACATTCCACAAAACCACTCAGATATAAATTTTGTGCGTCGTAAGAGGGTAGTTCATTAAAATTCTTAATAATGGCTAATCGAACCATTTCGTCTATCTTATCAAAACACTGTAACTTGGTGCAGTTACATGGTGGGCCAGTTTCATGAGTTTGAGTTCTCAGTTTTTTTGCTGCATCTGACAAACGCCCGGTAATTTTTCTTTTCTTTGATGTAACATTAGAAACGGGGGCGATGGCTTCATCCATGATAAGAATAATCTAGTGCACTCTTATTGTTAATTTATTATAGTTTTTAATTAACACTAACTTGCAAACATTATACAAACAAAACAGTCACTAACAAAATTATGCACACATTATAAGCCAGGATGCACGTTGGCCAATTCTAGCACCTTCATCGATATTCAGTCAAACGCTTGTCGCCCTCATCGTTTTTAACCCTTGACGATATATTTCAATGTTGCGACATAACGGACTCTTACTGTTTATCTCACAAATGACAGTCCACGTGTACAAAACATGGACTGAAAAAGTGTTTGCGCCCTCTAGTGCAGTTTGCACAAATTTGACACCCTCATCGTTTTTCCCGCCAACTCTTCATATGTTTTGCTACTTCAAAGCGTATCAGAATAAGGAAAGAGATACTTTTGGTAAATTACTGATGCCCTGTTCCAATTTTATTGAGTATCTTCTACAATTAGAACAAACCTTTTCTTCCATTTTTCCTCAGTTGTCAGTGGGTCCAAATGTTGGGTCACAAATTAAAGCCCAGCTCCAAGAAATACAATTTATTAGTCCATGTCAAAATTTTCCACACGATTACTTACTTTGCTTATATATAAGAGTTCGCATTTACTACACACTTAAATTTGCAAATAGAAACTTTAAAACGCAAAATAAAAAAAGTAAGAAAATTGTTATTTTGCAACATTTATAATACATATTGTAAAATTTAAATGTAACTTATATATTCAAACTAGCATTAAAATATATAATTTTATTCCATCAATGAGACTTTTTTATAAGATGATTTTTAATTTTAAGTTATTTTGCAACATTTATAAAATATGTCAAATATTGTAAAATTTAAATGTAACTCATATATTCAAACTAGCATTAAAATATGTAATTTTATTCCATCTATGAGACTTTTTTCCAAGATGGTTTTTAATTTTAAGTTATTTTGCAACATCTATAAAATATGTCAAATATTGTAAAATTTAAATGCAACTCGTATATTAAAACTAGCATTAAAATATATAATTTTATTCCAACTATGAGACTTTTTTCCATAAGTTATTTTGCAACATTTATAAAATATGTCAAATATTGTAAAATTTAAATGTAACTCGTATATTAAAACTAGCATTAAAATATATAATTTTATTCCATCTATGAGACTTTTGTCCAAGATGATTTTTAATTTTAAGTTATTTTGTAACATTTATAAAATATGTCAAATATTGTAAAATTTAAATGTAACTCATATATTAAAACTAGCATTAAAATATATAATTTTATTCCATCTATTAGGCTTTTTTTTTCCAAGATAGTTTTTAATTTTGTTATTTTGCAACATTTACAAATTATATCAAATATAGTAATATTTAAATGTAACTCATATATTCAAACTAGCATTAAATGTATAATTTTCGTCCAAATCATTTTATTCCACCTAGTAGACTTTTCCAAAATAGTTTTCAACATTTTGTAAAATTTGTTAAATTGGCCACAGGTTTCAAATCTAAGACAATGCTATGCATAACGTACATAATTATTGTTTAAATATTTCTAATTCAAATACTTTCATTTATTAACAAATTTAGTTAATCCGGCCCCGATTATTTTTAATTAGGATTAGATCCGGACCTGCTTATTAAATAATTTTCCGATCTCTCCGCTATGCGACATTGCGCATTACAATGCGCGAACATACAACTTGGTTTCTAAAGATCAAAGGTGCCGACACTGACTGCAACTACTGGATATGTTTATACTGTGCCTGAAGGTTCGAACAGTTTTAAAATTGGAATTTTAGGGAAACTTATACTACCAACATTAGTAATAGTAATATTAAAAAACACCAAACTTATTGGAAGAAATATCTATCGTAATGAACGTTTAATAGCTAATGCATCTAACTACCAAAATTGCGACAGGATTTAAAAAGTAATGAAAAAGTTGTTTATATGAAATACGTTTTTATAAATTTTGTAATGGATAATTCTGCATTTTTTATATAAGCAATATATTTATATATTACAAAACACCAAACTGGTGGACAAATGTCAATCGTAATGAACATTTAAATGTTACATCTCAAAATTACGACAGGATTTAAAAAATAATGAAGTTGTTCAGAAGTACATTTTTCAAAATTTTGTAATGGATATTTCTGATAAACCGGGTAAATAAAACAAGGATTTTTAATACAGGCTGTTACTAATAATTGGCACGTGCATCAAATGCACGCACACATTAATAAATATGTATTACATAACTATAAAACACAGACTAAACAATCCAGACCGGCAACTTAATCCTAGATTTTATCCAGAGTACTCATCCTTGTTTAGCAAAGTAAATTTCAATACTCTACCGTCTTTGTCAGATTCAGTGAACTTGGAGATGAGATGGCGCTAGCGTCATTTGAAATGTTTGTTATGCTGTGGTTATATGTCATTCAAAATTACATTTCAAATTTGACACGTTTGACATATTTTTGCAATCCTTTGTCGTACATAGTATTAATTATATGTTGATACAAATATGGTGCCTAAGTGTTTAGTGTGCGGGTTTGGGCAGGATGAAGTTAACAAAATGCACAGGTTTCCTGCAAATCTCGACGAGTGAGTATAAATATTATACAGTTGTGCTTTAAGTATGTATATTACAAAATTTCTTAGTCATCATATTATATTATATTACAAGATTTGCATATTATTATTGTCTTCTCATTACTGGTTGTGTAATTTAATTTTATTATGTTTTATTGTATAAGTATATGTATCAATAAAAACTATTATTATTATATCGCTATGTTTTCCTTGACAGTTTTCACTTATTAGATTATTATATTTCTCTTAATCTTATATAGAGTAGTAGTGTATTGTGTCTAATAGGTCACCGTAAGAGGGATGTTATAATACATGTAAGTAAAAGATTAATATTTATATTTCGTATCACATATTTACACCATATTTAATATGTAACACCACAAAATTACACATAAGATGCTCAAACTATGACTATAATTGTTACAGTAAATAATATTTATTACCATAGTTTTAGTAACTTTTGTGTATGTTTCTGTTACATAAATAATGTATTTAATAAGCGTATTCTAAAAACAAGTTCATTTCAAATTTCGCGCCAATATGCTGCTAGCGCCATCTTCGTACCAAGTTCACTGATGTGTGACAAGGATAGCAGATCTTGGATATTTTTTTTTCAAGTAGTTGCCGGTCTGGGTTGTTTAGTCTGTGCTATAAAATCAACAATCATGATGAATTTAAACAAATATATTACAATACATTTTCAATGTTCAAAGCCAACTCCTCTTCTTTTTTTTAATCTGTGAAGTAGTACACTCTTTCAATCCATTTTGGAGAATTGAAGCCTTTTTGGTAATTTGAATTGCAATACCTACATGATATGGTACTTACATCAATCAGACTCTGAACGTTTTGTGTCACAAGTCTGGGAGTCACATTAACTTGCAATTTATTATAATTTTCATCACGTAACAGGCTGGTACAAACACCTACATATAATAGATTGTTCGGATATCTAATATATTGATATCACAAATTCCCATTATTTTTCTTAAGTCTCAAGGGGGACACATCGAACCAAAAATTATAAGTTTAGTTTACATAATATTAAATACTATTTTGTCTAAGTTTAACAAATATGTCAGTTTCTCTACGAATATATGATAATTATAAATTTACTTTTCACATGTTCGCAAGTTCTTATAATTGTACCATTACATTCACTTTATTCTTAGACGAAGAATCACTTGCTAGACTCAAGAACATGGTAGTCAATGAAGTAATTTCTAAAACAATAAACCACCATTTGAAGAAATTAATGTTTAGTCACATACTTGTAGCTGTTTACTTTGGCTATTACAAAATTGATATAATGGGTGTGAATAAAAACTGTAAAAAAATTAAAAATAGGTTTGATGAACCGAATCACACCAATACTCTAATAATATTACAAACTAAAATAAAAAACAAATACCTAGGTACTTGAACGATAACTTAAAAACCAACCTACAACAACTCCAAACTCTGAAGTTCAACATAAATACGATAAACATAACCAGAAAAATGCGAAAGCTGATACGAATGACAATTACGCATGCTCCGGATTTATCAGAATTTCAAATACTAGACCGCTATTCTGGAACTCATGCGGATGGAGCCGTCTACGATTGAATCCGAGTGGTTCATATACGCATGCGAAAGATATTTTGTATTCTCGAAACCCTTCGAAACGGAAATTTTAAATCCGCATGACGAAACGTATTATCGTCACTTGTTCCACACTACACCCCGCTGTGAACCAATGAAACAAAAGGGAGCCAAATATAAAACATGTGCACATATGGCATTTTGTCTTTTAAGATATCACTTGTTATTTATTGTTTAACTTTGCGAGAGGAAACATCCAGATGGAAGGCAAAAAACGTTGCGGGACCATGTCCCAAGAACAAAAGTCTATGTTAATACACTATTTAAATAATTCACCGCAATTATTATGTGGTAAATTTACCAACGAATTTACTTTTAAATCCGCACAAAATATGTGGGAGGACATAAGTAACAAATTAAATAGTATACCAGGCGCGAAAAAAGATTGGCGTCAGTGGAGAAAGGTGAGTGGATATAAAGAAAAAAAATTAAACAATATTATATTGAAAACGTTACTTGCATTTATTTTTATATCTGTAATTAATAATGTATACAAAATATTTTAGACTTGGCAAGACATAAAAACGTCAGTCAAATCAAAAAATGCTGCAAAAAATAAGGACTACAATTCTACAGGAGGTGGTGGTCCATCATCAAATGGTGATGAAATGACTGAAGTAGACAATATGATTTTGAATTTAATAAAACCAGTGTGTTCAAATGGTCATTCTTCTGTGGCTGAATCAAAAGTCCAATTTGTATGTATGAAATATGGTCTATATTTATATATATATAAATAAATTAAAATATAATTACTGATAAGTAGTTAGTATAATATAGTAACAAATAATTACTAATTTAATAAAAGTAGAATTCTGGGTAGGGTTAAATAAAACACATTTTTTGGCTAAATGGCGTTTCGAAATATAATTTATGACACTTTTACAAAAATTTTTACATAAATATAAATTATTATATTTCTTAAAATGTTAGGATTTTACAACAAGTACGGAAGATGTGGACGAAACACAAATATAACAGGTACAGAATGAAGGAGAAAATTTCCATCTACAAATAAATGAAAATAATACGCCAAAAAAATCAGGTAAAATTTAACATTTTTTGAAAAGATACATTACGTATACGACGGGTCGTTTTTTATATTCCCGAACTAGGCCGGAAAAAAGTTTCGAACAGCAATAAAAATTTATTTTTCAGTATAGTCCCCTCTGTTTCCCTTGTTTTGTTTTGATAAGTGACAACACAAACTGACAGATATTAAAACTAATACTCCTGCAATTGTTTTGTAAATACTCAATGTCGTTACCAAGGCAATGTATGATAATAAAACACTATAATGAAAAATTATATTAAAATTGAAAAATGTCTAGTCCGGGAATATGAAAACAGCGCGTAGTAGATGTATAAAATTTTCCGGTGATATTTGTAAAATAAAGGAATTCAATGTAATGAATTGTTGCAGTGAAATATATGTTTTTCTAATAAATAATATATTTTTCTATTTTAACAATGTTCTACATATTTTGCAATAATTACAGGACTTGCTCAAAAGAAGCATTCAAAAGCAACTGCGGATGCAGCAGAAGCATTAGTAAGAACTTCAGAAACAAAGTTAGCGATGAAAGAAAAATATTATGAAAAAAAGATTGAAATACTGGAACGTATGGCAAAAGCAATAGAAAAAAAAAAAATTAATAGAAGAAAGTACACAAGTATTAAAGGATATTAAAGATATCTTGTACGAATTAACATAAGATTTAATAAAGCATTTTTTTATGAGTATATTCTAGAATCTGATTTCATATTCCTCTGCATGTTAAAATACATTAAGTGAATTTATTACCAAATTTGCCAAACATGTATACTTCCAAAGAATAAAATACAATAAATTTAATATTACAATATTTATAACTGAAATTTAATATAATAAAGACGACATTTTTAAATATAATTACTAAAAATAATTCCTTATAATTCTATTTCGGAGATTTCTCCCTTCCACCAGGTCGGGATCCACTCGGCGATTATGTTCTACAACATCAACATGATCATTAAAAATCCTACCATAATCCACACCATTTTCTACATCCTCATTAAGTGGAATATTATTTGCAACACACATATTATGTAATACAACACATGCATTAACAATCTTTGAGCATGTTGCTGGATCATAATGTAGTACACGGGGTTTTAGTAAGCACCTGAACCTCATCTTTAACACACCATTGCATCTCTCAATGAGCCCTCTACATCTCTTGTGAGTTTCATTATATCGAGCTTCTGGTGTTCCAGGTTGTGGTTCATCAGCTATTGGTGTCAGTAACCAAGGCCTTAGTGGATATCCAGAATCGCCTATAAAACTTGTTTTAGTTTTATGTATTATGCAAGTGTAATATGGTTTGTGTAGGTAGCAGGTGAAGATAATTATAACATAATCATAAATAATAACCACTAGAGGTTCTTTAATCACTATTTATTATTTTTATGAATACATGCTTTTTACATGTGTCTAATGTCTTAACTTACACTTGTAGTAGTTCAACTGCCCGTCAGATGTCACTACTATTACATCTCCCTTTTCTAAACAAAGTCATCATATTTTTGCGGTCGCTTTATGGCTCTACCACTTCGCGTTGTGTGATTCGTTACAGATAAATTGTCATCCAAAGACTTGTGACTCTCATACGCATTTTGAGCAACATCCAAATCACAATCGTTATCATCTGCCTTTGGCGAGTATTGATTTAGTGACTTTCTTATATGTAGCGAATTCCTACGCACTTCTCTCCCTTTTTCATTTAAAATCTTGTATGACCTTGGCGTGTCAGCAGGTCCCAAAACCTTACCCGACTCCCAACCATCACCATTATTAACCGTAATATTTTGTCCCGGTTTAAAGGAATCCCTTTTTTTAACATGTTGATCATGGTACATTTTGTACGTTTTTTGATTTTTAAGAAGCTTAGGTTCAACATTATTTTCAATTTTTGGTTTCAACACTGATTCGGTTACAGGAATTTTAGTTCTTGTAATTCGTGACATTAATAATTGCGATGGTGTAGCGTCAAGCCCAGCTATTGGTGAATTTCTATATTCTAATAAACAAATATCTAAATCCTTATTATCATAAAAACACTTTTTCAACATTTGCTTGGCAGTTTGGACTGCTCTCTCTGCCAATCCATTACTACGAGGATAGTTCGGTGAACTGGTTACAATCTCAAAATTCCAATCAGACGCGAAATTTCTAAATGAATAGGAATTATATGGCATATTATCTGATATTAAAGTTTTCGGAATGCCGTGTGTTGAAAAGATGTTTTTAAATACCCTAATTATCTCATCAGCAGTTTTGTTATTAATTGGTACAATTTCTAACCACTTACTATAATAATCTTGTACTACAACATAGTTATTATTTTTAAATTCCAATATGTCAGACGCAATTTTATTAAACGGTAAATCAGGTATTGTGTGAGGAATGAGTGGTTCTTTAGTGTTTGCCTTTCTAAATCGTTCACAAATTTTGCAACTCATGATTACAGCCTTGATATCATTGTTTATGTTTGGCCAATAAACAATTTGTTTAGCTCTGGCCTGGGTTTTGGTAATTCCCAAATGAGATTCATGCAATAATGTTAAAATGAACTTTTTCAGTGATGTAGGCACTATAACTCTATTTTGGAAAAACACTAGATCATCTTCTACAGTGATATCATTTCTAATATTAAAAAATGGTTTTACATCATCCCTAACTTTGCTAATGCTATTCGGCCACCCACTATAGTAATAATCTATAACTTGAATTAACGTTGGATCTCTTTTAATAGCTTCTTTAAATTCAACCTTTCTTATTTCTGACATATTCAAATTTAAACTTAAAGAATGTACACATTCAGAAATCCATTCATCATCTGCTTGATCTATTTCTGTCAGATAAGCACGCGAAAGTGCATCCGCTATAAACATATATTTACCTGGACAATATTTAACTTTTAAATTATACTTCAATAATTTAATCTTCATCCGCTGAAGTCTAGATGATGCAATTTTTGAAACTTCCTTATTGGATATACCAATAAGTGGTTTGTGGTCCGTTAATACATTGACTACTCTACCATAAATGAAGTTATGAAATTTCTTTGTAGCAAACACAAGCGCTTGATATTCTTTTTCTACCATTGCATAATTCTTTTCTGCATCATTTAAACTTCTGGACGCATAACATATAGGTTTGCCATTTTGCATCAAACAGCAACCTACCCCGTCCTTTGACGCATCGGTTTGTACTGTAATCTCTTTTCGTTCATCGAAATTTGCCAACACTGGCGCTTTGCTAATTATATTTTTTAACTTATTAACAATATCGCTATGTAATGGTAACCATTGAAAAATATTATTTTCCTTTAACATTTCTCTCAATGGTGCGGTTAACTCTGATAAATTTGGTATGTATTGTCTTAAATAATTTACAATACCCAGAAATCTCTGAAGATCCTTCTTATTTTTAGGATCTTGCATGTTTATAATTGCACTGACTCTGTTATTATCAGGTCTAACACCTTCCCCTGAAAACCTATGTCCCAAATAAGTAACTTCTTTTACGCGATACTGAACCTTATTTTTATTAAATTTAATACCCTTCTCTCTAGCTCTCTCTATAACTTTTACCAAATTTCTATCGTGCTCCTCTTCTGTTTCTCCAGATACTAATATATCGTCAAAATACACAAACACTCCAGGCAAATCCGAAAAGTTACTTGAATTTAATTTTTGAAAATATTCCGGAGCCATACTCAGGCCAAAAGGTAAGCGATTAAATTTATAATATAAATTTCCAAGTGGACTAGAAAATGTGCAATATTCACTTGATTTATAATCAAGCTCAATATGATAAAAACCTTCACGCAAATCTAACACAGTATACAGTTTTTTATTACATAAATGAGCCGTCAATTCCTCCAATGTAGGTATCAGTACGTTTTCTTTTTTAATACATTTGTTCAGATCTTGTGGATCTAGACATACCCTTAAACTACCATCTCTTTTTTCTACTACAACTAAATTATTTACCCACCCTTTGGGTTCTTTTACTTTAGAAATTATTCCTTTTCTCTCTAATTCTAAAAGTGTATCTCTAAGTCTATCCCGCAAAGTTAGTGGGACTCTACGAGGAGGTCTTACTACCGGTTTGCTATTTTCTTTCAAACTAATTTTACATTTACCTTCAAATTTACCAAGACCCTCAAAGACTTCCAGATTCCTACTGATAAAATCAGACTTACTTACTAAATTATTAACACTAACATTCTTAATGAGATCTAACCTAACACATGTATCCAAACCTAACAATGGCTGTGCCTTATTATTAACTACAACAAAATCTTCATAGAATTCCCTGTTTTTGTAACTACATTTTAAATTTATAATTCCAAGAAGATTTAACTTAAAACCCCCGTAAGCCTCAATTACATGTGATGTTGTTCTTATTTTACTTGTATAATTAATTTTATCAAGTACATTCTTAGGAATTACATTTATCTCAGCACCCGTATCCAGCTTGAATTTTATTAGTTTATTTTCAACCTGTATGCACTGACACCAACTTACCGCATTAATGTTTCTATTCATAACAGAATTTATTACAAATTCATTATCTGTTTCTTCACTATCTTGCTGAATCTTGTTAATTTTCTTTTTTTTCTTTCTTAGCTGACAACTCACTGCAAAATGATTGTATTTTCCACAATTACTGCAAATTCTACCATATGCCGGACAACTTTTAGGCTTATGCTTCCTATTGCACCGCTTGCACATGTGTTCATCGTCAGTAGTCTGTTTCACTTTATCACTTTCACCTTTAACACTATTCTTTTTGTCATACTTTTTTACTATGTCTACACTACTACCTTCTTGCAACTCCTTTGTTTGTGTTTTCAATAATTCTGCAGCTTTGCACATATCTACAGCTTTATTTAAATCCAAATCTCTAATTCGCAACATTCTTTCTTGCAATTCTCGATCTTTTATTCCCAATACTATACGATCTCGAAGCATAGAGTCTCTTTGTTCTCCAAATTCACATGTTTTTTCTAGTTTCTTTATCTCAGTATTAAAGTGATCAAAACATTCACCATCTTTTTGTGACCTCGTATAAAATAAATATCTTTCATAAATTATATTCTTCTTTGGAATGCAATATTCCTCAAATTTGTTTACTACAAGATCGTAGTTCTTTTTCTGTTCTTCTGTGAGATCAAATGTGTTGAATAGTTCAACCGCTTCTTCACCTATAATGTTCAACAATATTGCTACTTTTACTTCCATATTTTTTTTTCATTTTCTGTTGCTAGCATATATATTTCAAAATTTTGTCGAAATTTTCTCCAATTTTCTGCAACATTATCATTTAAATTCAAACTTTTAGGTGTTTTAAACGAATCCATTTTTATACTGTGATTCTTAACCTCAAAATTTTTTTTTTTTTTTTTAGTTTAGTGTTGACTGCGCCATGTAATATGGTTTGTGTAGGTAGCAGGTGAAGATAATTATAACAGCAAGTATTTTATAAAAACAAACCCAACAAATAAAATGTATTATGTCGTTGGCCATGCAAATTTTCCAAAAGTTGATTTCTCCATATAAATGCATCGTTTGTGCTTCCTGGGTATCTAGCATTAACATTTAAAATTCTCATATTGGAATCGCATATCTTAAAAAGAGAGTGTAATTTAAAAGTTTCGATAAACTAGTTTTCATCTTACCAATTCTACATTTATGGAATGATATCTTTTTCTGTTGACATGAGAGATTTCTGGGTATTGTAAATTATTTAAGACAATACATACCAAATTTATCAGAGTTAACCGCACCATTGAGAGAAATGTTAAAGGAAAATAATATTTTTCAATGGTTACCATTACATAGCGATATTGTTAATAAGTTAAAAAATATAATTAGCAAAGCGCCAGTGTTGGCAAATTTCGATGAACGAAAAGAGATTACAGTACAAACCGATGCGTCAAAGGACGGGGTAGGTTGCTGTTTGATGCAAAATGGCAAACCTATATGTTATGCGTCCAGAAGTTTAAATGATGCAGAAAAGAATTATGCAATGGTAGAAAAAGAATATCAAGCGCTTGTGTTTGCTACAAAGAAATTTCATAACTTCATTTATGGTAGAGTAGTCAATGTATTAACGGACCACAAACCACTTATTGGTATATCCAATAAGGAAGTTTCAAAAATTGCATCATCTAGACTTCAGCGGATGAAGATTAAATTATTGAAGTATAATTTAAAAGTTAAATATTGTCCAGGTAAATATATGTTTATAGCGGATGCACTTTCGCGTGCTTATCTGACAGAAATAGATCAAGCAGATGATGAATGGATTTCTGAATGTGTACATTCTTTAAGTTTAAATTTGAATATGTCAGAAATAAGAAAGGTTGAATTTAAAGAAGCTATTAAAAGAGATCCAACGTTAATTCAAGTTATAGATTATTACTATAGTGGGTGGCCGAATAGCATTAGCAAAGTTAGGGATGATGTAAAACCATTTTTTAATATTAGAAATGATATCACTGTAGAAGATGATCTAGTGTTTTTCCAAAATAGAGTTATAGTGCCTACATCACTGAAAAAGTTCATTTTAACATTATTGCATGAATCTCATTTGGGAATTACCAAAACCCAGGCCAGAGCTAAACAAATTGTTTATTGGCCAAACATAAACAATGATATCAAGGCTGTAATCATGAGTTGCAAAATTTGTGAACGATTTAGAAAGGCAAACACTAAAGAACCACTCATTCCTCACACAATACCTGATTTACCGTTTAATAAAATTGCGTCTGACATATTGGAATTTAAAAATAATAACTATGTTGTAGTACAAGATTATTATAGTAAGTGGTTAGAAATTGTACCAATTAATAACAAAACTGCTGATGAGATAATTAGGGTATTTAAAAACATCTTTTCAACACACGGCATTCCGAAAACTTTAATATCAGATAATATGCCATATAATTCCTATTCATTTAGAAATTTCGCGTCTGATTGGAATTTTGAGATTGTAACCAGTTCACCGAACTATCCTCGTAGTAATGGATTGGCAGAGAGAGCAGTCCAAACTGCCAAGCAAATGTTGAAAAAGTGTTTTTATGATAATAAGGATTTAGATATTTGTTTATTAGAATATAGAAATTCACCAATAGCTGGGCTTGACGCTACACCATCGCAATTATTAATGTCACGAATTACAAGAACTAAAATTCCTGTAACCGAATCAGTGTTGAAACCAAAAATTGAAAATAATGTTGAACCTAAGCTTCTTAAAAATCAAAAAACGTACAAAATGTACCATGATCAACATGTTAAAAAAAGGGATTCCTTTAAACCGGGACAAAATATTACGGTTAATAATGGTGATGGTTGGGAGTCGGGTAAGGTTTTGGGACCTGCTGACACGCCAAGGTCATACAAGATTTTAAATGAAAAAGGGAGAGAAGTGCGTAGGAATTCGCTACATATAAGAAAGTCACTAAATCAATACTCGCCAAAGGCAGATGATAACGATTGTGATTTGGATGTTGCTCAAAATGCGTATGAGAGTCACAAGTCTTTGGATGACAATTTATCTGTAACGAATTACACAACGCGAAGTGGTAGAGCCATAAAGCGACCGCAAAAATATGATGACTGTTTAGAAAAGGGAGATGTAATAGTAGTGACATCTGACGGGCAGTTGAACTACTACAAGTGTAAGTTAAGACATTAGACACATGTAAAAAGCATGTATTCATAAAAATAATAAATAGTGATTAAAGAACCTCTAGTGGTTATTATTTATGATTATGTTATAATTATCTTCACCTGCTACCTACACAAACCATATTACACTTGCATAATACATAAAACTAAAACAAGTTTTATAGGCGATTCTGGATATCCACTAAGGCCTTGGTTACTGACACCAATAGCTGATGAACCACAACCTGGAACACCAGAAGCTCGATATAATGAAACTCACAAGAGATGTAGAGGGCTCATTGAGAGATGCAATGGTGTGTTAAAGATGAGGTTCAGGTGCTTACTAAAACCCCGTGTACTACATTATGATCCAGCAACATGCTCAAAGATTGTTAATGCATGTGTTGTATTACATAATATGTGTGTTGCAAATAATATTCCACTTAATGAGGATGTAGAAAATGGTGTGGATTATGGTAGGATTTTTAATGATCATGTTGATGTTGTAGAACATAATCGCCGAGTGGATCCCGACCTGGTGGAAGGGAGAAATCTCCGAAATAGAATTATAAGGAATTATTTTTAGTAATTATATTTAAAAATGTCGTCTTTATTATATTAAATTTCAGTTATAAATATTGTAATATTAAATTTATTGTATTTTATTCTTTGGAAGTATACATGTTTGGCAAATTTGGTAATAAATTCACTTAATGTATTTTAACATGCAGAGGAATATGAAATCAGATTCTAGAATATACTCATAAAAAAATGCTTTATTAAATCTTATGTTAATTCGTACAAGATATCTTTAATATCCTTTAATACTTGTGTACTTTCTTCTATTAATTTTTTTTTTTTTTCTATTGCTTTTGCCATACGTTCCAGTATTTCAATCTTTTTTTCATAATATTTTTCTTTCATCGCTAACTTTGTTTCTGAAGTTCTTACTAATGCTTCTGCTGCATCCGCAGTTGCTTTTGAATGCTTCTTTTGAGCAAGTCCTGTAATTATTGCAAAATATGTAGAACATTGTTAAAATAGAAAAATATATTATTTATTAGAAAAACATATATTTCACTGCAACAATTCATTACATTGAATTCCTTTATTTTACAAATATCACCGGAAAATTTTATACATCTACTACGCGCTGTTTTCATATTCCCGGACTAGACATTTTTCAATTTTAATATAATTTTTCATTATAGTGTTTTATTATCATACATTGCCTTGGTAACGACATTGAGTATTTACAAAACAATTGCAGGAGTATTAGTTTTAATATCTGTCAGTTTGTGTTGTCACTTATCAAAACAAAACAAGGGAAACAGAGGGGACTATACTGAAAAATAAATTTTTATTGCTGTTCGAAACTTTTTTCCGGCCTAGTTCGGGAATATAAAAAACGACCCGTCGTATACGTAATGTATCTTTTCAAAAAATGTTAAATTTTACCTGATTTTTTTGGCGTATTATTTTCATTTATTTGTAGATGGAAATTTTCTCCTTCATTCTGTACCTGTTATATTTGTGTTTCGTCCACATCTTCCGTACTTGTTGTAAAATCCTAACATTTTAAGAAATATAATAATTTATATTTATGTAAAAATTTTTGTAAAAGTGTCATAAATTATATTTCGAAACGCCATTTAGCCAAAAAATGTGTTTTATTTAACCCTACCCAGAATTCTACTTTTATTAAATTAGTAATTATTTGTTACTATATTATACTAACTACTTATCAGTAATTATATTTTAATTTATTTATATATATATAAATATAGACCATATTTCATACATACAAATTGGACTTTTGATTCAGCCACAGAAGAATGACCATTTGAACACACTGGTTTTATTAAATTCAAAATCATATTGTCTACTTCAGTCATTTCATCACCATTTGATGATGGACCACCACCTCCTGTAGAATTGTAGTCCTTATTTTTTGCAGCATTTTTTGATTTGACTGACGTTTTTATGTCTTGCCAAGTCTAAAATATTTTGTATACATTATTAATTACAGATATAAAAATAAATGCAAGTAACGTTTTCAATATAATATTGTTTAATTTTTTTTCTTTATATCCACTCACCTTTCTCCACTGACGCCAATCTTTTTTCGCGCCTGGTATACTATTTAATTTGTTACTTATGTCCTCCCACATATTTTGTGCGGATTTAAAAGTAAATTCGTTGGTAAATTTACCACATAATAATTGCGGTGAATTATTTAAATAGTGTATTAACATAGACTTTTGTTCTTGGGACATGGTCCCGCAACGTTTTTTGCCTTCCATCTGGATGTTTCCTCTCGCAAAGTTAAACAATAAATAACAAGTGATATCTTAAAAGACAAAATGCCATATGTGCACATGTTTTATATTTGGCTCCCTTTTGTTTCATTGGTTCACAGCGGGGTGTAGTGTGGAACAAGTGACGATAATACGTTTCGTCATGCGGATTTAAAATTTCCGTTTCGAAGGGTTTCGAGAATACAAAATATCTTTCGCATGCGTATATGAACCACTCGGATTCAATCGTAGACGGCTCCATCCGCATGAGTTCCAGAATAGCGGTCCTGATACTAGCCCATCATCGAGAACTGTTAGAACCGTTCCGAACGGTTCTTAAATTACTATAGTTCTGAAAGACCGAACACTGAACCCTTGTGTATAAATACTATAGTTATACAACCTAGAGAAAACTGTAAATATTTCTTATGTAGTAAAGTGTCGTCCTCTGATATCTTTCAAATGGATTAATACGAATACGAATGAATGAAAGTGCTCAGCCAATGAAATATTCTCAACGCCACTCCCACAATTTAATCCGGAAGTTTATAAAAAATGTAAATATATTTTGATGTTTTCTATTAAATTTTACATAAGAGTATATTTTGTTTGATTTGCTTTTCACATCGTTTGCCCTTGAATTACATATCAACATAACCTATATAGCTTAACTCTGATAAAGTAGATTTAAGGGTGCGTTTCAATATTGGCAAATCCATTTCGGTTCGGAACTAAGATTTTCCTGTATCTTAAATACTACTATAATAATAATACTACTATAGTAATAATAGGATGTCGCCACGGTATGCATTCTAAAATTAAATAGCAATTACCTCAAACCATTTCAAGGTCATTTTACCTGCTTCTTAAATTTCTACCTCTACATACGATTTGTAAATATGGTCGGTGCGGCTTTCTTTGCAATTTCATTTTATGCCGTATGAATCAAATCGGCACTTGTCAGCTTTCATGCAGAATTAGGGAGAAAGACGCGCGAACTTTAAGCATTCATTTGAATTTATTTGTAAATTGAAAAACTTAATACATATATATATAATATAGTTTGACATATCCTCCATAAAATGTTGATTGCATTATTAAATACATAATTTAAATTAAATTACTTTTTATACATTTACAATCAGCTACATTTATTTTATTTATAGATTTAGTTATTTTTTAACAAATTCTTTAACGCTGAATGTAAGTGATACTCATCCATTCGACTTTCTTATTTCATACAAAATTATATAATAAATAAACAACTTTGTGTTTGCGAGGTGCCAAATAAAACATTTTCTTTTACTTGTAATTACTGTAATTATTACAGGCTACTGCATCTGTGCGGTATATCATACCTTTGTTGATCATATAGAATAATAATAAGCAAAACAGAAATATAGTCATATTGTCTTCATGTACCCATTAGTTCAACATTCTATTAAATATGTTTTACACGCTAAAAATACGGGTAAAGTTAGTATTTGCAAATCCTAAATGTCAATTTGCCCGTTCATTTGATTTATATAGTGTTGCGTTTTCGGGTTCGCAATAAACAACTCGTGCAATTTATTTATTTAAAACAGTCTGTATATTTACACACGTAAAATTAATTACAATATAAAAAATGTAAAACTAATGTATCACACTTAAACTACTACGATTTAAATTAACACAGGTATTTATTTCTATTACTAATATTTATGTCCGTGTATTTATATCACTTCTATTTATATAACACCGCACCACTATATTTATTTTGTACTACTTATATTTATGTTTACTCTTCGACTATACCTTGTCTCAGAATAAGAAGGAGTGATTCAAATATCGCGCCGAAATGGCGTATATTTTTAAAGTATTTCATTGGTTCTTGCGTAGGCAAGTTTAACATGGGAAAATAAGTTTGACAGTGGTTTGACAAAACGTCATTTTATGTTTATAGCCAAGCCATAACCTAGTCTCATACATTTTACTTTGGTTTATTATACTTGATCATGCATTTGAAACTTTGAATTTGATTAATCTGTCAAAAATACTGTACGTCAGTGCAAAAATCAAACATTCAACAATTAATATCATTGCAAAAATAACTATAGATGAGTTCATACCATAAGTGAACTGGACAACTCACACATATTCTAGAATTGACTCATTAATTTCAAGTAAGTGTTAATTAAATACTAATTATATTACCACATGTTCATATAGGTACATGTTATATTTCAGATATGTCAAACGTAAAGAAACCTGTACTAATAGAAAAAGATGAAAATATATGGTGGAGAATATGGGAAAAAGATTGGATTGCTGCAAGTATAATGAGTGCACGACAAGCTTTGATGAAAACCTGTAGGATTAAATAGCCATACCGATAAAGATAGGCAATTAAGAATACTTCATATAGGATCTGAATTGATACATAAGATGAAGTTGCTTCAAAAAAATCCCCTTTCAGAATATCACTTATATGAGAACTTTTGACAGAAGCAATTACAAATGTTACAATAAGTATTTGGAAAAATTGTACCGAGCATGTAAATTTTTAATCTTTTTAACACGATGTGAACACTAAATTATATTGTTAATTTCCAATATTTAATAGAAATAAATATTTGTTATACTTTATATATTTTCATAATAAATAAATTTTAATAGGGAATAATAATTAGTAATGTGTAGGTATATGTAATTATCTTTGCAGTTCGTGTAAACAATTTTAGCCGATGTAAATTTTTCTATTTATTGCTGTTGTATGTAAGATTCACATTTCCAAGACTAGTTGCTTGAATTTACCTCCTCAAGGTTTGTATAGCAGTAAAACGAATGATTTATCTATATAAGTTCTTTATTGATATTTAAAATAGAAACTAATAAGTAAAACTTTTTCTGCAAGTTCGTAAGGACATTTTGATAAGAGATAAAAGGTTTGATTCATTCTTGCTCTCTGATACAAATATTTAATAATAAATAGACTTGATTCGCAATTTTCATGTTGATGTAGCACATACACTAAAATGTGCAGTAATTATATATTTATAACGACAATCCTCCTCAAAACGCTCAGAACAAAGCCTATATGCTTTTATTTGTAAATTGAGCCTATATCTTTATCCATAGATTCTTCTAATTTTTTTTTGTAAAACTAGAATGAACAGATTTGAATGTTAAGAGATTTGTATTCATCAAATTATAGATATATGCACCTATTTGTGTTTATAACTTTACTCTCCTGTTTCCAATTGCCGTGCACTCGTATTGCTGCTTCGACTGGTAGAATGAAAAGCGGCACATCCATCTATTTTAACGAAAGTAGTAAATGAAACACAAAACAGCTAAATCCTTGGTTAGAATTAATACAGTTCTTCTAACCTCAATTGTCATGATGTCATATCAAATTGTCTACTAAATTTTAAGCTATGTGTTCCATGTTTTGGCGGGATATTTGAATCACTCCTTCTTATTCTGAGACAGGGTATACCACTCAAGGAACCATTTATTTATTTCTAATATTTATTTTTACTTTGGTCTGTTCCGCGCGACGACTACTAAGGACTTTCTTATTCCGGAATAAGAGATTCATTCAATAGTCTCGTGCGGAACAGGCAGATAAATAAATAAACATAAATAAATAGTTCCTTAAGTGGTAGTCGAAAAGTAAGCATAAATAAGTGAGTGTAGTTGTTACATAAATATTACGGAATGTAAATAGAAGTGATATAAATACGGTACAGTGTTACATAAATAACAGTAGTGAAATAAATACATGTGTTAATCTATTTGTAATAATTTTAAGTGCGTTACATTTATTTTACATTTTTATATTTTGATTAGTTTTATATTTTTATATTGTAATTAATTTTACGTGTGTGAATATACAGACTGTTTTAAATAAATAAATTGCACGAGTTGTTTATTTGGAACCCGAAAACGCACCAATAGTCTGAATTTTCAGTCTTTTTATTTAGTTCATATTATAACTTTTCAATTCAAATATCGCGCCGAAACGCTACTATTTTTAACAGATTGTATTGGTTCCTAGGTAAGCAAATTTAACAAGGAAATATAAATATATGCGATATATGTTATATTTTATAACATAACCAAGCCGTAACCTGTGAACATTCTCTTGCGTTTTTGTTTTGGTTTATTGTATTTTAG
Source organism: Amphimallon solstitiale (assembly GCA_963170755.1). Taxonomy (NCBI): domain Eukaryota; kingdom Metazoa; phylum Arthropoda; class Insecta; order Coleoptera; family Scarabaeidae; genus Amphimallon; species Amphimallon solstitiale. Next base: position 9,625,794 of record OY720677.1, read on the forward strand.
TGTGTTATTAAACACTATCGATATACTTATTTGATTTTATTATTTTGTGTTTTTTTTTCTCTCTTCTTTCTTATTTGTTAAGAGTGTTGTTAGTATTAGTATACACTACACTATTTATTTATACTTATCATGATCTGACAATTGTAATGCATTACAAGTTTGAGAATATTGACAATTTTATGTAACAGAGGTCTTACAAATATATAGTCTATTATTATTATTATTATCTGTAAGTGTAAATAGGTACGTCACGAACATTAGATAAGGCGCTTCCAACAAAACCGTGAAATTCACCACCCAAACAGCGTCAAGTATTAGCACAATAAAGACGATAAAAACAGTTTTAAATATGTACAAAATTTTAACTCTACAAAAACTAAAATTGAATAGCCTAGCAGCATTTTTCGAATTTCGCGAGTGTTTTATGTTTGCACTGGGCGCAATTGAATAATATATAGAGGTGTACTCGCTATATTTCACTATAAAATTAGTTATAATAGTTATATATATAGAAATATAATTTTGTCAATCAATGTTTGTACATCTATTTTTTGACCAATCTTTTGTTTGAGTACACGGTGTGTCTAGTAATTTCGCAATAAAAAATGAATTAGCCTACCTGTACTCAACTCGATTGTCTTCCTAGCCAACTTAAAACATCCGCGAATTTCGAAAAATGCTGCTAGGGTATTGTGCTGGGGGAATAGCAATTGTAGTAAAATCTTCAAAACATTAAGTAAGGTAAAGGTATTACTTTAATGTTAATATATTATAAATAATGAGGCTAGTATAAGATTATTGTTATTATTAAAAACTAAAAACCCGGCGAACTGACCTCCGGCATTTCAAAGTTTTGAAAATTGCTATCAAATAAAATGTACCTATATTTACATTTTAAGTAATTAGCAACCTTAAAAAAATTTTGAAAAAAAATATAGAAGGTTCTTGTCAACAATTTCTTCTCCACTTCGTAAATGTAAAACGGCTACTAGGCTTTTATCGGCGTAAAAAAATCCGTAGGCATCTTTCAATTAAAGATAACAGAAAACTCCATATTTTAAAATGATTCAATTTGATTAAATTGACAAATTAAACTATGTAGTTACTTTTTATGATTTGTGGTGCCAACCTGTGATGCCAACTGCTCATTGTCTATTACGTACTTTCAAATAACTCGTAACATACTAAATTTTATAATTAGTAACCGCAAAAATTGCTGTTAATTATAATTTTAAATTATAATAAATAATTAAAGTATCGTATAACACACAACTAACCTCTAAATAATTGCAAGATAATATCGCCATCTATACTATATGTGCTACACTATAAGGCGACGTAAATGTAACAGATATCTGTAAATGTATGTAATTGCTTACAAAAATGTTACAAATTTTATTTCATGGATCACTTAAAAAATTACACATGTATTTAGCTACTGTTACTATTTTTACCTTCCAAATATAAATACCGAATGTACTTGCTATATTACATATAAATTTACCGTGTAATTTTTAAATGTAGCCATTTTTTCTAGTAGTTGCAAAACCACTAACTTCCCATTTTATTTACGGCTTATATATTAACTTAATTTAAAAAAGAATTCGACCTTTCACCTCGTTTAACCTTTATCTTCATGCTTAATGCATAAAATTTACATGTTTTGATATCATACGCCTGAAAAAATGGAAATAAAAATGGTATTTTTCGGGTACATTTCTCTCCCGCCAAAACGTTATCAAACGCAGCCTTAAGTAAATGTTTTATTGAAGAATCGTAGGATTACTATTTTTTCCCTTATTATACTCACAATTACCCTTTTATAACATAATAGAAAAAAATGGTTTGGGTTATTCTAATTTTTTTCTATGTGTTCAACAGGTATGTCTAAAACAGTCTTCTATATATTCGGTATAACTAGATATATTATGTAAAAGAAGAAAAAGTAATTAAAAGCTATCCGAACCACAACATTTATTAAGTTGCTTTGCATGGTTTCATCAACTTGACTGGTTTATGTGAGGCTTTCAAACCAGTAATGTAGTATGTTTTACAAAGAAAATGCATTATAAACACCACATTATTTTAAGGTTTGGGTATCTTCAGAATTTAGAAATTTAAATGGTTCACAACCAATCATTTATCACTTAACCAGGATAAATGTCAGACAATTTATTTTACTAGTAAACATAGATCAAACACATATTCTACGAATTGAAAATTCCTTGATATTAGACTAGACACAAGATTAATAGGGAAACCGCAGATAGTTGAATTAGTCAAACACTTATCTTCTGCTACTTATGCAATTAGACGTATCAGATTTATAACTGATAGTCTACTGGAATAACGACATACTATGGACTATCAAATCACATATCAACAATGTTTAACCAATATAGGGTAAGTAGGCCTATGTAGAAAAGGTGTTCATCCTGCAGAAGAAGGCTGTTCGAGCAATTGTCTGTGTATCACAAACTATTCGCTGCAAACCTCTCTTCAGAGAACTTATGATAAGTCCATTAGCCTAGACACATATTCTGCAACAACTAAGGAGGGCTTTGAAAAAGCTGTCACACCTCATGACTAGGGGTGAGATTACAGAAGTCTCCACCCCTCATAACCATTTGCTGCACATCCCGCATTACATAGGACAAAAACCACTTCAGTACAACATGTCACTGGTAATTATTTAAGAAAATCAAAGTTATGTGTAGACATCTTTCTACTTTCGTATCTAAAGAAAAAATAAAGGACATTCTCTTTCAAGAAGCATTCTACAATGTCAATGACATAAATTAGCCCTGTGTTGATGTTATCATTACATTTTTGCTTGATGTGCTATTGTGTAAACTGTATGTATATCTTATTATTGATATAATAAATTTATTATTATAATAGAAACGCTATCCTTCTTACTGTAGAAGTGTTATAATCAATCCTGCTTTTACACCAACAATACTTCATCTCATCAGGGAAGTCGCAGCAACTTTCATTATACATTTACATTCTTGGTAATTATCAATATAGTAAGTACTGCCTACACGTGGTCTGTATATGGACATTTCTTCAATTTGTATATATTTACCTGCGATTTTAAAAATTGCTTTCAATAATAGTAATTCCTAATAATTGAAGTTACATTGGGGTTATCAAACATAAAATATATAACACTTTCGGCTGTTACTTTGTGAAGATTCATGATACTGGATATAAGTAAAATAAAACACTCAATTAAATTTGAATAACTTCACTTTATTTTAATCACTATGTGACTGCAGTATCGACATTACATGTCATTATTAAACTAGCTTACTTATATTTCTACTATTTAATTTTTCTTTCACCCACGTTTAATTGCAATTGTTTGAAATCTTCATGGATTTTATTGTCTTATATATGTAGAATTTTAGCCTTCATACTGGTTGAAGTGAGGTATATCACTTCATAAAAGATAATTAGATACACACTTAAATGTACTCGGCTTTGACATTACTTATTTTATTATGGTTCTAGTTATTTTATCTAGCCCCGAATCGTAACAACAACTGCCATGATACAAGTCTGAATAAATAATCATCAATTATTGTTGAGGTTAGTACATACCCAACAAGTTATACAAACAAACTAATTCATAACCAAGCAAAGATTTTATTAAAGGTTAGTACTTTGAACCTTTTTCAGCTTGTACTGCAATATCCATTGTCAATTATAAGATAAAATATATAGGAAAAATGACATTTCTTCGTTACATCGTCTTGCAATATGTATTTTAGAATAACATTTGACATCCACAATGATCCACAATCACATCATCACTTATTTTTGGAATTTGAAAAATTAGTGTCAGTAGACTTATCATACTTATCCCTTAATTCAAAATATTTTAAGATATTTAAATCTAAAGCGAAACGCCTACAAAATTGTAACAAACACGATTGGTGTAATTGGATAATTGCGTCACTTCCTTTAAGCTTCCATTGGCTTCTCTTTACTACTACGAGAAGACTGCTTTTACTATAACAAATTAAGCGGGAGAAATTTATGAATGGGCACATCCTACTGCCCAACCCCTCTGTTGGCTACCTACCCGAACTAACCTTCAGTTGTATAACTATAGTATTAATAAACAAGGACTGAACTATCAGTTCTCAGAATTTGCAGTTCCAGAACTGCATGGCCCGAACAGTCTTTTTCTTAAATGACATGCGCACTAGTTCTAGAACCGTTCAGAACTGCAGGTTCGAACAAACCTTATGATTGTTGATTTTCATAGTTGTGTAATATTTAGTAAAGGATGTGTGCATTTGATATGCGTGTCAATTATTAATAACAGCTTGTATAAAAAAATATTTGTTTTATTTAGCCGGCTTATTAAAAAAAAAAACATTACAAAATTAAGAAAATTGTATCTCCTTTAAACAACTTTTTCATTACTTTTTAAATCCTGTTGCTATTAAAATTGTGTCTTACGTTGGTGTTGGAATGCGTTATTGGCGCATGCGGACAGAATAGGCTCAGTAAGTGAGCGAAAAATTGCTTGCATTCAGTAGACACAACAGTTTCGCAACTGTTCAGTAAAACAATGTATTATTATTGTTTATTCTATCTATACTCCATTCAGTCTAAGAATAAAGCATTGGGAAAGATAGGGCTTAAAATAAACGTTTGTGATTGGTTGAAATCGAGTGTGCATTTACACCGGCAAAATAATCGCATTCAGCTCGTTCTGTCAAAAATTTGTTTACTGACAGTTTTGTTCAAAGATTTTGTCGATTTCCGTATTTTACATAGTTATTTGTTGTTAATATTCTTAAAAAATAGTTCTTCTTAGAACTCGCAAGTGAAATATTCATTTGTTAAGGTATTTTATCAATTTCGTTAACTTTCTTTTCGTAATCGCTAATATTCTATAGTATGGCGGAAGCAGTTTTACCAGGTCCTTCAAAAAATCGTAAAGGGAAACACATAAGATCTGGACAAAGGCAAATGGCTTATAATGTGTACATTAAGCATAAAGACAATATGTCTAAAACAGCTGCAGTCAATCAAACAGCAGAGGAAGTGGGTATTAATAGGAATACAATGTACTGCATTATTAAAGAAATGGAATTATATGGAGTTCCAATTTCTCCTCCAAGAAAAAGAAATTATCGTCATACTTACAATAAATTGGATGAAGCACAAAAAAGTACAATTAGACGACATGTGCATTCCTTTTTCTTGAGGAATGAGTTACCAACTTGTATAAAAATGTACGTAAATGTCAAAATATAATGATATCAGATATGTATATCCCTGCTATCCATCTGACAGTAAACATATGTTTTACTTGTTTTCAAAATACAAAGTTCATCGTGTGTAAACTGTGCTCATATTGTAGCGCCATCTACTTTATTCTTAGACTGAATGGAGTATAGTTTGTATAATTTTAACATATGGCAGCAGTGGAAAGTAGCAAATGACTGACGATCACATAAAGGTGAGCGGTCCTGTCCAGCGCTCAACTGTTGTGAAGTGTACAGTTGGAGCGGGAACGGTTTCCGATCCGTCTGCTGAATGAAAGCATTGTTTCGCTTGCAAAAATGGCGTCCGCTCCACAACATGTTCAGAGTGAGTGTACAGTTCTGTGCAATAAATTGGCATACACTTAATACGCTCATTTAGTGCGCGTCATCAAATTCTGTTTGCATCCAGTTTAACAGACCTATCTATTGTGACGTATTTACCATATGATCTTTGTTTGCATCCACTTCACTGACTTATCTTATCACCGTGCTTAACAATTTGGCGTTGTGACGTATTTACTAAACGAGCGTATATACGCTTATGTAAATATGACTTTTGTTTGAATACCTGTCATGTATGACAAATTGAATTGACGCTATAATTCCATTTGTCAACTTAACTTAAGCCATTTTCACAATGGCAAAATAATGTCAAAATTAGCAATAAGACGTGTACGCCAATTTATTGCACAAAACTGTACATCACCTTGAATCCGATCACTGTGTCTGCTGAATGCGACCATAGATATTTGTTGACATGTTTTTTCTTTTTTAATATTTCGATTACTAATGTTGGTAGTACAATTTCCCCTAAAATTCGAATTTTAAAATTGTTCGGACCTTTAGGATGTCGAACTATTTCAGAACCAGAATTTGCCGGACATGCCCATTACGTTATCAGAACTACTAATTCTAGAACGGTTCCGGAACTGTTCAGAACAAACCTTAAATCGCATGGCGGAAATTACTTAGAAACACCCAAAATATTTTAACTACTCTCCCTTACAATCTCACCATAGGGTAATTCCATTCTGCGGAGTTGGTAACTCCAGTAACTTCCGCCCACGCCGTAATAGCACCTTTAGAAGAACATTCATATACTTTAGAAGTGGTCTTAATTGGATCTGCGCAGGCCATTTCTGGGCATGCGCTTTGTGAAAGGACAGGGCAGTACACGGGAAATTGAAACCCAAAAGCAGGGTTGGTTTCAGTAGAAAAACTTTTATTAACGAAAATACTACTGATTTGAAAATAATATCAGTTTGGACAATTTCTTCCTAATCAGTTCACCCCTCTCCTTTTCAGTTTGTTTCTTGGCTATATGGTGTAGCCTAATTTTGGTATACGATAAAACTGCAGCTTTTATCAGTCTCATGATATGGTTCTCCTCCAAAACAGAATAGTCAAGACAATGCTCTGACAAACATTTAAAATATTTGCCTTCCCCAAAAATTGTCATTGCCAAACTGTGGCAAAATTTATCATAAAAATTCTCCTCATTGGGCATTTTCTGATCAGTTACAATAAGCACCCGCTTAATGCTTTTCTCCACTATCAGCAAGACTTTCAGCAAATCATCAGACGGTTTAATTAAGCCTCCACGATCTCGCTGCCTTAACAAATGCAACGCACTGTCCATCTCCGATGAGGTAGATACAACAGTATGCAGACTTAAGATGCATTCTGGGCATTTAATTTTGCGCTTCACCATGCTGACCACATACCCAGAGATATACCCAACAACATTTTGGGTTACTATTGATAAATCTGGTAAATTGGGAATTGCATATTCATGGTCTGCAATTTCCATATCTGACCAATAAAGTTCATATTTTTTTATAAATTGTACATCATCTATAGTTACATTAGTAACTTTTGTTCTGGAGGTAGAAGGAACCGCAGCCAGCAAGTGTGTCCGGTCCTGTATGGTACAGTTTCCCTCAATTGCACGAAGGTCATGGCGCACTAGTAATCTTCTGTAAGTATTAAAGAACTGCAGCGCGGTTGGGTTGTTGTTCCAACCATTTCTAGCCCTAAAAATAACAGTTAGCAATAACCTTGTGAAATGAATGTGAATGTAACAGTGTACCTTATACTACAAAAGAATAATTCCAAGTGATCCTGACTGAACTTGTATGTCAACAAATATGACAAGAGTGCATTGTCAGAATCAACATAGGTCTCATACATGGCCAAAAGAGACTTAATTGTTATTACAAAGCCCCTAATTGTCGTCTTCTTGGGAGTAGTATATAAAAACTTTTGGTCCACAGTTTTGAGATTTGTTAAATATTCTATGGAATTCAAGAGTATTGGGTGCCAATAATTTTTATTTGACGCCCTTAGAGGTGTATGACACCCCTTGCCAAAAGGATTTCTTGAATTTAATAAATCGAACAAATTATTTATTGTGCGTAGAAATCTGATTGTTCCATCTGCAGTTTGAAAATCGGCATGCCCAATGTTTTTTAAAAGTTCCATTGCCTCTGCAACGCTATTGCTGAATGTTTGGGTGGCCAACTTAACGTACAAAAATTTATAAAAATGTACTGTATATAAGTTATTCTTAAGATCAAATGTTACAAACCTTCATTTTCTGTCGCTGCCATTCAATGTGCGCTTTTGACAGTTTGTTCGCAAAACGCAACCCTTCTGCCTCTTGTAATTCAAACAATTTTCGCACTAAATTCCATTTAATTTCTCGTCCTTCATAATCAATTATTGTTCCTAACGTGGCCCAACAATTCCGCAATAATTTTACCATGTGGCAAGCGTCCAAAATTATATATACAGGAGCATTATTTACAGGATGGTCAAAATAAGTGTTTAATTCAGATATTTTTGCCACTTTAGCACCTAGTGCTTCCATCATTGCAAAATTGGCAGTTGGACCGTCAGATGTGATGGACAATATTGTAACGTCAATTTCAGACAATTTCACCAATGCTTGTCTTATTATGTTGGCTTTGGCTGCTCCTGTCAAGGACTTTATGAAAAAGTACCCTATTGGTAGCTTCCAGTGCCCATTAACACCAACTACCATTATGACTAATGCTTCAGTAGCACATTCTAATGAATCGTCCTCAATGCCAGTGGACATGTCAACGTATCCCCAAGCTTTACCACCCACAAAATCAACCTGTTTTTTTATAGACATTTCGTCAAGCATTAAGCTGCACACTGTTTGCTTGTTATGTCCTTTATTCTCCACTACCTGGTTTTTCAATAACTCAAATGAAGTTTGGGAGAAACCAGGTAAACATTCAATGTTTGTCATCCATGATCTTATAGTTGAAAGAGATGGTAGGGCTAATTTGAATGTGCTTCTCACATACTCATATGCTTTTGTAGAATAAAAATTAAGTGTCATGGCGAAGCTTCGTAGTTCTGGAGGAAAACTTTTTCTTGCAATTTTCCCTCTTCGGGAATTGTCAAACAGTCTTGACATTAGGGCAAGAGGAACTCCAGAACACGATCTGTTTATGATGGCATGTGCTTCATCATTAATGAGATTTTTATTTCTCAAATGTTGCACTACTTGCTTCAGAGACTTCACTCTTTCACTCAGCCGTTTAATTTTTTGTTTTGATGTCTTCAACTTTGATCTCAAAGCAGATTGTGCATCTTTGTTTGCGGATAAAGCAATCTTCATCTTTCTAGGGCTCCAGCTGTAAATTCAAAAGTCTATAAAATGTACACAGAGGAAAAAGGAATTCCTTACTAATAAACATGATCTAATCTAAGGAGACGTCGTTTCTTTTTTGCTGATCCTAGCAAACCAACAGAATCACTGGAAGATGTTTGGATCGCACTCGCCTTTCTCTTCCCTTTGGGAGCAGATACATCTGAATCATCAGTGGAAGTCATACTGACAAGAGATACACTACAAATATCAAATTATGAATTTTTAAAATAATATTTGACAGAGACATATTACTGAGTAATAATCGTCAATTAGAAGATCATGTTTATAAAAAAAACAATTAGTTCAAATTAGGTCATTGGTTTATCCTTTACAAGATTATTATTAATGTACAATGTACACACTTCGATAAGTGATTATAACTTACGTGTCAGCTGTCTCTTCAGAAATGTCTATGCATTCCTCAATCAATGGTAAAGCACTCCTGCAATTAGAAAAACTAAAATTAAACATTATGAATCATATGTTTAATAGTTACATATCAGAGGTATTTGATGGGCCTGCTTCTGATTGTCCGACCGAGGTGGATTGAAGAGGACGAGAATCTTCATACCTATAAGTAACAATTAGCAAAGTCTGCATAATTCTTCAACAACACTTACCGCACTTCCAGACGACTTCGACAAGAAACTAGAGAAGAAATTTTTCCTGGTCTCAATTGCAACGATGGTATAGCATTCTTTCTTAACGCTTGATTTGGCAAAAAATCATCAGGAGAAAAGTGAAGTGAACAAATCACATTATGTACACTCATCGGATCATCTACACTTCGTCCTAGAGCATTCAGCCATGACTCACGTCGAGCAGCAGTGAGTCTGTAAGCAGTGAAATCCATAAATAAAATGTCAGATTTACTTGAAGGTATTAATTTTGCACGTTTATGTTATATTATTTGAAACTTGTTCTCCACTTTCATTTAAATGTACAGTTTTATACTCACCGAAATAATCTTAATCCTGCGGTCCCCTCTATGGATTTACAAAATGGCACAAAACACTTTTTAGGCATTTTAATTTATCTCTGATCAGGCTCTGAACGATAAACTCCAGACTCCAGCAGAGTTGTTGTGTATTGTCACAGACTACTCCAAACAGGCAACTCTTTGGAAAAAATTTATCCATAAATAATGACAAGGATAGATATATCTCTTATCTTTACATATTTTGATAAGGCAGCGTAGATGGCAGCACAAGTAAATTTAGGCGGTAAAATTATATATTCGAATATTAAGAAGTATTTAGGATACTAAGATTTATATTAGAAGAAAAATAAATGGTGAAATATTATATCTCACCATTTATTTTTCTGTAATATAACCATAGAATTTTATATGGGCATAAATGTTACCATCAATTTAAGTTGCTCGACAAAATTTAATATCAAATTTATAATTATTATAAGTATATTTTTCATTAACGTTTTGTGTAGTTATTGCAATTTTATTCTAATAAGCTGTATTACAAAAGAGTGCTAATTTAAGTGAATTCTTAAAAATATGAATAATTTCTAGCATCTATTTGAAAAAACTGGTTTTTATTAATTTAAAGAATATCTCACGTGTTCAAACGTACTTGAGTAATAATAACATACATTTTGAAGTTATGATTATTTTCACAAATAAAGAAGTTTGTAAAAGAGGGAAGTGAAGCAAAATTGTTTGGGAATAAACAAGTAGACATTTATTTATAACAAAATAATACACATTTTAGATTTAGCAAATATGCAATTGGTGTGTCTTAAAAGGCGTGTTATAAATAATATTTACCTTTATTTAACTGGTCATACTTCAAATTGGTAGCTAAACAAGGCAAACTTACCTATGTCATTTACATAATAATACGATAATAATTTTACAACGCAATAAGTGGTAGTTTAGTATATTAAAGTAATAATAATACTATTTTATTCATCCGTTCGACCCTATACATGCATAGTACAGATTGGGTAACATTTCAATATAACATATATACTAATAATATAAAGTATGGGCAATAAAGCAGTTCATAAATATTTAAAATATGTAATAAAATATCAATTTTTATATCTTAAAAACCCCAACTATAACAATGTTATTATAGAAATCGACCAATACAAATACAAAAGTTGTTCTACATTAAGTTTTAAATACAATTACCCTCTTAATAATATGATATTTGCAAAAAAAAACTGCTTTCTAATAAGAGTTACTTCGAGTCGGAATTTTGAAAATGATGCTATACAAAACTTGTAAATTATGTTCTAAATGCTTTTATACTGCTATTATTAAAATACATTATATACCTCCCCTTTGAATTATATTATTTTATCCTTTATTCATGCCTTAGTATTTTAAGTTTGCGCTGGATACTACGTCAATTTATTTGAAATTGTTTCTGTTGTTCATTTTCTCGTTTGCAATACCATGGGATACCAATCTGGCATATCGCTTTAACTATTGCAATCTTTAATACAACGCTTGGCACAACGAAGTTGCGATATTAAAAAATGTTTGGCACGAGATGAAATATCATCTGAGTTTTTTAACAATCCATATTACATAGATCTTTGATACTTTTAGCTCTTTGCTTGCATTCTCTTTTTATTTTTCTAATTTGGTCCTCTCTTTTCCTTATAACATTTATCAAGGTCCTTTCTCTAAGCATTAACTCACAGGACCTAAATCCCTCCACACCCTTAAAAAGGGGACGCTGCTTCCTTGAATATGCTGGAGTACTAAAAAAGAAAATAGCATTTTTTTAAAATACAATATAAATAAGACTATGAACTTTAACCATGCCCATATCTATTGCAGTATTATTTGCCAATCTGCATAACTACAGATAATATTCACTTAATATTTTTCAATAATTTAAAAGAACTTGTAGGTGTTGTTGATAAGATGCAATCAAAATTGATTGATATGATTAAAATAGTCAATAATTAATATTTTCACTATTTTGATTTTCACAATATTTGAAGAATATTGATGTTTATTGATATTTAAATAATCACTATACTTTACCTTATTAGTGGTGACTCTTCTATTATTGTGCTTCCCAATGCAGAAGGTACTTGCTCTGATATAAAGACTTCCTCATCATATTTCATCTCCAGACTGTTGGTATCCAGTACTTGAACAATCTGATATCAAGGATGCTTTTTGTTCGATAGCAGCACTAGTACTTGCTACAGGTGATGTGAATGTGATGGTTGGACAAAATGATGTTGCTGGGTGTAACGTTGGCACTGCATCAAGTTTTAAAATAAACGTATGCTCTTTATATGAAACTGCACTGAAATGCCGACTGTTAATTCTATGATTTTGAAGAGTTTCTCCAGAAAAAAACATTCCCATTGCTTCTTGCCAAATTTTAGACCTAATAGTGACACGAAAGAACCATTTGAATCAAGTAAATTGTACACTTTTTTTTAATTATTATACAACTCATTATATTCCGTTTTACTTATTGATACTTACGAAAATATCGATAGACATATTTTAATCATCGCGTAAAAAACCTGTTTTACTAAATTTCTGGGGAAGCAATGCAGCTTAACAACTTCATCTTCTCCATAACCGCAAACAATGCATTTATGCACTTTACAATTTTAGAAAAACAGAAACTTGTTATCAACAGGTGTAACCACAACAATAACCAAAATGGAAATTGTCAACACAACAAAAATGGCGAAAAAGTTAAGTTAACGCATGCGTGTACTTGTCTACAACAGCGCCTCTATCTCGCTGCCTTATCAAAATGTGACGAGGATGAGAAGAGTATCTTTTATTGTGTATTAGACAAGACCAGAATATTACCGGATAAATTCCTAAACCTAGTTACCGGTCTGGAGTAGTCTGTGGTATTGTTGTCTGTCAAAAAACCAAAACACTAACACATCCAATGCGCATGCGTACAAATGGACAATGGCGCTTTCCTTGTTAGCACTGTTTTTCCGCGCGCATCTGTTATGTATTAGACGTTTATTTACTGTATATAATGGTCTGTGCGTAATAGTCACGATACCATATATATTATATAATACTACTATATCGCGTGTAGACAAAGAAAACTTCGCTCCAACATTGTGAAATAAAACATATGGTGCTATGCCGTTTGAGTCGCATTGTCCAAACTGCGCATGCGTTATAAATAATTTTTCAAATTTAGGTCTGTTTGATTATCACATAGATTTATTACTATAAATATCTGATTAAAGTTTGTACATCGTCAAACAAGCATAAATAGTTTTAAAATCGACAAACCACGTTATAATTAATAATTGTGCCTTGTTAAATGTGGAAAAATAATTCAATTTCCCTTAATGAATGGAGAAATATCGTTGTGGCATCATATGCAAATCATAGACAAACAAACGATCATACCCCAGAAATATATTTGTCAAAAATTGTACGAATTGTGGTTATGTTATAGTAAAAATTGTAAACTAATTAACTAAAACTCGCAGTCAGTTCAATTGCATTGCAATTGTGTTTCCTTGAAGATAAAAAGAAAAACACCTCTATAGGTACAATAATTTGTGATATAATAACAGCACTAAAATTATTCAACTAAACATGCAAGAATAATAAAGAATTAGACAATGTGGTATTCTTGTATTCTAGAATTACCGTCATCTACATCGGAGAAATGTACGCAAATAACACGGTAAATTGTACTTGAATTAGGTAATTGTATTACTATGTTACATATTAAAATATTTGAATTGCTTATATGTAATAAATAGGCTCTTATTAAACCTTACAGAGTTGCACACCCATCTTTTTGCCATGACCTTCTAATTTTTTTGGTATATGTCTAATAGAACATACATGTGTTCATAGAAAGTTGAAGAATTTTGATATGTCCACCATGGAATCCACAGATCCCATATGATATGAGATAATAATATGCCGAAATTAGGTATTTTGGGCCGGTTATTGGAATTTATGCTATGATGCATCACTGATTGTGAAAATAACTTGAAGGATGAACACATTATTTATAAGATAGTGAAGTGATTTTTTTTAATTTGTACTTTGCTGAATATGTATCGTAATTTCTGTCACTAAATTATAATCAAGCACATATAAAATGTATTTTATATTTAAATTTTCAATAAAATATGTTTTAGTTTAAAACAACTTGTAGATGGTACAGTATAAAGATAATATTCATTTTCGAATTTGCCAAGACAATGTGTGATGAGTTCTTCTGAACTTTTCCCAACATTGTGGAAGTAAATACTGCAGTGTTATGAACGGCACGGTATCAAACGGTATTCCTGTTTTTATGATATTGTTACATTCTCTAAATCTATTTTATCATTTTATAAATGTGTATGTATCTATTAATTCATACAAATATTTATATTTCATAATTTTTTGTTGTTTTAATTCCAAGAAAGTATAAACAAAATAGATTTGCGAACATAAATAAAATAAAATTTAATTTTTTACTTCGTAAGTAGAAATTGTACTTTGATGTAATTATTGAATCAAATACAACATCAACATACCTTTTTTAAAAGCAATAATATACATTATTTGCAAGTCTCATTTCTACTCATCTGTCTATGAGACATAGACATCAAGATAAATGTATTGATTATTAATGTGCTATTAGATACACTACAGAAATTCAAATGTATCATAGTAATTGTTTGTTTATATTCTTTGCTACCATATGGGCGTAAATTAGGCTTCATCACGTTTTTATTTTCATGAATGGTTTAATCATTCTAAATTTAAAAAAAAAGTTAACAACAATAAAAATTATATTCAATCACAAAAATGTAATGCTGATTAATTCCACAACTTTTTCTAAAACATTCATGTTTCAGTGTACATCTCGACACACAATTAAATAAAGGAACACAACAGGAATTTAATTAGTTCTTTACATTGTTGATTACGCAACATTATATTGAATAATGTAGGCACATAGACAAATATAAAATAGATGTTTTATTCTTATATATAGCCAAAATACTAAATACAGTAATTTAAGTAATTTATTTGTATTCTTAAGCTTAAAATACATAGCAAAACTATATGTTGAAATATAATACAATCTGACTTATATAACATACCTGAATCTATTCGATTGTGTATGTAAAACATTAATTTATGCGTTTTCTGTAAATCAAAATGAAAAAAGCAGTATTTATATTCAATAATTTCACATACACCAATAAGCATACACAAATCAATGTACACAAGATTTTCTGTTCAAAATCTTTTCAATAAGACGAAATGAAACGATCGGTATTTACATTTAATAATATAATTTCACATATACTAATAAACACGTACAAATCAATGTATTAGTTGTAAGTTCACAAGTTTTTCTGTTCAAAATCTTTTCTGTTAATCAAAATGAAACGATCGGTATTTACATTTAATAATATAATTTCACATATTCCAGTAAGCACGTATAAATCAACGACGAAGTTATAACTTCACAAGTTTTTCTGTTAATAATTCACTGGAATCAGGCTTCATATCGTTTATTTATTCTACCGCGTATTTTCTGGGTAATTCTACAAATTCACCGATGAACTAAACTTGCACAAAACTGAATTCAATAAAAAAAACAACCTTGCGTATGCTTTCAGTAATATATAGTTATAGATCACGGGGTGGAAAGCTAAATGGGAAAAGTAGTGCAAAGTATTTTGGGCGGGAAGAAATATCTACTAAGTACACGAGATGTCACTGGTGAACCAAAATATCGGTAAATATTGTATCTACATTTTCAATAAGGTGACTTCTTATATTCTATTGGTGCGCTTTAGTCGGGCAATTTTTATTTTACCTTGTTTATGTTCAGTTCGTTCAGTTTTTGCTTTGTTTATTTATTTGTTATTTGTGGTATTTTTGTGAATTTACATTATAATTTACTTGAATAAACTTTTAAAGTAGTTGTAGTTATTAGTTTTGTAGTGCTGTAGGTTTTATTAAAGTTATTTGACAATGGTTTTTTGTTGTGTACCGGAATGCCGGAATACAAACAAAACCTATAAAATGCATATATTCCCAAAGAATGCTAATGTAAGTTAAATATGTTTAATTTATTGTGTACTTCCACTTTCAATAGACTAATGTTGATAACTTACATTTACAGTTATATTCATTATGGATACAAAATGTTCAGAATACTAAATTAGAAGGCAAACATCAAGACGAAGTGAGGAGAAATTATAGAGTCTGTGATATTCATTTCTTAGGCGAAGACAGACTTTATGGTCGATGGGGAGCTAATATAAGGGCAGATAGCATACCTGCTTTGTATTTACCACAAAAGCCATCAAGTAAGTATTATAAAAATGCATTACATGTAGCTATATGTATTTTAACAAATTGCTACAAAGACATTATCTAATTTTTATCTGTTGCTTTAGGTATTCCTAGAACGTCTGCTGAAAGTAGTACATCAATGCAGCCATTTGCTGAAACTAGAGGTAATTTAAAAATTAGAAAAATAATTAAAATTAGAGTAATACATAATTCCACTTTAGATGTACCTGTTAAGGAAAGGACTATATTAGAAGAGTCTATGACCGTGACCCCTTCAACGACATTACAGAAACAAGCTAGTGAGTAATTTAAATAAGCTTTCAACAATAATTATTAGTTAATACTTGCTTATTTAAAATTCTAGGTATGCCAACAGCAGTAGCTATAGAGAAGTCTTCTTTTCCCATATTAAAGAAGCGGAAACACTCTGGTAAGTAAATAAATATTTAACATATTCATACTAATTGACACAGATATTTTATAGCACTATCAAGCAGGTCTGCAATTCTAAAGAATATTGGTGTAAGATCGTCAGCTCAGTTATCACCAAAGGCAACAAAACTATATAGAATTGCAGCCACACTAAGAAAGTGTGCAAAAAGATTATTTGCAAAACAAACATATTATAAGAAAAGGCTACAGATGACAAAACTGTTTGCATCTTCTCCAGACTATATACGTATGCAGTTGAATCCAGTTGCTTACAATTTTATTTGTTCACAAATTAAATTGCAAAAAGTTTCACCAAAACTAAGAAGGTTCACTCAGAACGATAAATTATTAGCCCTAATGCTTATGAAGCAATGCCCCAAGGGATACAAGTTTCTTTGTAAGATATTTGCTTTGCCAAGCAAAAGAACATTACAAAATCTTTTGAAACATATTCCTTTCTATACTGGTATGACGAAACCTGTAATGAATTGTTTACAAAATACAGTATTAAAAATGAAACCATTAGATACATACTGTGTTATTTTATTCGATGAGATTTCTTTGCAACCTTCACTCCAGTAAGAAAATGATATAGTTGATGGTTTCCAAGACAATGGAATTGATAATAGAACACCTGCATTAGCTGATAAGGCTATGGTTTTTATGGCACGTGGTATACACAAAAAGTGGAAGCAACCACTCGCTTACTATTTTAATTTAGGTGGTATGAAGGCAGAAGTATTAGCAAAGTGTCTAAAAGATATTATTCGATTAACTCGTAAAATAGGGTTAACAGTAGTAGCTACAGTTTGTGATCAAGGCACATGTAACACAAAGGCAATACACATTCTGTATAATGAAACAGAGAGAGAACACTTGGAAAGAGGTGTTGAAAATAAGTGTTTTGGATTTACAATAGATGACATAGAGGTGGTACCATTATACGATCCGCCACATCTTTTAAAAGGGATTAGGAACAATTTCTTCCAAAATGACTGTCGTTTTAAATGGAGAAACGGTAAATTAGAGGTGGCCTCTTGGGATGATATTCGACGATTGTATAGTTTAGAAGAGAACAATGATGAATTTAAAATGTGTAATAAATTGACAGACGTCCATGTTAATAATAGCAAAAAAATGAAAGTCAGCATTGCCGCGCAAGTATTAAGCCAGAGAGTTGCCGCGTTAATGCGTGGATTAGCAAGATTAGGTACGACAATAAAAAAATGTTTTACTCTATTTTAATAAATAATTTTTATTAGGTCCAGAACATATGCCTGCAAGTGCCTTTGGTACTTCTGAATTTCTGTTCTTCATGGACAGATTATTTGACAGTGTAAATGGTGCATCTGTAGTAGCAGAATTAGGGAAGCCTCTAAGATGTGCATTAACTTCATCTTCAAAACACGAGAAGTTTTGGAATGAAGCGATTTGTGTATTGGAGACAATGCATTTTTTTAATAATCAGCGATCGAAAATCGTGCCCCCGTCCATTAAGAATTGGATCCATACATTAAAAGGCATGAAATACTTATGGAATAAACTTAGAGGACAGGGATTTAAGTATTTATGTATAAGACATTTAAACCAAGATCCTCTAGAGAATTTTTTTGGTCAAATCAGAAGCCATGGAGTACGTAATGTCAACCCAACATGCCAGTCTTTTACATACTCTTTTAAGTCTTTAATTATATGTAATATTTGTTCATGGTCTTCACCTTCAGCAAATTGTGAGGATGATAATACAACGATATTAACTGATTTGAAAAGTTTATTAGTGGGTGATGAAAAGGCAGAATGTGTGCAATTTGAAAAAGTAGATTTTTTCATAAATGTACCAGATAACTTAAATTATTCCAATATCAAAACTGGCACATTAAGTTATATTGCTGGATATATTGCAAAAAGGCTAATTAAATATGTATAAAGTTGTCCTGATTGCAAAACAGATTTAATTGGCGAAACTCAAAATTTATGTTGTGCAGAAAGACTAGTAATTGAATCCAGATCTTATTGGTCTAATGCGTTGGTATCGCCCAATTCAAATTTCATAAAAATTTTTTGTAAAATTATTTTTGTTGCAAAGTATAATCACAAAAATTTGCTTTCAATATAATGTATGTAAAACATTAATAGACATTCTAAAAGTAAACGTCGACTTTACTCATTTTAGATGTAAAAGACATGATGTTATACATCAATTTCTTACAATGGTAACAATGTTGTTCGTGTATACATATACGAAGAATATCAATAAAATATTAAAAGGTAAAATAATGCCAGTGGTTCCTAATGACTCAATTAAATCATCTGCAAAAGACTATTTTATACTCCCTCCGTCCGAAAATATGGTATATATTTGAAATTTTTTTGAAAATTAATGAGACATTAGTAACGAACTATAATTAAATATACTTATTTGGCAGTTCTTATGCTAGGTAAACAACTATAATACATAGTTGGCTGATGTCCGATTTGGTTTGTGTCAAAAACGTCAATAGAGTTAAAACGTCATTTCATGAAAAATTATTTTACACATGCCCTATTCACAAAATGGCAGATATTGTTATAAATAATGAAGTAAGCTTGTTGAAAAGGAATTCCAAGTTCAAGCAATTAACCGGTGAGCAACGTCATGGTCTATTGCAAAAATTGTTGCAGCTGAAAGAAGGGCAGAAGCTGAAGCACGGCAGTATAAATAAAGTTGCAACTGAATTTGGGGTAACCCGTTTATCCGTGTCTAGAATTTGGAAAATGGCTCAAAAACAGTACAATGACGGTAAAATTTGTGCTGATGTTACATCAAACAAGAAATGTAAATGTTGACGGAAACGTAAAGATTATTCTGAACAGTTAGCCAAAGTTAAGGAAGTTCCTTTCAATCGTCGAACGTCAATTCGTAGTCTGTCTTGTGCTGTCGATATTCCAAAGTCGACATTGTTCGACATTTATAAACGAGGAAAGAAAATAAAGCGTATATCTTCTACTGTTAAACCTTTGTTAACAGATCAAAACAAGTTAGACAGATTAAAGTTTTGCTTGTCGAAAGTGAGACCGGATGGACGTTTTGAAGATTTGTACCGTTATATCTACATAGACGAAAAATTGTTTTATTTAACGCAAAACAAGCGGTCTTATTACATTATGATAGACGAAGAAGAACCCTACCGAAGTTGCAAGAGCAAACGTTTCATAACCAAAGTGATGTTTATGGCTGCTGTCGCCCGACCACCTTTCGATCCACATCGACAACAATCTTTTAATGGAAAAATTGGTATATGGCCCTTTGTTTATCAAGAACCGGCTAAACGAAACTCGAAAAATAGACTTAAAGGAACTTTGGTAACAAAAAATGCGGAGTCCGTCAATTCAGCAGAATGTAGAAAAATGATTCTTGAGAATGTCATTCCGGCGGTCAAGTTAAAGTTTCCCATATGTCATAAGAAAAAACCGATATATATACAAGAAGATAATGCAAAACCTCATGCTCGTGACGACGATGAAGAACTTCTGGCTCATGATTCTACAGATGGCTGGTCTATTCAGTTTAAATCACAACCACCAAAACAGTCCCGATTTAAACGTTTTGGATCTTGGCTTTTTCAATTCATATTTATTTCATATTTCATATTTATTTGTCATCAAAAGCTTACATGACATGTCGGTAAAAAGTAAGATAGTAAATAACAAATCAAACAACAGTGCAAAGCCACTGATACATTAAGACAAACAACATAGAACAAAATACTTAAGGATAGACATCCAATACAATATTAAATTTCGGAATTTACCGTACAAAGTTTATAAAAATAGGTAGAATCTATTATGAAAAATTTCTAAATTATATATGTAATAATCGCTGGTAGATGCTAGAGTTTTTTTTGCTAGAAATTCCTGTACACTGTAAATAGTTTCTTCCATCAACATTTCCTTCACAGCCCTCTTGAATTTTTGATGACTCATCCGCTTGTAAGTGTCTGTGAGGCAATTATAGAGTGTAGCACCCCAGTAATTTATACTCTGTTGTGTCATCCTCAGCCTATGGTGGGGAATAACAAATTCTTCTTTGTGTCTTGTTTCATATTTATGGAGATCCATGTTCTTGGTGAAACGTAATGAATTTCCATGCATAAACTTTAATATTGTTAAAATATAAGCACTCGTGATTGTAAGAATCTTCTCCCGCTTGAAAGCACTTCCACAAGTGTCCTGAAACCCGAGTCCACACAATACTCTTACAGCTTTTTTTGCATGATCAGCACCCTCTCGGCATCGGCAGACATCCCCCACAAAGCGATTCCGTAGGTAGCTGTACTGTGAAAGTTGGCATAGTAAGCACATTTAGCTGCTTGATGAGTAGATATATCCTTTGTTCTTCGAATAGAATATATGGATCTGCCAAGCTTATTACAGAGAGAGTTTATGTTCTCAGACCAACTCAAAGCACCGTCAACCATTAAACCCAACAAGTTAACAGTGTCTCGACCGCATCTAGCAGTAAACACCATTGACTGTGTTTTCTCGGTGTTCAATTTGAGTTTATTTACCTCGAACCACGTTTCTGCTGTTCTCATAGCAGCTATTTTATTTGATGAAACCTCTTCCTGTACACCTCTTATAAGTATGGATGTATCATCCGCGTATATACACACCTTACTCCTTGCGATGCTACTTGCGATATTTTGTGGCAAGTCATTTATATATATAATAAAAAGTAGAGGTCCCAAAATGGATCCCTGGGGTACCCCTGTATCAATTTCTCTTTGTGCAGAGAACCTCTCCTGCCACAGCACTGTTTGTCTACGATTCCTTAAATAAGAGTGCAACAAACTATGTGGAATTCCCCTGATACCATAGAACCACAACTTCTGAAGAAGTATCTCATGCGAGACGCAGTCGAAAGCCTTGCTAAGGTCGCACGCCAACAATTCAGCAGAATCCCCATCATCCACTGCACCCAATACACCATCAACAATCGATGTTAGGGCCGTTACCGTGGATCTCCCGCTTCTAAATCCATGCTGTGAGTCCGAGAATAAGTTGTTCTTTTCGAAGAAGTTCATGATTCTATTTTTTATTATAGTCTCAAAGATTTTTGAGAACACTGGTAGGATGGAAATAGGACGATAGTTATTCACGTCCTCTTTGCAATTTTTTTTGTGTATTGGGATAACTTTAGCCAATTTTAGTTCGTCAGGAAAGATAACCCCATTCAGGCACGCATTTATAATATAAGTTAGTGGGATAGACAATTCTACAGCCAGTTCCTTCAGTATGGTTGTCGACATACCATATATATCAGTAGTTCTTTTGTTTTTTAGAGACTTGATTATTTTAGTTATTTCTTCAGGGTATGTGTTCGTGAAAAAGCATGACGCGGTGCAGCTTGGTCCATTTATGTTTAACAGGGAGGCCACACTAACGCCCTGTTGTGGAAGATCCCTTGTTAGATTTTGCCCTATAGTGACGAAATATTCATTGAATTCCTCTTCACCAATATTAATCCTGGTAGTATCTGTATTATTTTTTTGCCTTCCAGTTTCCCTCTTAATAATGTTCCAAATTGCTCGTTGTTTGTTACTTGATTTTGAAATGTATTCCTCATAATTATTCTTCTTGCTATTGTTAATTAGATCTACATAATCTTGTTTTATACTCTTGTACATTTGCAAAATGTTTGGCGCCTTTGTTACTTTATAAATGGTATTTAATGCATCCAATTCTTCCTTCATTCTTTGTAACTCTTTGGTATTCCATTTTATTCGGTTCGCATTATTTATATTTATTCTTGTTTCTTTTAGCGGTAAGCAATAATTGAAGATGTTCATAAAGTATTTATGGAACGTGCTGTACATCTCCTGCCCGTCATTAGATTGCAGGTTTTCCCACTTTTGCTGAGACACATACGTTTTCAAAGCGTGGAAGTTCTCTGTTTTTAGCTCTCTCCTATAGGAATTTCTAACAGCGCGCGTTTTTTTGCCGTGCTTACTAATATCTGTTTGCAGAATTTGAGCCTTGTGATCAGAAATATGTGCTTCCAAGGTAAAAGCATTCATTATATTTTCGTCATTTGTGAATATGTTATCAATACAGCTACCGCTGTTTTTATTTTCCCTAGACGTTTCTTCCATTACAAAACCCAGATTGAAGGAGCTCCCTAACTCCAACAGCATAGATCTGGGCCTAGAGTCCTCTAAAAAGTTGATGTTGAAATCACCCGCCAGATATATAGAATCCTGTGGGAAATGACTTATAACAAAGGACAGTGCCGCACCCAGAATTTCGACAAAAATTTCCACATCATATTCCATACAATCTTTGCAACATAAAGCTTCGCCACATACAATTGATGAATTGATCGAATGTGTTAAAAAAGCCTTTGACAATTTAGACAGAGAGACCCTTGACAATGTTTTTCCAACATTGCAGAGCTGTATGGAATCAAGTATGAAGGAGGAAATTCGTATAAGATTCCCCACATCAATAAGGCCAAGCTTCGGCGTGAAGGACGCTTACCAGTTGAGGACGCTTACTAGTTTAGTGTGTTCCCAAGAAGCCATAGATAAAGCTCGATCCCTCATCAATTAAATTTTATTTGTAATTATGTTTAATACTCTAGTACTTAATTAAAATTGTAAATGTATACCATAAATCCGGACAAAAATAAATTACAAAATGTATACCATATTTTCGGACGGAGGGAGTAAAACATAGAAAAATTCGGAAATTGTAATATGTATTGGGAAACTTTTATGCTATTAAACTTGTAATTAAGAACTAATGTGTGTAGTATTCTTTTTATGTTAATAAAACTTGTATATGCTTATCGTTATCTTTTCATTATTATACTATTCCTACACTAAACATAAATGTATGTGATTTTATCTAGCATTCGGACGCTTTATAAAATCACATACATATATGTAAGTACTCTACTTTTATAAAAATTTAAAATAATCCTAAATATGTGTATGTAATTATGTACTAAAGACACCAGACGGCGCTGCATACTTTGAACATTTCAAATACATTTACGTTTCCAATCTATTAGTATACTTTATTTATGTTATAGATGTCAATTTAAATCAGAGGTTATAATTATATTTTCTGTTTATCTGTCATTTCGTAAATTTCAAAATGGACAGTTTGAGTTGACGCATGCGCAGAACACGCAAGGCGGCCAATTCTATCTCTCAGTTGGGACGAAAAATTACACATTATCAAGATACAACACACGCAATATAGTAGTATTATATATATGCACGATACACTTATACCGGTATGCTCACTTTAGCTGTCAATGACGTCATTGCGCAGCAAGTCAGATTGACAGTTCTCAATACTCTATTTAATATGCCAGAGATGGGCAGATTAAATATTACAGGTTTTCCAACGAAGAGATAGTACGAAATATATGGTTAATTGCGTGTAAAAGGCAGGATTTAATAAATTTGAAAAATGGTATTTCCATTCAATACCGTCACATGGGGATTTATGGGACACCAGGGGTAATATGGGACAAAATGACAAATTTAGTTTGTATTTACCGCCATAAGTGCAACCAACAAGATTTTTTACTGAAAAAATTTCCCTAGGTTTGACAGAGCGCGAAGAAAGTGCTGTTTAACCTCAAACAGCTACTAAAGTAGCTGAATCTTTTGAAAAAAATCACAAAGTTGAGGTAAGTTTTATACAAATTTTTGTTGCTCAAATAGTCTCCTCTGGTATGACGTAACGGTTAAAGTTAGAATGGTGCTTCAATGAAACTAATATTTGTTTATAACCTTACATTTAAAATGCATTAATTTGTTTTGCCATATATTGTTGCTGTTTGACAAAATGTTTAATTTAATGAAATAATGTAATTTTCTGGGTAATTTGGGACAGATGTCACGCCAATATAAAAGAAAGCTGGGGGCACCCCTGCGTAGACAGTATTCAGAAGACCAGCTGGAAGCAGCTCTGGAAGCTGTTATTGTAAATGATATGTCTCTGCGGCAAGCATCAGAGCAATTTAATGTCCCACGGAACACGATATTCAGAAAATACCATGGCATGAATGGGGACAAACTAGGAAGACCACCAGTTTTAAACCCAGGTGAAGAACTTCAAATTACAAATGCTTTGACCACGGCGGCGAATTTTGGATATCCTTTTACCGAAAACGACTTAAAGGTGTTTGTCCAACATTATCTGAATAATAAAGGTGGTCAAACAATTTACCGGGATCAGATTGGGTAAAATATTTTTTAGCAAGAAATCAAGAGCTCTCAATCAGATTTTCTGAAAACATAAAGCGGGCTCGCGCGGATTTATCAATTGAGGTGCTGCAGAGATATTTCAATAATCTCCAAGTAACACTTGAGGGGGTTCCCCCAGAAAATATAATAAATTACGATGAGTCCAATTTGACGGATGATCCCGGTAAAGAACGGGTATTTGTCAGGAGAGGCAGTAAACGCGCCTCGCGTATACTAGATAGTTCAAAAAGTTCTACCTCAGTAATGTTCGCAGCGAGTGGTGATGGGGTGCTGTTACCACCCTACGTTGTCTATAAGGCTGTGAATTTGTACCCAGAATGGATTCTAAATGGACCGGAAGGCACAGTATACAATCGGTCAACTAGTGGGTGGTTTGATTCTGTCCTTTTCGAAGACTGGTTTGATAAAATAGCACTGCCTTTTCTAAGGCGAAAAGAAGGCGTGAAAGTGCTTATTGGTGACAATTTAAGTAGTCACATGTCAGTTCGTATTATACAAACGTGTGAGGCAAATAATATCTTGTTTGTGTTGTTGCCGCCAAACAGCACTCACCTGTGCCAACCCTTAGATGTCGCCGTGTTCAGACCTATGAGGTCAAATTTATCGGTTAACATAAAATCCGGCTTTGCAGCAACTTCAATCATTCCGGTTGATCCGAAGAGAGTGCTAAATAAGGTTTTGGGTAAACCAGACGACCCCATCGATAATAACGCGTTAACCCAATCATTTATTGAAATAATAGAAACACGAATTGGAAAAGAAGAGAAACACACGCTCAAACGAAAAAAGAAAATCAATGTTGAACCTGGACAGTCAGTTAAATGTTCTGACTTTAATACACAACAAGAAGACATCCAAGAAATAGAAGAAGGAGAAACCCAAGAAATGGAAGAAGGAGAAATCCAAGAAATGGAAGAAACACAAAATGAAGGGACTTCTTCCAGTTTTAACGCCGTTCCTATTGCTAGACGCCAAAGTACGACATTCATCAGACCTGAAAATAATTGCGATAATATAGCTAAGAATAGCTTTGTACTCATAAAGTTTATTTACAATGCAGGAACCAAAAAACAAACTGAGAAAAAATATGTTGCTCAAGTGCTAGAGAATTATAAGACTGACCAGAAATTAAAAGTAGACTGCATGAGAAACTTCAAAGAAAAAAAAATCAGTTTGTTTTTCCCAGTGTCAGGGATATTTGTACAGTCAATTGGGAACAAACTGAATTCATTTTGACAAATCCAGCCATCTGCCGTGGTAAACATATCTTCGACGATGACGTGAACTAATGTAATTTCGCTGTTAAATGATATAAATCAGTATTTTTTTATGATATTTTTCTTGTTATTGTTACATAGAATTGATAATTTTTGTTATTTAATAGTTTATAAGAAGAATTTTATATTTATTTTGTTACAACCATTCGAATAAACGCTTTTATATGAAGAATTGGAATTTGTATATGAAATAGCTTATTTTTTAAACTGTTTTTTTCTTCAATTATGGATGTCCCATAAATGTATTCTAAGCGTTGAATTTGGGTTATGTGGCAAAATTACACTGTTTTCTGTTAAAAATCGTTTATGTCCCATATTTCCCCAAACCCTGGGTAATTTGGGACACTCGAAAAATATAAAAAAAAAAAATTAAAAAAATCGTTTTTTGCATGTTTCACTATGTCAATCTATGCCAAAAACATACTTCTTTAACCTAGTAAAAAAAAATTACTAAAATAGTGTGTGCTATTAAAGATATTTGAAAAAAACCTAGAAAAATGTCCCATAAATCCCCATGTGACGGTACACAATGCAAAACAGTTTATTCTGAGTTCATTTTTAGACTTCGTTATCGAGATGCTAGAGTTATGCATCATGCATGCATGATCTGTGTAAATATCTGAAAATTTTAATTGAGGTATTGATAAATGTTTCAGTGAATAAAATCATTGCCAAAATGTAAATAAAGATATTTATTTAAGATATATTTTGAAGTACATATATAGTATTTTCTTTTGCACACATGTAAATCCTATTTAGTGAATCGCATAGATCTGAACGTAACCTACGAGAAAGTACAGGCCGCGAACAAGCAATCGTGACGTCACGAAAGTCGGCTGACAATTGCGAAAAGTAAAATACCCAACATAGAGACAATTCTACATTTGTGAGTAAAACTGAATATTATTTCAAGAAAAGAACTTATTATGATAAAAAACAATGAACAGGGTTTTCACGTCACCGTTGAGATACCCATAATAGACGCGTTGGCTCCTATGGAGGCCTCGCCAACAGCCCTATCTCCATGCGTTAATGTGTTTTTTATAACTACTTAACCATTAAATTTAATCAGTTTTCTCTTTGATAGATCCATGTTTTGGATGTTAATTTTGTCGTTGATTATTTTTGAATAGTTATTAAGAAATATATTGGCAAGAACATGACTATTTTTTAACAATATCGACTTCAACGTTTTGCTGCATAAAATACATTTCTCATTGATTTCTTCTACATATTTTTCCAATTTTAACATTGTCAATTCCCGTAAAATAATCCTTTGTTTACCTGTCTTTAGAAATTCAGTTTCATATTTATCTGAAATAAGCTCATTATATATCTGATACGCCTGAATAGAGTTGTTTTAGAGAACGTATGTTAAATTTTTCAAATATTTGCGAATATCTGCAGAGTCATTTTCACCACAGTTGGTAAAATTTATAACAAAATCTGAATTGGTAATAATGGATGTTAAACAATTGTCACAACCATTAACAAACTTAATTAGTGAATGTGCACAATATCCGGCAATATAGAACAAA
Organism: Amphimallon solstitiale; assembly: GCA_963170755.1. Taxonomy (NCBI): domain Eukaryota; kingdom Metazoa; phylum Arthropoda; class Insecta; order Coleoptera; family Scarabaeidae; genus Amphimallon; species Amphimallon solstitiale. The sequence continues at coordinate 9,653,569 of OY720677.1, forward strand.
GATGATAATACAGAAGCATTCACTGCAATGTCAAATGAATTATTTAATATATCTGAAGAAGAAGAGACGTTTTCAGATAATAGCAATCATTTTCATCTGTGTCATCTAGTGAAAAATCTTTCAATGAAAATGTTCCAAACTTGACGGTCTTTAACTTAAGAAGACTTAAAACTTTCAGTTTTTTTTCTGACTAGAATTTGTGTTACTGAAACATGAAAGTGTGACCCGCTCATTTGCCTTTATTTGCCAAAACGTCCCTCTAATTTGCCGGTTTGGAACTTTCCTAACAAAACGTATTTAATTTGAAAGCATTCAAACAAATACTGGACTAAATTAATTGACGCTTTTGTCGTATGTTTCAGAGCAAAGAATGTATCAGATGTTAGTTTGCCAGTTTGTCCATTTTTTAAAATTCCAGCGTTTAAAGATTCCCAGGCGCAAAGGAAATCATAAAATTTTAACAAGAACTGAATATTTTTGTCATTTGGTTCTCCTAACAAAACGTATTTAATTTGAAAGCATTCAAACAAATACTGGACTAAATTAATTGACGCTTTTGTCGTATGTTTCAGAGCAAAGAATGTAACAGATGTTAGTTTGCCAGTTTGTCCATTTTTTAAAATTCCAGCGTTTAAAGATTCCCAGGCGCAAAGGAAATCATAAAATTTTAACAAGAACTGAATATTTTTGTCATTTGGTTCTCTTATTGGGTCTCTGAAAGGATCACGTTGATGATATCCTGATTTGTGTGAACGTACATTTACTATTCTCCACCAATGAAGTATAGTTCTTAAAAATTCTGCTGTACCAACAGTGTTAACTTCATTATAAGGTTGATTCAGTGCCTCAATATTTTTTTCATCAAATAATCTGACAGCTAGTGGAACATTTTGTCGTTCTAGTGAAGACGGATTTTAAACCTTTTTTGACAAAGCCGGCGCCGATTTAATGGGTATCTAGTCAAACTGTTCTTGATTAACTAATTATTTTATATAAACGACACAACCATATTATAAACGACACCATCCGAAAGTTATTTATAAGTAATAAAACAACTTTCACATACAATACATTGCTAACCCACAAACTCGACACGCTAATTGAGAAACACTGTCTTTTCACTGATTTTAGAAATTATCTGCACATAAATCAGGTAAATCTGAAATTCTACACCTTTAACTTATCATTTTAACTTATTTGAACTTCTTTATGAGAGTTTTTGAAAGAAAAACGAGCGAAATCTAGTTCACGCGACTGACATGTGCGACCACGGCAAATCTAAACTGTAATGCTCGTCAGCCGGCATTCGTGACGTCAGATCACGTGACACAAGCCTTGTTCCTGGCCTCTAATATCACGGAGGTTACGATCTGAAGTATTCGATATTGGTAATGTTCAGCTACATCACTTTTAATAGAAGTGTCTTGGGAGAGATGATAAACCAACATTTGAATGAAGCAAATACAACTTGGCTGGAGTTGTAATGTTTAATATACATATTTTACAAGTATGTTGAAATACAAGACCATAAAACTAACTTCAAGCCATAAATTAATCTTGATTCTAGATTAAACAATAATTGTAATCACATATTTCAAAATTTTATCTAATAATATTAAGTTAAAATTGTCAAACTTTTATCATGCATAACAAAAGTTTTAATTTGAAGAGATTTTATTAGATTGTTTTTGTGTTTGATAAACACACTGTGTATTTGAACAGAATACAAATGTTAATAAAAGGCAAATATGTATGTTGCTTAAGATACCATGGAGGTTAAGGATAAATGTAGAAGGTAGGTATTCTAATTATGGTTGCAAATATAAAGAACGACTTTGATAGTTTAAGAAGTTTATTTCAATTCTGTTCAAGTCAATGTTTTTAAAACTATTAAAGAAAAAGATATACAATTTTGTATCAGATTGAAATCTAAATACTATTCTCACTATGTCCTTGCCATACCTTAACGAAAAGCAGCCAGAAATAGTTAACAATAAAGTAAAAATTATTAATAAGCATAAAACTATGTATGTTGCTACGATGTATAGAATGCCTCAAAATACTTTATGAATGTTCACAGATGTACCGGGTGTTTTTTTATCTTTGATATCATTTTGATTACCTGCAACTTTTTTGTTTTTAAAAATATCAGAATGAAGCAAAAATCATTTTGCATAGGTATCTATGAAGTTTTTTACGTTTTAAAAAATAAAACAAAACACTAACGTTTTTCCAAGATATTAACCTAACTTATATTTTTTTAAATGGAAAGCCCTATATATTTTCGGATATTTCGATTTTACATGAAATTTCAAGTATATTTTATAAAGCATACCCCATACCTATCTTGAACGGTTTGCGAGAAAACGGCGTTTAAACATGCAACAAAGAAACATTTAGTTTTGTAACCCTGTTCTTAAAGATGTCGAAATCAAACAGAAATCATTTTTCATAATTATTTAGAAAGTTTATTTTTAATAAAACAAAAGATTAACGATTAACAAAGTAACAAATTATTAAAAAAAACAATTTTACAAAATTAAATTATTCTAAAAATGGCATGTTTAAACGCCGTTTTCTCGCAAACCGTTGAAGATAGGTATGGGGTATGCTTTATAAAATATACTTGAAATTTCATGTAAAATCAAAATATCCGAAAATATTTAGGGCTTTCCATTTAAAAAAATATAAGTTAGGTTAATATCTTGGAAAAACGTTAGTGTTTTGTTTTATTTTTTAAAACGTAAAAAACTTCATAGATACCTATGCAAAATGATTTTTGCTTCATTCTGATATTTTTAAAAACAAGAAAGTTGCAGGTGATCAAAATGATATCAAAGATAAAAAAACACCCGGTACAAATGTGACAGTCTTGGAAAAGGTATTGAATCAAATAATTCACTTTCATAGGTGATCAGTAAGCATTGAGCACTTTAAAGCTTCAAAATCAGTCTATGTCGATGTTTCACACATTTTACAGCTCGATTATAAAGTACTGTGACCATCTGTATATGTTTCATCAAAGCATTTATTTTTTGCTTTTCAAAGATTTTCAACTCATTCTTTATTGCTTCAAGCTGTCTTTTCTTTAAATCTGGGAACTGCATCTGAATTTAAATCTCTGTATGATTTACTGGAAAACTGCAGTAATTCTTGTTGGAGTGATGTATGAAAACATGATGGTTTAAGATAAGCGGAACAGATACATGCTAAAATAAGTTGATTTGGAATATGTGCACGACGTGTGTGACACGAAATTTGCCAATTTTCCAAAACTAACGTAAAGAAGACACTAAAATAAGACTATTTTCTCTATTGCACTTTTTTCGGAAAAGTACGAGAAAGCCACAATTTGAAAAAATTAGAACATACCTCGTACTTTAGGGTTAGACTAAATACTGTCATATTTTATTCAAGTTCCCATAAGAACACCATTTTACGACAAATTCATTAACTGTAATCGCTGTAAATCACATTATTTATGCAAACATAAAAATTTAAAGCATAACTATGTGTTTTTAAAACGAAAATATTTGACGTTATATCTTCACGAACAACAGAATTAAATGTGCTAATTTCTACAAATGCATTTGTACTAGTTTAGAAAAAGTACTACTAATACGGTTATTACAATCGTTTTAAAACGTAGGTTCAATTTGTTTTAAACTTTTCATTATACAAATGCCAGTTTACAAATTTATCTATAGTAATATCAATTAGTGTAGAATTGTTTGTATTTGATAATGATGTTATCTAATATAATTTCATAATAATACACTTGATTCCAAAGTCATAATTTCAGTTTTCTAATATAAATTAATCACTTGCTGGTATTGAAACATGAAAGCAGATTAGAGGATTTAGTTAAATAACACTACAAACATAATTATCACACTGTTTATTAAGGTAATATTAAATACAACAAATATTTTGTAGTGCAGTTCTTGAAATTATAAAAATTCTTGGTGATTATTTAACATTAAAGTACTTATGTAGAGTCTAATAATGAAGTAACTTTTTAAATTAATATACTATTTAAAATCAATACTTTATAATAAACTAGTTTTCTGCAAGTAATAGCAAAATAAATGCATAGACAAAGGAAATAATACAAATTAAATTTAGAAATAAGTTCATTGTACATACTATATAGAGTACTAAAATAAGAAAAGAAATGTTTAAGACAGTTGATGAATTTGTCTTAAAATGGTGTTTTTATGGAACCTTGAATAAAATGTGATTGTATTTAGTCTAACCCTAACCTACAAGTTATGTTCAAATTTTTTCAAATTGTGGCTTTCTCGGGCTTTTCCGGAAAAAGTGCAATATAGAAAATAGTCTTATTTTAATGTCTTCTTTACTTTAGTTTTGAAAAAATGCCAAATTTCATGTTGCACACGACTTGCACGTTGATTTTATTATAATGAACAATTATAAAATCAGATTTCTGGATATACCATTTTTCAAATTTATTAGTCTGCCTTTTACACGCAATTAACCACACATTTCGTACTGTCCCTTCCTTGGGAAACCTGTAATATTTAATCTGACTATATCTACTTTTTCGATAGTATTCACGACAACCGTATAGAGCACAACCAGGCATATTAAGTAGATTATAATTTAAAGAAAACAATAAAATAACTTAAAAACTGCGTCAAAATGTAGCCGATATGAGAACTGTCAATCTGACTTGCTCCGCAATGACGTCATTGACAGCTAAAGTGAGCATACCGGTATAAGTGTATCGTGGTAACAGTTTACTAACGATATATTAACTTGCTAATGGCACCTAATGGCCAATTTACGACAACGGGTTGTTATCTCCTACGGCCGGGTCTAGACAGTTTTTTAAATCGTGACTAACCCCGCTAGATGTCTCTTCGTTGGACAGGTACGGTCGATCGGTAAAACAGTTAGCGTATATATTTACCAAGTTGTTTGGCGTTCTCGTCCATTTGCGTGCTATAGCTTGCACAAGTCATATTTGTGAGAGCCCCAATTTTGTTGCTAATATTTTTTTACTGATGTGACTGGGTTTTTAATTTCCAGGAATAATTGTAGTTGAGGTGTCGGACGATTTTTGCCAAAATGACTAGTGTACCTTAAGGCCGTTTGACACTTACGTAAATTTTAAATAAAATTCACAACTTAATTCACACGCAAATTTTGTAATAAATTCATATCGTGGCATACATAAATTTTAGCTTGTAGATTTGGTTGTTAATTCACATGTAAATTATTTAGAACATGTTCTATTTTCTGGGTGGGTGTTTCTAGTAAATCTGCGCGCGCATCGATATGGGCAGGTAAATTGAATATCACTGCTGATCACTGCAATACACTGCGATATCACGTTTGTTAGAAGTTAGTTATTGCTGATTATTGTACTTATTGTCGGTATCTTGATTCTTGATCAACAGTATATAAAAAAGACATATTGGTCAAACGATCAAGTACGAGCATTAATTAATGAATATCAAAAGCATCCTGGTTTATATGTGGTGAAAACCTAAGACGATAAAAATTGACATGCACGATCCCACGCACTTTATTTATTTCCCTCATAAAGGTTTTTTGTTTTGTAATATTTTTTTCAATTAAATTAAGTAAATCGTTAAATTGTACACTTGTAAGTCTAAGAAAATTTTTGTATGCATTCGAATCTTCTATTTTCAACTGGTAATTTATAAGACTTAAGATGCCTTTCCTTTTTCGATTTAACCACGATCGAGCTCATGACTTTTTTGCGTTTTTTACCACGGGCCGTTACAACTACGGTTGTTGCGATTATTATAGTAGTAGTTAGAAGTAATAAACTGTCGTCTACTGCGTCCATAACAAATCCAATAGTGTCCAATATTGATTTAAAAAGCAAACAAACCAACATAACCATAACCTCAAATCATAATATTTAGTATCTAGTGCGCATGTTTAATTATAAATTTTTTAGCAAATTTTATGCAAAAAGTTGATGTGTGGCAAACAGGCATTTCTAGTGAATTCACATGTAAATTTGTAATTAAATTTGTTATCAAAAGTTTCTGTATGATACTGTGTTAAATTTACATGTAAATTATGATGTAAATTTAATTCCTAATTTTGTATGAAATTTACGTAAGTGTCAAACGGCCTTTATAGAGGACCTCTAATTGAACAACTTTTTCTTATAAAATTATCAATGCAAACGTACAGGAACGGAGATAAAAAATAAATTAGGTACTCATCGAGTCAATTTTGCAGGTAACATCCCCTGTAAGATATCCCATATAGAGCATTGAAGTAATGAAAATCACAATAATTGATGTTTATTTAAGCCCACAACACAACAATTACCTTCGATTTGGACGTTTTTTTGATTGAATTTTAACAAAATTGGTAAATACCCAAACCATAACAAACAAAATGGTGCATGCGAATGAACTGGTATCATGACTGGTATAAAACTAGTGACAAAAAGTCACAATCAAAGGTTCGTGTATTCGAATTTTTCCCAGTGTATTCAGTCAGAGGAAATAAACACTATCAACTACCATTAGTTAGTTTTTGATTCAATTTAAAAATCATTGTTTAGGTTTAATGTAAATATTACTGAACGCGTTATAAATGAATCAACGAAGTGGATTAAATATTTTTATATTATTGTCTCTGCAATTGTTAATATGAAATAACTCAAATTTATCATAATATATCTTTTTTAAGAAATAAAATAGTTATTTGAAAAGTTTACTTCCATGTGAAGAAATTTTATTTATCTATAACAAGTACAGTTGGTCCTTACTGGATTTTATTTAATAAAAGTGTTATTGCTTTCATTCAGCAGACACAACAGTTGCGCAACTGTTCAGTGATCATGTGCAGTAGACGAGCGCTCACTTTGAACATGTTCAGGAGCGGCCGCCATTTTTGTGAGCGGAAAAATTCTATGCTCACTTAGTGAGCGTATTCTGTGGGCATGCGCCATTGCTTTCATTCAGCAGGCAGATCGGGAACCGATCCCGCTCCAACCGTTCACTTCACAACAGTTGAGTTTTTGCTGGACAGGACCGCTCACCTTTATGTCATCGTCTATCATCTGGTACTTTTCATTGCTGCCATATGTTAAAATTATAGAGATTAAACTTAATAAACAATAATAATAAATTCTTTTCTGCATTCATTTTTGCCGTAGTTTTTGGTGGAATGGTTGGTTTTTCCAACCCCGAATAAAATACTGGGTGAACTACAATATTTTAATACATTTATTTCTACACAATACCTTTAATTTGCTGTATCCTACTTTTCTAGTAACTTTCTTCAAAATTATGTATTAGGTTGGTCTTGGAATACATCAGTGGCGCATGCGTACAGAATACGCTCACTAAGTGAGCGTAGAATTTTTCCGCTCACAAAAATGGCGGCCGCTCCTGAACATGTTCAGAGTGAGCGCTCGTCTACTGGACATGATCACTGAACAGTTGCGCAACTGTTGTGTCTGCTGAATGAAAGCATTGCTTTCATTCAGCAGGCGGATCGGGAACTGATCCCGCTACAACCGTTCACTTCACAACAGTTGAGTGTTCGCTGGACAGGACCGCTCACCTTTATGTCATCGTCTATCATCTGGTACTTTTCATTGCTGCCATATGTTAAAATTATAGAGATTAAACCGAATAAACAATAACAATAAATTATTTTTCTGCATTAAGGTTTGACGTAGTTTTTAGTGGAAGGGCTGGTTTTTCCAACCCCGAATAAAATACTGAGTGAACTCCAATATTATAATACATTTATTTCTGCACAATACGTTTAATATGTTGTATCTTACTTTTCTAGTAACTTTCTTCAAAATTATGGTTTAGGTTGGTCTTGGAATGCATCAATGGCGCATGCGTACAGAATACGCTCACTAAGTGAGCATAGAATTTTTCCGCTCACAAAAATGGCGACCGCTCCTGAACATGTTCAGAGTGAGCGCTCGTTTACTGCACATGATCACTGAACAGTTGCGCAACTGTTGTGTCTGCTGAATGAAAGCATTGATTCATTCCAAGAACTTCTGAATATAGTTACTAGAAAAGTAAGGTACAGCAAATTAAAGGTATTGTGCAGTAATAAATGTATTATAATATTGGAGTTCACTCAGTATTTTATTCGGAGTTGGAAAAACCAGCCCTTCCACTAAAAACTACGTCAAACCTTAATGCAGAAAAACAATTTATTATTATTGTTTATTCGGTTTAATCTCTATAATTTTAACATATGGCAGCAATGAAAAGTACCAGATGATAGACGATGACATAAAGGTGAGCGGTCCTGTCCAGCGAACACTCAACTGTTGTGAAGTGAACGGTTGGAGCGGGATCGGTTACCGATCCGCCTGCCGAATGAAAGCATTGTTTGAAAATCGGCCTCTCCGTTAATTATAGTTAAGAGTGAAAGATGATTACTACAGTGGAGTTGTGGGGAATATGCAATGGGGACCGTTTTGCTCTTGCAGAGCAGCTCCAACGTTGGGGGGTAATTCCCCAACATTGGAACTACAAGCTATGTGGTTCCGAACTGGAATTGAGGGTGGACTAGGATAATTCCCGCGACGTATTGTCACTTTTCGCTTCGATCTGACATTAGCTATTGGGGATTTTTAGTTTTGAATATAATGATACTACCATGGTACAAATATATAAGGTATGTTCTAGCGCAGCTTCCTTATGACGTCAATTGGATGCAATTTCGTCATACCACTGATATTAAGAAAAGAAAGATTACTCTTGAATAACCACAGATGTAATAGTATATAGATAGCTATATAAAGAATAATAAAATAGACATAATATATAGCACAGTTGTTTACGAATGTGTAACTAAATTAAATTTCTTTACAAATTACCTGTTTAAAAACTCATAAAGCAAAATAATAAGATTGTATTATTGAAAAATCTCCCACTGGATATTATGTAGCACTTTGGTTTACGAAACCTGTTTTAGTCGTTTGATAATACAATTTGTAATTACTTTACTGACAAAGTAATTTATCACAAAATAAATTTATGACTTGAAATTGTGCATTTTATGTAGTATATTGCTTTAAATTACTGATACCAATGAATATTGCAAAAGTTGAAAGTATTATAGTAAGAAAACTATTGGTTTAATATTGGATTTTCGTTTATTAATTGTTAATTGACAGGTAATAAATAAAACAACAGATATGGTTACTTTTTTTTATTGGTAAATTTTATTGTTTTTTTTTGTAATTTTCTTTTTTGTTGATAATTATTTTTATTTATCTCTTTTATACGTATGTAAGTTCTTACTCTAATATATGATTCCACAACTTCTTGTGGCAAACTAGTCTTAATATTTTGTACCAAACGCTTTATTATGTTGGTATTTTTGTTAATCGATTTCTTATGGAATTCATTAAACATTTGTTCAGCGTCTTCTGCCATTTTCTTCATAATAGCATTCGGCTGACGTAGACACCGCCTGGAGACTAATCCAATCCAGTTGCTTTCTGGGGATTCAATCTGAGTATCATCATGTAACGAGTATTTGCTTCTGAACTTATGTGCTATATATCCCGCTATATAGTATAAGCCTTGCTTCGCAATATCCCCGGTAGCAGAGGTTGCGGAATGGATTCTTTCGAATTCCGTCAGCAAGTCCATAAATTCCTCATTTATGTCATCCTCAGACACCCTGACAACATTTTCTTCAAAATCTCCAGTTTCTTGCACAAAAGGTTCCAAAACTGTAGTTAAGTTAAGTGTTGCGTCTGTAGTTAGTAACTCTACTACAGACGTATCTTCCTGTGTGTTGACATTTTCTGAAAACACAACAGATGAATGCTTCCCAAGAATGTACCATCTCAATCGATATTTGAATTGTAATGCACTAGGGTGGTCATTGGTGGATCCCATAGCTCGCATATATGAAAAAAAATTTTCTATTATATCTTGATTCAGACGTCTAGTAATTATGTACTCAATATTAAAGTTTGACCTTAAATATTGATATAAGTTTTTTAGAGAGCTGTTATTTTGTAGTATCGCTTTTTGAAAAAACATTAAACTTTTTCTTGTACCGACTCTTATATTTTGTATTAATTTAGTCATTTTTTCTATTTTATCCAGTTGGTTTTCAATATCAACACCATATGCATTGGCAGCAATATCAAATTTGGTTTGAGTATTGAACAAATCAAACCAATCGTTAATGATATTAATTATGTCACTAATTTCAGTGCATGCAATATCTGGCATTAAATTATGTTCACCACACCACCTTATCGCTAGCGCCACTGTACGTGAGAGACATTGCACAGCATATTTTACTTTCTGCCTTTGGTTGCCAATTACATCGATGTGAACCTGTGTAAGCTTATGGGCAAGTTTCAAGTCACCTTCCTGTAGGTCAACCAATTTCTGAAAGGGCTCCTTCGTGATCTTTGTATTATTTATGGTGAACCCATGATCAAAAAGATTATTTCTAATCAATTTGATTAAATGTGGCACATCAGCAAATACAAAAATCTTTTTCCCTTCATCAGATGGATGAGTGAAGGATTCACTTTCATCGACAGCTACACCAACCTTCATATTTTTCCATAATTTTCTGTTTCCAGGTCCTAGATCCGAAACAACAGCTACAACAGTGTACTGTATTACTTCTAATTTACATATAATATTTCGGAGGACTTCTACCGACATACCACAGTCGTAATCATAGTATATTACTTGCTTCCATGCCGAAAACAAGCCACGTACCATAACGGTTTGCACTGTTTTGTGCGGTCCTACAGCCTGTTCCCTTTTGCGATCGAAACATATTTCATTAGAGACGTACATCTCGTCAAAAGAAAGTACACACAATCTGTCGCGCTCGGTATACTCATTTGCCTTATATTTCATAATTAGTAAAACCTCTTCCAGAATACCTGGTTTCAATTCCAAACTTGTCGCCCACTTCCTTAAGGTTGATAAGCCTGGCAGTGGATATTCTCTGGTAGTTCTTAAATATCTGTAGGCTTTAGGACTTACGCTTCGAAGCGAAATTGCCGAGGAAATATCTTCAGCAGTCCATTTTGCCTTCATTTTTGTCTTTGATTTTATTAGTCGTATTTGCCCCGGTGTAAAATATTTCTCTAAAATTCTATTGAGGTGACATATTTCTTCAGTGAGGTAGGCCACCTTTTCCTGTAAGGTCTGTATTTTCCCTTGCGATAGAAAATATTGTTCCTTCCAATGTGATAGTGTGTCTTCAGGGTTTTCGGTTGAAGTAGATGGTCTGCATTATAAAATCAAAATTAGAAATGCTCAATACATAAATCATTCGTTATACTATCTTTCACAAACTTGATTTGTTTCATTTTTAAAAAAATGCATATTAAAATATATATTACAGAATTACTGTTTTTAGCATATTCAAATTATTTATTATACACCATAATCTTAATCAATAAAGTCTACAACATTATTACTTACATAACAGCTTATGGCCAAGCATTTCAGTAAAAATGGAACATAGGTATATAGTAATATGTATCAAATAAGAAGTATATAGAATAATTAAATAAGTAAGACTGATTTGTGTACTGTTCGGGCATATGAAAATAGGTATTAATGTGAAGGTAATGATTAAAATCGATAATTTTCTTTCTGTAATTCCTTAATATCATATGTAACAATGATCATTCTCCCTTACAGATTATATTACAGACAATGAATGCTATACTTTTTTAAGTAAAATATCAAAATTTTTACTGACAAAAAGTTTTTATTCAATCAATGAATATTTGAATAATAATTTTATTGATATACAATTTTAATTTGTTTGTCTGTATATTTTGACTTTTCATGTAATGATTTTATTACATTGAATAAATATTATTATTATTATTATTATTATTATTATTATTATTATAAATTACATCATTAATGATATATATATATATATTTACTTAAATGAAAAAGCTCCAGGTTTTGTAAATGCTACTTCACAATATTTTTCTGTTTCGCATGTTTGGTTTCTTCTTTCCTCGGGAACAATAGAACAACTAGAACAAATTATTAAAATTAGAATGCTTTGTTTATTAAACATGGTAAGGTAGTATTGCTAACCTTATTTATTTGTTAAAAGTATGAAACAGCAATTTCTTTAAGTATTTTTACATTGCACACCACTTCAACATTACAAGACTATTTAAAACATTTTGAGCTTTTAATTTGACAGCTTATTTGAATACAACTCTTTTCATAATAACTATGCTTTGACAACTCCACTAACGAGTTAAATTTTTCCTTACCTTGTTGAGGAATCTTCTTTTGGCATAGAGAATGTTACTTCTGTATCTTCTACAGTTGGAGGTAACAGGTCGATTTCTTCCGATGGATTGATGGAATAACTGTAATAATTCATTAAATAGGTAATACTTTTTACATTGGCATATAATACATAGGTTATTATTAGGTTCATTGCTTCATACAAACAAATTTATTTGTATTTTTTTAAATACAGTATAAGTAGTGATTATATGAAGGTACGTATTACAGATTAACATTCTTCCTCTGCAACATCCTACTCTGTATACTAAATAATTTAAAAGTAAGTACACTCATGCGTTATTTCATATCTGTTACCTTGATGTTGATGGTTGTAAAGTCGAGTAATTTACAGCAGCTTCACTATGTGTATGTATATACAATGTGGGAACAGCTGTTTTATGAAGTATTTGGTACGATTTTATATATTTCTCTCTCATCTGTCGATTATCTAAATACCACTTCTCATATGCGTCTCTTGCAAAATGAAGTGAACATATATAATCTGTAAATAATAACATCATTAAAAGGTACACAAATACGTCCAAATACAAAACCTACGATTTCTTGTGTTTTTTATCCTTCTACCACAGGCTTGTATCCACTGCTGAGATAAGTTTCGATCTTTAGGAAAACGAAAATATTTAATATTCCTTCCTCGAGTGTTTTCTGACCTGCTTTTGCAGCTCAAGACACAGCAGCTTACCATATTAGATGAGCTAAAGGTAGAGGCAAATGTATTGCTTTATAATACAATATTTAATAAACTCATTACCTTCTATGTTATAACCTCTTCTTAAGTTCTAAATAAATCAAATTAAAAGTCTTTGGCTTAATGAAAATATTCACAAATCTTAATAACTACACTAAACATATAAAATAATAATTATAATGACACAAAATACGATATAATCGGATATAACTCTTCGAAATCTAAATATAAACAAAGCACAAACTCAAAACTACAAACATGTGATGGATGACGCAACACATATGACGAAATTGCATCCAGCGCAGAAATAGGCGAATTTGAGTCAAAGTTGTAGCATACCTTATATATTTGTACCATGGATACTACTGTTACGCAATGATCTAATAATATAGAACTACTAGATAGACGACTCTAAAAGGCACAGAGGTCCGGCTTTCTGCGCATGTGCAGGCGCGCTTTGGTATTTTAAAGTATTTTTGTTTCACTTTGCTGTTTTTATGTTGTGTGGTGAACTTCTATCATAGACTACTATTACAAACTAAGTTGAAGTGGCCTTCTGCACACACTTTGTATTTTTCAATACTAGAGTGAATTTTGTATTTTTAATATAATAATTAATTGAAAAGCCTTAACATTTTAAATTTGAGTGTTTTAGTTGTAGCCAGGAACATCGAAATTAGAAAATATGGCTACTGTGCCAACGTATTATGTGTCCGTTGTGCTTGGAGGTAGATGTACTATTTACAACATATGAAAGATTAAATACCCATATTAACTCAAAACCAAAAACATAATATTCATATTGAAGTACTGACATTTACTTTTTCCAGTGATTTAGAATACAAGTAGTGGATTCAAACAGAAAAAATTGAAACAAATTATGTAGTATCCAATACAATATTAGGTGAACAATCAAGCAGGTATTTTATAGTTGCAACAGAAGTAATATTAAAGGTAGATGATTATTTGCACTTTTACTAAACAATTTTATTATATGTACATATATCTTTAAAATTTGTAGGCTTTGAAAGCAATTGCAAAATACGAACAGAGAAACCTGGTGGCTCTATAAAAATTAGAGGATCATGTGCATCTCGCTTAATAATCAAAATGTGTAAGACAGTAAAAATCAGCAGGCAAATTGATTATAAATATATTTTTTTGTAGGTGAGAGGATTGTTACATTTTGGAAAACACATGTGGGGCACAAAGAAGAAATTAGAAGCCAACTTCTGTCAAAAATGGAATAAACTGAAATTGTAGGAAAGCTGAAGTTGGTGTTAGTGTTGACAGAATTGTAGCCGAGGCAAGAAACACTCATTCAGATAAGTTGGAAAGAATACATTTCCTGCATAGAAAAGATGTTCAGTATTTGGCAGCCAAACATAACATACAAAATAAAGACATGTAAATGATATGATGGCCACGCAGTTTTAAAAGTTCAAGAATGGAATGCTGCTGGTAAAAATTATGCTTTCATTTTTAAAGCTTAAGGTAAGATAAGATATATCTATTGCTTTGCTAGTATCTATAAAATAGGTGATGATTCCGTTAGTTATAATGGATTGTGCGAACAGGAGTGCAAGACTTTATTTTGTCATGCATGTAAAATTTGTATTCATCGATGTAAGTGTGAATGTCAAGAATACGCTGTGAAAACAACCATTTGTAAGCATGTACATTTGGTTTGTTTGTATGAAAAGGAGAAGGGAGATAAATCTGTTTTAGATAATGTAGGACCATCAAATATGACACTGTACAACAATGAGGAAATTGATTTGTTTATAGCGGAAAAACATATTATCTCAGAAGAAGTTGACAACAAATGCAAACACAAATGGAATATGAGAATATTCGAAATTTTTTAGTAGCACTTGATGATGAAGATAATGAAACGTGTATAAATTTCATCAAATAATGAATGAGTATGACAAGAAGACGTTGATATCTAAGCGTAAGATGAAAACGCAAGAATGCTACCCTTCAAAGAAGAAAGTTATATAAGTATTTATTATGTCTTTTTAGGTATAAGCTATCCTATAAGAATAATTCATGTGCAAGTATATTTAGTGCTGTACGTCTAGGTTTATGTAGATATTTTTTATTATTATGTGTTTTATATTATGTATATATTGTTATAAAATATATGATACATTCCAACTTTGTTATTTAGTTTAATAGGTATTAACAATTTTTTTTGTGTTTATGAATAATCAAAAAAATGCAATCTCTCATAAGTTTCTTGTTGGTTCTAAAAGCAAATATACTAATTTACGATCAAAAAATTGTTTTCTTTTACTTAGACCGAAAACCTGATCTTATAAGTTTATTTACATAGATGGTTAGTAAATATAACACCAGTACCGTTTTTCTCAAATATTAAAATATCAACATCAACTTTTAAACTTGATATTCATCTGTCAATTGAAATTGAACTTTAAATTGATAAATGTAATACCTAATTCGCCGTCAATTGTAACTCAGTTCTAGATATTGATAGACGTAACGAACCAAACTGTTAATTCTTGTCATTTAAGCAAATGAATTTAAATGATTTTTTTATAAGAAACAAGTATAAGATTACTGACGTTACTTATATTTATGCATTTTCATACGGCCACTGCTACAAAAATATGTATTTCATACACACTAATCAAGAACGTTTATCTCCTGTTTTCGTGTTCTCTATTACGCGTCTAAGGACGCACACAAACTTTTAAAATAGTATTTGCCGCGTTCGTTTGTAATTTCGCACGCATGCGTATTAGTTCAGACCTCCTGTGCACTTTAGAGTCGTCTGTATAATAGTATTAGATCATTGCTGTTACGCTATATCTATGATGGTAGTTTATTATTATTATTATAGTTATTTATCTGTTGTTGTTGGCGATTAAAAATCTAATTAATAAAATCAGTAAACTCCTTATTCCACATTTCACAAATTGTTTATAAAATTATTTTGTTTTTGTGATTGAGCAGTGTCGGTAGAGAACACAATCACCAATTAAAAATGTACTGTAACATATTTTCAACATTACGCTTACAGAATACACTGCGAAAAATTTATTGGTATAATTATTACATTCGTATTTGTACTGTCTGATTTAGCTATATCTGATATTTACCTGTATCACTAAGGTATATTGTTATCATAAGTATCATTACTTATGCATTATTATAAATGCTCATGATTAATCAGTTATTTTTTAAGGCTGTATGTAATACCAAATATAATTGATATATTAAACTATATAAACATATATAGTACTGTTACTTATAACTTATCATATATGTATGCTTTTTTATGTGTTTGCTATTTTATTGTGACAATTACTTTTTTATAAGACAGTATATTGGAAAATAACTAATTCAAATCATGTATGTCATTTGTATATCTTAAGCTTGTTTTATATCTGTATTGAGCTCAATATTGATAGTTGCAAGACGTGCTTTATGTTTCATTAAATTCTTATGAGTTAACTAATTTTGTTTTACTTTAATATTTACAAAATATATGTAATGTGTGATTTTCTCTAAAATAAATGCACTTGCATGGCACATTAAAGACCAATTATTAGTAAGAGCAGATACATTTTACAATTTCAATATGTATTTTCAAATTACATATAATAAATAAATACCAATCATAAATATTATTTATACGTAAATATAACTGATAAACTAATTATATAATATTCCATCTACTAACAAAAACAACATTTCTATTAATAATTTCAATTTTATTAGTAATTTTCATAACAATAATCATTTAATACTATTTCCAACATACTATTTTAAATGACATTCTACATAGTATTAATTCTATTGACTGATTCAACGAAGCATAACCGATGCAACACGAACCCGAACCTTTGATTGTGACTTTTTGTCACCCGTATTATACCAGTCATGATCAGTGTTGCCAACTTGGGGGTTTTCCCCCTAGATTTAGGGGTTTTTTTGAGCCAAGGGGGAAATCTGGGGGGTTTTATTTTTTAGGGGTATTTGTAGAGGACATTGAAAACTGTTATACTTGAGTATTGCATTATTGCAAACAAAATTAACGATAGGTGTATAAATTGTAATTTATTCGATTTTCCTACAAAAATAATAGATTTCGTAAGTTTTAAGTTCAATAGAAGAATTGTGAACTCATCCATGCCTTTTTCCGCAATCGTATCACGGTATCATAAAAGCCGTCTACCTTCTTTTTCTAATTTTACAAATATGGAAATATCATAGTATAGGCGAAAAATTGCCGTATTTCAACAAATAGTTAAGTAATAAGAAATCTTTAAGTTTATTACTTTCTTATACGTAGTATAAGGAAGTATTGTGATGATGAACATTTTCGACCTCGAGATTTTTGCAGATATCCACGTTTTGAGGTCCCCTGATACCAAAAAAGTGGTTTTAAAAAATGTCTGTGTGTCTGTGTGTGTGTGTCTGTCTGTATGTGTGTGACCACGATAGCGGTCAAACCGCTGTAGATATCAATTCCAAATTTTGTATTTACGAATATAATCTCCCTCGTGAGAACTGATTAGATTTTGAGCAAAATCGGCAGACCGGAAGTAGTAGTTTACTTCAGTGAAAAAATCGAATTTTGCAAATATTTCGTCAATTACTAAGTTTAAACAAATTTATAAAGAATTCAAATATACTCAAAATTAAACTTGAGAAAAATTGTATTAATAAAGTTTTTCGAAATTCCTACCGGAAGTAGGTCTTTTACTCTTATCGAAAATCAGTTTTTTACGAATATCTCGCAAGTCATGCTTTCTAGGCAGGTACATTACGAGTATAAAAGTATTTAGAACGTACTTTTAAATATCTTTTGTATAAAAAAAATTTCAAAATTTAGACCGGAAGTACCAATTTTACTATTATCGAATAGCGATTTTTTGCAAATATGTCGTAAGTTATGCATTCTATATATATTTATCAAGAGTACAAAAGCATTTAAAACTATATTTGCAATATTTTTTCTATATATGAAATTTCAAAATTCGGACCGGAAGTAGCACTTTTACTCTTAGCGAGGAGCACTTTTTTGATATCTTGCGAAGTATGCATTCTATAGCGATTTATTAAGAGAATGAAAATTCTTAGAATAGGATTTTGAATAAGTTTTGTATTAAAAAAATTCTTAAAATTGTAGTTTGAAACGCTCATACGTATAAAAAAGTCGTATGGTGGCCACAGCTCATTTTTTTTATTATGTTTGTGATAGTCATAAGTAATAAGCAGCAAGCACCAGCAACTGTAAATTTTCCTATTTACAAATTAAGATATATGTATGTATATGAATATATTATGTTTCCTAAACATACACTCTTTATAAGAAATGAATCATTAAATTTCAATCTAGTATTTCTCTACTAGGCGATTGCATTACATCTAAAATAAATTTGGTGCAATGAAAATGTTTGGATAGGCCATGCTTGAGTTAAAAAAATTATTATGGAATAAAAATATTCAATTAAGAAATGTTAGCATTGCAAGCAACCTTTAACAACAATCAAATAAATCAAGTTATAAAATGTTAATTCAGTAGCTTTATATATAAGCATACCTACATGATGCTCAGACAATACAAATATAAATTTACGTAGAAAAACGAACACATAAATTACCTATTTCATGTCTTTTATTTTTTAAATATGCAAGATCATTTTAAAAGGCACCTCAAAAGTACTAAATTAAATCTATTGGAAAACAAATTCAAATAATCTCATTTCTTTTTTTAAGAAATCAAATAAATTTAGAAAGGTCAATAATGTATACATAAAAGGGAACAGGATATCAGCATTCTTTAATGTATAAAATATTTAATTAATGTAATGTAGGTATGTTGTAAATATTTATTGTAAAAACAGTTCCCAAAGATACAGTCAAATATTCACCAACAGCATAGCAACAAGCATGCATCAGTCACGTGATAACAATCAATTGGATAAATTAATTATTAAATAAACTATAAATATTAGGCACTAAAGCAACTCTTAAAATTAATTAAAAATTGTCAATAGCATTAGTTACAACTTTCAATGCAGGAAATAATAGAATTATACATATTTTTGTCATACATTTTACGAGGCTAAAAGTTCGTATTAACCAATGAGAGACAAGCGTCAACACGCCGGAAACCTTTTGTCACTTGAAACGGTCACTTGAAAAAAAGAATATATTCTATAACTTCTATAAGTAGTATCGTAGTATTTTGCTCTATTTGGCACTATCTGCCCATTGTACAATAATACAATTTGTGTAGTGAATCCCATGCGAAATCAGTTTTACCCAGTTTTGAATTATTACAAATTATATTAAGGTAAGTTTAACAATAAAAAAATATTGAATCAAAATTATGCTGACATTGTTTTCTTCCAATTATTTAAAGACATTATGGCTGAGAAAAGTAAGAAAACTTATCTACAGGTTTATTGCAAGGATTGGGAAAAAGATCGACTATTAAAAGGTAAAGCTTTTTCTTGAAAAATTACATACATCTGGAGGCGCGTTAAGATCCGTTGCACGTCATCGATGACGTTTACATGTTGTCATAACTCTATTAGAGAAACTAAAAAAGTTACTTTGTTAAATTATACTTGAGGGCATTTATTTCATTAGCTTAACTAGAAGAATTATAAATTGATCGTAATATACGCATTCATAGCAAATAAACACATAATTTCCTTTTCAATATTAAATTTCTTTATTACATATTTTTAATAGACTAATAGTTCAATTCGGTGTTGACAGATAAATCATATCTGTCAAAAAGATGTGCGTTGTGTATATTCTTCCTGTCAAATTTTTCATGTTTATTTTTACGTTGATATAAATTGTTTAAAAACAGTGCTTCTTAGAAGTGTATTTATTATTTATTTGCGTCCATTGAATATAATGCCGAAAGGTTTCTGTAAACAGTCGAATCTTTTTACAAACTTTTCCATAATCATCTGATTAACGAGAATAACGTAAGTAATGTTTATTTTAAATTTTATTATGGATACGTTATGAAACATTTAAGGGTTTTCGACAATCTAAATCAATATAATAAATGAGTTGAGAAAGACTGAAGTCTTAGAGCATTTCAATTACTAAATATATTACGTTATAGTTATTGTATTGTGAATAATTTTTACTTTCTTATACGTAGTATAAGGAAGTATTGTGATGATGAAAATTTTCGACCTCGAGATTTTTGCAGATGTCCACGTTTTGAGGTCCCCTGATACCAAAAAAGTGGTTTTTAAAAAATGTCTGTGTGTGTGTGTGTGTCTGTCTGTGACCACGATAGCGCTCAAACCGCTGGAGATATCAATTCCAAATTTTGTATTTACGTGTATAATCTCCCTCTTGAGATCTGATTAGTTTTTCAGTAAAATCGCTAGACCGGAAGTAGCAGTTTACTTCAGTATAAAAATCGAATTTTGCCAATATTTCGTCAAATACTAAGTTTATACAAATTTATAAAGAATTCATATGTACTTAAAATTAAAATTAAGAACAATTTTATTTAAAAAGTTTTTCGAAATTCCTACCGGAAGTAGGTCTTTTACTCTTATCGAAAATCGGTTTTTTGCGAATATTTCGCAAGTCATGCTCTTTAGACAGGTACGTTACGGGTATATAAGTATTTAAAACATAATTTTCAATATCTTTTGTATAAAGAAAATTTCAAAATTCAGACCGGAAGTGCCACTTTTACTCTTATCGAATAGCGATTTTTTGCAAATATGTCGTAAGTTATGCATTCTATACCGGGTGTCCACACGAAAACTTTATATTGAATTATTTCTGGTGTTTTTGAAGACAAAAACTTGAAATTTTGGGTGGTTGTTCAGGATATAGGGGGACAATGAATAGTGTAATTCATACCGCCCCATCGGGTCACCCGCCGCCGCCGGCCACCCCCACTCCAATATTTTAAATGACACCCTGTATTTTTTTTTGGTGGTTTTGAAAGAACACAATTTTCTTGATATTCCTATGTGAAAAAACTAGTAACACACATTATGACATTTATGAGATATTTAAATTTAAAAGTTTCAGATATCAGAAATTATTAACTCCGAAAAATCATAAGTTAGTCATGGAAATAGTTTGCTTTAAATTAGAATTGTCAAAATTGTGACTTTTGTGTTTCATTAATATTAATACTTGTAAAATTGTTCTTAAAGTTTCGGCTTTTTCGCTGAAATGGTTTATACTCTTGAAGAGAGAACTGAAATAGTGATTTTGTATGGGATTGCAAACAAAAATTATTCCCAAGCGGCGACGTTATTCAATGAAAACCATCCAAACAGAAACGTATCTGTTGCTTATGTCAGAACGCTAATAGAAAAATTTTTGCAAACTGGATCTGTAAATAATAAAAAACGGAATACGAATAATTGTGGTGTACTAAATGAAGCTATGCAACTAGCAGTTCTTGGGCATATTAATTTAGACCCAGAGCTTTCGTTGAGAAAATTATCCGAAGTTTCGGGAGTGCCAAAATCAACCTTCCATAAGATATTAAAATTAAACAAAATGCACCCTTATAAAGTTCAACTTCACCAAGAGTTGGGTGACGGTGATTTCGACAGAAGAGTCGAATTTTGTGAAATAATGACAGATATGATTCGGCAAAATGGAAATGTTTTGCGAAGTATTTGCTTTAGTGATGAAAGTTGCTTTTACTTAAATGGTCTTGTGAATAGAC
Source organism: Amphimallon solstitiale (assembly GCA_963170755.1). Classification (NCBI taxonomy): domain Eukaryota; kingdom Metazoa; phylum Arthropoda; class Insecta; order Coleoptera; family Scarabaeidae; genus Amphimallon; species Amphimallon solstitiale. Next base: position 9,675,293 of record OY720677.1, read on the forward strand.
ACAACTGTCGATATTGGAGCGACGTAAAACCCCATTTTTTCCGAGAAGGCAACACACAATATCCCCAAAAAATTAATGTATGGGCTGGAATTCTTAATAACCAAGTAATTGGCCCGATATTCTTCCAGGAAAATTTAAATGGACCTAAGTACTTACAATTTTTGGAAGAGCTAATACATCCTCTTATCATACAGTGTCTAGAAGAAAACTTGAATGAAATAGAGGAGGAGCAATTATATTTTCAACAAGATGGAGCTGGGCCACATTACTGTTTAGACGTTAGGAATTATTTGGATAATATTTTCCCAGGACATTGGATTGGACGTAGGGGCTCTATTGAATGGCCAGCTCGCTCCCCCGATTTAACTCCCCTAGATTTCTTTTTGTGGGGACATTTGAAGTCTGTTGTTTATAAGACACCGCCACAATCAATAGCTGATTTACGTAATAGAATAACAGACGAATGTCGAAATTTAACGCCACAAGTGTTCGAAAATGTTAGAAATGCTTTTGAAAATAGACTTTATTTATGTTTAAATGTAAACGGTGAACAATTTGAGCATTTAATTTAACTAAAATGTTGTGAATAAATCTTGTTTTAAGTATTTCCATGACTAACTTATGATTTTTCGGAGTTAATAATTTCTGATATCTGAAACTTTTAAATTTAAATATCTCATAAATGTCATAATGTGTGTTACTAGTTTTTTCACATAGGAATATCAAGAAAATTGTGTTCTTTCAAAACCACCAAAAAAAAATACAGGATGTCATTTAAAATATTGGAGTGGGGGTGGCCGGCGGCGGCGGGTGACCCGATGGGGCGGTATGAAATACACTATTCATTGTCCCCCTATATCCTGAACAACCACCCAAAATTTCAAGTTTTTGTCTTCAAAAACACCAGAAATAATTCAATATAAAGTTTTCGTGTGGACACCCGGTATATATTTATCAAGAGTATAAAAGTATTTAAAACTGGATTTGCTATTTTTTTTGTATATATGAAATTTCAAAATTCGGACCGGAAGTAGCACTTTTACTCTTAGCGAGTAGCACTTTTTTGATAATATCTTGAAAAGTATGCATTCTATAGAGATTTATTAAGAGAATAGAAGTACTTAGAATAGAATTTTGAATAATTTTTGTAAAAAAAATTCTTAAAATTCTATAATTTGAAACGCTCATACGTATAAGAAAGTCGTGTGGTGGCCACACCTCATTTTTTTTCTTTGGTTATATCAAATGTCACTGACAGAAATAAAAATAGATCCGGCAACAATATACAAGGCGAGTCGTCATGGATCTAGTATGACGTGCAACGGAATGTAACGCGTTTCCAAATATATTCAACCCAGAAATTGCAACGTCTCAAAGAAAGTTTAGTGTCACAGACATTGCATCGTCATTTTCAAGATTTTCTGTAGATGATTGTCAGAGAGAATGGGAAAACATTCCTAATAAAATTTGGTGTAATACAAATGACGTTGTAAAATTTTGGGCTGAAGTGTATAATGATCTTGATAGTGCAGCAAATCCGCGATTCAGAAATATTGCGAATTTAGCTTTAGGTTTAATTTCTCTGCCTATTTCTAATGCAACAGTAGAAAGAGCCTTTTGGACTTACAACACAATAAAAACAAAAATTAGAAATAAACTTGCTTTAGAAATGGTAGAATCGATCATGCAAATAAAATATTATTTAAAAATGGATGATATAGACTGCAGAGAATTCCAGCCTACAAATGATATGTTAAAAAAATTTAATGTATCAATGTATGATCCACAAAAATGATTTAAGTACTGATTCAGATGTAATGGATATTATTAATGAATTATAGGATTTGTAATAGGGTAAAAGCCCCATTGATTGGCACCTTAAGGGTCCTATATAGTGGATCGGAAATGTAATATTGGTTGCATAGCACATAATTTAATAAGCCAAGGATGTCCGAGTACATAGGGAATATATGATAAATATTTGAAATAATAACTCATTATCTAAGCGAATAAAAATTCATTTATGACCAAATATTTACACATTTGTAACCGCGGGAAAGATTTTTACCAGAATAACAATTCATTGTAATGTGGGTTGTGTAATTTTAATTTATTTTATATTCATTTAAAACAAAGTAAAGAATAGTTGAACGAAAAATAAGTGCAGAGCGGGGTAGCTTTTTATTCAATTTATAACGTGAACTAAAGCAAACAAATCTGCTACAAAGGATTTTTGAGAAAACTTGTTTATAATATTTTGACATATTAATTAATTTTCTTTAATCAAATAATTTGTTTCTAAATTTGATTATTCAGCGGGGTAGATTACTAAATTCTTCATAAGTTGACGTTGAAAGGTTTTTTCTCCAAATTTAAAATCAACAAACTTTTCTTTAATTTTCTTTAATGTCTTAATAACAAGATTGAAATGAATTAAAGTCAAAGCAGGGCATCTGTGCCAGTTATTGGCACGTTTGCCAATGATTGACAGGTGCAAGTGAGCCATTAATTGGCATGGGGTGTCTGTTTCATTGGCATTGTTGCGCGTAGGGCAATCAATTCGCGTTAAAAATAATTAAACATTTTGTCATAAAAAAACATTATATAATTACGAAATATGAAAACATGGAACACAACTTAGAAACACTGAAGAAAAAAGGAAATTAATTACACCTAAACATTATCAAATTTCTCTTGACTTGCTTAAAATAGAACAAAACTTAAAAACATACCTGAGTGCATAGGAACCTACCTTTAAGTGTTTGTAAACGGCTGCACTGCATGCGCACATCGCAACTGTGGACCCAACGGTATCTAATTAACTCCGACTAACTTTTTTAGGAGCTTAATGTTTTATATTCTTGGTAACCAAGAAAAAAATTAATAGTATCCAAAATCACCAGATATAGTAATTTAAAAAATAATCACGAGGTAATTTAAAATTAAGAAAAACAACCAGAACTGGTGATAAATCACCAGCATTATTGGCAACACTGACTTGTCAAACAGACCTGTCAAATTAACGCCCGCGTCGTATGTGTAACACGCTAACACGTCATACAAGGATGATACATTGTGCAAAAAAAATACTTCATGTAGAAAACAAGCGGATTGTGCTTTTTACAGCCAAAAACAAATGGAGGTGCCAATCATCGAGGCCTGCCAACAATACCCCCCGCTACCCTATGTAGGTATATTATTTTTATAAGAGAACTATTTTGGAAAGTTTAAATAAAGATTGATTAAATATATGTTAAAAACTTATAACATTTTTTTAATTTCCTGGAAACATGCGTTTGTCTATACAAATAACTGTCACAATAATATAAAGGAGTTATTTTTTTTATAACAATTTATTTACTCGTTTTTAGGGGGTTTTCAAGCATTATTCAGAGCATTCAGGGGGAATCGTCTGTAGTGGGTTGGCAACACTGGTCATGATACCAGTTCATTTACATGCGCCATTTTGTTTGTTATGATTTAGGTATTTACCAATTTTGTTAAAATTCAATCAAAAAAACGTCCAAATCGAAGGTAATTGTTGTGTTGTGAGCTTAAATAAACATCAATTATTGGGATTTTCATTATTTCAATGCTCTATAAAGGATATCTTACATGGGATGTAACCAGCAAAATTGACTGGATGAGTACCTAATTTATTTTTTATCTCCGTTCCTGTACGTTTGCATTGATAATTTTATAAGAAAAAGTTGTTCAATTAGAGGTCCTCTATAAGGTACACTAGTCATTTTGGCAAAAATCGTCCGTCACCTCAACTGCAGTTTACCCGAAAATATCTAGTACTATAACTACTAGACTTTCAAAACTGTTTACTAAAGTATCAAGAATTATGATTTAAGAGCATTAAAAATCAATTTTTATTGATGGAGATACTCACCTTTTTGTATGAAGTAAAAAAAGATAGCTATTTTTTAATGAATTTTATTAACATTTAAGAAGAATTATTATAATACATTGTTTATATAATTTTAGATATAATAATGGATACTACAGGTAGTTCAATTTAATACTTACATATATCACAGAAGAAATAAAATCACTATAATGAAATAGTTTTCTTTTTAACATTTATATACTATAACAGTTAAGACACTTCTATTTAAGCAGAATAAGCAGGAGTCATCTCGTTGCTAGCTTCAATCAATAATGAAGAGAATAATTCAAAGAGTTGTAAAGTCACATCCTGATTAATTTTCTGATTTTGTAAAGACAGTAATAATGTTTTAGCAGCTGATATAAGTGTAGTTTCACCAATGATTGTTTTTGCATAATCTAAAAAAAAAAAAGTATATTTTATAAAAGCAATACTGAAATTGATAATAATATACAACGTGTTTCAAAAGAACAAAGTTTTGCATAAATTTCTCCTATAAATTATGATCTTCCGCATTCTTGGAATGCGGATATAGATTAAATAGCATTATATAGGTTATCCACCTCCCACTGTCAAAATTTATCATCGAACGATATGGTAATGAAATTAATAACAATTACAATTTGATTATTAATTTATTTAACTAGATAACTTTAAAGATGGGATATTATTCAAACAGCAAAGGTAAATACCTTATTTGTAAAAATTTTAATTAATTATAATGAATGAAAATTGTTCAAAATGGTCACCATTCTATTGAATGCATAAAGCAATACGACACTTCATATTGTCAAAAATATTCTGCAATATATTTGGTGTTATTTCATTACATTTAATAGTAATCGTATTCATGAGGTCATTTAAGTTATTAATTCTTGACTTCATTTTTTAGCAACCCGAAAATAGAAAAATCTAACGCAGTAAGATCTGGTGATCGTGCTGGCCAAACATCTCTGCTTATAACTTGATGAGGGAAGAGATGTTCTAGAAGCGCTGAATTCTCACGAATTGTATGTGCAGTAGACCCATCTTGCTCGAAATAACCCCCATTGAATTCGTCCTGTTGCACTAGAGTTAAAAATGGTGTTAATAACTGTTCTTGGTATCGTTGGCTATTAATGTTATTTTGAAAACATATTGTTCGTACTATTCTACAACGAGATATAGCTAACCATACTCGCCGACTTTAACAACTACTAGCGTGATCTCTAGGTATGATCCCATGAACAACCTATAGTTTGTATGCATACGTATGCAATCGCCGCCTCAAAATTCTATGAACAGTACTAGAAGATACGTTCGTTTGAAGAGATAAACGATGAACTGATGTATGTGGGTTGGGTTCTCCAACAAGATTTTTTACGTGGTCAACAATATTTTGCAGTGTACGTGGTCTACCAGAACTTTAGCCTTTTAACACAGATACTGTAGCCCCAGACTTCTGCGCGACTAGGCAAATGTGATGATATAAAGCCGTATTATCCACAACTCTATTAGGAAACTACAAGTGAATATAAAGAAATTGTGCACTTCGGAAATATGTTTCAACATTAAAAATATTTTCTTGCAATGTGTGATGTTAAGTAAAACACTTATTTGCAGTGGCGGCTCGGGGTGGTTCACATAGGGTGTGCATAATTTCAAAATTAAAAAATGAGGTGTGGCCACCACACGACTTTCTTATACGTATGAAAGTGTTACTTCCGGACCGAATTTTGAAATTTCATTTATACAAAAAATATTCCAAATCCAACTCTAAATACTTTTGTACTCTTCATAAATATATATAGAATGCATAATTTACGACATATTTGCAAAAAATCGTTATTCTGTAAGAGTAAAAGTGTTACTTCCGGTCCGAATTTTGAATTTTTTTTTATACAAAAGATATTTAAAAAAACGTTCTAAATACTTTTATACTGATAATTTACCTGCCTAGAAAGCATGATTTGAGCGATATTCGCAAAAAACTGATTTTCGATAAGAGTAAAAGACCTACATCTGGTCGGAATTTCGAAAAACTTTATTAATACAATTTTTCTCAAATTTAATTTTGAGTACATTTGAATTCCTTATAAATTTGTTTAAACTTAGTAATTGACGAAATATTTGCAAAATTCGATTTTTTCACTGAAGTAAACTCCTACTTCCGGTCTGCCGATTTTGCTCAAAATCTAATCAGTTCTCAAGAGGAAGATTATATTCGTAAACACAAAATTTGAAATTGATATCTGTAGCGGTTTGATCGCTATCGTGGTCACACACACACACACAGAGAGAGAGACATTTTTTAAAAACCACTTTTTTGGTATCAGGGGACCTCAAAACGTGGACATCTGCAAAAATCTCGAGGTCGAAAATTTTCATCATCACAATACTTCCTTATACTACGTATAAGAAAGTTAAAGTATAATACAACTTTATAAGTTTCACCGACATACTGTTCCAGACAGGTACTGTTCATTGTACAGTTTGTTTTGAGGGAATAATAAATATAACACTACAGTTTGATTACATCTGACGATAAACGAAGTCCATTTTGCGTGTCTTTGACTTGCAGAACAGTTCTATCACTTTTTCATTAAAATTTGGGAAATCATTTATAAATTCAATTAAAAACCGGTGCTGCTTCGATGTGATCTCTGAGCGATTTATCTAATTCTGCCGTAAAATTTATCAATTCCCGAAAAATGCCCTTGGTATTCGACGTTTGCCATTCATCATGACCCCGAAGTGCCAGTTCAAACGCGCCACAAAATCTAATGCAATTTATTACTCCTATTAAATTTAACACATGCCTATTTTTTGTTACCTGTTCATTGTGTTGTTGAACTGCTTTTCTATATGATGATCTGATCTAAAACATTCTGAATGTTATTTTTTCCTAACATTCTTAGACTAAATATATTTTTCAAATGGCCTTCGGAATTTTCATGTTTCGTAATTTTAGCACTAAGATGAATTAAGTCTTTTATTCCGTTCTTTGACCAAGACGGTTCACCACCAAACAAAAGACACGGAAAACAAAACAAAGTATTTTTAATTTCACACCCACAAATCCAGTCATTTTTCTGATAAATATTCATTTTGAATTTTCTTATAACGTCTTTACCTTTAACAGATTGTTTATTTCCTAAACATAATTGAGGCATCGGCCGTTTAAGATTTTTATTGCGATTTTTTCATCATACGTTAACCGCGAAAACGTGTTATTCTGCATCGCAGATACGAAATTCATCTTACAACAGCGTTGAGCCGACGGGAATCTTGCTCACATGCTATGTATTATACGATATGGAACTAGAACAAAATACAGTTCTCCCCACCTTCAATGTAATGTTTAATGGCTTAACGCAGCAACAGTAGCGCTTTGCCCATGGGTATGTTTCTCTCGGTGGAAGGGGTCTTTACATCCGTGCGCTGTTGGTCTTAGTCGTCATTATATCTATGACAACGATCGGTGCATGTAGGTTGTTTCGCGTGCCGTACACGCCACGTTCCTGTTCAATAACAATGAATACGTAATAAATAAATACTTTCATAGTTAGTCACCGCTTGGTTTGTTTTGTTTCAAAATTCCAGGGGGTGCAATTGCTCACTTGCTCTCATTAAAGAGCCGCCACTGCTAATTTGTCAGAAAAAAATATACTGCTAGTCACAAAATGCCAAATGTCAAAATGACATTAAATAATTACTTATAAATAAAAGGCAAGTGGCTTGTTATAATTGGCAAGTACTATAGACCGCCTCAACCAAGGAGGATAGAAAAGAAGGAGAGAGCATTGTCGACAAAAAGTGATGCCAACAGGGGTATGTTTTTTACATTCGCCATTGGTGGGTCCATTACCTGCTTATTTGTGTAATATATATTTTGTATTTTATTCTTTATTATCGTGAATTACAAATTTCGTATGTTCATATATAGTTTATTTTTTATTTAATACCTTCAATACTATCATTTGTTGTTAACTAGTTCAAGGTTAAAAATTTCCATTATTTCCCATTTAATTTTTTACTAAGGCTTTAGCCGTTTTATCTTTAATTTAGTACTTAGTATTTAATATGGTTTGATGTGCCCCTTTTCGTTGCACGAATTGGAGTAGCAAGAAGAGTCTCCAAGGCAATTAGAGTCATAGAAAGGAAAATTATCTTTCCACAATTGTAGGTAGGTACATAAAGTTATTAATTTCATCCAAAATTTGATGAATATAAATCTTTCAACATTGAAAATTATTGATTATAGGATACAAAAAGAGCCCATTAGAAGGAATCTGCGGTTAAAGAAAATAGATTTGCCAAATTTGGTTCCAAAGGAAAGTAGTATACTTTGGTCTAAACATATTGGGAAGAATTGCCATTATAAATATACTCTAACTGCTATATACCTGAGTGAAGTGCTATACAAACATAAATTGTGAAGCAAATGCATCATTTTCTTTGGTTGCATTGGAATTGTTTATTAAATATTTGTAGCAGCGAGCGAGAGTGAATAAAACCTTCCATCAAGAGATCGACGAAAAGCTTTTATGTATTATTATATTGCAAATAAAATCATAAAATAAAACCTCATATATGTAAATCAAGCCACTAGTTAAATGTTGAAGTATGGTATTAGTAATAAATATATATGTATATAAATTTGCTGTTGTGTAGTTGTTTATACTATTGTTAACCTAAGTACGTACACACATCCTTAATTATATATATATCAGTTTTACATAAAGTAAATATTAAATGAATATTACAGTTGAATGACACATTTTTATGCATGCAGAACTATTAATTGTTCTGAAAGGCACCTTTAAATAACATTTTTACTTCAGTTATGTATTGAAAGTTTACGAGTAACTCGTGGGCACTAGCAAATATTTATTTTTAGAAAAAGCTATAAATCGTTCTTTTAAAGTATAATTATGAGAAGTAGCTTTTTTCAGTATGTGTCTTATGGAGACAGACAACATAGTTGTCAGTTCGAAATGACAAGTTAGGTTGGTAACTCATTATAATGACTTTACATTTGAAATACTCGTTGGTTATATTATTATAATAATAATTTGACACTTGACAGGAAGGTTATGTTGTGATACTTACACCTCACCGATAATACCAACCATAAACGTAATAAATCGAACTCACAACATTGCCTTGAAATAAAAAAAGACAGTTTATTACAAATTGCTTACGGTAGTAAAAGAGGTATATATCCCATAAGAGACTGTACTGAATACTAAGGTTGAGACGGTCTATAGTTACTCAGTACTTACTAATGTTGCGTTACAAAATTACATTTTTTTACTCAGAGTATTCGAAGTCGTCTTTTTATTGTAATGAGAGCAAACGGAGCTGAATCCGTATGTGTTCTTTGAAAAATCTGTGATCTAGTAGAGCTTGCTCGCTTCGTTCCGAGTTTTGTGAGCGAAGTTTCGAATTGTCGGTGGGATATAAAACCAATGTGAGGTTATAGCAGGTGTGTCTGGGTTATGGTTATGTTTAAGGTGTATAGAACAAGTGTCATTAAACTAATCATACCACCAAAAATTTATTAAAACACATAAAAAGAAGTCTAAACAAATGTGAGAAATAAACGCTGTGGCCACATGCAGTTCTTATAGTTGGTTGAAAATAAATGACCATAAAGTTGCTTCGGACAAAGCACACAGCCCAAAGGCTAAAGCAGGTTGTTCTACTGCAAATGACATATCAGGGTGTACTTTTTTAAAAAAAGAAAATCAAATGATAATTCTGTTGACAGAAGACATTCCAAAAAGATGTGTCGTTTAGATAAATTTCAAGGAAGTTTGGACAGAATGGTTACCTTGTTGGAACAAAGGAATATGCTGAATAAAAATGAATAAAAGAATTATAATAACTGTTTGATTTTAGTTGTTAATTTTTTTATAGAATAGTATATGTTCAAATAACAGCAGCACCTTCTACTTCATCGTTAATTTCCTCATCATCATCAGCATCACCATCATCAATTACACCATTAAAACAATCTGCATTTAACAAACAAACATTGTGTAAAATACAGGCTTCAACAATTAATAAGGAAACAAGATCCAATCTTCTTGTTTCCAACATTTTATGTCTGCGAAAGCGACTCTACAAGAGTCCAAATGCATTCCCTATTACAACTATGGTTTTGAGATAATTTTCAATTAAAAAGCTTTTGTGGTTCAATGAGATGATCATTATCTTTAAAGCCTACTAATAGTTTTGCTTGTATATTAAGCCAATAATAATTTTGGTTAAAAAACAAATATTTACCGAAAAGATTCAATATTAGCCAAACACAAAATACATATTAGTATTTGTTTTTCAATAGAGCTGGCCTCTGTGTACTGCATGTAATTCATCAACAGCATCATGAATTTGCCCCAACAGTTTTTTTAAAAATACTAGGGAATATCCAGAAATGTTCTACTAAAATTTGGGACAGTAATTTCCGAAAACTTTTCGATTTTCTCTATAATATTTGTTTCTTCTTCCTCGTCAGAAGACATTACTTCGTTTACAATCAGATTTACAGCATAGGCTATACCCATATACCGGTAAGTTTTCGGGTGAAGCAACGACAGAGGAGTGTCCAAGTCCCCACTATCACTCGCTACAGTTATCGTATTCCCCGACGCGAACGGCTGTTACCCAAGCGTCTCACTGTATTGAAATGAAATGAGTCGATACGCTTCGAGGGGAGTACATATACGTAGTCGTTCAGTTGTGGGGACTGATACATGCGCTATACAATCGTTGCGTTACCAGAAAACCTACCGGTATGTAGTACTATATACATATATTGCGTGTAGTATTGCAAAGCAATGGCCAGCGAGTTCATAGATGAAGGGAGACAAAACACAGTATAGTTGTACCGTAATGTGAAACGTTAGCAGTGCGCTTGCGTTGCTGTCATATTAAATAGAGTAAATTTTAACAGGAGTTGCACGTCTCGTATAAAGTACAATTGCAGATACACTTGAATTCATCAAAGATGATCCCTGTCATCATTTAATATTTTAAGATTCAAATCAATACATCGCCGTCATGATATGTGTTTTAAACTATAAAATGAACACGCATGTTTTAATGATAACCACTTACGTTTTCCGATTAGATTGACAATCGACCCATTTTTAGGTTATATATAATTAGATAATCATTATTCATTAGAAATAGGTAATATAAATAAATAATAAAGTCTTTTAATGTAGTATATTCAACATATACCAGAATACAAATGATAATAGAACTTTTTTGAGAAATAACATGGCTGCAAAACAAACAAAAAAAAACAATTTATTTACATCAAATTATTTTTTCTATATTAATTTTTAATTTAAATGAAATGTGCAGCCATATCTTACTTTTATACATATATTTATATAAACTTATGATACAGGATATCATTATTTAATGGTGCAAATATTTATATACATAAAAAAGGCAAATAATTTATTATTTCAAAATATATGTGAAAAAACACTAAAATTAGGTTAGGCCACATTAATTTTCTCGTCGAGTGTATATATGTTGTCGGGTCAAGTTTTAAATTTAAGGCTTCGAATTGGATAGTAGTTGGCGCAAGCGTACCAGTCATCAATCAGACTACGGTACAGCAATATGGTTGCTATCTCGTTTTGATTTCGGAACTTTCGTCTCCAGAAATGCAATATATATAGTCGGATCGTTTTCGGAACCGACATGGCAAAACTACGAACTAAAGACGCTGATTCAATACCACTACAAATTCCAGTCAACCGGAACAATTTTAGAACAATAAAATTCAAATAATTAATTAATATTTTAGGATAAATAGCTACGGCTAGTAAAATACTATTACATGAAAGTCAGTTAGAAATTAAATATTATAGATAAAATTATTAAATATTACTTTTCTATATCAATATTGTATTTAATACATGGCTATTCTGAGCATTGTTGTCAGATTTTTATTTTCACGGAGCGGATGACACTTGACAAGCGTAGCGAATATTAATGTGAATGACATTGTGGTCATCTTTATTATCACAATTTTAAGTCCCCCTAGAAAATTTCAAGTATGAAATCCTACACCGTACAAAAAGCAGCTTAACACTGGCATCGCGGGAGAACTAGTAATTTGTGATGGTAACCAGATGGCGATGCGAGTGTGTCGTTAGTCCTTGTTCACAATCACAGATTAAGGTAATCTGTGTTCACAATGGACATAAGACATAAGCTGTACGTAACATAAACGTAAGGCGTAAAGTTAAACGTATGAGAAACCAATGCACCTATCCACAGTGCCCGTAGTGCTTATGTCACCTTATGTCATGTTTACGTATTCCTTATGTGTGAACGTAAGAAATACATAAAGTTGAAATAAATTCAACTTTATGTTTTTCTTATGTATTTCTTACGTATAATTTTAGTAAAATAAGCTTTTTGAGGTTTCACAACTCAAACCGATTGGTAACGATATTATAAAAAACGCGGGAAGCTTGTATAATCCTATACTTTCGAATCCTGTCAATTTGAATTGCGACGATTTTGTTCTGATAACGTGAAAAATACAAGGGCTTTATCGATTTTAAATAATATAATTTAATATATGTATCTACTACAAATTACTGCAACAAGTTGTAATTACTCCATATGAGTAAATATTTGTTGATGCCATTTACATATTGACTAAAAAAAGAAAATGTGATTTAGATGATGGAAAAGGGGCAAGTAGATATAGAACTTCTTTTATTTCAGTTGGTCAGAGCTGAAGCATATTTATATCTAACAAGGCACATCGGAGCTACAAAGATGTGATATACCAAGATGTCTGGAAAGGAATAGCCGAAACACCAGACATCACAAGTATTTTAAACATTAGTTATAGCACTGGTTTACAAAGGCGTATTGAATATTATCAATGAGTGATATATGCGAAAGAGCATGGAACGTTACACATGAGAAATTGTTAATTCCAAAGTGCTGTTTGAAATATGTGTGGAAAATGACTGGGATTGTGCTATGTCGAATACCTCCACATACTACTTGTGAAGCATCTCAAGGCATGCAGCAATACATAAAATAACCTACACTATACTCCATTCAGTCTAAGAATGGAGTAGATGGCGCTACAATATGAGCACAGTTTACGCACGATGAATTTTGTATTTTGAAAACAAATAAAACATACGTTTACTGTCAGATGGATAGTAGGGATAGGTATATACATTGTATATATCATTATATTTTGACTTTTACGAGTTTATTGACATTTATTTAAGTAAGGCTTACATTGCTTTTAAAATGATAACCATACTAACACACATGAAAAGGCAAACAGCTAATCAGTATTTGATAAGTTTCCCAAAACAGAATATCGCTCACACAAAAAATATTAAAATATAAGGAAAACATTGAATAACACGTTGTGTCTACATGTAAACAGAACGCTTACATTTTACAACATTCAAGAATGTACTATCCGTCCATCGGATCTTTTGAGTCACGTGATTAATTTTGATCCGTATGAATTAAATCAACACTTCTGGCTCAAATTCATTACTTACAAAATAGAATTAAACATTTAAAAATAAAGAACTTATGATGCTTATATCTAATATTTTTTATATTTTATACCATGTTTTATTCATTGCTTAAAATTAGCTATATCTATCATAATGAAATTTTATAAAACAATAATAAAATTTGGTTATGGTTATCAACAAATTTTATCGGTCTGTCATTCATTCACCTTGCAACAAATTGGTTATGTACAATTCCTTAGTATGTATTTATTAAAAAAAACATAGTAGTGGAATAATATCTCAAAATATTTAACAACAAATCATGTCAGTCTGAATATAGAACACATAAAATGTTTAAATGCACCTCTACCTATTTTCTAGTGACAATTTTTTAATGGAATTATTTTGTGGAAAATCAGTTCAGTTCAAAATAATTTTTGTTTTATGGTTATTTTTACAATTTGTGAGTAATTATCATTGGAAAACCAGATAATAATTTAGCTCAGCAGTAGTACTGTTCTATTTATAAGCACGATAGAAATTTTAATAGCAATAACTCCTCAGTGAAGTATATGTTACATTAGTGAAGCTCGGAGTGACATACATCTCAAAAATGAATGGAAGAAGTAATTTTTGCAACAATCTTAACCCAGGATATGTTGTTCTAGGAGAAAGAGCATTTTTAATAAAGGAAGCACTCGGAATTCTGCAAGTGAATTTTAGTTATTCTAAAAGAAGACCTCGTTAGCACCTTAAAATATCTCATTTCTTAAAAAAGTGTAAGAATATGCAAACATTAAACAGTGTAGATTTAATTGTGATTGTATTTAATGTATGTAAGTTGTAAATAATTTTGTATTTATAATTATTTATGGCACTATACAATATTAATTTATTCCTGCACAACGTGGCCATTATTTTAGAATTTAAATAGGCATTTCATTACAGACAAAACACAAAAATTTAATAATAAGTTAAATTTATTTATTAATATATTTGAAATCTATTTACATTTTTTTTACTGTTATTTATTGTATGCTAAATATCTATAATAAACTTTTATAATCTCACACATAATATTTCTATATGATTAAACTTATTTTCTTATTGCTATTTATTAACTATTGCTTTTATTATAATTAAGTGAAACTATTTTAATAAATAAATCTTATTAAACAATCCTCTGATTATTTTGTTAGGTACTGTAAATTTAAATAAGTAATCCTTAATCAGTGCATGAGTGGCTTTCTTTTTCTTCGTATACTAGAAATAATAATGCACCAACATAACTACAATGTTCGGCTGTTACCAGCCATGCATGTAGAGTGAGCCGAAAGTATTGATTCACATTTCATAATAATGCACTCACTTTTCATCCATTGGTTTTAAATTAACTTCTTATAAATGTTTCACCGAAACAAAAACACATCAATTTCCACATAAAATAAAGAAGTTGTTAATAAATGGATTTTCAGATAAGAACTTCTTCAGGTAATCACTGCATTATCATGTTTATAAACTCAACAAACACATTGTTTTATATTATAAAAACGTCACTCAGATTCTAAAACTGAATCTGAACTGGATGTTTCATTAGGATTAAATACAGTTTCTCAGGTTTGTTTCTCCTAACTAAATCCAACAATTCATATTTTGTGAATTCACCGGAAAAACTTATTATTGCTGGACAGCCCAGTCTATTATTTCCTGTTTTCTCGATGTAGAATTTGGGATTTTATTTAATACTACACTATGATATGGTATATTGTCCATTATCACAAGTGAATTGTTTGGTAAATGTGGCATGAATTGTATTTTAATCCATTCCTCAAACTTTTTACTGTTCATTTCAGCATGATAGTATTTTGCTTTGGTTTTCGATGCAAATATCAAACTTGCACCTTCAATAAACCCTGATTCACCTCCGGCATGTAAAACTATAAACCTTTTGCCATCATAACCTTCTGGCTTTCGAACACTTTTTGTAGATGTACATGCCAAGATCTTCCTCAATTATCTTTTGAATATATCCATGTTTCATCAAGAAATATCACCGGTCTTGGAGAATTTGACTTTAAATTATCTGTATACTTCCTCAAAAAAGTGCTTCAGTAAAGGGCTATATCATGCTTTTCCACCAATACTCGTCTGTTGTCTTCCTTTTTGAATTTAAATCCAATCTTTTAATAAATGGGACAAAGAAGATTTTCCAATATCGATTACTGCTTTGGTGTGTAATTAATTTTTCAATGTAAGCAGAGTAACATGTTTCTCTGAAATAATTTCAAATATATTAAAATTGTGAAACATAAATGAAATACCTAATAACATACTCTCTTTATACATGTTATAAATAGTGTTTCGTACTTCCATCTTTGTAGATTCTCGCAAATCTTCTGTTTTGGCTTTGACACGAGGTCTTTTCTTACCGGGTGAAGAAAGCACTGTGTTTTGTCCTTTACGTTGGTTTATATTTCTGATAGTTTGTGTGGAGATTTTAAGAACAGCGGTTGCTCTCTGCAATATTCAAACCTTTATTGTGATTTCAAAAAATATATCTATATGATTCTTACTTCAATAGGTACATTTATATTTATGAGAGGTGCACGACTTTGTTTTTCTCTTTCAAAAAAGTCCAGGACATTTAATACAAGTTGTTGAGATTGTGAATTCAGAATTCAGACGTTTCCCAGACATGTTTCTGTAATAAATGTAAATTCTTAACCTCTAACCAATAAATTTAGTGATTAGAATACTTACAGAAAATGTATTAAATTCAGTTTTTTTTGTTCTGAATAGAACAATTATTGGCAAGATAGAACAAAAACGAATTAGAAAAGCAATATAACAAAAATAAACCAAAACGCAGAGAATAATGTTATATGTCAAACTTTAATAAGTTGACTAACGTAGTAACATGTCATGGCGTATATTTTCTCTGTCTGTCTTATTACTCTTATGGAGAAGACAACCCCACCTTAAAGTTTAAAATTTCTATCCTTATCTAGTCATTGAGATTGGAAAGAAATGAGTATATATACATTCTAGGTGCGGATGTCGTTGATAAAGCACGCAATTAATCATGTGACTCAAAAGATCCGATGGACGGATAGTAGGTATCATTATCAATATGTGAGTAAAAGGTGTAAAGGGCAATATTTCATGTTAAAATCCAATAAATTTTAGATACTATTTCCATTAGCAGATATTTCAATTATTATCTTATTTACAATATCTAGAAATTGATAAAATACCTTAACAAATGAATATTTCACTTGCGAGTTCTAAGAAGAACTATTTTTTAAGAATATTAACAACAAATAACTATGTAAAATACGGAAATCGACAAACTCTTTGAACAAAACTGTCAGTAAACAAATTTTTGACAGAACGAGCTAAATGCGATTATTTTGTCGGTGTAAATGCACACTCGATTTCAACCAATCACAAACGTTTATTTTAAGCCCTATCTTTCCCAATGCTCCATTCTTAGACTGAATGGAGTATAAGTATTTTTACTTTAGTACTGAAACCACCACCAAAGCCGAGCACCATGGTGCAGCATATAATGCTTTTTCTGTCTTTATAACCTTTCCTAAATGTAACAGTGAACCAAATATTCTTGAAGTGTAATTATAACATTCATTGAATTAAAGTGCATTGTCTAATGCATGAATGCGATTAAAAAGCTAATCAGCATATAACATGGAAATGATTAAGGATTACGATGTTAGTAATTTCATTATCTGAGGATATAATAGTACATTATAATGTAAAAAAAATGAATTAAAAACAAGTTACAAGCCTAAGATAGAGCATTTAATATTTGTGTATGTGTCAAAAAAAAATTGTATGTATAAATAAAACACCATGGTAAAATAAAAAACAAAGGGTTTTATTTCAAATTAAGAAACCTGTATTTGTAAAATACAGATACAATGATTCTTAGAGACTTTATAATGTAATTTAAATAGGTAAGCTTTTAATTTGTGTGGTTAAATGAAGTTCATTTGATATATTTGAGAATACATATAAATTAAATAGGTTTTACAGACTGGATTTACTCTTCTTGTTTTTACCGGCTAAACCCACTTGTTTCCCTTTGACATTTATTTTTGTTACTTTTCGTTAATAACAATAAGGGTAATATGCAGATTATTATCCATTCTAACAGAAATTTCAGTATTGTCAGAATTTTTAGAAACTACTAACCTTAAAACGTCAAAATAAATAAACAAAATACCACTATAGCGCATGCGCAAATCCTTACGTTTATGTATTCTTTATGTTCATTGTGAACAGTACTTGAATTTTACGCATTATGTATCTCTTATGTAAATCTTACGTCTTATGGGTTTCTTATGTCTTATGTTTCTTATGTCCATTGTGAACAACGACTTAATGTCGTTAAGTTGATGCAGTCAAACACGCAGTCAAGTGATCCCAACTATCGCAAGATTATTTGCAAACTGTGTCTGCAAACGATCTGCAAAGAGCAAGATTATGTACATGAAACTGAACAAAGAACTTTTATTACACATAATTACATGACCTGTTTGAGATTTTACTGGTACATTCCATATTAGTACATGTTTTGCAGTTTGGATTTTATAACCTAATATCTGACAAAAGAATACAAGCTAAATATTGTCTGAACGTGTTTTCCAATTTACTTATAAAAGGCATAAAAAACGCTGATTATTTTTATTCTGAAGCAAATATTTCTTAAAGAACCTCATTAAAAACTAATCAGCACACTTTCCTGTTTAGAAATAAATCGAATATATTGATCTAAACCAAATTATATAAGAGAAGGTAAGTTTTATTCAACAGAAATGTTTGGTTTTATTTGTAATTACTTTGTTATCTAGCATAATCAACTGATAAAACGAATGTTGCATATAAAGAATTGGAGATGGATTAAATTCAGTATCTATATCAAAGATCAAAGACAGATTTCGGAATCTGTTAACATATTTGTTTATAATGCTTCAGCAGAAGATTACGATAGTTAAAATAATTTGTACTTACATTGATCTGTTGAAGAAAAATTCTATCTAATCGAAGAAGTAGGTGACACTCACAGATTCTAAATCTTTGAAGATTACATACTGTTTAGAAAATTTTCAACTTTAAGAAGGTATAATTATGTTGACTAATAGAAGAATTGTGGATGATTGATGTCAGCAGCTGTCTTTCAAACATAGACGGAAAGCATAGAGAAACACTAGGAAAAGTTAGGCATGACACATTGTGCGAGACATGTTGTTCCTATTAGGAACTAAGTATAACTTGTTAGCAAATTTAACTGTTGTGGAATAAAGTGTGTCGATTCTAAAATTAAATAACTGAATTTAGTGTTTCTCAAAGAAATTGATCTAGAATAAAATAATGATCGAGTTTATTAATGTGACAACAATATAAGCATTTGCATAGGGGAATGCAGTTAAAACATATTTCTGTTATATTATTTTTATAGGTTTTCGAAATTAACCTGTATATTTTCTGTACGCTTTTAATTTTGTAATTATTTATTGTTATGAATGGAATTAAGATTATATAATTTAAAAAATATGTGATGGTATTGTAATTATATTAATGTAGTACATTATAAATTGGGATAGTAAAAATACTTGTTCATTATTGTATTATAATTTAAAGTTGCTTGGTAAGTTGAATTCTGATCAGTAGCAAAGATTCAGTTTAAGAATACTCAACATTTCAAATACTTTAAGATGTTGAATTGTTTAATTCAGCATTAAATATAATCTTTAACTACAAGAAATGTATACTAGTTTAAAGCATGTTCACAGAACAATGGTACCGTAATAAGACAGAAAGCTATCTAATCGAAGAAGCAGGTGATTGTCACATAATAATAAATGTTTGAAGATCACATGTGATATTATTTAGGAAATTTTCAAATTTAAGAAGGGTTAAACACGTTGACTGTAATAGAAGAATTGATAGAATTTATACTAGTTTAAAGCTTAAATAAATAATAATGATGAGTTTAGCTTAATCAAAAATGTTTGATTAGCATGAAAAAACTATGTTGTAATCAATGATATACCTGCGAGAAATGTTTCAAACAAGTTGCTTTTAGTATGTCAGTGAGTATGGTAATAATCATAGTGAACAGTAAGAATCTGGCAAAAAAAAAGTTTTTATAATTGGTGTAATAGTTTTCTGACCTTCTTGTTGTTGCATGTAAAATTACTTTAATGTTAATGCATTTAATGGATATATCTGTCTATAGTAAAACTAACTGGAACATATTTACTTAATACATTTCTGAATTTAAATGAACCCCAAAAGTTCAATTCTGTCTGAAAATCTTACCTTTATTGTACTTATATTTAATTATTAACAGCAGACAAATTCATACAAATATAAAATAATCATTATACACTGAAACTTCCCTTAACGGGCACTTCCCTTAAACGGACATTTTGTCCGGTCCCGAATTTAAGAGTAGGGAATTCCTAATAAATTGGTTTCTCTTATGCGGACACTCCCGGGCGCGGACAGTTATTTAGCTGCTTTTTGACCGCAAAGTTTCCATTAAACGGACGGATTTGTATTTGAATACATTCATTACCGCATGATATCTGGCGAAGCCGTTAGCGCAAATCAAGAAAATGTCGAAGCTTTCATAAATAGGTTGCCGTTAATAATTAAAGGGTACAAACTCTGCGATATTTATAATTTGGACGAAACAGGGTTATTTTTTCGGGCACTACCAACAAAGACGATGGCATTAAGAGGCAAAAGATATATGGGCGACATGTTATCGAAAGAAAGATTTACTATAGTGCACTGTGTGAATATCAGCACGTCCTCGCGCATTTAAAAATATTCGCGTTGCTTTAATAGTAAAACATATCTTATCGCAGTTTGAGAGTTCTGATTCTGTACATAATTTAACCAATTATATTAGCGTATTAGATGCGATTTATTTTATTAAAAAAGCATGGGATGATGTTTCAAGAAAACAGGATTTCAAGAAGTAAATGAGGAGTTTGAAAGTGATCAATATTATCCCGAAGATGAAATTCCTTTATCTAAAGTGGCTGAAATGTGTACGCTAATGGGAAAATTAGGAAATAATGATGTACAGGAATTTATAAATTTTGACGCCAATTTGTAAACAGAAGACGGACGATAATCCAGACCATATTTTGCCCGATAATTTAGAAAACAAAAGTCAAAACAGTGATGATGAAATAGATATTCCTAGAACTAATCATTATGAGAAAAGAATAGTATCGTATAAAGATGGTCTACTGGAAATAAAAAAAAAATTGTTTTGAAAAAGATGATGTACAAGCGTTTGGTATGCTTAGTGAGCTATCATTACATTTTGAAGCAAAATTGGCATGTAATACACGCAAGCAAACTTCCATTTTAGATTATTTTGTAAGATAGTATATAAATTGTATATGTACCATAACTACATACATATGTTTCTATTATATGTATGCATATATGAATGTGCACATAGTCGTTTGAGTTTTATTTAGCAAATTAAGTTATAAATATATAATTTTACACTGTGTGTTCAAATGAAAGTTTAGCTTTGCGTTTCTACTTAATTTTCTGTCTTCTCTGATAAACGGGCACTTCTCTTAAACGCGAAGTTTCACTGTATTCGGTTTCTAATAGTACTTAAGCCAAATTATTATCAAATTAATAGTTACATATTAGAATTATTGTTGGTAGTGCTAAAATCACAAGTCTAATTGATTATTTAGGGTTATAGTATCAAAATTAATATTACTTGACAGATCAAATTTTGCAACGTCTCAAATTTGACGCCATTTTAATTTCGGTGGCGCATGTCGGTTGCTAGAGCGATTCTAGTATATATAGTACTACATATATGGCTACTTGTTTCTTAATACTATAGTTATACAACCTACAGAAAACTGTAAACAGGAGGGCGAAGGCATGTGGTCATACAATGGTGTACTCTGTACTCTGTTGAAAGCCGACAGTATTCGGTATCTTCGTAATAACTTTAATTTTTACTACAATATATTAGCGGGAAAAATTAATGGATGGGCACATCTTACTGCCGAGCCCCTCTGGTGGCTACTGTCCCGAACTAACCTTCAGTTGTATATATATCTATAGTATACATAATCAAAGGCTATAGTAATGAAAAATATTTCTTCTTCCATCGCATAACATGGCCTGTCACTTTCTATTTTTGAAGTTGCGTAGTTGCTCTCATCGCTCGAATTCGTTTCTTTATTTATCGACAGCCTACAGTACTAGCGCGCCACGTGATCTAATATCTGCTCGCTCTAATCTCGAATATCAGCACACACACAGCATAAGATGTCGTTATTTTTGAAACACGTTGTGTTTGTTTCAAAGTTGACAAACAATTCACAATTACTTCAACAATATTACAAAAATCTAGAGAACTCGTTTTATTCTAAGTGTACTTACTTGGAAATTTGTTCAAACATAGATTAGCAAATTCGTCCAATGTCAATGCCAAGGAATCCTTTTTGGGTTCATTGGGTAGCTTTCCTATGAAACTACTAATGCTTTTCGTAAATTTAGCACTAACATTGCAAATATACTCTTCTGCCATACCTCCAAATAAAATTAACAGCATTTTTACGACAGACTCTTGCACAAGAAACGTGTCAGTATCAGACACTATTTCGCAAAATATATCCGCAAGGGCTTTAGTAAACGGTATATTTACTTCCAAGTCGTCCAATTCATCTACAAATAATTCAGATTAGATGAATAGGTAAACAAAATTAAGAGAGAAAAAATACAGGGCGCGAGTTAATGTAATCGCCTTTAATATTTTGTAAGCAGTAAGACATCGAAAGTTGGATTAACTGAGACAAAACGTCTCTTTTTCACATCTTGGTAAAAGATTTACAAGGCAGCCAAACCTATAAAGGTTGATCGCAGAGTAATTGGTAACTATCAGAAACTGTACGACGCATGGGTACTTTTTGATCCATGTTCGGAGAGTACAGTCACAAATTCTATTAGTTTCCAACTACTAGTTTGGTGTTCGAAGTAATACAAATTTGAAGTTGCAAACGATTATGAAACTATCACAAGAATAAGGTGTGCTTTAAATCTGACTAAAACATCGCACATGCGTGTTTATGTATTTCAAGTAGAATTCTTTAAATTTATTAGTGGGTATCATTGCAATTGATGACACAAAAATATAATGATTACATTTAACAACAACCAGACAAAAATATTTTTATGTTTAAACATTATTCTATATTATATGATATACATATTACAGAAGTAATATACAAAACAACTTTAAAAAATATTTAATAGTAAAAATAATAGATATAAATAACACTGCAGTATTAGTCTCATTTGATAATATTATTTAGTATCATAAAAAAACAAAATATATTATAGAGCGTCTCAACATTAGTATTCAGTCCAGTCTCTTATTGGATATATACCTCTTATACAACCGTAAGCAATTTGTAATAAACTGTCATTTTTTATGTCAAGGCAATGTTGTCAATATCCTAATCAACAAGTATTTAAAATGTTGTGTCATTATAACGAGTTACTAACCTAACCTGTCATTGTCGACCTGACAACTATGTTGTCTGTCTGCATAAGACATACTGAATACTAAGTTTGAGACGCTCTATAGTAAATAATACTTTGACAACTTTGGGATTTACTAGTCTTTACTTTTTTCGAAAAATAATTTAGTAAATCCGATTGTTTGATTGTTCACATTTGTTAGAATGTGGTTCGCTTAATTTTGCAGCTTTTCTGTTTCTTGCTACATAGCTTAGCCTGTTTCACTTGCGCTTGTGCTACACATGCTTCAATGATATTGTTGTTTTTTACAGCTTTTGACAGTTTTTGTTGTGCTTCATTTAAAAGTTCTTTTGCAGCTCTCTTCTTTGTTGTTCCTTAACTCATAACTATACTCCATTCAGTCTAAGAATAAAGCATTGGGAAAGATAGGGCTTAAAATAAACGTTTGTGATTGGTTGAAATCGAGTGTGCATTTACACCGGCAAAATAATCGCATTTAGCTCGTTCTGTCAAAAATTTGTTTACTGACAGTTTTGTTCAAAGATTTTGTCGATTTCCGTATTTTACATAGTTATTTGTTGTTAATATTCTTAAAAAATAGTTCTTCTTAGAACTCGCAAGTGAAATATTCATTTGTTAAGGTATTTTATCAATTTCGTTAACTTTCTTTTCGTAATCGCTAATATTCTATAGTATGGCGGAAGCAGTTTTACCAGGTCCTTCAAAAAATCGTAAAGGGAAACACATAAGATCTGGACAAAGGCAAATGGCTTATAATGTGTACATTAAGGATAAAAACAATATGTCTAAAACAGCTGCAGTCAATCAAACAGCAGAGGAAGTGGGTATTAATAGGAATACAATGTACTGCATTATTAAAGAAATGGAATTATATGGAGTTCCAATTTCTCCTCCAAGAAAAAGAAATTATCGTCATACTTACAATAAATTGGATGAAGCACAAAAAAGTACAATTAGAGGACATGTGCATTCCTTTTTCTTGAGGAATGAGTTACCAACTTGTATAAAAATGTACGTAAATGTCAAAATATAATGATATCAGATATGTATATCCCTGCTATCCATCTGACAGTAAACATATGTTTTACTTGTTTTCAAAATACAAAGTTCATCGTGTGTAAACTGTGCTCATATTGTAGCGCCATCTACTTTATTCTTAGACTGAATGGAGTATAGGGGGCGGGAATGACCGGTTTAAACTACGACGAAGTTACAACGGAGCAAAGAAATAATGTAAACAACACCCACTTACTGAATAACACTAATTCATATGGTGAACTGCAACATCTGTCTACGCCCGAGAAGTGCCCCAGAATGAGAGCAAAAAAATGCCCATAAAATAAGGAATTTATGAGTAAAATCCTTTCTACATCGGCGTAGATAGGAGGGTGAGGGGTTTTTAAATCATATTTACCTTATATTTCGCAAGAAAAATAATCTAAATATGTATATACATACTGTTATTTAGTTTCAATAACATACGCGAACATTTTTAGTTATCATTTATTTAGATCTAGAACGTTGTTTATGTTACTTTTTCTGATATGAAAATGAATTGTCAGTGATTCCGAAATTTATTACAAAGTCTGTAAAATATCGTTACAGAATGCCAAAATATCGCAAGTTCGTCACTTAGCTTTGCTAAAACATACACAGTAATAGTTTTTATGCAGAGAATTTCGATAGTTTACAAAATTTCGTTACATGTTTAAATGACGATGCTCCAAGTATTTCTGAGTGCAAGGAACTAACACAAATCCCAAATTTAAAAAATCAGTTGTTATTCCTTCAGGAACACTTTGGAAATTTGCCTAAACTAATCACATATTTTGAAAATCGAATCTCAAATTAAAAAATGGATAAACCATATTAGATGTGGCTATTAATAATTTCAAAAGTATTCCAAGTGACTTCGAATGTGGCCTTCGGCAAAAGTTAGACGCAGTTTTTAATAGAAATCCAGATTTAATAACATTGCGGCAATTGTGTATGCTAAATACGCTGAAATAAAATAATACTTCCAGTACGCACCTATAACCAGTTGCGATGAAGAAAGGACGTTCTATCTACAAGGATGTACTTAATTCAAAGAGAACAAGTCTTACAGAAGAGAAAATGAACAAATAATAATGTATTTTTTTATTTTATAGATAACCAGCCACTTGTTATCCAATTATATAAATAAAATTAAAACCTCTTTAAAAATACAACATTTCAATAGTGCGCCCATGGGCGATGAGTCATCAACCGAGAAGACAATATTAAATTTAGTTGATAAAGTTATGTACAATTTTAATAATAATAAAAAATGCTTGGCTATATAAATTACTAGATTTAAAAAAAAAAAGGCTTTCGAAACTGTTCCACACGAAAAACTTCTCAATAAATCGTGTCCGCCCCCTACTCATAACTCTTTTAGGTCTTTTAGTAAGTCTGCAACTGTCTCTCTTTTACTTTCTTATACGTAGTATAAGGAAGTATTCTGATGATGAAAATTTTCGACCTCGAGATTTTTGCAGATGTCCACGTTTTGAGGTCCCCTGATACCAAAAAAGTGGTTTTTAAAAAATGTCTGTGTGTGTGTGTGTCTGTCTGTCTGTCTCTCTGTGTGTGTGTGACCACGATAGCGGTCAAACCGCTGGAGATATCAATTCCAAATTTTGTATTTACGTGTATAATCTCCCTCTTGAGATCTGATTAGTTTTTCAGTAAAATCGGTAGACCGGAAGTAGCAGTTTACTTCAGTGAAAAAATCGAATTTTGCCAATATTTCGTTAAATACCAAGTTTATACAAATTTATAAAGAATTCATATGTACTTAAAATTAAAATTGAGAACAATTTTATTTAAAAAGTTTTTCGAAATTGCTACCGGAAGTAGGTCTTTTACTCTTATCGAAAATCGGTTTTTTGGGAATATTTCGCAAGTCAAGCTTTTTGGACAGGTACGTTACGTGTATAAAAGTACTTAAAACATAGTTTTCAATATCTTTTGTATAAAAAAGATTTCAAAATTCGGACCGGAAGTAACACTTTTACTCTTACCGAATAGCGATTTTTGGCAAATATGTCATAAATTATGCATTCTATATATATTTATTAAGAGTACAAAAGTATTTAAAGTTATATTTGCAATATTTTTTGTATACATGAAATTTCAAAATTCGGACCGGAAGTAGCACTTTTACTCTTAGCGAGTAGCACTTTTTTTCGAATATCTTGCAAAGTATGCATTCTATAGAGATTTATTAAGAGAATAGAAGTACTTAGAATAGGATTTAGAATAAGTTTTGTATAAAAAAATTCTTAAGATTGTATAGTTTGAAACGCTCATACGTATAAGAAAGTCGTGTGGTGGCCACACCTCATTTTTTACTTTCTTATACGTAGTATAAGGAAGTATTGTGATGATGAAAATTTTCGACCTCGAGATTTTTGCAGATGTCCACGTTTTGAAGTCCCCTGATACCGAAAAAGTGGTTTTTAAAAAATGTCTGTGTGTGCTGTGGTGTGTATGTGTGACCACGATAGCGGTCAAACCGCTGTAGATATCAATTCCAAATTTTGTATTTACGTGTATAATCTCCCTCTTGAGATCTGATTAGTTTTTCAGTAAAATCGGTAGACCGGAAGTAGCAGTTTATTTCAGTGAAAAATTCGAGTTTTGCCAATACTTCGTCAATTACTAAGTTTAAACAAATTTATAAAGAATTAAAATGTACTCAAAATTAAATTTGAGACAAATTATCTTAAAAAAGTTTTTCGAAATTCCAACCGGAAGTAAGTCTTTTACTCTTATCGAAAATCAGTTTTTTGCGAATATCTCGCAAGTCATGCTTTCTAGGCAGGTACATTACGAGTATAAAAGTATTTAAATGATAATTTTAAATATCTTTTGTATAAAAAAAATTTCAAAATTCGGACCGGAAGTACCACTTTTACTCTTACCGAATAGCGATTTTATGCAGATATGTCGTAAATTATGCATTCTATATATATTTATTAAAAGTACAAAAGTATTTATAGTTGAATTTGCAATATTTTTTGTATACATGAAATTTCAAAATTCGGACCGGAAGTGGCACTTTTACTCTTAGCGAGTAGCACTTTTTTTCGAATATCTTGCAAAGTATGCATTCTATAGCGATTTATTAAGAGAATGAAAGTACTTTGAATAGGATTTTGAATAAGTTTTGTATAAAAAAATTCTTAAAATTGTATAGTTTGAAACGGTCATACGTATAAGAAAGTCGTGTGGTGGCCACACCTAATTTTTTAATTTTGAATTCTGTTTCATTAGTCTCCCTCTCTTTTTGTTTTTCGAAGTCTGCCCTTTTGAAACGTTCCCATTTCCTTCTTTTTTTCTTCCATGTGTTTCATTTGATGAATGAGCATTTTTTGCCAACGAATGAAGCTCAACTGTAATCTGTATATTTTCTACTTTACCAATATACACAAATTTTGGGGTATCTTCAACTACTAGAATTGAATTTCTTGCAAATAATTTCTGTCATATGTTAGAATTCTTGCCGAAAGGGAATATCCCTTTTCCACATCCGCTTTTACTTTCTTATACGTAGTATAAGGAAGTATTGTGATGATGAAAATTTTCGACCTCGAAATTTTTGCAGATGTCCACGTTTTGAGGTCCCCTGATAACAAAAAAGTGGTTTTTAAAAAATGTCTGTGTGTGTGTCTGTCTGTCTGTGTGTGTGTGACCACGATAGCTGTCAAACCGCTGGAGATATCAATTCCAAATTTTGTATTTACGTGTATAATCTCCCTCTTAAGATCTGATTAGTTTTTCAGTAAAATCGGTAGACCGGAAGTAGCAGTTTACTTCAGTGAAAAAATCTAATTTTGCCAATATTTCGTCAAATACTAAGTTTATACAAATTTATAAAGAATTCATATGTACTTGAATTTAAAATTGAGAACAATTTTATTTAAAAAGTTTTTCGAAATTCCTACCGGAAGTAGGTCTTTTACTCTTATCGAAAATCGGTTTTTTGCGAATATTTCGCAAGTCAAGCTTTTTAGACAGGTACGTTACGTGTATAAAAGTATTTAAAACATAGTTTTCAATATCTTTTGTATAAAAAAAATTTCAAAATTCGGACCGGAAGTACCACTTTTACTCTTACCGAATATCGATTTTTTGCAGATATGTCGTAAATTATGCATTCTGTATATATTTATTAAGAGTACAAAAGTATTTAGAGTTGAATTTGCAATATTTTTTGTGTACATGAAATTTCAAAATTCGGACCGGAAGTGGCACTTTTACTCTTAGCGAGTAGCAATTTTTTTCGAATGTCTTACAAAGTATGCATTCTATAGCGATTTATTAAGAGAATGAAAGTACTTAGAATAGGATTTTGAATAAGTTTTGTATAAAAAAATTCTTAAAATTGTATAGTTTGAAACGCTCATACGTATAAGAAAGTCGTGTGGTGGCCACACCTCATTTTTTTCATAAGAAAGATCAAGGACGGTTTGTATAAATTTGGATAATTTGGTGTTCCATTGCTTGTTATGTTGAATATGTTATACCAAATGTTATCAATTCGTATATTATCTGTTGTTTTTTGTTCAAATTCGAGTAGTCTCCAATCGTCGTTTAATTGGTTGAATTTTGAAAAATTTGGAATGTTCTGAACAACTTGTGCAGTAACAATTAGAACATTCTTGAAATAGTGCCATTTCAAATATTGGTGTTTTTCTATTTGGCAATATGTGTGACTGCAGTCGTGCTTCCTTGTAAAAAAAAATATTGTCGTAAAATTTTCCATAGCGGCAGGTTGTTCCATTGTTCACACGTTTAACGTATTTATTTTTAGGAACCCGCATTGTTTTATTAAAATTCATAAAATGAAAGTCTTGGCTAAAAGCCAAAATTATGTACCTTTATGGATAGCGACCAAATACGACAGGGTGATTAAGCGACAAGATACGGTCTTAAGCCAATAATAATTCTTAATTCCTTTTAGTTGAAGTCAGTGGTTAGATATGTCCATGTCGTGTAAACTTGAACTAGGCTAAATAGATAGGACCGATGGCTTTATGTGCCTTGCGAAGTACGGTAGCAGATCTAAGAAATATTTACAATTAAGAATTTTACATTGTGTAGGGAACCTATAAAATGAGGTGTGGCCACCACACGACTTTCTTATACGTATGAAAGTGTTACTTCCGGTCCGAATTTTGAAATTTCATTTATACAAAAAATATTCCAAATCTAACTCTAAATACTTTTGTACTCTTCATAAATATATATAGAATGCATAATTTACGACATATTTGCAAAAAATCGCTATTCGATAAGAGTAAAAGTGGTACTTCCGGTCTGAATTTTGAAATTTTTTTTATACAAAAGATATTTAAAAGTATGTTCTAAATACTTTTATACTCGTAATGTACCTGCCTAGAAAGCATGACTTGCGAGATATTCGCAAAAAACTGATTTTCGATAAGAGTAAAAGACCTACTGGTGGAAATTTCGAAAAACTTTATTAAGGCTGGCGTTTAGTTTTCAGTTTGGTGGTGATGAAGAATATAATGTGGGGGGGTAGGATTAGGTGTCGGTAATGTGGCGGTTCATGTTGGCAAATAGACGAACTTAATTGAGGATGAGAGATGAAGCAATAGAAATGTAGATTGCTATTACAGCAACAAATTTATATCTGGGGCTTTTAAATGAACTCGAACATAGACAGACAAAAAACTAACAGGCACAAAAAATTATTAAAGAAACGCTTTCAACACGTTTTTGTCTACATAGGTATTTTAAATTTATGCTAGTATTTATTACGAACCTGACTATATAGAAATAATCTCAACAGTCAAGCATCAATAAATACAAGCATTCATTTATAGCAATTTATAAAATTTCAAGTAGGTACACCTTATAAAATAAATAGGAATAAAACAATTTATGTTTGGAAAAAATATTTTTTGAAGTAATAATAATAACAATATTTAGTAATTCATGTGACTATAAACATGGTAAAGAACAAGTCAGTTTGAAGTATTCTTTCTCGCTTAATTTGTAATGTGTTTAATGAATTTTGGATTTAAAACATGGGTCATTGTAAAAAGAATGATGGACAATGCCATCAAGCTTCTATTGCCGCACAAAAACTGTTAAAAAGTAATGAAAATAAAATATTTATGAGTGACATTTTGTGTGATGTGTTACAAAGGGTAGAAAAAGTAGAACAGTCGACCATAGACTGCAGTTTTATTCTAAACATTGTGTAATGAATGACAAAAGAAATAATGTATAACATCACGCAGTTATTGAATAGCACTATTCGTATGGTGATGCAACATCTGGTTTCGTCGAGAAAACGGACAGCAAAAAAGTCGATTTTAATGTTAAATTCCTTTCTTCTATTTACCTACCTTATATTTCGTAAGATTAATAAAGTACGGAGAATTTACTCGATTTGAACTACAACATAAACAAATAAAAAAGTATTTTGTATTTTATAGATCACCACCCACTTGTTATCCAATTATATAAATAAAATTAAAAACTTTTTAAAAATACAAAATTTCAATAGTGCGCGTGGGTGATGAGTCATCGGCCGCTCGTGTCCGGTCTCTGAACATATGAACTAAAACATACAGCTTATATTGTGATTTTCGTAACTTTAACTGTGTGTTTAGGAGATATGATTCAGAATGTAACCAGAAAAGATCAATAGGTATTAATTACTTACGTTTATATTTTAGTCCACAATTAATTTTCATAGTAAATCTGTTTAATTATAGGTTGTCTATAGGTGACACTAGTGTTTTTGGCAAAAATCAACTGCGCTTCTGACCTTAACAGTATTCATATTTTATTATCTTCTTAAATAATATTGGAGATGCGCAACATTCAGAAGTGAAAGTAATTATTTTAGTTGTTAAACGTACCTAAATATATTTTACCGAACTGAAGTAAGTTTGCCAAAATAAGGTTTTGATTTTCCATATTATCCAAAGATGACATATCAACTATTATATTCTTTTAATAGACTTACCTAATATTTCACTATTACCTAATGACAACATAAAGAATTTTTGGTATAAACCACCGAAAAAGAAGCTATCTACCTGACGAAATGGTTGAACATGCAGAATACATAATTTAAGCCTATTGTGCCATATTTTTATATGGTCTACCAAATCTAGTACCTTCAAGAGATATCTAAAACGTAGAATATTAACTTTCTGTGATAGAAACACCACCGATGTAATATCCTTGGAGAATATACATATAGCCCAGTCAAACTATACCAAAAAATCTCGCATGGTTCAATTAATTAGGGTACCTTTGATATTTTGATATGGTGTATGGATTGGTACACTGTTTCAAAGTCCCAAGTTTTCTTATTTTCCCCACTACCGCAGACGCCGCCATCTTGAAGAAACCGCTAAATTTTTTAGCCTCTTTTTACAAAATATCTCCTAAAGTATTAGTTTGAGCAAAAAAGCCGTTTACGTTCTTATTAAACTAGAGAAAATTTTCTACAATTTAATACAAAAACGGAATATTTAGCTTCATTACTTCCCGAGATAGACCTCTTTGAAATTAGAGAATTTTTTTTTTAAAATGTCAAAATAAAGATTTATAATCGGTTTTTGCTCGATAGTAAGTAACTGGTGTATTCTCCGCTAAAGTCTGACATAGCATTTATAGTAGAGGTAGGTAGCTAAAGTTTAAGACCAAACTGATTCTTCTAGCTCGTTTAGACTATGATACTCTCTTTTGAATATTTTTGTAGTCTTTTAGGAAGACACGTTACGCAATAACTTAATACTGACAAAATTAATGTATCTATTTATTAAAAACAAAAAAAAGTTCATTTATTGCTAAGTTTGTATATCTCATATATTCAATAGGTCTGTGAATTATATATCAATAAATTTGTAAGTAAATAAATAATTGATAAATAATTATAAATAAATTATATACTACATAAGTTTCATCAACAAAAGTGTCAGATATACCACAACTTTACATTATAAGAACCAAATGGTGATATTTTGTTATATAAGACAAAATGTGTCTGGACGACAAGCCACATTTGGAGCTTCGGAACTTTAGCTATTTACCTCTACTATAAATGCAGTGTCAAACTTTAGCGTAGGATTCACTATATACTTACTATCGAGCAAAAACCAACTAAAAATCTTTGATTTTTACATTTTTAAGAAAAAATCTGTAAATTCAAAGAGGTCTATCTCGGGAAGTATTGGAATACTTTGGAAGATATTTTGTAAAAACTGGTATAGTGCAAAAATTTAGCGGTTTTTTCAGATGGCGACTCATAAGCCAAAAAGTTTTCAAAAAAGCTTGTTATATTTATCGTGTATAGGTATTATATTTAATCCTTTCTACCAATTATCAATCGGAATCATAGCAAATTAGACGTATAAATATTATTAGTAGGAATAATATAGATTTTGTTATGCTCTGCAACAGTAAATCTTGCAGCTTCTTTGTTTGTGTGTACGTGTATAATATAAAAATTACTTTCGTAAGTTATTGATGTAATTTAAGCTATTGTACATTTACATATTTCAAATATACTCTTATTAATAAATACATAGGTACATATTTTTTAATTATTTAATCATACACTATGAATAAATGAATTAGTATTTATTTAGAGTAATGTACACAATGATAATTTGCGTTAAGCACCGGTAAATCTCAAAATTTATTGAATAAGTAAAAAATGTACCTATATATATTTATAGGTATCAAAATGCCTTTGTAGTCCCGTCGCAGAATTCAATAAATTTGTGCATCAAGAATTATTTAATTTTCTGAAGTAGACTAAATAAAATATACCTAGAGTTGGTATACCATCTTCTAGTTTATCCATGTTTATGTGATTGTTTGGATATTATATTCTGATAATAGTACGAGCAGAAGCATTGTTTAAGTCTTCGAGATTATCAAGATATAAGCTGTACCACTGCAGATTTTACTTATTTCAGTACAATACAATACACATGTAATCGTAATTAGATTATATATTATTATATATAACATTATAAGAAGTTAATTATATCATATATTAAATCAAGAAAGGTTTTCCCTTTTCGTCCAGTTATCACAACACACATATTTCAAATAATGTCAAACTGTCAAAAATTGCTATAAATATACATCGCTCGAAAGTAAACAATGTGTAAGATTATTATACCTATAGCAAATTTATTATCGTTTTTGTTTTTTATAGGTATATATTTTATATTACATTCCGCAAAGTGTTAAACTGTTGAATATATAATAATAATAATATATAACTGTTTTTATTATTAGACGAAGTATTGTGAGCAATTGTACTTTTGCGTAAATAAAAGTACCTATCCTGACATTTTTAATTAATAATAGGCACATATATACGCACAATTTCCAGTGCCCCCTAATGCCCAGAAGCTACACTAATATTCAAGTTCCTGGCGTGATAATTCTGCATCTTAAGGGTGCGTTTCAATCCTGGCAAATCCATTTCGGTTCGGAACTAAGATTTTCCTGTATCTTAAATACTACTAGTAATAATAGGATGTCGCCACGGTATGCATTCTAAAATTAAATAGCAATTACCTTAAAACATTTCAAGGTCATTTTACCTGCTTCAGAAATTTCTACCTCTACATACGATTTGTAAATTTGGTCTGTGCGGCATTCTTTGCAATTTTATTTTATGCGTATGAATCAAATCCACACTTGTCAACTTCCATGCAGAATTAGGGAGAAAGACGCGCGAACTTTAAGCATTCATTAGAATTTATTTGTAAAAATTTAAAATTACGTTTCTTTTATTTATAAATTAAGTTATTCTTAAACATATTCGCTAAAGGTAGGTGATACTCATCCATTCGACTTTCTTATTTTCTTATTTCATATATATTTATATTTTGTAATTTATATTAATACAATGTTGTTCTCTTATTTTGGAAATAAACTAATATTATTATTATTATATAAAACGACACAATAAATAAACAGCAGTGTGTTTGTGTTATGTAAAATAAAACATTTTCTGTTACTTGATACATTTAGTACGTAGCCTGCATCTCTGTTGATCATGTCTAATAATAAAATAATAATAATAATATGCAAAACTGAAATATAGTCATATTATTGTCTTCATAACGTACCTA
Organism: Amphimallon solstitiale; assembly: GCA_963170755.1. Classification (NCBI taxonomy): domain Eukaryota; kingdom Metazoa; phylum Arthropoda; class Insecta; order Coleoptera; family Scarabaeidae; genus Amphimallon; species Amphimallon solstitiale. The sequence goes on from OY720677.1 coordinate 9,709,441, forward strand.
TAACATTCTAATAAATATATTTCACCTGCTAAAAATACATGTAAAGTTAGTATTTGCAAATCCCAAGTGCCAGTTTGACAGTTGATCAGTTTTTTTCATGTTTTTATTTTATTTCTATTTTGTAATTTGGCTCCTGGACAGTTTTCAGAATGGATTTTTTTTTGTGAGATTACTAAGTTCGAATAAGAGAAATTCTATATACATATTTTAAGGCAAATTTGGTCATAGGTACGTTGTTACTTTATATTATAACTTTTCAATTCAAATATCGCGCCAAAACGGTACCATTTTTAACAGAATGTATTGGTTCCTATGTAAGTAAATTTAACAAGGAATTATAAGTATGCGATATAGATGTTTTCTTTTCGATAATCGTGATTGAAATCGATATTTTTTTATTTAATAATATTGACTGTTATCGATTTTTTTATTCGATAATATCGTTTAATCAAAAATGCCATTTTAATCTTTGAAATTTCACACATTTATTTCACATTAATATACAAAAGAAACTGTTCATATTATACAGAATACAATAGAATATATTTTTAAGAAAGAAGTTGGAAATTTGAAAAATGCCTACTGGGATGTTTGCTGTTTCGTAGAAATTATAATCGGGAAGCGGCAGCGGAATATTGCATTTCATAGACTTGACATCTCGTATAGTTCGCCGAATCGCCTTCATGGGGTGTTATCTTTATCACAATTACTATTTCCTCAAAATTGTAAAGAAGATATGTTTTAAGATGTTTATTTTTTATTTGTATTTATGTATGTGTTTTATACCACTAGAATTATATTTTTGAGTTTTGGATTATCTTATACGTTATAGATACAAATTTATATTTTGTTTGTCTTTTTATTGGATTTTTTTTATTTTTTGAGTAAATATATATTTTGAGTTAAAGATTTTATTATTTGTTACTAAATGGCTTGAAAAGCCACAGCAAAGAACTTTTAATATAAACATGATAAAAATGTCGAAGTCAAGGTATATCGATATTCTTCATTCAATATTTGTTTAAAATCGATTTCGAATTTTTGATACATTATTCGATTCTAATATCGATATTTTTGAAACGTTGCGCATTGGAATTTTTTTATTTGCTAATTTGCTATATAGTTTGAACTATAAAATTTGATGAATATGTCAAAAATACTATAGACATGGTGTGCAGTTTCTATTTAAAAAATAAACGATTTCAAAGTTCTGAAAACTGCTAACAAATAAAATGTACCTATATTTACATTTTAAGTAATTAGCAACAACCTTAACAAATTTTGAAGAAAAATGTAAAACGTTCTTAGCCGACAATTTCTTTGCGAACTTCGTAAATATAAAACAGCTATTAGGCTTTTGTCGGCGTAAACAGTACCAGTTTAATTGATTTACATAATTCATCTCATTAGTAAAAGCATAGGCATCTTTCAATTAAGGATAACAGAAAACTCCAAACTATGTAGTTACTTTTTGGTTTTGTGGTGCCAACCAGTGATGCCAACTGTTGATTGTCTATTACGTACTTTCAAATAACTCGTAACATACTAAATTTTATAATTAGTAACCGCAATAATTGTTGTTAATTATAATTTTAAATTATAATGAATATTTAAAGTATCGCATAACACACAACTAACCTCTAAATAATTGCTAATAATTGCAAGATAATAGCTCCATCTATATTATATGTGCTACACTGTTAGGCGACGTAAATGTAACAGATATCTGTAATGTATGTAAAGACCTACCAAAAATGTAAACAAATTTTATTTCATGGATCACTTAAAAAATTACACATATATTTAGCTATTGTTACTATTTTTACCTTCCAAATATAAATACCGAGTGTACTTCCTATATTACATATACATTTACCGTGTAATTTTTAAATGTAGCCATTTTTTCTAGTACTTGCAAAACCACTAACTTCCCATTTTATTTACGGCTTATATATTAACTTAATTTAAAAAAAAATACGACCGTTCACTTCGTATAACCTTTATCTTCATGCTTAATGCATAAAATTTATATGTTTTGATATCATACGCCTGAAAAAATGGAAATAAAAATGGTATTTTTCCGGCACATTTCTCTCCCGCCAAAACGTTATCAAACGCAGCCTTAACGGTTTTTCTCCACACTATAGTTGATTGTAACCCTAATTTCATATAATGTCCACGCATTTTTATTTTGGATACCATTTACAAACGAAGATATTATTTTCGTTGCAGTATTTTTTGTTACAATGCAAACTAATTTTTTGAGGTCAAGGGGGGTGCAAGAATGCTATACTTTATTTGAAAATTACAGATAAAAAATATTTATTTTTACCTCTAAAAGGGGTATTTTATTCACAGTATATAGTGTAAAAACAGCCCAATTAGACATTTAAAAACCCCCTACGACCTCGAATCAAGTTTCCTTAACATAACTGTGTACTTTTTATAACAATTAAATTAATAGTTTCCATTTCTTATCAAAAAAATGTGGGCATGTTTTCAACGTGAATATTGTCCGGTGCAGCGTACCGAGACGCCAGCCTTAAAACAATTTTTCTCAAATTTAATTTTGAGTACATTTCAATTCTTTATAAATTTGTTTAAACTTAGTAAACTACTATTTCCGGTCTGCCGATTTTGCTCAAAATCTAATCAGTTCTCAAGAGGGAGATTATATTCGTAAATACAAAATTTGGAATTGAGAGAGAGAGAGAGAGAGAGAGAGAGAGAGAGAGAGAGAGAGAGAGAGAGAGAGAGAGAGAGAGAGAGAGAGAGAGAGAGAGAGAGAGAGAGAGAGAGAGAGAGAGAGAAAGAAAGAGAGAAAGAGAGAGGGAGAGAGAGAGAGAGAATTTTTTTAAAACCACTTTTTTGGTATCAGGGGACCTCAAAACGTGGACATCTGCAAAAATCTCGAGGTCGAAAATTTTCATCATCACAATACTTCCTTATATGTACTACGTATAAGAAAGTTAAAGTATAATACAAGAACGCTTACCCAATCTTTATAAGTTTCACCGACATACTGTTCCATACAGGTACTGTTCATTGTACAGTTTGTTTTGAGGGAATAATAAATATAAGTAAGAAAGTAAAAAACCAAAGATGAACTCCCAAAGAAGGACTTATAAATAGGCTATATAACTTAACATCTCCACTACTCATCTAATACATAAATAAAAAAAATAAAAATTTACCATCGTAAGTAGGTGTTGGTGTATTCCATGCTATATCGACTTGATCTGACACATCCAGCGATTCCACTGCTTCATATGCATTATCTATAGTGCAAAATGCTCGCCTCTCATTCAACAATCTTTGCGTTTTACTGGAAAAATCTTCCGCCTGAAGAAACACTTTCAAAATTAAATGTATTACACTACAAAAAAAATGGTACCGCAACATCAGACGCCACGTACATCCAATTCTCGGAATCCCAGTTCTTAGCTATCATAGCGTCTTGTCTATGCTCTTGGTCCGATATATTACCTGGCAATGCAGTTTTCAGGGTGTTCAAAGTGTTTTGAAAGACACCCGTGGCTGTTCTGGCGCAGAATTTGTACAAACTGGGAAGGCCACCGTCAAAATCGTCAACGCTGTTGGTCCCTCTATATTCGAGTGGACTTGAATAAGATTTGTGGGAATCGTCAGTAGGCCTGGCACAAGAAAATCAGAGTAATTTTTTTTTTAAGTTTTGAGATAGAACTTTATGTCGTTCGTTATCAATCACTAGTAAATGAATAAATATCTATCTACTAGCGCTTTATATTTGAGCCATTACCTTGTAAAAAAAGGAAAAGAACCATTTCGAAAATGTATTTAAAAACTGTGATTGTCAAAGGACTGTGTAAAATATTTGAATTATTATTTTAAATTGATATTAAAATTAAATGTCCTATTTAATGCAAAAGCAGATTACGAGGGTGCTTCGGAAACTACGTGGCTTAACAAAGAAAACGCAATTTTTTTTTTGACAAATTCATTTTGTTTTTCAATATACTCTTCTCTTGTTCGCTGAATACGACATTCCAAATTAGTACTGCCTTCATTGTAAGTCGATGAATCCAAGTTCTTGAAATAGCTATTTACAACAGCGATTACCTCGGAATTAGACGAAAACCTCTTACTGCCGAGCCATTTCTTCAGGTTTGAAAGAGATGATAATTGCTGGGAGTCAAATCTGGGGAATAGGGCTAATGAGGCACTAATTCAAATCCCAATTCGTAAATTGCAATTGCAGATTTGTGAGCAGGTGCGTTATCCTGATGGAGAAGCTCTTTTTTCTTTGCCAAATGAGGGCGTTTCTCTTTAGTTTTGTCGCTTAATTGTTGCAACAAATGGGCATAATACTTCCCATTTATTGTTTTCCCCTTTTCTAAGTAGTCGAAAAAGATAATACCATGAAGCCCGTGTTACATTTGTCAATTACTTTATGAATTTATGCATGAATTAATCCATGAATTTATATACAAATAAATTGATGATCTTGAATCATGTTATACTTAACAATAAATTCATGAATGTATTCATGAATATCATGATGACCAACCGTAATCACCTGTAAAAATTAATTTTCAATCACTTTGGACGTAAATAAATAGTGGTGCTGGTTGGTATCTAACATAAAAATGTAAAAGTTACTAAAACTTACTAGAAAATTGACGATATTTTAGACCATGTTCTAATTCCTGAATTAGTTCACCAACTAATTCGTCGATTTTTGTATTACACTCATCACTTTTTGTTCATGAACTAATTCATGAATTAGTTGACAAATGTAAAACAGGCTTGAGAAATCCCAAAAAAGACAGTTGCCTTCTTTGGTGGCGGACAACCTTTTCTTGTACATTGTTTGGATTGTTCGTTGATTTCCGGAGTGAAATGGTGGATCCAGGTTTCATCGACGGTAATGAAACGTCGTACAAAGTCTTTCTTATTGCGGCGAAAACGTGGCAAACGCTCGCGAGAAACACTCAAACGATTCAGTTTTTGCTCTGGTGTGAATAACCGTGGCACCCAACGGAATCACTAAGAGACATATCCAATTCAGTAGATAACTAATAGTTAGTCAACAATCGATATATAGGAAGTCCATAGGTCAGCTAAATTCGCACTACAATATGGCGCCCAACGTGAGGCTTACTGGTAGATGCAAATTGTTATACTACATGTCATTCCTAAGTTAGTTGAAATCTAATCATTTGATGTTAAGAAAATTAACCACCTGATGTGTTCTGAATTAGACGTTTGTTGTATTTAGGAAATTTGACAATTACTTTGAATTCAAGACACTACAAAAATCGTAAATCGAAAAATTCACTTAAATGCAAGTGGGCGATCAATAGATCAATTAAATGCACTTCATATGTAGTGCTAATTGCTCTTATTCAAATATCGAATAAATTGTAGTGAGAATTGTCATGAAATAGTTTTGGCTAGATTGCATGAATGACTGATGATGATCTTTTCCATGATTGCAATGAAAATAAAATTGTTAGGAACATTATATATAGGCCTCAGGGATAATAACTGGCAAAGGTTATAGTGACTAATTATAAATAAACATATAATTACATGGGACTGACTGCTGGAGTATTCATAACAGACTCCGAAGTCTTTTGCTCCAATAAAATCCTCAATTTAGCTGTAGTTGTGGCCAAATCAGTGGTATCTTCATATTCTGGATCTGGACTTGTAATTTCCTCTGTAGAAATCGTTGGAACTTGAGGAACAGCAACTGGTGATTTCTCCAGCAGGATCTCACCATCAAAGTTAGGTGAATCCTTGGTTAACGGGTTCATCCAGACACTTTCATCCTGAGTGGGTAAAGTCTTTGCTTCTTCTGACATCACATGCGGAACTTTTGCCAATTTACCGGTTTTATGAGGTTTCTGAGGAACTGCAGATGGTAGAGTATCTAAAGCTCTTGGTAATTTAGAAAAATCCATTTTAGCCCTATCGATATTATCTTGGAGACCAGTTAATCTTAAGCCTTTCCTTATCCCTGCCATACCAAAATCAAATATACCTTCCATAACGCCTGCTGCTTCATCCTTTTTTTTTGAGGAAGCAAAATCAGATTACAAGTTATAGGAATTAAACAAAGTAATAGTAAGATACCTGCAAATCCCCTATTTTATGCATAGCATTTGATGTGACCTGTGAAACTGGTTTCACAACATTATTTACTGTGCTCTGTTGTAATTCTTTCATATTATGTAAAGTAGTGGCTGTTACGTTACCTGAAAAGAGAAGTTTTTTAAAATTTAATTAAGTATATTTAAAAATTACCAATTGGTTTGATTGTATTACTAATGAAGCTCGGAATATTTTGGGAGGATATTCCCAAATCTCTAGATTCAAGCACTTCCTCGATGTTCTCAGTTATATTCCAAATTGGATGATGTTTTTCATCAACTTCTAGTGAATCTTGAAAATAGAGGATTAAAATAATGAAATATTGCTCAATACCTGAAAATATACCAGTGTTATCCTTCCACGGCTTTCTATCAATTAAATCTTGAATTTGCAAGTCTGGATCATTGCACTCTTGTAACACCAGTAAGTCCTGACCAAGTGATATGCATTCTAGATCACTAGAATTCCTCCAAGTCCTGTTTGATTGCGATTTATGAATTTTTACTGGTGCTGTAACGGCATGAGAAGTATCCGTTTGTACTTCTTCCTGCATTGAAACTAAATACAGTAAACAAATAAAGCTAAAGACAGATTTAGAAATACTTGGTTACATTCACAAGTGATAAATCTGTTGCCATAAGTTGGTGAAAAGCTTGTGAAAAGTATATGCATTTTATACATTAATAAAAATAATATTAAAGAATAAGGGACAAAGTATAGACCTCTGAGGAACTGCTGCATTTGTATATTCGTTTTTATCACATACATCTATCTATATTCTTATATAATAAAAGCAGTTGATAATCAAAACAAGCCTTTGTAATGTCTGTGATTACTCTTAGGACAATTTTCTCTTTGTCAATAGTTTGTACATTTCAAATAATAAATTCATACAATACCATGTTAACAGTTCTATTTTAAACATTCATTTTATAATAGACTAATTGCTGTTTCAAGATTTACCTCATATATATCTTTACTAACTTCATCCCTTCCAAATAACTTCAGCATGTCTTCTTCTGTTTCTCTTTCGATAATATTTTTATCATCTTCAATTTTTTTAGAAACACGTTTCGTTTCTACCTTTTTTGGAGTGGCACTAGGTGTATGTCCATTACTAAGTAAATTATTTTGTGTCACAGTCACATCCAATTTATTATTAGGGTCAATAAATTCTTTCTTTCGGATCAGATCTACATCAGTCAAATTAATGGCATCGTAATTACTAAAATTCAATTTCAATTGTTTTTCCGCAGAAAAGGTAAACTGTGCTATTTTATAGTTGATTGTAGGTGGTGATGTTATGTACATTAGCACATAAGTTGTTAATTTTTTGGCCAAAATAGATACTAGACACTTGCAAGGGCTAGAGTTGAAAAGTTCCCAGCTTAAAAATTGACGAAACACTTTTGTCGTTATTTGACACATAAAATGTTCGAATGCTTTTTCATTTTTACTAGCAATGTGAGTGTATCTGCAAAATAACACAAATGTACAGCAAGAACATCTTAATTAAATCAAAGTTAATTTCATTTGTAATATTTTAGCTTATACAATAAAAATTGAGGCTGGTTGGTATCTACAATATATATTTATAATTAGTAACCTTTGTAAATATTAGTTTATCCAAAATGTACTTTGAAAATATATTAATAATAACTTACGCAGTAAAGTAACTAGTAATTTAATATGGCATGGAGCATTATATTTTACCTATAAATATCTTCAATTGCCTTAGAATTGTTCTGCTGTCTTTTTAAACTTCTTCGAAACTCCTTAATATGCTTCAAATATATAATCAAAGCTCCATGAACTAATTTTTTATTATCAACCTGCACAACAATTTGCAAAAACCTTCTAACAATGTTATCCAAAAGACTTCGGGTTTCTCTTAAGAATGTTTCATCATCACTTATTTTTGTATACCACTTCATAATAAAATATTTTTCAATGTCTTTAGTAAAATCAAGAATTCTGTCGTCAATGTTTTTTTGTTCTTGCAACACATTATCTAAATCAAACATAATTATGAATAAAAGTTTTTAATGTGAAATTAAAGCATTTTCATATATATATACATATATATTACACAATATTACCTATAATCTCTGCATTGTTCTGCTTATATATTGTCTCAATTTTACTTTCTTTAGATGAATTGTTCATGTACAGGTAGAATTTCTTAGCATACTTCAAATAAATATTCTTCTCAAAATCATAAATAAAGGGTTTGTTTTGCTTAAGTAAATTCTGTATACCAATCCATGCTCCCCAGATTGTAGTGGAAAATAGAAGTACAATATAAAAAACTAAACATATTCCACCGAATGGTAATATTGAATAATAATATTCAATTATTAGACTCGTCGTAATTGGAAATAAAGAAGCAAGGAATAATTTTCCAATAGATTCGTTACATAACATTTTCAAAACGAATTTATAATGTATATAAGCATTTACTGTAACTGTTATTCTAATGAAAAGGTAATTTTAAATTATTTACAAACATCACTTTATAAATTGTAATTTGAGGACAATTATAACCTCAATCACCCCGAATTTCCATATGGCCACAAACTGACATGCAGCGCACTATGACTATGAAGACGAAAGGGATGCAAGATTGAATTGACATTATGTTAAATAAGGGCAGGAGTTGTGGCGAAATCATGTATAATTTGCAAAATAATATATAAAAAAAATAAAAACTACAATATAAGTACATATGCAATTTTAATATTTTCTATAGTTTTATTTGGAGTTCTTAAAATTATTCTTCATTCAACTACAAGCTTTTTTAAAATACAGAATTATTAAGTTGTGGAATATATTTTATAAAACATAATATGGATATGGAATTACAAAAATATAGGGGTAAATATTCAATATGCACACGAAAAATTAGAATCAATCCACACGATACCAAAACGAATTAATTATTCTAGATTTTTCCACACACTGCTCGCAAAATTGCGCACGGTACTTCAAGTTAGATCCATATATATATAATAATGATAATCGACCACAATATTATTAATTACTTAAAAGTTAACACTTTCAAGTCATATTTCATTGATAAATTCTAGATATCTATTAGTGAGTACCTACATAACACAACTATGGAATTTGTACAAGGTAAGAAGAATATTTTTCAATTGTTTGATTTATTTTTAAAAAAATAAGTGCCTTATTTTAAGTGTGCCTTTGGAGCTTCGTCTAATATAAATTAGATGACGCTACTATACCTTAATGTGCTTTTAAGGGTCCTATATAGTGGAGCGGAAATGTAATATTGGTTGCATAGTACATAATTTAATACGCCAAGGATGTCCGAGTACTTATTACACATAGGGAATATACATATAATAAATATTTGAAATAATAACTCAATATCTAAGCGAATAAAAATTCATTTATGACCAAATATTTACACATTTGTAACCGCGGGAGAGATTTTTTACTAGAATAACAATTCATTGTAATGTGTGTTGCCTAATTTTAATTTATTTTATATTCATTTAAAACAAAGTAAAGAATAGTTGATCGAAAAATAAGTGCAGAGAGGGGTAGCTTTTTATTCAATTTATAACGTGAACCCAAGCAAACAAATCTCCTCCTAAGGATTTTTGAGAAAACTTGTTTTAAATACTTTGACATACTAATTAATTTTCTTTAATCCGATATTTTTTTTTCGAAATTTGATTCTCCAGCGGGGTAGATTACTAAATTCTTCATAAGTTGACGTTGAAAGGTTTTCTCCAAATTTAAAATCAACAAAAATATCTAGCAACTAAAATCTGCTATTTTTCGATTGTTGACAGATCCACTATATAGGACCCTTAAATATATAATTATTTTTTCTTAAACTTTGGTACTTACATGTAGAATTATGTTATTTGTTCTCTTTTAGTTTGTTTACTTATTTACTATAATTTGTATAATCATGTCTATACCAGTATACACTGTCGACAGTAAAATATTTTATGCCAATTTTTACATATACATATATTTATGGTCGAAATTCGGCATACTCCTCCGTGCGTGTAATATGTTTAAAAAGCGGTACAAAGCTTTTTCTTCACCTATGAATATATAGATTTGTAGATTACTTATGAGTCTACTGGGTGGTCTACACAGTCAGCAAAATTAAACAAGTATTGTATTATGAATGAAAAGCACCTACATTAATATATATATAATATTATATATTATTATAGAATAATTAGTTTCTTTCTTAATTTAAAGTGGTTTATTCTTCGCCAGTCAACTATTGAATTATATATGTTAGTATACCTGACGAGATAAAATTTTAAATGACGTCCGAATTTCATAACTAAAGGTCAAAAAAAGATTAAGAAAAGATGCACTCAGATATGCATTTTTGCATTTGAACATGTAGTTAATTGGTCTTTTTCTCTGAACACTTACGATAAATAATCAAAATCCATTTTCTTTCTAGGTAAGCAAATATATTATATATCTAGGTATATTTATTTTGACTGGCTTCCTTTTTTATTGCCTTTACAAAGTTCTTCATGAACGCTAATGTTATGTGTATGGTGCTAGAATTATTTGCTTACGACCCAAGAATGGATTATGAACTCTGTTACTTGAATTGAAGCAATGGGTTAAAATCCATTATTTAGGAAGATGTAGTAAAAAAGGAGCTATTTTTTTTAGAAATATGATTTTAAAGTTGCCTTTTACAACAATAACATATTAAAAAGTCAATTTTCTAAGTTTAATAAATTGAGGTTGTCCGAACATATGCACGCTATTAGGTTAAATTATGAGAATTCCAGTTTAGCAATTCATATTTTAGAAATTGGGGGACATTAAGGGCGAACTGCCGCCGTCAGTAAGATTACAGAAATCAAGAGGTTAGAAATTCAAGTTTTTCTCCGTTATTTTTGCAGCGATTTTATTTAAACAAAAACCAACAAATATTTTAAGGTTTTTCTGAGGTACCTAAAGAATTAAATTTTATAAAACTTATTGAAATATTTAAAGATGGAGTCTAGAAAGTGACACAAGTTTACCATATGTTTTCTATATTATTTTTCCACAAAGGGAAAAAAACGTCCTTTAGGTACCTTCAATAAATCTTACTGTAAACGTACAGCCTTAATTCAACTTAATTTACAAAATAGTTATTGAGAAAAACTTGAATTACAAACGTAAGATTTGCTCTATTTATGAATACACATAGCCTACCTTTCAGGCGTTGCAGTAGCTATGTATCGTTATACAGATCTAGTCGTCATCCGCATTTGCTTTATGTACTTATTAATAATTTTCTTTCAACCTAACTATGAACAGAAATACCATAGTGCGAATATTTTTTTGACTCCATATTTTATGACAGTCCCACAGTAGGTGTCAATAAAAGTAATGCTCATATGTATATTAATATACAGTGTGATTTTGTTCCTGATCTGGTAGTCAATGACTTTGTCGACTCTAATATAAAATACAGGTTGTTTCAAATAATTTTCTTCTATTCACCTGTAAAATTTTAAAAAGAAACGCTCTACGGAAAGCGGTGTTCCATATATTCAAAAAACACTCGATGCGTAAAGGATAAAACAGACTGTAAAGAGTGTCATTTATTAATTTAAATCTAATCAATAATTTTTAATCTAATTAACGTCAATTGACAATTTACACTTTGTTGACAGAATTAGCTAGTTAAAAAGAAAAGAGTATATGGATTAAAGAAAATTTAAAAAATCCCTACGTATAATGACTATAGTACGAGGGGAACACTGAAAATTTCTGGAAACTCATAAATAAAATAAAATGATAACAGATTGAAGTACTTTATTGTTTTTCCAAATAATCACTCTTAATTTCTACACACTTTTCCATTCGTATAAACCAATTAGAAAGTAATCACTCAGAAGTTAGTATGCTTGAAATGTGTGTTTCATACGTCTCAACTGCCTCTTCAGGTGATGAAAATCTTTGTCCACGCATTTGGTTTTTAATTTTGGTGATCGTAAGGAAGTCATTGGGGGATAGGTTGGGGCTGCAGAGACAATAGAAGAGTAATTTAACGTTGTTGTTGGTCAAATAGCCGAGTGTTAGTTTTGCGGTGTGCGAACTCACATTGTCGTGATGATGTAGGTTCGGATTGCATTTTCGCACCTCTGCAATAATTTTCGACAAACAAATGGTAGTATTCCATTCTGGATTTACAGTTCTACACATTTGTTTAGAAACACTGCGCGCTCGAACAACTTCCGGTTTTGCTTTACATTGAAATACCCATACAGAAGATTGTTTTTTTCTTTCATGTTCATATAAGTAGGTCTATGTTTCATCACCACTGGCGATGTTAAAAACAAGTTTTGATGAACATCAGTGGAAGCATTTCAGTGTTTCTTTGCACCACTTCACACGAGCTTCTTTTTGGTTACTGACAGATTATGTGGGATCCACCGCGCACAGAGTATTCTTACATTTAAATGATCATGCAAAATTGTTTGTATTGCAGTGATGCCAGTGCCTAAAGATGCACGAATTTCAGCATCGCAATTTATCGCTGAGACTATCACGTCCAAGTTTCTTGAAATATATTGTAGTTTTAGATAGAGCTACACTACCAAAAGTAGAATTAATTCGCTGGACACATTCTTATTGACTTAAACCACTTCGGAGATAATAATAAATTATCGCATGAAAGTGTTCTCTTGTTCACCTATTGGTTATGTCACTTGTTTTCGCTTACATAAATGTGAAGTTAGTCAAATTTGCATAAATCATGGGTCAGATACCAACTGTATTGCTGGTTCCCGAAATTTTCAGTGTTCCTCTCATAATGAGTCAATCATAAGATATACATAACTTAAAACACACGAATAAATTACTTTGTTTTGTATTTGTTCCACGAAACAGAAAATTACAACTTTCGTCAAGAATCTTACTGACAGCGGCAGTTCGCCCTTAAATCCCTAATTGGGTTTTTCTTTGTATGTTGGGGATCTACTATTTCTGGAAGAAAGCATTTATGAAAGAATGTGGTAAGTTGTTCTTTCATTTTATTTCTCCAGAAATTTTCATTTCTAAATATTATTTCAACATTCAAACCATGCGGTGTCCAGATAACAAAGTAACAATACCGTCTTTTAGTAATTTCTAATTGTCTCTGCACTTGATAGTAGTACGAGTGACTACGAACCAGTTTTATTGTATCCTTTTCAATTTTTGCAAATTTTATTACTTTGTTTTTCACAGCTTCAAGTGGAGTAAATTCTGCTGCGTTTGCTGGACATTTTATTTCCACTACACCTTCTTCCATTACCAAACCATCTGGTGATGCTGCTAAAAAACTATGTGTGTCATCAATATACAGTCTGCATTCTGTAACAGTTAAGCTGTATTGATCACAAATTCGGCAAGAGCTAGTTTTTCATGATCTTTGCCCCAACGTGTTGCGGCATTGCCAGAGAACGTTCCATAGAGTAGGTTTTTTACTAGTTTACTACAGTGTGTGGTTTTACGTAGTTTGCAAATTGTGCCGAAATTTGATGCTGTCAGTCTGATGGAACGTTCTTGTTTCCACAACATATTGTCGCTTTGACCAAGAGCATTTATTTGTATATAGTTTCTTTCTTCTGCAGTTTTTGTAAGTGACGCTAAAATTTCAGTTTGACGTATCTTACGCTCTTCTTCTGAAATATCGTCTTCAACCCTCCCATATTCAGAATCTGCAGGAGTTGTGGCGCAAATTTTCTTTTTTTTTGGAAATAGTATTTTTCTGCACTTAATCCACTTTCTTCTCTGCACAGAACTTGTCATAATTTTTTTTGTGAACTTTCCAGGACTTCGGTTTACAGTTTTTTTGTGAACGTATCTGGGCAGCTGACCAGGTTCTGAACTATAAGCTATCGCTGCAGCTTCGCATCGTGTTTGGTAAGACCTTCTCCCGCTATAATTTATACGCTTACCGCCTACAAATTTAGCTAATATGGCATTATAGCATTCCGCCGCATTATTATCCATATTGATTATCAGGCTTTCGGAATTTCTAGCGACTCTGTCTACAATGACTATCATATCTTGATATAATCCAGAAGTCTTCATATTTAAAATCCAGTTTTTTTCATGACACAAAAATGTGCAGAACATTGTGTATGATCTCCAAGTATGTGGTCAACGCGCCTGAAGATGTCTTTTCTAAGTTGTAATATTTTTTCCGTTTGACACAAATTTCTGTTCTCTATCATATATCTTGCTGCAGATGAAATACTAAACCTAATTTTTTTAATTCTGATATTCAGTTGTTTTTTTTGCAGAACAGGAACTGATATTTTTTATAACTTACAGTTTTGCATGTGAGATCATGTAATTTACTACATAAATTACGCAACAAATGATTACGGCACTCAATTTTTTGAACTAGGCGCTCGCCATATGGTCGTCTGTCCGCTAACTTTTTTGTGATGCTACTATCATCATCACCAACAAGGTATCCATATTTCAAATTGTGCATTTCCACACTTTTCATAAATCTTTCTAAAATTATATCGGATTCCATCGCCGTTGATGGCCGATCCAAATTTTTAAAACATTCATGCGCTGGTGGTTCACAGTTTTTGGACTCAGCACGGGAGCATATACAACAGTATTTATTTCTGATTCCCAAAAATAAAACTTTTTTCGTTCTTTGACCAACTAACACCGGAAGATACGTTGTAATTTACTCGGTAAGAACGCTTACTCCAGGCACCATCAGCTATAACCGTAATTAATGGTATATTGTCTGAATCAACTCTACCTTCTTCTATTGCTAGCTTTGCTTCTTCTTTTCCAGCCATCTTCATTAATTCCCAAGCTATTTCATGAATAAATTTCGATATAATTTTTTCATTTTTTGTAAAAACGTGGGGTGCCATCGAAGGTATATCACAGGTTCAAAGAAATTCTTTCAACTGTGTGTAGCCATTTCCAGTGGATATACTTCCCAGAACTGTAGCTTTGTTTATGTCCAGTGCTTCTGGATCATTGTCAGAATCAATAATTTTAGACGCATTACACATTTTACATTTTACCAGAAACTTGCTTCGCAGTCCGATTCTTTGTTCGCATATCACATTCAAATTGTTCATTGCCACAAGAGAAAAGTTCCAAATGCTTGAAATGTGTTACAGCATCGAAAAACATTTAAATATCAACAATTCTTCTTCCGTGTAAGTCAATTGTTGGAAAATTTGTTGTATGACTACTTTCGATTGGATCGTAGTTGCTACTTTCTGCTAATTCCACATTCTGGGTATTTTCTTCGGAACCAACGTAAGTTATACTATTTTCATAAATGTTGTTATCGAATTGAAGCTCAGCATTTGAACTTATATGTGAACGGCTAGGTTGTGATGTTACTTTAATGTTTTCTGCCATTTCGGTAGAAGCCTTCTCGCATATTTTTCATTTTTCGCCCGATAGGTACTTTTGCTCTTATTCTTGTCATTTTAAGTGAGACGGTAGCTAAATAAGTTAAACAAATATGATAGTATAATAGTATTAATTATATTATCAACACAAATTTTATAGTCCAATATATCAAAATTGGCTTAGCTGACTTTGTAACTCTCTTCATAAAAACGTTATTGCAGCCAACAAAATGAACCAACATGTCTCAAAGTTGGTCAGAACCTCGGGAACTGTATGTGGAAAATTGGATAAATAAAGAAGTGAATTAGATTTTGTACAATCCTGATATGTTTACGGTATTTTTGTGATTTTAATTCCTCAAGATTTGATTTACAAATATTTTTATGATGTTATAAGTCAGTTATAAGACAGTTTTGGTTATCCTTACTTATTATATCATACATACATACATTATAAATACCTGGGAAGTTCAACAAATTCCCTGGATTATAGGAATAAAACACGAAGCGTTTTGTCTGCACATATAAAAAACGTCTTAAATAAACTCGCATGTGTTTCAGAAAATCTGCAAGTCAAGACGAGCGCCTCCATCCCACTTTAATTTTACCACTTCCAAGTTCCGTCGGCACATTGAATTTGCCCATGTGTCGCGATCTACTATCCTGCTTCGAACTTTTTGTACTCTCTCGTCGAAACTCTGGCATATCACGGCAGTTCCCCCTTAAGGTCCATAAGTTAGGGTAAAATTGTAGCTTTAAGTAGCGAATTGGCCAGTTTATCGTAAATCTTATTCTGATGAGGCGAGTGGTAATCCGTAATGAGTATGCATGTACGAGGTAAGCGACATAAATTTTCGGCCTGACAGGCATATACAGGTTCAAACGTGTTCAAACTCCGTCACGTCATGCATGCACATACGCGAGGTGTACGCTATAAATATGACGGTTCGAAGCCTAGTAGTTTTTAGTAACCAGCCAACCAACGTGACTAAATAGTACACGAAAATGTCTGAAGTAACGAAAATTGAGTACCGCTCGGTCATTACATTTTTAACAAAAGGAGGGCATACACCTTATCACATTAAACAACGTTTTGACGGCGTTTACAGTGATTCATCTCCTTCGTATTCAACTGTAAAAAATAGGCAAAATGTTTCCGTTTGGGACAAGAATCCGGGTGGGTCAACCAATTGAAGTGATAACGCCTCACCAAATTTTAATTATTGAACATTTAGTGCTTGAAGATCGCCGTTTGAAAGTGAAGGAATTAGCAGTGATAACAAAGATTTCCGAAACAAGTCTTCGCCGAATTCTGCATGACCATTTGGGTATGAATAAAATTCTGCATCACCATTTGGGTATGAATAAAATTAGTGCTAGATGGATACCACAACTTCTTTCTGCTCTCCAGCTTGAACGTCGAGTCGAATGTGCGCAGTCGTTTTTAAACATATGTGGAGACGACCCAAAACCGATTTTGGAGTCCATTGTCACAGGGGATGAAACAATGGTTGTTTTACCTCGTGTTTTACGATCCTCTATCGAAAAGGGAGTCCATGGAATGGCGGCGACCTGATGAACCTCGTCCCAGAAAGGCGAAAGTCGTTTAATCAACGAAAAAGGTGATGACCACAATATTCTGGGATTGTGAGGGCATTTTGCTAATTGACTTTTAAGAGCGCAATACAAGTATGAACGGCACATATTATGCGTCTTTATTGCATAAATTAAGGGACAGTATTCGTGCAAAATATCGTGGAAAAGTGACAAAAGGCGTGCGATTATTGCACAACAATGCTCCCGTCCATACTGCCGCCATTTCACAAGCTGCTATCCGCGAATGCGGCTTTTAAGAATTGGAACATCCACCATATAGTCCGGATATGGCTTCTTGTGATTTTTTTTTGTTTTCTAATTTAAAAGAAGACCTTAGGAGACGTAGTTTTAAGGACGACAGTGAGTTGCAAGCAGCTGTTATAGAACATTTTGATGGAAACACCTCAGATTATTTTTAAAAGGGTATCGAATTATTAATTAATCGTTGTAATAAATGTATAGAAGTTAGGGGAGATTACATTTAAAAATAAAAATTCTTATATCGTTCCAAGTTTCTTTTTTGTATACCAGGCCGAGAATTTATGGCGCCTACCTCGTATGTACTCCGCTTTAGAAATAATTCGGTTTTGGCCATCACTAGTGTAGACTGACTGATTAGTGTTGAATAATGTAAAGGCATTACTACATTTCTTCTATATAACTTTCAATATATATATATTTGTCTAATAATAAACGCAGTATTAATTATCGGTTTAATTAGTATGAAACGTATATATTAAATTACCTATTAAATTAAGACAAATTATATTCGTATAATATTACATATTTATTATTTTGCTAATCCAGAGCTATGCATGTTTGATGCATAGTAAGAAACACTTACCATTTATATAAATTATATTTATGCCAGTAAATTTAATCAATTATACATAATTCCAATTCGAACATTATACTGTTATTCAAGTGAAAATAGCTTCTGATTATTTATTATATGCAAACAACTCTGTTTATAAATCAGTATTATAATGCTCCTTTTTGTTTGCAGCAATAGAGTGCGGAAAAATAAACAAGAGCCAAGAAACCTCTAACTGTTTATGCGAAAACTGCGTTTGCAAACCTATAAAAGATTCTGGAAGCAGGGCGTGTTGCTGCAAATCCTGCAATTGTGAAAATTGCAATTGCAATGTAAAAGGTTTCAAATGTGAAAACAGCGATTGCGGAAGTTGTGGCTGCAAGTCAATTGAAGTATCTGGTAACAAGTGCTGTGGCTGCAAATGTTGCAACTGCGAATATTGCAAATGCAATGAAAATGGCTGCAAATGTGAAGACTGCGAATGCGAAAATTGTGAATGCAAATCCATCGAAGCATCCGAGAGCAAGACTTGTTACTCTAAATCCTGCAACTGTGAAGATTGCAAAAGCAAAGTAAATGGTTGCAAATGTGTAGACTGTGAATGCGAAATCTGTTGCTGCAAATCTATCGTCGCATCTGGAAATAGGACATGTTGCTGCAAATTCTGCGACTGCGAAGTATGCAAATGCAAAGTAAATGGTTGCAAATGTGAAGACTGCGAATGCGAAAGTTGTGAATGCAAATCCATCGAAGCATCCGAGAGCAAGACTTGTTGCTGTAAATCCTGCAACTGCGAAGATTACAAATGCAAAGTAAATGATGATAAATGTGCAGACTGCAATTGTGAAAGTTGTGAATGCAAATCTATCGAAGCTTCCAAAAGCAAGACATGTTGTTGCAAATCCTGCAACTGTAAAGATTGCAAATGCAAAGTAAATGTTAGCAAATTTCAAAACTGCAAATGCGAAAGCTGTGAATGCAAGTGTATCGAAGCATCCGAGAGCAGGACTTGTTGCTGTAAATCATGCAACTGCGAAGATTGCAAATGCAAAGTAAATGGTAGCAAATGTGAAGATTGCAAATGCGAAAGTTGTGAACGCAAGTCTATCGAACCATCCGAGAGCAAAACTTGTTGCTGTAAATCCTGCAACTGCGAAGATCGCAAATGCAAAGTAAATGAAGAAAAATGTGAAGAATGCAATTATGAATGCAGTTGCTACAAATTAGTAGAATCATCCGGGAGCAAGACCTGTTGCTGTAAATCCTGCAACTGCCAAGATCGCAAATGTAAAGCAAATGGTTGCAAATGTGAAGACTGCGAATGCAAAACTTGTGAATGCAAATCCATCGAAGCATCCGAAAGCAAGACCTGTTGCTGCAAATCCTGCAACTCCGAAGATTGCAAATTCAAACTAAATGGTTGCAAATGTGAAGACTGCGAATACGAAAGCTGTGAATGCAAGTCCATCGAAGCATCCGGGAACAAAACCTGTTGCTGCAAATCCTGCAATTGCAAAGATCGCAAATGCAAAGTAAATGGTTGCGAATGTGAAAATTGCGAATGCGAAAGCTGTGAATGCAAGTCCATCGAAGCATCTGGAAACAACACTTGTTGCTGCAAATCCTGCAACTCCGAAGAATGCAAATTCAAACTAAATGGTTGCAAATGTGAAGACTGCGAATGCGAAAGCTATGAATGCAAGTCCATCGAAGTATCCCGGAACAAAACCTGTGGCTGCAAATCCTGCAATTGCAAAGATCGCAAATGTAAAGTAAATGGTTGCAAATGTGAAGACTGCGAATGCGAAAGTTGTGAATGCAAATCCATCGAAGCATCCGAAAACAAGACCTGTTGTTGCAAATCCTGCAACTGCGAAGATTACAAATGCAAAGTAAATAGTAGCAAATGTGAAAACTGTAAATGCGAAAGCTGTGAATGCAAGTCCATCGAAGCATTCGGGTACAAAACCTGTTGCTGCAAATCCTGCAATTGCAAAGATTGCAAATGTAAAGTAAATGGTTGCAAATGTGAAGACTGCGAATGCAAAAGTTGTGAATGCAAATCCATCGAAGCATCCGAAAGCAAGACCTGTTGTTGCAAATCCTGCAACTGCGAAGATTGCAAATACAAAGTAAATGGTAGCAAATGTGAAGACTGCAAATGCGAAAACTGTGAACGCAAGTCTATCGAAGCATCCGAGAGCAAGACTTGTTGCTGTAAATCCTGCAACTTCCAAGATCGCAAATGTAAAGTAAATGGTTGCAAATGTGAAGACTGCGAATGCAAAAGTTGTGAATGCAAATCCATCGAAGCATCCGAAAGCAAGACCTGTTGCTGCAAATCCTGCAACTCCGAAGATTGCAAATTCACACTAAATGGTTGCAAATGTGAAGACTGCGAATACGAAAGCTGTGAATGCAAGTCCATCGAAGCATCCGGGAACAAAACCTGTTGCTGCAAATCCTGCAATTGCAAAGATCGCAAATGCAAAGTAAATGGTTGCGAATGTGAAAATTGCGAATGCGAAAGCTGTGAATGCAAGTCCATCGAAGCATCTGGAAACAACACTTGTTGCTGCAAATCCTGCAACTCCGAAGAATGCAAATTCAAACTAAATGGTTGCAAATGTGAAGACTGCGAATGCGAAAGCTATGAATGCAAGTCCATCGAAGTATCCCGGAACAAAACCTGTGGCTGCAAATCCTGCAATTGCAAAGATCGCAAATGTAAAGTAAATGGTTGCAAATGTGAAGACTGCGAATGCGAAAGTTGTGAATGCAAATCCATCGAAGCATCCGAAAACAAGACCTGTTGTTGCAAATCCTGCAACTGCGAAGATTACAAATGCAAAGTAAATAGTAGCAAATGTGAAAACTGTAAATGCGAAAGCTGTGAATGCAAGTTAATCGAAGCATCCGACAGCAAGACTTGTTGCTGTAAATCCTGCAACTGCGAGGATCGCAAATGCAAAGTAAATGGTTGCAAATGTGAAGACTGCGAATGCAAAAGCTGTGAATGCAAGTCCATAGAAGCATCCGACAACAAGACTTGTTGCTGCAAATGTTGCGACTGCGATGTATGCAAATGCAAAGAGAATGGTTGCAAATGTGAAGATTGCGAATGCGAAAGTTGTGAATGCAAATCCATCGAAACTTCCGAAAGCGATACCTGTTGTTGCAAATCCTGCAACTGCGAAGATTGTAAATGCAAAGTAAATGGCAGCAAATGTGAAAACTGCCAGTTCGAAAGCTGTGAATGCAAGTCTATCGAAGTATCTAGAAATAAGACCTGCTACTGCAAAATTAATTATTGCAAATGTGAAGACTGCAGATGCCAAAGTTCTGGATGCAAGTGCATTGAAGCATCCGAGAGCAAGACTTGTTGCTGTAAATCCTGCAACTGTGAAGATTGCAAAAGCAAAGTAAATGGTGAAAAATGTGAAGACTGCAATTGTGAAAGCTGTTGCTGCAAATTAATAGAATCACCCGGGAGCAAGACGTTTTGCTGCAAATTTTGCAACTGCGAAGATTGCAAATGCAAAGTAAATGGTTGCAAATGTGAAAATTGCGAATGCGAAAGCTGTAAATGCAAGTCCATCGAAGCATCTGGAAACAAGACTTGTTGCTGCAAATCCTGCAACTCCGAAGATTGCAAATTCAAACTAAATGGTTGCAAATGAAAGCTACGTTTAATATATTAATGCAAATAACTTGTCTCTGTATTGAATTTTTGTTTAAATAGTTACTTATTTGTATTGAATATAAATAAACGTTATTGAAATACTTATCAATTCTCCTTTTTTCTGCCACCTTATTTTAATTTGTAAAATGACTTTAATTTCGCTATTAATTAAGGGAAACTCTTTGGACATTTATGATTCAACGCTTATAGAGAGAAATTGCAACAGTAAAAGGAAGAACAGTTTTTTCCCAATAGGTAGGTACGTACAAATTGCATATCCATTCATGTACAACACAGGTAATACTCGCAACAGTTACCTAATCTTCCACACGTATGCGTGTATGGCTTCACCTATATAAAGAAATACGATCACTTCAATATACTGAAGATGATCGAATTGTGTCATGTTTCTTTTTCATACTGACAACATACGCGATACCATGTATCTATCTTTTTCCATCATTCGAATCGAGACTGCACAACTCGTGGACTCGTTCTACAAGAGGTATAGAAACCAGAAGAGTGACCTACATTTGCGCATAAACGCTCAGGCTGCCAAAGAGCTAACCGTAGCGCGGCATTCAATTATTGGCGCGCTTTGATGCAGCGAACACATCGCGAATTTATATCGACATAGACAAAACTCGGGACGAACATTTTTTCATTGTCTCGCATTATTAATTTCCCAAATATTCGGTTGATTGTGATGTGGTATATGTTAGGTGTTTTTAAACAGAACTTTTGTAAGAATTGTGTGAGTTAAAGCGTATTTAATTTGAAATGACATGTAATTGAAAGGAATGTACGTGAATTGTTTGTTTACTTGAGGAGGTTTTTATGTTAAAAATGCACTGGTTTGGATGTTATTAACTGTCAAAGGTGAGTACTACTTTAGCTAATGTGTAAAGCGTGTAACGTCTAGTTTACAAGTTCTTGTTTGCGAGTGTCAGGTAGTAGAAAATAGGAGGAAATGTTTTTTTTTTACTCTCTTGTATAACACAGAATTCCACATAATACTTTCACAAAATATAAATCGAGGGCTTAGGTATATAACATACATACTTGTACGTGAAAAAATGTTTGTCATGTTTGTTATACGCCTTTCTATTTGTCTTTTTTCGTTAGTTGTTTTAAAAAAAATGAGGTGTGGCCACCACACGACTTTCTTATACGTATGAAAGTGTTACTTCCGGTCCGAATTTTGAAATTTCATTTATACAAAAAATATTCCAAATGCAACTCTAAATACTTTTGTACTCTTCATAAATATATATAGAATGCATAATTTACGACATATTTGCAAAAAATCGCTGTTCGATAAGAGTAAAAGTGGTACTTCCGGTCTGAATTTTGAAATTTTTTTTATACAAAAGATATTTAAAAGTATGTTCTAAATACTTTTGTACTCGTAATGTACCTGCCTAGAAAGCATGACTTGCGAGATATTCGCAAAAAACTGATTTTCGATAAGAGTAAAAGACCTACTTCCGGTAGGAATTTCGAAAAACTTTTTTAAGACAATTTGTCTCAAATTTAATTCTGAGTACATTTGAATTCTTTATAAATTTGTTTAAACTTAGTAATTGACGAAATATTTGTAAAATTCGATTTTTTCACTGAAGTAAACTACTACTTCCGGTCTGCCGATTTTTCTCAAAATCTAATCAGTTCTCAAGAGGGAGATTATACACGTAAATACAAAATTTGGAATTGATATCTACAGCGGTTTGACCGCTATCGTGGTCACACACAGACACACACACACACAGACACACAGACACACAGACATTTTTTAAAAACCACTTTTTTGGTATCAGGGGACCTCAAAACGTGGACATCTGCAAAAATCTCGAGGTCGAAAATTTTCATCATCACAATACTTCCTTATACTACGTATAAGAAAGTAAAAAATGAAGTTGTAAATGTAAAATTAAAAATAATAATTACAATGTTATACTTTGAGAGTGTTTCTTTATATTTTTTGAACATTACATCTTTACGAATGACATACTTAACCCATAGAAAATGAAGAATTCTTAATTTCTTTGGAGAAATAAAATTAAATTGTTAAAAAGTATCCTATCATTAATTATACAAAAATTGGAGATTCCATTAAAGTATTAATATGAATAACTTATACTAATTAGTTACATTAGAAGTTTATTCCTAAGAAATATTTAATTTCTGTATGAGTTATGGAGATTTTATCTATAATTTTTTTATTGAAATACTATTTTATCTATATACTGGATTGCTACTAAACGATCTACACAAACATATTGTATAACTCCAATTTTCAAGGAAGTAATAGGAACTGCAATATATTCCACTCAAGGTTTCTTTCCTAAAAATGAGTCCGCAGTCCTGATGACTTCATATTATTTAGGAAAAGATGAGATATAAATTGCATCTTTAATTTTCACGGCAGAAATTGTCTAAGAAGTACTCCTTTCGATCGCTGCAGTATTTTAATGTTTCAGACGGAATTAAATGAACTGAACTTTTATGGTTGCTTGCTTAATGTGCTGCATTTTGCGACAGCTTTTATTTTTAAACTAATAAAGCGGCTTTCACACTAATGTAACATAAAACAATGGATTTTTTCTAAGCTTCAAATGTACTAAACAAGATGTGAAAAAATTCTTTATTCGCTCGCGGGTGACGATTGAACAGTCATCAGTTGCACACACATTCGTTGCATATAATTCCATAAAATAGTTTTGAGTTGATTATCGAATGTAGAAGAAAAGTTTATTTATACTTGGAACATGCAAAATCATACCCAATGTTCTTCTAATTTTCATCAATGAGTTCCATGTGGGGATCAGCATTAATAATTTGCTTATATACAGGGTGAGTATTCTCCGCGGGTAAAGCAGATTATTCCTTTGTGAATAAAGATATTTCGAAGTGTTTTTTTTCTTGTGATAGCTGCTCTTTAACTTGTAACTTACATTATTTGCTATTTTCCAACATGTTAATCACGTTAGTTTAACGTTTGAATTTTTGTTGATTTGCATTTTTAATCCTACTTCGCATT
This sequence comes from Amphimallon solstitiale, assembly GCA_963170755.1. NCBI lineage: Eukaryota > Metazoa > Arthropoda > Insecta > Coleoptera > Scarabaeidae > Amphimallon > Amphimallon solstitiale. The sequence goes on from OY720677.1 coordinate 9,734,100, forward strand.
TGTCACTTATTTCTTCACCTACCTGCATTTTCCCATTGCTTTTTGTTTTCTTACTTTTTTCTTTTTCACGAGTGTTATTAAATATACAAGGACCCTTCAAGTTTTATTGATTTTTAAAATAAATTTCTATTGTTCTTTCCTGCTGCTCCGTGGCCCTCTTGTATGTTTTGGTTAGTCACCAGGATAGGCCGCCTGTGTGTGAAAAGTGTCCCTGTGCATTCCTTCCTACCTTTGTGTATCACATTCTTACCAAACTAAAACTATGAGTTCTTGTTGTACTATATGTAATGAGGATCTTATCCCAGATAATGAAATTGCCTGTGATTTATGCAAGAGAATAATATGTACACACAACCTGTAGTGGATTGTCTAGATTGGAGGTGCAATGTCTCAAAAGTAAAGTGCGTAAGATTACATACTACTGCGTGTTGTTCTGATTTCAAAGCACAACTTGCAAAATTAAACGATTTGAACTCTGTGGTGGCTTCTCTCCAGGCAGAAGTTCGGGCCTTGAAGAGCGAACGTGTCTCTGATCCATTAACAACTTCGACTGGTGATCTGGATTCATCATTTATAGAAACTATAATTAATGAGGTTGCCGATCGTGAAAGGCGTAAAAATAATGTGATTATCTTCAATTGTGCTGAGATGGAAAATGTTAACAAACCTGATCAGGTTGCTGCTGATTCAGTGTTTGTTGGGGAAATTTTTAGAAATTTGAATATCAATGTCGAGCAGGTTAGTCCAGTTAGACTTGGTAAATATGATCCTTCTCAACAACAGCGTAAAAGGCCTATAAAGGTTACTCTGCCATCTCCTGAACATGTAACAATCGCCTTGCGTGGAAATACTAAACTCAAGAAGCAGGAAAAATTCAAATCAGTTGTCCTCGCCAAGGATAAGACTCCGTTTCAGAATTCACTATTCAAGACTGTGAAACGTAAACTTGATGAGCGTATTGCTGCTGGTGAAACAAATATCCACATAAAGCACTTTAATGGCGTCCCTAAAATTATACAGCGTACCAGGTCGGAAAACTAGAGTCTTCCAGCAGCCAGACTTCTCCAATGCGCATATATTACCAAAACGTGCGTGGTTTGCGTTCGAAAATTGCTGAAGTATATCACTCCAGCTTCGGATTTGTTTGTGATTTTGTTTTTTTGTCTGAAACCTGGCTTAGTCCGGATATAGACGATTCTGAACCTTTTGGTGAAGAGTGGACTGTGCTTAGGAAGGATAGGCATCATGATATGGTTGGAAGATCCACTGGTGGTGGCATATTACTTGCGGTGCCTAGCGTTGTTCCTGCTGTATTGTGCGATACATCTAACCTGACTGATTTAGTTCCGTTGGTGGACATTGTCATGTCTAAATGTATTATTTCTTCATTAACTATTTATCTTATAAGCATATATATACCGCCGGACCTAAACATTAATGATTATGAATTATTTTTTGATGCATTAGCTTTAAGTTTGTTAGATAGAAAGGTCATATTATGTGGGGACTTTAATTGTTCTAAATTTAATGCGCGTGACAATTTGATTGATCACAAATTTATTTCTATACAAAATTTTATGAATATTTTAAACTTACAGCAATATAATAATGTGCTAAACTCTGATAATAAGATATTAGACTTAGTCCTGACTAACATTAATTCACTGGTTACTGTTGCAAATGATAAAATACCATTAGTACCTGAAGATAGATACCATTCAGCCTTAAACATTACTTTAAGTGTATACGTTAATAATCATACAAAAATTTTTCCTTCGAATAACAATGTAAGGTACAATTTCCGTAAGGCTGACTTTGAACGTATCTTTAGTGAACTGGCTCATAGTGACTGGTCCTATTTAAACTCTTGTATCAACGTTAACATGGCAGTATCTTACTTCTATTCCAGAATTTATTCTATCATAGATAAACATGTACCCAAACTCACTACATCTTCCCGTAAATATCCCGTGTGGTACAATAAGGCGCTAATAAAGTTGCTAAAGTTAAAAGAATATTACTATAAAAGGTGGAGGACCTCAGGCTCTGATAATTACTATGGTGAATTCCAAAGAGTACGCGCTCTGGTTAAGAAGGAAACTAAGAGATATGTCCAATTATAGGCCTATTAACATTCTGTCTACGTGCTCCAAGGTATTTGAGCATTTGCTGTATAACAAGATATACAGCTGCGTAAGACCTTACATCTCTACAGTACAACATGGTTTTATGACAGGAAGGTCTACACTGTCTAATTTGGCTGAAATTACTCAATATCTAAGTACATCAATGGACAAGAGACAACAGGTGGATGTCTTGTACACTGACTTCGCTAAGGCATTCGACACCATTGACCATAATATACTACTGCTTAAACTGGGTTCTATCGGTTTCTCAGCTTCTCTTACCGATTTAATCGCCTCATACCTTGAGAACAGATCGAGTTATGTGCACTATAATGGTTACAGTTCGGACGTATTTACGATCACGTCGGGGGTACCTCAGGGATCCAATCTGGGGCCTTTATTATTCAATGTGTACGTGAATGATCTATTAAATAGATTGGATTGCGGGGTACTTGCCTACGCAGATGATTTGAAAATATTCTCGAAAATCAACGACTTGTCCGATTGCCATCACTTACAAAGAAACCTTTCAATTATTAACAACTGGTCTCAGGAAAACAAAATTAATCTGAGTATTAATAAATGTGCAGTTGTGACATTCACAAAAATTAACAAACCGGTCTTATTTAACTATTCTGTGGACTCAGTAATCATAGCTAGGCAGACCAACATTAAAAATCTGGGTGTGTTATTTGACTCCCGTTTGGACTTCACTAGCCACATACAATCTATTTGTTCTTCTGCTTCACGTACGCTTGGCTTCGTAATAAGGTCTTGTAGAGGCTTTTCGAATCTGTCAACATTTACCACCGTATATTATGCACTGGTTCGTCCAAAATTGGAGTACGCATCAAGAATATGGTACCCTTGCTACGTGTACCAGCAACTTGCTTTGGAGAGAGTGCAGAAGAGATTTCCAAAATATGTATCTTTTAGACTGAGCGGCGTTTACCCACAACGTGTTACTGATTATGATGCACTCTTAAATACCCATAATTTTATAAGCTTAACTTCAAGGAGGCAGATAGCCAGTGCCGGGTACTTAAGAAAATTAATCAATAATGAAATTGACTCGCCCTGCCTTCTATCGGCCGTGGACTTTTTGGTCCCAACGTATGCAACGCGTTCGACCGATACGTTTTTAGTTGCCAGAGCTCGAACGAATGTGATGGTTACAGCACCGCTAACTCACATGACAAGAAACGCGAATATTTTATATTCTGATCCATTCCTTATATGATCCTTGCGTGCTGCCATGAAATTGCCAGTTATTGCACCCAGTTATTGTCAAAGAGCCCGATAAGATAAATACAATACTATGTAATGTATTTCGATACTAATATAATACTTTGTTTTTTTTTTGTTAATGGAAATATGCCGATATTTTTGTTTGCATTGTACTAAACTATAATTTTTGTCCTCTAAATGGATTTTGTCTGTTGGACAATAAAGTTTATTATTATTATTATTATTATTATTATTATTATTATTTAGGAGCACATTTAAAAATATTTTGTATTATACAGAGTGTTCCATAACTTGGTGGCTAACCATAATTATAGTTTTTTAAGTGGAACACCCTATATATTATTGCATTTTTGTATTCCCCGTATAATTTTTAGTCAAAAAGTAATAAGATAGTATAGGCCTAAAATTTAAAGTTTTTGATTTATTCCCATTTTTCTGAAAAATCCAATGTTTGTATAAAATTATATTTCTCGAAAACGACGTATTACATGGACACAATTTTTGGTAGAGTTGTTCATAATAAGAGGTATTAATAGAAGCATGTTTTATTTTCTTACAATTACCAACTGCATGTGCAGAAAACTGGATTAAAATTACATGACACGTTTTTTGTATAGTCAATTTTTTTAAATGGAACACCTATATATCAGTTCTGTTTATTAAATTTCATATAAGAAACATGTAAGACGTTAATACTTTAAAAGTGACTATTACTGAGTTATTGTCGTTTTACTTTCTTATAAGTAGTATAAGGAAGTACTTATTGTGATGACGAAAGTCTTCGACCTCGTACCACTGTAGATGTCAATTCCAAATTTTGTATTTACATGTATAATCTCCCTCTTGAGATTTGATTAGTTTCTCAATAAAATCGGTAGACCGGAAGTAGTACTTTACTCCAGTGAAAAAATCGAATTTTGCAAATATTTCCTCAGCTGCTAAGTTTAAACAAATTTATAAAGAATTCATATGTACTTAGAATTAAAATTGAGAACAATTTTATTTAAAAAGTTTTTCGAAATTCCTACCGGAAGTAGGTCTGTTACTCCAATCAAAAATCAGTTTTTGGCGAATATTTCGCAAGGCATGCTTTTTAGACAGGTACGTTACGGGTATATAAGTTTGTAGAACTTAATTTTCAACACCTTTTCTATAAAAGAGTTTTCAAAATTCGGACCGGAAGTACCACTCACTCTTACCGATTTTTTGCAAATATGTTGTAAATTATGCATTCTATATATATTTATCAAGACTACAAAAGTATTTAGAGCTGGATGTTCAATATTTTTTGTATACATAAAGTTTCGAAATTCGTACCGGAAGTAATATCTTGCAAAGTATGCATTCTATAGCGATTTATTGAGAGAATGGAAGTACTTAGAAAGGATTCTGAATAATTTTTGTATAAAAAAATGCTTAAAATTGTATAGTTTGAAACGTTCATACGTATAAGAAAGTCGTGCGGTTGCCACATCTCATTTTTTTGATATAATTTTGTCAAGTTATTGGAACACTCAGTATAATACAAAATATTTTTAAAAAGTGCTCCTAATGAGCATCTATCACAAGAAAAAAACCTCTTCGAAATATCTTTACTCATGAAGGCGTAATCGGCCTTACCCGCGGAGATGACTCACCTTGTATATATTTGATATATACATACTGGTCTGGGGACAGGCGATGGAAATTCAGGGAGTCTATAATAGTCTATATTACAAAAACAAGCGCGTTCAAAATGCATGGATAGCATCCTGATTCTTAGTTCGATATGTTTCTACCGATAAAAATTAAAAGCTTCGCGTCTATAAGAATCTTCAAATTTAAATTTAAAAATATTTAAGAAAATTAAATTGTTATACATGGAAGAGTACAGTTTTTTCTCATTTATTACTTTTTTATATGTAGTATAATGAGGTGTTGTGATGGAAAAAAAATGTCCTAGATTTATTTGCTGATGTCTACGTATCGAAGTCACCTGATACCGAAAAACTGGTTTTTGAAATACTCTCTCTCTCTCGCTTTCTCTCTCTTCCTCTCTCCTTCTCTCAGTTTGGCTGAAACTATCAATACCAAATTTTATATTTACGAGTATATTTTTTCTATTAAGGTCTAATTAGATTTTCAGTGAAATTGGTAGTAGTTTACTTCAGTGAAGAAATCAAATTTTACAAGTATCTCGTCAACTACTGACTGACATAATGACAAGGAATTTGGTAATAAATTACATATATATGTCATATGTATATATATTTATTACTAGCTCTGCAGGCCCAGTAGCCCCTTGCCTTGGTATGTTATCTTTCTCTACATTCTTATGTCTATTGCTTTATCTATCCATTCCATCCTCGTCCATCCATCTTATTTTGGGTCCGTCTTATTTTCGCTTTCTTCCTATGACACCTTCCATTATTCTTTTAGGTACTCTGTCGTTGGTTCATTGCTACTATGTGTCCTAAGCATCTGAATCTATATCCCTTAGCTATATCTGGTTACTTGAACAATTTTTGCAAATTTTTGTTAGTTCTTCTTTCCCAAATATCATTTACTTTGTTCTTCTATATTTCTTGCGCATGCACTTCCTTTCCCATACTACCAGTATTTTTGTTTCCTCTTATCCATTGCCCAAATACCTATCACTCCCAAGCAATACTATAATATAAGCCTTAATATTGACTGGTACGCTCTCTTAGCTTTCCTCTTCTGGATAGTAAATTACTATTAAGTACATTCTTAAGTTGGTATATACATTTGTTTCTTTTCAGTAATATGCTATGGATCCCTTTTACTTTCTTATACGTAGTATTGTGATGACGAAAATTTTCGACCTAGAGATTTATGCAGATGTCCACGTTTTGAAGTACCTTGATACCAAAAAAGTGGTTTTTAAAAAAATTCTGTGTCTGTCTGTCTGTGCCTGCGTCTCTCTCTGTGTGTGTGACCACGATAGCGGTCAAACCGCTGTATATATCTATTCCAATTTTTGTATTTAAGTATATAATCTCCAGTTTGATATCTGATTAGTTTTTCAGTAAAATCGGTTGACCGAAAGTAGTAGTTTACTTCAGTGAAAATATCGAATTTTGCAAATATTTCCTCAATTACTAAGTTTAAGCAAATTTATAAATAACTCAAATATTCTCAAAATTAAATTTCAGAGAAATTGTGTTAAAAAGTTTTTCGAAATTCCTACCGGAAGTAGGTCTTTTATTCTTATGGAAAATCAGTTTTTTACTAATATCTCGCAAGTCATGCTTTCTAGGCAGGTACATTACGAGTATAAAAGTATTTCAAATGTAAATTTTAATATCTTTTGTATAAAAAAAATTTCAAAATTCAGACCGGAAGTAACACTTTTACTCTTACCGAATATACCGAATTACTCTTACTTTTTGCAAATATGTCGTAAATTATGAATTTTGTATAAATTTATCAATAGTATAAAAGTATTTAGAGTTAGATTTGCAATGTTTTTTTTATAAATGAAATTTCAAAATTCGGACCGGAAGTAGCACTTTTAATCTTATCGAGTAGCACTTTTTTTTATATCTTCCAAAGTATGCATTCTATAGAGATTTATAGAAATCCTTAGAAAAGGATTTTGAATTATTTTTGTATAAAAAATTCTTAAAATTCTACAAATTTGAGACGCTCATACGTATAAGAAAGTCGTGTGGTGGTCACACCTCATTTTTTTACATGGCTTCCTCTTAATATATTATATTATAAATTATTATAGAAAAAGTTTTTCGAAATTTCTACCGGTCTTTTATCGAAAAAAGATTTTAATGAACGTATTTAGAGCTTGATTTTTAATAATTGTTGTATAAAAAAATACAAAATTCAAACCGCAAATAAAACTTTCGCCCTTATTCAATAGCACTTTTTGCGAATATCTGAAGTATACAGATATTTTGAGTGTATAAAAAGTATTTAGAGCTGGATTTGGAATAATTTTTGTATAAAAAATTTCAAAATTCACACCTAAAATTACCCTTTTAGTCACAGATTTAATTTATTAGAAAAGATCGTATTTAAAACGTAATTTGGTAAAAGTTTGTATCAACAATTCGGAACGTATATAGGTAGGTATAAGAAGTCGTGTGGTGCCTAAATTTTATTTCTTCAGTTTGTTCTACAATTACACAGTAAGGTAAATACAAAATTAATTGCTTTGTATTTTTCTAAGTGTTACACAGAGTAGACTTAAGTATGATGAGCAATCATCTTGATCTAATCATCTCTAAGGGACCCGGAGTAAGTGAGGCCACCTAAGTTATATTTAAGGTCATGAATAATAATGGTCTTTGGTAGATTATGTAAATGCAGTTTCGGTATTATTGGCAGCATAATGTTATTTCGGGTAGTTACTTCTATCAACATGTACTGCTTGTTATATTCAGTTTTTGTTGTTGTCGTACCTACATATTCAGTTTTTACGTAGATGTTGCGCCTGACTCTTTTATCATATCAAAGTGCTCTGTTAATTCCGCCTGCAATTCTAGATGTTACGCATTGTCTAAAGTCACCGAAATAATGCTAATTGGCATCAGTCTTATGTGTGAACAATGTATGTTAATTTCAGAAATTTCTTTTTTGAAATATGAGTGGTTGGCGGAAAAATGCTATACGGCAGAATTGAGCATAATTTAGCGTGCTTTGCAAAGGCACCGAGTTTTAAAAAGAATTTCAAATCGAACTGCTGAAGTACCAGGTCGAATAATACTTCTGATAGTTTCGATTAATACTATAAATGGTACTAGAATAGGGGAGTACCTTGAGGGCAATCGTCAAGTAAGCCCTTCCTTCAATTTTTTGAAAAATCTCTGAAAACAGATGAGCACAAATGAAACTAATAAGGGCACAATTAAGCGCAAATGGAACACAGTTGACACCCATTTTATACTATATAAATTGTAACTGGAGGAGGCCAATTTGACAGAGCTACGAAATTCCATTGAGAACCCGCACATCAAGCTAAAGAGAGACAAGTAGCTCGAAACCGGTCCAAAACATTTTTTACTTAACGATAACATTTGAAAATTGATAGTTTTTAGCGAGGAAATTTAAAGTATGTGCTCAAAAACCGTGTGTTATTACATTTAAGCCTTCAAGATTTGATTAAGCTTATATATTCATATACAAAATATCCAAAAACGTACATAAAAATGTATTTTTTAATATTTATATATATATTTAAAAGATTTAAAAAACAGCAATGCTAAATAAATAAAAATTATACTTAAATATATTCTTACAAAGAATTAATTAAAGTATATTTCTGTTCTCATTTCGTTGTGTAGTTCATTGTGTTTCTCAAACAAATCGATTTGACTGTTCTCGAGAATAGTTAAGAACGAATATTATTCTTAAAGGCGTCCGTTTTATGGATTTTTTAACGTAACGGTATTCGTGTTCGCCTGTTTTAAACGAAGCACTACCCACACTATTGCCGAATTAAAAATGCAAAATATTTGTCCTAATTTGTCATAGGTTTTTACTTTATCCACGAGTCGCCACCGACCTCCTATTTATTTTGTTATTAAATTAAATTTACTTTACTTTTTACAATCGTTTTAATAATAATGATCAACGATAGACAAGATAAGTGTACTATTAGAAGTAGTAAAAGGTTATCGTAAAGCTCATGATATACGAGGTGTGGCAATTAAATAACAGGATTAGTGCTACTGCTAGCGAAGAGCGAGCGTATCGCTGCAAGTTTGAACTTAACGGTGCCTGATGATGCGTCTTACTTTCGTTGTAGCAATTGCCAGTTCAAGTCCTTGATGTAGCGTCTTGTCGAAAAATGCAATATTTCAAATGGCCAACGAGTAATTTCAAGTTTTTTCAATTGGAGAAAATGCCACAGAAGCTCAAGGAAGTGTTTGGAAGTGGACAAGTTTCTGAGTGGATTTAAAAGGTCTAAGAATGAACGCGAAACGACCGAAGACGATTCGCGCCCTGGATCAAAAACGGACGACAACATTCAAAAAATTAGTAAATTGATCCGTGAAAATCGTTGTCTCTAGTAATATTTTATTTGTCATTAAGAAAACTTACAAGACACGTCAGGTACAATAATCTGAATAACAAATTCTTTTAACGAATTTCTAAATAAATAATAACAAACAATATAAATACACATAACATATAAGTAGATAAAAATAGTTGTATATATAAAAGTGAGTAAACGTGCATAATATGAAATCAAACATCAAAATACATTTTCTAAGCAAACAGAGTAATAAAATCATTTGTATATAGGAAGGACCAAGCAGAGTGGGGATATTCTTGGATTTGAATGATAATAAATTTAATTAATAAATTTTTTTTCGCGGGAAAAAGCCTCAGGATATTCCTCTACGGTATAAAACCAAGCAATGGCCAGTATCGTTTTTACAGTTTTGACGATATGGGATTACCAACGCATCTGCATTGCGCATGTCATACCGATGAAAGTTCCTATTGCTTGCGAATTTCGGTATATTCGCATGCACATGTTTGATACACGAATAAATGCAGGCACTAACCAAAGTCTTCTTTTACTCTTGAAATATTCGCGGCAAGATTCATTGTATTTTAACCCACAAAGAGATATAATTGCTTTTTTTGTAGAATTAGAGCACCCTTCATCCTCGCAGACATGCCCCATATGAGAATTCCATAGGTACTACACTGTGAAAATTTGCATAGTAGGTACTTTTTGCTGCTTGGTGGGTGGAAACATTTTTTATTGTTCGTATTGCAAAGATGACAATATTTAATCTTTTACCTAGTGTTTCTATGTGGATGTTCCAAGTCAGCCGGTAGTCGACATTTATGCCTAGGATATTTACCACTTTCTCAGTTTCTTCATTTGATTTGAAGTGTATTATTTGTGTTTACTCTTGGTTTAACATGAGTTTGTTGACCGTGAACCAAGTTTCTGCATTCTCTATTGCCGTTTCCAGTAGAGCTTCGTTCTCTCGGGGCTCCTCCGTACAAGGACCGAGGTGTCATCTGCATATATTATTGTTTTGCAATGCGTACTGCTGAGCGGCAGATCGTTTATATAAATGATAAATATTCGCGCTCCCAAAATAGATCCCTGCGGCACTCCAACATTTACAATGGCTACATCCGAGAATCCAATCTGCCACCACACCATTTGTTTCCTGTTGTGCAAATAAGATGATAGTTCGTAAGTGAGTGAGCAGACGAAGACCCGATTTGTATAAGAGCATGATGCTCTACCCAGACAATGCGCCAGCCCATTCCGCTTTGTCTGTGAAGGCGTTCTTTGTGAAATACAGCATCACCGTCAGTGAAATTATCGTAATTTATATTTTTGGTAAATTACCGTGGTAAATTACTGCTTTTTTTACCAAGATTTATTCTTGCATAATTTACCATTTTTTGAGTAAATTACCATGGTAATTTACCACACTTTTTTTATTGTTTAAATAAAACCCCTACAATAAAAAAATCTTATGCATTTTATTAAAGGAAAAAAAATAAAGAGTACAATAATAACATATTTTAAAATTAAACAATATTCTGAAAATAGATTATTCCAGATCACTCTCAGTCTCAGTATTGCAATTCGAATCAGAACATTCCAATTCTTCTGTTGGGAGTTCTTTTAGTGCCGGATTTTCTTTCAGTTTTAAATTTAAATTCACATATACCAACTTAACAGCTCTTTCATTAGTTAATCTATTTCGTTTTTTATTGTGTATAATACTAAACATTGAAAAACTTCTCTTCGTCGCACATGTTGTTGGTGGGCTGTTCAAAATTTCTATTGCGACTTTACTTAAAGCTGTAGTACAACAAAGTGAATTCCACCATAATACATAATTCAATTTGCCTGTCTCCAATGCTTGCCTTATAAAACTTTTGAAAGCAATTGTTCTTTCGATTTGTAATAAGCAACCTTAGGCATAATTGCTGCTATCAGATCCAGTTGATAGTTTGTTAATCTAAGTCAGTGCTGTGATATATTCCTCGTTATTGGGATTTTGCCTATAAATTTTGGATCTAGTAAATTGGCAGCCAAATGCATAGGTGTTATAGCCATTTCTCTCCGTGATTTTAAATGTGATTGGACAGCATTTAGTTCTGAAACTGGGCATGCAGCAATCAGTTGATCAGAAAATATTCAACAACATGAGATATGGAAGGTTGAGATGTTTGTATGTTCTTTAAAATTAGGGAGACTGGTTGTAAAATGTTATGTAATGTATCAACTCTTTCTCAAAACAGATCATCTAAAATATTATTTTTTATACGTTCGTTTAAAATATTAGCTATAGTCTCTGTTATAGACAATTCTTTTAATTTTTTTATGTATCCTTAAGCTTTCTAAACAGAAAATATTAGAGCTCTTGTTTAGCCAGGTAGTTTAAGAGAGTTTCGTGTGTTTGATTTTTGTAATGCTCGCTGTTCATCTTGTATATTTTTAAATGTATAGCATTCAAAATATGCGATTTTTAAATAGTTTTTACTATGACTTTACAATCAGTAATTAAACATGCAAATACTTCTAATTTTAATATAACTTGTGCGAATAAATTCAAAATATGAGCACAACATCCATAACAAGAAAAATAATTGGACTGGTACATATCACTAATTAATTTCCAAGTTGATTTCATATTGCTAGCGTTATCAGTCACTATGCTTATAACTTTATTAATACCTAAGTCGTCAATAATAGAAGAAGAATAGATGCAAAGAACAAAGATATGCAGCATCGTGGCGATTTTCCTTGCAGTCAATTACTTTAAATAAAACTGGTTCTGGACATGTAATTATTATATTTATAATCGATTCGTTTCTAATATTACTCCACCCATCAACTTGAATTCCAATTGTTTTAGACTTTGCTATTATTTTTTCATTAACCAACTGATTTATTTGAGGGTGTTGTTTATCTAAAAGCGCATTGGATAACTGATATCTAGTCGGCAATCGTAAAGATGATTTAATTTTTTAAAACAATTTTTGCCAATGAACATTTTCCTTAAAATTTAAAGGGGTGTTACTAGCAAAGCATGCTGTTGCTAAGACATCCCAAATTTCCTCTTCTTCTGATTTATTTATTACATCCACAAAAAAAATCCAAATTTTCACTCTAAGCGGATTTTGTGGTGCTTGCAGCAGATTGTGGGCGAGAATTGCTTAATATCGTCTCTCCATCGTCGTCTTCTAAATCTGTTTGCGAAGAACTTTTTCTTCCCAGAATCTCTAAAATGTTAAATATTTTTCCATAAAATCCAATAGGAATCATAACTTTGCGAACAGAAGTTAGACGAATATAATTTCGAATGTTCTGTGAATTTTGAAAATGCTGTTAAAATATCTTTTTTTATTTTATCTTTACGCCCCATTCCAGCGCACAGCACTACGACTAGTATATTCACAAACTTTATATAGTTCAACTTATACACCGAAATCTTTTGAAAGACTACTTCATTCGTTATATAAACGGCTGATTACAGGCTTTTACATCTGCTAGAAAGGGACTTCCCCAATCACCGAGTGTGCAATGTCATACGTGTACATAGATAATGTTTTATTTTGTTTGTAATTGACGGAAATTTTATGTGGTAATTTACCGTAAATGACGGTAATTAATTCGGTAATATACGGGGTAATTTACCGACTTACATCACTGATCACCGTGCTGGACCACCACCGTACTCGTCCAACCTGGCCCCATGTGCCTTTTTTTTAGTGTCCTAAGGTCAAATCGGAGCTTAAGGTGACAGGATTTGACAATCTGGAAGCGGGCAAGCAAAAGTGACGGAGGTTTACAACAACTGACAGATGCCGCCTTCCAGCACCACTTTCCACAACGGAAAATTCGTATGAAGTGTTGTAGGGATCAGCAAGGAGAGTACTTTGAAGGCAATAAACTTTCTAATCTAATTGGTGATCAGTAAAATATTTTGTAAACATCATTCCAGTTATTTAATTGCCACACCTTGTATTTCAAGCACTATATTTGTAGATAGGTGCTACGTGCCAAATGAGAAAAACATCAGGCGCTCAATCTCGGAAATCAGATAAGTTATTCAATGATTCACACAAATATATAGCAATATTTGCAGGTATTGCAATCGCCACTACTAATACGTATGTGCATAAAATAACAGATCACATAAACATTTCAAAAAATAACAACTAAATTACATATTTATCCGTCGTGAAATAATAATAACTATTTTTGTAATAACACGGCATCGGGCAACAGTCAAGGCATCAAGCAACAGTCAAAACAAATAATATCGCTAGTAAGTCGAGCCACATTGTAATGTATAGCATGGGCATTTCAGGTAGTATATGTATGTGATGTGTAGATTTAATTACCTACAAATATGGAGCATATTTTCAAGATAGCTGTTTAATATGTCTCTCTTAATCACTTTTGAGAGCCGGTTTTGCCAACTCCGATTAAAATTCTAGTTTGCAAAATCATTAATTAAAGTACTAGTTAGCACAAATTTTCGTTTTTCCAACACCGATTATCGCTAATCATTTATTAAGAACGTCGTTAATCGAAGAAATTTTAACCGGTGTTTCGAGTACTTGCATATAACCCAGGAGATTCGAATTTTGATGGTTATGTTTTTATATATATTTGTTTTACTATGTATAAAAGTACTTTTTGTAATTAATTAATAATTCTTTTTGTCAGTGATTTAGTAATTGCACTGCTTCTTCTATAAAAGAAATGAACAGTACTTATAATTAAAAATAAAAATACATAATTTTGAATATGTGTAACTTTTAGCTTTCTACAGAAGTATAATTAATTGATAATTACGAATATATTATCTATTCTGACGAGGACGATTCACTTTTGGGAGTTTCTTAATTTTACTACAATTCTGGGAATTTATCTCAATTTGTGAATGTCTTAAACACTTTATGGCAATTTATGGCTTGCGTTTGCTTATTTTAGTAGAACGTATTTATAATAATAATAATAATAATAAGTTTTATTCATATCAGACACATTATAGTGTATATGAGTGTCACAAAAATACATATATAAAACAAACAACAGTTACAAATCAAACATAAATGTGACAAATCACTTTATCTCTGCCAATACTCATTGACATTGTAATAACATTGTCGCAGTAAGAATGTTTTCAATGCTATTTTAAGGGATCATCACAGTGTAAAATTTTCAAATTTTCGAATGTTTTTTTGTATTATCACATAGTATAGATGGTTATAAGCATGCTGTTAAAATTTTGGGGTGAAATTCGAATTATTTTGGTCACTACAGGCTTTCTTATCAAGCAGCTACATGAGAGGTGCCAGCGTTCCTGCAGAAACACGTTTCAACTTGCTCGCTAGATAAGCCAGTACGTTTCCGATATCAAGCGTGGATAGATCAACGAGAAAAACGCCCGAAGAATCCATGTGGCAGGATAAGAAAGGCTCTAGGAGCATACGTGCACGAGCGTTTTTCTCGAAATGTAGCTTTTCAAAACGGTGTACACTCTCAAAGGAAGACTTCTCAAGCTATCGATCTCAAATTTTAATTCAACATTCTTTACGTTACTCTTTATCTTGCTATGGAAGTTTTTTCTATTTTTCGAAATCTTTCTATTTTTCATAACGAAAAAACTGTCAGAAAAATAGGTTGAATTCGATACTTTTTTTTCAAATCGCCGCCATTTTGTCACTTTTGATGATGAAAAAAAACCTCCATAGCAAGATAACGGTTTTCATACTGATTAAAAACCTTTTCCCAGATTTCGTTTCAGATGAGATTTGCGGCTACGATCGTGTACACCGTGAGGACTCCTTTTTTTCGAAGACATTTTCGTCCGGTGAAAAAATGTTATCAAAAATGTGAATAAGCGTTTGAAAATTTATTTCATGTTCTTCGTGAGTGTTTTGATACGACACAAAAAAAAAATCAGATTGATTAGCATATTGTAACCAAATATGTATGAGGCAGACCGAGCGACAATAAAAAAAGAAAGGTCGTAAATCACACCACGAGATGTGGGCAGTTATGAGTCATCCACGCCGTACGGCGTGCATAGCAAAAGGACTAGAACGTTCTCGTACATGTGGAGAAAAAGCCGGGCTGTGCCCGTTTGTTCTGGAAATCCTCGCATACGTATTAAGGCGACTGGGTCACCGATGGATTCATTCATTGCGGAGTAATTCGGGAATAAGAAAGTCCATAAGAAGTGGCCGACGCGACTAGAAATAAATATAAAAAAATAAATATACGTCGTACGGTAGAAATAGTTATTTAAGTGTGATACGTTAGTTTTATGTTTTTATATTGTTATATAATTTTAAGTATATAAATATACATACTGTTTTAGTTAAATAAATTGCACGAGAAGTTTATTGGAACCCGGAAACGTTACAATTGGTGTCAGGTGTGGGGTAAACATAAGTGCAAATAAATAAATAAATAAATAAATAAATGGCTACCAAACGTTTGGAAGAACTAAAGGTCTCCGAGTTAAGAGCAGAATTGGAAGAAAGGGACGCAGATACGTCTGGAAAAAAAACAATTCTCCAGGATCGGCTTCGTGACCTTTTAATAAATGAAGGTAAGGATCCCGAGAAATATTTGTTTCAGCCTGATCTAAGCTTAATAATGAAGACTCTAAAAGATAAAATTGCAAATTATACAAAACAATTCGAGACTACTATGGAGACTCTAAAACAATTCGAGGAAGACATTCAGAAGAATTCTGAGGCCATCGAAGCCGTAGGACAAAAATTTGAGGAACGTATATCCAGATTGAGGGACGAATTTAAAGTTCAGCCTCGATTGCCAGCGTTGAATGACTGCAGTCCCCATGACTCCTCGAGCAAAAGCCTGGGGATCTGCCGAACGGCAAAGGCAAAGGTAAAACCTCCCACCTTCGATGGGAAGACGTCATGGATGACGTACCTGAAACAATTCGAAGCCGCTGCAGGAGCAAATGGATGGACGTCCTCGGAGAAAGCTACTGCTCTGATTGTGTCGTTAAGAGGAGAGGCCAGTGACGTTCTACAGACCTTACTTCCGGAGGAGTGTCAAGACTACCCACAATTAACCAAGCGTCTTGAGATGAGATATGGGCATGCACACCTGGAGCAGGTTTACCATATACAATTGAAGAATCGTTTGCAGAAAAAGGGTGAAAGCCTCCAAGAATTCGAAGCGGATATCGCCCGTTTGGTTCGGCTGGCATACCCAATGGCTCCAGATAGCTTCTCGGAACAGTTGGCTGTGGAGACATTCATAGATGGTCTTCGAGATGGCGATACACAGCTAGCACTGAGGCTGGCAAGACCAAAAACACTAATCGATGCTTTGGCACATGGTCTGGAGTTCGAAACCGCAAAGCTGTACTCTCGAAACCCTGCAAGAGTATGTTCTGTCAGGGACCTACCAGAAGCCGAAGAATCCTTAGAACAGATAGTCCGACGATTGATGAATCAGGTGCAACCCAAGAGGAGAACGCTTCTACGCTGGAATTGTGGTGAAAAGGGCCATGTTCGTAATAGATACGAGAAGGAGCCCAAGAAACCCATAGCGGAGCAACAGGAAAAATCAGTAGCGCGAATTGAATCACTTAAACACCAAAACGCTGATGCTCTTTCAAGGAGACCATGTCCAGAGGACTACAGGCATTACAACTGGGTAGAAGAAAAATCGGCCAACACACTCAGAACTACCGTGGTTGACGATCAGTGGCAACCTGACAATTTGAGGATCGATCAGGAAGCTGATGAAGACCTTGGTTCCTTGATGGTTTGGAAAGGCACCGGACACAGACCGACTTGGCAAGAAGTAGCTCCTCGCTCACAGGGGCTGAAATCCTACTGGGCTCAATGGGACTCCCTGAAGGTGGAGAATGGCCTACTTAAGCGTATTGTTGAGAACCCAGATGGAGAAGGGCAAAAGATACAGGTGGTCATCCCTAAGAAAAGGATACCTGATGTACTACAACAGCTCCACGATGACAGCTCCGGAGGACACTTCGGCGTACAAAAGACACTCGAGAAAGTGCGCCAACGATTTTATTGGGTAAATTGCACACGAGACGTGAAGGAATGGTGCCGAAAATGTGCAACTTGTGCCGCCAGCAATGGACCCCAAAGACGTCGGCGTGCCCCCATGAAACAGTACAATGTAGGAAGCCCATTTGAAAGGATTGCCATAGATGCCGCTGGGCCATTTCCTGAGACTACAGTGGGAATAAATACATAATTGTAGTAATGGATTATTTCACTAAATGGGTCGAAGCCTATGCCCTGCCTAATCAAGAAGCCGCAACAGTCGCAGAAGTGCTCGTAAACGAATTTGTTAGTCGGTTTGGCGCACCCTTGGAACTTCATTCTGACCAAGGGAGGAATTTCGAATCAACTTTATTCCAGAATATTTGCGATCTTCTGGGCATTAGGAAAACACGAACGACACCGCTGCATCCGCAGTCAGATGGAATGGTGGAACGCATGAACAGGACAATGCTCAAACACCTGTCGAAGGTAGTGGCAGACCATCAAAGAAACTGGGATGAACATCTACCCCTGTTCCTAATGGCTTACAGAGCTGCGGTCCACGAGACTACCGGTCAATCTCCAGCAAATTTGTTATTCGGATGAGAGCTCAGGCTGCCGTGTGACCTGAAGTTCGGCTGTAAGCCTGGAGAAGACCTGGCAGGAGAAGACTACGTCAGCGGACTTAGGCGGAGGTTGGAGGATGCCCACGAACGAGTACGCCTACATATTCAGGATGCCAGCGACAGGATGAAGGATCGTTACGACGTGCAAGCCGAGAAAGGTGGTTATCGAGAAGGGGACCTTGTTTGGTTATATAATCCTCAACGTCGCCGAGGCCTGTCCCCAAAGCTCCAACAACATTGGGAGGGACCATGGGAAGTACTAAAGCGAATAAATGACGTGATTTATCGCATAAGACGAACACCCCATAGCAAACCAAGGGTGGTACATTTCAACCGGTTGGCCCCATACCATGAACATAACAACGGCGAAGTAACGGATGTGCGACAAGTTACCAGTAAAGATGGAGAGCCATATAGGAATTTCATGCAAGAATATTCTGGTACCAAGAAGGCTCGTTTTGGAAACACCACGGAAAGGCAACAGAATCTTTTTACGGTACCCTGTGATTATGCCTTAGCTCACTGTGTGGCCCAGGACCTATGTATGCGCAGAGGGATTACCGTGGAGTTCAAGAGGAGATATGGCGGGGCCAATGAGCTGACCCAACAACAGCCAAGGGTTGGTAAAGCTCTGGAGATTAAGCGTGGCGGGAGATCTATCTTTTACCTGGTCACAAAAGAAGTCTCCAACGAAAAGCCGACCTATCGTGCATTGTGGGAATCCCTTGTTGATTTGCGAGGACGTGCACTCAAGCAAAATATAAGGAGGCTGGCAATTCCGAAACTGGGCTGCGGATTAGACCGTTTGGAATGGAAAACCGTAAGAAACATGCTGGAGGTGGTGTTTCGGCATACTGGTATGGAAATAGTTGTATGCAGCTATCAACCCAATCAGCCCGTTATACAACCTAAGACGGTGGATTGCCATTTCTACAAGACAAGTGGGTGCACCCGTGGGTCCCAATGTAGATTCCGTCATCCGCCAACGACAAGAGCATGGAATAGTGTGTTTCGGGACGAAACGCAGTTTTTAAGAAGGGGGCAATGTAACGAAATATGTATGAGGCAGACCGAGCGACAATAAAAAAAGAAAGGTCGTAAATCACACCACGAGATGTGGGCAGTTATGAGTCATCCACGCCGTACGGCGTGCATAGCAAAAGGACTAGAACGTTCTCGTACATGTGGAGAAAAAGCCAGGCTGTGCCCGTTTGTTCTGGAAATCCTCGCATACGTATTAAGGCGACTGGGTCACCGATGGATTCATTCATTGCGGGATGAGTAATTGCGGAGTAATTCGGGAATAAGAAAGTCCATAAGAAGTGGCCGACGCGACTAGAAATAAATATAAAAAAATAAATATACGTCGTACGGTAGAAATAGTTATTTAAGTGTGATACGTTAGTTTTATGTTTTTATATTGTTATATAATTTTAAGTATATAAATATACAGACTGTTTTAGTTAAATAAATTGCACGAGATGTTTATTGGAACCCGGAAACGTTACAATATTTTAATCGTCAAAAATAAAATCGCAAAAATCAGTTATTTTTCGACCCGTGACACTGTGATGATCCCTTAAACTGATGAGCATTATGCGTGCCCTTCATCTCCGATGGCAATCTGTTATATATGACCTGAGCAGCATATGTTGGTGACTTCTCAAAGCAAGCAGTTCTATGCCGGTCAGTACGCAACAAATATCCTTGCCGCGTCGGGTATTTATGACCACCACAGCAATACCTACCCAAGTTATCCCTCGCAGACCGTGCACATTGGTAAATATACACACCCTTCACTGACAAGAAACCCTCCCCCAGAAAAACTGGTCTGCAAGAGTCATCAGACTTTAGGTTAAAAATTAAGCGTATTATTCGCTTCTGCTGAATAAAAACACGCCTAGCCCCAGAGGAATTACCCCACAGAACAGTTTATAAGAGGGAACTGAATATACAAGACCATTGCACATACTGACTATTGAGTCATGATAGAGGCCAGACTTTAATTTTAAAATGGCATAGTAAGCGCTGTTAAACTTTGCACAGACACAATCGATATGATTACTCCAAGTTAACTCTCCATCAATATGAACCCCCAAGACCCGCAACTGTGCGCTTATAAAACTTAACACAAGCCGATTTACTCTATTGAGTAATACGTTGTTCCCGTAACACCATTAACTGAATGCCGTCAAAATCCGACTCACCTTAGCAAAAAGAGAGTCTTCATCACGAGAGACCACGAGCATAGAAGTGTTGTCAACGAAGATCACCAGCTCATCAGGACTAAGAAATTCAGTGGTCCGAGCACAGATCCCTGTGGCACACCATGTTGAACTGGATACTCAGTAGATGTTACGCCATTTACTCCAGCGGTCATTATTGTCCTTCCTGCTAGATAGGACCGCAGCCACTGAAGCATTGCTCCCCTAATGCCTAGGGAACACAACTTTTCCAAAAGAAACCCATGGCGCACAATATCTAATGCTGATGTCAGATCAAAGAATAGTCCAATCGTATACATCCCATCATCAATGACCCTATAAATTGCATCAACAAAGCTGTAAGTAGCTGTAACAGTTGAATAACCAGCACAAAAACCATGTTGATTCTTATTCAACACGGCACAATTGATTAGAAATGCAGCCAGTCTATCGAACACAATTCTTTCTAATATATTGGAGAATTCATCTAACACTGATGTAGGTCTATATTCTTCAACAGATGTGGCGTTCCTCCGTTTATGAATGGGCACAACTGATGACTTTTTGAAGACAGTTGGAAATGTGGATGTTCTGATGGACAGATTAAACAAATAATGCATGGGTCGCAAGAACACTTTATCAGTATTGTAGGAAAACCAGCGCCACCAGAACCATTCTTATTCTTTAGCTCTTCATGAGTGATGTCATGGTAAAACAAGAATTATGCAACGACTCAGAAAGAGTACAAGTCTGCGAGGACACATCCGCAAAACACTGCGTCATCTTAGTTCCGGAATTGCTGCTAAAAAAATGCCAAAAGCATTAGCCACGCACTTCACAGACAAAGTCCTATCGCTGGAGTCAGTGAGGGTAACCTCCGTGTGTTTATTTTTGCCTAATTCTCTATTAATAACTTTCCATATCTGACTTATTTTTGGCCTCAACCAATAAATTAGCATTATAATTCTTTGTGGCAGTATCAAACATACACCTGCAGTTCTTCTTTCTTTTTTATAAACAGCATACAGATGATCTTCATTCATAGTTCTGGCCAAATAAAATAATTCTTTCAACGATTTACTATCCAAACGAAAATGAATAGTATAAACACATGGATGTTAAAACTAACATCAAGCAGTAAATAAATACTGTGACTTATATATATATATACATTTATACGTGAAACGTATATGCATATATGCATGTGTTTGAGATACACACATACATTAAGTGCCATTGCCGACAATCAAACGCACAGACACCGGTGTTTCGACCTTTGAGGTCTCGTCAGTGGGCGTGGAGACTGTCGACAATGGCTTCAAGACTTAAAAAGCTGCTTATGTCATTTTTGCGTGTTAAATGCAGTGAGAGTATCACAGCGACATCTAACATGTCATCTTTTGGGTGTCATCTTTTGGGTGTTAGATGTCGCTGTGATACTCTCACAGCATTTAACACGCAAAAATGACATAAGCAGCTTTTTAAGTCTTGAAGCCATTGTCGACAGTCTCCACGCCCACTGACGAGACCTCAAAGGTCGAAACACCGGTTTCTGTGCGTTTAATTGTCGGCAATGGCACTTAATGTATGTGTCTATCTCAAACACATGCATATATGCATATACGTTTTACGTATAAATGTGTATATGTAAGTCACAGTATTGATTTACTGTCCATTGCAATTTCAGGCGTCACCCATGTTTTATTATGACGTTGATTACGAGTTCTCGTAACAATAGGACAGGCCACGTCCGGATACCAGGTAAATGTCCACAAGAATGCCCGAAACGCATCATCAGTACTCCCGGCACTATACACATCACTCCAATCCTCTGCGAAAACCATGCTAACTAAGTGATCCATATTACTGTTACCTGTCTATCTATATGCACGAACAACATTATTATCAGGTACAATGTCTAAACTGTTATCAATAGTGAGAATGTGAGATGGATGATCGGATATATTTAGATTTTTGATTTTACATGTCCATTCCATGTTATGAATATTATGTAAGACGTAGTCAATGCCCGTTTCGGACACCACCCCATCTTTACTCAAAGAGACTCTTGTCGGCGACCGCGTGGTTATTATCAACTTATAGGAGGTCACCACATCAAGAAACATATCTCTCTCAACGCTTTGTCCCAGGCAATCAATTTTAAAAATCACCACACAGGATTATTGAAATGTCTCCTAGAATTCGCGTCTACGTCTATTTGCTCGTCGAAAAAATGTAAAACGCCCAACGACGATTCCACTCGGCCAGAAACCAGTATCATAAAGAACATCCTTAAGAGCAAAGTCAGCAGTCACGCGAAAAGCAACACTAGAGCCCTTGGAATCGAGGCGAGAGACTTCAAACGAATGGCCAGGAGCCCCCGCTGCAAATAATTCATAATACTTTCTTCCGTAGTATTCATACTACAACGACCCACGTATAGCCAGGCACGTGATTCAGTAGCACTAAATGTAGCAGCAGGATCAACATTTGTCACATTATTATTGATACCAACAATTACGTTATTAAGTCTTTTGCTGTTGTAATGGTACAGCCTATTTTATTTTGTATTATAATTTTTATGATATTAAATTAAATTAGATAAATAGTATTTTAAGAATATTTTAAATGTATTTGAAATCAATGAATATATTAATATAACTTTAATTCTCATGTAGTCATATGAATATAAATCATGTTTCGTATGTGTAAGCATTGTGGCGCCTAAACATCCGTGTTTACTTAAGATTGGTGTTGAGTTCACACGGTTACTTAAGTATTTGTGTGTGAAAGAGCAGCAGGAATGCCCTTACTATTTAGAAAGCGGGGAATCACAGGCGTCCACCTATAAGAAGAAAGTACGTGTTGCAATCGTAAGAGTCGGCGGCTAGACTTTAAGCAAGAAGTCGAAAGGCGAATTCCAAGCATAGATTCCTGTAGTGGGCTGACAACAGCCAGAAGAGTTGTTGTTAAGTGTAAATTAAATGATGAGTCGACAAATAAGTTGTAAAAAGTATATCGACTCCAGTAATTATAAAAACAGCGGTTAAACAAAAGTCTTTTTTTTACAAGTAGAAACTTGTGAAGTTAACTGCATATTAAGTATACATGTTAAATGTGCAAGTTGTTATATCTTTTGCGATAAAGATATTGTGCTACAAGTGGCAGCGCATGCCGGTTCTTCACGTCTTGCTTATGAATAAAGAAGATTCCGCTGGAAAGCAGCGAAGAAGGAAAAAGGAAGAAAGAAGCCTTAAAATAAGGTATTTTAAACGATTATTGTATGTGAATGTATTTTGGAAAATAAAGAATTAAATATAATATTTCAGTTTTCAAACAGAGACGAGAGAAGTAAATATATTTTTCTATTCCGGTGCTATAAAGTTCACTTTACGACACCCGTTTTGGTTGCATAAAGTATTACTTTATCGCACGCTAATTTTATTTTTTTGAAGTTGGTAACAAAAAAAAAATTGAACCAAATCGTATTTAAATGTCAAAATATAAGCCTTTAAAGTAACAAAAATGTGCAATAAAATTGTACAAAGAATAAAAAGCACATATGCTAACATTTCACTTACTAATTAGCAATATAAATTGTTAAGCAGAGTTGGATGAAAAGTTTTCGGATGCTACTATTGACATTTACTTACCATGTTGAATAGTACAACTGTTATAAAAGTTTGTTTTGAGAAATATGTAGAGTTTGTGGACGAAAGATTTTGTAAATTGTCTTCTGCTATTTTGCGAATCTCTGGGGGCGTACAGTTATTTATTTCGTCCTTTTTGTTGATAATTTGAAATAATTTATTGTATAAATCAGTCTGAATTTGAAACACAATTACATATAGCACCACCGATATTCAAATATTTAAAACGTTCTACTTAAAAATCAGAGTAATCAACTTCAAAAAAGCAAAATTTCTAAAATATTCGAACAAAGTATGTCTCTTATTTTAAGCTTTTTTGAACTTTTAATAACCGAAATAGAAAAAATAGTATAAAATACACGTTTCATAAGACATTTTGCGCACTTGTTCTTTAGAAAACTCGCCTAGCGGCTCGTTTTCTAAACTTGAACGCGTGCGCAAAAATCGTGTCTTATGAAACTTGTATTTTAATATATGTACTATTATCTGGGTGAGATAAATATGTTTGATAAATGAATAACGTCTCCAATGTATAAATTAAAATGTAACTTGATACATTTTAGAGTTGTGTATAAATATATATGAATCTTGTATGTAGCCTAAGTTGTTATTTCTTGCTTCGTCGTCATTTTAATATAATGAATGATACACGTAAATGTTATTCAATGTAATCTTTGTAAAAGTGTATTTAACCGATTTTTAATTTTTCTTTTTCTGTTAAATGCAGTCTATTGTATAAGATTTTTCTTTGTCTGTAAAACCTATAAAATCATTGATTTCGAATATAATTATTATTTAAATTATAAAATGTTATTTTATTATATTAACACCCAATAATATTTTAGGAACCTTTTAATTATTTATCTCTTTTACCCAAACGCACTCGAGATTAAGACATGTGTTTAGCTGGCAAATCAAATAAGTTATTTCATTTTATTTTTTTTAAATTCAATTTTAAAGGTTCAATTACATTATGGCTCCGCAACGTGGGACCATTTTTACATTATATTAATAATAAATTTTATTTTGTGTGGTTCCTATTTCACTATATTGCTTAGAGTTATCTGTATTATACAGATAACTCATTATGTGTTTGTTTATTATTTTCCAGTTGAATATCGTGTTGTTTTTTGGTATTTGCACTTTTTCAGAATACAACTTTTTACTGTTTACATTCACGACGTACTTGTAGACGAATTAAGTTCACTATCGTTATTTAAAATACATTTCCCACAACAGTTTTTAATTTTATTTTTAATTATGTCCTTTAACAAGTTGTTAGAGGAGGTCAGT
Organism: Amphimallon solstitiale; assembly: GCA_963170755.1. NCBI lineage: Eukaryota > Metazoa > Arthropoda > Insecta > Coleoptera > Scarabaeidae > Amphimallon > Amphimallon solstitiale. The sequence goes on from OY720677.1 coordinate 9,759,263, forward strand.
TCGGTTACCCTACTCTGTAAATCCTCTATAGTCCCCACAAGTCCACTAATAGCTATTTCCACTGCGTTTTTTTATCAAAGTTTTTAAATCCACATCATTATCTACACTAATGATAGTTGTCTCGTCTTTTGTATCCTTATTACGCAAATTATAACTCATCTTTCACGAGACTTATTCAGAACGACCGAAAACGTCTGTTCGCGCGAAGAGTCACGGACTATATCCTGATATATATTGAAATATGTATTGCAAATGAAATTGAAATCATGGAATAAATTCTATAGAAACTGGCAGGTTCACGTTGAGAGCTTATGCAGACACTTTAAGCACTTTTGGCTGAAATGAGTTTGGATGAATAGTGTACAGTAGTGGTGTTGCAAATGTAACTATCCGTTACTAAAGTATTCGTTACTTGATAAGATCCGAAGTAACGAATACTGGTTTCAAATAATCGTTACTTTTTCAGTTACTCTCATAATATATAACTTTTAGAATGCATATTCTTGTCTGAAATACTTTATTAAGAAATATAATTTACAGTAAATAACTTTCCACAAAATATTTGAATTTAACCAATTGTTGTTAGTATTACTTGTATTTGCCTAGGTCGATTTTATTATAAAAATTTTGTATGAACTTATTGTATTGAAGCAATATAAAATAAATTGTGTAAACGATAAAAAGGAAGCAAATGTACACATTAGTAAGTTATGTTTCTCGGCCAATATCCTTGCCTAGACAACAGAAAATTAATAATTTGGTTTTAAATATAATTGCCAAAGATTTGCAACCATTTTTTGTTGTAGAAGATATCGGTTTCAAAGAACTGCTTCTCGAACTTGAACCATGTTATAAAATCCCTGGTCGTTTTACATTAACAAATTCACTGTTACCATCAACATACGAGACGGTCGTCAAAAAACTTAAAAATATTTTAGACTTTGTAGCCACAACTACAGACGCTTGGACGTCTGTAGCAAATGAAAGTTATATAGGTGTTACAACTCATTTCATTACCAGAAAATGGAATTTCCATTCATTTGTGTTAGAATGCTTTTGTTGCGAGACCAATCATACGTCGCTAAATTTATCTAATGAGTTGCAGCGTATTATAGCAGAATGGAACTTAACTCATAAAATATATGCTTGTACAACTGATAGTGCAGCCAATATGATTAGTGCCATAAAAATTTCTGGATGGGCTCGTATTCCTTGGTTTGCTCACACGCTTAATTTAATTATTAAAACCGGTCTTGCAGAAATTGATTCTATCCGTAATAAAGTAAGAGCCATAGTGGAATACTTTAATAGAAGCACACAAGCAAAAACTAATTTTTTTTCTATCCAGAAACAAATGGAACCAAACTCATTGCCATTAAAACTGAAACAAGAAGTCGTTACACGATGGAATTCAACATTCTACATGTTTGAACGAATAGTTAAATTACAAGAGCCTCTTACTGCTACAGTCGGTCTATTACACAATCCAGTTGTGTTGCTCTCTGAGGTTGAATGGATTACTTTAAAGGAAATATGTAAAATATTACAACCATTTGAGCAAAGCTAGAGATGAGTGCTGAAAAATCAGTCACCTTATCAAAAGTTATTATTATTGTTAATGGTCTTCGTTCTGTACTAGATCTGATTAGGACTAATATTTCACAGAACGCAGCTTATACCTTAATAGATACTTTGATGGAATCCATGTCAACAAGATTTGGAAATATTGAATTTAATGATATTTTTGCAAAAGCCTCCTTTTTAGATCCAAGGTTCAAAACTAAAGCTTTTAATTCAAACGAGGCACTTAAGCGTGTTAAAGAGGAAATTCAACAGGAAGTCATTACTTTAATTAACAAAGGAAAAGAGGCCGAAACATCCACTTCTGCTGTCATAGATACCGAAATTGGTACTTTTGAAAGTGCTGATTTAGAAACTATTGACGAATCAGAAACATGTCTAATTTGGAAAGAGTTTGACAAGTCAATGAAATCTACAGAATTAGTTAATAGTCCAACAGCTGCAGCAATTACAGAAATAAAAACTTATATAGCAGACGTATTTTTGACCCGGAAAGAAAATCCACTAGAATGGTGGAAACAAAGAGAATTGCTATATCCAAGATTATCCAAATTAGCAAAAAAATATCTATCTGTAGTAGCCACCTCGGTCCCGGGTGAAAGAGTATTTTCCAAAGCAGGCAATTTAATTTCTGAAAAACGTAGTCGTTTAAAAGGAAAAAATGTGCAACGTATAATGTCCTTACATTGTAATCAAGAATTATTTTAAATACATGAGTATTTGTTTATTTTTTTGTAACCTTATTTCAAATAACTCTGTATGCAGTTAAAATAAATCAATATTATACAACCTATACAATACATATGTTGATTTCTTCTTATTAATCTAATTTAATTTATGTAATAAAATCTGGTCTTCTAATATAACTACTCGTCCTATCGTAAATGAAATGGCTCCTAAAAATACTTTAGGCTTTGGCATTTCACTTTTAATTTTGAGTTGAAATGTTTTGTGTGATACTTACTTTTAATGACTTTTATTTATTTAACGTAATATATATTAATATTAGTATATAAGTGGACATTTTGTTTGTACCGTATATTAACTATACATATTCCCGCACCGCACATTTGAACGAGTACTCAGTAACGACTAAAGTAACGGATATTGAATTCGAAAGTAACGAATAGTTACAAGTATTGAAAAGTAACTGAAATCAACATCACTAGTGTACAGTACATGCTTGTGAAGTTAACGTGCAGTTAAATTTTACACTAATAATTGTTACTGATACTGTAAAACTCACTCCGATCCCTCCAAAACGTAACATTATTTAGACTGGACATAAAATTACTTAGAATGTATTGTTTTTAATGAACAGCTGGTATATGACCTTTCAGTAAAAGTCTCTGGCTTTATTCATCCTATAGAAATAAGATGCAAGTTAAATCGTCTCAGATATGGCAGTGGAAAGTGCAATATCTGTTCCGTTAGACTGTGATTGTTTCTCCAGCTTACGACAGCAGATGCAAACTTTTCTTTTTCAACATACTATTCTTACTTTTACGATGGTGTTACATGTCATATATTTTACATATTTTTAGGTAACTATTAATTTTATATGTATATATATATGTATGAAAAATTCAAAAGATTCTTGGTAGTAGTGGCATACAATGAAGTAAAAGTAATAACAATATGACAACTGGTTGTCAATTAGAAAACAATGACAAATATAAAATGCAAATCACAATGTATAATTGAAAATGTAATCAAATAAGCAATAGGACAGTCGGGATTACTTATATAGTCACATCAAAAGGCTTGGGATTTACCACAAACTGTTCAGTCAATGCAATTATACAAATAACAACGACGCAACTATGTAATGAAAAATTAATGAACAGCTGGTATATGACCTTTCAGTAAAAGTCTCTAGCTTTATTCATCCTATAGAAATAAGATGCAAGTTAAATCGTCTCAGATATGGCAGTGGAAAGTGCAATATCTGTTCCGTTAGACTGTGATTGATTAATAACTAATTAACTAAAACTTTAATACAATTTTTCATAAATTACATATATACCCTTACATTACTATATGTATGTATATTTTCTCAATGTGTTCATTTTCGCAATACTTTTGTATTTATAAATAGGAGTACCTCAGTAATCAATAAATTTGTTGTAAGTTTGTCGCACGCTTGTCCTCAGATGTTATATTTATATTATTTATTTAAGGTCTATACTTTATTTATTAAAATGAAATTTCTAATAATACAGAAGATAATCTTTAAAAAAATAAAATAAGGACAAAACGCACAAAGAAGAAATTGAAATGTAGAAAATGGCGTCTATATTATTAGAATAAAATATACTAATTTAGATGAAATGCACTAGCAAATATGTTGCCAACTTTGTTCAATAAATCGTTAACAATGTTTAGATAAACGGTGTATCTCTTCGCATTCAAAAACGCCGCTTAGAGTTAATTAATCGATTAGACTTAATCAATGATTTAAACGAGTTCGAATTACGATATTCATTTAAGCCCGGTATTGGAATGTAAACCTAACTTTCGATGCCTACTAATCACACTGAAATAACATTTATAGACTATTAACTAATTAATTAATAACTAATTAACTAAAACTTTAATACAATTTTTCATAAAGTACATATATAGCCTTACACGTAAAACGTATATGTATATATGCATGTGTCCGAGATACACACATACATTAAGTGCCATTGTCGATAATCGAACGCACAGACACCGGTGCTTCGACCTATGAGGTCTCACCAGTGCACGTGGAGATTCTCGACAACAGCTTCAAGACTTAAACCGCTGCCTATGTCATTTTCGCATGTTAAATGTAGTGAGAGTATCACAGCGACATCCAACACCCAAAAGATGATACGGAAAAAGCGATGGCTTCTGACAGCATGTTCTGCTATACTATACAGAGGCCTGTATGTTAATAGTGCATCTCGCACAATAGAGCCCCAGGTGGCGTCACCAATCAAAACGAAAATGAAAAGTGCGAACACATGGATGTTAAAACTAACATCATCACAACAACTTTTCATGCTTTTTTTGTTACTAAAAACAGACAGAACTCGTTCACATGCTTCTAATATGCTATGCATTTGCAGTAAATGTCGCATCCTTTATACAGCACATGTCTGCTTGCTAAAGCATAATATATATGTATATTATATAATTTTTGTGAAGCCTTTTTTCTTCTTTTTCTTAACCGTTACCTTATATATATGTATGTATGTATACTTTTCTTGGTTATTTTCGGGTTTGATTGTGAATTAGGCAGGGTTAAATTAAAAACATTTTCAAGTTTTGACTTTATTTATAAAGTCTTCCTCAGGAATAGTGTTGCTCAAAGCTATAAAAATTGTTAAAAACTTATAATTGAGATAACTATATAACATTTAGTAAAACTTACATTAAACGAAAATTAACATCTTATTGTTTTAGCTGTTTACGAGCAAAATTACATTTAATTTTTCATTAATTGGAATATCATATTTGCTATAAATAACAAACAAATTTTTTTTTAGTATTTTGTCTTTGAGGTTAGTGTAAAGATTCCTTAGATTATTGAAGTTTTTGTTTGCTGTCTTTATGTTGTAGGGTGACAGTATTGAGTCGTTTAGTTAGACTAGGAATGTATGGTATAAATACATATCTTGTTTGATTTTTTGTATTTGATTGTGATTTTGGTGTTATGTTGTGATTATAGTAAATTTGAAGTTGTGTTTAAAAATTTTTTTATATAGTGTAATGGGTAATTGTTATTTTGTAATGATATTTTAACTTTTTAGTTTCTAGAAGTGATGAAGTCTTCACTGTGTTGATATTTCATGTCTGAAAAGAATAAATTGAAGCATATCAATTTTAGTAAATAATGTATTTATTTATTAATATTGTAAAATTTGTTCATCAATTAATATCATTTATGAAAGACATTAATTAGCATATTCTGGTTAATATGAATATAGATATTTAAAAAGTTATGGTGGAATAGTTTGAATTCGGGAAATGTCAATCAAGTTGTCAGTAAAAAATATTTTTTGGATTTGACAATTAATAAGTATTGAAGCTACTAATATATAAAATAAGTTATCTAAAACCTAAATAAGATTTATTATGATGAATATGGTGAGTAAGAAGAAGTATGGAAAACTTCATTATGTTTTAAAATATCTATTTTTAATATTCAAATTGAAGAAAAAATGATTATTGGACGAGAGTAATTATATTAGGAAATCACTAAGGAAATGGGAAAAAAATAAAGGATTCTGAAAAATAGTTTTTCTATAGAGAAGATGTGTATTTTTTTATAAGAGAAATAATTAACATTCTCTTATAAATTCCGTACTTAAAAAGGTGCATTATCATTTAAAAAGGTTTTTCTAATAATAGTATTAGGAAATAATAATAATTAGAAGAATATAGCAAAAGCGGCATTTCAAGACAAGAAGCATTGGATTATTTGAAATATAAACTTACATAGGATATTTTGCTTCATTCTATGAGGGTGTTCCTGTAGAGAAAATTACTGAAGAATCGCAGTCATCAAAAGTATATAATATTGTTCCAGTTTCTGGGAATCATCAATTCAAGGTTGCTGTACCAGAAAGGCGATACAGGAGTAGCAGACTCGTTCGTTACCGAAGTACTGTCCATATGAAAAGCAAGTATTTCCTTTATTAAAATCTACAAAATACAAAATAATAAAGTAGGGTATTTATATTGTAATATTTGAAATCAGTTAGATTTCATATTTGCAAAAGAACACTAAATAAAAAAACATATCATTTTGTAAACACAAATGTAGGATATGTTTCAATTTTAAACTCTCATTATTGTTGATGGACAATCAAACTTATTTGAATTTGCCGGGTACTTGTATATATATGTAAAACTGCGTGAAAGTAGTTACACTAAGTAGTAGCTGTAAGCAAGTTGTTCGCTAATGACAAATGTTATCTTTGTAATATCTTAAATAGAAAGTAAACTATATTTTTACTCCACTGGCTGGCTTTATTTCAATACAACAACTAACAGGTTATCGGCCCAAGACGTGCTTAGTGCTGTGGTTTGATTTCTTTTCATCCAAAGTTATTTTGTTTGAAACCTTTTTTTCAAACATAATTATATACACAAAATGGAGGACGATAGATACAAGATTCCTTTGTTCGATGGAAGCAATTTTAATAATTGGAAATTTAGAATGGAAGTTCTGTTAGAAGAACATGATTTATTGGATCACGTCAACAAGGATATTGGAGAGGAAGAAGAAAATAAGAAAAAGGATCGTAAGTGCAAATCAATGATCATTCAAAGAATAGCCGATAGTCATTTGGAGTATGTGAAGGATAGCAAAACTGCAAAGAACGTATGGGATACATTGGCAAAAACTTTTGAACGGAAAGGAATAATAGGTCAGTTGTTTTTACGACGCAAGCTGTTGGCCATGAAATTCAGTGATGGCGGAAATTTAGAGAAACATTTTCTGGAATTTGATAAAAGTATTTGGGAATTACGAAATTGTGGAGCAACTTTAGATGAGGCAGATATAATATGTCATTTGTTACTGACCCTACCAAAAAGTTTTGATACAATAGTAACAGCTATTGATACTATGGCAGATGATAAAATAACACTTAATTTTGTAAAAGGAAAATTACTTGATCATCAGCTGAAAATCAAATCAAATGACAGAATAAATGAAAAAGTAACAAGTACTGCTTTCACAGGTCACACAAAGTTTAAATATAAATGTCACTTATGTGGAAAAATGGGACATAAACGTGCTGATTGCTACATTACAAAAAGAAAAACTTGATCATCAGCTGAAAAGGAAGACAAATGACAGAATAAATGAAAAAGTAACAAGTACTGCTTTCACAGGTCACACAAAGTTTAAATATAAATGTCACTTATGTGGAAAAATGGGACATAAACGTGCTGATTGCTACATTACAAAAAGAAAAACTGAACACTCAAACAATTACAAAATAAATTCTTTTAATAACAACAGGAATGCAAATCTCACAGTTGAGGAAGATATTGCTTTTATGCTTGGTAATAAACACGCAAACTGTGGCATAAAATGGTTCCTAGATTCAGGTGCCACCGATCATATGGTAAATGATGCAAGTTTTTTTAAAGTTTTAAAAGAATTAGAAGAACCACGAAAGATTGCAGTAGCTAAACAAGGACAGACGTTGGAAGCTCACAGTATTGGTGACATAGATATTTTATCTGAAGTAAATGGTAAACATATAAAAATACCTATTCGAAATGTGTTATATGTTCCAGATTTGCTGTATAACCTATTTTCAATTCATAGAATTGAAGAAAAGGGAATGAAAATAGTATTTTATGACAAGGAAGTTAAAATTTATAATAAAGACAGCCTACTTGCTAAAGGAAATAGAAGTGGAAAATTATATGAGCTAATATTTCAGTTAGATAGACCGACTGAGGAACTGGCAAATATTGTACTTGAGGATCGTGTGCAATTATGGCATAAAAGGCTTGGCCATCTGGGGAAAGAAAGTTTAAAAAAATTAGTTTCGAATGACATGATCGAAGGAATAGACATAGCGACAAAAGATGTGCAAAACAATTTTGAAAAATATTGTGAAACTTGTATTCAAGGAAAGCAGGCTAGGTTAGCATTTGAAAATCGTAAAGTTAAAAATACAAGACGTCCTTTGGAACTAATACATAGTGATGTATGTGGACCAATAACCCCCATAACGTGGAATGGTAAAAGATACTTCTTAACTGTAATAGATGATTACACTCATTTTGGTATGGTATATTTAATATAACAAAAGAGTGAAGTATTAAAATGTTTTCAGGAATATGAAGCTTTAGTGACAGCTAAGTTTTCTACGAAAATATCAAGATTAAATTGCGACAATGGAGGGGAATATATATCAGGAAAATTTTCAGATTTTTGTAAATCTAAAGGTATTATGGTTGAGTATACAGTTCCATATACTCCGCAGCAAAATGGTGTTGCTGAAAGGTATAATCGTACACTTATGGAAAAGGCTAGATGTATGATTATAAATGCGAGTCTAGACAAACGTTTCTGGGGCGAGGCGGTACAGACAGCAGTATACTTATGTAATCGAAGTCCATGTAAAACAATTATGCATAAAACTCCTGCAGAATTATGGCTAAATAAGAAGGTAAATTTAACGAATTTAAGAGTGTTTGGATGCAAGAGTTATGCACATATACCTGAAGTATTGCGGTCAAAACTGGATTCAAAGACAAGAAAATGTATAATGATTGGATATGCCAATCATGGATATAGATTATGGGACACTGAACAAGAAAGAATAATAATTGCGAAAGATGTTTTTTTCAATGAGGATAGTAATTTAAAGGAACAAATATCATTTTATGACCAAGTTAATAATGAAAGTGATAAGGAACTTGAGGAAGAAATAAACAATGAGACAATTAATTTCGAAAATTCAGAACAAGCAACAGAAAGAGAAGTAGATAATGAGACAAATAATTTTGAAGATTCAGAAGAAGCAACAGAAAGCAAACGTGATCGCAAACCACCAATATGGCATTCAGACTACGAATTTCTTAGTTTTGTTTTAAATACGTCAATGTTAGAAAATATTCCAGAAACAATGGAAGAAATAGAAAAATCATCAGATAGGGAACACTGGAAAAAGGCTATTGAAGAGGAATACAGTGCTTTACTCAAGAATAATGCATGGGAATTGATTGAAAAACCACAAGAAGCCAAATTGATTGACAATAAGTGGGTGTTCAAACTAAAAACTGATGAAAATGGAAAAGTGACAAGATACAAAGCACGGCTAGTTGCAAGAGGTTTTTCCCAAACAAAAGGTTTAGACTATCAAGAAACTTATGCACCTGTAGCCAAACTTGCTACTATACGAACTGTTCTAGCAGTGGCTAATCAGGAAAACATGCTTATACATCAAATGGATGTGAAAACAGCTTTCCTGAATGGAGATTTAGAAGAAGAAGTTTTAATGAAACAACCCCAAGGTTATGAACAAGGACATAATTTAGTGTGTAAATTAAAGAAGCCCCTATATGGTTTAAAACAAAGTGCTAGGTGTTGGAATGTGCGATTTAATAATTTTGTTTTAAAATTGGGTTTTAACAGATCGCAAAATGATTATTGTCTTTATGTTAAAAAGTTAAATGATTGTAAAGTTTTTGTAATACTATATGTAGATGATTTAATTATTTGTTCAAATAGTAAGTCAGAAATAGATAAAGTAAAGGCATATTTGAGTAAAGAATTCGAAATGCAGGATTTGGGCACTTTAAAATATTTTCTTGGAATAAATATAACTATGCATGATGGAATTATAAGATTTAGCCAGAAGCAATGCATTTTGAGTGTTTTACGTAAATTTAATATGGAAAATTGTAAAGGTGTAAAAACGCCTATAGAAACAGGGTTAAAATTGGAAAAACAAAGTCAGATTTTAACCGAAAAACCTTTCATGGCATTAATTGGTAGTTTGATGTATCTCATGTTAAGTTCTAGACCAGATTTAAGTTTTGGAGTTAGTTACTTTAGCCATTTTCAAAACTGTGCTTCAGAGACACACTATAATTATTTACAACGAGTCTTGAGATATGTTAAACATACAATTGATTTTGAATTGACATTTTCTAGGAATTTTACTACTGAACCTTTGGTTGGTTATGCGGATGCAGACTGGGGAAATGATACAGATAGACGATCTGTTACTGGTTACTTATTTAAAGTTTTTGGAAACACGATTTCCTGGGTAACTAGAAAACAACCAGTTGTGTCCTTGTCATCAACCGAAGCAGAGTATATGTCATTGTGTAGTGCCACAACAGAGGCAATCTGGCTAAAGCGTTTGATGTTAGATTTAGGCATAAATACTGGTACAGTAAAGATATATGAAGATAATCAGGCATGCATAAGTATAGCAAAGGAACCTTTGGATCACAAAAGAGTTAAACACATAGATATCAAGTACCATTTTATTAGGAATAAAATACAAAACGATATTGTAAAGCCTGTATTCATATCAAGCAAGGAACAGGTTGCAGATATATTAACAAAGGGTTTAAGTTCACAACAATTTTTGTTTTTAAGAGAAAAATTAGGAGTGTTAAATGATTTTCAAGAAGCTTTGATTGAAAGGCGGTGTTGATGGACAATCAAACTTATTTGAATTTGCCGGGTACTTGTATATATATGTAAAACTGCGTGAAAGTAGTTACACTAAGTAGTAGCTGTAAGCAAGTTGTTCGCTAATGACAAATGTTATCTTTGTAATATCTTAAATAGAAAGTAAACTATATTTTTATTCCACTGGCTGGCTTTATTTCAATACAACAACTAACAATTATTAGAAAAAATATCAGAATATATCCAATAATATATACAGAACTATTGTAATATCGATTATTTACCTTGCAAAAATCAGATTAGCCAGAATAATTAATCGTCTTGTAGAAGATTTTATTGATGGACAATTAAAGTATTCTATCATAAATGTATCATGTCTTATATTATTAACAAATCCATTATTATGAATTGTTTTTGCCTAATTTCATAACATCATAATAAAAGAAGTTATTATCTTGATTTATGCATTATTATTTTTATAAACGCAAGAGATGTTTTTGTAGTATGCCAGCCTATCAGATTATAACCTAAGAATAAAAGATAATATGGTTAGAATCAAGTAAAATATATTCTTTGGTACCTACCAATGAAGATTGACTCATGCATGTTGTTTGAAGGCATTTTCTGTTTTATATTATAACTGGACCATATTACACGAAACTAATTTTTATAAACTAATATAAATAGAAAAGTGAATATTAATACAGATGATTAATATTGTGTATGTAAATGTCAAACCTTATAAAGGTAATTCTCTATATTACCGATTGTTCAATTGAATAGAAAATTGGATCATTGATATATAGGGTAATTAAAAATAATAGATTTTGAAGGATAAATAAAAGTTTGTTTTAAAAAACGGTAAGAAATAATTTATATACATATTATTTTTAAAAATGTAAAGGGTTTCATGTTAATGTGGTAGTATTTGTATTTATGTAACACTGTATTACAGTACAAGTATTTTAGTACCCTATTGGGAGGCAATATAATATTTTAGCTCATAAACATAGGGTATTATTATTATTAAAAGATAACGTTTAATATACTTAGTATTGCTGTTGTGAAATACTGCTTCAATATATAAATATAGTAACCTGTGGGAGTTTTCATTTGTACTATATCTTGAAACATAGTATATATGTATAGTCCGTTTCAAGATATACCACATATATATCACATATATATAAGTGTTGTATCTTGAGTTCATACAAAAATCCTACAGAAAAAAGCACTTCCAATTTTCCGGGCAACTTTTCCAATTTTTTCTTCCCTAAAAACCGTATTCGGACTGTTACGAACATTTTTTTAAAAAAATTAGCCACATCGGTCCAGCGGTTCTCAAGTGATGCGCTTACCAACGAACAGCATTTTATTTTTATTTATATAGATAAATTATAAAATTATTACTAGTTCTGGAACACAGTATTTGACTGGTTAATTCGAATATTAGTTACATATTTCTCCTGCTGTTGATTGCAACATTCTGTATCAGATAGACGTATCTAACGGTTAAAGTCAATGGAGGAAATAGAGAGTTTGCGAAGAATAATCACAAAACCATTCATTGAACAGACCTGACATGATTTCTTGAATGCAAAACGCATACTAACTAACGCACTTACCTACTTATACGACTTATTTACTTTCTCATTGTTAACTGAACACAATATGCAAATGCAATTACTAACCTGCATTGGTATTACTTTGTCGTCTCGAAAATTGATCTACCTACAACCATATGGAGTGGCGAGTTTATATTTGTTGTACCTAGTATATCACAAACAGAAAATAATATAATAATAAAGATACGTAATAAGAATTGGAGAGATTTTCTTGTCAAATTATGCTTGAGTTATGAATGAACATTATATGAATATAAACTATATAGTAAGGCACTGAGAAAGTAATTTGTTGTCCTAACAATTTAATATATTTATTTTGTTTCAACACTTCCTAATATGCGCACAAGTAGAAAGTTTACCTGGAAGTATAAATGTATTACTTTTTAAATCAGCAAACTTGGTTTTATTATGAACGTCGCATCTGAAAATATTTACAATTATTGTTCACCATGATAATTAATTACTTGCAAGGTTCACAATAATATTTACCGAAAATAAGTATATCTTTTTTCACTATATTTTTCTGACTATGTATGAAATTTAAGATTTAAGAAAATATATTTTGCTAGTAAAACTACTACTTTCTTCCCAAACGTTTCAATTTATTAAGCAAAATAGTCAATATGCTGAAAATAATGATTAAACCGCTAGTCTTCTACTGTGATGATCAGAGGTCCACGTTTTGAAGTCCCCTGATACCGAAACAGTGTTTTTTGCAAACATGTCCATCTGCCTCTCTCTCTCTCTCTCTCTCTCTCTCTCTCTCTCTCTCTCTCTCTCTGTGTGTGTGTTTGTGACCACGATAGCGGTCAAACGGCTACAGGTACCAAACTTTATATTTATGAGTATAATCTTCCTCACGAGATCTGATTAGATTTTCAGTCAAATCGGTAGACCGGAAGTAGTCGTTTACTTCAGTACTTTACTTTACTTTACTTTACTTACTTATCCTTTGCCGTTAGGCGTCGAGGTGTTCTGCTTTGCAGAATTTTCTCCTGATTCTATACTCTTCTTGGTTTACCTCTGTTTCTCCTCTTGTTCCAGCCGGCCTCCCATATTTCTTTTAAAGAGTTCGTGTTGCTCATTCGTGTGAGATGTCTAATCCAACTAGGTTGTTTTTCCTGGATTTTTTCTAATGGTGATATCACACCTAGTTTTTCTCGTATCTTCTAATTTCCCATTAGAATTCGAATTACTTCAGTAAAAAAATCAAAAAGGTTCTTTATTAATGCAGAACCTTCGTCTTTATCATTTCATTGGCAATGTCGTCAGATCCGGCAGTTTTGCTTTTTTAATATTTATTATTACTTGATTAATTTCACCTGTTCTCGGGTTTCTTATTTAAGGTTTTCTGTGATCTTTTCATTCATTTCCTTGTATCAATTATTGATTCTTCTTCACTTACCTCTAGCAATCCTTGGTGACGTTTCTTCTATTCCTTATTCTCGATATTTGCTGTAGTTTTTGTTTTATTCTGGTTTCTGACGTACTGATATAGTTTTGCATTGGTTTTGTTATCTTTCTCCAAATTATCCATCATTTGATCTAGCCATTTGGTTCCTTTTTGATTCATTAAATTTGAAGTTTCTTTCCTCCATTGTTTATATTTTGTGAAATATGTTTTTTGTTTTGTTATGTTTTCTCTTTTAATGAAAAACCTTCAATAACTTGCGAGCAAATCCCCAAACAAGACACTTTAATAGTGATGGAAATATCGAGGAAAAGTGCGAATACTAACAGAATTGTATCAAAAACACTGCAGATAAAATGCATTGAATATCATGTGGAAATTGCAAAATAATTGCATTTTTCTATATTATAGAAAAACATTTCTCGAAATTACATGAAATAAGTTAGCAACAAATTTCATGTTAGTAAATGGCAAATAAACTTGTTCGACTTTGGATTTTTATCTACTTTAATATACATATAACAATTGTGACAAAATGGCTGATGGCGAACTGACCCCTGCAGTGGCGAATCGACCGCACCAAAACGGTCGCGCCGAATCGTCGTCCCATTCCCCTTTATATGGGTAGCAATATCGGTATTTTCATAAATTGTTTAATTCTTGTTACTTACTAAAGGATATTTATATATAATATTATAACTAGTACTATTAAGAAAGGTAAAAACTGTTAGAAATTGAATTAAAGAATTAGCAAACGCTTTATTACAATATACATATTTCTACTTTTCCTTTGTGAGCTGCTTGTATATTATCGTCAAAAACATATTTAAACTAGAATATCACGAAGAATACCTAGGTATATACTTAGCTCAATAGATGCAATCTCTCCTGTGAAACTCCGACCATCTCCCCTTCGAATGCTACGAAGTGACATTACAGAAAATAATGAAGGCAACATTGTGAAAGTACTTCATATATACAACAGAGTTGCTTTTAATTGAATAATATTTCTTGTACTGTAAATAATTTCCGTGTTTAAGTCCTATTATCGTAAACAATGAGCGTAAGAATAAAATGAATTGTTAAAGAACAATTTATAATTAATTAAATATCTGGACCATTTCTTCTGCAAAATACTTTATATGTTCTATGCGCAGTATGTGGAGCATTAAATATACATACCTACTTTATTAATACCATTATGGTATTCTATAACAATGAAACATTAATTAATAGAACAGAATTTCTTCGCGTTGTAATTGTCATTTTTGTTGCAAAATAATATCTGTAATTAGTTACCTACATTAGCTATATTAATATGATATTTAATTGTCGTATAATTATTGTTGATCATTGATAATATATTATTATAATTGATTTTAGCAATAAACACTTTCCTACAATTTTTAACTTCTTTCTTAACCAACAAAAATTGGTTAAAAATAATTTTAAATCTGCTAACACTTTTTTCTCAGTAAGTAACTCTGTTTACATATACATTATTACCTAATTTGACATATTTAGGGTTTTTGAATATTTTCGGGAATGAAAAAACAAAAACAAATGGAATATACCGAATTGTGGTACAACAAACCAGATAGCTAAAGGTATCGCAGATGTTGAGAAACGAATAACCCAGTCGCCAACCAAAGTTCCAGATAACATTTCCAGAATAGATTTTGTGAAATTAGATGAATTACTTCTAAGTACCTGCTAAAGTACAGTGTTTCGGAAAAAATGTCAAATTTTGTCCCAATGAAATAACTTTTTGTGTTATGTAGGTATATGTCGCAGGCTAATAGTCATTTTCGGCAAATAGTTTTTGCCTAGGCGAATGATATCTGCCTTCGCAAATAGCTCCATATCATTTATTTCTGCTCAAACGCTATTTTCCTAGGCAAATGGGTTTTTAGGCAAAAAGATTCACAATAAGACAAATGTCGTAGGCGAATAGACTTCTTCCCTTAAAACGATATAAACAATAAAATAAATAGAAGTAAACCAGGGAAATTGTATTTTTATCCCTATTAAGTTGCAATACAAACTTAGAAATTTAAAAAAGAAGGCATCTTCTCTTAAAACGAAATAAACAATAAAATAAACACAAGTAAACCAGAGAGATTGTGTTTTTGGACAAAAGAAGCTGTCAATTGGGCAATTTATTTTGGCAGGTATTGCTGGAATGGCATCTACTGTTGCACAAATTTCCAGTCTTAAAACAGGCACATCGTTTAGTATGGTTCTGGGTTTTTGAAGGCCTATATTGGCATTTTGAAAATCCTTGACCCGAAAATATAGACTGCTTAGCGCAGGCTTCTCTTAAGGAAATAAAGCAATCTTGGGGAATATCATCATAAGTAGAACTAATTGACGAAACAGGTGTTATGTCACTCCTAGTCAGCCAGTTTTTTTAAAATACCACTTTTGGTGCCAATGCGGTAAACATAATTTTTTTTTAATTATAATTCCTTCTACATTTTTTTTTATCTAATGGTCCTCTGTCAAATTTTGCAATAGGTATAGTTACAAATTTACCTGTTTCTACCTCGCCAAAGATGGTTTTGTTCCTTTTTCTCATTACTTCTGCGGCTTTGGCTTGTCCATCATAGGATTTCTTCCGATTAATTCTAATATTTTCCTCATTGATGCAGAGTCTGCAAATAACTTGGCTTCCAAACCCTTCATCGTTTTCAGAAGTAACACCACAAATTATGTGCACTATTTTATTGCAATTTGAACAATCGTGAGCGCCTGTACTTTCGTTGCCGCAAACACAGCAATATATTATGCCACCGAGACTTGTGTTACAGTCTTCACTAGTGCCTAAACCATCTGCCGTAATGTGCTCTGTCACCGTAGGAATATTCTCGGTGGTTTCTCCTACGTACGTCTCAATTTGAGAATCGGCAACCTGTACTATATTCGCTTCGCCTAAATTTTCTTCTTGATAAGGGTTCTCAACTTTAGAATTGTCAGGGCTTTCTGCCGGTACTGCAACACTGCCATCATGTGATAAACATTCTCTGCTACTCTCACCTTCGTTTATGTTTACGCTTTGTAACTCCTTTTCGTCTGTATTTTATCAATAAGATCTGATGGCAGATTTGTAGAGCGTAAACCTATTTTCGGATTTGCACCACATAGACTTTTGTAAGGTGATCTACCAATGATACGATGATATGATGTATTTTTTAACCATTGCACAAAGTAACACCCGATCGACCAACGAGAAGTTTTATTTTCTTCCATCCACATTCTTAACATTTGTTCAACATCTTGGTTTGCCCTTAACGGATCCTTGGCTTTGACGGTGCCTGGGACGTCCATGTACGTTTCTGCATTCTGGCCATAACAAAACCAATTCTTTTATTACTTCGGCTATAAACTCCCGTCCATTATCACTCTGCAGGATTACTGGTACACCTTTCCCGAAAAATTTTTTCAGTAATTCGTTGGCTACTTCCGCAGCCCTCTTTGTTTGTAATGGTCTCAAATATAAAAATTTTGTAGAATGGTCTTGGTAGTTTAATAGCCATTTATATTTACCATCTGAGCAGGACAGAAAGTCAATTAAGTCAACTTGTCCTCTTTGATTGAAATCTCTTGATGTTAGCGGTTTTACAACCAAACCAGCATGCTTCTGTCTGTTTTTCAAGTTACAAGTCTTACACAATTCTGCGTATACTTCAACTGCCAGTCTTGGAATGTTACATGTCTTTTTCAAATTATGAAGCATTTTGTCCCTTCCCCCGTGTCCGGTCGCTTTGTGTTCGTCAATTTTATCAAAAAATTCTTCAATTGGTGTAACATAAATAAGATCGTCGTTAACAGATTTTGGTTTCCGAATAACTTTTGATACGCCGGATATCTCCAGGAGGTCATATGTTTTGCATAATATTTTTCTTTTGCTGAGAGGGCCTGAGTATTATTCTGAACTTGTTTTGAACGAAAACTTTTTAAAATCGCACTAATTTCATTGGTTCGTTGCAGGGTCCACGGCTTTTAATTGTTGTTTGTTTGTACTTTGCATTCAGCCTTAAATAAAATTCATCTTTATCTACAATGATGTTAATATTAACTTACATGTTATAGGTAGAAAACTGCTAAATGAAGAAACCGAAGCACATAAAGGTTAGGTAAACACGGATAAACATAACCTAAAATAAAAATTAAAAACCCATTTGCCTAAAAAGTGTTGTCGGCAAATACTATTTGCCTAAAATAACTATTCGCCCATGACATTTGTCTTGTTGTGAATCTATTTATCTAAAAACCCAGCTGGCAGATACCATTTGCCTAGGAAAATAGCTTTTGAGCAGAAATAAATGACATGGAGCTATTTGCCAAGGCAGATATCATTTGCCCAGGCAAAAGCTATTTGCCGAAAATGACTATTAGCCTGCGAGATATACACATACTTTTTATATGGCACTTTCTTAAAGTACTTTTTGGACAGATT
The DNA here is from genome assembly GCA_963170755.1 of Amphimallon solstitiale. Lineage (NCBI taxonomy): Eukaryota > Metazoa > Arthropoda > Insecta > Coleoptera > Scarabaeidae > Amphimallon > Amphimallon solstitiale. The sequence goes on from OY720677.1 coordinate 9,777,484, forward strand.
TGGACGTGAGCTATCAAAAGTTGTTTCTAAAGTAATTGGGACTCTAAATACAAATCATCAATGAGTTTTTAAGATTGGATCTAGCTTTCGAGATATTCAATAAATAATTTTTTTTACGATTTTTGTCAATTAGTGTCATTTTATTCAATTAAAGTAATAAATAAGAAAGGAAGAGCTGTTGAACTGAGTTGTTTGTGTTGTTGGGGATCCGTTTGACGCATTGGAGTCCAATACTAGTCGCTCATCATGCCATCATCCCAAAATCATTGGTATCGTCTTTGATTTTCGCCATTGCTTGATGTAGCCGCTCTTCCTGCTCGTGGGTCGTATCGAAGTTTTGAGGGAAAAAATAGAGATGGGAATATAGAAAATAAATCTTGAAAGACATTCGAGCTCCAATCTTGCAGTAATTTTGTAACAAATTAGCGTTTATTTGCTTGAAATTCATGTTTTTCCTGTTACCGAGAAAGCTGTGAGCTAGCGTGAACAATAATTTGAAATGATGCCTATGCTGTCGCTTTATCGGGAGTTAAATTTGCATATGATAATTTTGGAAACAATTTGATTAATTACTGAAATGTAGGTTGAGCGTTTTGCCGTTCTTGATAAAGTCAAGTGTGATGTGAATAGGTGGCAGGAAGATATCCTGTGGGTTCACAAGTAATGCAGTAGTGCACAATCGTTTTTATTTTTATAGTTTATAAAAGTATCTATTCTATATCCCAACAACCCACCTGCAAGGTCAAGTTAAATATTCGACTTCTGGCATTGGCGGCACCTCCTCTCGCGTATGCGTTCTTCTCATAATCAAGAAGCTCTATGTAAAGTAGTTGAACTTGCTTTGTTTTACTTGTTTTATTTCTAATTACTGAATTTATCAAATTTATTATGAACAAAAATAGTTTGAGCTCTGATCTTGTGTACGATACGATTCTGGGGATATCTGAAGTTGTGCATCTGCTCAAACAGCCTAAATATATATAGGTCAAGAAACCTGCCCCTACTTCAAGTGCTTTTCTGATTCCTTTTGTGCGTTGAACCAATACACTTAGTTTCCTCCTTTTCCTTGCCAATAAATTGTTGAGCGTTTTGCCATTTGTACTGCGATGTTTCATTACTTTTCTGCGATCACCACCCTCCAATCTCTGACTCTAATTTTTCTATATTCTCGTCAACTTCCCATTTAACGTTTGCTCTTCCTAGTAGTCTGCCTCTCAAAGTCGCAGAATGAAGATTCTGTAATTGTTTGTTGAGATGCTCTTCACTTAATATGGCTACAACAACCACGACCTTGAGCTTTTATGAACTTTACTATGTCTTCGCTCTCCAGTAAATCTCTTAAATCAAAGTTCAGTAGTTTTCTGTATTTACTTTATGTTGCTTTTCTCGGTACTACGATCTTCTTTTCGAATGCTCTCAATTGTCTTTGGTCTTTGTTTTCAAGTATATTGTTTCCGAGGCATATTGCTGTAAGATGAACAAAATAAAGAAAAACGGTTAAATTCATAGCGTTTACGACATATAAAATTTGTATGTAAAATTTAATTTAAATAATATAATCCTAGTCCAGGTTTTATTGAACTTAACCATGATGTTTTCACAGTCACGAAAAACTAGTCCATTCTTGGGTCAGCTTCATAGATCAGTCAGACATCTCTGATATCTCTTTTGAATCCAGTGAACGCAAGTCCAATTGATACTACGTCCTGTTTGAATTATTAACAAATGCCGTTAACTGTTTTCGTGCAATGGCCCTGACAACACGATTATGTATTTTCGCGTTCATAATTGTCATCACCAATGGACATAATAACGTTTACTGCTTGCACATACCCTTGTAGTATGAATCTTTTACCGTTTTATTCTACAAGTATCTGCACAAGTAAACAACTACGCTAAAATAACTATTTATTTATGAGATTTATTCTCCGAATTTACAAAATTTATAAAAACAAATTAAATGAAATTTCTACCTAGAATTAAAATTTAAACACTTAAAAGGAAAGTTTCTGTCTGTTTATCTTTGTGTTTCTACTAATGCCCGTATATTTAAGGATCCTGTGACATTTTCAGTAACCTCTGTTTCTTCTCTGTATTCGCTGTGCCATATATCTACTGTATTCGTTTTTGTTAGTTAAGGGGGCGTTTGAATCATAGAATACAACATAATTTTATAATTATGCAAATGTCGGTTATAAAATCATTAATTGTTTATTTTATTGTGTGTAATAAGTCATAATATCCTCCTACGTATGGTATAGGGGTTTAATTTACATAAATTCTTTTTATAAAATTTTTATTTCAATTTTATCAAAAGAACCCCTTAACCCTATGACGCGTGTTTCGTAGAAGAGAAATATAACAGAAATTTCGGCAATGATGTATTAGTTTGGTTTATTTGCATATTTTAAATAATTGTTAAAGAACGGCCATATTTGTATTTTGTACCTTGTAGGATTCCCTGAGAGGGCGCGAGATCCGAAAATACTGTAGTGTAACTGGTTATCTAAGGAAATTACAGATAATCATAAATATCTAAGTTATTTAAAATGATTTAATAGTGATCGTATACATATTTGTTATTTCAAACAAATTCTGCCAATTCAATTATTTGTATATTTGAGATGATGAGTTTTGATAGAGCGCGCGACATCTTTAGGAGTAAAATGTTGTTATTTTTTGACAGTAACGAAAGTACTTATGTTTTCTATGATTCAAACGCCCCCTTAACGCCTAAATAATTAAAGTGGTTCACTCTTTTGTAGATTTTTCCTTCTCTCTATATTTATTTCCTCTTCTAGAAGGTATTCTATATTTTGTCTTGTCCTGTCTAATTTCTAGTCTTCGCCTAAAAGCTTTTCTATTCACTTCTGTTACTTTATTTTTCAGTTCTTTCATGTCTTTAGCTATTAAAGCTATGTTATCCGCATAAGCTATTAATTGTGCAACGTGTAACGGTTCAAAAATCATAGGCTTAATTATTTCTATTTTTAATTAACAATTATTATTATTCTCGGTTTCATTGGTACAACTTTCACTGGTTTTAAAAATTCAGTCATCTATCTATTGATCGCTAAGTACGTTCAGTCTTTAATCGACAGCTACTAGTGTAGTTGTAGTTATCTGTTTTGAATTTGTTTATTATTACTTAATGTACGATAAACTTAATTGTTATTTTAAGTTACTTCTGTTTTCCTTTTTAATAATCTAGTAGCATTTTAAATTGTAATCAAATTTAATTAATTCAGGTTTATTAACATCTTCTTTAAGTTAATTTAGTTCTCTAACGGCGTGCAGTTGTTTGACATTTTGTAGCGCAGATCCGAGCATTCACTTTTGTGCTGACGGTATTGCTAACAAACACGTGTTGGTTAGCTATGGATTTGCATTCTGTTATTTTGGGTTAGATGTTAAATCGATAATTTAATGAATGAAATCCAGTACCTGGAAATTTTGCATTTGTTGTTGGATTGCTTAGAAGCGCAATTTCCTGTATCGGCTAGGCCGGAATTTTTTTTGGTTAATCAACATGTGACTTCGTTATTTTCGAATGATTTAGTATGGATGATTATTGTTATGCACCTTAGGAGAACATTTGTCAGGCAAATTGTATGACGCTGAAATTGTGAGACTTAATTGCGAAACATAGGTCCACAATTATATGTTGGACTTAACTATAAACCCCTTGGAGAAGGATTCTGTTTTTTTCTGTTCCGTTGAAAACCTAAACCAATTAATCTTGGCAGTCAGCTGAGTTTTCCTGTTGCTTCGCTGTTGTTATCAGCTGATGAAGACCACATTAGTTACAGATAAGTGTTTACCCTGATTAAAATTGGGATTTTGTATTTATAATTAGTAATTGTAGGAATAAAGTCTGTCGATTCTTTCAGATCGGAGACTATTGTAAAGCTTTCGTTTAACTTAGTAAATTTATTGCACGTAAGCCCTACCCTACAGGGTGTTTTAAATTCATTTATGTAATTTTGATTTTCATTCTGAGAATTTATTCCATAAGAGCCCATTATACAGGGAGAATTTAAATAATCTTTGCACTTGTCATACGTTTGTTAGTTTTGTATAAGAGATAAGCATGAATAGCTGACTGTAATTCTGATTTTATGTAATTGGTTAATATTTTTATTTATTTAAGTGGTCGCTTGACCTACATTATAACCTTAATTGTAAGCGATTAATTTGCAAATTTATCGAGACCTACAGGAATATTTCACCGATTGTGTTTCCTTTAAATTTAGGAGTGCTCAGATTATTGTATCGGCTAACTTAATTATTTTTGTTTTCATTTAGTATTATTCTTTTTTTTTTATTATTGCAATTCAAATTTTAGTATATTTAATTTTGTTCATCATACAGGGTGAGTTGATAGGTGCACCCTTTATGTTATTTTTAAAATCCTTATGGATTGTTGCTTACGTTAACGTTTTTGATATACAGGGTGTACCATCACGATCAGCTGTATGCTTTAGAGGCATGATTTAAATTTTGTTTTTTCTCTTTACATTTCACAGTAGTAATATTCAATCATTTCATATTTGACTTTTTTTTTATTATTTTATATTTGACTTTTATTTATTATTTATATGAGTATTCTGCATCATATAGTGGAAATTAAATTTAGAACTTGTGGTTTGAATTTGTTTCGTTTTATTGCTGAGTTGCTTTTACAATCCGCGTTTGTTATCTTCGATAGGCTTTAAATTCGCGGTGGCGTCCTATTAAAATTAGCTTCACGACGTTTCGACCCATACCATCTTCACTAAGTAAAGTGGCAGCCTAAATGACAAGAATAGCAGGTAGGTGGGCATAGTGGTTGTGACTCATTTGGAAATTTGATTTGCAAATTTCCTGTGTTTGTAATTTAGATTTACCCAGCGCCATATTATTATTGCCACAGGCCTCTTGACGTTTCATTCGTGCTATGTTAAAAGGTGTAGTTGACAGCGCGTCGCTTTGTCTTTATCTCTGTCAATATTGACAGGTTAAACACGCTGGAAAAATTAAGTTTTTTATTAAAAACGAAACAACATTAGTAAAGATACACTGCAAACATTTCTTGTCTAGAAACTTCAGAGAAAAAAAGGTAAAAAAAAAGTTTAAATATAAATGAATTGATTTTACGCACCAAAGACATTAATCGTTATCAATTTCGCCAGTCCCCATCTCATATAAAACCCCAATGAAAACGACACCTTTATTCCGGAAAAACTTTTAACAACATTATTTGCAAAGTATAAAGGTGATAAAAGAACTCTATTGAGAGCGTCTGTTTTACTAAAAAAAAACAATAAACATTATCACTGTACCTACACAATGTAGAAAGTGTTATAAAGAATACAAATCAATACAAAATGCCGCAAAAAATGAGTATTATTTGCAATGAGAAAAAGGAACAACATTTACGGCCGATTTCCTCACAAAACAATTTAAATTACTTTGCAAATAGCAAATCGATTTATCCGTTTACTGATTGGTAACACACAGGTAATCAGTTACGCGAATTTGAGCGCGTCGTTACGGTATGCCGGGCACTCTTCAACACACTTAAGCTCGCTGCACGGCTGTCGATATATTACGTAGATACAGTGTTAGATTACGTATGAACACGTCCAGAACAGGAAATTAATAATAACAATAACGACAACGGCAACATAATATATGAAAATTGCGCTATTTACGTACATTGTCTGCAATTCTAAATAAATAGCATTACTCATGTCTATTAAGTAAGAACTTGGTCGATTAACAACAAAACAAAGAATTAAGGCCGCCCGCAATTCGTATGGTTTATCGCTTTGATATATTGCAGGGTGTGCTAGCAATTAAAATGTTAAGGTTGTTTTTGTTTTTGTTATATGTGTAGTTAAGCAGATTGTTTTACAATGAATGACAACAGAATCTAATTTAATATCCAACAAATTAAGATAAATGAGTTTACAATAAGTCGTTGTTATATACCAGGTAGGCAAAATCCTTACGTAATGCTAATAAGCAAAAGCTACTATGTAGATAGCTTAATGAGTATTTTACATTTTTTCCACCGAAAGAAAACGAGGATAGTCTAGAGCAGTGATTCTCAACCACTGTGCCGCGGCACTTTTGTGTGCCGCGAAATTCTAAAAGTGTGCCGCAATATTATTAAATAATATGATTTTAAAACAAAAATCCTTTTAACAGGAATAGATATTTAAATCCATAAAAAAAATTTAAATTATTTCAATATTTGTTTACTATTAATTTATTTGCTTGCAGTTTCATTAGCTTTGCAGTATTGTATTCTCAAACTTGAATAAATCGTATTTAAAGGCAATATTTGATTCGCCTTTTTTTAATAATGTTTCGACAATATTATTTTTATTTAACAGAACCTTCTGAAAATGGATAAATGGTTAAAAAGAAGAAAGCTTAACAATGATAATAGTGATAATGTTAACGTTAGCGACCAAGTTAATGAGCCCACGCCCGGTACAAGTAAAGATACTTCTTGCTCCAAAAATACGTTGTTCATCGGGAATACAATGATGATTTTTTGAAATTTGGATTTACCTCTACAATGGAAAATGACAAAGTTGATCCCGAGTGTGTGATATGTGGTTGTAAATTATCAAATAGTGCTATGGTTCCGAGCAAACTCCAACGTCACTTGGTGACTAATCATCCTTCGCTTTCAAGAAAAGATAAAAGCTACTTTCAAAAGTCTTTATCTTCAAAATCCAAGCAAGTAAAAGTTTTTGAAAAACAAATCGGTGTGTCTGAAAAGGCTCGAGTAGCTTCTTACGAAATAGCTGAATTGATTGCTGCTAAATTAAAACCTCACAATTTGGCTGAAGAAATTATATTACCAACTTGTCGCAAAATTGTAAAAATAATGATTGGTGGATCAGCAGATATTGATATTTGTAAAATACCACGTTCCAATCCATCGCAGAATTACATATATGTTGCAAAATATTGAACAAAATACTGCAAAAACTCTTGCAAATTCAAATTTTGCTCTACAAATCGACGAAACAACAGATATTACAGGAAGAGCTCAATTAATTGCATTCGTTAGATTTATTCACGAAAATGATATAATTAATCAACTTTTATGTTGTCGGGAGTTACCTGATTCTACAACTGGCAAACATATTTTTGATGTAATTAGTTCATATTTAGAAGAAATTAAAGTTTCACGAAAGTTATGTATTGGCATTTGTACAGATGGTGCTCCAGCTATGACTGGACATCTAAAAGGATTTGTAGCACATGTAAAAGAACTAAATGGAGATATATTAGTTACCCATTGTTTTTTGCATCGAGAAGCACTTGTTACAAAATATTTGCCATCAGAATTGAAAATAGTTCTGGAACAATGTGTTAAAATGATTAATTATATAAAATCAAGACCATTAAAAAAAAGTCGCTTATTTAGTAATTTATGCCAAGCTATGGAAGCCAAGTACGAATCCTTGTTACTGCATACGGAAGTAAGGTGGTTGTGCTGAGGAAAAGTTTTATATCGTGTGCTGGAATTAAAAGACGAAATGAAAATGTTTTTTGAACAAGATAAAAATTATTATTTTGTTCATTTGTTGAAAGATAAAATATGCTGTACTAAATTGGCTTACTTATCAGACTTTTTGGTTATTTTTAATAACATAAATTTAAGTATACAAGGGCCTAATGAAAATATCTTAAACTCAAAAGGCAATTTAGAAAAGTTTGAGTCAGTCTCAAAAGACTGTTATAAAACTATTGAATTAATTGGTATTGATCATTTGACAACATTAGAGGAGAGAATTATTCATTATTTCCCAAAATTAGATATATAGAAATTTGATTGGATTCATAATCCATTTCTCATAATGGGTACTTCTTTATTTGACTTAACTTTGAATGAAGAGGAAGAACTCATTTTGCTTTCCAATAATCGAGATTTCATTTTAAAACATTCAGAAGAATCAATTAATTCATTTTGGATTAACATTAGATGCGATTATCCAATGATAGCCAAGAAAGCTTTAAACATAGGTATTATTACAATTTTCCACAACTTATTTGTGTTAATTCGGATTTTCAGCATTAACCAACATTAAAACTAAAAAAAGATCAAGATTGCAAAATGTAGAAGACGATATAAGAGTAGCTTTGTCATTTTTACGACCAAATATAAATGAAATTATCAAAAAACATCAAGCTCAAATTTCACATTAAAAGTATTCTTATTATTAACTTATAATTAATCCCTTAATAAACGTACTGTTATTTTTGTAGTACATATTATTTTATTTCGCACATTTAAAATTATTATCATAAACTATTTTACGCAGTTTGTTATAGGTAAGTAAATAATTTTTAAACTTATCTTTTTCTTTGTGTGCCGCCAAATCTTGAAATCGTTAAAAGTGTGCCGCAACAAAAAAAAGGTTGAGAATCACTGGTCTAGAGAATAATACTAAACTCTAACTACATACATATACCAAATTTAGTTTCCTCTTTCTACATTTCCCTGGTACTTGAAAATGATGAACCTAAGCACAGGATATGATATTGTTTCATCTTTCATGATAAAATGTAGTTTACTATTAATAGTTTAAGTTTTAATTTAGAGATTAATTTCTCTTTTGAAAAAGGAATCTGCCCTTCTATTTTAAAACTATCAGAAGTTATATATAAACGTAGTGATATAAATTCTATTGAAAATTATCGATCTATAAGTTTGCTTTCAGTTTTCGATAAGATTTGAGAACAAACATTTATCAAATGACAGGGATCATTTTGAAAGTCGGGAAATGGGAGTTCTGACAGCGCTGTTTAATTTTTAAATAGTATATCAAAATACAAGTTTCATAAGATATGCTTTTTGCGCACGCGTGTATTTTATACTATTTTTTCTATTTCGGTTATTAAAAGTTAAAATCAAGCTTAAAATGAGAGACATGTTTTGTTGGAACATTCTAGAAATTTTGTTTTTTTGAAGTTGGTTACTCTGATTTTTAAGTAGAACATTTCAAATATTCTAATATGGACGGTGTTATATATATTTTTGTTTAAAATTTAGACTGTTTTATGCAATAAATTATTATATGAAATAATAATATAATAAATTATAAAATTCCTTACTGAGGCTCCCGACACATGTTACATTGCAACTAAAGTAGTATGTTTATATATTAATACTTTGAAATTATTGATAATTTATAACCCTGTAGAGTGCTCTTGTAATTGGTGTTGCTGGTGCATGCCGAAGAGATGAGCTGTGTAATTTATTAATTTCTGATGTCATCATGAAAGATGATTTAATTATTATTCACATCCACAATAGCAAAAATGGTTCGTCTCAAAACTTTGTAATAATGGAGCCACTTTGTAGCTGAAGGTTATATCGAAGATTCCCTAGTAAATAACAAAATATAGCATGTATGTTACAAGGTCTACCTACCTACATCTACTTACGCAAAATACAGGAATTTTCAATATAAATTAAATTCCGTCAACATCAATCTATTCGACTGAAGATATCGTAAATACTTATGGAATTAACTCAATTAATAATACTGTCATTAATGTGCCTACAGATCTGCACAATCTTGGTTTTTCAAATACAACTGAACCATCAATAAATTTTACATGCCATAATTGCACTATCAATTTTTATAAATAAATTAAATAATTCTTTACATCTGTAATAGTTACGTGTTATATTGTTTCTATATTAGGTATACATATTTTTGTTACATAACCTAAAATAGAGTTATTTATTTTACATTTATAATAGTTACGTGTTAGGATATTGTTTCCAATTATACTATCATACATTGCTATTGTTGACATAAAATACAGTTAATTATTTTACCTTAGAGGTCGAGCATTTATAAGTTTTAGATTTTAGGTATGATTTGTGATATACCGATCTAAATAAAAATAAACTACTATGAATTTTGACGGTTGACAACTTGACATACATACTACTGCGACTGCATGGTTATTTGTTTTCATTATTTACCTATGTGAATAATATGCCCATTATATCCTGTTATTAGTTCCAGATCGAGAAATGACATTTCGTGGCGCTTTATTATGTGTAAAAATGCTACGATTTTTTACTACTGGTACAAAAATAGTAGTTTATACAACGAGTCAATAATGACAGTTCTTATTCCCGAGAGCTGAATTTACGAACCGAGCCGCGTAAGCGGCGAGGGAGTAACTCGGCTCGAGGGAATAATAGTCATTATTGCGAGTTAGTATACACTACTTTATCGACGACTAACTGAAAATTACTAAAAAAAATCAAAATAATTAAACGAAAATGTCAGATTACTATATCAATATGACATTTGACGGTTAGACAGTTAGTAAAATGGCCGGACTTGTCTATCGTTACTACGACAACGTTAGGAACGTTATGTTCTTATTGGCGGAATGTAGGGAATAATGGTAACGTTATGACCCATTATTCCCTGGTCGCATTTCTTTATTCCCTCCGGGTATTATGAGTGTTATTATTAGTCAATAGTGATTAATATAATACCTACTTTATTGTTTAGTCGTCGATAAATAATATTATTAACTCGTACATTTTCTTCATTTCTGTCACGGTTCTAGAAGAATGGGAAGAGATTTTTAAAGTATTAACGCAACCTGTATTAAAAACTCATGTATTACAGAATTATATTTAATTTTTGAAATGTAGGTACATACCATGTGCTTGCCGGCGACCTGAGGATACAGTTTACTGTAAGATAAAACGACGACACCGAGAGTTTTTATGAGTTAGTACGAGAAAGCAATATACAAACTGTTCTATTGGCCGAGTGTAGTGAGGCCTTGACTGACTCGCGTTTAGGAAAGCAGCTGTGCTTGCCCTTGCCCATTTCATTTGAATTTGTTCACGCTCGATCTCTAGTCGACTAATACATTTTAAAATCGCGTTTCGTCCATCTAATTTAGAACAATTACGCGCCAAATTATTATTTATAAGTTTTTAGAATTAATGATCATTTCTTTTATTAACTCATACAATTTGGGAAGCGTGATGAAATCCGTTATTAAAATTGTTTACTGCGATTATTTGATGCTTCAACAAGTTTCTACTTATAAATTATCCAGGTAGTGATTTTTTATTGATTAATATTATTTCCATCTTCTCTAAAGCAGTACAGTAAATGACTTTATTCTTGGTTAAAGAATTTGTTATTAACAGTTACAGTAGCAATTTATACGAACGCAGTAACGATTTCTGCGGTGTCGACTTTAACGTAGCTCTAATGTTAGTAACACAGGCTACCCTCTTGTTCTCCTACTTATAGTCGACCAGCTTGTCTAGTATATTCATCCGCAGGTAGACCGCGTGCACACTGTATATAATTTTCTTGATAAAGCTTTGTAAACGTTACTTGTTCAAATTCGCAAATTCAGGGCATATAATTTTTAAGATGATATAAATTTCCTGAATACAATGTAAGTATTCCAATACAAAGTATCAACTCCTTACAACAAAGCGGTAGCATAAAAAAGAATAAAAATAAGAGTTTTTCTCGTTAGTTGACGGTACATTAACTGCAGGATAAAAACATACCATTCCCAGAATGTGTTGAATAATCACAGATCCATCAGAGTTCGACGGTACATCGACGATTGTTTTGAAATTTTAACGATTTTTCTTTCTTTAAAAAGGACGAAGAAGCGAACATGTCTCCTCCAAATAAGGTACGAAATGTCAGGCAGCCGGTTCAGCTCAACGTTTCTTTCCCACGAAACAATTGCAAGAGATCGCTGGTGGAATCATCGAATTGACAATGCGTGACCGAAACATCTCAAGGTTGCATAAATAGTCCGCAGAGCAATACGTTTTCGCGTTTCGATTTATAAGGATACCTACTGCCGCGTTGACCACAAAACAAAGCAATAGTGGCGGCAAGAAGTGATCTTTTGTTCCATGTTAATCATAAACTCTACATACCTACACTATCAGTCATAAGTCATAACTTTAATCGCACCACACGATGGAATATACATCTAACCGAATATAATACATAAATAGCCCTTGTAATACATACTGGGTGATTGAAAATAACATTGAAGGAAAGATTCAAATATCCCACCACATAGCTAAAAATGTAATACACAATTTGATATATCTAAACAGTTCAGAATGTAGTAATTTGTCAACAATTTCAAATTTTATTAGTGTAAAGAATTTATATTAAGTGACGTATGATTATATGGGAATGTTCATCTGTTTGACTGCTTCTATCTCAAGTTTGAAACCGAAGCTTTTTATTATTCGTATTTTAATACTTTTGGTGTCTTGAGCAAAATTATATATCATTTTGATGTTTTGATTTCTTCTTATTTAATTTTTATAATTTTATACTTTTAAAGACATGGATGAATTAATACTTCAAAACGTGAGGTGATGTTTTTCAAAATATGTCAAATTCGTTTGATCTTTGTTTAAAAATTTTAATTTAATATTACAATTTTCATAGACGCTTAAATCTAAATTGCGAAAACACACATATGGACAACGTGTACCTATTATCAAACCCCGCCGCAATTAAATATTAACTATTGTGTATTCCTGTAAATCGTTGTTTTTCGTCTAATGACAGTGTAGCACGTACGATAAATTGTTAATCTCGAGCCCCTTAGTAGATATGTTAAACATGACATTTAATTGTTAATTATAAATTAAGTAGCATTAGTAGATTAGAATTAGTATGTTTAGAAATCTTAAAATGTTATTCCAGTTCATTTTCAATGCTATTTTATAATAATTTATTTGTAATTAAACTGTGAAATAATTAATATCTTATAAAATTTTCTTATAGTCACTTGCAACTAATGTTATAAAAGTGATGCTTTAAACTTATAGATGGTACTGTACATACATACATACTTATATATATATATATATATATATCTGTTTGTTTGGTGTCTTAGGTCGCGACCAAAAAGGCAACCGCTAAAACGTGTATGCGGCTCACGTGTTGTTATTTTTCCAACCTGGGCAGGCACATGTTTGTATCCAAGACTAGAATTGCAACGACATGGAAACCGTTAAACCTGACCTTGTGTAGGGAATACTTCGGAAATAATGTAAACTTTAATTATGATAGGAGAGGACTACGCGATAAGATATCTTACCACGAAACATTGATTAATATGGGTATATACATATATATGTTTTTTGACAAACAGAATTTGGGTTTTTTCTTTTTTTAATCTTCAGCTATGTCGGATGTGAATGCTAGTTATATGTATTTAAATCATTTATCTCATAACTAGGGCGCGGATACGAACGGTTGATGACTCATCGCCCATAGGCGCACTATTGAAATGTTGTATTTTTAAAGAGATTTTAATTTTATTTATATAATTGGATAACAAGTGGCTGGTGATCTATAAAATACAAAATACCTTATTATTTGTTCATTTTCTCTTCTGTAAGACTTGTTCTCTTTGAATTAGTACATCCTTGTAGATAGAAAACGTCCTTTCTACATCGCAACTGGTTATAGGTGCGTACTGGAAATATTCTTTTATTTCAGCGTATTTAGCATACACAATTGCCGCAATGTTCTTAAATCTGGATTTCTATTAAAAACTGCGTCTAACTTTTGCCGAAGGCCACATCCGAAGTTACTTGGAATACTTTTGAAATTATTAATAGCCCACATCTAATGTGGTTAATCCATCTTTTAATTTGAGATTTCGATTTTCAAAATATGTGATTAGTTTAAGCAAATTTCCAAAGTGTTCCTGAAGGAATAACAACTGATGTTCTAAATTTGGGATTTCTGTTAGTTCCTTGCGCTCAGAAATACTTCGAGCATCGTCATTTAAACATGTAACAAAATTTTGTAAACTATCGAAATTCTCTGCATAAAAACTATTTCTGTGTATGTTTTAGCAAAGCTAAGTGACGAACGTGCGATATTTGGCATTCCGTAACGATAATTTACAGAATTTGTAATAAATTTCGGAATCACTGACAATTCATTTTCATATCAGAAAAAGTAACATAAACAACGTTCTGGATCTAATTAAATGACAACTAAAAATGTACGCGTATGTTATGGAAACTTAACGAAATCCAGTGCACACTTACGTCTAGATAATTGGGAGAAGTCGATTCAATAAACCAGTATTAAACAGAATATTACAAAAATTACGAAGTACGTAATTAACAGTCAAAACAATGAAAAAACGAAACTAACGTAAGTATGAATGAAAATTTTATTTCTCTTGGGAAAAAAACTCTCACGCTCCTATCTACGCAGATGAGAAAAAGATTTTACTCATAAATTCCTTATTTTATGGGCATTTTTTGCTCTCATTTTCGGGCACTTCTCGGGCGTAAACAGATGTTGCGGTTCACCATATGAATTAGTGCTATTCAGTAAGCGTGTGTTGTTTACATTATTTCTTTGCACCGTTGTAACTTCATCGTAGTTTAAACCAGTCATGTCCGCGCCCTAGAATCTCATAACTTTCAATAGGATATTACTGTTGTTTGTGCAAATGTGTGTAGGTATCGAAAAACCTATTCATAAAAACCTTTTTTCTTTTAAATTTTGCTGATGTTTCTTATAAATAACTTCGAAAACGCGGCCAGAATAATCACGGCCGTTGATATACAGGACAGTCCAATTGTTTTGTTTAAAAATTATACAAATAAGTTTGCTCTTTAGGTAATTCTGGTTATGTCTTTATTAATTACACTTGTTTGATTTTGATGTGTTTCATTATATCCCTATATATATTGCTACACATGTGCGACTGCTCCTTAGTATTGAGTTTGTTTGAGAAGATTTTAATGGCCAAGGCTTCCAAGGAATTTCTTTTAATGTAATTTGTGTCTCTAAAAATTGTCTTATATCATTAATATTCATTAAATTACAAATCTTCAATTTGTAATTTACTAACTAATGCCATTGTTACTAAATTATTCTGAACATTTTTAAATGAAACAATAGGGAATGTGAGTAACATTTAGTATATTTTATCAAAAAGTCTCTCATATCTGATATAATTTAAAATAGGTCTGCAGAAGGAAATTTTATATTTAATAAATCGTGCCTGAAACGTCACGAAGCTTAAAGAACTAGTTTCTCTTTTTACAACCCATAATTCTGCAACTATAGCAGTAATTATATAGGTACATACATAATATAATTTACAACAGTTACAATCTGAACAATTTTTCCTGTATATATATATGTGAATATGTAGCACCTAATTTCCTTTGAAAAGTGAAAATAATTACGGAGAAACTTAGAGTGCCCTCGTGAACTAATGTTTCCAATAATTTATTCGTGCTATATAGTATATATATGTATATTCGAACGAGAAAATATCGCGCTTGCAATCTGCTGAATTTGCGTAGTTAATGCAGATCTGTATCGCGTAACAGTTAATTAATAATTAATGTCTGTTATACGAACAGTTGTAAGACTACTTTATTAGAATCAATGATTATTGCTCAAATAATGATAGAAGTGAAATGTGTGAGTATCTATATAAAATTTATAAACCGCATCTAGAGGAATATACATAAATATCATGCATTTGCATACCTGAAATAAGGAAGTTACCAAAAAAATTCCGTAAGTATTCGACTGAATTACTACGTAAGAAATTAATAATTCGGCATTTGTCTCATATAAAACGACTCTGGCTTTCTAAATTGCTTATTATCAGAAACTGTTGAATTTATTATTATGGTGAGTATCAAAATTAAAAAAATCATTGAATAATTTATTATCCTTGTCGCTCTGATATAGATTATTATCGACAATCGATTTTCATCCAACACTAAACCTTAAGTATATTGCTATATTGGACGAATATCCCGGAATGCAAATATGACCAGATGTATTTTAATTTGTCTGTAATTGATATACGCCGGCGCTATTTGTAATTAGTGGCTTTTATGTTTTACAACTAGCTAATACGGCAGGCCTAGAAGGCCCGCTGCCGCCTCTTATTCCGCTTACAGTTGAGGTACCGCTCCCCCTTATTTTTCTCAATTTATTGCGGATTTTGTCTATATTGCGTTTCAGTTTATAAAACACCATGTAATTCCGATATATAGCGAATAACTAAATATAATTGTGTTTTAGATGTTCAATATTGCTTAGTTGTTTTTATACACCCCTGTATATAGTTTACAACTATGCAATATTTTATTCAGAATGCTTATAGGATGAAATGATTAATAATAGATTTAGTGATAATAGCAGTTTTTAAATTGAAAATGTTTAACGGCTGTCCATGAAATAAGATGTATTTTATCGTTTAATGTTATATTGACATTTTTCACATACTTTTCCTGTGCCTGACAGACGGTAGTTTTCACTCTATTTATAATTTTTTACTATTATTGGTTTTTGTGCCTTGACTTGCCGATGATTTATTTCACGTTTGCCTAATTTATCTATAGTTTGAATTTTGTTTGTGGGTATAAAATTAGAATAATCTCGAAATCTGTGTTTTTTTGCATCAGTTGGAAAATGTGTTTCAGTCCATATACATATGTCGATTCCATTGGTCTTTTTGGTTTAAATGAAAATTCATTAGAATTTAAAAAAAAACATTTTATTTTATACAAACTTGTAGATAGCTTTATTAGAATTATGTTTTGTTGACGCGAATGTATACTTTTAAATAATTGATTTAATCATTGTTCTATAACAAATAATATTTATTTCATTGGCTTTTTTTATAATGATTTCCATTCCTATACTTTTATAATTTGCAGTGTTTCTTTGTGGTAAATTGTATTACAACTGTCAGTTATGTATGATGCTTAATAATGTTGGTAAAGCCTTGTTCACACTGTACATAATTATTTTCTTTTGCATTGTACACCTACAGTTTACGGAATATATAGATATAATATATGTATTATGGTAATATTGATTACTTATTGTTATATTCGAAAATACTGTAAAACATCGTTATAGAATTTCTATTTTGAATTATTGTAATTGACAATGTCGCGGGAAGTTCATTTTCATCAATGATAATTAAACAATCTTTTTTGAATACGTATGATATTACTTCTCAATTTGCCTGGCACAGTAACAACATGATTCAGTGCTTGTTTAATCTGGTAGGAATATATTTTAGTTTCTTTTTTCTATTTACAATATCTTATAATATTTTGAAGTATTTTTACAACTTAATTCATGGACGAAATGACTCCAGTCATGTAATGATAATTGCTAAAAATGAGTAGAAAGTATTTATAAACAAATAAGGAATCGAATTTATAAATTTCTTACCTATACACTATTATCATTGGGCCAATTATTATATATTGCAATATTTATTGTGCTGAATGTTTGTGAGCTAATGCTTCAATCTTTTCGAGCTTGAATTCGCCTTTTTCGCGTCCGCTTACAGCTTTTTACAGTTTCCTGTAAAACGCGATCACTCTCGTGGTGGTTTTTAGAATGTAAGATTTTATAGACTTGTGGCACACTCTGTATATACATATATTTTGTAAAGCCAATTGTATATTTCATTTAAAATTCCTCTAGAATTTTTTTTTACACAAACTGTTACACAATGAAGAGCGAGAAAGATAATTTAATGTTAAACATAAGAATGATGTTAAAGTATCCGAAGAAACAATATGCTCAATAAGTGCATCATTTTCATTGAGACAATCGGGATAATACGCTATTGAAATAACAGTGGAAAAATTTAGTATATTAACAAAAA
The DNA here is from genome assembly GCA_963170755.1 of Amphimallon solstitiale. Taxonomy (NCBI): domain Eukaryota; kingdom Metazoa; phylum Arthropoda; class Insecta; order Coleoptera; family Scarabaeidae; genus Amphimallon; species Amphimallon solstitiale. Next base: position 9,795,217 of record OY720677.1, read on the forward strand.
GTATGTCAATTGCTCAGAAACAATTTAAGATAGGCATGCACAATATTAATAAAAAAGAACCTAATAATCAGTTTGACACTGAGATATTTTCACCCAAATTATTTGAAGTGGAACAGGGCTTTCATTATGAAATTTTGGTCAGCATAATTGAAATATTCGTTTGTCACATACTCAAAATTAGTTCGCACGTCAATTAAAAATGAAGGACTTGTATTGAAGAACATTTTAAATTTTCAATGAATTACATATATACTACTCGCCCGCTATCGCGGGCTCGTCATTTTAATTGACATGCTCAAATATACGTAGTATCTCCATAGTGTTTAACATGTTTACAACAAATTTTGTTTGGTAAATGGGCGTCGCTTTCAAACTTTCTTATAGAATGCTAATGAATGCTGACGAACTTCAAACATATAGCTCGCAAACATATGTATGTGAACGGGTAAAGTAAATTTAATTTATAAAGTATATTACTTTCTTACTACCTTTTCGAAGTCCACTATCGTTAATAAAAGAGCAGAGTATATTTTATTTAAAATTATTCTCGATCTGTTTTTGACATAAATCGGTACACACTCAAGAGCGAGAAAGGTAATTTAATGTTAATCATAAGCCATGTTAAAGTATCCAAAGACACAATGAGCTCAAAAAGCGCAACATTTTTATTAAAACAGTTTTCAATACTATTTTGATGTCAAGTGTGACCCTTTTGAAATCCACTATCATTAATAAAGGAGCACAAAATAATAATAAAAGTAAAAAACCCAAGTTTTAAATTTAAGCCCTTTTGAAGCGCCTTTCCTGTAAAAAGCGATAACTGGCATGGCTTGTTAGAATGTCCGGTTTTATTAACTTTTGAAGCGCCCCTGTATATACACATATTTTGTTAAACCAATAGGATATTTTATTTAAAATTCTTCTCGAACTGTTTTTGACATAAATCGGTACACACTCAAGAGCGAGAAAGGTAATTTAATGTTAAACATAAGTTGTGTTAAAGTACGCAAAGACACAATGATATCAAAAAGCGCAACATTTTTATTAAGACAGTGTACAATACTATTTTGATGTCAAAAGTGTAAAAGCCTGTCAACCTTTTTGAAATCCACTATCGTTACTAAAGGAGCAGGAAATAATAATAAAAGTAAAATGCCCAAGTTTTAAATTGAAGCGCCTTTCCTATAAAAAGCGATCACAGGCATGACGCTTTTTAGAATGCCTTCATTTATACACCTTTGAAGCACCCAAGTATATACATATATTTTGTTAAACCAATAGAACGTTTTATTTAAAATTCTTCTCGAACTGTTTCTAACACAAAACCGGTACACACTCAAGAGCGAGAAAGGTAATTTAATGTTATACATAAGTCATGTTAAGGTATCCAAAGAAACAATGAGCTCTCAAAAAGCGCAACATTTTCATTAAGACAGTTTACAATACTATTTTGATGTGAAAGTGTAAAAGCCTGTCAATCTTTTCGAAGTCTACACTCGTTAAGAAAAAAGCACAAAATAATAATAACAGTAAAAAGACAGAATGAGATCAAAAAGCCCAATATGTTCATTAAGACTGTTTACAATACTATTTTGATGTGAAAGTGTAAAAGCCTGTCAAACCTTTTCAAAATCCACTATCGTTAATAAAGGTGCACGAAATAATAATAAAAGTAAAAAGCCCAAGTTTTAAATTTAAGACCTATTGAAGCGCCTTTCCTGTAAAAAAAACGCTTTTTAGAATGTCCACTTTTATAAACTTTTGAAGCACCCCTGTATATATATATATTTTGTTAGGCCAATAGGATATTTTATTTAAAATTCTTCTCGAACTGTTTTTGACATAAACCGGTACACACTCAAGAGCGAGAAAGATAATTTAATGTTTAACATTAGTCGTGTTAACGTATCCAAAGACACATTGATATCAAAAAGCGCAACATTTTTATTAAGACAGTGTACAATACTATTTTGATGTAAAGTGTGACCTTTTTGAAATCCACTATCATTAATAAAGGAGCACAAAATGAAAATAAAAGTAAAAAGCCCAAGTTTTAAATTGAAGCGCCTTTTATTTTATTTAAAATTTTTCTCGAATTGTTTTTTACTCAAACCGGTACATACTCAATAGCGAGAAAGGTAATTTAATGTTAAACATAAGTCGTGTTAAAATATCCAAAGAAACAATGAGCTCCCAAAAAGCGCAACATTTTCATTAAGACAGTTTACAATACTATTTTGATGTGAACGTGTTAGAGCCTGTCAATCTTTTCGAAGTCTACTCTCGTTAAGAAAAAAGCACAAAATAATAATAAAAGTAAAAAGCCCAAGTTTTAAATTTAAGCTCAATTAAAGCGCCTTTCCTATAAAAAACGCTTTTTAGAATGTCCAGTTTTATAAACTTTTAAAGCATCCCGGTATATACGTATATTTTGTGAAGCCAATTGTATATTTTATTTAAAATTTTTCTGGAATTGTTTTTTACACAAACCGGTACACACTCAAGAGCGAGTCAGGTAATTTAATGTTAAACATAAGTCGTGTTAAAGTATGCAAAGACACAATGAAATCAAGAAGCGCAACATTTTTATTAAGAGAGTGTACAATACTATTTTGATGTGAAAGTGTAAAATCCTGTCAACCTTTTCGAAATCCACTATCGTTAATAAAAGAGCACAAAATAATAATAAAAGTAAAAGCCCAAGTTTTAAATTTAAGCCCTTTTGGAGCGCCTGTCCTGTAAAAAGCAATCACTGTCATGACTTTTTAGAATGTCCGATTTTATTAACTTTTGAAGCACCCCTGCATATACATATATTTTGTTAAGCCAATAGGTTATTTTATTTAAAATTCTTCTCGAACTGTTTTTAACACAAACCGGTACACACTCAAGATCGAGAAAGGTAATTTAATGTTAAACATAAGTCGTGTTAAAGTATGCAAAGACACAATGACATCAAAAAGCGCAACATTTTTATTAAGACAGTGTACAATACTATTTTGATGTGAAAGTGTAAAAACCTGCCAACCTTTTTGAAATCCACTATCGTTAATAAAGGAGTACAAAATAATAATAAAAGTAAGAAGCACTCCTGTATATAGATATATTTTGTTAAGCCAAAAGCAGGTTTTATTTAAATTTTTTCTCGAAGTGTTTTTAACACAAACCGGTACACACTCAAGAGCGAGAAAGATAATTTAATTTTAACCATAAGCTATGTTAAGGTATCCAAAGACACAATGAGATCAAAATGCCCAACTTGTTCATTAAGGCAGTTTACAATACTATTTTGATGTGAAAGTGTAAAAGCCTGTCAATCTTTTCGAAGTCTACTTTCGTTAATAAAGGAGCACGAAATAATAATAAAAGTAAGAAGCCCAAGTCTTAAATTTAAGCCCTATTAAAGCGCCTTTCCTGTAAAAGGCGATCACTGGAATGATGCTTTTTAGAATATCCACTTTTATAAACTTTTGAAACACCCCTGTATATACATATATTTTGTTAAGCCAATAGGATATTTTATTCAAAATTCTTCTCTAACTCTTTTTGACACAAACCGGTACACACTTAACAGCGAAAAATGTAATTTAATAATAATCATAATTCATGTTAAAGTATCCAAAGAAACAATGAGCTCAGAGCGCAACATTTCCATTAAGACAGTTTACAGTATTATTTTGATGTAACAGTGAAAAAATCATGTCAACCTTTTTGAATTCTACTATCATTAATGAAGAAACACAAAGGAATAATAAAAGTGAACTTAAAATTCATTTTACTCAAAAATCCAAAAAAACCCAAGTTTTAAATTTTAGCCCTATTGATTGGCTTTTTTCGCGCCCGCTTGCAGTTTCTTCACAGTTTCCTGCAATAAGCAATCACTGTCATAGCTTTTTAGAATGACCGTTTTTATTAACTTTTGAAGCACCCCTGTATATACATATATCTTGTGAAGTCAATAGTATGTTTTATTTGAAATGCTTCTCCACCTTTTTTTACACAAACCTGTACACACTCAAGAGCGAGAAAGGTAATTTAATGTTAAACATAGTTCATGTTAAAGTATTTAAAGAAACAATGAGCTGAGAGAGCACAACATTTTCATCGAGACAGTTTACAATACTATTTTGATGTGATAGTGGAAAAGCATGTCAACCTTTTTGAAGTCTACTCTCGCTAAGAAAAAAGCACAAAATAATAATAAAAGTAAAAAGCCCAAGTTTTAAATTTAAGCCCTATTGAAGCGCCTTTCTTGTAAAAAACGCTTTTTAGAATGTCCACTTTTATAAACTTTTGAAGCACCCCAGTATAAACATATATTTTCTTAGGCCAATAGGATATTTTATTTAAAATTCTTCTCGAACTGTTTTTAACACATACCTGTACATACTCAAGAGCGAGAAAGGTAATTTAATGTTAAACATGCCATGTTAAAATATTCAGAGAAACAATGAACTCTTAAAAAGCGCAACATTTTCATTAAGACAGTTTACAATACTATTTTGATGTGAAAGTGTAAAAGCCTGTCAATCTTTTCGAATTCTACTCTCGTTAATAAAGGAGCACGAACTAATAATAAAAGTAAAAAGCCCAAAATTTAAATTGAAGCCCTATTAAAGCGCTTTTTCTGTAAAAAACGCTTTTTAGAATGTCTACTTTTATAAACTTTTGAGCACCGCTGTAGATACATATATTTTGTTAAGCCAATAGGATATTTTATTTAAAATTCTTCTCGAACTGTTTTTGACATAAACCGGTACACACTCAAGAGCGAGGAAGGTAATTTAATGTTAAACATAAGTCGTGTTAAAGTATCCAAAGACACAATGAGATCAAAAAGCAAAACATTTTTAATAAGACAGTGTACAATACAATGTTTATGTAAAGTGTGACCTTTTTGAAATCCACTATCGTTAATAAAGGAGCACAAAATAAAAGTAAAAGTAAAAAGCCCAAGTTTTAGATTGAAGCACCTTTCCTGTAAAAAGCGAGTACTGGCATGATGCTTTTTAGAATGTCTGGTTATATAAACTTTTAAAGCATCCCGGTATATACATATATTTTGTGAAGCCAACAGTATATTTTATTTAAAATTTTTCTCGAATTGTTTTTTACACAAACCGGTGCACACTCAAGAGAGAAAGATAATTTAATGTTAAACATAAGTGAAAGTGTAAAAGCCTGTCAACCTTTTCGAAGTCTACTCTCGTTAAGAAAAAAGCATAAAATAATAATAAAAGTAAAAAGCCCAAGTTTTAAATGTAAGTCCTATTGAAGCGCCTGTCCTGTAAAAAGCAATCGCTGTCATGGCTTTTTAGAATGTCCACCTTTATAAACTTTTGAAGCACCCCTACATATATTTTGTTAAGCCAATAGTATATTTTATTATTATATTTAAATATCTTCTCGAACTGCTTTTTAGACAAACTGGTACACACTCAAGAGCGAGAAAGGTAATTTAATGTTAAACATAAGTCATGTTAAAGTATCGAAAGAAACAATGAGCTCAATGAGCGCAACATTTCCATTGAGACAGTGTACAATAAGATTCTGATGTTTGCGAATCTACTATCGTTAAGAAAAAATGAAGTATTAAATTTAAGCCCTGTTCAATCACGTTTCGAAGAATCGCCAAATTGAAGACGTAATAAGCGACCACAAACACCCCCGTATCTAAAATTTCACGTTCATACGTTAATTTTCAAAAAAATTTCCCGCCGTTTTTTTTTTTGACATTTTGACTTTGGAATCGTGATCGGCGACCCTCAAAACCCCCGTATCTAAAATTTCACTTTCATACGTCAATTTTCAAAAAATCTTCCGCCATTTTGTTTTTTTTTGATATTTTAACTTTGGAATCGTGATCGGCGACCCCCAAAACCCCCGTATCTAAAATTTCACGTTCGTACGTCAATTTAAAAAAAAATCTTCCGCCATTTTGTTTTTTTTGACATTTTGACTTTGGAATCGTGATCGGCGACCCCCAAAACCTCCGTATCTAAAATTTCACGTTCATACCTCAATTTTCAAAAAATCTTCCGCCATTTTGTTTTTTTTTGACATTTTAACTTTGGAATCGTGATCGGCGACCCCCAAAACCCCCGTATCTAAAATTTCACGTTCGTACGTCAATTTTCAAAAAAATCTTCCGCCATTTTGTTTTTTTTGACATTTTGTCTTTGGAATCGTGATCGGCGACCCCCAAAACCCTCGTATCTAAAATTTCACATTCATACGTCAATTTTCAAAAAATCTTCCGCCATTTTGTTTTTTTATGACATTTTGAGTATGGATTCGTGATCGGTGACCTAAGACACCCCCGTATATAAAATTTCACATTTATACGTCAATTTTCAAAAAATTCTTCGGCCATTTTGGTTTTTTTTTTGACATTTCGACTTTGGATCCGTGATCAATGAGACCACAAAAACTCCCAAGTGCCGAATTTTACTTTAATTAGAAGAGAGAAATTAATTTCAGATAGCTCCGCCCACTCTGCATGTAAGTGTAATCGTTGTTATAAGGGCACATAAATGTTAAAAGCAATCCTTTTCCCCATTAAGGAAACGGGGCATACGCGTTCTGGAATTAACGTATTTTAATTCAAATCATTATTAAAATACTAATCGACCCCTGTATATAGATAAAAATATTAAATCAAGCGGGACCGTTATGTATTGTGTGGAGATGCCGAACATTCACCGGACCGTAATACATTCATCGCCACTGCACATGAGAATCTGATTATATTTTTCGCCCGTCCGGAATACATTGATATCACTGCACATTGAATCGGCCATTTTTCTGACCAAATGCTTCTGCAAACGAATTTGAAAGTGCTCGTGCCCTTGGTTGCGTGCGTCTGTCGACTCGAAATAAGCATATATAAGGTCCCGAGAAGCCCATTCTTTAACACCTCGGGTCTTGTTGGACCCTCGCAACCTTCAAAATTTCGTATTTCACGCTTAAAAATGAATCTGTGGACACAACTCAGTTTGATGTCAGTTTGACGTTTCTAGAGATTTTTATCGCTTGTCACGGGAACGGTCAAAACGTATTCCATTTTTCTGTTACAAAATGGAATGCACGCTCCTCTTCAACGGACGATATCTCTGCACACACTCCACTAAAAAGGAAAATCTCTCCGTCCACCGGAAATTCAATGTCACCCCTAGGCCCACCCCAAAACACAGCCTTTAATTCCCCATATCCAGAGAGGAGTTTTCTGCAAAGATTTGTCGACTTTTTTCTATTTTGATAGTTTCGAAAATGCTCGGTTAAGCTCTTTCAACTAAGGCGATTAACAACAGAGGTCTGTGCGCTATTATTATATATAATTTAACCCCTGCGTCAATTCAAATTAATTGTCAAATTAGACATTAGAATCCTATAAAGGGTTTTCGAGCAGTCGATTTTTAAAATTATCGACATAGACTCATCAACTTAACATAATATGAATTGGTATTTTGTAAATTAAATATTCAGGCGGCCTAAATTCGAAGAACAAATGAAGAAAGACGTTTCCAAGTTGCCAAGTTAATAACTTGCAATTTTTTAAATCACAAGGCGTTGATCATTAGTTACAGATACCTATTATTTATTTTAAGAGGAAGATAGCTCTCACACAGGACCACGAAAGCTTCGAGCCTCTAAAGTGGCTGCTTTCTATACTTTATGGTTAATCCGGCATAGCTCCTCATCTCATATACCGTCCAGTCTGTCCCCAGCGCTCATTTTGATTTATCATACGTTTGAGTAACCTCTACGTACATTTTTTATCATTGCTACAGCCCCAGCGGTATCGGTTGATGTTAAATCATCCACTGTGAGCTGTTTTATAATACACGGCGCGCATTGCTATGCCAAAAAAAAAACCCACATGTATTTAGAGCTTTGAAATTGAAGCGAATTACATACATACACAGTATGACAATTAAATAACGGAACTGTTAATTTAAATCATATTAAAATCATAGAACACTTATCGCCATCTATCAAACGGTAGCAGCATTAGAAACACACAAGTTTCCTCTTTTAAACGCATTGAAGTTCGTGCAAATCGGATGACAACTTATAAAGTTACATGCATTTTAGTGATTGTAGGTTAGGTGCTCATGTCGTAAAATCAGAATGGAACAAAGAGCGAACATTAAATTTTGTTTTAAAACTGGGAAAAAATTTACTGAGACGTACAAACTATTGAAAAAAGTTTATGGTGATGGTTGTATGTCTCGCACAAGAGTTTATGAGTGGTTTACTCGATTTAAAAACGGTCGTGAAGATTTAAATGATGATGCAAGACCTGGACGTCCAGTGGGTAAAAATCGCGCTGAATTGGTGCAAAAAATTCAAAAAATAATTGCTATTGATGGGAATTTCACTGTGAGAATGTTAGCTGCAGAATTACATATCAGTAGAGAAACTGTTCGACAAATTTTGACGATCGATTTGGGTAAAAGAAAGGTGTGTGTACGTTTTGTTCCACATCAATTAAATGAAGACCAAAAAATCGCTCGTGTAGAGCATTGTAGAGACATCATTAAAACTGCTGAATACGACCCAGATTTTCTTGATTCTATTATAACCGGTGGTGAGACATGGTGCTTTAAATATGACTCTGAAACTAAGCGCCAATCTGCACAATGGAAGTCGAAAGGCGAGCCAAAACTACAAAAGTTACGCTTTCAGAAGTCAAGAATCAAGACAATGTTGATTTGTTTTTATGATTCTAAAGGTATTGTCCACAAGGAATTTGTTCCAGAAGGTGCAACAGTTAATGGAGAATATTATTTAGGAGTTTTACATCGTTTGTGGTCGAAAATTGTTCGAGTTAGGCCCGAATATCCAGCAGGAAAACAGCTTTTTTTATTGCACGATAATGCACCACCTCACAAGACCTTAAACGTTTGTGAGTTTTTAAATAAAAAACAAATTCATCTCATCGCCCACCAACCGTATTCGCCTGATCTATCACTGTGCGACTATTTTTTGTTCCCGAAACTAAAAACTGCAATGAAAGGACACTTTTATGATGATGTTCCAATCATTCAAGCAGCCGTGACAGGGGTGCTGACAAACATTCCAAAACCCGACATCAAAAAATCGATGCATGCATTAGTCACCCGTGCCATATGCTGTATTGAGGCTAATGGATCATATTTTGAATAAAGAAATTATTTAACAATAATATAATGTGTATTTCATTCTATACCTAAGAAGTTCCGTTATTTAATTGTCATACTGTGTACATCCAGTTTTATACATATAAATTTTAAATAACCTTGCACTAATGCAATATTTAAAAGTATGTTTTCTTTTATTTATTACTGAAAAGACCTTAGATAATGTTGTGGTCTGTACTTTTTCTGTGATTATTAGTGAAACTTCATGGGTTAGTACTAACCTAACCCCTGAAAAATGATGGAAAATGTTTTTATTTTTAGTGCGATTGGCACCAAACTTCACACCAACACGCTCCAGACTATGCTAGAGTTTTCCTGAAAATTTCATCAAAATCGATCCAGCGGTTTTCGAGTCTATAGGGAACATACACACACCACACACACACACACATCCAATTTTATATATAAGAAGATTCACTACTGCGAGCAAAAAAACATTTTAAACGATTCATTATCAAAAAATACGAATTCGTTTCAAATGTAAAACAGCACAACACAACTTAAAGAAAGGACATCATGCGATTTTAAGTTGCACGTTTTGACAAATGGGTCCAAAATACAACAATTTGTAGGTAATAAACGATTCAACTTTGCCTAGACCTAGTTCAGACAAAACGAATTACAAAAAAAAAATTAATTTTTGTACACGCTTTTTAAATTTTCCTGTGAGTTGTTATTCATGCTCGATTGAATGTAAACTCATTTCATCTCAAAATTAGAATACTTATATCATTGTTCAGATTTCAAGGTCTTCCTGTAACGATAATTTTTGGAGGTTAAAGACCATGTGAATTCTAATATCTCCATCAGATATAATAAAACTAATAGGAGCGCTTTTAACAACGCTAAATTATGTAAGGAAAAAAAACGCGCATAAAAATTACCGTGAGAATGTGTTTTTCGTATTCTCGATTTATTACGTATCATGGCTTTGTGTTTACATTGCCAAGGTCAAGAAAACAGCAGTGATTAATATATAAATACATATTTGCTAAATATATTATTGACATTTCCGCCTAGTTCTATTAACGCTAAATGATATACCTGTATATATATATTTTTTTTCCATGAATTTACAAAAGTTATGTAAAAACATAAATAACTTCATAGTTTGTTTACACTTACAATGATATGATTGTAGACACATTTAATACTTGATTCTTGCAACAAATCTCACATAGAAGAACGTTTTTTTATGATTTCTCTGCTATGTGTCGAAAACAGAGGTATAGAGGAGGGGAGAATGTACTAGGGATGCACAAGATAGAAGAATGCAAATTTTTCAAATTTCAATGAGACATATTTGTGTTTTGTCGCAACACCGTTGCTCAAGAGACGACAAAACACGAGTCTGTCTAGTCACATTGAAAAGTACTCATATTCGCCTGTCTTGCCCATCTCTATCTTGTATCAGTGCACATCCAGTTTATATAGGATGCAATAGCCGCAATTTTGACCTCGTGTTTAAACATAAACAGTGGTTTGTTTGTGTTTGTCTAGGTTATGTATTTTTTCGTGGTTTGTGCAAATAATTTTCTTGTGTTTATGCATTAATTTATTATGTTCTTGTTCCTGAGTTTTATGTAGTTTTAGGATAGACTTGTTCCTTGTGAATGATGTGGATAAAACATGAGGATAAGAAGTAAGATTTGTTCCATGTGTTCAAGTTCAGAGTATAGATATTGATATTCATTTATTAACCCCAGTAGAACTAATAGATAGTTGAAACTTCATCAACAACAAACGTCCCCAGTTTTTTTATTTTAAAAGATGGTACTACATTGCTCCATTTGCACATAACCTTTATCTCTGAAGTGTTTTGGACAAACATATTTATTCGTTTTATTAGCTTAAAACACACTACATGACATTTTAATCCATATTAAAATAAGATATGAACTTTTCACAATATACACTTCTTTGTCATATCTTCCTTCAAAAGGTGCCAATGTATAATGTACCTATCACCGAGGTTTTGAATCCCTGTCTTTAAAAAGCTTTAATATCGCATAAGTATAAGAGAAAACTATTACATGATCAGTGTATTGGTGCTCATCCATTCTGTTTACTGTATTGTTACACCTTCTCTTTTACAATTTTGGTTGACATATTTATTGTTTTCTTAAGGCTGGCTTTTAGTTTTCAGTTTGGTGGTGATGAAGAATATAATGTGGGGGGGGGGGGTAGGATTAGGTGTCGGTAATGTGGCGGTTCATGTTGGCAAATAGTCGAACTTAATTGAGAATGAGAGATGAAGAAATAGAAATGTAGATTGCTATTACAGCAACAAATTTATATCTCCGGCTTTTAAATGAACTCGAACATAGAGACAAAAAACTAACACGCACAAAAAATTATTAAAGAAACGCTTTCAACACGTTTTTGTTTACATAGTATTTTAAATTTATGCTGGTATTTATTACGAACCTGACTATATAGAAATAATCTCAACAGTTAAGCATCGATAAATACAAGCATTCATTTATAGCAATTTATAAAATTTCAAGTAGGTACACCTTATAAAATAAATAGGAATAAAACTGTTTGGAAAAAAACATTTTTTGAAGTAATAATAATAACAATATTTAGTAATTCAGGTGACTATAAACATGGTAAAGAACAAGTCAGTGATATATGTATAAAAATTAAATAATACAAACATTTTATCGCAGTCACCTTTGGGTATGGGATACATAAAAAACAGCATAATAGTTGTACATATAAAAAAACTGTTTGATTACATGGAGGAGTCATTGAGATACTCATCCAAAGAGTAGTAACCTTTTAAAAGCCGAACTTTTTAATATCATTTCTAAACCTTCTGTATGGCATCATTTTATATTTGTTTGGTAATCATTTATTGCAGATTCTTATAGACTAGTACATTGGACTTATCCCACTGAGAGCGCATTTGGCCGTGGTATCTCTAATAATAGGTTATTCCGTGTACTCTATGTATGAAAGCTGCTCAATTTAGTATGCTTGTTTGCATTTTTTTTGTATATAAAAATAATTGAAATAAGTAAATGCAGGGTAGTCATTATGTGCATTCGTATGAATGCATCTCTACAGCTTGTTCGTCGACTGACACCACTCATTATTCAAAAACTATTCTCATGATGTTTCTAATCCATGCGTCATCATTTTCACTAAGTGGTTGAAGTATTCTTTCTCGCTTAATTTGTAGTGTGTTTAATGAATTTTGGATTTTAAACATGGGTCATTGTAAAAAGAATGATGGACAATGCCATCAACCTTCTATTACCGCACAAAAACTGTTAAAAACTAATGAAAATAAAATATTTATAAGTGACATTTTGTGTGATGTGTTACAAAGGGTTGAAAAAGTAGAACAGTCGACCATAGACTGCAGTTTTATTCTAAACATTGTGTAATGAATGTTGACCGGACGTATGAGGCCGAAATTACGACGGACAAAAGAAATAATGTATAACATCACGCAGTTATTGAATAGCACTATTCGTATGGTGATGCAACATCTGGTTTCGTCGAGAAAACGGACAACAAAAAAGTCGATTTTAATGTTAAATTCCTTTCTTCTATTTACCTACCTTATATTTCGTGAGATAAAATAAAGTACGGAGAATTTACTCGATTTGAACTACAATATAAACAAATAATAACGTATTTTGTATTTTATAGATAACCACCCACTTGTTATCCAATTATATAAATAAAATTAAAAACTTTTTAAAAATACAAAATTTCAATAGTGCGCGTGGGTGATGAGTCATCGGCCGCTCGTGTCCGGTCTCTGAACATATGAACTAAAACATACAGCTTATATTGTGATTTTCGTAACTTTAACTGTGTGTTTAGGAGATATGATTCAGAATGTAACCAGAAAAGATCAATAGGTATTAATTACTTACGTTTGTATTTTAGTCCACAATTAATTTTTATAGTAAATCTGTTTAATTATAGGTTGTCTATAGGTGACACTAGTGTTTTTGGCAAAAATCAACTGTGCTTCTGTACTTAACATTAGTCATATTTTATTATCTTCTTAAATAATATTGGAGATGCGCAACATTCAGAAGTGAAAGTAATTATTTTAGTTGTTAAACGTACCTAAATATATTTTACCGAACTGAAGTAAGTTTGCCAAAATAAGGTTTAGATTTTTCATATTATCCAAAGATGACATATCTACTATTATATTCTTTTAATAGACTTACCTAATATTTCACTATTAATGACAACATAAAGAGTTTTTGGTATAAACCACCGAAAAAGGACCTACCTGACGAAATGGTTGAACATGCAGAACACATAATTTAAGCCTATTGTGCCATATTTTTATATGGTCTACCAAATCTAGTACCTTCAAGAGATATCTAAAACGTAGAATATTAACTTTCTGTGATAGAAACACCACCGATGTAAATGTAATATCCTTGGAGAATATACATATAGCCCAGTCAAACTATACCAAAAAATCTCGCATGGTTACATTAATCAGGGTACTTTTGATTTTTTGATATGGTGTATGGATTGGTACACTGTTGCAAAATCCCAAGTTTTCTTATTTCCCCCACTACCGCAGACGCCGCCATCTTGAAGAAACCGCTAAATTTTTTAGCCTCTTTTTCAAAATATCTCCTAAAGTATTAGTTTAAGCAAAAAAGCCGTTTACGTTCTTATTAAACTAGAGAAAATTTTCTACAATTGAATACAAAAACGGAATATTTAGCTTCAATACTTCCCGGAATATTTAGCTTCTACGGAATATTTAGCTTCAATACTACATTTATAACCTGGCTAGCCTACTTTTTTAATACGACATGGTGCTATTTGCTTATATAACACCAGAGCAAGCTAGCCGGTATAAAATTTGTCTTCTGAATGCCACCAAGATACACAGCACTCCTGGCTGCCTATATGTTCAGGCATCAATGTCAACACGCTCGGGCGGCTTAGGTTAAAACAGAAATATGACGGTTACAGTGTTGTGCCTTGGGGACAAAAGACTAAATGCTCAACAACTAGCACAGCGAAGAAAAAAACGTGAGTACTTCTTATTGTTTTAATATAACTTGTTGCTCTTTGAATATACTGCTTTCCCTACCTTATTGTCAAACGGTAAAAGTAAAGAAAAAACACGTGTAGAAATTCATTTGAAAAGAACAGAATAGTTAACTTTTATTTCTACTAAAACAATGTTACATAATGTCGAACAACTAAACAATTCAGCAATTAAACTATTGATACAATTGATACAATTGATACAATTGATACACAATTTCGTTTATTATTAATTTACAATTTACAAATTCTATGTACATAAGTAAATACAAAACAAATACACGTCAATGACCTCTATAAGTCATGATTGAAACTAAGTTAGAACGTATATACACAGTTAGTCCCTGAACCATCATTTACGGGTCCCAGAGTGTTCCATTTATTAATATAAATAAATTGATACTTGGAATATAATACGCGTCGGTCAATTTGAAGTAAAATGTATGCTCGGGTTTATTTAAATTATTCTACAACTAATCTCCGTGTATTGTCATGCTCGCAGAAGAATCTTTACAAGTTTATTGCGACTAAAAATTATTCAACCGGCGTAGATTTGAACATCCAACCGATAGCTATACGGTGAAGCGCTATTATCTCTATGTTTATTGCGGTACAGAGCGCGAACAATATATTTGAATTTTTCCGGCGCGTTACATATAATATTTGAAATTTAACATCTCTGAAAAATAAAGAATAAATATTAAATGCGGAAATATATATAGTCACGGCATTTATAGCCTGACTTTGACGGGAATTTAGGTTGTAGCGCTAAAATGGCTCTTCCTCCACGACCCTGGGTCTGAATGGAAAAGACACTTTCGGATGTGTTTAGCGGATTTTAAAACGATTATTTCACGGCACAAAAGACCTGAATATAATACGTTTCTAGGATTTGAACCAGACTCTCTCACGCCATTAAGGCTGAGTAGAGAAAGGTAAAGGTAGCGGTCGGATAGGAGAATAAAATGAACGAGACCCACTTGCTGGGGCCTTTATATATCCGTAAACCCCCCTATGTCTGTAGGAAAAACTTGTTCAAAACATACAATTTGCGCGCGCCTCGGACACGAAATGCGCGACTTCGAGCATGACGTACACATTCGGTATTTTTTCATTGAAAATAAACAAATAACATGAATTATCATTACAAATAAATATATATACAGGTCCGTCCAAATCACTTTATACAACATTTGAACAAAATAACACACATACATTTAATTTAATATTGATAAATAAATTAATTATGGACCTAAAAAATGTTAATTTGTACAATTAACGAGGACTTCGTTACAGGCCCTCCCTTAAAAGAAAACATTGAACCCCAACAACTACATATCAAAAGTCCAGAAAAGGAAAATTAAATTTAAAAATTAACACTTGACAGTCTATCATCTTACAATTAAAAAAAAACTAACGCTTGTCAGTCTATCATCACTCACGATGTCTTTGACGCGCGCACTACCACTAATTGTTCTGACGTTGCAGATTGGCATGGTGGATCTCGGCTTCACTAGTGACGGAAGTAGTGAAAACAACAGGACTGGTGCTGGTATCGCCTCGGACAATTACATGCGTCGAAAATTTGAGATAGGCCTCTACTGTCGGAATTATTACAGCGGTTGCAGTGATTTTTTTTTTCTCTGGCGGTTTCCATGTGGACAAACACTTCGTGCGGCGGATTGCACGAAGTACGAGCTCTAGATGGTGTCATGAGCAAATACTTGGTACGGCGGATTGTACAAAGTATGAGCTCCGGATGATGCCTTGGAACAAAACACCTGGTGCGGCGGATTGCAGCAAGTACTAGTCCAAAACATCCCTCACAGCCTCCTGCGGAATTGGAGGTAGGAGATCGGTATGGAGCTCGTCGGCGGACGGAATCTTGATGTCTTTCACATGGACTTTCACCGGCTTTCGTCTGTTAGGTACCTGTAACATAAGAACAGACGGGGACAGGATCTGGATAACTTTAGAGGGACCTTCAAATTTTGGAGCAAGTTTTGCGGTAAATTTCTTAGAGGCATCGGATATATTATGGGTCTGGTGGTATACCCATTGATCCCTTTAGAAGACTTTTACTTCACGCAGGTTCACGGTAGGAGAATTCTCTCAGCCCTCACTACAGGCCTAAATGCCCCTTTAGAAGACTTTTACTTCACGCAGGTTCACGGTAGGAGAATTCTTCCAGCCCTCTCTACAGGCCTATTTGAGGGCGGTAAGGACGATGTCTCAGATTATAGGGCCTACTTTGCCTCTGGAACGCCTGAGCCAACTTTATTCTGACGATCTTGAAAAAGTCGTCCAATTTCGACAATTCTTGGGCTAATTCTTCGGTATTCGGTCGAGCAGGATCCATTAACTGCCCATCAGCGGTTCTTCGCAGAGAGCTCGGCGGCATGAGTTCTCTACCAAAATTAAGAAAGGCAGGTGTGAATCCTGTAGACTCATGTTTAGCGGTGTTGATGGCGAAAACAAACTGAGGTAGGTATTGGTCCCATTCTCTATGATCTTTATTAATGTATTGTGCAATCATAGGTCCTAATACCCTATTTGTCCTTTCCACAGGGTTCGATTGCGGAGCATACGGAGCATTAAATTTTATCTTGACACCTAATCCATTAAAATAACTGGTGAAACTGTGACTGGCAAATTGCGGACCATTGTCAGCCAACAGGATCTTCGGACAACCAAAACGATAGATTACCTTTTCCTTCAGCGCCTGGATGACGGTTCGTGATGTGGCAGAGCGTAGCGGCTGGCACTCTACCCACTTCGTGAATCGATCATGTATTACTAACAATGAAGTAAATCCTCTCTTGGAACGTGGAAAAGGTCCGAGGAGGTCCACACTCACTTGTTCCCATGGGCAATCAACAGGTGAGAATAACATCTGGCCTAGAGGTTTTCCCTGGTTAAATTTATATTGCTTACAGGATCGACATCGATTGACGTAGCGGCGGACGTCTCTAAACATCCCTGGCCAATAATATAACGAGGCGGCTCTCGCTATACTTTTGGCGACCCCAAGATGTCCAGCTTCGGGAGCGTCATGGATTTCTTTCAGGACGTCACTCCTATCAGGTGTAGCTACGCACAATTTCCATGCGCGCACTCCCTCGGTATGTTGAGTATCAGGTATGTGTCTGTATAAATTGCCATTTTCTAATCGGTATTCTTGATGTTTTTCAGGATCCGACTGAACATCCGAAACCTTCTTATTATACCAAGAACAAGACGTTTCTTCTAACAAGGCACAGGTATCTTCATCGGTTTCGTGTTTGAAAGGAAGCGGTGCTCGGGACAGAGAATCGGCTAAATTATTCGTCGCTCCTTTTCGGTACTGAATGACGAAATCATATTGCTGTAAATCAACAGCCCATCGACTGAGTCGTCCTGACGGATTCTTCAAGTCATTCAGGAACCTTAAACACTGGTGATCGGAAATAACGGTGAATCGGTAAAATTCTAAATAGTACTTAAACTTTTTGATACCCCAAACAACGGCAAGGGCTTCCTTCTGGGTCGTCGAATAATTAAATTCTGCCCTACTTAAAGTCCTACTGGCATAGGCGATCACTCTTTCAGCACCCTCTATTATTTGTATTAAAACGACTCCCAAACCTTTCTCACTGGCGTCGGTATGCAATTGGAATGGTTTGGAGAAGTCCGGACACGCGAGAACTGGGCTCTCTGTCAGTGCTTTCTTTACGGCGGCGAATGCGGCGTCTTGTTCCGACGTCCATTCCCAACGCACATCTTTTTTAATTAGTTTTATAAGCGGAACGGTAAGTTGTGCGAAATTTGGTACGAACCGACGGTACCACGACGTTTGTCCCAGGAAACCACGTATTTCTTTCTTGGTTCGCGGCGGCGGTACATTTAAAATAGCAGCGATCTTGTCCGGGTCTGTACGGATACCGTCCGGTGTTACGACATGTCCTAAATATTTTATGTCCTGTTTGGCAAAAGTACATTTGTCTGGTTGAAGTTGAAGGCCTGCTTCCCGTAAACGCGCGAAAACATTACTTAAATTTTTCAAATGCTCTTCAAAAGTCTTGCCTAAAATAATAATATCATCCAGATATACAAATGCGTATTCCGCCATCTCAGGACCTATCACCGAATCTAATAGGCGTTGGAACGTCGCTCCCGCACTATGTAATCCATACGGTAATGACACAAAATGAAATAGGCCCTTTCCCGGAATTGTAAAAGCTGTCACGGGTCTGCTATCTTTTTCTAATTCCACTTGCCAGTACCCACTTTTAAGATCAAGCGTCGAAAAATATTTACTGTCGCGGAGTTTGTCAAGAATATTTGAAATGTACGGCAAAGGATATGAATCTTTAATCGATACGGAATTAATTTTGCGGAAATCGACGCAGAACCGAACGCCACCGTTCTTTTTCGTGACCACTACGATAGGAGAACTCCACGGACTGTTACTGGGTTCTATTATACCGTCTTGTAGCATCTTGTCTACCTCGGCGTCGATCAGTGCTTGCTTCTTCGGGTTGCATGGATAATATCTTTGTTTTATTGGGGCGGTATTCGGTTGCAAACGGATTGTGTGACGTATTAAATTCGTCCGACCAGGCACGGTAGTAAATTTACTTAATTCTTGTTCAAGGAATTTTTTTAAAGTGGTTTCTTGGCGGTCCTGTATTTCGGAGATCCCACAGCTCGCGGCAAAGACTGCATTGTCTCCCTTAAAGTACAGTTTCCTTTCGGAAAAATCAAGAACAGCCCCAATTTCCTTAAGAAAATTAATTCCGAAGATGACTGAGCACGGGCTCTTCGGCATAATTACAAAATTAACGTCTGTAGTTCGGCTACCCATGCGGACCGGTAATAAAACTGAGCCGGGTGACTCTATAACGTCTCCATTTGCGAGGCGGACTTTAGATTTTCTATTCAAGACACGTTGTTCATTATTTTTCAACAACCGGGCAACTAGTGATTCGGACAAAAACGACGAAGTCGCTCCGCTGTCCACGAGGGCTCGTAAACTCTGGTTATGAATGTGTACACGGATCCACACGCGATTATCCGGCACTGTCGAGTCTTTAATACACGTGTTTGCGGATTCAGGCGGTTTTACTGCTTGCGGACGGTCTTTGCCTGCAGACCGCCCTTCTCGGCGTTTCCCTGGCATCGGCAGTCAACGGAACGTACATTTAACTTGCCACACCGTGAACAAAACATTTTAAATGGGTTACGGCAATAACCACGCGTATGTCCTTCCTTGCCACATCGCCAACAGCGGTTTTCCGGATGTGATAATTTTTGTAATGGCGACGGCGGTACAGGAAATTGGCGAGGCTTATTATCCTGAGCGACATATGACAAATGATGCGAACGCGAAGTACTGGGTTTATCGCTGGGCGGGCGTTCCGGTGCTGATAGCGTACTTTCTTTCTTACAAAAGCGCGCCTGCTCTTCCAGCAATAATTCATAGTCGGCAGCGAGTTTAGACAATTGTCTGAGGGATTGTATCGCGTCCCTATGTATATACATTCTGTAACTAGGTGACATGTTACCATATACACGTTCCAATTTATCACCATCGGACATATCTTGGCCGCGTCTCATTAACGTTAATATGGCGGTTAAATAATCTTTAAAAGATTCCTTTGGTTTTTGCAAACGAGCGCGTATTTCTTCTTCGATTGAAAAGTTATACCGAGGCGGAAGATATTGAAGTTTAAAGTCTTCTAAGAACTCGTCCCATGTACCCCATAATGTTTTATTATTTCGGAGCCAAAGCAGTGCTTTGTCTCTAAAAAGCTCAGGCAATGCGTGGAGCATATGTTCATCTTTAATCCCGTAACATACTTGAAGTTCTTTGACTCTTTCCAGGAAAAATACAGCGTCCGAGCTGCCATTAAAATGAATCCCCTATTTCCTTATTTGAGTACAGATCTCCGCGGAAGAAATCTGAACGTTAGTGTCTCCTTGCGGTGGAGTGTTTCCCTTATTCGCGGAACCCGTTTTACCCTCTTTCAAAAAGGTGCTAATGCGTTTACGTACGTCCTCGACATTACCGGTAGCGTCTAACCCTAAAGACTCTGCTGCGGCATTTAAGTCCTCTTTTTTCAAGGTATATATCCACCCAAGAGGGTTTGGATTTTTGCCTTTATCTGCATCAGTCATTTTATAATTTATAATGTACCAAATTAAAATAAAAAATGTATTGTAGTTGCAATTTATTCTCCTATCCTTTTACTCCCTCACAATTAATAAAGAATATGTACGTTTTACTATCCTTTAATAAAAACTTATCTCTATGTATGTATCTAAATTGTGTATCAATTTTCCTATCTTATTTTTAAAAAATAAGTATACATAAATTCTGGCGGAAAACTGTTAAACTTGTCAAACAGTTTTATGAACCACGGCGGAATTTAATGTCGGATTTTAATTTTTAAATTTCTTAAAACACGGCCAAACGTTATGGGAGCCATTTATAACCTGGCTAGCCTACTTTTTTAATACGACATGGTGCTATTTGCTTATATAACACCAGAGCAAGCTAGCCGGTATAAAATTTGTCTTCTGAATGCCACCAAGATACACAGCACTCCTGGCTGCCTATATGTTCAGGCATCAATGTCAACACGCTCGGGCGGCTTAGGTTAAAACAGAAATATGACGGTTACAGTGTTGTGCCTTGGGGACAAAAGACTAAATGCTCAACAACTAGCACAGCGAAGAAAAAAACGTGAGTACTTCTTATTGTTTTAATATAACTTGTTGCTCTTTGAATATACTGCTTTCCCTACCTTATTGTCAAACGGTAAAAGTAAAGAAAAAACACGTGTAGAAATTCATTTGAAAAGAACAGAATAGTTAACTTTTATTTCTACTAAAACAATGTTACATAATGTCGAACAACTAAACAATTCAGCAATTAAACTATTGATACAATTGATACAATTGATACACAATTTCGTTTATTATTAATTTACAATTTACAAATTCTATGTACATAAGTAAATACAAAACAAATACACGTCAATGACCTCTATAAGTCATGATTGAAACTAAGTTAGAACGTATATACACAGTTAGTCCCTGAACCATCATTTACGGGTCCCAGAGTGTTCCATTTATTAATATAAATAAAATGATACTTGGAATATAATACGCGTCGGTCAATTTGAAGTAAAATGTATGCTCGGGTTTATTTAAATTATTCTACAACTAATCTCCGTGTATTGTCATGCTCGCAGAAGAATCTTTACAAGTTTATTGCGACTAAAAATTATTCAACCGGCGTAGATTTGAACATCCAACCGATAGCTATACGGTGAAGCGCTATTATCTCTATGTTTATTGCGGTACAGAGCGCGAACAATATATTTGAATTTTTCCTGCGCGTTACATATAATATTTGAAATTTAACATCTCTGAAAAATAAAGAATAAATATTAAATGCGGAAATATATATAGTCACGGCATTTATAGCCTGACTTTGACGGGAATTTAGGTTGTAGCGGTAAAATGGCTCTTCCTCCACGACCCTGGGTCTGAATGGAAAAGACACTTTCGGATGTGTTTAGCGGATTTTAAAACGATTATTTCACGGCACAAAAGACCTGAATATAATACGTTTCTAGGATTTGAACCAGACTCTCTCACGCCATCAAGGCTGAGTAGAGAAAGGTAAAGGTAGCGGTCGGATAGGAGAATAAAATGAACGAGACCCACTTGCTGGGGCCTTTATATATCCGTAAACCCCCCTATGTCTGTAGGAAAAACTTGTTCAAAACATACAATTTGCGCGCGCCTCGGACACGAAATGCGCGACTTCGAGCATGACGTACACATTCGGTATTTTTCCATTGAAAATAAACAAATAACATGAATTATCATTACAAATAAATATATATACAGGTCCGTCCAAATCACTTTATACAACATTTGAACAAAATAACACACATACATTTAATTTAATATTGATAAATAAATTAATTATGGACCTAAAAAATGTTAATTTGTACAATTAACGAGGACTTCGTTACAAGATAGACCTCTTTGAAATTAGAGAATTTTTTTTTAAAAATGTTAAAATAAAGATTTATATTCGGTTTTTACTCGATAGTAAGTAAATGGTGTATTCTCCGCTAAAGTCTGACATAGCATTTATAATAGAGGTAGGTAGCTAAAGTTTAAGACCAAACTGATTCTTCTAGCTCGTTTAGACTATGATACAATCTTTTGAATATTTTTGTAGTTTTTTAGGAAGACACGTTACGCAATAACTTAATACTGACAAAATCAATGTATCTATTTATTAAAAACAAAAAAGGTTCATTTATTGATAAGTTTGTATATCTCATATATTCAATAGGTCTGTGAATTATATATCAATAAATTTGTAAGTAAATAAATAATTGATAAATAATTATAAATAAATTATATACTACATAAGTTTCATCAACAAAAGTGCCAGATATACCACAACTTTACATTATAAGAACCAAATGGTGATATTTTGTTATATAAGACAAAATGTGTCTGGACGACAAGCCACATTTGGAGCTTCGGAATTTTAGCTATTTACCTCTACTATAAATGCAGTGTCAAACTTTAGCGTAGGATTCACTATATACTTACTATCGAGCAAAAACCAACTAAAAATCTGTGATTTTACATTTTTAAGAAAAAATCTCTAAATTCAAAGAGGTCTATCTCGGGAAGTATTGGAATACTTTGGAAGATATTTTGTAAAAACTGGTATAGTGCAAAAATTTAGCGGTTTTTTCAGATGGCGGCTCATAAGCCAACAAGTTTTCAAAAAAGCTTGTTATATTTATCGTGTATAGGTATTATATTTAATCCTTTCTACCAATTATCAATCGGAATCATAGCAAATTAGACGTGTAAATATTATTAGTAGGAATAATATAGATTTTGTTATGCTCTGCAATAGTAAATCTTGCTTCTTTGTTTGTGTGTACGTGTATAATATAAAAATTACTTTCGTAAGTTACTGATGTAATTCAAGCTATTGTACATTTACATATTTCAAATAGACTCTTATTAATAAATACATAGGTACATATTTTTTAATTATTTAATCATACACTATGAATAAATGAATTAGTATTTATTTAGAGTAATGTATACAGGGTGTTTCATCGGTTGGGGTATCGCGAATTAAAGTGCCTAAATATAAAAATATCGACTTCAAATTTTAACCACTTATAGAGCTTTTAAACCGCTACCAGCAGGTTAGGTTGTTTTTGATAATATTATTTTAATTAATGCGTAAATTAAAAAAAAACGTATTATCAAAAATTAAAAGTGCTCAAAAAATGTTCAAATTTGAATGGTGATACTTGGAAATATCACCCATATTAACTTCACAATCAGAATTTTTATAAACGAAACCGTTTGTCAAATAAAGTCAATATTAAATAATGTCGTTTTTCTTACGACAGATTTATGGTACTTAACTTTCTAATTGTGCTGTCCGCAAACAGGTAGTCCTTTTAAATTTATGACGGATAATAAATAAAAATTTATTATAAACTCAACACACAACACTGTAATAAAAAACCCATAAATTCTTCAACGTCCGCAAACAGGTAGTCCTTTTAAATTTATGACGGATAATAAATAAAAATTTATTATAAACTCAACACACAACACTGTAATAAAAAACCCATAAATTCTTCAACGTCTTGCCTTTAATTTTGAAATTATTGTAAAATATTCAATAATTGATTAAGTTTTAATTTTTTTTTCAATTGCATAGTTGATTTTATAGACATATCTTTTTAACACCTGAATTTCAATAAAATCTGAGTACTTTTGATTTTTTGAACGAAGGTTTTTTTTTATTTACGCATTAAATAAAATAATATTATCAAAAACAACCTAACCTACTGGTAGCGGTTTAAAAGTTCTATAAGTGGTTAAAATTTGAAGTCGACATTTTTATATTTAGGCACTTTAATTCGCGATACCCCAACCGATGAAACACCCTGTACAATGATAATTTGCGTTAAGCACCGGTAAATCTCAAAATTTATTGAATAAGTAAAAAATGTACCTATATATATTTATAGGTATCAAAATGCCTTTGTAGTCCCGTCGCAGAATTCAATAAATTTGTACATCAAGAATTATTTAATTTTCTGAAGTAGACTAAATAAAATATACCTAGAGTTGGTATACCATCTTCTAGTTTATCCATGTTTATGTGTTTGGATGTTATATTCTGATAATAGTACGAGCAGAAGCATTGTTTAAGTCTTCGAGATTATCAAGATATAAGGTGTACCACTGCAGATTTCACTTATTTCAGTACAATTATAAATACACATGTAATCGTAATTAGATAACATTATAAGAAGTTAATTTGTCCAGTCCTTTTCGTCCATTTATCACAACATACATATTTCAAATAATGTCAAACATTCAAAAATTGCTATAAATATACATCGCTCGAAAGTAAATAAACAATGTGTAAGATTATTATACCTATAGCAAATTTATTATCGTTTTTGTTTTTTATAGGTATATATTTTATATTACATTCCGCAAAGTGTTAAACTGTTGAATATATAATAATAATATATAACTGTTATTATTATTAGACGAAGTATTGTGAGCAATTGTAATTTTGCATAAATAAAAGTACCTATCCTTTAGACATTTTTAATTAATAAATACATATATACGCCTAATTTCCAATGCCCCCTAATGCCCAGAAGCTACACTAATATTCAAGTTCCTGACGTGATAATTCTGCACCTTGACGGTTTTTCTCCACACTATAGTTGAATTGTAACCGTAATTTCATATAATGTCCACGCATTTTTATTTTTGATACCATTTACGAACGAAGATATTATTTTCGTTGCAGTATTTTTTGTTACAATGCAAACTAATTTTTTGAGGTCCAGGGGGGTGCAAGAATGCTATACTTTATTTGAAAATTACAGATAAAAAATATTTATTTTTACCTCTAAAAGGGGTATTTTATTCACAGCATATAGTGTAAAAGCAGCCCAATTAGACATTTAAAACCCCCCTACGACCTCGAATCAAGTTTCCTTAACATAACTGTGTACTTTTTATAACAATTAAATTAATAGTTTCTATTTCTTATCAAAAAAATGTGAGTATGTTTTCAACGTGAATATTGTCCGGTGCAACGTACGGGACGTCAGCCTTAATTATATTATGTTATCTGCATGTGTTATAAATAATCACAGAATTTAATTAGGATAAGCTAACTATTAGACATTCTTTTCTCTGTAAAATGTCATTGTTTAACCGGGTAAATAGCAAGAAGAACCTTATCTTGCTAAATTGATATTTTTTCTATAGTGGTGTTGCAAATGTAACAATCCGTTACTAAAGTATTCGTTACTCGATAAGATCCGAAGTAACGAATACTGGTTTCAAATATTCGTTACTTTGTCAAACAGTTACTCTCATAATATATAACTTTTAGAACATATTCTTGTCTAAAATATATTATTAAAAAATATAATTTAGAGTAAATAACTTTGTACAAAATATTTGAATTTAACCAATTATTAGTATTACTTGTATTTGCGTAGATCGATTTCATTATAAAAGTTTTGTTTGAACTTATTGTATTGATGAAATGTAAAATGAATTTTGTGCCATGTACTACATTCTACATTTATTTGTGTGATTTAATATCGGAGCCGGGGATTTTTATGGTTTTATGATAGAATATCTCGCCTATCGTAAATAAACTCCTTAAAAAATATTTTAGGCTTTGGCATTTTACTTTTTATTTTGAGTTGGAATGTTTTGTGTGATACTTTTAAGCAGAGCTGGGCGATAAGGATTACGATTACAACTTGATACGATTACAGTAATCCTTATATAAAAGAAAATACGATTACGATTACTGTAATCGTTAATCGAACGAACTTAGATTACGATTACAGTAATCGTAATTTTGAAAAAGTTTAAATTACGGTTACTGTAGTCGTAATCTAAGTTCGTTCGATTAAAGATTACATTAATCGTAATTCCGTTCTTTTTATATAAGGATTACTGTTATCGTTGGCAAGGATTACTATTATTAAATATTAGAAAAATCACTGTTATTTACAATATAAAGTGTATTTTATTGTTGTCGGGCACTAATAATTTCGACCGCGAGATATCTTCGTCATGAGGGTCTAGTACTACATCAGGTACATTAGTGCTCGATGAATCAAGCTCCACATCAGTATTCGTTTTTCCGCATCAGTATTCCTTCAACGTATTATTCAATGTATGAAATAGACCAGCTTTTGGACGTAGTGGACTCTCATGATGAAGATATCTCGCGATCGAAATTATTAGTGCCCGTTCAATGAAGCGCCGCATCAGTATTCTTTCTTTTTAAATTTCGTGGCGCGTAAGGGGACACAAATTGACTTTTGGTGATTGATTTATTGCGATTTTAGTTAGTTCTTTAGTTTGTATGCAGAAATAGCGTTGCAGTTGCATTGGAACATGTTGCTGCCATACATTATCATGCTTGTATTACATATTTCGCATCTGCTAAAATAATTTAAAATTTTTAAAATATTTGTTGTGTAATAGACATATATAAAATGTCTATTACACAACTCAAAAAAATAACGAACGAAATTTTAACAGATGCGAAATATATAATAGACAGCAACATGTTCCAATGCAACTGCAACGCTATTTCTGCATATAAACTAAAGAACTAAACAAAATCGCAATAAGTCAATCACCAAAAGTCAATTTAATTGCCTCCTTTTACGCGCCACGAAATTGTAAAAAAAACCTCAAAAAATGTAATTGTGTCCTCTTACGTGCCACAAAATTTTAAAAAAACGAATACTTATGCGGAGCTTCATTGAACGAGCACTAATAATTTCAACCGCGAGATATCTTCGTCATGAGGGTCCAGTCCGTCCAAAAGCCGGTCTGTTTCACCGTTTCACGCATTGAATAAATACGTTAATGGAATACTGATGCGGAGCTTTATTGAACGGGCACTAATAATTTCGACCGCGAGATATCTTTGTCATGAGGTCCAGCACGTGCAAAAGCCGGTCTGCGAGTAGCACTTTTTTTCGAATATCTTGGAAAGTATGTATTCTATAATGATTTATTATGAGAATAGAAGTACTCAAAATAGGATTTTGTATTATTTTTCTATACGCTCATACGTATAAAAAAGTCGTGTGGTAGCCACACCTCATTATTTTTTTAATTTCTGGTGTATTTTAAAAACTTTTTTGTTTTTGTTTTTCCTTATTCTTATTCGGATAATTATTGCCTTCATATATAACGCGTACCAGTTTAATTGAGCCGCGTTTAGCTCTCCGACATTTTTTGAACAACTTCGATTACGATTACTTAGAAAATCGTAATTCAAAATTTTTTGAAATTACGATTACTGTAATCGTTAATCGAACGAACTTAGATTCCGATTTCAGTATTCCTAATTTAAAAACGAGTATCCGGATATCCGGGTATCCGGATCGGATATTGACGACTCGGATATCCGCGCAAAAGTAAGAACCCTAGTTTCAAGTAGTGAAAAGTAACCGAATCTACCGTAACTAAGTATTCTATGTGTTTCTTATTAGTTTTTATTATTATTACAATTATTATATAAAGAAAACATACAAGTAAGTAGGACTTTGATATAAAATTAAACGTAATATACATATTGTACACGTATCTATATGCATCTAGTTGTACCTACTTATCAGCACATGCATGTTATTTACATTTACAATTTGGAAATCGATAACTACGAATTTCTCTCTCAAAGAACTGTTCAAGTATTCAATAGGCATCCCGACCGGTGTTGTTTTGATTGTAAAAGTGGCATGGCGTTCCATTTAGGAAACTGAAGAACAATAAAAGAACGATGCCACTGTTATTAATCTCCAACATCGCAATTGTTAGTCGATGTTTTTGTTTTATTCACGTGTAGAAGGGGAATTGATTAATGATTTATTGTTTAGCCTTAGTGGCGCCATTATAAAAATGTTAATACGTCGTCATGACATTGACGTAAAATATGTTTGCTTCAATAACTTCCTAGAATTGTATGATGTGATCTGAATTATTTCTTTTATGTCCACTTTCTAATAATCGAAAAAAGAAAATACAGGATGTGAAGTATGCATTTCAAATATATATGGGAGATTATTTGCATAGAAAAATTTCATGAAAGGAAGAAATACTCTTAATTACTTGTTAAATGACATACTCTTTGTCCATGTAACGATAAAAGTAAAAGCATAAACAAAAACCTTTGTCTATATTAACAGACATATGAAATAAGTGCTAACCTATGGTATCAAGACAAAACAAAGGACATCCTGAGAACAGTAGAGATAAAAACCTTAAGAACCATCGCAGGCAAGATACTGAGGAACAGAGTAAGGAAGAGCGACATAAGGGCGACTTGCAGGGTGGAGGACATATTGAGGTGGGGGAGGAAACGAAGGCCCTCTGGCGCAGATGGGAGCGCGTCTTACCGGCTATAAGAAGCCATGAGTTCAAATCTCATTGTAGGCAAATTTTTGTGATAAAATTTCCTAATTAATTTACTCAGCGCGAAGCAGAAAAATCAATTTAGATATTTCTAGGCTGAGGAAAAACAGAATTTTAAAAATAATTAAAATTCAAATTTACACATTCATTTCCGAACTGCCGGAGAAAGATGTATTATTTCAACTGTTACTTGAACATATCAAGACGTTTAAGTAGATATGGACTCAGGCCTACGTGGCGCAGATGAGAGCGCGTCTTACCGGCTATAAGAAGGCATGAGTTCAAATATCATAGGAGGCAAATTTTTGTGATAACATTTCCTAATTAATTTGCTCAGCGCGAAGCAGAAAAATCAATTTAGATATTTCTACGCTGAGGAAAACGCTGGCTGCTGGGTAATTTCTAAAAAAAATTAGAAATTACCTACTTAACAATTATAAACTAATTTTAAAATAATTTAAAATTAGTATGACCTCTAAATCGTCCAAGAAATTAAATTATATAATAGACATGAATATGTGAATAAGGTCAGGAAATTTAAATTAATTATATACATATATATATATATATATATATATATATATGTATTGAAAAATTGAAATATATATATATATATACATATATATATATATTGCATGATTAAAATTACTTTGAAGTTAAGATTTTTAATAAAATAATTTGTGCCAAAACTTGTGACAATCTATATAGATGGAAATAAAATATTACAATTATTATATTGAACAAATTGAGATGAATTTAATTTTATTTGAAGATTATAAATTCATATACTCGACTGGTGGAATTAAATAGTTCAAGAGTCAATAACGTCGGAAAAATATCAGGAAATTCTTGTCACCTTATAGGTATCCAGTCTTGAAACAATTTATTCAAACGATTTTTAACGAACACTTGTGATTTGTTTTTAGTACGCCTACAACAATGAAGTCATTGACACGTTTATAATCATATAGCCATAATAAATAACCTAGAGACAGTTATCCATGTAGTCGTTGGGTTATACATATTCGTTGGAAGTAGCATTACCACTTACGTCAGATTTCAGTTAAATATGCATAAATATGTGAATATATTACATACTACTTAAAAGTAATTTGTAGTCAAAATTAAGCAATACTTTGGGTTTGGTAATATATTGCCAAAATCAATAAATATACATTCTTGTGAATATTGATTTGTGCGGTGAATGTTTATAGTAAACATGGCAACAGACTTAAAGGGAAACTATTCTATATATTTTTACTATATATTATTAAGTATTATATATAATTGTTTTTTTCTAAAAGAGGTTTACGTGAATCTTATCAAGATACACTTATTATTGTTTGGAATAACAATAGACTTGCTAATCCAATACATAATTTTTGCTAAAATAAACGACATTTAGTGTGCCCAATTAAGGTTTTTGCAATCGTATTTGTAACAGTTATATGGTTTACAATGGGTTTAAATTCTTTACATTTTTCCACGTAGGATTTGTTCGATTTAAAGCACATATTTTCGCGTTACATCGTTTTGTCGCTCGTGAGTCATTTAACCCATAGGTTGGTACTGTCTATTATGTGTTGGAGTAGGTTATTCCTAATAAATTCAGGATCTTCTGACAGAAGCTACCGTTCGTCATTAGAGACCACCATGCTTTTTTTTAATGGTTGGTGACAGTGTATAATTTTGATAGTTTGGTTGTCATGTAAATAAATAATAGGCGCCTATAATTTGAATTTAAGTATGACAACTGTTAGAATTTGAAGTTTTCAAAAGCTTAGCATGTACACCAACATTGATTACTTGAAAAAATTTAAAAAACAGCC
Organism: Amphimallon solstitiale; assembly: GCA_963170755.1. Lineage (NCBI taxonomy): Eukaryota > Metazoa > Arthropoda > Insecta > Coleoptera > Scarabaeidae > Amphimallon > Amphimallon solstitiale. Next base: position 9,825,803 of record OY720677.1, read on the forward strand.
TACTCTAATGAGGAAAGTATTTGAAGGCATGGTAAAAATGGCAGCGTGTATTTTTGTTATTTGTTTACTATATGCATTTGCTATACATATTCAGCTACACAGGTTTTTCGATATAATTTTTTCGACTAGATGTCTCTACTTCTTCTGTTCCTCTCCTATCCTCTTCAGTTATCAGTTTTTTCTTTTCTTATGTTTTTTACTACTTCTTCCAACCAGTTCTTCCTTGAATGACTTATCTTTCGCTTACCACTATTTTTTTCTTGTAACACTTTTATAGCAATAATAATTTCTTCCGGTATGTGATGATGTGATTTTTGGATTTCTATTTCTTCTAACTCTATGTTTGTTCTGATTTACCATTTGCTATCTCTCTTTCACTTACATATACTATTGCTAGCCGAATTACTGTCTCGTATGTTAGTATTATGGCTGACTAGGCAAGTATTTTTGTTATTGCTCCAGCATTTCTATCGCTCTCACGATCTGTTTGCCAATTTCTTTCTCTACTTGACCTTTATTGCTTACGGTTATACCCAAATATTCTTATTGCTCAAATTTATATTCATTTTGTCTTGATTTGATTCTAGTTATCTATTTTCAAATGTCACTTCCGCTGTCGTTTTAATATATTTTGTTTTGTCCTCCTTCACTTTCAGTGCTTATTTGCTATCCCGCCTTACAGCTTTTACAGGGGTGGTGATTTGTGTCCCCTTCCTTGAAGATCGGGCATATGACTGCCCTAATCCATTGGTCTGGAATATATTATTCTCTCCAAATCTTTACTGTTAGCTGGTGCAAGGTTTTACCTAGATCCACTGATATGTCCCTTTAACTGAAATTTTACTATTCTTGAGTTTCTTATTTTATCGTCCATCTCCTGTAAGCGACTTCAAATAAAGCTATACCTCTATAGTTTTTACACGGGTGGTAATTTCTCCCTTTCCTTGAAGATCGGGCATATGACTGCCCTAATCCATTGTTCTGGAATTTTCTCTTCTCTCCAAATCTTTAGCATTAAGTGGGGCAAGGTTTTTCGCAGATCCACTAGGTCACTTTCACCTGAAAGTTTACTATTCTTGAGTTCTTTTATTATATCGTCCAGCCCCTGCTCTATTGGTTCTTCTATTTCCCCCTGTTTCTTGTTGGCTCGTTCTATTGGAGTTCTTGTTTGTCTTTCCATTCCCTCTCTTCACTTATCAGGCTCTCCAAATACTGTGCCCATTTACTTAATTTGTCATTTGTTTCTCCTAACAGTAACCCTCTTCATCTCTACAGTAAATTATTTTGGTATATGTATGGTGGCCTGGTTTCTTGATATAAATTCTTAATCTTCCTGTTTTGTGTAGTGTTCCTCTATTGTTTTAAACTATTTTTCAACATTTTCTCTATCTGCATATTTGCCACGTGCTTTTTATTTTTTCTTCATAACCTCTAAGTGTCTCTACCGTTCTGTTTCTATCGCGTCAGTTTTGCTTTATTTCTATTCATTATCGTTACTTTACATACTGTGTCATACCATTTCTCTTTCATTTTATGTTTCGCCTTTCCCAAATATATGTCTCTTGGTCTATTGTCTCTTAGTAGACTTTATATTATTTTCTCTTCTATATCTTTTGCCATCATCACTTCATATCACTGCTTCTTTTTTATTCTTGTTTGTACTTCTTGGTTTTAATCGGATATGGTTGAAAAAATGGTATTTTCTGGATGTTTTTGTGGTCAATATGTGTAGCTTGATTTTGATTGATGTAACTTTGATTTTCTCCTGCGAACTGTTTTTATTACTGTCAGCATGTACACTTTTCCTTTCTGTTATTTCCTTATATACTTCGTCTCTGCCCACCTCCGCTTGTCTTTAAGAGAGGAAATCTATCTTAAATATATACTATAGTTAAATTACAGATTTTCAGTGCAACCGCCCTTAAATTAATCAATTATTCTTTTAATTTCAGATCCGAAAAGGAGATGTTACAATATTCACGCCTCCAATTGGCTACCATAATCGCTGTACCTATAGTAACCATCATATTGTTATGGACGGTAATTATTTTCTACAAGAACAAGAAATATTGGAAATGTTTCGACACAGCAATAGTCGCGGTACTCATCCAGAGCATTTTCAGAAATTTAGCCATCATATCGTACACCATCCTCCAGATGGTTAACCAAAGCTCCATACGCTTCGAGTATTGCACCGTCTTCGTTTGGATTTTCAACTCCATACACACATTTCAGGCGAGCACTTTGTCTACGTTAGCCGTCATCGCCTTATTTTCCATCAAGTTGTATCGTAAACGGGAACGTCTCAAGAACTATCTGACAGTAGCGCATATAGTGTATCATTTGTTTTGTTTAACGACATTGTGCGCTTGCGTGGGCGTCGCCGCCATATTGGCGAAACAGAAAAACAAAGAGTTCGTTGTAATGTTCGATTTTTTTCCTCTGAATCTCTGCATGTTCATGCCTTACGAAATGGATATTAAGTATAACGTCTTCATCATTACTTTGCACACGTTTTTGGCTTTCATCTCCTTCGTGGCCTTCATATTGGCGTGCTATAATTTCTACGCGTGCAAGAGGGATGGTTTCGAATATGTGAAAAAGTCAAACAGTGATCTTAGTGAATTGAGTATCGGTTCGACATCGCATACTTACCAGAGGTCTTATTACGAAGGCTTCGCCACCGGTAAGATAGAAAACGGACAAGTGCAAACTAACCAGGGTCATTGGACCAGTGACACGTCGAATATTTCGACGACAGTTAGTTCCACTAATAGCAGAAGACCTTGTTTGGGGAAGCAAGTTAGCGAAGAGGAAACGGAAGGTGTTGGTTTGGAGACCATTCTGCCCATATTGACTGTGTGTTATTTGTTCAATCACGTGCCCGTTATAGTAAGTACATTTTATTATATAATAGACTACATATTTTAACATTGATTATTAATTACACAAACAGTTTTATATCTTTTCCGTGCATATGGCATTTTAATCTCGTAACTTTATGTCACCTGAATTAAATATTTTATCAATAGAAGCCTCTAGTATTGATGTACTCTCATAAATTACTTATAGACCGCGCTTTATACATATGACATGGACATTTTAATATATACGACGTGTCCCAAAATTCGCGGAACATCTGGATGGTACGTTATTATGTGAGGACCAAGGATCATGAGAAAATTATGGAAAAAATTTCATCGCTGTTAATTTCAAAGAAATTAATATTCAGTATTCAAATTTAACACTTTAGATGTCGTTTGTCTAAATTACTGTAAAACATTTTAAGGATAGGTTTTGATATGGTCAATGGTCAATAACAGTTGCGAACAACTATAACCAGATTTGTAATTAACCACTCTTCTAATTGCACAATTTTCATAAAATTATTTTACGCTAATTTTACCTGAAAAAACATATGGCAACGTTGTTCTGGATTTACACTTCTATTCTCTCTTATTCCCATGGATACGGGCAACGCTAGTATCTTATCCATTATTAGGAGAAATCAAATGAGGTGCCAGATTTACCTTTACAAAAAGGCCAATATCTTCTAGAATGAACAATGTGGAATTTTTTAAATATTTTCTTCGTGCTCGTTTATCGCTACTTTGAAACGTAGTGTGGAACTGCTCCGCGAATTTTGGGACACGTTGTATATGTAGATACAGTGAGAGATAAATTCGATACGTTTTATAAATATAGGTAACGGTACATTATGTATCGAGTTTTATACACCTCATTTTATTCACGAGTTTTATTAATCACGAGCGAAGCATAGCGGAGCGAGTGTTTAGTAAAACGAATGTGGGTAATCCGGATAATTACTTAATAGGATTTGGTTAGTGTAACGGTATATAATTTTTACTTCTGTTAACCGACTACTCCGTTGTGATTTCGTGTTACATTTTTGTTTGACAGAAATCTCGTTGGATTTTTCAAGGAAATTCCTTTAACTGGGGATTTATAAAAATGTTAAGGTCGTGTAATCAGTTTATTTAGTGTTCTTATGTAGTGTGTGTGCACCATTTTAGTTTTCTGCAATCACAACCGACATAAACTTGTAAATAAATCTTTATATCAGTAGACATACGTTGTTGACTTTCGGCATGGTCTAAGTCTAGTTACAACACATTGATCTTAGATTCTTTAAAATCCACTTGACAATTAAAATATATAATCTTCTTTGTCAGATTTAATACCTTTTTTTGTTCAGTTCCTGTAATGTACGTGTGTCCTTATGTAATTTTCAATTTACCATTGCATAAAATTTAGTTTACATTTCCTTTCAAGCATGCATTTTTAAACTTTAAAATTCTTTTTTTTACGTTGCTCTTTTTAAGTCTTGTGTCCCTAATTTTTATGTATATTAAACCGGGTGGTGCAATAGTGTGTCGGCGGAGCTTAGTATGAAAACTAAAAACGCTGTCGCAATGAGACTTTACGTACGTATGTAGTATAAAATATAGAAAACGACTTTTTATGGACTTTTGAGATAGAGATTTGACGTTTGGTTGCACAGCTATTTGTTTTTTAAACCAAGGCTAACCAACTATTAGATGCCCCACATATTGCATGTTATAAACATGAGTATGTCCCATTGAAGGGTTATAACTTTGAAAATACTAGAAATAAGTACTATGTTATTGGTACCATTTTAAAGGCAATTTTACAAGGAATATGCTGACTTATAAAAATATTATAGGTTAGATTTAAAAAAAAACAATAAAATATACATAAGTAATACATTCTCAGTTTTACCACTGTAAGCTACCCGTAATTGGTTTTTTTTGGCACAATTAACAAGGGCATCACCTTTACCGTTAAATAAAACTTCACTCCACATTCCGTAAAGATTTGAGGTTATCCGTCAAATTGTAATTCAAACAAATTCACCGTTCTGAACTTGGATACGATTCAGCAAGGCGGGTATACTACCAGTGTTCATGTCGAAGGATGTCACCGGTGGCGACGTGCCTTGCGATGTAGGCAACTAGATGTGCGTTCCGGTTTCAAATGTCAAAAGATAAGATTTTATGTACTCGCTGGTTACCTGCGTTAATTGTATATCTAATTAGAAGCAATTAGTGCGGATCAGCCCGCAAATTAAACAAGAGAGCATTACACCATGTCTTGTTGACGTGTATTTTGTATCTGTTTACTTCACAAATGTCAAAGCAGAATTGACATTTGCCGCCATTTGCAAAAATTATAATATCTTCTGATAGGGTGATAACTTTTGCGCCACCTAGTATAAGAAATCGTGGCACAAAGATTTAGAATAAAAGACGATCGATTTGCGAAGCGCCATACTTACCCCGGCTTATGGCGAGAGGTAGTAAATATAAAGTAAAAACGAGTTATAAAAAATATAATACCGTTTATTATATGTCAGTATATTCTTCTACCTTGTAAGTATTATATATTTTTGTCACTATACTAAAATATAATAAGCGATAAGTATTTCTCGTACTTTCTATATTTGTCAGTGTACCATACATGTAATTCACAGAGAAACAAATCAATTAATATTTTCGCAGAATAATTGCAGCCAAAACAAATTTGTTTGACTTCTCCAGGATATAATCTATTTCAAGTTTATCATCGCCCGCTTCGCATTACCACGATATGCTAAGTGGACCATTACGCGTCTAAGATTTAATGTCATAAGCGATCGCCGTTGCCTTGACTCACCTCTAAAACCGCTGGTACGTAGAGACAAAGGCCGAAAAAGGAACAATCATAATTAGGTATGGCTTATACATGCAAACCTTTCGCTGTAAATTACGAAATCGGCTGTATCAGTTCGGCAGAAGTGGAAACGGTGCGAGCGCTTGGCGCTGCCCGGGGGCGTATTTTATGAATTCAACAAAAGTATAAAAAATCTCACGGCTCAAAAATACTGTGCGAACGCATGTAGAACATGATATCTCGCACCTTTGTGTAGGTACTACTTTCAATCGTGGCTTAAGATAAAACGGATATTTAGTGTTTTGTAATCATATAGGTACAACATACAATAACTACATTGTATGTAGGTGTGTTTAGATTAATAAGTTACATGCGGGTTTTGATGTAATTCTAGTGAGAAAAATACATTTTCATAATATTCAACTGCTTCAATTTTACCTTGACTCACCTCTAAAATTGTATATTGACGATTTAGTATACTAATGTTCGCAAAGCATATTATAGTTTTATTTCAATTATTAAGCATTGAAAATGACCATTAGAAATTTATTCCATATTCTTCAAGACACCCTCAAGCACCTGGATACAAAGAACAACCTCAACTAGATTTAGATACCAATATAGTGATTTTTGTAATCTATCTTTGCTTCTATTTATTCGATCATCTATTCACTGAAAATTTAAAATATCACTTAATTTAATTGATGAGTATGTATTAATTACAATTTTCTAAATTACTTGTTCAAAACATCCTTCTTAACCTCTACTTTATTCTAGTCTTCGATGTATTTATGCTACCTCATATCGATATTTAATATAAATTGTATAATTAAGTTTAAATGTATTTAGTTTAAAATTAATAATCTGAAACTTGACTTAATCAAGGTGATATCCAATTCCAATATTTTTTTTAATTAACATCGCATTCAATCAACTTCATTCCTATGTGAGGGTGGTACAAAGTGAGACAATAAACAAATAAATTAACATTTATTAAGTGATACAAAACATAAGTATGAACATTAGTGTAACATGTGATAAAGCCTCTAGTGTTACAAATGTCTCAATGTAGACCATGTATGGTACAATTTGAGACAATATTTAGCGTACGTTGTACGTACGAAAGGAAATTGAAAATTTGACGAAAGCTGATGGAAGGCTTTTTGATTCGATGCTTGTATGTTCAGGAGTATAAACTCATTGTCTCTGCCATTTACGAAATGCACATCTGGAACATATGGAAACACAAAGAAACCTCCAAGTTTCTCACTTTTCCTCAAGTAAGATACTTCGTAGTTGCCTTCATCATCCATATCAGACAACAGTTTACCAATATAAAGCACTTTATTGGGAAACTTTACAAAGGCGAAATCATTCTTTTGTCTGGTGGAAAGTCATCTTTGGGAATCCAGCCATCATCATCAGAAGATTCATCATTAATCATCAAGTCAGGATCACTAGTGCCGGAATCACTGCAAACGTTGGGACAAGAACTCCTCTCTTACCACTTATACAGTGACTGATTTGTTTACCCCGTTTTTCAGCAACAACTGTTTTGGGTTTTTGAACAGTTGTACCGATTTCATATAGGTTAAATATTCTAGACAGGTCTTTCAATTTTTCGTTCCTCTCCAAAATACTTTTCAAGTTAGAACAGAATTGTTTGACATTAAATTCATTAAAAAAAGTAAGTCGAGTTAGGCTGCATTGCTCAGGTTGACGGATGCTTAGGTACATTGCAGTTGTTGACTGTGACATATTGATAGGCCAGTTCATAGATAAAATATTTATACTCTTATATAGATGGCTAACTTCACTAATAATACGAGACTTGCAATTAGTAATTGTTTTTGTCGCCAACAGCGTTATGTGCACGAGCGGCAATTTTGAAATATGTACCTTTAATTTTTAAGTTTTAAAATTGATAAAACAAAGGAGACCGCAGGTTAATAATACTCTAATATATATTTTTTCGTAATAAATTTATTTTGCATTTAAAGTACATTTATTATCTAAGTATAATTAATAATAGAATATATGTGTATGATTGCAGACATATTTAGTATACAAGAGAGAAATATCAGTATTTAAATGAAATAAAATGTGTTATATATATATATATATATATATATATATATTAAGTTCATTTACAATTTTGATGAACATCAACATTTTAACAAAAACATTTTTAGTTACTGCTAGTTCTATCAAAGCATTTGCTACTTTTCTGGCAGAAAATATATATTACTATTAAATGGAAAAATTTTGATTATAATTTAAATTTATTTATGTGGTACTGAGGTGTGTTTAAATGAAATATGACAACTAAAAGTATTTCTTAAACTAAACCTTTCTGACTACGTAAATGCACTAATCTTTGCTTATTTTATCTAAAATAGTCAAGTGCATGTACTTTTATCGGGTCAGTTATACCTTTCGATAAATTACCTTTTAAAATTTTGTTTATATTGTTAGTCCACTGAAAAATTAACATTAACGTGAAATAATCTGTAAATATATCTAGCAAATTATGTTTTTTGCAGGTAAAAGAAAATTCAACCAAATTTAAAATTTTATTTACCAATTTCGTACGTACTTTATTTTTAACGCATAATTTAGGCAAATAGAAATTTGTAACGTCTAAACATTTCGAAAATGTAGGAATAAAGTTTGTTTTTGGCCTGACTAATTTTTGTACACTATAGGCTCGTACATCAATTAAATGGTGTATAGATTCTGAGCCATGAGATACTAAATCAGACCGACAAGTTTAACACATGCCAATCCGTTTTAAAATTCTTTTTGCAATAAACCCGACAATATAGGCATGCTTTTGTAAAATTATGTCGTGACTCTCATTTTTAAAGGTAAACAATTCATTATCTTCTACATCATTGCCTTCATCTTGTGGTATTTCTGTTGTGATGTTTGTCGTTACAAAGTTTTTTAGTGTATCAAGAGCACCATCATGCTGATCTTCTTCACAATTTGCACCCAGAGAATGTGAGGCGGAAAAATTATTTATCAGAAGGCTTTTAAAAGATGTTATAAATGAGGAGCGAGATGGATTTATGTTTCGCACTCCGTGGCTTCTAATACAACCAAAGAAATTTTCAACAGGGTCTTGATCAAGGTTGCGGCTGCATAGATATTTAAAGCCTTTAGTTTTTAATTTCTGCCAAATATATATGAAGCCACGAAGTGTCAACTACCAATTTTTTATAGTTGGAGGGACAAACTCGCGATTGGTACTTGATATGAATCGCACTGTATCCAATACCTGAATGCATTCATACCAAAATGTGACATGATTTGTGTCATTAGATACTGCACTACGTAGTATCTTTTCATGTTTGTTAATCTTGGCCAGAGCATTGTCACTGTCAAACATTTTGTCGAACAACAGCAAAAAGTCTGCTTTATCCAGAGCTTCCTTTGAAAGACATTTCCCTACAACAATAAGTATGAGTATTACAATAAAAGGCAAATAAATAAAAATATACCATATTGTACCAGTCCACGCATTGTTGACGATACACGATGTGAAAAAACCTGTGCAGGAAGTGTTACTTTCATTTTCTTCACTTTGTCCTTGTATGTGTGCATCCGTTAATTTATTTAACATGCGTGTATCATCATCCCCACTATCTAATGATAGTCACACACCCGATAATTTCTTCGCTTTTCAATTTTAAGGTCGTCTCGTCCCACAGCTATCTTCCACTGTTCAAAAAGCTAAGAATAAAAATATAGTTAGCACATATTTTATCGAATATGGTCGAAATTTCATTGCGTGACTATTTTTTATGTATTGAAAAGTTAAAAAGATAATTTAGTTAAAAATCAAAATAATATGCTTACCTCGGGTTTCATAGGAAAAATATGCAGAATTGCATTTTCCTGGTAACTTTTACACCCAGTTATAATGCATTTCACCATTTTCCCAAATTAAAAACAGTTCAAATAACCTAAGATATTTCAAACACAAAACGTAAACAAAAAAAACTAAACTAACTTTAAAAACGAATATAAATGATTATAATACAATGGAGAAACACGTAACTAGTAATAAGAAAGGAAATTAATATAATACCGAATCACAAGTAATTATTAACTGAAAATATTAACATAAAGTGACATAAACCTCAAAATAACTATAAACACGATTGAAAGCAAAATGAATCAAGATGGCTCTATGAAAACACTTCCGCGTGCAACGCGTGCTCCGGCAGAAATACCAGCATAACTCGTTTTTAGAAACTGTAAAATACTAAAATTCCTAGATAAATTACTAAAGTGCTACAGACCTGCCGCATGCGACAAAAACTTTTATTAACGGTTTGTAACCGAGCTAAGTTTCTATTGGTAGATAGGAAGTTTACCGGGCATGGGCCAGTTTCTGTACGTCATATGTCGTGAGTCCATAGGCCATTTGCGAACAAATTATTATATTATATCCCGCTAACATTTTTTCCACTTTGTCGGTAAATACTAGCTTATTAGTATAGTATGGTACACAAATAAAGTTAAGAAGACGCTAGAAATTTAGAACGAAAGGATTTTGAGGTTATGGAAGAAGCATCTGCGCATCACATTTTGACTGTCTCACTGTGTACGACCCTCCCCTATTGGAGTTTTCCATATGTAATGCGGATACTGTGAAGGAACGAAAGTGATGATTGTCATGATGCACCGGTGAAGTCAACATACACCGATCGGTATTGGTAAAAGTTATTCAATTAGTAGCAAAAGAAATATGAGCATGCGTTGTGTTTCCTAAATCAAATGTTTTCCGTTTCATCAGGCTACCACAGAATCCACTATATAGTTGTTGTCATTCAAGTATCTATTACCATATTACATTGGTTACTGCAGTAAACCGTTAACAATTTCTTGAAGAATTTAACACTTTAGTCAAAAATAAATGACAGGGCAATTGTTCTTATTTTAACCAATACAAGTGTTCAATAATTAAGTTAAGTGATTGCTGCTAAAGAAAAATGTCAGTAAACCGTTGCCACCAAACACAACACATACGTGGAAAAAGACAACCAAGATGTTAACTGTTTGGATGGATGACTACGACAAAAGAAAAGTTCTCGGAAGATCTACATTTTGTTCATTTTGCAAAAAACACGAGTCTGCCAAATATCCTCAATATATACATATATCAGACTCTATACCATAGGTTCCCAAAGTGGGCGATAACGCCCCCTTGTGGGCGCTGCAGGTCTAAAGGGGGGCGGTAAGAGACCCAGAAAAAAAATGGGGGCGTTGTGTAAAGGCTTAGGGGGCGATTTGTAATTTCATCTAGAATCTAGGAGGACTCTTAGACACCGACTGAGCTCTCGACTCTCGACTAGGGATGGGCGATAAACATCGATGTTCATTGAACATCGATATTTTAGGATCGATGTTCGATGTTTTTGCATCGATGTTTGCAATTTAGATTTATCGATAAACTATCGATGTTAGAAGAAATATAGTGAACATCGAACTTTTAAGCTTGACAAAATGTATTTGCACTAATCACAAAATAAAACAGCGTCCTCTGTTGACAAATACAAAAATGTTTCCAAATTAACAGCTCACATACAGGCTACGAGGATGTAAAATTGTCTACGAATAAAAGAAGTATTTAAATTACACAGTGCTATATCATATAAATTCGAATATTTCATTTTAGGCTCTTTTAAATATTACTCAGTATAAATATTTAAATAATATATAATTAAATACATAAATTTATAGTACTTTTAATGTGCAGAATAAAAGTTAAATTATGTATGCATGCAGAATAAGTGAAGGAGGTAAACGTATTTTCATAGAAAAAGAAGGGAGATAGACATTACCGATGTATACTTCTTCGGGAAATTCCCTAGTGCGTACAATCATACACGACGATACACGTATTAAATGCAAGATGACACATCAGAAATATAAAACCATATCCATATGTATCTCGGTATTTGCCAGCGTAGTCAAAAAAAAATGCAAGACTATAAAATCCCAAATAAAAATCGTTCTCTTAAAAAGCTTTGATACACGTAAATGTATATATTTTTTAAGTATCAGACGATTTAAGTCATGTGGTTGTTTCATGCGTAATTGCATAATATTGTTTTTTTATATAGTTTTTTTTGAGTAGTTTCTAAAGTTAACTACATATTATAAATGTACATATTTCTTTTATTATTTTTTTTGAATAGTGATATCTTTTATATCATTTTGTTAAGGACCTAAATTAATTAAGTTATAATAAAGTTTTTGTTAAACTGCCAAAAAATAAATCTATAAATATAATTATCGATGTTTAAAAACATCGATGCTTGGTAGTCGATATTTTGCAACCATCGATGTTGATCAACGATGTTAACATCGATGTTTGATATCGATGTTTACCCACCGATGTCCCATCCCTACTCTCGACTACAGCTTGTGAACATCAACTAATATTAATTAAGAGATTGCTCAAACCAACTCGGTTCGATATTTCTCTCCGAGTAGTTCATATATCTGTCCTGTTTTATTGAATAAATAAAATAAAAAACATATCAATCGGTCGCTCCGTTTCGAAACGAAAAGAGACACAAACAAACAAATAAAAAGGCAACTGTATCAATCGGCTGGTTCATAGAATACTTGTTCTTACTTGTTGAGTACGATTGAGCGTCGAATGAGATAAACGAGGTTATGCATGTTTGTCTTATTCCTGTCGGTGCGTGCTGCTTATGCAATCCTATATAAACAACGTAATATTTATTTTATTTTCATTTGCGGTTTCGCGCGTAATAGATAAGCAGTACTTAAGTTCAACACTTATACTTACGTATTTCTCAAAACAAAACAATGTCGGAAGTAAAAAAGAAGAGACGGCAATACTGTGCGGAATATATTAAATTCGGATTCATTGAAAATCCTACAAACCCATCGTCGCCTTTGTGCTTTCTATGCCTAAAAACATTTTCGAATGAAGCAATGAAGCCTTCAAGACTTCAAGATCATTTGAATAAAATGCATCCAGATAAGAAAGACAAGAATGTAGCATATTTTCAAGACCTAGAGAAGAAGCATAATACTCGGCCAAGTGTAGCAAAACTCTTTTCGGCGGCTGCTAAGCAAGATGACGACGGACTTCGAGCTTCGTACAACATCTCTTTGTTAATTGCTCAAAAAGGCAAACCACACAACATCGGAGAAGTGTTAATTTTGCCAGCAATAAAGGAAGTAATAACTACTGTGCTTCATAAACCGGCCACAGATATTATCGGAAAAATTCCTTTGAGTAATAATTCTGTGCAAAGACGAATTGATGAAATGGCCGGAAACATAGAAGAATCATTGTGCAATCATCTGAGGACTAGTCAATTCTCAATTCAGCTCGATGAGTCCACTTTACCAACTAATGAAGCATTGTTGCTGTCTTACGTGAGGTTTATTAAAGATGAGAAAATATGTGAAGAACTATTGTTTGCTAGAAATTTAGAGACCGATACAAAAGGCGAAACCATATTCAATACATTGGAAAAGTTTTGTGATGAGAAAGAGATTCCCTTGAAAAATATTATATCAGTTGCTACGGATGGCGCTCCGGCTATGACAGGGTGCCATAAAGGCTTCATAGCGTACGTAAAAAATAAAATTCCAGATGTCCTTGCTGTACATTGCGTTATTCATAGACAACATTTGGTTGCTAGAAATTTAAGTGAACGACTATTTCAATCACTGCAATATGTCATCAAAGCAGTCAATAAAATCCGTAACTGCTCTTTGAATGATAGATTATTTCATCAGCTTTGTGTTACTAATGACGAAGATTTCAACCGTATGTTGTTTCATACCGAAGTTCGTTAGCAATCAAGAGGCAATTGTCTGACTCGATTTTACAACCTGTTTGACTCTGTGATAGAGTTTTTGGAAACTAAAGATACAGAATTGCGCAACAAGCTCATTACATCAAAAAATGATATAGCTTACATGACAGACCTGTATAAATTGTTCAACAACATGAATCTCCAACTGCAAGGCGATGAAGTAAATTTAATTAAAACAAAAAATGTCGTTGCTGCTTTCGCAGCCAAACTGCTTCTACACAAAAAGAATATGGGCAGACGTGAGTTTCATAATTTTCCGAATTTATCAGTATCCTGCAGTAACGACGACTTGTTTGCCTACTGCCAACATTTGGAAAAGCTCCACATTGATTTCACCGAACGATACCAGGATATTTTGAACTTGGAAATACCAGACTGGGTGTTGGATCCGTTTTCAAATGTCAACACAGCAATATCACCACATCTGGAAGAAGAACTTATAGAATTGACAACGAACGAGGAAATAAAAATCAAGTTCAAAAATGGCTACCAAGAATTTTGGCTACAAAAACCGATCCCGCAATTGTACCCTGGATTGTGGTCAATCATTCAACGATTCTTGATAGCATTCCCATCGTCATATTTGTGTGAACGTGGATTTAGTGCTGTAGCAACGCTGCTTACTAAAAAGAGAAATCGTTTGCATGTTACCGAACGTGGTGACTTGCGGCTGTTCTTGAGTAAATTGGAACCTGATATCAACAAACTTATTAAACAGCATCAGATTCATCCTTCACATTAGTTTTTATATTAGAATCGATATGTTTGTTTTATTTTGAATTTTGAATAAAAGATACTTTGTCTGAATACTATAAAGTTGCGTTTCAATAATCATTCTCATTGGCAGGTGTAGCCCGTAAAAGTTAACTTGAGACCTGAGCGCCGTTGTGTACTACCTACTACGCTCAGGTCTCAAGTTAACTCATTCATTCTAAACGAGACTTTTACTATAACCCATAGTAAAAGTCTCGTTTAGAATGAATGTTTAATCTCCGCTAATATAGCTCACAATAATTAATTTAATTTGAAGTTATAGGGGTTTTTGAGTAGGTGAAAAAATGGGGGCGCTAAAAAATAATTTATTCTCAAAGTGGGCAGTAGGCAAAATAAGTTTGGGAACCACTGCTCTATACGAAGCCATGTTTGAGATTAAACCCAAAGAGAGGAATAGCAGCATCGACCCTTCATCATGAGAAAATTAGAAACAACGAAAACAGAGAAACAGCTTGAAGAACTTGTCAGCAATATGTTTAGAAATGAAAATTTAATAGAGGAATGCAGTAAAGAACTTGAAGAAGATCGAGACCATTCTCACGCGGGCAACGGTGATGCTGAATGTTATGACGGCGATGGTGGTGAAGACATATATGAATCTTCTCTAGGTACTAAGTTGCATGAACAACACGAGGCAATTTCTACGAAAAGGGCTACTACAGGCAACGAAAATGTGGCAAACATAAAAAAGAAGTTTCTTTCCGTTCAAGTCCAAACCGCATATGTTGATCGAGTGGTTACTGATCTTTGAAATGTCTTGACGGCGACTGTTGTCGAAAAGGATTCCGATTTTAATAAATTAGTAAACAAAAACTGTACTCTCAAGCAGATCTTCACCTAAAATCAGTTCACACTTTGTAACGAAAGTTACTGTCTATTGGTGAAATTTTATCAAATGAAATATCTTCACGTGAAGCGGTTACTGCCAAAAGTGGAGGCCAGGGCAGCAAACGTTGCATTTGTTGCAGAAAAAATACAAGGGAGGGTGATAAAAACGTATTAAAATTTAAAACTTTTGTTTATTTAGCGTATAAAATAAGTATCGAAATGCGACCTACATACTCTATAGCTCTATAGTATTTAAAAACAGATAGAAGATATTTCATTAATGGTAACTTGGTTTATTTAAGTAGTATCCACCATACTGCGGATATAATACGATAATCAACGGACGTTTGAAATTTTTCGCTTGAAATGTCAAAATTGACATTTGGGATTTAAATACTTTAACTTTATCTGTGTTTTTAACGTAGAAAACCTATTTAAAAGAAAGCTACGCTAGCGGAAACAAAACAAAGACAACAAGACTTTAATAATTAATTAATAATTATTTACAATTTATTTCTGTAATGAGTCATTGCACAGTTTGAAACTAATAATGTTCTAAGTGATAACAAATCTACAAAATACTGTTTGAAATATTTTTGAATATGAATAGCAGCAATACATATATATATATATATATATATATATATATATATATGTACTTGTACGTACAGGCACCAAATTCAGATATATATGGGCGAAGTGGCACCTATATATACGTTCTGGCTCCAGTTGAAGGTGCCAGAACGTTTCATCGCGTATTTGAGCGTTAATAAGTCGTGGGATCCGTCCTACAAAATTTGGGGATGGTGCCATTTCGACCATTTTTATATAAAATCTCAATTTTAGTTGAGCTATATAATTTGCAGAGGGCGCCCGAATAGCAAATGTATAATGCTACGTCGTGGCACCACGCACAATAATATATAATGCTACGTAGTGGCACCATGCACTATAATATATTTGTGAAGATTTAACGCTACCATCTGGCACCTCAGACAGCGAGTTTTTACATTAGTGGAGCGAAATCGACCAAAAATGTGTCGTTTTTTTTTCGGCGTACAACCAGGTGAGACTGTATACAGCATTTATAACAAAATAATCTACATGCAAAATAGCTATTAACGACATTTTTCTGTGGTGCAGATCTTTTTTATTTCGGAAAACATCAGAAATTGACAATTTCTAAAAATCGTGTTTTTGAACATTTACATTGGCATATCTGCCAATTTAATTTCACGTCATGAGTTATCAATTTAATTAAGTTATCGACTTTATTTTTTTTAATTGAAGTACATAAATAAGCGCTTCTAGAGATATTATTTCCCTATCGAAATATTGTATATTGATATTGGTTTAAATACAAGTTCACCTGTTATTTCGCAACGAAGGTATTCACATTTTCACTAAGAGACAAATATTTTTATTTGTAGAAATTTTTATATACATGCCACAAAGCAATTGTAGACAAAGTAAGGGAAACGTTTTAGGGAAAAAACTTGACCTAGAACCAATAGTTTTTTAATTATGAATATTTTTCTAACGTACAAAATTCGGGCGCGCCTCTATTAGGGCTTTATAAGGTGGTAACTAGACAAGATAGACATACTCACGTAACGCAGCATTATTAGAAGATATTGTGTATGGCGTAAATTACCGCCATTTTCTTTAGGTGTTTCTAAGTGTAACGGTTGTGCATTAAAATTTTAAAATAGAGAAAATAGAAAAAAAAATTAACGAAAACAATCTGAAGGCAAAGACCAGTAGAGGCAATTTCATAATTGATTCGGAGTTAATATTTCGTAGAATATTATGTGCTGCACAAGTCAGTGAAATAAACGATATTTTCACATGAACTAACATTAGTACAAATGTCTTAGTTTCATGAAGATGCGTCTATGCGTAAAACAACAAAATCACATATAGCAAAAAAATTGAAAGGGCATGTGAATCGCAAGCAGATTGTCTTTCACTGTAATCTTTAATAGTAGATGGAATATAGTTGCATTTTCAGCGGAGTTACCTCATTAAATTTCTTTACATAATTATCCTAAGATCCGCATTAATTTTTTCTTTATTTTATACCCTGCGGGTTCAGATGGCACGCAAGTGGACAATGTCTACCTCGCGGGGACGTTTAGATTGATCCTCAGTATCGAGGACATTCTGGATGAAGCCTTAATTGGTAGGCTGTCTCCTGTGATTGTCTCTGATTGTTGCTTTTCATCTTCAAGGTTATCCTATTCTATTCCTTGGCTACACTGCACTGACGAGAACCAAGTTGTTTGAAACACGTGTCTGCAGTTGCATTTTCAGCGGAGTTCCTCCATTAAATTTATTTACATGATTATATATATACAGGGTTATGATAAAGTAACGCACAAAATTCATAAAACGTACAATGTGAAATGACTCGTATAACTCCGCAGATGATCGAAGACTCTGTAAATCAGGTCTACCATCGTCTTGGCCTATGTCAGATAGTGAACGGGACACAGTTTGAACAATTCCTGTAAGAAATCGTTTTGGTTTAATGGACTGTTTAGTTAATTTAAATGTTATTACTATAATAAAGTTTATTTTGTTTTTTATTAATTCTCTCAGTTTTTTCTTATGTGACCCCCTACTTCAATTATTTCTTTATAATGCAAAAAACAAGCTTTATCAAATAAAGTAAAAAAAAACCAAGCTTCATATTTAAAAAAAATATTGATGAGGTCAACATTTTGACAAATTTGACGTTTTATTTTTTTGACTTATGTTAAAAGACGCGGAATAAAATAAACTGTTTGACGTGTTTTTGCATTTTTTTCAAAAATGAACATTGTACGTTTTATGAATTTTGTGCGTTACTTTATCATAATATATCAATATAGCTTTTTTTATAAAACGTATTAATCGGAATTTTCTAAATTTTACAACAGAAGTAAAAAACTTGGTCCTTTGATTTTGTTAGTATCGTACATTTATATAATAGATGATATTGGTATTATTAAATACAATGTATTCAATACTAACAAGAATTTCACTTAATCTACAGAAGAAATACCACATGACTTGAAAGATATCATCTAATTCGCCACGTACTAAAAATACATGAAAAAAATATTTGGACAACAACTCCTCATACCCATCCGCACCTGAGCTAACTTCGTTTTCAAAGAAATATTTAGCATCTAATAAAGTGTAGCCCAAATCAAAAGCAAATGTGAATCTTTAAAAAGGAATGCGCACAATGTGCAATATTTTCTTGTTCTATTTCTAAATCACATTCATTAATAAATAAAATATTATCTATTTTATTTTGACTTATTATTTCAACCTATACAGAACGTCTTCAAATAATCGTAGAGTATTTACAACAAAAAACAGAACACGAGCGCCTATAGACGTGGATATATAGGACATCTTATTGCTTCCCAGGCTAAGCAACACGCACCTACAAAAAGAACCTCAACGATAAAAATCTTACCTTCCTAATAAATTATCATTTTAGTATATATGGTGTCACAAGGAATATATACATTGATAATATATAGGGTGCCACTTGCTCACATAAAGCGCGAAAAATTTTGGGTGTCAGAACATCAGTTAAGTGTTTGGTGTCACTTCGTCGTTTTACGTGTATATATATATATATATATATATATATATATATATATATTTTAATGCTCGTCAAACACGTTGTTGTATATTTAATTTAGATTCTTAATTTAATGCTCGTAAAATAAATAATATTCGAAATTTTAAAGAAATCTACTTAAATTCTATTAATGGGTTCAATAATTATAACTCAATGCTTTGATCGTTTTATCTACTACTTCATATGAATCTATAGTCTTCATAGGCAAATCAGATACCAACTAATGTCACGCATATACTACTAACACGTGATTTATAAAGTGTCTCTATTGGTCCAATCGTTCTAACATTTATTATATCATAACTGTCTATTTCTATAGTTGAAATAAATGTTATTTCATATTAATAAGCATGATTCTAAACTCTATTCTCACGTGGGTTTATATTCGAATAACTACAATATCCTAATATGTTGTTTTCGATCTAATGAAAAATGAATTATAGTCCGTCTCAACCCTATTATGCAGTACAGGTTTAATAGGGATATTGCATCTCTTATTATCTTTAGTAGTCTCTTAATAACGACATCTTTATATCCGGTTGCCTTGTTGCAAGTTCTATTATGCAATATATGATGGGTATATGAGTAATCGTTGCTGTCAATTGTCAGTTTTTGCCGTAGTCTGTAAACTTTTATATTATCTTTAATTTATCTATATATAATTTCTGTTAAATCGTTCTTTTTAGCAAGCATATTATCTTTTTCAAGCATTTAAAAGTAAGTATGCATATCTATATCTATAATTCTGATAAACGTGATAACCTATATACATATACATATACTTTTTACAGATTGCTACATGATATGAGTTTTGAATTTTAAAAAGTGGGACGAAAGAGTATTCTTATTGAAAGAGATGACATCATTAGGTGGAGACATACATACTTCTGAGACATCAGAAAATTCAGAGACGAAGGTATAGTTTATCATTTAATTTGTTATACTTTTATGTTCATTACGCAATTTATTACTTGCTTGTGTTTGATTGTGATTGTTTTATTTTTAGGTAGAACTATAATATATACTGATGAATCATGAGTGAATGCAGGACACTCGGTAAATAAAAAGTGGACTGACGTTACTGTTCAAAGCAGTCGACAAGCTTTTACGTAAGGACTCAGCACTGGTTTAAAATCACCAAGTGGTCTTGGGCCTCGATTTCCATTAATTCATGCTGGAGGCGAGCAAGGTTTTGTTATTGGTGCAGAATGTACATTTCTTTGTAAGAAAAATACTGCTGATGTTCATAGCGAAATGGATGCAGATACATATGGAGATTGGTTCAAGAATAAATTGTTTCCAAATATACTAGAGAACTCGGTTGTTGGTCTCGATAATGCCTCATATCACACGAGAAAATTAGAAAAGTTTCCAGCAGTAGCACGGAGAAGACCAAATTATTGAATGGCTCACTGAGAAGAATCTTCCACTTGATAATGACATGTTAAAAAGAGATTTACTGGCTTGTGTGTCAGAGGTTAGGTCTCAGTATGAGAGAAACAAAATTGATGAATTTGCAAAGAATAAAGGGCATTATGTTCTTCGGCTTTCAACTTATCATTGTGAATTAAACCCAATTGAAATGGTGTGGGCACAAGTTAAGCACTACGTTGAAATGCACAATACGACATTCAAACAAAGAGATATTGAACAATTAATTGTGAAGGGTTATCAGAATGTAACAGTGAACAACTGGCGGAATTACATTGGCCACCTTGCCAACTTGCAAGACGATGTTTAAGAGTTTATAATTAACATCACACATTCATCATCAGATCAAGATTCTTTAAGTGATGAAGAAAAATAAAACAATATGTGTACCTACTCCTTTGTATGGTCATGGTTAGTTTTTTCATAAATGTTATCATGTATTATTAACTTGTTCTTATAAATGGGAAAATATGTTTTTGCAAAATGAATTTGTGAGGAATTTGTGTCTTTAAATGTGTATAACGCAATGTAGGTTAACATATTAATATTCAATAAGACTGTATAAGTCATGTAACATATTAAAAAATAAAAGTACATGTGTGTGGTTATTGTTATTCTTTTCATAAATATGTATTATTTAAATTGTTTTTATAAATAGAAAAGTTTCCTATGAAAAATAAACTTGTGATTAACTTTGTCTTGGTCTGAATTTATAGTGGATAGTTGATTAAGATGTCAATATTCAGTGTCGAAGAAAATTGTATACCTTAAGTTTCTTTGAAATATTAATTCATTTACTCTGGCTTACTATATTCAGTTAGATTTTAAATAATTTTTTACAGAACAATCCCAAAGGATTATATTACGAATATTTTAAGTAATCCATCTTCCCATATATTCTCCCCTTTTAGTGTTTCAAATTACTATTAATTTTTTGTATGCAGTATGCATCAATTGAATGACAAACAGTCGTATAGGTTATGTTTTGATTACAAAAAATGTCAGATATTGAACCGGAACTGTAACGACATTATACAGTGAGACGATTTGGCAACCATGAACACAATTCCCATAAGACCTGTACTGCATAATAAGGTTGAGACGGACTATAGATAAGTTTGGTTTGTTTAGTACAATAACCTAGAAAGTTCAGTGACAAGTCAAACAATGTATACGAAAAACATAATCATATATTTGTGATTCTCACAAGGATACATCTCAATAAATCAAAGGTAAGTAATTCCAAATCTATTACCAAATATAATACGTATGTTAAAAAATTGACTCTGTAAGTGTATTTGAACGAAATCTAAACAGATAAATGAAATTCAGTAATAATAAATATAGGTTGAAATTGAACTTTAACACAATAGTATTTTGACATATAAGCAATACTAATGGAAGTAACTTTTAAAACTGTGTTTGTTCCATGATGAATTTATAATCAAATGTCTTTATAAAAGCTAATTATAGCTATTTTCAATTAGAATAATAATAATTTTCTATAAATAGATCAATGATTATCTAATCCATTGCTTGCAAGACTTATTGTTA
Organism: Amphimallon solstitiale; assembly: GCA_963170755.1. Lineage (NCBI taxonomy): Eukaryota > Metazoa > Arthropoda > Insecta > Coleoptera > Scarabaeidae > Amphimallon > Amphimallon solstitiale. Next base: position 9,847,595 of record OY720677.1, read on the forward strand.
ATTCAAATAAATTATACAAAATATAACCTTATAATTTTCTTTCTTCAGAGCTCATTTGCTTCGTAATTCTTAGTGTGATCCGGAAAACTGATTCCTATCTTCAATCCTCAGCAATTATTATAAATAAATCCTCCCAAAATTGATGTAGAGCTGCTTTCTGCTACACATAAAATTGGATCATCTTATTCTGGTTCCATACACAAATTAATATCTTTCTGTTCCAAATTAATTATTCGGTAAGTCCATTCTCCATTTAAATTAGTACAATGTTTGTTATTAATTGTATTCTCTTCTTTTACATGTATTATGTAGCTATAATCTTCATCCGAAGTCCTCTATTCCTTGGCTGAATTTCTGGTAACAATATTCTTCAACTTTTAGTAAGTCACTTAATTTCACCTTTCTATTATAACTATTTTACAATTCTGTATACTTTTATATTGTATTTAAACACTAAAATAATGTTTTAGTAGAGAAAAATAAATTACTTTTCCTCTTTCAATGAAATTAAAAAATTCTCTCTTATTTGTTTTTTCAACAAAAATCTCCTAGGTTTTTCTCCAAATTGGTAACTAAGTTTTTACATCAAGTTAGTTTATCATTATAATACATAGTTATTTAACAAGTCAAATATACTTTGATATATCTTTCTCTTTCTAAAACACATATTTTAAATATGACTATTCTCTACTTTCACAATTACATATCAAATAAATAAGACACTTATTTATAAATTTTTCTCATTTACAACAAATACATATGTCAACTTTATCCATGAATGTCATGAATTTCATACGAATAGACACCTTTTATAATTCCAAATAAGTTGTTAATAACAACATTAATAACAGCTTATTTTTGCTTCTTTCTTATAAAAAAAAAATTAATTTATAATTATATTTTTTTTCTATTATACTAGTTTATCATCATATTTAAATACACTTATTCAAAATAATCATGCAACATTGATATGTGAAACCTTCCTCGGATCAACCCTGTATATGGTTCTGTCAACTCATATGTATTGCCAAATACCTTATTAATTACAAATGGACCGATGTGAGCTTTCACAAATTTAGCTACTTGATTCTTAGACTTATCAGTGACTCTTAGGTTTTTAATAATTACTCTATCTCCAATATTGTATTTTTTAATATGTCGTGAATACTTTTGTTTTTTAACTTTGATTTGTTTCTTTATGTAATGTTGTTTATTTTTATCGAATTAACCAAAATGCATGTTTTAAATCGATTTTAGAAAAATATTGACTATGTCCACATCTTGAAATTAAAGCATTAATGTTCATAGGAGCTTCAAAACCAGGCTTAACCCTCTTATTGGCTTCTCTCATGTCGAGACAGATTCTAAGACTGTTATCACTTTTTTTTCAATTACTACAGGATTAATAAAATATGAAGTCGATCGTTCAATAATGTTTTGTTCTAACAATTTGTTAATCTCTTTATCTATTTGTTCACGATACTGAAATGGTATTGGGTATACTTTAACATTTAATGGTTCATCACTGGATACAATTATCTTATGTTTATAATTTCTTGCAAATGTAACTTCCTCATTGAATAATCTTCTATTTTCCATCAAAATAACTTTCATCAATTCCTTATTTCCATCATCCATATCCATTCCATTTATTATCTTATTAATATCTTCCATATAATTCTCTAATATAACATCATCTTCATTACATATAATAATCTCATCTTTAATCAACGTACTACCATTATCTTCAACTAAATTATTATCTTCGTATAAATTATTATCGGTATGAAAAAATATACCTTTTTCTTTATTATTAGCTATTAGTCCATCTTCCATATTTTCCTCCTCAAAATCTTCCTTGTTTAAATTCCAATCATCTTCTCTTAAAATATTATAATTATTCACTTCTATTCCCTTAGATTTCTCATTTAATACAACATCATTACTTCCTATCCTTAATAAATTCTTCTCAAAATCAATAACCATTTCATATCTTTTAATATTGTCTATACCCATAATACATTCAAAATTCATATTTTCAAATACATAAAATTCAAGTATATAAGACCTTTTATTGATAACAACGTCTATACAAAATTTCTCTTGGATAATTCCTATCTTCTTCTTATTAGTAGCGATAACGTCCATTTTCTTAATTTTAATTAAATGCTCCTTATAATTTTCTATCTTTTCTAAAGTATTCTTCTTCAAGAGTGAGACCTCTGCAGCTGTATCAATAATTGTTTTAATTTTGATATTCCTAATCTCAATATCTATCATTGGTATGTCATTATCTATCACAATATCGCTTTCATCGTTTATTTTAATAAAATTGTGTGGGTTGTCGTAAAATCGGTTAGATGTCAAATTTAAGTAATAAGTACATATTAAAATTGGTGATTTTAATTCGTCGAAGTGCTCGGTTGAGAACGGTCGAACTCCAACGTCTTCAAACTCTCTTTGTTTGCATAAATCGGCGTTTTTTTTTTCTCTGGTGAGACCTGTCCCAAATCTGTATTTTCATACTTATTTTGTATGTTTTCTGGTATGTTATTCCGTTCTTCATATAGTTGTTTCTAATATTAAATTGGTTAATCTGTGGTCTTCCATTCTCTCTTATTTGAACATTACCACTTCCATTATTATTTTCGCGTCCAAATCCATTAACTTTCCCTCCATTATTTCTACCATTATTACCTCTATAATTGTTGTTTTGATAATACTCTGGTCTATTATTCGAATTACCATTACCAGTTCTAAAATTACCTCCTCTTCCGGTTCCATTATTATTATAATTATCAAAATTTCCTCTATTTTGATAGGAGTTATAATCTCTTCTGAATCCACCATAATTATAATTGTTTTCTCTAAAATTAATAGGATAATTATTCCTTTTGTTAATTCGTTGTAATTCTGTCAAATCGTCTAATTTTCTCAAAGTCTCCATTAACTCTTCAATATTGCTAACACTTTTACTGATAACAACCTCACCATCAGTTAAAATAAAATGATTTAGAATATGTCTAACAATTTCTTCTTCATTAATATCCGGTAAGTGTTTTGATTGGTTAAACATATCTCTGGCGTAGTTTTCTCTGTTTGTCATTCCTTCTTTATATCTCCCTGTCAGTAATTTAATCTTTGTTCTGTCTTGTATATTTTTATTCCAGTACTGTTGAGTAAATTCTTTGCTAAATTGATCGAAATTAGTGCATTTATCCTCAAACATTAAATACCATTCCAGACACCTTCCTTCTAATGTTAATCTAACCAGATTCATTTTCTGTGTTTCATCTTCAATCTCTTGTGTCAGCTTTGAAATATTCTTTAAGTAGGTCATCGCATGTACTTGGTCACAATTATCTCGGTATTTTGGCCACATTTCCGGTCTTAGATATGGGTTATATGTGTTATTCCTATCATTTAAAATAATTCTGTTCCCTGATTTCTTAAGTAAGTCTAATTCCTTCTTAATAACTTCAAAGAATTCAGTCTCCTTCTGTTGAAATTTACCTAAATTTATTTTACAGTTTTCATCCACTTGATCTACTTTACCTTCTAATTTCTTAGTCTCTTCTTTTAAAATTATCAGATCTCCTTTGACCTGTTTTGTTTCTTCTTTAGTATCCTTAACTCTGGATGAAATAACGTCAAATTGGTTTTGAACATCCCTTTGTTCTTCTTGTATTTTATTTTCTATTTTCTTTCCCAATTCCTCTAGGTTGTTCTTAGCTTTGACCTCCAATTCTTCTATCTTCTCAGTATTTACATTAACTTTAAGGTACATTCTGTGTTCTAGATTGATCATATTTATTTTAATGTTTTCAACATTATCCTGTAATTCCTTCTTTATTTCGTCTTTAAGATTGTTTATCTCTCCATGTAAACCTTCAATACTTTCTTTATATTCTTGCTTCTGAATATCCAGCTGTCCTTGTAATTGTTTGCTATTTGAATCAAACTTAAGATCCAATTGACCCTGTATAGTTTGTAAGTTGTAAATATTTGTGTTTATGTCTTGTATGTTAGTTTTTTGTAATTCAAATTGTGTTAAAATGTTTTCATTTTGTGACTGAATAACCTCTTGTAAATTCTTAATCATGGTCTGAATATCTATACTCTCTTCAGAACCTGCTAAAGATCCATCACCAGCTACTGTACCTTTTCTTGTATTAGGCATATTTAAAAATCAAACAGCTAATATACAATTTGAAATAAATGATTATGTAATATTCCAATAAATCAGTAAACTAATATGACAAATGACTTTTATTGCTTTTCCACAATTTACTACCTTTAAAAAAAATTAGTATTGTATTAGATATTGTAATTATTCAAAATAATTAGTTGATCCAACAATTTTTTTTTTTTATAACAAACGTGCTCCACTTGATTAAATATTACTATCTATAATTAGTAGCATAACAATTTATTTGAAAAAGAATTGCAACCACGTTGTGCGCCATAATTTAATGCTCGTCAAACACGTTGTTGTATATTTAATTTAGATTCTTAATTTAATGCTCGTAAAATAAATAATATTCGAAATTTTAAAGAAATCTACTTAAATTCTATTAATGGGTTCAATAATTATAACTCAATGCTTTGATCGTTTTATCTACTACTTCATATGAATCTATAGTCTTCATAGGCAAATCAGATACCAACTAATGTCACGCATATACTACTAACACGTGATTTATAAAGTGTCTCTATTGGTCCAATCGTTCTAACATTTATTATATCATAACTGTCTATTTCTATAGTTGAAATAAATGTTATTTCATATTAATAAGCATGATTCTAAACTCTATTCTCACGTGGGTTTATATTCGAATAACTACAATATCCTAATATGTTGTTTTCGATCTAATGAAAAATGAATTAGATAAGTTTGGTTTGTTTAGTACAATAACCTAGAAAGTTCAGTGACAAGTCAAACAATGTATACGAAAAACATAATCATATATTTGTGATTCTCACAAGGATACATCTCAATAAATCAAAGGTAAGTAATTCCAAATCTATTACCAAATATAATACGTATGTTAAAAAATTGACTCTGTAAGTGTATTTGAACGAAATCTAAACAGATAAATGAAATTCAGTAATAATAAATATAGGTTGAAATTGAACTTTAACACAATAGTATTTTGACATATAAGCAATACTAATGGAAGTAACTTTTAAAACTGTGTTTGTTCCATGATGAATTTATAATCAAATGTCTTTATAAAAGCTAATTATAGCTATTTTCAATTAGAATAATAATAATTTTCTATAAATAGATCAATGATTATCTAATCCATTGCTTGCAAGACTTATTGTTAATTCAAATAAATTATACAAAATATAACCTTATAATTTTCTTTCTTCAGAGCTCATTTGCTTCGTAATTCTTAGTGTGATCCGGAAAACTGATTCCTATCTTCAATCCTCAGCAATTATTATAAATAAATCCTCCCAAAATTGATGTAGAGCTGCTTTCTGCTACACATAAAATTGGATCATCTTATTCTGGTTCCATACACAAATTAATATCTTTCTGTTCCAAATTAATTATTCGGTAAGTCCATTCTCCATTTAAATTAGTACAATGTTTGTTATTAATTGTATTCTCTTCTTTTACATGTATTATGTAGCTCTAATCTTCATCCGAAGTCCTCTATTCCTTGGCTGAATTTCCGGTAACAATATTCTTCAACTCTTAGTAAGTCACTTAATTTCACCTTTCTATTATAACTATTTTACAATTCTGTATACTTTTATATTGTATTTAAACACTAAAATAATGTTTTAGTAGAGAAAAATAAATTACTTTTCCTCTTTCAATGAAATTAAAAAATTCTCTCTTATTTGTTTTTTCAACAAAAATCTCCTAGGTTTTTCTCCAAATTGGTAACTAAGTTTTTACATCAAGTTAGTTTATCATTATAATACATAGTTATTTAACAAGTCAAATATACTTTGATATATCTTTCTCTTTCTAAAACACATATTTTAAATATGACTATTCTCTACTTTCACAATTACATATCAAATAAATAAGACACTTATTTATAAATTTTTCTCATTTACAACAAATACATATTGCTGTGGTATTTTCTTGTAAATAAATAAATAGATAAATAAAGAAACCAAACAAATAAAAAATCAACTAAAATAAAATATCACTATGTTTATTTTAAATAAATATAAATTTACATGTTAGATATAAATTATAATTCAAGATTTCAACAAATAAATACAGAATAATCCACTAATCAGTATAAAAGTATGTAGTTTAAATTATATATATTTAGTGTCTAAACAAATTAATAACTAGGCAATAGAATACACAACAATGCAATATGGGTTGCATACCCATGAAAATAATAGCATGCACAATTAAAAATAAAATGAAAAATATAAAACAATGTTAAAATAAATTAGAGCACAAAATCATGTTAAATATCATATAAAACAATATTCAAATACTGACCTCCGTTTAATAAAAAGGATATAATAACTTAAAGCAGTATTACTAGCAGTTAATAGAAAAGTAGGTCAACCCGGTAATACATTCTTTAGCAGCAATAATAGTTCAAAATAGGAATTAATCACAAAGAATATCAATATTATAACCACCAACATTGTCGAGAATAAATGTTATGTGTCAGTATGCACGTTTCACTTATACTTTCTGTATAAAATATTATTGAGTGTACGTAAGGGGCACGATTTGTTTATTTTCTTTTCTACACGAATATACTCCAAGTAGGTCCAAGCTAAAACAAAAATATAATATTAAACAAAGGTCTATATACATAAATAAATACGTACTCCACTTATTTCACAGTCACAAGATCAATTGTATTTTCTTCTGTATGGGACAGGGAAATGCACACAAAGGTATATGATTTATCTGTTTTCGATATACACTAACGCATCCAGAATGTAAATATTGTGGCCTGGTTCACCATTAAAATAAATAAATAAAGCATTAGTCAGTACATAATATAAGACAATAAAAGAATACCTACCAATGGATAAAAATCAATCAAATGTCCATGGATACAAAAATGTAAAATATGTAAATAATAACAATAACAAACATGGTGGAAAGAAGGTCACATGACCACGTGACTTCGATAGTTATCGCAACAAACACGGAGGGCGCAGCAGACCAACAAAATTTAAACTGAACGACAATTTAAAACAAAATAAATCGTTCGTCGGATGTTAATCGGTATAAAAGGCCTGCACCGGCAAAAATTGGGGAGTCCATCCGGGGAGTCCATCGGAAGATCTTCAAGAATTAAAAAGAAAAATAGTTAAACCAGTGCTCCGAGAAATAAAGAATCTAAAAGGCACAAAACGCCTTTAAGGTACCAACGCTGTAGCGGTAAACGTGTAAGACGCGGCATAGACGATAGGTGCGCGCCATAAATAAAGGCGCGAGATATTAGTATTGGACCGCACAAAGCCGCAACAATAAACTCAATAAAAATGGAGGGCCTGGAATATCAAGAGGAGTTTGAAATGTTATACAACCAAGAAAAGTAAGTACAAGCACTATAAAATATTTACTCTTTGCAATCCTAAAATAAATAAATAAATGAAAGAATCTTCATGTGTGTTTCATAAATCATCGAGCAACAAAAATTTTGAATATTATTTAAATGATTAAATAAATTCTTCTTTGGGTAAGCTTTGGGTTGACGTGCGAATCTTAACTCAAGGCGACTCAACGGAGCATTAATAAAATTTTCCGGATAGCAACAAAAATTTTAGAATATTATTTAAATGATTAAATAAATTCTTCTTTGGGTAAGCTTTGGGTTGACGTGCGAATCTTGACTCAAGGCGATTCAACGGAGCATTAGTAATTTTCTGGATAGCAACAAAAGTTAGAATATTATTTAAATTAATTTAAACAAATCCTTCTTTGGGTAAGCTTTGGATTGACGTGCGAATCTCAATTCAGGGCGACTCAACGAGGCGTTAACGCTTTTTAATTGAACAACGATAACTTCAAAATAGTATAGGAAACATCTAATAGTTCCTCCTTGCATAAATCTCGGTTTTGACGTGCGAATCTCAGGTCGAGATGATACAATGAGGATACTTCGGTGAAAATAAAGAAAGTTAACTTAGTAAATTTTCCTTGACACATGAGCATGCATGAAGGATTAGTACAGTGATTTTTTTTTATTTATTATTTACAATTTCTTAAAGAACAAAGGATTGCAAGGTGCTTGTACCATTGATTAAAAGGGCTGAATATAATAATGAAATGAACAAAGTATTGTATTACATAATAATAATATTTACTCAATGTTTTTGTAAATTTTATATTAAAATAAAATAAGTTGTGCTGACATTCTATATCTACTTATTTATACCCATCCCAGGGAGAACCTAAGGAAAGTAAACATCACAATCACAGCTAGAACTCACAATAAGAACAAGGCTGCGACACATTACCCGTTATAAAAAATAAAGAAATTCACGCTCAGACCCTGAGATTACTAAAGTATATTAATTTATAAAATTAACTATTGGTTATTAACCAAAGTAGAGGAGGTCACAGCAATATGTCAACTTTAATCATGAATGTCATGAATTTCATACGAATAGACACCTTTTATAATTCCAAATAAGTTGTTAATAACAACATTAATAACAGCTTAATATATCCCACTATACTTGCAGCGTCCGATAATTGACCACTTACATTGCATGTGGCGTCCGACCGACATATGGCGTCCGTATACGGACGCCATATCGCCAGCCTATACTGTACTATAGTGTTGCTGGCATTGCATAGGTACTATAGGTACATTTTCAGCGGGACGCCATATGCTTGGATTTTGTATGTTTTCGAATATTATAGTTCAGGCAATTGTCGGACGATGCTTGATGGCGCTCCGCAAGGAAAAATATACGGCAATATACATGAATATACAGCTACCAGTTCATCGATCATTTGGCGTCCGGGTATAGTTTTCAAATGATCGATTATATGGACTCCATGAAGCTCTTTTTGAGATTTGTCTGGTAGTAAAAGTAAAGTAGTGGGTATGTTCGGCGCATATTATATATATTAGCCTCTCTAATATACATGCGGCGTCACATGCATTTAATCTTCATATGTCATATCAGCCGTATCAGATTCTTAATAATTTTTCTAACCTTATTAAACATAAATACAATTACTTTAAAAGGCATTCATAACAACAGGTTTAGTATGAAGTATATTTAATTAGTATTACTCAATATTTTCGTTAATAAAGTTTTAAGATATATGACGATTTGTTTTATCGAGTTATTGTATCTGGCAAAATATGTTTTCTATGTGCTATTATTTAACCCAATACAGGGATTGAGCTAAATTCTTCATGCTTTTAATACTGCTTTCGAAGGAACAGCGAAAAAATTAGAAGTTGTATGAGTCATGATCAATATATAAGAGTACATTTTGGTTTAAAATTAGAAGTTTAAGTTACAGTCAAAGTACATGATACTTTTATAGTACCTATCTTAAAACTTTTAGATTTAGATTAAGTCTCTTCAATTTTAATTATGTCAAAAATGTTTAACATTTACGGTTTGTATTGAAAGCATTCTTCAAATACGTGTAATTTCGAACAAATTTCATACATTTCATACCAATGTGACTAATTTTTTCATAGAAGTACGCAAAGATTCAGAATAGTCTATTTGGTAAATTAAAATTTGATATCATTTCAATCGTTTCTGAATCGAATTTAAATACATAAAATCATTTCATGATCAATATGAGATACAACACAGTTCTAATTTGTTTAGGTATCTTATCAATTTTCTTAAGGTAAATTACATACAATATAGACATGAAATTTAAACACTTTACAGCTACAACTTTTGTGGTACCAAATTCTACTATTTCGACATGAAGATGGTCAATCAAAATAGTGGTTTTTGTAGAAACGAAATAACAACTGTGCTGTAAATGTGAAAATCCCTTATCTTTTCCGAAATTATTAAGTTTATTACTCGAAAATGACGGACTTCAAATGAATATCATATAATAGGTTTTCGGAATCCCTAATAAGGAAACCGCGTGAAAATCGGTTTATAACTCCTCGTCACTAAGTTGTTGCCCCCTCCATCGCAGAACAGTCATTTTGCAGGAAGTCAAATTGAGCACTTCTACGATGAAATTGTACAATGTACTTGCAGAAAACATGAGGCAAGCTGGATCTATAACAAACCCTATTGTTTGAAATAATGTATAACAACTAGGTTTTCATTTTATTCTACTTATAACGGCATTTTTTCAATGGTTGGGTCGTTTCCGACATTTTTAATGTTTATATCATGATAAACGAGAGTTTTCCAACTTGTTCCGACCTGTCACAAAGTGTTTTCATGTGCACTACCATGAATCGCGCTGGTGCCATCGAAATGGGGTAGCACCTTCATAGAGTTAAGGTGCGCTCTTATTGGCTGAGAGTAGGTGTGAGTTTTCGCGTCCGAGGGTAGAAATATCTTGGATATGTATCAACGGATATTGATTATTTGTTTGGTTGCTTAGAGTACTATAGAAGAAGGAGTTAACAAAAAAAAAAAGCAAAGGCAAAATATCACCGATTTTGTAAAGAAGGCGTATTTTGCTTATTTTGGGTTTGCAATTGGAAAACAGGATAAGTCTTGGGTTCTCCATAAAGCGTGTAAAACATGTGCAATATCTATTGCAATGGATAATAGGAAAGAGAAAAAGCTTAAACTTTGGCACCAAAAAACAATAATGGCGATTGTTATTTTTGTGTCTTGAGTGTGAACGGCTCTAATCCCTACAAGAAACATAAATGGGAATATCCTGATTTAGAGTCAGTAAGACGACCATTACCACATGATGACAATATATAGTTAGTTATACCAGTTTACACCTCACAGACCCTGCTTTCGTTGTTAGATTTAGAAATGCTGCCGGACTCACAGTCCACTACAACTACTACACAATCTACCAGTGGAAATGCGGATTTGGTGCGTGATCTCCATCTGTTGAAACAATCATCTAAATTTCTAGCATCCAGATTAAAAGAAAAGAACTTAGTTCCTGACTCACAATATTTACCTTTCAGAACAGGAGAGTAGGAAATGCTCATATACTTCAGTACCTGTGTTTTATCTGTAATTGGGATAGTAGAGTAAAGTAGGGTAACTGAACGAAAAAGAAATGGCCACTTATAGAAAAATTAACTGTAAGTATAGTTAACATCATGAACGAGCAAATCTAAGTCGTAGGCTTTCACGGTTGTCGTTGATACCTTCTTGCTTTCTGGGCTGAAACCGCGTCCACGTCTCTGCTACTACGTTTCGTCAATTATCCTAAGGGACATCTTTAGGGCTTTTACTTCTGCGATGGCCTGAAACAGACTGGCATGTGTTGGTAGGGGATTTATATTGATGGTACTGACAATAGATCGAAGCGGGACATTTGGTTTGTTGATCTTGGGTTTTCCGTAAAGTGTCGGTGTTTTAAAGTCACTGGGTACAAAATGTTTGTGTTGGTGTTCGGGTACAGAGGAATGTTTGATAAGCTTGATGATGAAACGTTCTGTGCGTCAGGTGCGGTATAGTTTTAGAGGTATGTAGGAACCGTCTTGGATTAAGAAGAAGTTCCTTTTTTATACTCACTGCTGTTCAGGACAACGGTAGCGTTTTCCTTATCAGCAGCTACTATGACAATAGAAGGATTGGATTTGAGGTTTTTGCGAGAAGTGAATTCAACTTTGCAAAGATCGGATTTTGGCGGTTTGGCTCGTTGTAGGATTTTGAAAGTTTCGAAACAAATAGAATCAGCTATGGAAGATGGTAATTTGATGAGTACAAATTCTACACCAGTAATGATGTCTTCTGCAGGAATGGATTTGGGAGTGAGGGCGTAGTTAAATAGCTGGTTTTAGATCAAGATGTTTGAATATGTGGATTTGTCTTTGTGTGATGAGGTCTGAGCTTGTTGGAAAGTTATTGTGTCAATGGTGTTGAAGTCAGAAAGTGATATGGTACTAGAGAGTTTAAGATGAAGATGAAAAAGCACATTTGTTCAAACACCACCTAACCGCATCTTCCATCGTGCTGGTCTTGCTTTGATCCGGGAACGGATCAAACAAACCAGGCGAGAACTGAATTCCATATCCCGTAAGCTGTTCATCTTCATCTTAATCTCTCTAGTGCCTTATCACTTTCTGACTTCAACAACCTTGACATAATAACCTTTCAACAAGCTCAGACCTCTCACAAACTCAGATCCTACTCCTACTCGTTCCGAAATATCCAAAATCCTACAATGAGCCAAATCGCCTAAATGCGCCAAAATCTTTGTAAAGTTGAATTCACTTCTCTCAAAAACCTCAAATCCAATCCTGCTATTGTAGTAGCTGCTGATATGGGATATGCTACGTTATCCTGGACAGCAGTGAATATGAACAAAAAAAATCTCATTAATCCAAGACAGGTCCTATAGACCTCTGAAACTAAACCCCACCAGACGCATAGAACGTTCCGTCATCAACCTTATCAAACATTCCTCTATACCCCAGACCAGCACAAACATCTCTACCCAGTGACTCCAAAGCACCGAAACTTTACGGAAAACCCAAGATCCACAAACCAAATGTCCCTCTTCGACCTATTGTCAGTGCCATCAATAACTCTACGTATAAACTATCCAAGTACCTATCCAATTACCTAAAACCCTACACTGGTAACAATGAGTCATTCATCCTAAATTCTTGTCATTTCATCTACCGACAACAAGAACTGTTAGTTGATCATCAGAACATACTGGTAAGTTTCGACGTCGAATCTCTCTTACCAATTCCAGACACCATTTCCATAATCAGGCAAATCCTATTCGACTACAACCACCCGGACGACTTGGCAGATTTGTTGGAAACCTGCTTATCCTCGACCTAATTCCAGTTCCGTGACAGCTACTACGAGCAAACCGTGGGTGCTACCATGGGATCTCTTCTATCCCCAGTAGTCGCTAAAATCTTCATGGAAGCATTCGAACTGCAATCCTTATCAACCTGTAACCTTTAACCTAAATGCTGGTTCAGATACCTAGACGATACCTTCGTAATCTGGCCGCATGGACGTTTCCTCAACAATTTCCTCTCATTTTTCAATTCCCAACACACCAATATCCATTTCCACATGGAAGTCGGGACCAACGGTTCCCCATCTTTTCTTGATGTACTAGTACGTCGGCCGTCGGATGGCAAACTAGGACATTTCGTATACCTTAAACACACTGATAGATACCTCAACGACCAGTCCCATCACCACCCTTCACAGAAACAGTCCGTCATCAACTCCCTCGTAAACAAAGCTTTCGCCCTCTCCGAACCTGACGCACTACCCCAGGAACTTTCACATATAACGAAAACCCTAATCGACAACAACTACTCCATAAAAGACAGACAGAACCATTCATCGACATTTTAATTCTTACCAATACCACACTGACCGCCCTACACTTGCTTAATTACCTTACATACACGGTGAAACTGATCACATTAGCAAAATCCTCAACAAACACTACTTCAAAACCATTTTCAAACCCCATTCCCAACTATCAGATTTTCTTTCGTCTTTAAAAGACATCTTTTGAATCCTCCGGTGTGTACAGGGTTCCATGTTCGTTCGGCAGTGTATACATCGGAGAGACAAAGCGATCGGTCAGCACACGCAGCATGAGCGCTGCACCCGGTTGTTGTGCTCGGCCGGGTTTGCATTGGCTGACCACAGATTGGAAACCGGACACCAGATCCAATTCAATTCCACAAAAATCCTCTCCAAAGATTCCCATTATTACAGGCACAAAATCCGCGAATCCATCGAAATCCAAAAACATCCCAATAACCTGAACAGAGACGAGAGTTACTATCTCCATCACTCCTGGAAGTCCATCATACTAACACAAGTCAACCACAACATGCACGCTCCACTGAACCGCAACACTACACACAATATAAACCATTGCCTTACTAACACACAGCATTCTGTTCCATGTCATCGGAGAAGTAGAAACCCTGAAGATGCCCCTTAGGATATGGGATGAAACATCGGAAGTAGTACCAGAGACTACGACGCGGTATCAAACCAGAACCAAGAAGGTATCATAAACAAGTCCTTACTTGACATGAATAAAGTCATTTGGCCCCCACTTCACATAAAACTAATAATAAGGAAATTTGCCAATGTTCTGAGATATCTTATCTTTAGTCGAATAACCACATGTAGTTAATTAGTGACGGTAGGTATAGAGAAGATCGAATCCTCTTATTAAAGACAATGAAATTTTGCATTCAATAAAGTCAAATACAATATGTTCCATTTCAGATAAGAAGGTCAACTATCTGCAAACATTACCTAATTGAATAGGTTTGTAATTAAAATTTTATGATATTTAATAGTCTTTTGTTGAATGTTAAATATATTTGCGTATTTTCAATGTTACCTGGTGAAGCAAGTCTTACTTTTATATTTTACTAATGTGTAATTTTGTAAATTTGAAAATATTTAAGAAATGGTAAATTTTGGTAAGGGTACCTTACATAATGTTTTTCTATTCTGATCTTCAAATTGATATGTCCATTACAAAAAAACATAACTTTGATATGTTCCTCTCTTCTCTAATATACTCTGTATAGTTTAAAATAATTTAAGTTTTGCATATAAGGTCTGTATAACTGACACAATAAAATGTATTCAAAACACCGTTTTTCGTGTATGTACGGACCGCGTCGTCCGAAGAAAAGTCCCATATATATGTAGGCATTCACAAATATACGATCCCCATATTATATCAATTTGGTATTTATAAAGACGGCAATTTAAAAAATATATACGGACTCCATAAAATCGAGTGATTGAAAATAAAATATACGCTGGAGTCCAATAATATGCTAAAGTAAAAGGAGTCTGTAGGTATAGTGCAATGAAAATCATCATATTTTTTACATTTCAATCTGAAGTGATGAGAAGCTTATCTTAATGTCAAAAATCAATATACTTCACTCAGAAACTAGTTTAAACTGTTCCTTCCTAGGGACGCCATATGTCTGCGCTTTTGCTCGGACGCCACATATATAGCAGGATGCATATATATATATATATATATATATATATATGACAAATTGATATTTTGGGTTATTTGCCGCGTTAATTCAAATCAAGTATGCATATACGAAATAATTCGTATATGCATAAGTGATATGAAATGTAATGCATATCTACACCACCAATTACTGACATTGCAAATATCAACGTGTAGACAGCTGTTTCGATCTAACCTCGATCTCGTCAGTACACGAAGGTGATATTTGCAATGTCAGACAAAGTTGGATTTCCTGCTTATATTCTTGATTGGGTACCAAATGCCTATGAGAGAGACTCCTAGCGGCATCTGTGATCCAATATCAAGAACGCAAGGAAATGTTAACCCTTAGTAGAACATCTACTTTATCGGGCAACTGTAGATATGCATTATGTAGGTGACTTTACCTACTTAATAAACTACCTCCCCAGAAAGGTTATGTCAAAAATGACGTTTTCGCGGTTATGTGATGACAAATTGATATTTTGGGTTATTTGCCGCGTTAATTCAAATCAAGTATGCATATACGAAATGATTCGTATATGCATAAGTGATATGAAATGTAATGCATATCTACACCACCAATTACTGATATTGCAAATATCAACGTGTGGACAGCTGTTTCGATCTAACCTCGATCTCGTCAGTACACGAAGGTGATACTTGCAATGTCAGACAAAGTTGGATTTCCTGCTTATATTCTTGATTGGGTACCAAATGCCTATGAGAGAGACTCCTAGCGGCATCTGTGATCCAATATCAAGAACGCAAGGAAATGTTAACCCTTAGTAGAACATCTACTTTATCGGGCATATTTGTGATATTGACATATCACAAATATGTATTTAGTTATTTCATATCACTTATGCATATACGAATTATTTCGTATATGCATACTTGATTTGAATTAACGCGGCAAATAACCCAAAATATCTGGCTGCGTTCATCACACACCCAACACAGGCAACAGTTGGCAAGCCGCTAGCAAGCGGTTTGAAGAACGTCTATCCATAATGCAAACGCGTTTGCAAAGCGGTCGCCATCTTAGCAAGCATAACCATTTTACGCTGTAAGTACGCTGCAAACGTGTTCGAGTGCCTGCGATTGGTTAAACATTTTCGCCTCATAAAATGGAAACGAAAACTTATTTGTGGCAAAATATATGTTATTCAATAACAGATAACAGCGAAATACATTCTAGAATGTTCTGGAAACTGATGATCGGTATAATTAGGTATAATTATTTCGAAATAATTTGTATTTCTAACAACATTCCTATCAAGTACTTCATCTTCATTATGGTCTTCATTCTCATGATTGTTGATTTGATTAATAGGCTCAGCTAAATGTAATGCTGCATTTACAAGACCATTAATATTTAAATCTACATCAAATAAGAGATCTCTTATATCCATGATGTATAAAGTATTGAATTTTCTTATAAATAATAGAATAATCTTTTTATTATATATACACCTTACTATACAAAAAACAAACAGTAAATGAACTAATGAACAATGAACACTTCTCTACCAACTAGCCGTCAATTCTCAAATTAAATGAAATTTCAAACAGAAAAGAATTGTGGTAGGGGTTGCCTGAATCATGGATGACAATTGTCGTTCATCACATGGACATATAAAATCACTACAAATCGCAAACGGTTTGCGCTTGGTGTCATGGCTGCCTTGTGTGATGAACGCAGCCAATTTGTCATCACATAACCGCGAAAACGTCATTTTTGACATAACCTTTCTGGGGAGGTAGTTTATTAAGTAGGTAAAGTCACCTACATAATGCATATCTACAGTTGCCCGATAAAGTAGATGTTCTACTAAGGGTTAACATTTCCTTGCGTTCTTGATATTGGATCACAGATGCCGCTAGGAGTCTCTCTCATAGGCATTTGGTACCCAATCAAGAATATAAGCAGGAAATCCAACTTTGTCTGACATTGCAAATATCACCTTCGTGTACTGACGAGATCGAGGTTAGATCGAAACAGCTGTCTACACGTTGATATTTGCAATGTCAGTAATTGGTGGTGTAGATATGCATTACATTTCATATCACTTATGCATATACGAATTATTTCGTATATGCATACTTGATTTGAATCACAGATCACTATACTAGAAGATAGTATAACTTAATAGTAAAAAGTTTAGACAATGTTTAGCGCCGCCTGCCAACTGCAGGCAGTACTAAAATGGATCAAACCGATGAACCGGGAAATTTAAATATATATTTCTATTCCATTTTCTATTTACCTTAATAGTTTTTATTCTTCACTTTAAATGTTGGGAAGTAAAACAGTAGATGTATTTTAAAGAAAAATAAACTACACTTATTGCTATAATAACTTAGTAGTAATAAATTAGAAACATATCTTTTTAGTAACGCTTTATTTTTATATGAAAATTTATTTCTATTTCAAAATATTAAGGAGAAAGCATTCTAAATTATTCTTACATTTGAACTTATTTATTCCTTAAATGGAAATCGTCGATCTTCTCTTATGACATTGAATAAATTAGGATCTCATGTAGCTTCCTACCACTCATGAAAACGAATTGATTTTGGATGTGGAAAACTTTTACATTTTGGTCACAATTTGACACATAACATTTTCTTGTCGGCATAATTACTAGGAAGTCTAGAAAAAAGTGCTAATAAATAAATAAATTACTCGAATTATGCAGAATAAATACTTACGTACATGCAATTTTAAGAAATAAGTTAATATTTTATAACTCTGATTAATAATTAGCATATATACATATTAATTAAAAACTGTCAACAGAAATATTTGAAAACTATACCACATGTAGTTGCCATAGTTACCAAACACAGTCAACAGCCTACAAGCAGCTAAGCCCTGAAGTATCACATGTGATCCTAAAATTTCGTCAACACATACGCCACCTACCAACTGCAGGCAGAAATAAAACGATGTCTACGCAATCTCAATTTAACATTTCCCCCCCTGATTTGAATTAACGCGGCAAATAACCCAAAATATCAATTTGTCATCACATAACCGCGAAAACGTCATTTTTGATATATTGTCACGGTGAGGATATTAACGCGCCTTCACCACAATGTCACGGTGGGCTTTAACGTTAATATCGCAGGTCTAAACCCGTGACGGGGGTTTTGCTCTTGGGGGAGCACTCGCTTTATAATTATAAAAATAGCAAAAGGCACCTACCTTTAATTCTCCGCCCTGGCTTCAGTCTCAAGTGGCGATGAGATTGAGTCGTGTCAATAATACTACTTGTTAACAATTATAACTCTATTTATTAACACAAATCACAAGTCACAAGTGGAGAGGATCACAAGTGATCCTCCTTGCGGAAGAACACTAATGAATTAGCTTTCTCTTCGGGATCTCTTTCTTTTATTACCTTGGTAACGCCGAGTCCGTCCTTACCTCGCTGAATCGCACATTCCTGTCCGTTCGATGGGTTCAACGGAAGTTGATCGAACGGACAGACAGGGTGCTAAGTAAGTCCAAAATCAGGTTACCGCGGCAATACTTCTCGTACTATACAGACTGTTGATTCGCGATATCTCCCCCTCCTCCAGTTTATATGCCACCGGCATATACACAATCAATAAAACTTTGGGGGTCGCAAATCAACACTTTGTCGTACAACTAAACTTATACTAGATTATAATTCTACCTTAATTTCTACACTCTTAATTGTCCCTAATTATTCACAGTCACCTTTTTATCACTGGGTTCACTACACTGGTTTCTTCATCAGAACATCTTGGCTGTTCCTAGCACGACTAGTTTACTTTAGCTGTTGGTTAAGAATATCTTCAACTTCGACCTTCTTCTTGAACTGTACTGAATTGTTGTGTTTCTGTTTTCTTTCTTCTTGCGAGATTTCTTATCCTTCGATGCAGCAAGGGAATATGGCTTCAGGAGTTGAGCCTTTGAATGACCTTTCCTCCACCGGTTTTGGACACCCTTCAGGACCATCGGATAATAAACTTTGGCTTCCAGTTGCAACATGGAGTGCTTCATTGTCCCATATCTTTAGTCATAGGATCATATCATACATATTTATTTTTATACTAGTGCACTTTTAGGACCTATTCATACACTTCTTACTTAGACTATTGCACTTCTTGGGCCTTTTCACGCTTTCAGTACGTGTGCCATTCCATTTTTAGGACCTCTTCATAATTTTATTATTTAGACAAGTACACTTTTAGAACCCTTTCACGCTTTTATTGCGTGTGCCATTGCATTTTTGGGCTTCTTAATACTTTGACTACTTATGTTAGTGCACATTTAACTGCCAACCGTTCTCACTCCATTTGCTGCCGATTTTATAGTCTTCTTCCAGCTGTCGAAGTCGTTTTTATTTCCTTGTTACCATTTATAGTTGTAGTTTGATTTCCTTCACTAGTCGTCCAGGAACGATTTGCCCTTGGTATTGATGAGTGAATCTCGTCCCAAGCGATGGTAGTACATGTAACAATAAAATATCTCGCAGTATAATTTGACTAAATTACATATAATACTAAAAAACATGTTATTTTAACATAAAGTTTCTACATATTCTAATATGACATTTAAAAAGAGAGTTGCAAAATTACCATTACGTATATACATATATATGTTTGTGAAACTATAATCTAATTAAAACTACGAAAACGCTTATTACATATATCTTAAACTAAGAATCTGCATTTTCTTCTGCTGCCTTGAAGAGGCTGCGACCTTGCTGACCTATTGCATTTCATGACATAAGTGAGCTAGGTCAGGCATAATGTTAATGTTTTGTATATAAGACAATGCCCCGTAATACGTGATAAATAACGAATTTCTGCATTTTACATTACATTGACATGCATCGTACTACAGGAAGCATATCTATACTCATTCTTCTAAGCTATGTTATCAACACATCTTAATAATAATAATGAAATGTCTATATGTCACATATGTTAACCTGCTAATACATTTTTTCATTATTTATACATAACATTTTTGTTTGGCCATTACATAAATGCTTCTGCAATTAATCAATTAATATTTCAACAGGTTCACTTTCTTGTGTTTGGGTAGCTCTTAAATTAACTTTACATCTTCCAACAGACAATATAAAGGTGCCCATACTAAAACTATTTAAAGACATTTTATTCTTACTTTGTTTTCTTATGCATGGATTATTTCTACATTTTTCTTTTTCAATAAAAACTGTAACTATTATAATAGACTATTCCACACAAAACGTAACTCTGTATTTCTGCTTTTAACTTAAAACGTTCATCATTTTGCATATCCTCAATTTGTTCTAATACATTTTCTAATTGATTGTTAGCCTTTAGTGCTTTAAAGTGGTTTATCAAATTTAATTCTAGTGCCGGAATATTATCTAAGATTGGTTTTGCCAATTGCACCGCGGATATATTAATGTTTATTGGTGCCAGTTTAGGTACCTATATAACTTTTAAATGTTTTACTAATATATGTATTTCTAGACGAAATAATGAATGATTTTATAAAAAAAGACAATGATTTTGCAAATGTAATTTACCTAGGTACGGGTAAACTAAACTAATAGATTTTCTCTCAATATAATTAGAATTATTACATGATATCGTTAAATTTTCTTTAAATGGCGCAACAAATAACCCTGTATTGTCTTCTACAAGATTCTCAAATTTTTTCACAGTTTTTAGGAAATCTGTCTGTTTCATTTAGTAATGACATCTTATAATAATCTCTTGAAATTGATATGCTTTGATTTTTCTTTTTATATAAACTCATGATTGTTCATATGTGTTAATAACTTTGTTTAGTCTAATTTTAATGTTATGTGACTATTTTTTTTTCATTTACTGCAATATACTGGTGTTTTATGTTTAACATAACAAATTTTACTTCATAAGCTTGAATTGGTATAGGGGTAAGTTTATACAATTGAAAGGGAGATGACTGTATTAATGGAATATTTAATATACAAATTAATTTATTATTTTGAAAATAAAATATTGGCTTGATAATATTTAGTAATATATTGGTAGAGTGTTTTTCTAACTGTATCCGTAATTTCAATCCTTCAGGTATATATGACACTATTTTTGATAATTCCTCTATCACTGCTGTAGGTGTTACTAGTAGTGGGTGTAAAATGCCCTTTTTTGCACTTAAGATGATGTCAATAACAGTATGTGTTTCTAGTTCATATTGACTAATAATTAAGGATAATAAGGATATATGATTTTGTATTTCATTTTCAATTAAACTAGAATTTGTAATTTTTCCTAAAACCAATGTCATTACAAGTGTTATTTTATTTAGCTGGGAT
The DNA here is from genome assembly GCA_963170755.1 of Amphimallon solstitiale. NCBI lineage: Eukaryota > Metazoa > Arthropoda > Insecta > Coleoptera > Scarabaeidae > Amphimallon > Amphimallon solstitiale. Next base: position 9,869,060 of record OY720677.1, read on the forward strand.
ATTAATAATTTTTCGTTTTGCTCTAATTGATCTAGTGTTGCATTCATATTTTCTAAAGGTGATTTAACTACGTAAGTTTGTTTGTAGAATAAATTGGTTAAAGTGATCTATTGATGATTCTAAGTGATATACATCTTTGTCATTTGACGTACCAAGTAACGTTTTTGAAATATCACCTATTATATTACAATATTCTCTTCCACTGTATGGTGACTTAGTAAGGAAGGTATTAGATGATTACTACATTTATTTTATTTAATGCCGCTTTAACATTGATTAAAATTGTTTATATATTTTAATTAATGAAGTGCCCTCATTGCAAATATTTTCTGTAACTTATAAGCAACTAACAAAAAAAAATTATAATAATTTTCAAGTCTATTGTATGATACTGTTTTTGAATAATTACCTATTTTAAATAAGTATTATCTACATTTGATAAACAATACTTCCTAAATAGAAGTTTTATTGTTATTATTTTTGATATTAAATAAACTAATTTTGTACTATAAAAATTGCAACATTAGCGTCTGATCATTCTCGTAATAAATCGTTTTGCTAACCAAGCATTCATCTTTATACCGGCAGACATACACAGTGAGGAAGAGAGGTTGAAATATGAACATACTTACTGTCGCGTGCAATCTGATATTACTTGGTTTGTTAACCTTATTTTTACGCGGCAACATAATTAGAAAACCTCTTTTACACGTGTAATAATAATTGTATTAATTTTTGTATATAATTCTGTTATAATAAAATCTAATACTAATTTTTTCTCTTTAATGAAATTAAAATCTAACATTAAATCTACCAGCAACTTATTTACTATTAATGCATTTTATTTAAAATTACTTAATCTTTAACTATATATTATAAAATTTCCATAATTTCCGGTTTGTGATGTACCGGTTTTTGTTGTCTATAGCCCCCTTTTTAAGCATTTTGTTCAATAAGTACAGCAAATTTTTATTTGAAGTACCGTATTTATACAAGAAACAAAAATATCTTAAAAACTATTCTTAATAAATACTGTATTTTCCCATTTTCTTTAATAAAATAGGTATCAAACAATTAAACCGTCAATAACATAATTTTATTTTTATCTAGCAGCTACAATAACATAAATTATATTATCCTCAAACACGCCAACATTTGTTACATATAATAGTAACTACTAAAACACGTATAATATTTAATATTTAAAAAAAACGTATTGGCACTTTATCCACTTAAAAATCGCATACAAACTCAATATTTCACGTTCTCAAAATTAATTTCACGTTTTTCTTAAAAAAAAAATCGAATGGGCTACCTAAACCACAGTGTCGCATATATTTTTTTTTTTTAAACCGAATCGGCGCTCTATCAATATATATATATTTTAAATCGAATCGGCGCTCTATCAATATATATATATATTTTAAATCGAATCGGCGGCCTCCACCTCTTTGCCACGCTATCAATATAATATTTATTTATTTATTTATTAATTTTCAGATCGAAATGTTACATATAGTCTGTAGTCCTAAAATACGTATAATATTTAGTATTATAAAAATCGCCTTGGCGCTCTAACAATATATTATTTATTTATTTTAAAATCGAAACGGCAGCCTCCACCACTTTGTCACGGTGAGGATATTAACGCGCCTTCACCACAATGTCACGGTGGGCTTTAACGTTAATATCGCAGGTCTAAACCCGTGACGGGGGTTTTGCTCTTGGGGGAGCACTCGCTTTATAATTATAAAAATAGCAAAAGGCACCTACCTTTAATTCTCCGCCCTGGCTTCAGTCTCAAGTGGCGATGAGATTGAGTCGTGTCAATAATACTACTTGTTAACAATTATAACTCTATTTATTAACACAAATCACAAGTCACAAGTGGAGAGGATCACAAGTGATCCTCCTTGCGGAAGAACACTAATGAATTAGCTTTCTCTTCGGGATCTCTTTCTTTTATTACCTTGGTAACGCCGAGTCCGTCCTTACCTCGCTGAATCGCACATTCCTGTCCGTTCGATGGGTTCAACGGAAGTTGATCGAACGGACAGACAGGATGCTAAGTAAGTGCAGAATCAGGTTACCACGGCAATACTGCTCGTACTATACAGACTGTTGATTCGCGACAATATATATATATATATATATATATATATATATATATATATTGTTATGGGGGGGGTGGATGTATAGGGGGGTAGGTACCCTTACAAAATCCCTAGTTGCGGTGCCAAAATGTACTGGGGGTACTTAATTTACAATGACCTATGTTATAATAATGAATGGAGAGCTAATGAGACTTAGAGCACTTAATTTACTTTATCCTAACACAAAAACTGCTAAACACAATAATATGTTGAACTATTAACTTTTCAATTATAATTCTGCCGGCTAGCTAAAGGGGGTTGCATTCTACGAACACGGAGAGAAATTATCTATTTAGTTTATGTATCACTTAGTATCTCAACATTTTCCTAATAGATAAATACCGTTATTAATAATTCAAAAATTTCGCGGCATTCAACGTATGACTGCGCAAGATCGGGATATACTTTATCCAAGAGGTGGAACGAACACTGAAATTCGCGCTCGGACGCTATACTTAATGTGTACGTGTGTATAGATTAAGTAATCAAAAAGAAATTTAAAAGTTATGTGATTAACTAAGTGGGTGATATTTAAGTGACTCTAATTGTGTTCTCTACAGGGCGTTACTGAGGTTCGAAATTTGATTTACCTTAGTCCGGTATACCATGCTTTCCAGTTGTCGTTTGACGATCTTGAAGAATCTAACCTAGAAAGTCAATTTGAAGAGACAGCTCTAATGCTGGAGCTTCAACAGAATATGTGTACCTCTTATGGTTGAAGAATGAGTTTTAACAGTGATGAAAACAAACACTTTATACAAGAAAACAACAAATCTGAATTTATTCAAAACATAACACTGAATATCTACTACAATACAACAATGTCCAAAAAATATTTATCTTAAACAATACACTATTGTTGTGTATGAGAACAGCAGTTATTTAGGCAGAAGTTCTACAAATTTGATATATTGAAATCAAGGCACAGTATACGAGTTTGGCCCTATGTACCAACTATTAAAATGGACTGCATGACAAATGAGATAGGATTAAATTTAACTGTAAGTAGATTCTGATATTTATTTTTAAATAAGCATAATATTGTTTGAAATTTTAAATTGATTTTCCAAGTGTTTATATAAGCTATGTATCTAGATTTGAATTTTATTAATTGATAGAGATGATCGAATTAAAAGACGTTACATGAATGTGACATAGATTTAGATTTGACCCACATTTGTGTCAAGAAAAAAAAAACTGCATATACTAATAATAGACTTGGTACCTTCTGTGTATTAATTCCTTATCTTGTTTAAGGCCAGGTACTTGTTTCAATGGGGTGTGCTTCCCTGCAGATGCGGCTCGTGTCCGCGTGTCTACGGTCGTTCCAGTTGTCTGTGGCCGGTGTACTGGTTGTCCTTGACCTAATTCGGCTCGGTTTAAGGTCGACTTCTTCAATGGATGACCTTCTGACTCGTGCGTGGGAATGATTCAGCAGACACTCTTTTGGCTTATTTGAATGTATCAACTTTGACAGCGATTGGATATCGGTATGGATCGATAATGAATAATGATGCGTATATCAACTCAATGAATGATCACAACAAGAAATGAATCGCATAACACTTAATCGTATGACGATTCAATGAATGCAAAAAATGAATAATCCGCTTGCATAACCATGAATGCTCACGAAACAATCAATAATCAATTAATGAATAATCCCTGTGTCTCGTCGGATGTGCCTTTTTATATGAATCTCTGTTGTGGATGTTGTAACCATGGCAATTTTATACAGTAGAATTTTACAAAGTCTTTTTACGGGCAAGTCTATTTTTGAATATTTGTGGAATCATGTTTTATCTTAGTTAAATTAATTCGTCTTTCAATCGGTACAATAAAATTACTTTAATTCGTTTTCTTTTAGAAAAACACATTTTTTTAAAAATTAAAGGGCAAATTTAGCATTTCGACTGTCATTTTTTTGATGACGTCATTGACGCTAATAAAATAAATTTAAATATCAGAATTTTGGCTTAAAATGCCTTTTTAGTAGAACTTTACCTTTACAAATTAAACTTATAAATACATACAATATTTTTTCATCTTTTAATTCTTTTTAAAATCTTTCTTTATACAAAAAATTAGTGTGGTTAGTTTTTGAAGTGTAATAACTAAATGGTCTTTTAATTTATTTACGAATTACTGTTATAACATGAAACTATGACCTTTTCTTAATCTATACCACCTTTTTTAAATTATCTAAATAGCTTGTAATTAATATTATAAAACTTTTCTTTTACCTATGTTGACAACTGTCAAATTATTCAAAATGCTTATTTAAATATCTGTACTCAACTTGTAAATATGACATTGAAAAATATTCCAACATAAAAGCGTCTTGCTAGACTTTGTAACTGCTAGAGTGAATTTATAATTACTTTGATTACTTATAGGAAATATTTGGAATTAAATATGCCTTTGTCAAAATGGCGCGTCGAAATTTGAAAATTAAAATGATGCTTAACTTAAATGTGCGCATCTAAGAGTTTTATTGTTTGTTACCATGCTTGTAACTTGTAAACTAGTTTATGGTTTAAATGTTTTTTATGTTCACCATTAGTTTATTTTAGTTTTATGCTATGCATTTTTAGATAACAATTCGTCATGCATGTGCAATACTTTTGCCAAAGTTTGAGATGATGCTTTCGATACTATCAACCTTGTTTTAACCTTGAACCTGTAACTTTTTGTGACAATTTACTCTTGAGAAATCACACTATAAAATGGTACTCAATTATATGCTCATAGTGTGGTAATAAATGTTGAAATTTGGAATTTAAAATTGTCCATTTGTAGTGGCTGTCAGATTCATTTTATATAATTACTTTGCCTATATAACATTTAACTACTTATTGTTGTATTGTGGAAATTTGCTAAATATAAGTATAAAAATAAGACTAATGTGTATTTTAACTAATCAGGTATTTAAATCCAATTTTAAGTATTTAATACGGGGGTTTCAGTTGGGGTTCCTGAAAAGAGTAGTCATTGGTTTGGTTTTCTAAATTTGGGGGTGAATTTCTTTCTAATATTTAAAATTTGATGGGTTTCTCAGAATTTACTAGATTTGTTAGTAAAAAAAAAACTGCGTTAATTTTTATGAATTTTTACCTGTACTCTATACAAGGGTCCAAACATAATGCATCGCCGATGTATATATGGTTGCCTGTATTCAAGGGGTTTTAAAGGGTGACTGTATGTGTTTGTGGGTATTTGACTGGTGTTGTCACATAATCGACACCAGTTCAATATATATACTAATTGAATGACAAAACTGAACAAAAGAATGGAAGTAGATCAAGACATAGTCAACAAATATGTACTTAGTTATTGACATATATATTACTTGACTCCAAAGTTATTCTTACGATGACCTAGGAGGTACAAGAATATATCGCATAGCACAGATGCTAGTAGCCTGTTGGTGATTCCAAATATATCAATTAGCAGAAAATGTTTTATCTTGCATCACGCAAACATTGCTGTTTTCTATTTATTGTATAATTTAATACTAAAAGTGATTAGCACCAATTATTTTGAGCATTCAAGAATATGTTAAAGGATATTTATAAATAAATGTAACCTATTGTAAACGTATAAAAAGTAATTTAATTTAAATTATGTTTTTAGTATATTATAATATTGCAATCAACATTTTATTGAGGTTATGTCAAACTATTACTTTTGACAATTTACAAATAAATTCAAATAAATGCTAAAAGTTTACCCATCTTTTTTGTTAATTCCATATGTAAATTGACTAACAAGTAAGTACCGATTCGATTCCTACTTATAAAATTCAAATTGCGAATGGCAAATAAACATTGGACTGAGAGTATGTGTGGGGGTATAATTTCATTAAATTTTGATTGCCAATTAATATAGGTATGTCTAATCCTAACATGTAGTAATTTTAATGATTTATTATTTGTAATCAACTGGTGAATACAACTCAACTAACAAGTTTTATATTTATATATCGGCCTTAAAACATACATTTAATCTGAAATTAATAAATACAATGGGGATAATAAAAATCAATTATGCATTATATACTTCACAATATATTTACACTAGAGACTGAAATCACAAAGAAGAAAAAACATTAAACATGCACCAGCAACAAATAATAAAGAGCGTATACCGTTTGACTGAAATAAAAGTAGATATAGGGAAACACAGACACGCACACATGTGCATGCAAACATGAAATGGAGGGGTACGATAGTAGGGGAGTACAGATGAGTTCATATCGGGACACCGGGGTACCGAGGCTTTAGTGCAAAACGTTGAAAGCTAGTATGCAGACGTTTGCTTTAAGGAATTGCTACGCTATGTACGGCTTTTGTATAATATTTTGGTAACTGATGTATAATGTATTAACATTGAACTGAAACAAAACTCTATAAAATTTGTAACTAAAATAAAATTCTTATAAAAAATTAAATAAAATTCTCACATTTAAAACGAAACAAAATATTATACTTAATGAACTATACAAAATTGAATGTTGAAGATGTTCAAATGTCTGTCCCTCAGGGCATTTTATTTTAATATTTGCGAGTTTGCTCAGATACAATGTATGTACGTTCACGCTCTGAAGTTACGGAACGAATGCCATGTCCGCGCCACAGTATAAACATATCCAGTAGTTGCAGTCGTTGTCGGCACCTTTGATCTTTAGAAACCAAGTTGTATGTTCGCGCATTGTAAGGCGCAATGTCGCATAGCGGAGAGATCGGAAAGTTCTTTAATAAGCAGGTCCGGATCTAGCCCTATTTTAAAATAGTCGGGGCCGGATTAACTAAATTTGTTGATAAATGAATGTATTGAAATTAGTAATATTAAAACAATAATTATGTACGTCATGCATATTATTGTCTTAGATTTGAAACCTGTGGCCGATTTAACAAATTTTACGAAATGTTGAAAACTATTTTGGAAAACAGTCTACTACATAGATGGAATAAAATGATTTGGAAGAAAATTATACATTTTAATGTTAGTTTGAATATATGAGTTACATTTAAATGTTACAATATTTGATTTATTTTGTAAATGTTGCAAAATAACTTTAAATTAAAAACTATCTTGGCAAAAAAGTCTCATAGATGGAATAAAGTTATATATTTTAATGCTAGTTACATTTAAATTTTACAATACTTGACATATTTTATAAATCTTGCAAAATTACTTAAAATTAAAAACCATCGTGGCAAAAAGTCTCATAGATGGAATAAAATTATATATTTTAATGCTACTTGCATTTAAATTTTACAATACTTGACATATTTTATAAATGTTGCAAAATTACTTAAAATTAAAAACCATCGTGGCAAAAAGTCTCATAGATGGAATAAAATTATATATTTTAATGCTAGTTACATTTAAATTTTACAATATTTGACATATTTTATAAATGTAGCAAACTTACTTAAAATTAAAAACCATCTTGGAAAAAAGTCTCAGATGGAATAAAATTATATATTTTAATGCTAGTTACATTTAAATTTTACAATATTTGACATATTTTATAAATGTTGCAAAATTACTTAAAATTAAAAACCATCGTGGCAAAAAGTCTCATAGATGGAATAAAATTATATATTTTAATGCTAGTCACATTTAAATTTTACAATATTTGACATATTTTATAAATGTTGCAAAATAACTTAAAATTAAAAACCATCTTGGAAAAAATGTTTTTGTAGTAGTTTCATGAAAGCCTATTATTTCATCTTTAGATCTATTATAAAAAAGAAATGTCTTTAATGACATTTCGTCAATACACATCACACAATGCCTCGCTTCTTCACTCATCATTTCAACTTTTCTTCCTATTACCATAAAAAGAAAGTAATTCAACCCCACTGTTATGTTCCATTTACTGGTTAATCTGCATGGAGTTGCAGATAAAAATCTATAAACTTAAGGACCGAGAAAATATATAGTCAACGCAAACTGTATAAATTCATTTGTATATCTGAAACCATTTACTTTTACTTGATAATTTAATAAAATAAAGATTTACCGTGGCTTCATTGAAATGGCTTTCACAAAATGTATTAAAATCTGCATCAGAAATTGGATTTTCTTTCTCTGTCACAGTAGAAACCTTCCCTTCCGCTCTCTTCAGAACACCTTTTAAATACTGAATCTCAGTTTTTAATTTGCACTTCCTGGGACTTGTAGCTAACAGGCTTTGCGGTGTTTGCACATAAATGCTAGCTAAACATAAGAAATATAATTTAATAATATTATATAAAACATCAAAAACTGTTATTACCTGTATGAGTTTCAGTATGTTGATCGGTAATCATATTAACATCTTTACTTGTGCCTGGTAGGGGATTATCTTTTAACACAGGTGTAACATCTGTACATTCTGTAAAATAGAATCATCATATAAAGAAAAAGGTGTATGTGATTTTGGTTGTTAGAAAAATCACAAAGGCATCAAAATTAAATAAATATAGCAAAGCTAGTTGCAATCAAGGTATTTGTAATTAATTTGATGTAATCATCCTTTAAAAGCATTTCTAATTAATAAAAAGATTAATTTCAAAAAACAAATAGATGATTTTATAAGTTTATCTATCCTTGGGCTTACCTGTAAGAAATAAAGTGGGCACCGCAGTAATTTCTAGCCTGTTCTTCACTACATTTTTGAAGTAACACTCTTCAAAATGAATGCTACAAACTTTGGCATTTTTCTTTACAGAACTTGTTTCTCCAATTCAAGCATTCCATTCCTTACGCCTAGTGCAGAAAAAATTATTAATCATATGCAACTATTACTATATACCAGTATGCTTGAATGATGTAGCAATTTAACCATTAATAATTTACGTCAATATTTGTCTTATATTTTACAATAACTTTTTATAAATTCTATAATCCTTTATGTCGTACTTATGTTCATGTATATCTGAATGTTTATTTGAATTTTGCGCTTACCTTATTTCCTCAGATGAAATATTAAAAAAACGAATGTCTATTATGTCCTTTGATACGCACTTTTACATTGCGGTACACAACATTTTATACTCATTGTGCTCAATTAATTTAACGCACTAAATGAAACAAATCCTTCGCAATTTACACATAAACCTGATTCACTTTAAAAATGGTTGGTTATGTTCAAACGTTCAAAGATCTGTTGGCAAACAAGATATAAACAAGTCTAATTCTGTTTCTTACCGTCACTGCGACACTGCGCAATACAATGCGCAACAAACTACTTGGTCTCAATAAATTTTGCGAGTGCAACTACTGGAAAGGTTTATACTGTGTCCGCGCTCTCGATCTCCCCACTATCTCCCCACACCACCGGTATGGATAAACCGAGAGCCACATTCTTGAACTGTTGTATACATACATACATAGGTACATGTTTATGTGTGTGTTTTGAAGATGCATATTAACTTTTAAATACGACAATCTGTATATGGAAATAATAATATATCGACATATAAAATGATATAGGTAATAAAATTTAAGTGTTTGGATAATCGGTCTGCTAAGAAAAACTGAATTATTCATTCTCACTATTCATGAAATTTAATTAACTTCATGATGCTATGAATCAGAGTTAAAATTGGAAGTTGATCACAAAATTTGTTTCTTTTTCTTTTGTTTGCAATTTTTTAACGCGTCTGCAATTGAGTTAAGTAGCTTGTTTGGAGATAGGTACACAGATTAGGGTTACTTCAGAAAAGAAATGACGACAGTAGATCCAAAATCAGCCCTTTTGTGGGTATCTGTCAAATGAGAATAATAACCTACAATTTTATATAGAAATAAACGATATTTTTTATATAAAACTACAAAGGCAAGATTAATTAACGCCAAAATTAATAACACATGTTTCGTGTATTATTTTTATGGGCAAACTTCCACAGCACTTTGCTAACATTTAATTCCCGCCCTCATTTCCCACCTTCATTTCCAAATCTCAATTTCAATCAAACGTTAGTTTATTTTTATTTTTAAAATACATTAAAAAAGGCTTCCAACCATATTTTAATTAACGAGACGACAAAAACTTGTTTATTAAAATTAATTGTTACATTAGAATTATTGGAAGCTTGAATCCATATATGCCGCCCATGAAACAGTGATTTCTTGTCATTCTCCGTTTAGAACATTACAAATCTGACAACTCGATATGTCAAAACTTTTATCGGAATTTTTATCAACAGTAAGATCATAAGTGCTCAACTCTTGTCGGCAAGATTTTTATTTTTTATGAACATTGGTTGGCGCTCGGGTTCTTTTCCCAAGAATTTGATCGAGTTTAATTGCCAAGCAACCAATGCTCATACAAAATAAAAATCTTGCATGACAATAGTTGAGAACGAATGATCTTCGGTTGGAGAATTAACTGAATGAAGCGTTAAATACGTCAAATTTTTAACAACTTTATTTATGAGAACAATTATAATTATAATTAAAAGTACAATTAGTGAACGCAGCTTGAGAATTATTTTGTTTTGAAGTTGATGGAAATGCGACATGAGGTAAATCTGAACTAGAAATTTGATGAATGATGTTCGAGTTGGTGTGTCGTATTTGGTTGATGATGTTGGTGTGGTGGTTCTCGTCAATATGAAGATATGGTTTTATTGAAGATGCATTACTGTGGCCAGTAATCTTAATTAATTCTGGTTCATTTATTCCAGATTTTGCTAAATGCGAAACAATACTAGAACGATGCGAGTGATTTGTCAATTTCCTTTTTTTAATATCTAATCCAATTTTTACCGCGGAGGACTTGGTCCACTTCGCAATCTCATTGTGACCTACAGGAGAATTTTTGTACCATTTTCCAGTTGTTTTCCAGTGAGGATTTGCAGTTAAAAATAGTCTATTAGATGTAATGTGTGGACTACGTTTTTCTTGCAGTTTGTTGAATAACCTTACTGGACATCGGTCTATGTTTTCCTTGTTAGGCGTAAGCCACTTATTCTCTGCGCATTTTTCAGCGCCACCTATATTATTTAAAGTTTAATGAATTTCTTTAGTTATTGTTAACCTACCTTGACAAGTTTTTGTAAATATAGCATTATAAATAATCCTGCCTGTCGCACATCCATCGTTTCCTATTTCTGCTTTAAAATAGTCCGTGATACAATTGCTTCCTTCCCCACCGCGCCACGCTAATTCAAAAGAAACAATGTGGAATAACTTTTTCTGAAGACCTTCTGGAGTATCTTCGTCAAAGCTGTTTATAATCTTGTCAATTTCTTCAAGAGATAATGCTTCAGCGCTTACTTTCCGTTTCTCCGGAATTGATTGCAGCTGCTTGCATTTGGTGTTCCTCGCTTCTCGTGCAGCTTTGAAGACTATATCCGAGAATGGGTCAATTCTTCTATTATATTTGTTAAAATACAAGTCTTGCACTAACTTGGCGGTTGTATTCCATAGCGTTTTGACACAAGATTCCTTATAATCTTCTCCATTATGTTTCCGCATATTAAATGCATAATCTTTTAAAATACTTGCAATCATATCAGTGGACAAAGATTCGCTTAATTCATATTTGCGTTGTTGGCAAAATTCTGCAAATTGATTCCACACACTTTCTCTACACTGAGTTGTCTTTCTCGGAATCGAATTTTGAATGTTTTCATTAATTGAAGCGTCAGGAATGTTGCCGAAGCGCGACATTTTTACTTTTGTCAAAATGACATTTGATTTTTTAAATATTAATGGTTGCTAAAATAATGCTAAAACAATGAGGTATCGGCAAGAAAAATAGCATACATTCTTTTCAGTTAAAGAAATCATTTCTAACTTGTGATTGGTGCATGTGACACTGTTTTTAATGTCTCATTGGTCTACAACACTATGAAGTTAATTCTCACTTATAATTACACGAGAGCTCTCTTTTTTCCGGATAAATTTTTAGTTTTTAACGAAAATTGTTGTTGCTGGGTAACTATACGGAACAAATTACAATATTTAAATTACATGTATTTTCCTAAGATGTCATGAATAAAAGTGAATTGAAAAACACAAAAAAAAATCGTTTCCATCTGATATCTATATAAAAAAAACTTTGGCTATCAAGTCAGCTAATGATATCGTTTCTAAAAATGAATAACCAATTAAATAATGCATATCCATTATCCATATATACTACTATGTTACGCCCTACTTTCATTTTTGTCAATGTCCCGTATGATTTTAGTATATCGCAATGTGTTATACTATCATTTTATTTATTGACCGTGCCTGGTATGCTAAAGCGTTTAAATTTGACGTGACTCATGCCTATTATGTGTACATATTTCCTTACTTAAAGCTAGCGTCCTCAGAATTCAAGTTTTATTAATTTACGAGGCATTTAAAACGTTAAAGCCACCTGTTTTGTGCTTATTTAAGAGTAGGATTTATGATTAATACTTCCTGTGCCTTGTTCGACACTTTCTTAAGATATTTGTCTACCTGTGGATGCCTTTTAGCTTAACTTCGATAAACGCTTCTTGCTTACAGAAGTTATGTTACATTTTCAGGTTACGTTGACTACGTGCTTTTGCACTTGTGTATCCCTGGGCTTTGTTTACTTCTCGTGTGACTCTGTCATGTGGAGGAGAACTCTGTTATGATGCATTCTTTTAATGTGTATATCCTTGTGATGCCTTATTTGTTTTGGCTGGTTGTATTTTGCATGTGTTGTCGTAGATTTTATAACCACCTCCTGAGTTCTCGTGTCACTAAAAAAAAGGGATTACTTGGAGTATATATGCGGCCTATGTATTGTACCATACTTGTTCTCCCTCTCGTGCGATTAGGCCCGGTGTTTTGAATGTAAGCCTTGGGACGTATTCTGCGACTTTATCTTAACCTCGAACAGAACTTTTGGGCGTTGTTTATTTACCTGTAAGTATAATTAAGGTCGGAAATATTTCCGCCGATATTTCGTGAGCGTTGCTCTCTTGTAATCAATCTAGTTACCTGGTGTTTGGTCCATTTTCAACGTGTGGTTTGTCTTGAAATACGTTTTGTTTACCTGCTCTCACAAGCGAGGTTAACTATCTGTCAACACATAGTGCCAACGTTCTAGTCGTGAAATTGCCCCCGTCTTGTGTAACTTATGTAATTTGCGTTTCGTGCCAGTTTATTTTAAGGTAATTCTGTCGATAATCTGAGTTCTGAGGTTGCTCGTGTTTTTTTAATTAGTCACGCTACTGTAGACCTCTCTTATGGGATAATTGTAGTCTTCGTTAATTTCAAATTCTTCCCGCCCATCTTAGGTATTTGTTTCCGCGTTCTAGAATCTGCGTGGAAATTCGACTCGGCTGAATATCGGAAGCACGTTGTTCACTTTTAAGTCAATCTTCATAGGAAGAACACAAAGTGCAAAAACTATTTATCCTTGTGATTTATAATGTGTGTCTAGGAAGACAAATTTGGCTACGGCAGCTTTAATGGGATTTGTAGTTAATTTCGTTACCTTTTTCGTAAGAATTTATGTGGGTGTTGCGTAATTTTCGTCACCCTTGAGTTTTTTTGCTGAACCACGTGTTGGCCTCTACGTTCTTTTGTGTTATTGTGGCTTTCGAAGTTTGAATATCATGTTCTCCAAAATCGGGGTAAGTCTGAGAGAGTTACATTTTGCTGGTTTCCAGAGTTTTAATTTCCTGTTTTTTTTGGGACTTAGGAACCCGTTGTACGGTACCTGTTCTACGGTATCTGCCGTTCGACATCACTGTCGTACAGTAATATTTGATGGAACACTGATTCCTGTTTTGCTGAAGTACCCGTTGTGCCTTCTGTAAATGGCTTGCACATTTAAAGAGGAGTGCAGCTACCTTCTCAGAGTCTTCTGTGAGGAATACCACCTGAAGGTCCAGAAGGACTCCGTTACCACATCACCTGCTAGTGGACTTCCTTCTCACCTGTTTTCGCAAGCTAAGTACAACATCAATTTTAGACTACGAATTTATATTGCGACTAATTTGTTAGGATCTTGTGCCAGTCGAGCTGGTTATTTCACATGTTTTAAGAACGAACAAGTGATCCGCAAATTTTATTTCTACCATCTTATCATGTGCTAGGTCACAAATACCGCTGATTAAATTTTGCCTTATATTTAATTTGGACTTCGCTGTATACTGGGTGAGTCCAGTAGTATTAAATGGTAGTGCTCTGATTAATTACGTACTCTTGTAACAACCTGAAGTACGATTCACTTTAATTTTCTGGAATTAATCCTCTACAGTAAATTCATTAATCTTTTTTTTTGTTATTCTATTTTACCTATGTCTAAGATGTGCTAATTAAATAACAATTGTAAATATAAGCTTTTGCGAATCACGTAAATACCTAATTCAAATATTAGAATATATTAACTTGACTATTTAATTTTCTTTTGCTGTAATTAAACCGCCGTTGCTTGGCGTCTTATCTGAATTGCATGTAATAAGTCTGTAAGGCTTATGAAACGTTTCTGCCGCCGACCTGCCTCTGGTAATAAGTGCGGAGGTTATGTCAAATTTTCTTTCTTTTATTCTTATATTTTGTTAAGGTTATGACTTCATTAGAAATCATATAATAGTAAATTATAACATTTATATACATTTATCTTTATGAAAATTCCTTAAATTAACCTTAATAGTAATTTAAGAATTAATTATTATTAATATTTTTTTTGATTAATATAAAATTATAGTTATATAAAGGAAATTTAAAATTTTTTAAAACTGATATTAATAGTTAAAAATCTAATTATAAACTTATGATTGACTATTTGTTTGAGAACTTTTGTTATTAATTGATACTAGAGCAGAGAGAAAAATAATACCTAATTGGAGGAGACATTAAATACATTGAGTACTGTCCATCTTTCTTTTTTTTTTATCCTTATAACTTAATGACATACTAGCACTTGGGTAAGGTTAGTGTAGCTGGTCCACATACAGGGTGATCCAGTGGTGTATCCCGCTGGAGGGACACAGCCAGTGGCTTTATATAGAGATCGCAGGTAGGTTACCTCCTAAGGTAGCGTAGTGTCCTGGTGTCCAGACAACGTCGCTGCCGACCGGCGCTCAACCTCAAACATTTCCACCTCGTCACAGTGATCTCCCTATATCGGAACTTACTCAAGGTAATTTGAATATTTCCGTAGCGACGTTGTCAGACGTCTAGCAACTAAATTTCTTCTAATTAGTGGAATTATTTTATTGATCTCCTTACTTAACCAGTAAAATGCCTATACATACATACATATATATTTACCTCGAAAGAGCTCATAATTTTAATATAAAATAAATATCAAAAAAATTATTCAGACACAACCAGATAAAATATAATTTACTTGACCTAAAGATTTTTTCTTATTCCAGGAATATAGGTATGTACAGCATTACAAATGAAAGAAAAATGTTGGAGACGTTAATAAATGACAGCTAAAATACATAATTAACGTCTACTTTTTTTTAATAATTACGATATTTTTTGTTGTTAAGCAGTAAAAACAAGCAACCGATGTATATTTAAAGTATTAATAAAGTAGTTTTTATGAATGTTTTTTAAGTTTTAATTAAGATTAACATTCTTTGAAGTTTAGAGGAAGATATATTGTTCTCTTAAAGAAATTGTTAGTAGTGTTGCATATCGCGGTATAAGCAGTCGAAAGATCTACTAACTACAAGAGAACAAAGTGTCAGTAGTTATTTCACAAATTTTAAAAACATAAAATCGACTTGCCGGGGCGACTTTTTAAAGAAGTTTAATATCTAACGCAAATATGATTTTTATCCCACAAGTGGTTACCCCACTATAGTTACAGTAATACCACGGAATATCTAATACATTAGGAAATATTACCTTTGTTTAATTTCACTTGTTAATATGCTCTGGGTATTCAAGGTGTTACTTATTTAAATCTTTTCTGACTGTCCGAGTATCTACTGTGCATGTAACTGTCCAGGTAGATAATATCGTAGGGTCATTCTGTTGATTGCATATGAAGTTGTTTTGTGGAGTGCCTCGGGGTTCCGTTCTCGGCTCAGCTCCCTTTATAATATATGTGAATGATATGTATGCATCCATGAAACATTCTACGATTTCCCAGTATGCCGACGATACATGCTGTATTGTCACTCAGCGTATGCTTGATGACATGTCTCGGGCAATGATGGTTGCTGTTGATGGCATGGGTAATGGTACGACGAGTGAGATCTTCTTCTTAACGGTCAAAAGGCTAATATTTTACAATTAAAGTTATTGCCTGGAGTTCCTTGTATACCTTTATGTTCTCTTTCGGGGGCAATCTATACCTGATTGTAATCAAGTGAGGTCCTTGGGATTGGTCATTGATCCTGTTGTTGGCTGGGGGCCGCATTGCCAGCAGATCGAGTGTAGAATTTCAATGTTAATGAAAAGATTTCTTTGTTTATAACTTATATTACTGTGTATTTCAAATTCTTAAAATTAGAAATACGACGAAATATTGGATGTAAACAATATCCACAGTATCACTTTTTAATATCCAACAGCAATCTGCTAACTATGCAGTATTCCGTTTGCCCTGATACTATTTTTCCGTGCCCAAAATGTTTTGATGGTGGCACCCGCTGTATACATCACTATATAATATCGCTCACTTTTCAGGGCAAAATTCCAAGCAGAATGTGGAATGTACGCTTTAAGTAACATATTTCATCCAGCACTGTAAAATACTTGTCGATTATTAAAATTTATGATTGTGATTGTGAAATGGCAACCACGAACACTCATGCAGCTTTTTCGCGTGTTGTAAGTTTGATTTTAAATTTTCTATACTTACGTACTATTTGTCCTATCAGACGTCAAACAAGAACACCTTACTTTAATTTTTTTTCTTTGATTTTTGGGATGTTTTCTAGAAAGCATTTAAAACCTTCGTGTCATCTTCTCAGTGCCTTAATAAAGTTTTTCATACGTCCTAGTTTTGCATGCAGATGTGATATTATGATTTTTTCTTATTACACTAAAGACTGATGTACATTATCATTTTCCGGTATAAATTTCTATCGTAGAGGCCACTTCTGTTTAATGTAATGTTTATTCTTGTGTTGTAAAAGAAGTAGTATTTGGTGTAACCTGAATGCATACCCCAAAATAATTGCAATAACTTTAACGTTTCCACAAATAATTCCTAGGAATGATTTTCGTACTTTATCTTTTCAATCAATATTTTCAGGTTTTTTTCAGATTATTGGAAAAAGTATGCACTAGTAGAAGTGTCAACCTGTATTTTTCTCGTAACCAGAACTTGTGCTTTCCGGTTAATTTGTGGTTTATATATGCTGTTAAGTTTTGTCAGTTAGTGTCTTAGGCCACGAACTGTGTTAACTAGTGCTATTCAAGTTATTGATATACCATGTTTTTCTTTAATTCAACGCCATATTTAAATAGAAGCACGGTACTAATTGACCTATAAGTTAAAGCCTTAACATTTTTTTACACATAAAAAATTCTTCTTTTTAAACACTTTTATGTCCAATGTAATTGATGGAATACAAGAGTCTTCTTTCAAATAATTTTCAAATAAATTTTTATGATTGAATAATTTATTTAAACTTCGTAAAGTTTCACAGCAAAATAATAAATGATGCTATGTACAACATCAAACATTTTCATGTAGTTATTTAAAATGAACAATTTTCAACGATTATGATTGTAGATTTTCTTGAGTAACAAAGTGAATTAATTCCATACACTCTGTTTACGTATAGTTTAAAAATGTATGTAATTCTATACATCCATGGAACCATATAATAACAGATTTCCCACCGTTACAAATGGACACAACACGTTCAGCTATGACTCACTCTTTATTCTATTATATGTGTAATTAAATTACATATTGTCAGAATATCATGTATATATCTATATAGGGACAGACTATACAGAAAATTTAATGTTTTTATACAGTTATATTTCTTGAAAACGACATATTAGATGGGCAAATATTTGGTTTGTTGTTGATGATAAAAGCTTAATTAATTCTTTTTCAATTACTTATTGCGTGTGCAGAAAACTGGAATAAAATTACATGACATATTTTGTCTAAAAGTCAATTTTTTCAAATGGAACAGCCTTTAGTTGTTTATTTTGAATTGCTTGTAGAATATGCCACATTAAAGAAATTTTAAAACCAACAAATTAATAACTTGATCTTAGTAGGTGCAGAAACAGTATTAGATGAGTAAATTAGTGCAACAGAAACTATAAAATAACAATAAGTATGGGCATTAACATAGGTAAAATTACTTCAGCAAGTATACAAATGAATATTCATTAACTTTTAAACATTTTTCAACACGCTTCCGAAATGATAAATCGATATTAATAAGGAGTTGGGCACTAATATTTTTAAATATTTGTCGAGTATGGTGCCGTATAGCTTCTTATGTGGTTACAGGTATACTGTTTATTTGCGCTTTGACGTATCCCTGTACAAAAAAGCTAATTTTGTGATGCCCGAAGGTCTAGCTAGCTAGTGAATAGGGCCTCCACGGGCTATCCACTTCGCTGGAAATATTTCGTCTCTGTAGCAAGAATGTTCGCCATCTTGTTGCATCCATATTAGTGAAGTAACGATTTTTATTTGAATAATAATGTAAATTTCTTTTGTTAACTATTCCGCTACTATGGAAAACAGCTTCATCCGTAAATTACACATCATCAAAAAGAATTGCCTGGGCATTAATTTTAGTTATTGTTCTCTTCTAGCTTTAAAATGATGGGTGCATAACTCAATATTTAAATGTATTCATTAAGGTTGACATTTATTTTAAGGTCCTTGCAACAATGTTTGGCTAATATGCAGCAAACGACTTATTTCACGAGTACTGACGTGTGGATTTTCTATTGTTGCCATAATAATTCGTAATTAATTTCCATCATTTAGCACATATTTAAGTTTCCGTGGATTGCAATAGGCAATCTTACCAGTAGAAATGGCAGTATCCATTACTCTTCTAAAAGCATCTGTTTTGGTACATCATCTGACTGGGTAACGCTGCGAGTAAACTCTCTCGACTAATAAATAATTTCTTTGATATTTCTCCAGTACAAAAATACCGTATTCAAATAGAAAACATTAAGATAGCAAAATTAAATCAAAAAATGACAATAGCTCAATAATGGTCACTTTTAAAGTAAAAACGTCTTAAATGTTTTTGGTGCGAAATTTAGTAAGCAGTTCTAAAATTAACCCACATACGTACATATTATTACATTTGAAAAAATTGACGTTTAAACAAAATTATTAATATGGAGAACATTACCAAGAATTATGTCCATCTAATACGTCGTGTTTAAGAAATATAATTTTATAAAAACATTGAATTTGTTAGAAGAATAGTTGAAAACTTTAAATTTTAGGCCTGTACTATCATAGCACTATTTCACTAAAAAAAGCTATAACTATGTTCAGTCACTAACTTATGGAACACTCTGTATAATACATAATTAAAAGGTACTTTTAATAAGTGGCTATCATAGAAAGAAAACCGCTTGTAAATATCCTTTCTCATAAAGTCACAATTTGCCTTCCCCAAGGAGATATCTCACCCTGTATATACACTTTTCTTGAATAGCCATGATTTTGAAGTGCCGTAAATCACAAGTTAATAGGAGCTTTATAATTACGAACAGAAATAATAATAGTAATTACTTTTATATGTAGTTATAAGTATGATTGCTTGTGTATTGTATGTTTTCAATTACTGCGCAAATAGAACAGCAGCGTAATTACAGACGATAAGTGCAATAAGTATTTAGAATAAGAATAGTTTCTTCTATAGAAACATGGTTATTCTCAATTCTATATCATATGCCTTACAATTCACAAAAATGACGCATCAGTCGTATAATACGTTACTAAATATTATACGCGTGTGTACATGTGTAAATGTAATTGTTACCGTTACTTTGTTGTGTCATGTTTTTTTCCTAGTTCTGTCATTTTTGACATCACATAAAAAAACAGAGACGGTTGGTCGAGTTGTGTCAATTTTGACAAAATTGACACACATTATCTATGGTGTTTAAAAAGAATTCATTTTATTTCAATAAAGAGTAAATTATTGAAGCCATGTCGTCTCTTTAATTGTGAACCGGAGTGTGAATTATTACACCGGTAACAATTAGTAAACGGGAATTTTCGTTGCAGTAGCATCGACGAATTCAGGAGAGACAATGGCTCCAAAAATTTCTAAGTCTCTGCGGAGGAGAGAATCCCGCCGAAACAAAACGAATGGATCCGAACACTCATCGTCTCCTACGAGGAATAACGTGGAGCTCATGGAACAACTTGCCGAGCGAGTAGTTCTGAGAGTCCTGGAGAATTACTCGCCGGAATCTGTACCTGTTCCCGCAAAAACAAATAATCTGCCGGCAGTACAATCTAGTTCAAAGACAACATCTAGCTCGGAGGATTTAGGAGCAATGGCCGAGGCGCTGAGGCAGATAATAACCGCACCCAAGCAACTGCCATTGAACCGACCACCACCACGCCCTTACCATGGACAAATAACGGAAGACCCAGTGTTATTTATCGAAAGACTGGAGGGTTACCTACAGCACTTGGACTTGGACGTACCAGAGGCTATAGACGAAGCCGTACTTCCACATTTAGAGGGAGAAGCTGCGGACTGGTTTTCCTATTATATGGGAAGTCTTTTTATCTACTGAAGATTTTGTACGGAGATTTAAGGATGAATTTCTCAGTCATCAGTGTAAGACAGCATTAGAAGTAGCAGTGTATACCACAAGGCAGAGTACAAGCGAGTCACCTGACAAATTCGTATACCACCTTAAGCAGTTGTGTCTCCGGTTAAAATCAAATTGGCCTGAAAAGGAACAGATTCTGCACATCATTGATCGTATGAACAAAGAGTCCAATTTACAGTTATTCCAAGTAATATCAAAGAAAATGAAGGAGATGGAACAACAGTGCTCACGTTGGTCAAGACTCAATGATGCTGATAAAATATGGGAAAAACGGTCTAGAAGGAGACCCACAACGACGCTAAATCAAGAGACCAGGCAAGTGACACGATCTTTAACCGAGGGTCGTTCTCTACCAAGATGTTGGTTTTGTCCGGAAAGGCACCTGAATAGAGATTGACCAAAACAACCGCGAGAGTTCACGGAACGTCATCCACAACCTCAACAAAGACAGGGGGAAGAGCAAGGGGCCGTCCCGAAGCAGTAACAGGAACGGCCCTAATAACTAACGACGACGAGGTAGCTTTGCCTTCAATACGGCGTCAGGTGAACGGACAAGAGGTGGTAGCATTGATCGACACAGCTGCTACCAGGAACCTCATGAGATCTGAGTATATGACCGGAGTAGCTAGAGAAACTCGCCCAATAACATTCACCTGGATCCGAGAGGGTATTGTCTTCCAAGCTCATCATGAAGGCACATTGAAGAGACACCCCACCAGAAATATCCAGGTCGACATGGACAATACACCTTGGACAATAGTGGACAGGGAGATTTTCCAGAAAACCCTAAATGACTTTGGGGAATTGTTCGAGGAAGGGGAGGTCATTACTACCACCGCCACCACAAAACATGTTATCCGACTTTCCGATGACACACCAGTAAGGGTGTCTACCTACCGATATTCGCCGGACAAGAAGCGTGGTGAACAGATAGAGAAAATGCTCGCGGCGAATGTTATTCGCCCTAGTCATAGTAACAACAATTCACCAATTGTAATTGTAAATAGAAAGAACGGCGACCCGAGATTTTGTGTTGACTTTCGCAGACTGAATAGTCGAACGAAGGACGAGGTCAGTTCTTTACCTCCTGTACAAGAGTCGCTCAAGGACCTAGGAACATTCAAGGTTTTCTCCACGCTTGATTTGCGGAATGGGTATTGACAAATTGAGTTGGAGGAAACGTCCAAGCAGTATACGGCACTTACTACTCCGGATGGAGCATCTTATGAATTTAATGTCATGCCGTTTGGTCTTAAGTGAGCGCCGACGACCTTCCAGAAGCTGATGGTGCAGGATGTTCTAGTTGGATATCTCCGTGAGTTTGCCATAGCGTATCTCGATGACATAATCGTGTATTCAGAGAACATGGAGCAGCATCAACGGCACCTACGGTTAGTTTTCGATAGACTGGCTCAACATGGTCTGAGGTTAAACCAGAGTAAGTGTCATTTCGCAAGTCAAACATTGGACTATCTAGGACACGTGGTGACCATGGATGGGAACCATTCCCAGAGCGGACATATTGAAGCAATTCAGGCTACCGAACCCCCTCGCACTCGGAAGAGTCTACCAAGGTTTCTTGGTTTGATAAACTGGTTACGGGATTACATCTAGGATTGTTCCAGGATAATGGCTCCACTCACGGATCTTCTAGCCACGAACCAGTCTTACAAATGGACTACAGAGGCGATGAGTGCGTTTCAAGCTTTAAAGGAGGCGGCTTCCAAGCCTTTATATTTGCATCGACCAAACTTTAAGGAGCAATTTTTTCTGCAGACTGATGCCAGTTCAATAGGTACGTCCGCTGTCCTCTACCAGGAGAACAAGGGCCTTAGAAATGTAGTAAGTTATGCCAGTCTAAGATTCAATAAATCCGAACAAAGATACCACTGTAATGAGCAGGAATGCTTGGCGGTTATCTGGGCTATTAAACGTTATCGTCCCTACTTAGAGGATATACCATTCATACTAAGGACTGATAACAAAGCACTGACTTGGCTTCAGCAATTTAAGGAGACCAAGTCCAAGTTAATGCGATGGTCATTATTGTTACAAGAATTTTCTTACAGCATCGAACACATTCCTGGTAGAGAAAATGAATTGCCAGACGCACTTTCTCGAAGTCCTGGGAATGACGGAGTGCCCGCTGAGTTGGGTGACATCGAGCGGTTCCTTCCCAACGAAGCCTCTAGCAACTCCAAAACTGAAATTACAAATGACCTGTTTGTTATTGAGGTCGATGAGCCTTTGATTGATGCTATCTTAGACGCGCAACAGGAGGACCCACAGGTCTTAGAGATGGTGGGCAATTCGGCCCGAAATTCTGCAATATCTGAACATCCGAATGTGGCATCGAAGGATGGTTTTGTAAGATATCGTCTGGATGATAAATGGTTGATATGGATACCGCCTACGATCCGCGAGCGGGTGTTAAACCAGTATCATGATCATTTTACCGCAGGTCATCCTGGAGCGGAAGAGACTTACCGAGCGATTAGAGAACGTTTTTTCTGGAGCATCGCTCAAACCGACGTAGCGAAGCCTGTCGGATATGTAATGCGTTTAAAAGAGGACCGCCACAGTTTCAAGCTCCATTACGACCACATTCACCGAAACAGCCGTTTGAGGTAGTTTCTGTCGATATCATCGGTCCGCTAACCTAGTCTAGGAAGAAGAACAGATTTGGTATAGTAGTTACCGATTTATACTCTCGTTGGACGGAAGCTTGCGCGGTGAGAAGCGCTCCCAGTACTACACTCATGGATTACTTAACTCGAGTGTTTCAAAGGTTTGGTTTTCCAAAGGCCATATTGACTGACAAAGGTCGACAGTTCATCTCGGTAGCATGGGACTTGGCTCTTCGAAAGTGGCAGTGCATGCATTGAACCACACCCATCTACCATCCTAGAGCCAACCCGGTCGAGAGAAGGAATCAGGAACTTAAGAAGGGTATCCGAATCTTACTAGTTGATGCAAACCCCAAGCAATGGGATGAGAAGTTGGATCAAGTTCTCTTCAACCTGCGATGCCGAAAAAACGCTGCCACGGGTTATTCTCCGGCCAAAGCTCTATTCGGGTTCGACATTCACAGACCCGGAGAATGGCGAGATCTGTCACAAGGGCGCCCAATACCTGCCGACCAGAGGATACAACAGGTACACGCCAATGAATTGCGATATCGCGAGCACCGGTACGCACAACTCGACGCTCCGATGCCCGTAATACTCCGACCCGGTGAGTTTGTGATGGTGAAGGCACACCATCGGCCGGGCAAACACTTCGCCGAGAAGTGGATGGGACTGTACCCTGTGGTAGAGAACGCTGGCCCAACAGCAATAGGGGTCCAACGTCCAGGCGCTCAGCGAACAAAATACCACCTTGACCAGGTACGGCCCATGAGACCAGCCAATCCAGTCCACGAGCCTGCTGCTCGTCAGGAACAACAGCACCACCCAGAGCCTGATGTCCATCCGGAGCACCTGGAAGCGCCCATTGTTAATGCGTAACAAACGAACAAACCGCATGTGCGAAAACCATTTTTTTTCGCGAGTGCGCCCCAAGCCTCTATAGTCTTATAAGACAGACAATTTTCTCATAGTAAATTGTTAAGTTAATTTTGATTACAATTTTATTCAAACACCCTGCAAACGGCGTCTATCCGAAGGGTGGCCATTTGTTACCGTTACTTTGTTACCAATACATACCACTACGACGCGTTTGCAGGTGTTCGAAGTTGTGTGTTAAAATTACTGTCATGTTTTTTTTTCTAGTTCTGTCATTTTTGACATCACATAAAAAAACAGAGACGGTTGGTCGAGTTGTGTCAATTTTGACAAAATTGACACACATTATCTATGGTGTTAGAATTCGTTTTATTTCAATAAAGAGTAAATTATTAAAGCCATATCGTCTCTTTAATTGTGAACCGGAGTGTGAATTATTACACCGGTAACATAATAAATGTGCGAATACGTTTTATTTAATACGTTACTGAAATATTATACGCGTCTATTTCGTATTATTAACCTCGCCTTGATGAAGTTTACACTTCTGCTGTGTGGTTTTAAGCACACTCATTCTTCTTTTTTATACAAAAAATATACAAAACCCTATTCTAAATACTTCTATTCTCTTAATAAATATCTATAGCATGCATACCTTGCGAGATATTTGAAAAAAAAGCTAATCGCTAAGAGTAGAAGTGTTACTTCCAGTTCGAATTTTAAAATTTCATTTATACATAAAATATTGCAAATTCAGTTCTAAATACTTTTGTACTTTTGACAAATATATATAGAATGCATAATTTACGACATATTTGCAAAAAAGCGCTATTAGATACGAGTAAAAGTGTTACTTTCGGTCCGAATTTTGAATTTTTTTTGTACAAAAGGTATTAAAAATTAAATTCTAAATACTTTTATACTCGTAACATATCTGTCTAAAAAGCATGGCTTGCGAAATATTCGCAAAAAACTGATTTTCGATAAGAGTAAAAGACCTATTTCCGGTGTGAATTTAAAAAAACATTCTTAATCAAATTCTTCTAAAATTTAATTTTGAGTACATATGAATTCTTTATAAATTTGTTTAAACTTAGTAGTTGACGAAATATTGGCAAAATTCAATTTTTTTACTGAAGTAAACTACTATTTCCGGTTTGTCGATTTTACTGAAAATCTAATCAGATCTCAAGAGGGAGATTATATTCGTAAATACAAAATTTGGAATTGATACCTGTAGCGGTTTGACCGCTATCGTGGTCACAGACAGACAGACACACACAGACATTTTTTAAAAACCATTTTTTCGGCATCAGGGGATTTATTGGGATTTTTATATTCAATATTTGATACTTCTTAAATTTAATATAAAATGAGTGCAAATATTTCTTGT
The DNA here is from genome assembly GCA_963170755.1 of Amphimallon solstitiale. Lineage (NCBI taxonomy): Eukaryota > Metazoa > Arthropoda > Insecta > Coleoptera > Scarabaeidae > Amphimallon > Amphimallon solstitiale. The sequence continues at coordinate 9,894,841 of OY720677.1, forward strand.
ACACCACTTGAATTTAGAATAATTGCTGAAAATGCCATGAATAATTTATTTTGCACTAAATCTCGTAGCAATTATGAGAAGCAGTATATAAAATTTGAAGAATGGTGTAAAAAAAGATAACTTAATGTTTTATCAGAAAAGAACTTTTCTAGTTTACAATGTAGGTATGTATGGCTGTATTAATTTTTCTCTTCAAAGATTTTTTACGATTCCGTTTACGGCCAGGAAATATTTAACATAATTGGAGAAATGGAAATTAAGACTATTATGTAATTATGTATACATTTATTACATTGGATGTATTACCGAATTAACTTAACATTGAACAGAAAAGATTACATTTCAAAACAACCAATGTATATTTCTCAATCATATTTACAAACAAATAATTAATTATGTATTACAACAATTGACCTTACTTATGATTATGTGTGTGTGCTTGCGCGCGTGTCTGTATGGGTGTGTAGTTGACGATGAATTCTTCAGTGAATGAAGGCTTCCTCCGTTTTTCAGTAATAATTTCTCCCTCATATATTACAACTTTCTTTTGGAAATTTATATGTGTAGGTATCTCGACATTTCCTATATTGCGACAGTTGTATTTTCTATTATTGTATATTTAAAAAGCAAAATTCGATTGAATATTTAACAATGCTTACTCGTTATTTCCATATTTTTATGTTTAATCACGTATTTTTGTGTAGAGTATTCATATTCTACAGGGTGTAGCACCTAAGATGCCTCGGACCGTAGCTCCTCTATCATACAATATATCGAAAAAAGTCTAACAGAAAAATTGTCCATAACTACAATCACCATTTCCCTAAAATATTTTTGGTCATCAGTGCCGTGCCGTATTCCAGTGGCGTATCAAACCTATGTTTTTTTAAATGGAACAATGTATATTTTGTGGCTGATTCGGAAATCCCCCAAAGAGTACTTTTTTTTTCGTATATAACGTCATACTCCTAACTTTAGCGGTTTCGCTGTTATAACGGTTTTTCTTCGCAGTTAGACCGTACTTCGACATTTTTACTTTCTTATACGTAGTATAAGGAAGTATTGTGATGATGAAAATTTTCGACCTCGAGATTTTTGCAGATGTCCACGTTTTGAGGTCCCCTGATACCAAAAAAGTGGTTTTTAAAAAATGTCTCTCTCTCTCTCTCTCTCTCTCTCTCTCTCTGTCTGTGTCTGTGTGTGTGTGACCACGATAGCGGTCAAACCGCTGTAGATATCAATTCCAAATTTTGTATTTACGAATATAATCTCCCTCTTGAGAACTGATTAGATTTTGAGCAAAATCGGCAGACCGGAAGTAGTAGTTTACTTCAGTGAAAAAATCGAATTTTGCAAATATTTTGTCAATTACTAAGTTTAAACAAATTTATAAAGAATTCAAATGTACTCAAAATTAAATTTGAGAAAAATTGTTTTAATAAAGTTTTTCGAAATTCCTACCGGAAGTAGGTCTTTTACTCTTATCGAATAGCGATTTTTTGCAAATATGTCGTAAATTATGCATTCTATATATATTTATGAAGAGTACAAAAGTATTTAGAGTTGGATTTGGAATATTTTTTGTATAAATGAAATTGCAAAATTCGGACCGGAAGTAACACTTTCATACGTATAAGAAAGTCGTGTGGTGGCCACACCTCATTTTTTTTTGGCAGGAACTAAATTGTACCGGCGGCGGCGTTTCGGTTTCGAATTTAGGGATAGACTAAGACCTCTTCTAACTACTCCTAAATTTTTTTCAAGTGATTAAAGGAAAGAAGATAATTTTTGATTGGGCTTTGCAAATAGTCATTTTTTTCTAAAATATCAAATGGGAACCATATAAAATAATTATATCGTTGGATAATCGAAATTCCAAGTTTTCCATTTATTAAAAAAAAACACACATTTCATTACAAATTACAATTAAAAAGAAAAAAAAGTTGTTAAGTCAATTCGTCGAAAAACGTCTTTTTTCAAAGTCAGCTGTCATGATAAAACAATAGAAGTGTCAATGCAAACGGAAAAAATAAAAATAAACTGACAGAAGTATTATTGTTATCTGATAAACGTTGCGAAAATGTGTGGAACTCAACAAGAAATGGACATGTGTTTATTCTTGGAGAATGTTTCAAAAATTGTTTGTTGGCGTCACGAGTGTACTCTGAGAGATATCCTCTCAGAACGTATCCAAATCCATGTGAGTTTACAAAGGTGTTGGATAGAAAGAGAGTTAGAACGAAGCCAGTTTTGACCGTAGAAAACGAGTTGAAAGTTCTGGAGGCTGCTGTTGAAAATCCTGATATCAGTATCCGCGAAAGTATTAGGAACACTGACAAGTTACATCCATTTAAAATTCAATTGCAATTGGAATTTCGATTATCCAACGATGTAATTATTTTATATGGTTCCGATTTGATATTTTAGAATAAAAATGACTATTTGCAAAGACCAATTGCAGAAATTCTGCCTGGTTTCAAAATCTTGAGATTGCAATTCCTGATGCAATTGAATTTTAAATGGATGGAACTTGTCAGTGTTCCTACTAATTTCGCGGACACTGATATGAGGATTTTCAACAGCAGCCTCCAGAACTTTCAACTCGTTTTCTATGGTCAAAACTGGCTTCGTTCTAACTCTCTTTGCTCGTTGAACAGTACCAGTAGACGTAAATCTATCCAACATCTTTGTAAACTCACGTGGATTTGGACACGTTCTGAAAGGATATCTCTCAGAGTACACTCGTGACGCCAACAAACAATTTTTGAGACATTCTCCAAGAATAAACACATGTCAACCATTTCTTGTTGAGTTCCAGGCATTTGCGCAACGTTTATCAGATACCAATAATGCTTCTGTTAGTTTATTGTTATTTTTGCCGTTTGCATTGACAGTTGCACTTCTATTGTTTTATCATGACAGCTGACTTTGAAAAAAGACGTTTTTCGACAAATTGACCTAACAACTTTTTTTTTTTTAATTTTGTAACGAAATGTGTGTTTTTTTTTAATAAATGGAAAACTTGGAATTTCGATTATCCAACGATATAATTATTTTATATGGTTCCCATTTGATATTTTAGAAAAAAAAATGACTATTTGCAAAGCCCAATCAAATATTATCTTCTTTCCTTAAATCACTTGAAAAAAAAATAGGAGTAGTTAGAAGAGGTCTTAGTCTATCCCTAAATTCGAAACCGAAACGCCGGGACAATTTAGTTCCTGCCAAAAAAAAATGTCGAAGTACGGTCTAACTGCGAAGAAAAACCGTTATAACAGCGAAACCGCTGAAGTAGGAGTATGACGTTATATACGAAAAAAAAGTACTCTTTGGGGGATTTCCGAATCAGCCACAAAATATACATTGTTCCATTTAAAAAAACATAGGTTTGATACGCCACTGGAATACGGCACTGATGACCAAAAATATTTTAGGGAAATGGTGATTGTAGTTATGGACAATTTTTCTCTTAGACTTTTTTGGATATGTTGTATGATAGAGGAGCTACGGTCCGAGGCATCTTAGGTGCTACACCCTGTATATATACCCTGTCCGCAACAATGCTCTCCGAGTCGTCACGTTGAAACTTTGAAGTTAGTAAATTGCCAAATTCTAGATCAACTTCAAAAATTAATACATTTCTTGTGTAAACAAAGATCAAACAAAATTTGATGATGTAATTTGAAGTTGAATAGGTATATAATGCCTGCATATATTAAAATACAAGTTTCATACGACTTCATTTTTCCGCACGAGGTTTAGAAACCGAGCCGCCTGCGGTTCACATTTTCACATTTGATTTATACAATTCCGCATTGTTATTTTTTTATTGTTTTGTCACATGTGTCATTTAATACCTAAGACTGTATTATTTGCCAAGTGGTGAATTTGGATAACGTCCTTGGTAGATCAAGGATATTCTGATGGAAAATATACGAATAGTAACGGTTACTCTACGTTTAAAAGTTTACATTTTCACATTTAATTACACAAATTCGCGTTTTATATATCTATGTTTTGGCACTTGTTTAACATATAGTGAACTTGGATGTCTTCCTTGATAAATAAAGGGCCTTCCAATGAAACTGTGCAAATGGTAGCTGTTTTTAGTCAATGTACCTATGTCTATTTTCTCTACGTTATGATGACAGCTTAGTTTAATTTTTAGATTTCTTGTATATATATAAAATAAATTAAAAATCCTTGCCGAATATACAAGAAGTGTATTATTTATGATGGTGTAGCGGCACTATAAAATGACAATGTGACAGCACCTAAAAGGTTTCAATGACTAACAAGATGTTATGCAAAAAAAATGTATAAAAGTGAAAATGTGAACAATTAAGCATAGGACCTTTCGCTATTATGTATGTAGTATCATGAAACGATCTTGATTTACCAAAGACGTTCATTCAGTTCTATTCTTTAACTGCGCAATTTGCGTCGATATTATTTGTTTTGTGTTATTGAATGCACGTCTGTGATAAATCAAGATCGTTTGATGCTAATAATAAATAAATAAATAAATAAAAATTAAAAATTGTTTATTCTAAATTATGTTCGTAATTGTTAAAAAAAATGGGCTGAGATAATTAAGAAAACGACTTTTTCACCCAGACCCCTTTTTTCGATAATTGAAATTTTGAAGACTGTTGGAGGTAGTTCCAGTTGTTCTATACATTGTTCCAAAGAATCTCGAAAAAAATCAAAACTGATTGATAATCGGAAAAAAACGAGTTTTGCCCAGCCACCCTTTATTTGAAAATCAGAATTTTGACAGTTGTTCTAGGGTTGTTCTAAATTGTTCCAAAGTATCACAAAGAAAAAATCAAAATCAGTCGAGAAAATGGGAAAAACGAAAACCAAACGTAAAATCAGACACCCTTTTTGCAAAAAAAAAATTAAAATTTTGACAGCTGTTTCATGTTGCTCTAGTTGTTCTAAACATTGTTCCAAATAATCTCGAAAAAACTTCAAAATTGACAGAGATAATCGGAAAAAACGATTTTTTCCAGTCCCCCTTTTTTTGAAAATCGGTAATATGACGTTGTTCCAGGTTGTTCCAGTCTTGTTCTCAATTGTTCCAAAGTATTTCAGGAAAAAATAATAATCGGCCGAGAAAATGGCCAAACACATTTTTTTGCCAGCCCCTCTTTTCTCAGAAATCGAAATTCTACCGGTCGTTCTAGGTTTGTTGTAAATTATGCCAAAGTATTTCAAAGGAAAAATAGTTTTTGACAAAACCCGTCTTTTTTGGAGCATCAGGAACAATATTGTTTTGAAATAAAAAAGAATATTTATATTTCTTAATATATATACACCCTGTCTCAGAATAACTGTTCCTAATTTTCAAAAATGACACCTAAATAAAATTTTTTTTTGATAAACTAGTGTCCGGAAATTATTCAGTATCGAAATAAAAAAAATTGAATCAAAGCAACCTTTGAAAAACAACAACAATTTTCGTAGTTGTCATTTTACGTCTGTCACAAGTTTATCTTTATTACATAAATTAGTGTTTGATTGAAAATGCATCATTTTACAAATATTGACTTAGCAGACATGCATCTTGTCTACGGAGCAGTTTACGGTAATGCTAACAAAGCGATACGAAATTATGCGGAGCCGCATCCTCAACGTCACATTCACTGTCATACATCATTTTCAAGATTGGATCATCGTATTCTGGTAAATTCTAAGTAAAGAATAGAGAATCGGGAGCCATTCGTACTGTCCGAAATGTAGACTTTGAGGAACAAGTTCTGCAACAATTTGAGAATAACCCGAAAACAAGCACTCGTGCCATTGTCAGGCGATACATACAAGTTACAAAACTGTATGGAGGATGTTGAAGGAATGCCAGAAGCATCTGTTTCACTTTAAAAAAAGTGCAAACGTTAATTTCAGCTGATTATCCCAGCATAGTACAATTTGCCGAATGGTACTCGAATAAAATTAATGACGAACCAAGATTTCCTAGAAGTCTGTTATGGACAGACGAGGCATGTTTTACAAAAAATGGCTATTTTAATACACCCACATCCTTACGCTATTCACAGGTTACATCATCAATGGAAGTTTTCTGTTAATATCTGGGCTGGGCTTGTTGACTATTATCTAATGGGACCATATTTACTGCTTGCATGGTTGGATGGTGATGTGTATAGCATTTTTCTGGAACATACTCTGCCAGAATTACTTAAAAATGTCCCACGAAGAAATATTTTTCCAGCATGATAGTGCACCAGTACACTTTGGATTAAATTGCCGAAATTATCTAAATGCACAGTTTTCCAAACAGATGTATTGCAAGAGGGGGACCGATTTCATGGATAGTTTTGATTACCTATTTAAATTTAATCTGTTCATGTATCGTTTTGGATAATAATTAATATACGAGGTGGTATTGATATCTAGTTAACCTTGACCGCTTCCATGGATAAAAAAAATATTGCGATATCATAGCAACGAAACATAACCTAAGTCAAATCAAAGCTGCGCATTAAAATTTGAAAAAAAAGGATGTCGACCGAAAATGTGAAAATCGAAAAATTAGAGTATCCAGCCATCATCAAATTTCTGCATTTGAAGGGGTTAAGAGGTAAGCAGATTTACGAAGATATGTTTATTAATACTCTTGGCGATCAATGTCCATCGTATGCGATCGTAAAAATTTGATTGCAAGCTTCAAAAGGAGTAAATTTTCCATTGAAGACGAACACCGATCGGGAAGGTTAGTTTCTGTGTCCGTCCCCGAAAATGTTGCTGCAGTTCATGACATGATTTTGTCAGACCGTCGAATCTGGGGCACTGAATTTTTCATTAGAACGCGTCCATCATATAATTCACGTCGATGTGGACATGAGAAAAATTTTTGCAAAATGGATCCCTAAATGTATTCCGTTGACCTGAAGCGTGCAAGGATGGAAGCATCGCGTTCGATCTGTGCTCGATTTGAAGAAGATGCAGATTTCTTATGCCGTATTGCTACTATGGATGAAACTTGGGTACATTTCTACGATCCAGAAACAAAGCAGCAATCGATGGGATGGAGACACTGTGGTTCTCCAAGGCCTAAGAAGTTTCGTGTTCAAAAATCTGCTGGAAAAGTTCATGCTTCAGTTTTTTGGGTGATGATTGATTTTCTGGATAAGGGTAGAACAATAACTGGGAATTACTATTCGACGTTACTGACCCTTCTACGAGAAAAAATTATGGAGACAAGACGCGGAAAATCGTTCAAAGGTGTTATTTTTAAGTATTATTTTTGCAGGACAATGCAGCTGCACACAAATCGCATGTTTCCATGCAAACAATTCGTGATTTAGGGTTCAAATTACTCGAACATCCCCCCTTATTCACCAGATCTGGTTCCGTCCGACTATCATGTCTTTCCTCAAATGAAAAAAAAAGTGTAAAAGGTCGTAATTTTTCTTCCCACGAAGAGGTGATAGGAGCTGTGGAGCAAGACAAAAATTTCTTTTTGAAAGGTCTAGAGGCGTTGCAGGTGCGTTGTAATAAATGTATACAATTAAAAGAAGAGTATGTTGAATAAATAAACACATTGACTTTCAAATTTTGTTTGCTTCTATAGAAAGCTAAGAATTTTTTAATACATCCTCGTATGTCTAATTCCAAAATCCAATAAATATAATTTATTGTTTGCCATTTTAAATCATTGGTTAAATATAACACCTGGGTAATAAATTTATCTAAATTAACTAACACTGATGGAATTATAATTTAGCTCATATTTACAGTAAAAGAAAATTCATTATAACAAATAAAAAGAAAATGACAGAAAAAGGATGATATCAAAAATATGCTATACCGTAATATGACTAACGTTTACACGTTTTTTGTTTGCTATAAACTTACAATGGGTGTACAGAGTAAAAAATAGATTCTATATTTATTAAACCTCTCCTAGTTTTATTTTTTTATTTTTAATTGCCCATCTTATTCTGTGCGTTATTTAGTTATGACAGCATTACAGTTTTTGTTACGGACTACTATATTTTTTAAACTCTAATAATAATTAGCAGTCCTTGTCAGCACAATGCGTAGTTTATTTATTACTCATGTTTAGAAAAAAGGAAAAACACATAAACGACACTAGCGTGCATGTCATAAATATTTCGCATATTACCTAGTTCTGCTAATTTAAAAATTAATGGTAAGGTCACTCAAATTGTCCACTTATATAAAAAGTAGCACCGTGGAAACAAACGAGAGCATTTTACAGTTCGTTATGTTAATTACGCGCTTGTAAAACAATGTTCAGAGACAGACCAGCGGAAATAATATTACCAATTGTTTTTAGAAAATGCACATTAGGCATGTTCGTTTCAGACGGATATAGCGTTGGTATATCAAATGAAAAACCCATTGGAGGATATAATTTACTGACTTTTAGTTGTTTACAAAATGCAATAGAATTTATTATTTTTGAATTTATATATTTTGAACTGATATATTTATTGGCAGTTACACACATCACTTGTTTTTGTGTTGATTTATCGACACATCATAAATATTGTAAAGGAACCTGTAAAATGCCCTACGTTGTTGGGCCATAATGAAGAGGAACAACTAAATTTATTATTAACGTCTCCAAAACTATGCGCTTTATATTTTAATAATTTTTATATAAAATAAAATAAAATAATTGAATCGTTTACCGAACTAGCTCATTTTCTCAGGACGATCCAGGCTAGGAGATACTAACATAAAATAGTCCTAGGGCATTAATTATTGCTACCCTCTTGTATTTAAATTATAAATGGCCAAGGCCCTAATCAGATTCGGTACCCTAATTCCAAGAAGGTAGTAAATCAGACACCACCACGGTAATTAACCTTCTATTTAAATTTAGGAAGACGCTTGTCTATTAAATATTCACCAACTTATAACACTCAAGTCTTACCTCTTACTTCCCAGGGGTCGATGTTAAATATGGGAGTCAGCACCGCCTCCAGCTACAGTCAGAATTAGGGCGAGTTCGAACACAGTACTCGTCGAAGGTTAAGTTGTCAGGGCGCCTATCCGTTAAAATATGCTGATCCCAACAGATATTCAGACCCCGGACCAGATCCAATGTAAAACTCCCCAGGTGATAAGAAAATAAGACCAACACACACTCATTCAAACTTAACATACGGTTTATTGAAAACTATAAATTGGAACAAACAGTTCGTTTCATATATCGAACACAAAACCGGCTATTACTAACTAATCTCGTCCAACAAGATATTCAAAGGCACAAAACAATGAAATATGCGTCACAAAAGCGCAACTCAGTTGCCAGTAATAAACTTCTGAAGGAATGAATAAAATCTTAAATGGTCACCCAAGGTGATCCACAACTTTAAATTATCAATGACGTACAATTACAAAATTTAAGAAATTCAAAATGGAGAACACATGAAACAACCTTAAAGTTAAAACAATTAACCGACAATATTCTTACCAAAAGCATACAGTTATAAGGCAACTTGCCGAAAGTCCCTCCAAAGTCGAACAGTTTGATCGTGATTTGCAACACGTCAACACCAAAATAAACCACTCTGTATACCAGAGGCAACCGACAATCTATTCGACATTAGAGTGCAGACTCTAAGTTATATGGTATCTAATACTATAAATATTAGCGCTAGTTAACTATGCTTTACATAAGAGAACGTGATTAAAATTAAATTCAATAATTTCTTACAAGATTGTACAAATATAAATTTAAATGGTTGACTAATTACACTAAATAACAAGCTATGAATTTACACAAGACAGATGTGAGGCTACAACGCCAATACACATCCAAAATTTGTTCAAGTTCTAAATCCAAAAATAAAAAGGCTACGTAACGTCTCCAAAAATGACAAAGTAACCTCCAAACTGGGGTCACTGTTATTAATAAACTACGTTAATTTAATAAATTCAAATTATAAAGGCTCACATGCCACATGAAGTTAATTTAAGAAATTACGATGACTTATTTGATTAGCTAGGCCGGAAAATTGAAATTTACTGTACGAAGTACTCGAAATTGACATAAATTCTACCAAAACTGTTTGGCCAATAATTTCTATGTTATGGATAATATCAGGAAAATTACACAGTCACAGTACCTTAAAGAAAACCACATCCACAGCTACCATACACGATACCTTCTACGGATCCACACGTTACAAAGGAAACTGCCTCACATATCTTCGGCTAACGACATCTCAGGAAAAATTAGCGTAGGAAGGCTACAGTATTTCGTCAATCTGCACCTCAATTATGTCTTCACCGCAGGATACAGCAATTAATTCCCTTGGAACCGTAAAATTACCATGGGCACGTGGTTCTTAAACTTAATCCAACAAAAGTGCTCAAATGAAGGTCTATGCTATGCACTAACAGCTATATTTGAATATAGAAACAACACAAATTAAGATCGATTAGACACGTGGAAATTACACTTACAGCAGCTAACAATTCTTAAGTCACGACAACAATATCCTCAACAAGTTTATACTTATAACGCCTATACCATATTAAACCTTAAGAAATATTATACTATCCGCTTTTTACTAGCGATTAAACACGATATACTTTAACATCCAACATTTCTCAAGATGGTGACTAAAAAGATTGCTTCTGCTCTGTGATGTTTAATGCTTCTTCTACGACAGTTAACGTTCAAAGAGGAGGAATCCACTTGTCATTCAGCGATCCTAAGTGTAACACGAACATTTGAACTAATGACAGAGCGACCTAACCTGATATTTTAACATACGACAGAAACGCAGATTCAAATGACAATAGAAAAGTGGAAAATAATTATAATTAATTTGTTACATAACTCTAAGCCCAAAAAGAAACTCCAAAACTAAATTAGAAATAATTAAAACTGCCGAAACCACTAAATAAAACAAGTGCGCCATCTACCCGCCAGGAAAGGTATACATTACGCACATGGGTAATGCAAAACGCACAGCGGTAGGACTCTTATAGAATTCTCTCCGCTAGGTTGCAGAAGGAGTATAATAATGATTTATTTAACCACGATAATTTAAGTATTCAATCAATAAAACTAAAATAATCAATTAAGAGATAAAATACAACAAAAATAATTGTAACATTATTAACATTAAAATAAAACAAATTTGTATTAATTTAAATAATATTTGTATTAGAAACCAATTGTCTATCATATATTAATACAAACACAAGAAAAAGTATACACAAAATAACCTCAATTTTAATTTGAACAAACACATTAATAAAACAACATCCTAGCGCCTTTAATGCTGAAATATTCAATGCGATTTACTGCTTTTATCATTTCTATCAATATTATATGTCTGTTTGCTTTATAGTGCCGTACAGTATTTATGTGATTACTAACAACGTAAGCAATAAGAAAATAAACTACGCTCAGATTGACACATATTTACAATGCAAATAATATTTTTAAACAACATTGACAAACAATTTACAAATACGGAAATATTATTATATCTAAAGCAATTTATTCAATATGTTTATCATTCTCAGATTATTATATGAATTTTTTCGTCTCTACATTAAGACGAATTTTACCATTTAAGTTTATTTAACACTCACGTAACGTAGCGTTACAATATGTATAATAAATCAAGGTTTTGATGATCGAAAACTAGGAAATGGAGACCGGTGATACTTGTTGTAATTATTTCATAATTTATTAACGAATTCCGTGAAACAGGATCTTTGTATCTCGAAAAGTAATTGGTGGCAGACCAACACAACGAGTAACTCAAAGTATCGCAGATGTTGAGGAGCAAATAACTCAGTTGTCTAAAATGTTGTTTGAAAGCTTTAACAGCAACTACGACTTTAATATGAAACATGCCAGTTAAAAATCATAAAATTCGATATAATATAATAATGATGTTTTATGTTCTTGGTTTAGATTGTCTCGTTTTATTTTTTAAACAAAATATTAAGCTTAAATGAAAAATTTATAGAACGCTTCGAAAGTAACTTTCTCTTTTGATTATACAAGTCACCGGAAATATATGTGATAATAGACAAAGCTTGAAGATATCCGTCCTAAAAAAAAACTTTTTTGTCTTTGAACAACTGTATACCTTGAAATATGAGTCGTGGAAACATCCTATAGTGTTTATGAAAATCAATCTTCATATATGTAAAATTGGACGTATGTGTTTGTATGTTCCCTATAGACTCCGAAACCGCTGAACCGATTTTGATGAAATCTTCAGGACAACTCTAGCATAATCTGGAGCGTGTTCTTGTGAAGTTTGGTGCCGATTGGACTAAGAATAAAAACAATTTCCATCATTTAACATTATTGACATCGGATCACCTGTGATTATTCCGTGGTTAGATTAGTACTAACCCATGCTGTTGCACTAATAATCTTATTTACGTGGATGTATGTGTGTGGGTGGATGTGTATGCTCCCTATAGACCCCGAAACCGGTATTCCTGTGTAGTTTGGTGCCGATAAAAATTGTTTATTTTTCTGGTAGTAGCAACGCGCGCCGGGTATCGCTAGTTGGCTTATAAAACATAAATGTGTTTTAATTTTTTGTTAAGAATTAGGATGTTGTATAAATGTTTAATTAATTTTATGTAAAGTGCTTATACAACGTTTAAAAGGTGAAATCGTAATTATAAGAATCCATAAAGATGCATAAGGGTCTGGTTTTCAGTCGTTACTAGAACTTTAAGAAGTATTTATAAAACTAGCTAAAGGAGAAAATGTCCTGAAGGAGGCAGAAATCAAGTGAATATACTTAAGCAAAAAGGCCCCGAGTATGGAAAAGAACAAGCACGAAAAGGTATGTACAAGTGTTATCTTCATCAGCATATTAAGAAAAAGATTTAAATGCTGAACTGTGCTATAGTCTCATAACCAGGAAAAAATATTTTCACCAAATGTACATTCAACAGCCGAGCGAGTTAAGGAAAAAATGTTGAAGCTGGATTTACTTTAGTCATGCTTTAGTTATTTATCAGTCTGCTACGGGAGCCCAAGAATGGAAAATAAAGCTATTTCAACATGTAACTACACTAAGAGCCGTTCTGTAAATTTTGTATGTACATCATAGCATAATCTGCCATGAATGGTTTGTTGATTCCTTAAAGGTTACAAAGTCACATAAAGCAGGAAATGGTTAGAGGCAAAAGCGAGGCTGCGGAATATACATTATTTGGTGAAAATATTTTTTACAAGTTATTAAACTATAGCACAATTCAGCAGTTAAATCCACTTCTTAATGTACTGGTAAAAATAACACTTGTACATACCTTTTCGTGCTTGTACACTTCTTTTTCATACTCGAGGCCTTTTTGCTTAAGTATATTCACCTTTTTTCTGCCCCATTCGGGGCATTTTCTCCATTAGCTAGTACATACCTTTTCAGTGGCAATTAAAGCCTTACCTCAAATGACATCAATATAACGAAATAATGCCGTACCATTGAAGTGAATAATTTAAATGTAATATAACAAATGCCGTAATGTTTATAGGTTGTTCCTTGGACACCTCTTATTTACAACACAGAAACTGACTGTTAAATTAAAAACAAAACAAACTACGCCAGTCGGATTTGAACCAACTGCCATAAAGTGCATGACGTTTTAAAAAACTCGATTTTTTGAAAACTATCTCAACTTTAATGTTTAAGTAAAATCTGATCTAGACAAGATTTTTAAAAACGGAAAAATTTTCCTGAAAGAGCTTGAGTTGTAGTATAATTTGTATCAGGACTTCAGCCTTCTATTTCAAAAATTGACGATGCGTTATTGCATCAAAGGCGATTTTACACTACTGACATTCGGAAAAATTTGATAAAATCGCTTCTAATGAAGAGTTTTCAAAACGGAAAAAAATGTAATTTGTAGGACATATTGTAATATAACTGCAAAGTTCCAGGCTTCTACAGTAAAAATTGACGATTTACTCAAGAGGGTTACCTTCATTTTATGCAAATTTTGCAGTTTTTGGCACTTTGCTATGCCTCGCTTTGGTTTTGTGAATCCTAATTTGACGCACATCCTAAACTCGCCCCAATGGTCATTTTGAAAAAAGTTCCAATAAATGGGCCCGGTAGTTCATAAGAGACATATGGGTAGACACCCGTTCTAATGTTAAACGAGGGTATCAAGTATTATTAGAAATAGCACTACCTCTGATGGATTTGTATTTTTGTTTAGAGAAAGTTCTCAACACATTTTAATATTGCAATATTGTTTCCGAAAGCCAAATCGCAAAAGGGAACACTTTAATATAATAAAAACGGCAATTCTGATACAATAAAAAATAACTATAAAACAATTAAGCTTTAATGTGCAAAATTATTGTTAGTGGGGAAGTGTCAAACATTTCTTTAAAAAATATATTTACTTATATTAATTCTTTCCTCGCATAGTGTAGAAAAATTTTCCCTTCCCTTTTTATAACTTTAGCAAAATAATAATTTTACATAAAAGCTACATTTGTTTTCATTCTTTTGACTTATTGCAGTCAACATATTCGTTTTTTATCTCCAGTATTTTACAAGTAAACAAGCACATAACACTTATTATTGCTATTTACGTAATGTCGATAGGTTTTTTTCCGACATTATACTGAATACTAATATCCACAAAAAATATTTATTTAACAGAGAAAATATTCCTTCACACTATATTATTTATTCACTACACCAAGGAATCTGCTTGCAAACAACGATAATTACCCTGTTACGGTCTACTGGCATTACAGTCCGAAAGTGAAATTTCGTAGAGCTCCTGCAAAAAAATACATGAATAAAGACAAAACACATTCGTCAGAATTATGTATATGAACGTGCTGAATGAAATGTATTCTACATACAGATGCTATTTTCACTTCTTAGCGTCATTATTCCCTCGACATATTTTCTAATCATCTACGTGAGATACAGTTAATTACATCAGTACCAATGTAAGAGGAATTATTTTTAGCTACCTTTATATATATATATATATCTATTTCCACTTTCGCTTTCATGTCTAATTTACTGTAATGATTGGTTTGACGCGATAAATTAGAAATGTAATTAAAGTAATAAACTGACAACTATTAAAATTGGACTTTTAAAGATTTAATGTTTTTGTAGGACGTTGTACATATCATATCTGTGACTGATCTGGGTAATTAAATTGGTTGTTAAGGAAAGTTTTATTAAATCGCATTAGAAGTTATTACAATTTCTTAAAATACTTTGCATTATGTTGAGTACGCTTTCTTGTATGACTATAGGCCATAGGTTCCCAAAGTGGGCGATAACGCCCCCTTGTGGGCGCTGCAGGTCTAAAGGGGGGCAGTAAGAGACCCAGAAAAAAAATGGGGGCGTTGTGTAAAGGCTTAGGGGGCGATTTGTAATTTCATCTAGAATCTAGGAGGACTCTTAGACACCGACTGAGCTCTCGACTCTCGAACTCTCGACTACAGCTTGTGAACATCAACTAATATTAATTAAGAGATTGCTCAAACCAACTCGGTTCGATATTTCTCTCCGAGTAGTTCATATATCTGTCCTGTTTTATTGAATAAATAAAATAAAAAACATATCAATCGGTCGCTCCGTTTCGAAACGAAAAGAGACACAAACAAACAAATAAAAAGGCAACTGTATCAATCGGCTGGTTCATAGAATACTTGTTCTTACTTGTTGAGTACGATTGAGCGTCGAATGAGATAAACGAGTTTATGCATGTTTGTCTTATTCCTGTCGGTGCGTGCTGCTTATGCAATCCTATATAAACAACGTAATATTTATTTTATTTTCATTTGCGGTTTCGCGCGTAATAGATAAGCAGTACTTAAGTTCAACACTTATACTTACGTATTTCTCAAAACAAAACAATGTCGGAAGTAAAAAAGAAGAGGGCAATACTGTGCGGAATATATTAAATTCGGATTCATTGAAAATCCTACAAACCCATCGTCGCCTTTGTGCCTTCTATGCCTAAAAACATTTTCGAATGAAGCAATGAAGCCTTCAAGACTTCAAGATCATTTGAATAAAATGCATCCAGATAAGAAAGACAAGAATGTAGCATATTTTCAAGACCTAGAGAAGAAGCATAATACTCGGCCAAGTGTAGCAAAACTCTTTTCGGCGGCTGCTAAGCAAGATGACGACGGACTTCGAGCTTCGTACAACATCTCTTTGTTAATTGCTCAAAAAGGCAAACCACACAACATCGGAGAAGTGTTAATTTTGCCAGCAATAAAGGAAGTAATAACTACTGTGCTTCATAAACCGGCCGCAGATATTATCGGAAAAATTCCTTTGAGTAATAATTCTGTGCAAAGACGAATTGATGAAATGGCCGGAAACATAGAAGAATCATTGTGCAATCATCTGAGGACTAGTCAATTCTCAATTCAGCTCGATGAGTCCACTTTACCAACTAATGAAGCATTGTTGCTGTCTTACGTGAGGTTTATTAAAGATGAGAAAATATGTGAAGAACTATTGTTTGCTAGAAATTTAGAGACCGATACAAAAGGCGAAACCATATTCAATACATTGGAAAAGTTTTGTGATGAGAAAGAGATTCCCTTGAAAAATATTATATCAGTTGCTACGGATGGCGCTCCGGCTATGACAGGGTGCCATAAAGGCTTCATAGCGTACGTAAAAAATAAAATTCCAGATGTCCTTGCTGTACATTGCGTTATTCATAGACAACATTTGGTTGCTAGAAATTTAAGTGAACGACTATTTCAATCACTGCAATATGTCATCAAAGCAGTCAATAAAATCCGTAACTGCTCTTTGAATGATAGATTATTTCATCAGCTTTGTGTTACTAATGACGAAGATTTCAACCGTTTGTTGTTTCATACCGAAGTTCGTTGGCTATCAAGAGGCAATTGTCTGACTCGATTTTACAACCTGTTTGACTCTGTGATAGAGTTTTTGGAAACTAAAGATACAGAATTGCGCAACAAGCTCATTACATCAAAAAATGATATAGCTTACATGACAGACCTGTATAAATTGTTCAACAATATGAATCTCCAACTGCAAGGCGATGAACTAAATTTAATTAAAACAAAAAATGTCGTTGCTGCTTTCGCAGCCAAACTGCTTCTACACAAAAAGAATATGGGCAGACGTGAGTTTCATAATTTTCCGAATTTATCAGTATCCTGCAGTAACGACGACTTGTTTGCCTACTGCCAACATTTGGAAAAGCTCCACATTGACTTCACCGAACGATACCAGGATATTTTGAACTTGGAAATACCAGACTGGGTGTTGGATCCGTTTTCAAATGTCAACACAGCAATATCACCACATCTGGAAGAAGAACTTATAGAATTGACAACGAACGAGGAAATAAAAATCAAGTTCAAAAATGGCTACCAAGAATTTTGGCTACAAAAACCGATCCCGCAATTGTACCCTGGATTGTGGTCAATCATTCAACGATTCTTGATAGCATTCCCATCGTCATATTTGTGTGAACGTGGATTTAGTGCTGTAGCAACGCTGCTTACTAAAAAGAGAAATCGTTTGCATGTTACCGAACGTGGTGACTTGCGGCTGTTCTTGAGTAAATTGGAACCTGATATCAACAAACTTATTAAACAGCATCAGATTCATCCTTCACATTAGTTTTTATATTAGAATCGATTATGTTTGTTTTATTTTGAATTTTGAATAAAAGATACTTTGTCTGAATACTATAAAGTTGCGTTTCAATAATCATTCTCATTGGCAGGTGTAGCCCGTAAAAGTTAACTTGAGACCTGAGCGCCGTTGTGTACTACCTACTACGCTCAGGTCTCAAGTTAACTCATTCATTCTAAACGAGACTTTTACTATAACCCATAGTAAAAGTCTCGTTTAGAATGAATGTTTAATCTCCGCTAATATAGCTCACAATAATTAATTTAATTTGAAGTTATAGTGGTTTTTGAGTAGGTGAAAAAATGGGGGCGCTAAAAAATAATTTATTCTCAAAGTGGGCAGTAGGCAAAATAAGTTTGGGAACCACTGCTATAGGCCAATAGAATTAAGTCGAAAAAATCTCTTTTGAGGAACTAATTTCCAGCAAGCTGGAAATCGTTTTAAAACCTCTATTTGGTCCTAAATGCGTGTAATCTGAGTTTGCACCATCCCAGGTGGTGAGCTTAACTTTTAGTAGCCGAAAAACCGCCAAATTTTTGCACCTTTTTTTTATTTTTTTGCTTGTAGCTGGAAAACAGTGCGTCGGACGGAAAATGTCATTCTATTTAAAAATACAGAGGACTAAATTCTGCGTCGACTGGAATTTAAAAAATCAAATTCGGTTTAGTGGTATAGCCAAAATCGAATGTTAAAAACGAAAAAAATTTCGTATTTTGGTGCAATCTTACATTATGCGGCTTTCCAAGACCACATATCTTGAAAACAGATACTCCTATGAAAAAATCCATGGAATAAAAGTTGTAGAGAATAAAATTTCACGTTACATAGATACCTTAGTTTTTAAATACATTCATTTAAAATTCGAAATTTGGCTTCAATTCGAAATCGTTTTTTTAGACGTTTTGAGTAATTTTATGTCATGTAAGGTAAAAAAATATCAACATTTTGCACCAAAACAGCACTTCTTATTGCTTTGCAGTGTTAAAGGAATATGCATAACCTGAGTAGAAATTCGAGTAGTACAAATAAAAATCAATATTAAGTTTATCAAAGTTCTGTATTACCATTAAATCGTTAATAAGTATTATTATTATTATTATTATTATTATTATTATTAATTTCCTAATAACTAAATTAATCATAGCTAGTTTAGGTGCAATGAAGTAACAAAAACAATTAAAGTTTATTGATGAAAATTTGAATATAAAGATGATATAAATCGATAGGTATGTAGCACAAAATGTAGCAGCATTCATGTTCGCATTTTCTTAGATGTTGATGGTACTTCATCTGAGAAGCTCGGACGGTGCGGTTCTATATCAAGGTCCTCTTTATCGGGATTTTCTTCAACGGGACTATCCGAAGCGTTGCACCAAGTCCTACGAGCAGTGACGACAGGAAGGACCGCGGTCTCGCAGCATTAATTATTGCGTGAGCAATACCACAGGTTTTCGTTTTTTGTTTAGGCCAAGCCGAAGGTATTTTTCCCTTTTTGGGGTTTACAATTAACCCTACAAGTACCTTAAGGGTTTCTGGAATGTCATTCTCAACGTCCTTCAAAAATTCGTCTACTTTGGGGTAAGTATCAAGGGCATAAATCACTGACCTAATATCCTCGCGGATAATGGCAGCGGCGGCTTTCACTATGCGAAGTCGCTCTTCTTTTTCGTCGACATTCCTGGACTCATACCAAGACTGAGTTAAAATTTTGTAACCTGTATTTCGAAAGCATATTACAGGTGGCTTATTTTTACCCCTTCCGCTAGTGATAATAATGTCGTCTTCATACTTTGTTTTCAGCTTTTTCATCAGGGATTTATGAGTTGGGACAAAGCCTTCGAAGTCTTCCAAATTTCTGACAAAGTGAATTGGCATTGGTCTCCATTTTCCTCCATGTATTTGCAAATATAGTTGAATGCCAGAGACACATCTTCATCTTCAGGTCGGCCAACTGACAATCCAGTTTTTGCATCTTTTTTCAGGAACTTGATACTGCAGGAGCGGTGGTACCTGGCCCCTACCGCAACCAGATCATTTTCAAGACGAATTCTTTCAAGTACCTCTTCATCCTGCCACCATTCAGCTGCAGTCAAGAGGGAATTTTTAAACTCAATTGTTGACACATACTGCACGGTAACTCGCCTGTTCAGAGGCTTCTTGCTTTCTTTAGCCACAAATTATTGTGATGCGTCTTCCCCACATATGACACATCTCTTCTTAAAATCGAAAGTCGGGAGCCTCTCTCTACGCCTCTTGGGTTTTTCTTCGTCACATCTTTTCTCCTTTGAATATATTTTCTTGCATCTTTCGTGAATCACAACTGAAGCAAGACCTTGAAGTTGAAGGTGCTTCTCATCCTTCCCTGCCATACTTCTTTTTATCAATGTTTCTATTCCTCTTTCTTTTACTGTAGTTGAGGCCTCATCATGTAATGGTTTATCACAAATTAAACACTTCGGGTCATTCATGTTTGTCACTTTCTTTCAAGTATAATCAACTTTTCACTCGCACCAATCTGAAACTAAAAAAACAGACTTTAAATTGATGCAAAATTTAGTGTTTCAAAATTGACTGAATTAAAAAACTGAGGCAGTTATATTACGTAGAATTTTATTCTCTACAACTTTTATTCCACGTGTTTTTTCAATAGTAGTATCTGTTTTCAAGATATGTGGTCTTGGAAAGCCGCATAATGTAAGGTTGCACCAAACTACGATTTTTTTTTGTTTTTAACATTCGATTTTGGCTATACCACTAAACCGAATTTGATTTTTTAAATGCCAGTCGACGCAGAATTTAGTCCTCTGTATTTTTAAATAGAATGACATTTTCCGTCCGACGCACCGTTTTCCAGCTACAAGCAAAAAAATAAAAAAAAGGTGCAAAAATTTGGCGGTTTTTCGGCTACTAAACGTTAAGCTCACCACCTGGGATGGTGCAAGCTCAGATTACACGCATTTAGGACCAAATAGAGGTTTTAAAATGATTTCCAGCTTGCTGGAAATTAATTCCTCAAAATATATTAATTTGATTGGCCTATACTCTAATCAGTGAAAATGTTATTTCACTTTTATGTAATAGCGTCGCAAGATTCACATCTAACTTCTAAAGACTGTATTCCAATAATAGAGCTAAAATTCGATAATTGAAATACTACTAAGTCTTCAAACAATACGAACTTTTTTTTATCAAATTACAGGCCAATAAGTTTATTGTCAACATTTTTGAATACATCGAAAATGACAGGCTACTAACTAGTGTCTATAAACATACTGAATTGATTTTCAGGTAGGTACTATTTATCGACCTAAAAGTAAGGCTTTTACTGTGTTAATCTCATAATTCTAGAAAAACTTATCACTGTATGCAATTATATGCGTTTTATTTATTTAAAACCTTTTTATTAAAAATATGGTAATAAATAATGAACTATCAAAAAGCTGCTTTATCTCATCATAAATACCTCAGGGTTTAGTTTTGGGGTCTACACTTTTTGGAATATTTTTAATGTTTTAGACCTTTTCCTGCGCACATTTGAAAACATTACCAGTTGAGGTAATGATCAAATTTTATATTTGAGAAAACTAAGTGCTATAAAAGTATGGGGATAAATAAATAGGTATGGAGAAAAATAATGATTTTCATTTATGGAAAATACTAGCTATATTATTTTTATCCTACTGGATAACCATAGTCCAATTTTTCTGGTATTTAACACAAGATAAATGTTTTTTTTTTGTTTACTACCGGCAGGTATAGTTTTTACTTTCTTATACGTAGTATAAGGAAGTATTGTGATGATGAAAATTTTCGACCTCGAGATTTTTGCAGATGTCCACGTTTTGAAGTCCCCTGATACCGAAAAAGTGGTTTTTAAAAAATCTCTCTCTCTCTCTCTCTCTCTCTCTCTCTCTCTCTCTCTCTCTCTCTCTCTCTCTCTCTCTCTCTCTCTCTCTCTGTGTGTGTGTGTGTGTGTGACCACGATAGCGGTCAAACCGCTGTAGATATCAATTCCAAATTTTGTATTTACGTGTATAATCTCCCTCTTGAGATCTGATTAGTTTTTCAGTAAAATCGGTAGACCGGAAGTAGCAGTTTACTTCAGCGAAAAAATCGAATTTTGACAATATTTCGTCAACTATTAAGTTTAAACAAATTTATAAAGAATTCATATACACTTAAAATTGAAATTGAAAATAATTTTATTTAAAAAGTTTTTCGAAATTCCTACCGGAAGTAGGTCTTTTACTCTTATCGAAAATCAGTTTTTTGCGAATATTTCGCAAGTCATGCTTTTTAGACAAGTACATTACGGGTACAAAAGTATTTAAAACATAATTTTCAATATCTTTTGTATAAAAGAAATTTTAAAATTCAGACCGGAAGTACCACTTTTACTCTTATCGGATAACGATTTTTTGCAAATATGTCGTAAGTTATGCATTCTATATATATTTATCAAGAGTACAAAAGTATTTAGAACTGAATTTGCAATATTTTTTGTATATATGAAATTTCAAAATTTGGACCGGAAGTAGTACTTTTACTCTTAGCGAGTAGCACTTTTTTGATAATATCTTGCAAAGTATACAGTATGCATTCTATAAAGATTTATTTAGAAAATAGAAGTACTTAGAATAGGATTTTGAATAATTTTTGTATAAAAAAATTCTTAAAATTCTATTATTTGAAACGCTCATACGTATAAGAAAGTCGTGTGGTGGCCACACCTCAATTTTTTACTTTCTTATACGTAGTATAAGGAAGTATTGTGATGATGAAAATTTTCGACCTCGAGATTTTTGCAGATGTCCACGTTTTGAAGTCCCCTGATACCGAAAAAGTGGTTTTTAAAAAATGTCTCTCTCTCTCTCTCTCTCTCTCTCTCTCTCTCTCTCTCTCTCTCTCTCTCTCTCTCTCTCTCTCTCTCTCTCTCTCTCTCTCTCTCTCTCTCTGTGACCACGATAGCGGTCAAACCGCTGTAGATATCAATTCCAAATTTTGTATTTACGTGTATAATCTCCCTCTTGAGATCTGATTAGTTTTTCAGTAAAATCGGTAGACCGGAAGTAGCAGTTTACTTCAGCGAAAAAATCGAATTTTGACAATATTTAGTCAACTATTAAGTTTAGACAAATTTATAAAGAATTCATATACACTTAAAATTGAAATTGAAAATCATTTTATTTAAAAAGTTTTTCGAAATTCCTACCGGAAGTAGGTCTTTTACTCTTATCGAAAATCAGTTTTTTGCGAATATTTCGCAAGTCATGCTTTTTAGACAAGTACATTACGGGTACAAAAGTATTTAAAACATAATTTTCAATATCTTTTGTATAAAAGAAATTTTAAAATTCAGACCGGAAGTACCACTTTTAATAATAATAATAATAATATACGTTTATTTAGCAATTGCTATTATTTTACATTTTCTGACATAACATGTTGTTTACATGAAACATTTTAACCTAATAAAGAAAATAACAGTAAGCAGACTTATGGACTAATATACTTATATTACATATATTACACAATGTCAGCATTTGTGTATTAATACATACAATAAATTCAATACAAATACCAATTGTGCAACGTTTACTAACTAACTAACCTACTTTAAATTATATATATACACAACTTCTAATTTCTATAGGTAACTTATTATAACGTTTTTTTGGTCTGTTCACATTTATATATAAAAAATTACTTATTTTTCTAGAATGTATTATAATTATGAGTCTTGCACTAAATATACTTAATTTTAGACTTTTGTGTTTCTAGAATTCGTTCATAACTAGGACAGTTTCTGTAAAATGCACTATGGTTAACATCCAAATCAATTTTTAATTTTACTACCATCCTCATACAATTTACACACTTCTCGTCCTCACCAACACCATTAACACAATCAATTGTACAGTGTTCACCTGCGCACCTACCGCATGCTTTATTTACTGTGCAATCCCTGGCAAAATGATTATAACCTGCACAATTATAACACCTTATTGTATTTACGTATTCATATATATCGCATTTCTTCCATCCAACATTATTTTTTTCTTTCTGTAGCATTTTTCTAAATATATCCGATTTTACATCAATTATTATGTTACCATAGTTCATTTTCCGTTTGCTGAGATACTTCCTACTTATTTTTACTTTTTCCTTTATATCACTCCCTAGTATTTTTAAGTCATTCTGATTAACAATTGCGCACATAATATCCTCTGGCTGCATGTCAATATATTCTTTTTCCACTCCTACTATAATAATCTGTGGATCTTTAAGCTTAGGATCTAACACATCATATTTATTTCCCAATTCTTTTTTCATATGATTTTTCAATTTTTCTTTGGAAGTAGTATCACCGCAACTAACCAAAATACCACCTTTTCTTATATTTTTTATTGTCTCTACACTTACAGATATTTTAGTAGGGTCAATTTTATTTCTCAATTCTGTGTTTGTTTCCTGGCTTTTCTGTGTTTCATTTTTTGGCTTTATAATAATTTTATCGTTATTATTTTTTACAGTATCACTGTATAAAATCCTTTTTTCTGTTTTGTTTCCGGCGATAGAAATAGACTTTAAAATTTCATGAATCAATATGTTTTGATCTGAAATTGTTTGAAGGCAATCATTAAGTTTTTTATCTATTTCATTCATTTTTTGACCAACTTTTAATTTACGACAAATATCGCACACATATGTAATTATATCGGTTTCACTTAATTTTTTAGCTGTCTCATCGCTTACTTTCGCGCATTTGCTATGTCTCTCTTCCTCACATATGAAACACTTTACCGTTCTTTCCGTCCTTCTGAATTCCAATTGGCAAACATAACACTTATTGCATGACATTTTATTTTTATATATGTTGACCTACGCAAATGATTAATCATTAATTTTGTCCATCGATGAAATTTACTAATAGTTTCATCATCACAATTTCATGTTTAACAACGTACAATATCTTACTTTTCGACACTGCACTTTTGCAGAGCCGATAGAAATACGTCCTCACTCTACAAATACTAAACTACTACTCTTATCGGATAACGATTTTTTGCAAATATGTCGTAAGTTATGCATTCTATATATATTTATCAAGAGTACAAAAGTATTTAGAACTGAATTTGCAATATATTTTGTAAATATGAAATTTCAAAATTCGGACCGGAAGTAGTACTTTTACTCTTAGCGAGTAGCACTTTTACTTTCTTATACGTAGTATAAGGAAGTATTGTGATGATGAAAATTTTCGACCTCGAGATTTTTGCAGATGTCCACGTTTCGAGGTCCCCTGATACCAAAAAAGTGGTTTTTAAAAAATGTCTGTGTGTCTGTGTGTGTGTGTGTGTCTGTGTGTGACCACGATAGCGGTCAAACCGCTGCAGATATCAATTCCTAATTTTGTATTTACGTGTATAATTTGCCTCTTGAGAACTGATTAGATTTTGAGCAAAATCGGCAGACCGGAAGTAGTAGTTTACTTCAGTGAAAAAATCGAAATTTGCAAATATTTCGTCAATTACTAAGTTTAAACAAATTTAT
Organism: Amphimallon solstitiale; assembly: GCA_963170755.1. Lineage (NCBI taxonomy): Eukaryota > Metazoa > Arthropoda > Insecta > Coleoptera > Scarabaeidae > Amphimallon > Amphimallon solstitiale. The sequence goes on from OY720677.1 coordinate 9,920,058, forward strand.
AAAGAATTCATATGTACTTAGAATTAAGTTTGAAACAAATTTTCTTAAAAAAGTTTTTTGAAATTCCAACCGGAAGTAGATCTTTTACTCTTATCGAAAATCAGTTTTTTGCGAATATCTCGCAAGTCATGCTTTTAAGACAAGTACGTTACGAGTATAAAAGTATTTAGAACATAATTTTCAATATCTTTTATATAAAAAAAAATTCAAAATTCAGACCGGAAGTACCACTTTTACTCTTATCGAATAGCGATTTTTTGCAAATATGTCGTAAATTATGCATTCTATGTATATTTATGAAGAGTACAAAAGTATTTAGAGTTGGATTTGGAATATTTTTTGTATAAATGAAATTTCAAAATTCGGACCGGAAGTAACACTTTCATACGTATAAGAAAGTCGTGTGGTGGCCACACCTCATTTTTTTGATAATATCTTGCAAAGTATGCATTCTATAAAGATTTAATTAGAAAATAGAAGTACTTAGAATAGGATTTTGAATAATTTTTGTATAAAAAAATTCTTAAAATTCTATTATTTGAAACGCTCATACGTATAAGAAAGTCGTGTGGTGGCCACACCTCAATTTTTTTTCTAGGCTTCTGTGGATCGAGCCCAAACTCATTCAGAGTTTTTGTTATTGTTTTTGAGAAAACATCAGTAACTTGTACTTAAGCATGGACCTCTGAGCTTCTACAGATTCTACTTTGCCTTTTTTATCATTTTCTACGATATCCTGGTCTTGATTTATGACTTTCCTGTTGAATATATTATCCGGCTGATTTACATAAACCTATATATTTGGTTGTGATTTTGACATGTCTGTCGACTCTAAAAATATGGTTTTATATAATATATTGATATATGCAATGAATGAAAGAGGGCCTAACACAAAACCCTGCTGCTTTTCTCACAATCCTTGCCTTAAACTAGTGGTCCTTGCATTTCTTTCTCTAAGGCCTTCTACTACTTTTATTGTGGGATTAAGCAGGTTTTTTTTTTACTTTAAACATGCTCATCAAAGTGATCATTTATTTACTTGAAAGAATCTAATATTTAAATATAGTGTTTGCTATAAAACGAGATTTGCCTCAGCTCAGCTTTTAAGATCGATAAATAGTACTTGAAAGTCAATTTAGAAATCCGTACTGAAAATCAATTCAGTATGTTTATAGACACCAATCAAGTTAGCAGCCTGTTATTTTTGATATATTCAAATATGGCTGTACATAAATATTCCGAATTACAACGGGTACTTCCAGTGCAGACAAAATCAAAGAGAAGGAGATGTGGCGATCCTAAACAAAACAAGACTTGAAACAAAAGAAACTTGATCAGCGTCAGTATTAAACTGTGAAACTATTATAAAGGTAATACAGAAAACTTTGCCTAAAATAAAAATACCAGCAATCTACAGACCACCGCAGGTAGATACATACAGCTTCTTAGATAAAATTATGCGAAAAAAAAATAATTTGATAATTGTAGGTGACATGAACATCAATTTGCTAAAGAATAACTGGGAGATTCACCTATACAAAATAGCATGCTTCAAATAAATGGACATCAGATAATAAACAAGATACATGCAGACTATGCAACTAGAATAAACTACAATGGAAAAAGAATAATCCTGGATCACATACTGACAAATGCAGACTTAATAAATTTGAAATTGAAATTAAGAATCACGCGGATTCCATATCTGGCCATCAGATCCTTTCCATCACAGTAAAAAATTACAGAAAAAGAAATTGAAGATAAACACGTACACGCTACCTAAAGTAAACTACTAATATGTGGAACAAGTGCAGAACCAGTCATTAAAGGAGCCTCAAATTACGTTCAAAAAGTTGCAAAATATACTACTGCACTGCAAAAACGGCGCAACTACTTATGTAAAACAAAGAACGAGAAGCAGAAGTTGGATGAATAAAGAAATCTTAGGGAATTAATGATAAGAGAAGAGCATATAATATTAGCATAAAGCACCCGAATGAAGATAATAAGGAAAACTACAGAAAACTTATAAATCAGATAAATAACATAATTCAAATAGGAAAGATGGAATATATGCAAAATAGAATAGTAAATGCAGAAGCGGCCATTAATAAGCTATGGCCTATCAAAAACGAAGAAATAAAAGGTCGCAAGGGAAAGAAAGAAACAATAAAAAATATACAATATGAAGGAAAACATATAGTAATAGTAAGGACATTGCAAAAGTAATGAACAAGTACTTTGCTGGAATAGGACAAAAGTTGGAAGAAGTAACTCTGTCCCTGGGAAGGACGGGATAACAAGCATGGATATGAAGATGTTAATAATGTAATAATGCCCACAATCGTTGAACTAATAAACCATAGTTTAAAAGAAGGGGTTTTCTGAGGGAAATAATGGAATTAATTGTAATGCCTGTGCTAAGGGTGGCAGTAAGGAAGACCCATCCTGCTACAGACCGACATCTTTGATATGCATCCTGGGAAGGATATATGAAAAAGTACTGAAGAAAAGACTCATGGATTTCATAACTAATACGGTACAATTTGATAAACATCAATTTGGATTTCAGCCAAAGAGCAATACGGAAGCAGCAGTATTTGAGCCCTTGATAATAAAAACTGTCACAGCGATGTTCATTCATTTAAATAAAGCTTTTGACACGGTTGATCATTATATACTTGTTCATAGTCTGGAGAAACTGGGATTCGAGAACTCAACTAACTGTAATAGCGCTGATTACAAGTAGTCAACCTGCAGAATTAACAACTTGTGTTCCGCAGGGTTTGGTCTTAGCACCAATACTATACCTATTGTACATTCGATCGTTCTGCAGAATTAGCTTACAAGAAAAATATGTAATCTGCAGATGATATGGCAATAATTTATACAGGAAAAAGTAGGGGAAAAATTGAAAACAAAATAAATACAGATCTAAAAAAACTGGACCAATGACTTGGCAGATGGTTGGGCAGAAATTAACATTAAACACAAAAAACACAGTTTATATACCTTTCAACAAAAAAATAAACAGCCAATACAACTAAGACTGAGAAAAACTTTAGAAGTAGACACGACAAATAAAGTACTTGGGAATTATGATAGATAACAAATTATCATGGGAGCCTCATGTGGCCTACATTCAGAAAAGTGTGACATCCATAATATATATATAATGACTATACACTCCACTAAGGAGTAATGCCTCTTCTTTCGAAGATCTCTAGATCCTGTTTTAACTAGGCGGATCAGTCCTTATGTGTTGCTTCATGCCATTAGGCTTATTGTCTTCCACAACGTTCTATTCATCGCCTTTTCTTGCCAATCTCTAACGCCTACGCTTTCTAGGTCCTTGACTACTTCTTTTATCCACTTTGTCCTAGGCCACCCTTTTCTTCTTGTGCCACTAGGTCTCCATGTTAACATTGCTTTTATGCTCTGTTCTTCTCCTGCTCTCCAAACATGACCAAGCCATTTTATTCTCTGTTTCTTGATTTTCTTCACAATATCCTCTCCTATTTCTTGTTGCAGTTCGTGGTTCATTCTACTTCTATATTCATCTTGCGATACCTTTACTGGTCCCATTATCGTTCTTAATATCCTCCTTTCCAGAATTCTTATATCTTCTTCGTCTTTTTGTGTCATCGTCATTGTTTCAGCAGCATACAACATTACTGGTCTTATTAACGTTTCATATATCCTCATTTTACTTTTTTTGGTAATGTGTTTACTTTTTAGCATTTTCTTGTTTGCATTATATGCTCTATTTACTGCTATTGTTTTTCCTTTATCTCAGTTTCCCTATCTCCGTCATTTACTATCATAACTCCCAGATATTTAATTTTACTGACTTTTTCGAACTCGTATCTACTCATGTTGATTACTTTATTTACGGTTATATTATTGCCAATTTCCATCATTTTCGTCTTATCTTCATTTATCTTTAGTCCCATTTGGCTACCTTCTCTTTCTATTTCGTTTAGCATACTAACTAATATACCCTTTGTTTTCGCTACTAGTACTATGTCGTCTGCATACGCTATTAGTTGTCCCCCTCTTGTTCTCAGCGTTCCTCTATTTACGTTTCTTGTCACATACTCCAGTGCTAAGTTGAACAGTGTTGCCGATACTGCATCTCCTTGTCTAACTCCTTTATTAGTTACGAACGCTTCTGTTTCTCCTTTTAGTGTTTTGACAGTCATTTTTGTGTTCATCATTGTCATCGCTATAAGTCTTCTTAACTTTGCCGGTATTCCAAGTTCTTTAATAGCTTCCATTAGCTGCACCCGTCTAATAGAGTCAAAAGCTTGTTGAAAATCTATGAAGAGCATATATATATTCATTTTATGTTCGTATGCTTTTTCCACAATTTGTTTAACATTGTGAATAGCATCTGTTGTAGATCTGCCTGATATAAATCCACATTGATACTGTCCAATAATATTTTTCGTCATTGCCACCAATCTTCGCTGAATTATCGTGGATAGTATTTTATACGCCGTGCAAAGTAACGTGATGCCTCTATAGTTTCTGCATTCTTGTTGATCTCCTTTTTTATGTATTGTTACTACTTGTCCTATCTCCCAGTCCTTCGGTATAGTTTCTTCTCTCCATGCCCTCACAATTAGCCGGTGTATGTTTTCTTTCAGCGCCTGTCCTCCATACTTCATTAGTTCATTCTGTATATCATCTTTTCCTGGAGCTTTACCATTACTACTCTGTCTTATAGCTAATTCCACTTCTTTTAGAGTTGGTTCCTCAATTGAAATTTGATCATCCTCATTCTCTACTGGTATTCCATTTTGTATCTGATTGTCATTTAGAAGTTGTTTGAAGTAATCGTACCATACTCTCTTATACTGCTCTTCATCTACAACTACTTCCCCAGCGTTGTTTTTAATTCCACTTACTCTTTGTTTATATGTTTGATTTTGTTCCCTAATCCTTTTGTAGAAGTGTTTTGTGTTTTTATTTCTGCTGTCCGTTTCAATTCCTTCCATTTTACTACTTATCCATTGTCTCTTATTTCTTCTTATTATCTTATTACATTCTTTTCTTCTGCGCTCATACTCTTTTCTCTCTTTTTCTCTATTCGACCTTATCCATTTAAGTCTCGCCCCTATTTTCTTCTCTACCATTTCGTGACACTCTTCGTTGAACCATTCTTTTCTCACTTTCTTTTCCTCCTTTCCAATATATTGTTCTGCGATATGGCTTATGCATGATTTTATATCTTCCCATTCCTCCTCTATCGTGTTTCCTTCGATCCTTTCTTTCATATGCTTCTCCATTTGTTCTCCATATTCCCTCGCTTTGTTATCCTTACTTATTTCTGCTACATTCCATTTCTTTGACTTTCTTCCCCTTTTACCTGTTTTCTGAACCTTCTGTTTTACCACTGCGGTCACCATAAAATGGTCCGAATCTGCACAGGCTCCCCTGTATGATCTTACGTCCATTATTGAAGTCTTCTTCCTTTTTGTGACCATAACATGATCGATTTGTGTTTGGTACGTTTTATCCGGTGCTGTCCATGTAACTTTATGGCATCTTGGGTGTTCATATTTGGTGCTGCTTACCATCATATTTGTTCTCACTGCTAGGTTGCACAGCCTCTGCCCATTATCATTTGTTTTGTCGTGTATGGTGTGTTTTCCAGCTACTTCTTTAATATACTACTCCTTTCCTATTTGCGCATTGAAATCTCCCAATACTACTATAATATCTTCTTTATGTATTTTTTCCATCTCTTCTTCTTTCATAAAATCGTTCCTTTGTTATTATTTCAGCATTTTCTGTTGGAGCATACACATTTAACAAAGATAACTTGAATGGTATCGCCTCTAGTCTCAAATACGCTATTCTTTCACTAACTGGTCTGAATTCGAGTATCTTTTCCCTCAATTTCCCTCTTATTATAAATGCTATTCCATTCTGTCCTTGCTTTCGATCTCCTGAGTACATTAACGTAAAATCCTTCTTATCTATTCTTCCACTTCCGCTCCATCGCACTTCTTGTATAGCAGCTACGTCTATGTTGTATCTTTCTAACTCTTTACCAATTTCCTGCATCTTTCCTGGCACCAACATTGTCCTAACATTCCATGTGCTGATTCTAACTTTATTTTGCTGTTTTCCTCTTCTTTTCATCCTTAATTTACTCTTTCTGTCCCTTTCTTCCATTGGTTCTATTCCTTTTCGTTGCCATACCGTTTTCCTATGTTCCAGTCCAATATCTTCTCTATTCAGTTTTTTGTTATCTTTCTTTCCAGATTATCCTCTTCCTCATTCCATATCTTTCCTTTCCGTCTACAATTAATTTCATATGTCCCCATTTTACTTCTTTTCCCTCTTCTCTTAGTTTTTTCGCGGCTATCCTCATCTTCTTTTGAATTTGTCTTTCCTGTGGCATTAAGTCGCTATCAATGTAGAGATGTTTGCCTTTCAATCTTTTTTTACATTTAAATACTTCTAATTTCGCCTCAAAAGTTTCCATTTGTACTATTACCTTGTTTTGTGATATCCTTTTAGCATCTTTAATTTTCTTAACTACTCCAATTTCTTGTTCCATCTACTTCTCTATCTGTGTAGCTGTTTCGGTATCTCCTTTTTTTATTTCTAACCCCGTAATAACAATGTTATTGTTGCGCTTCTCCTTTTCCACACTTTCCACTTTCTTTTCTAGTTTTTTCATTTTTTCCTCCAAATCTTTGTATTTTCCTTCCCATTTTTTATTTATTAATTTAATTTCTTCCCTAAGTGCCTTCACTTCCTCATTGTTGATATCAATTTTTTCTTTCATCTCCTCCTGATCTTTTCTAAGTTTTTTATTTCTCCCAGCATCTGTTTACATATTTGCATAATATCATCTTCACTTTTTTCTTTTTCTACTTTTGATGGTGTTCTTGTCGTTTTTTTACTCCTCTGAAATATTTCATAATTATCTCCTTTTCGTTTCTTTGAATCAGATAATGTTTCCTCAGAGTCAGACATTTTAATTTTATCTATTTATTACTGGTACTAATACGCCCCTGTCTTTAACTTTTATTCGCGTATCCACACAAGGTCAGTCCGGTCAACCCGTCGAAACTATCCTTGCGCCGGTAACTCGTTTCTCCCGTTTGACAGTTTACACTTTATTATTAAACAAGGCCCTGAAGGTAATCCTGGACTTGAGTGGTATAACCATACTCAGAATATATACAGAGATACGGGACTAGTCAGTGTAAATCAAATAGCTAGACTAGAGGACTACGTAACAGCTTACAATGTAGCACATAACATTCAGAAGAACAACTTCACTCTGCGGAGGTTGAGTGATATTATAAGTACAGTACACGTCACAAGCGTCATGAGACTCATGAGTAAAAGAAGTTTTCCGATTGGAACCATAGAGATATTTAATAAACTTTCGTCGGAAATAAAGAACTGCTTGAGTTTCAGGGTATTCAAAGTGTGGCCCAGGGGAGTCAGAAACATAGCGAATTGAAATAAGAAGAATATAGATATAAGATATAATTATTGTAAACTAGAAATATGTTAATAATTATTTGTCATTTGTAATAATAATAAAAAAAATAAATATATATTAGGAAATATTGACATTAAACTTATTGGCCTGTAATTCGATAAAACATTGGGATGTTTATTTTTGTATTAAGTTTTAAACTTCTTCAGAATAGGACAAGTTAATAATGAAAGTTCTCCTATAAAATCTTTAACGCTTGATGTAAAACATAGAATAAAGCACGCCGTATGTTATTATTATTAGGCATTCTATATTAGACACGGGTTCTATCTGCTATTGTAAAAATCTATTTCCAAAGACTGATGAGAAATCGTGAAAATATATTTCTACCTGCAATTGTTACCTTGCGGTTTTTTTCTTACATCTCTTAAAAAGAAACAATTTCAAAACTATATAGAAATCACGAACTTTTATCGAAACATATAATTACCAAAATTACATACTTACGTAATTTCGAATGTAAGAGTAATTCTCTTATTGTTGGCGATATTATTATTACTAGTATTCTTGCTATTACTCGTTTGCCATTTAACATACTAAATATCCTAGACTTTCAAAATGGTTTTCCGATGTATATTAATTAATAAAAATTTAAAATTACCGCAAATATACCTAATATAAAATGGATTAACTTTCACTTTTTGACAGGTTATAATATAACAACACATCTCTACTAATGTTATTGCTTATAAAATACGTTATAGACGAAATTATTATTAACATTCACGGTTCTGTGGACATTCTTCCTGTTTGCGAGAGAAGCAATTTTAAATCTTATAAGATAATTATACTGGATTTTTATAGATCATGATATAAGAATTAATGATGTAAGTTTATGCAGTGACAGGCTGGTATTTAAAATATTCCTTGATAACGGAAAAACTGACACCCACAAGTAAACACAGTGCGTAATAATAATAATAATAATAATAATAATAATAATAATAATAATAATAATAACAATAATAATAATAATAATAATAATATTCTTTATTGTCCAACGGTTTTTCATTTACAGGACAAAAAAAAGCAGTATTTGAAAACATAAAAATAAATTACATTATTTACAAAAAAATGTCACTGAAGTGAAGATCTGCGGTTCTACACATAACTGTGAGGGGAGAGTGCATAAGAAAACTTGTTCTCGGGAAAGGTAAGGAAAATGTTGTAGTCGAACGGGCGGCTGGTCTGGGAACACGGAACATCAAACCAGAAAGGAGACCCGCATAATTGATCGAATCACGAACAAGCTTCAACACAAATCGGGCACCATGCTCTTCATGACGACCACTCAAGGATTGAACACCATGTCTCTCCGAAAGCGCACCACAGTCGATGTTTCGCTCAGGATACACTCCATCAATTTTAAAGGACAGGAACATTAAAAATCGGCGCTGCACCCTCTGAATACTCAGTCTCAAGTAAATATAATGAGGAGACCACACATTAGAGGCATACTCCAGCTTACTAGCTACAAAACTGAAGTAGAGAACTTTCAAAAGTGTTATATTTGAGAAATATTTCGAGATACGCATTAAAAATCCTAAGGTTCTCGAGGCGGTGAGACAAGTGGTCGTGATGTAAGGTATGAAACTCAAAGTAGAGTCAAAGACAACCCCAAGATCAGTAATACGTTCAACTTTTCTCAGTGGTCGATCACTTATACCATAAGTAGAATGTAATGGATGGACTCTCCTCGTGTAGGACACAAGGAAACATTTATCAACATTGAGTCCGAGTTTATAATCTGAACACCAATTAGTTAAAACATTCAAATTTTGCTGTAGGTGTTTTATGTCATTGAGAGTGTTAATACTTCCATATATTTTCAGGTCGTCCGCATATGTAAGAACTGGACAATTCAATGACTCAATTAAATCATTAATAAATAATACAAAAAGCACTGGGCCCAGCTTTGATCCCTGAGGAACACCAGATGTTGGATAAAATGTACTGGATTTAAAGCCACTGTAAAACACATAATTACGCCTGTTACACAAGTAAGATTGCAGTAAATTTAATAAGGTAAACATCTGATGGTAGAAGTCTATATGTTCGGTCATATTTCTATGAAATAAGTGCCGTCCTCTGGCATCTTCAAAATCAATTATGTAATATGTACAAGCGGACTTTTTTATGTTATCTACCTGACGTTTCTGTGACAATTTATAATATCATCTCAAAGTTTGGTGGGAATCACTTAACATTTGTTACTTTTACATTCGTTTAAAGAAGAGAAAATGAGTGAATTGAAATCTGAACACAGAAGTGTCATGAAATTTTGTTTAAAAGATGGCAATAAGGCCTGAAAAATATCCATGAGAGATTGGTGAGAATGTATGGAGAAAATAGCTATTTCCAAGTCAAAGATTTGATGTAAGCAGTCTAGAGGGGACAGATAATTCATTCATGATGACCCAAAGCGTGGTAGACCTCTAGAAGCACGAATTGAAGGAATCATCAATAAAGTTGAAGAATTGGTGCTAACTGACTGCCGAGTAAAAGTTTCAGTTATTGCTAGCCAAATAGGAATATCAGAAACGAGTGTTTTCAAAAATCTACACAAAGATTTGGGAATGGGCAAAGTGTCGGCACGATGGACTCCCAGACTGCTCAGTCCCAAACAAAAATTGCGTAGCAAACAAATTCGTGAAGCGGATTTGATTTTTTTATCTTAAGATGAAGACTTCTTACATAGAATTATAAGTAGGGATAAAACTTGGGTATAACACTGGGACCCTTCCACGAAACAAGATACCATGCAATGGGTTCATAAGGGCTTTCCGCTGCCCTGAAAGGCATAGCGTTATTAAAGAAACGTTAGAGTGAGTGTGTTAGTGTTAATGTTTCTTACGTTGACAAATAAAACTGTTCATTTTCTAACTCGTTTTATTAATAGCTAGGTAGATGACACAAAAAAAACTCCCCTCGTAGGAATGAAAAATGCTAAGCCAAAAAAATTATTAATTCGCATTATCGCATTTCGTCCAGCTGCATCTTATATAAAGAAATATACTGATATATAATAGAGTGCTGACATTTTAATGAGTCTAACATATAGACACAACTCGAGCGGGTAAACACCACAGACCACACATATGTTTGTGATTTATATTTTTGTATAAGAAATGCCCATGATGCATTTCTAACACCACCACCCAAAAAAATGAACAATGGCCTATGGTGGTTTTCTGTCTTTCCCTGTTTCAATTTCATAATTTGTTGTAGGAAGATCAGTGAGTGCAATTTAAAATAATATGAGACTTGCGTAAATGTCATCATATTGATTTTCATTATAGCAGGGTGCAGGATGTTTTGAATTCTTTCACTTCTTCTACTTTTAGTATTTTGTGGCTCAAAAGTATCTGCACTTTCAGTAGCTTTTTCTATTTCTGTCCCAGATTTATCAGGTTTAAGAATAGTTTCACCTGGTTTTGTGCCAGATTTATTAGCTGAAATACTACTAGTATCTGGTTTTGTTCCAGATTTATCAGCTGTACTACTACTAGTATCTGGTTTTGTTCCAGATTTATCAGTTGTAGTACTAGTAGTATCTGGTTTTCTTCCAGATTTATCAGCTGTAGGACTATTCTCTGATAGATCTGTATTTTGTGGACGAGTTGTTTGGAATGTGATTTCGTCAAGAGGGGCAGAGAATCCATTCATGATGACCCAAAGCGTGGTAGACCTCTAGAAGCATGAATCGAAGAAATCATCAATAAAGTTGAAAATTTGGTGCTGACTGACTGCCGAGTAAAAGTGTCAGTTATTGCTAGCCAAATAGGAATATCAGAAACGAGTGTTTTCAAAATTCTACACGAAGATTTGGGAATGAGCAAAGTGTCTGCACGATGGACTCCCAGATTGTTCAGTCCCAAACAAAAACTGCGTAGCCAACAAATTCGTGAAGCGGATTTGATTTTTTTTATCTTAAGATGAAGACTTCTTACATAGAATTATAAGTAGGGATAAAACTTGGGTATAACACTGGGACCCTTCCACGAAACAAGATACCAATGCAATGGGTTCATAAGGGCTTTCCGCCGCCCAGAAAGACAAAAACGCTATTTTCTGCGGAAAAAGTGATGGCCACAGTTTTTTGGGACATGGAGAGGATCCTCTTGAGTATATGCCAAAAGGGACTACAATAACGGAAAATGTCTACCAAGACAAAATTAAGAAATTGAACACAGCTATACGCGAAAAAAGACCCCAGAATTTTGCTCAGAAAGCTCTGGTTCTGCACGACAACTGCAGGGTGCATAAGGCACGAATCGTTCAAGCAGTAATGTGGCTTTAAGGAATTACAACATCTACCCTACAGTCGAATGAAAACCTGCAAAATTCTGTTGTTTTATATTTTGCGGAATTAACAAAAGGATTCTCTTTCGAAGGCATAGCGTTATTAAAGAAACGTTAGAGTGATTGTGTTAGTGTTAATGTTTCTTACGTTGAAAAATAAAATTCTGCTCATTTCCTAACTCGTTTTATTAATAGCTAGGTAGATGACATAAAAAAAACTCCCCTCGTATGAATGAAAAATGCTAAGCCAAAAAAATTATTAATTCCCCACTCTTGTTATGTAATCCGGGAGTTATAGAAAAATGAATATAATTTATTATTACTAAATTTTATATAATTCTTTTTATGTCAGTTGCCCTTGAATTACATATCGACATAACCTATACAGGTACTGCTCCTAGTGATAAAGTAGCCTTCAAGTATTTTTTAGTGAGCGTATTCTGTGCGCATGCGCCATTAATGCATTCCAACACCAACGTAACACATAATTTTGAAGAAAGTTACTAGAAAAGTAAGATAAGCGAATTAAAGACGCCGGAACTTAATGCAGAAAAACAATTTATTATTATTGTTTATTCGATTTAATCTGTATAATTCTAGTATACGGCAGCAGTGAAAAGTACCAAATGGAAGGTGATCACATAAAGGTAAACGCTGCTATCTAGCGAACACTCAACTGTTGTCATGTGAACTGTTGGAGCGGGAACAGTTCCTGATCTGTCTGGTGATTGCGACCATCCGCTCCATGTTATTCGACTGTTCAGTCATATTATGCAGTAGTACTTAAAAACAGAGAGCAGCAAACTCTGGAACAAAGAGATTATACCGATGACATTAGAGAAGTCCCGACTCTGCCTATAAATATATTAAAAAAGTTATTCGCCCTGAAATAATCTACATGCAGATGAAATTTTAGAGAGGAATCAAATGTCACGGGCAAATCTTTGATGTGGCGTGTCCTAGAGTAGTTTTAATTTATATTTTTAAACGTCTAGTGACATATTGTTTTCTTTATACTCTATAGTAGTATCGTAAATATCTCCTTGGTACATTCAGTATGTAATTTTAAGTCGTCGGCTAAAAGGAGGAATCTAAAAAAGTTAATAAGATGATTGATATCATTTATAAAAATAAGGAAAAGGATTGGCCTCAAATAACTGCCCTGGGGCACAATTGCCTTGCCTAAACAACTCTGATATTGTCAAAAGAAAGCAAAGTACTCATAACATTAAACAAATATGATGCTGTAATTGCATTGTTGCGTGACTCACAATTGTCAATGAGATCTCATTGGCTTTTTTTAATTATTACCAGATGACTGGAATTATTAAATTTAGCGGGAAAAATACATAAATAGGCACATATAGAAGTCGCAATATATTATTAATAGTGATGGGGGTACGACAAATTATTTACCATATTTGATGGCCCTTGATTCTTGTTACACGTTGTGCTATAGACTATAGAACATTGTAAGAGGTTTAAACGTGGACATCTAAGATGGCGGTGTTTTTGTGAGTAATAACTTTGTGGTGGCGACTATGACCTTCTTCTAATTATATTTTGGCACCAATGGACACATCAAACTATCAAACCCCTCTGATGACCACTGTCAGGAACTAACCTATATGGGGAATAGGTACATAATCAACATGGAAAAGGGCAACACTTTTTTGAAAACTGTTTAAGGAACACCACCTTCAACCTCTAATATACATTTTAAATCTCTGCTAATGAGTTATCGTACGTGGTTGTAAATTAAGTTTCTCTCTTCACAGTAGCACTTTGTTTTAAATACAAAATGCAATCTTAAAAGAACAAAAAAACTACTATTTCGTACCAAATATCTATCTAATTCATTCTCAATATAAATTCCAATAGCAATTATCATATCCTAACCTAGAATATTAATCTAATAATGGGTGGAGACTGTGGCTCAAAATCTGAAACAAAATGCGAAAGGAAAAATTCCTTACGACAAAAATTAAAAAGATATAAAAAATCTGTATAATTATTTCGGCCATCTTCAGTAGAAACCTGTACTGAAGAAGGCAGACGTGGGAAAATGACTATCTTTGACAATCAACAAACATAAAATATTATGTAACTGAGTAACAGTTGACTCAGTAATATATGTTATGTTTCGCGAGATAATGTATCATTGTTTGTAATTGCGTGCTTTTATCTTCTTTATAATACACGAATACACACGCACACACACATACACTCGTACAGTAACGTTAAATCGTTAAATTAGTATTCCGATGAATTAGACTGACCTATGGTAAGTAGACCCAGACCTTGATCTAGAGAGCGACCCACTCTTTTATTATAATTTACGAGAAATTTGTCCTCTGTCTTACATAAAAGTATCGGTATTTTTCAAGAAAACGCTATAACATAAATCGCATTGCATTCAATTTACATTAACAAATTTCCGTGAAAATACATTATTTATAAATTATTTATATCTACTTTTTTTTAGGAGGAGGACTAAAGCAGTAATATTACATTACACAAAAATACCGATATAAATGTAAATGCTCTTTAATAGTCGTAACATCTGAAAATAAATTATTTCTGGTATAAATTTACTTATTATATATATTGGGAATAGGTATTAAAATAAAACGCAGTGTACTTGAATATGTGTGTATTCGATATTAACGTGTCTGTAGAACCAACTCAAGAGAAAAATAATATCGTACAATATCGCATTTCGTCCAGCTGCATTTTATATAAAGAAATATACTGATACATAATAGAGTGCTGACATTTTAATGAGTATAACATATACACACAACTCGAGCGGGTAAACACCACAGACCACACATATATTTGTGATTTATATTTTTGTATAGGAAATGCCCATGATGCATTTCTAACACCACCACCCAAAAAAATAACCAAGGGCCTATGGTGGTTTTCTGTCTTTCCCTGTTTCAATTTCATAATTTGTTGTAGGAAGATCAGTGAGTGCAATTTAAAATAACATGAGACTTGCGTAAATGTCATCATATTGATTTTCATTATAGCTGGGTGCAGGATGTTTTGAATTCTTTCACTTCTTCTAATTTTAGTATGTGTGACTCAAAAGTATCTGCACTTTCAGTAGCTTTTTCTGTTTCTGTCCCAGATTTATCAGGTTAAGAATAGTTTCACCTGGTTTTGTGCCAGATTTATTAGCTGAAATACTACTAGTATCTGGTTTTGTTCCAGATTTATCAGCTGTACTACTACTAGTAACTGGTTTTGTTCCAGATTTATCAGTTGTAGTACTAGTAGTATCTGGTTTTGTTCCAGATTTATCAGTTGTAGGACTATTCTCTGATATATCTGTATTTTGTGGACGACTTGTTAATTAATTAAAAACAAGAAGAATGAGTGTGCTTAAAACCACACGGCAGAAGTGAAAACTTCATCAAGGCGAGGTTAATAATACGAAATACACGCGTATAATATTCAGTAACGTATTAAATAAAACGTAATCACACATTTATTACACAAACCTGTGGAAATTGCTTTTATATATACCCTTTTGTATAGGGTTTATTGTCAAATTACCTTAAAGACGTTAAAATAGAATTTACAAACTATTATATTTATTAAGAGTATTTTACTAAAATTGACCATGAATAATCCCACTTCCAGATCTTGTAAATATATATATATAAACTTTGAACAAACCAGCTTGATAGACCATCCTGTATATTAAAATTTAAAATTATCTATATAATTAATATTACTTAAGAAAGAAATGTCTAAAATGAAACGGATTAAATTGAATTTACTATAATTATTCCTCGGTTACGCACTTTTGCTCGTACAACTCGTTACTACAGATTCTGAACATAATAAGCTTAATAATTACACTCACATAACACTAAATTATAAAATTTCTAATAAGATCTGGCCGTGTTTAATGAATATTTCATTAAAAGAAAATCATTTAATCTCCATAAGTAACATTTCACTTTCATTCTTACACGCATTCTCATCTTTATTAGCTTATTTTATAAATAAATTCGTGCATGCATTAATTTTAACTGTATCTTAAACAAGATCAAGTTATCCAAGAGTGGACTTGTTTCGTTTATTATCTGATTTAATTGCGGTGAAAGCGAAAACAATCGACGGAAAATTAAATATGTATTGTTCTGTTGCTCTCGCCGTTATTTGGTGCTTGATTGGCTGAGTAAGTTTAATAAACTGTGAATACATAATATAAAGAAGAATACAGAAAAAATACAAACCAGTCATATTGCTTTCTTTTACGCAGTTTAAAGAAATATTGTGATAAAAGAAGGTAAAAGGGATAAAAGTATTTGACACTTAATTTGAAACAAGTTTTACATAAAAAATGAGGTGTGTCCACCATACGACTTCCTTATACGTAGTGCGTTTCAAATTATACAAAAGACGTTCTAAATTAAGTTTTAAATGCTTTTATCTTTTACTTTCTTATACGTAGTATAAGGAAGTATTGTGATGATGAAAATTTTCGACTTCCAGATTTTAGCAGATGTCCACGTTTTGAAGTCCCCTGATACCGAAAAAGTGGTTTTTAAAAAATGTCTGTGTGTCTGTGTGTCTGTCTGTGATCACGATAGCGGTGAAACCGCTATAGCTATCAATTCCAAATTTTGTATTTACGTGTATAATCTCCCTCTTGAGATCTGATTAGTTTTTCAGTAAAATCGGTAGACCGGAAGTAGCAGTTTACTTCGGTGAAAAAATCGAATTTTGCTAATATTTCGTCTACTACTACTACTAAGTTTAAACAAATTTATAAAGAATTCATATGTACTTAAAATTAAGTTTGAGACAAATTGTCTTAAAAAAGTTTTTCGAAATTCCAACCGGAAGTAGGTCTTTTACTCTTATCGAAAATCAGTTTTTTGCGAATATCTCGCAAGTCATGCTTTTTAGACAAGTACGTTAGGAATATGAAAGTATTTAAAACATAATTTTCAATATCTTTGTATAAAAAAATTTTCAAAATTCAGACCGGAATAGCGATTTTTTGCAAATATGTCGTAATTTATGCATTCTATGTATATTTATCAAGAGTACAAAAGTATTTAGAACTGGATTTGTAATATTTTTTGTATATATGAAATTTCAAAATTCGGACCGGAAGTAGCACTTTTACTCTTAGCGAGTAGCACTTTTTTTCGAATATCTTGCAAAGTATGCATTCTATATCTATAGCGATTTATTAAGTGAATGGAAGTACTTAGAATAGGATTTTGAATAAGTATTGTATAAAAAAATTCTAAAAATTGTATAGTTTGAAACGCTCATACGTATAAGAAAGTCGTGTGGTGGCCACACCTCATTTTTTTAAAAAATAAACCTATAAGTCTGTTACTTGATTGAATTTTGAGATTTTTTTTTTGTATACAAAAATTATTCAAAATTCTATTCTAAGTACTTTTATTCTGTTAGTAGATCTCTATAGTATCCATACTTTGCCAGATATTTGAAAAAAAGTGCTAGTCGCTAAGAGTAAAAGTGTTACTTCCGGCCCGAATTTTAAAATTAATTTCATACAGAAATTATGCAAAATCCAGATCTAAATATTTTTGTGCTCTTCATAAATCTACATAGAATGCATAATTTCCGAGATATTTGCAAAAAAACGCTGTTCGATAGAAGTCGTACGATTGGTCGGAATTTTGAAATTTTTTTGATGCAAAAAGTATTGTAAATTAAGTTTTAAACACTTTTATACTCATAATGTATCTGCCAAGAAAGCATGACTTGCGAGATATTCGCAAAAAATTGATTTTCGATAAGAGTAAAAAGCTACTTCCGGTAGGAATTTTGAAAAACTTTTTTAATAACATTTTTCTCAAATTCGCTTTTGAGTACATTTGTTTAAACTTAGTACAACTACTAAGATACGAAATATTGGCAAAATTCGATTTGAAGTACGTACGAGAGTCTACCGATTTTATTGAAAATCTAGTCGGATCTTAAGAGATAGATTATACTCGTATATACAACATTTGGAACTAATAGCTATAGCCGTTTGACCGCTATCGTGGTCACACATACAGAGAGAGAAAGAGAGATATTTTTTAAAAACCACTTTTTCGGTATCAAGGGACATTAAAACTTGGACATCTGCAAAAATCTCGAGGCCAAAAATTTTCATCATCACAATCCTTTTTTATACTACGTATAAGAAAGAAAAATCATAATTATCCGAGTTAAGAGGAAAAAACGATTTTCTTACAGACCCCCTTGAAATTCTAACGGTTGTTCCATGTAGTTCTAGATTTGTTCTAAACATTTTGCTAATGCGTCAAAACCGTACATATATCTTATGTATATATCAATAGATAAGGCAAAAAAACGAAAGTGAGAAGTTAGCCCTCCTTATTTCGAAAATATAAATTCTGTCAGTTGTACCAGGTTGTTTCTAGGTTTGTTCTAAATTGTTCCAACGTATTTCAAAGAAAATATCGAAATTGGCCAAGATAATAGGAAAAAAACGATTTTAGAAAGGGCGGAATGACTTGCACTTTCCGAGCATTACAGTGTTGTAGGAAATTTTTGTATGATGTAGTTCTATAATCATATTCTATGGTGATTTATAATAAACATCTAATATAAGTTGTAAATATATATTTACCCAAGTAATATAATGTTCATTTACTAGTAGTTTGGAAATACGTCACAAGAAAGCACGACCAAACAAGGGAGAAGTTTCAAAAATCCTAAAGTTTCTGTTAGAAAAATGGCAAGTAATTTGAATAATAATTGGTAACGGAATTTATGGTTAGCAATAGATAGCACCCATATAAGCTAAGATATATTCAAACTTTGCAGAAATGAGACTACAAAGTAGATTTGTATTTTCTTTGGATATTCAAGATGAAATTATAACATACAGATAATTTTTCAAAAACATTTTTTTCTGCAAATGGTATTGGATGTGCACAAAATTGTCGAAGGTGGTTGTCTGTTAACCCCAATTTTTGTAATTGCTTGTCAGCATCCGTATTCGCAAAGGGTAAATGTTTGGTGTGGTTTTTTACATAGAAATATTTTTGAATCGTATTTTTCCAAACGTCATTACCTTCATAACGATATATGAAATTTCTGCAAACAGACCTTCAATGACCTTCATAAAGGATTAGATAAATTTCCACTAGATATTAGAAGAGTTCTGTGGTTTATGCAAGATGAAGCACCTGCACATAGTGCGCGAAGAATTGTAAACTATTTAAATGAACAATTTAGAGAAAGATAGAGAGGACGAAATGCACCTTTTCCACGGTGCGTTCGATGATGGGGTAATGTTCAACAAGAAGGGTTTATGCAAGATGAAGCACCTGCACATAGTGCGCGAAGAATTGTAAACTATTTAAATGAACAATTTAGAGAAAGATAGAGAGGACGAAATGCACCTTTTCCACGGTGCGTTCGATGATGGAGTAATGTTCAACAAGAAGGGTAATAGTTTTTTCTAATTTCTGAATTTGTTGTTTTTATCAATTTTGTATGTATTGTACATTTTTAAAAAACGCATTTTAAAATATTATTTGTATATGATTAGTTTAATTCATTACTCGCGGGACGGGTAGACGCAAGGGGGTGTGAGTAGGTGCAGGTAAACGATATTCGGTTCTGTGACAGCGCTTCGGTTTTATTCACAGATTCTGTCATAGATAAAGGAATAATATGGGAAACATAATGTATAAAGAATGAGTACTTACGGAACTGTTGATGTTGATGTTTTATAATAAGCGAATGTTATAGGTATATATGACATTTTTTTAAAATTACAAACTGTCACTCTGACTTAAGTCTGGAATAGCCAACTGATTCCGATAGATGTTCGTCTTCGCTAGGACCGGTAGAGATACCGTAAAGTGGGGATAGAGGACGCAATAGCTTGGAAAAATATCGTGTGAAATGTGTGTGACAATGTTTACTATTTAATGTTTTTTATCTTCAAAAATAATTGCAGAAAGTTTTTTCTTTATATCGTTCATCAAATGTGCAGCTGGCGCGTGGAGGTTGTTTTCTTTTTCTTTTGTGTATCAGCCTTAGTTAGTAGGCATTAATTAAATTCATGCATTTTTGTCGTTATTTCTAAAACGCATATCTTTCTTACGAAAATAAATTAGTACGAAAACTGACCTTGACATTATAAATTGATGCCTTTTGCATCACTAACCCAAATTTGAGATTCTAAAATTACAACATAAATTCAAAAAACGCAAAACGGCGATGCCTTAGTTTTCGATAGGTAAACTCTCCTCTTAAAGGTAATTTATTTTACGTGAAAATCACCTGAAATTTATTATTATTGAAGTCACAATCGAAATGACAATCACAGAATGACTGTCACGTAGGTAGCAGTTAAAAATTACTTCTTATTTGGTATTACTATTGCTCTAAAATATTGAATTTAAATGTTTTTAGTTATTATAATATGAATAGTATATACATACATGATACTATAATATAAATATGTATACACAAATATGAATTTGTGTATACATATTTTAAAATTTGAAGATATTTTTGATATCATTAAAAATAAGTCTAGTTTTCTCATACTTTTAATAAAAAGTATTAGGTTTCTTATGCTGCACAAACTTTTGTTTCCTATAGTTTTCCGTGAAATCAATAATAAAAGCAAGCAATTCCCATTTGCTTCATGCTTACGTGGGACGTTGTATATTGTTTATAAATCTGAAATATTAAGATAATTTTGGTGAACAATAAATAGCGTGATATGAAAATTAATTCTTCAAATAAATAACGCACCACATCTAATTGTAAGTCTTATCAAATACTGATTACCGTACGGTATACTCTTTATATATCCTCGCTTTTTCATGCATATGCAAATAGGTGCTGTGCCAAGCTCTGATGACTCTAAAAATTGAACAAACGCAGGCGACGCCAATAGTTTTCAAATGCCGTAGTATATTGTATTGTATCCGGTTGTGATTTTTTTGTTATTAGTTATATAAATGTGACACCCCTTTGGGCGATGCATGACGAACATAACATAGCTAGGTACATATTTTTATTTTACATTGCTAGCGCAATTACGTGAATAATTGCAGCATGTTAAAATAACTATTGCATTATGAGCATATTTTCATACAAGGGCTGCCTAAGTAGTTTGAAAATGTTTGAAATATTTTAAAACTGGAAAGTATTTAAAAATTCAAGAATGCAAAGCATCGGTTGTATAACATCTAAGAATAACGAGAAATAAAATTAGTAAATGGACATTTTAGGAAAACACTGACTTATATTATGGGAAACAATATAAATATAGTGTCTGACAAAAGAGGTTATGAAGTATATTGTACTGTGTGGAAGCAGTATTCTTAATTGTCAGTTTGATTACTGAAACAATATGATCTGTCTAAGAACGTTATTCTAATGGTAACTATTCAGCTTTTAATTGAAATATGTTAGTGTTTAGTAAGTATCTCTTCCGCCCTTAACTATGTAAAGAGAACATAACTGAGAACTGAGGACAATTACGAATACATTCATCACGGTTGCTCACATTCAATTTGACAGTTGACAAAACATCAGTGTACTGTCAAAAATTAAAAAGTTATGAATAATTCATTTTATAATTATTCAGTGTCAGTGCTTTTGTAATTTTTTTTAGGTAAAAATGATGACGCGGGCGAAAAAATGTTGTACGCAACCCGGGAGCAAAGTAATATTACAGCTTCGGCATAGTTACAATATCTATGTCCCGACTGTAAAATATTACTTTACTCCCTTGATACGTAAATAACTATAATAGTAGAAGTCTATATCTTTTATTATACCTGAATCATAATATCGGGTATCTCGAACGCATTTTTGTGCGAAATCGGGCCTTTAAAACACCGTGGTGTTTCAAAGTCGCCTAGGTAAAAACAAATTTACCTACAACAGTAACAAACACTATTCAAATAAACATTAATGGTACAAATATTATTGTTGAAAATTCGAAGACCAGAACATTCAAAATCCTTATCATTGGCTATTTGCAATGTAGCAGTTTCACAATACTTCCTTATACTATGTATAAGAAAGTAAAATAGCGTATAATATGCGTGTATAAGAGCCTCTAAAGCACCTGTTCCATTAAAAGCACTCCGCTATCGCGTCATACTCTTAAACGTGTCGCGCGTGCTTTAAAGGCTTACTTATACGCTTTTAAGACCGGAATCACCCGTCTTTTTAATCTAGCAAGTCCAATACCATTAGTACAAGAGAACTGTGGGACAAACTAAAGGTCCGTCCATTTTAAGGAAAACGTTTATGTCAATATTTATGCTAGTTAGATGAAAATTACGAAACAATCGACATTATTTATTACAACATAAATGCTCTTATTCATTAACATTAACAATTGTCATTATTCTTACCAAATGTTCCTTTATGATTTTTACTTTCTTATAAGTAGTATAAGGAAGTATTGTGATGATGAAAATTTTCGACCTCGAGATTTTTGCCGATGTCCACGTTTTGAAGTCCCCTGATACGAGGGCGTATTTTTATGTTATCTACCTAGCCATGAAACAAAAGAGTGACGATGTCAAACAAGTTATTGAGTTATTGTCACTGTTAGAAGTACATGTGCTAAGTTGTGTTTAGTTTATGCTGTGTATAGAGATTTGAGACGGTCCATTTCTCGATAAAATGAGTGAAACTAAAAGTTGAACATCGCAGCGTAATAAAGTTCCTGACAAAGGAAGGCAATAGTCCAAAAGCAATTCATGCAAGAATGATTGCTGTATATGGGGAAGATACACCATCTTATTTCCAAGTAAAATATTGGTCTAAACCCTTTCGATGGGGCCGAGAGTCAATAAATGATGACCCAAAGTCCGGACGACCCGTTGAAGCTTGAACCGTTGATTGAAGGAATACATAAAGATGCGCAACTACATAGCACTGAGCGTAGCCAAAACTGGGTGCGAGATCTATAGAGGTGGCTACACACATGCAACAAAACATCGTACCGAACTCCGACGCGCAACATTCCTTGGTGCGCGACGAAGTTGCGGTGTGATGAAGTTTTGAGGTGCAACAGAACATCGTCGCGCAACATCAACGCGAATATAATGCCGTCCCATCCTCCCATAATTTAATCAGCCAGGCCCGTCCAGACATGCGAACATGTGGCGCAACGTGAACGCGCAACATTTCTTTGATGCGACGGCAGAAAACCGACAAGTGATGGGACGCCGTTATCTTGCGATGTTGCGCTGTTGCACTGTTGCGTGGTTGCGTCCACACTTGAGACGCGACGGAGTTCGGTACGATGTTTTGTTGCATGTGTGTAGCCACCTTAGCGATGTATCAGTCGTTTGGGTCCGAGATTCGAAACAGCCCAAGACAGCGATGATGTTTCTCGGCAAGGGGTTTGCGGGACGACTTAACGGAAAGACACGCAATTTTACTATAGCGTTGCGCATCTTCATATATTCCTTCAATCAACGCTCGAACTGAAAATATTGTGCGAAAAGTCGAAAATTTGGTACTGAAAGATCGACGTGTAAAGATCTCTGTCATTGCCAATGAAGTCTGTATATCCGAAACAAGTGTTCTCAAATTTTGCATGACGATTTAGGTATGAAGAAGGTGTCTGCATGGTGGATACCCAGATTGCTTACACCAGAACAAAAACTGTGCAAAAAACAAGTTTCTCAAGAAAATTTGGTCAAGTTGGAGAGGGACAAAACATTTTTATCTCGAATTATTACCGGGGATGAGACTTGGGTATATTACTGGGACCCTCCTACTGTACAAGAATCCATGCAGTGGCTTCATAAGGGCTCTCCACCACCAAAAAAGGCCAAAACACAATTTTCTGGAAAAAAACTGATGGCAACTGTTTTCTGGGATGCCGATGGAGTTTTGCTTATGAATATATGCCGAGAGGGTCTACCATAAATGGAGAGGCCTACGGAAACACAATTAAAAAATTAAAAACTGCTCTGGAGGGGAATCCCCGCATTCTTATCTACAAAAAAACTTGCTGCACGACAATTGTCGGGTTCATAAGGCAAACAAAGTTCAGCAGATAATCAATGACTAGCCCCGACCTATAATAGCTCCGTCAGATTTCTTCTTATTCAAAAATTTAAAAAAGCATCTCAGAGGAAAGCGTTTTGCTTCTGATGAAGAACTCAAAGAAACTGTTGAAGAATATTTTGCGGGGTTACCGAAACAATTTTTTTCTGAGGGCACTGGAAAAAATATGGAATAAGTGTATTAGTGTTGAAGGGAGTTATGTAGAAAAACAATTTTTTTGTTCTCTTATGTGGTTTTTTTCATGGCTAGGTAGATAACATAAAAATACGCCCTCGTACCAAAAAAGTTGATTTTAAAAAATGTCTCTCTCTGTGTGTGTGACCACGATAGCGACAGACCGGAAGTAGTAGTGAAAAAATCGAATTTTGCCAATATTTTGTCAACTACTAATTTTAAACTAATTTATAAAAAATTCATATGTACTCAAAATTAAATTTGAGAAGAATTTTGTTAAAAAAGTTTTTCGAAATTCCTACCGGAAATAGGTCTTTTACCCTTATCGAAAATTTTTGCAAATATTTCGCAAGACATGCTTTTTAGACAGGTACGTTACGAGTATAAAAGGATTTAGAACTTACTTTTCAATTACTTTTGTATAAAAAAAATTCAAAATTCGGACCAGAAGTAATAGCGATTTTTTGCAAATATTTTCTAAATTATGCATTCTATATATATTTGTCAAGAGTACAAACATATTTAGAGCTAGATTTGGAATATTTTTTGTATAAGGAAAGTTTAGAAATAAATAAATTTAGCAAAATAGGTATAATATAATATTAAATGATCAGTTGGGACCTAAATATTTCCCTCTACTAATTTTAAAATTGTAATGGAATATCTCTTCCTAACAACAATAATGGTTTTATCTATATCTGTATTAATAAGTTTCAGTATTATAGATATTAAATCTGTATCTTTTCATCACATGATGAAGCTAAAGTGTGGTGAAACTTATATAGTGTCTGCATTTAACATTTTTGTAACTAAGCTGTGTGTTATTTCTTAATTATTGAAAGAAAGTTTCAACAAGCATCTCCCCAATCAATCATTTATTTAAAATCGGCTAGTGATGGTGAACAGGAAAAACGTTTTTTTTTAAAACTACGTTTTTTTTTAAAACTACGTTTAAAATACAAAATCAACTAACAAAACTTCTGGTTCTTACATAAGTACAAAGAAATAGACGTCACACCAAAACACATTCAACTAAAGACCAACCAATTTGAAATTAATTTACCGAATTTAGAAAAACGTTGCATTAATATTTTATATAAAAATGTATTATAGGTGTACCAGGATGTGATTTAATGAATTAATTTTTTCAATATATAGATTTTTTGCCACGCCCTTCCTTTTATTTTTTTTTATACTTCGTATGAAATAATTCACTATAGGTACATGTCATTATTAACGAAAGATTAGAAACAAAGTAATTGAAATTCGTTTATTTTTAACAATACAATGAGGCATTTTGTTCAAAGAAATATTGAAGAGTAAATAACAATAGTAAGTTTTATGAATGACAAAGGACAATTATTCTAGTTAATGGTCCTATGTGATCGTTGGGCTCGTCAATGTTAGCATCTAATTGAGATTGCTTGAAGAGCCGGTAATTTTCTTGCAAGGCGTACTAATCGCATTTCAAGGCAACAACACTAACATGCCAGAATTATTTTACGAGATAGTGACTATTACTATCTTAAACATTTGTTATTGCTAGCTCGGGTGTATTACGGTTGCTCACATTAAAAAAACACTGTTTACCGCAAAGTAAGGAACTATAGTAAAAGTGTATTATGAATATTTTATAAGATATAATAACGAATACTTATATAATATGAAAATTATATCCTGGTATAACCACCTTAACCTATTTGCACAATATTAATATTGGCTTATAATTTTTAGTTTTATTTAAAATAATCGAAATATGGGTTTAGAATAAATTATAGCCTCTTATTAACAATATTTTGGACATATATTTTTATATCTTATGATATAATTATCAAAAATCTGATTGTATCATGACGTAATATCCAACAATTACACTTCTGAACAAAAGTAAACTCATTTGCTATTATTATCAAGGACTTATTAGATAGTACAAATATATACCTACATGGCTTTGACTCAATTTCATATATTTTTATAAGCCAGGCGGACATCACTAGACACAGAAACTTCTTAAAATGTTTTCATTTTTCTGTGCCTTAATAGAGTGTTACTTTGTGCATATATTATATTTATTTAGTAACTATTTTAGTTTGGTATAAGATTTTTTAATGTATTTTATAATAAAAGAATTTAAGAGAAAGTACGACTTTGAAAGTAATGAGTTAATTAAATACTCATGATCCTGTGCTCTTTCTATAACTCATCTAATATGGTATACAGCACTGAGAAGAACTGCAAAAGCAAAAGCAGGTCAGACAAAAAAGTAAAAGACTATTAAGTTTTCAAATTTAAGAAAACCATAAGTAACCATACGTCCTGTTTTTAAATAAACAAGAATTGATTGATAAAAATTCTATATTAAAGCAACAATTTCCCTAATACTGTAGTACTTTTAACTATTACAATATATAATAATGTCAGTAAAGCAATACAAGAAAGACAATATATTTGAGTCTATTTTTTAAAAACTAAAGTACTTACTCAGTAAACTAAATCCTATTAACAAAAAACAAAAAAGAAAAAATTTCTAACGGTAAAGTGACATTTAGATTTTAGTATAAACACATAATTTATAAAGATATTATGCAAATTACTGTTAGTTATTACGTATTTTCTCTGATATTATTGCTCCTTATATGCCAATCTATTTACTATTACATCTATAGTTACCATTGGGTCATCTACATCTGTTATTGGACATATTAACGTCAGCATCAATGTTCCCAAAAGTTTTGTCAGAATATACTTCTATATATCTCTACCATGGGTTTTTAGGATAAGGTAATTTATCTTCTATGTAATCAGTGGGGATCGGCAGTCAGGAGTATAATGCAGGACTGGACTTAAATCAATAATGTAATTCGAAATTGGGCACAGTTATAGTGATATCTCAATCTCGAATTACATTATTTATTTAACTGCAGTCCTGCTTTCTAACCCTGACTACCGATCACTAGTAATCAGTTTTCGTAGATTGTCTCTATAAGCTTTTGAGGTATAGAATATTTCACAATATTACCTAAATTATTCCACAATTTTATGTTACAGAACTCTAACATTACTCAATAATACTCCGTTTTCAAAACGTGATTCAAATGGTTTGTTCGTACCCTTAGTTCTGAACAGTGCTAGAACCTGTGCGCATGTTAGTTGAATAAAAACTGTTCAGACCGTGTAGTAATGGAACTAAAAATGCTGAAAATTATTGGTTCAATGTTTGGTTTTTCAGACCTCGTAGTTCAAGAACTGTTCGAAACAGGTGTGACGGTTCTTGTCGATGGGCCGGTGTATGAAATTCATATGAATCTTGTGCTCATGCGTAATTTTCATTCGAGTTAGATTTTGCTTATTATGTTTATGCTGAACTTCTCTAAACTTAGTAGTACTTGACGAGATATTTGTAGCATTTGATTTTTTCAGCGAAGTATACTACTACTTCCATTCTACAGATTTATATAAAAAGCTAATGGAATCTTATGAGGATGATTATGTTTCTAAATACACGATTTGGTATTGATCATTTTAACAGTTTCGCCGTTATTGTTGTTATTCTTTCAGAGACAAATAGATAGACAGACACGCGGACAAGTTTTCATAAACCACTTATCAGGTCACTTCAAAACGTGTATATTGAACTGGTCTCGTATTTGAGCCAAGACCAGTCAAATACAAATATAAATGATAATTTACCCAATAACCCCCTCACTACATGCAACCAGGCATACATTGGTGATGCTTAGCACACAACCCTCGTATTAAGGAGTATAGGTAAAAGTCCCTGAATGATAATTCAAAAATGCTAATAAAATTAGTATATTCTGATACCCCAATTAGATATTTAAAGCTAGAAAGCAAAATACTCCCTCAATTACAAAAACCAAACTCATGATTACTCTTTTCAGGAACTCCAACTGATACCCCCCTTTATAGATATATAAAACTAGAATCAATACTTAATTAGCTTAGCCTACAAATTCGTATAATCTTTACATTCATAATAGGTATATTTTTAAAATACTATGCTAATGGAATTTACTACCATTTTAAAATATAGACTTTTATGAACGAAAGTCACAAAATAATTACAGGGCATGACGTAAGGCAAGTTTGAATTCTACGGAAGCATCATTTCGAGTAATATAAAATTATAGCACGTACATGGCTAATTTATAATTAGAATTATACATTGAGAAACCAAAATAGAACTTTAATCTTTAAAAAATGTGATTTTCTAAAAGAAAACTAATTAAAATAATTTTATTGTACTAAATGAAAGATGAGAAAATTTAATTGTTAAAAAACATCATTTCACTAAAATGCAAAAGTAAATTTGTCCATAATAAGACTTTGAAAATAGTTACTGTATATGTTGTTATGGAAACAACAATGACAACATCAAAATCATATAAAAAAGCACATACGGCTTAACGCTGGGTTCTTCAATTTTTTTCGTTTGTCGTACGTGGATGGTCTTTTATCGATCATTCATCGACGAATTTATTTACGTGCGTGTTACAATAATAACATTGTGCGACCTTCAAAGTGACGCAAGAAGAACAACCAATTCGACACGTTCCCGCCGAGTAGAGGATCAAGGTCGAACTTATTTATTTTGACGCTGAAAAGAAAAGGAAAAATTTTGGAGGTTAGATTTCTTACAATTAATATTATTTGAAGTCAAAAACATCATCACCGCAATAAACCGAAGTCAAAGGGGTTACTACCAATATCAAACAACTAAGCGAAGTAGGAAATAAATAGTTAACATACTCACCTGTCACCTGTTAGTCCACACCTTAGAGGTACATTCCAACCGCAGAAGGATAACCGACGGAAGACGTAGCCGCCCACCTGTTCAAAGCCGTTACCAGGAAGCCGGACGATATCTGCGAAGCCACTTGGAGCCCACCGCAAACATTCCAGGATACCTGCCCTAATAATCAATATGTTAGTAACTTTCTAAGGTACAAAGTCTATTTACTGTTGATTTAACAATCAGTGCTAAAACTATGTCAAACATAATGAATGTAACATCTTTCAATCACATCTAATTCATGGTCTTAAATAAAATTCAACTCTTCAAGTACATATACAGAAATAATTAGGTCATTTTGCTATTACAATTACATTAATCTATTATTGGTAAAATATCAGGATTTACTTACAGCCAAGAATTTTCGTTCACTTTTAAAATAGTATGTCTCTTCTTGCAATATAGATTATACGAATTATATTTTCACACCGATAAGGGTTATAATTGCTTACATATGCCATATAGATGCTTTTACAGGTAGAACCTTGCAAATTATAGTTGCGTTGTTGATATAAGATACGAAGTTCATTGGATAGGTCCATATCCACATTATTAATTATTGTGTTTACCATTCGTTTAATTCTTATCCTGTCATTGTTGTATTATATTATCCTATTTTACCATTTTAATAAATTGGAGTTTATTTGTTTATAAATGATGTGTTTGTTTCCACCATCGATCAATTCTGTTTCACGATAAAGTAGATGTACACACATATTCGTGCATTAGCATAAGCGCTATGCCCTAAAGAATTTCCAGGTTAAGAACTTCCAGATCTTCGACAATACAAGGAGGAAAGCTGATCAGAAGTAACAAGGTAAAGTCGAATCCTTTAACGGCCCGAGATAAATATTTAGAGTCCATTTCAGATCACTCACCACTGATAAAACACCAATATAACATTAACTTCGCATTCACAGTAACAATTTGCACGAACGAGTTTCTTGCTGTTTCCCGCTAACGTAAAGCGTGGGTCTCTCCCACTTGAATTAATTCTCAACGAAAACATAAATTTGCACACCTAATGCCGCGAAATTTGAAATATTAATTTAAATTTCCTTTTCAACTCATTGCGATTTATTTATACATATACTTGTGAATTTAGAATATCGTTGATTCAAAACTTGTTGAATATAACCCATTTGAGCTAGCCAGGGTTACTAACATTGCCCACAGTATTAAAGTCGGTCTCATCATATTAATTTACATTAATAAAATTATCTAGTTTACTCAATAGTAATGATCAGATTATATTAGTCCCTTACAGCTCCCCCATAGCAATATCTTGTGGTCTAAAATTTTGGTCATAAGGTATTATTATGATGAAAATTTAGACCTCAAGATTTTTGCTGATATCCATGTTTTGAAGTCACCTGATAAGTGGTTTTTGCGAATGTAACATTTATTATTTTGGACAGACGAAGCAAGGGCCAAAGAACCGAATAACCCAACATAGGAGTGAAAATTAAAATATTAAAATCAGCACCATTTTGCAGTGTTTGAAAAACAAATCCAATAACAAATAACGAAGTTACGTAACAAGATTTTTTTTATGAAATAGCCTGTAGACGTTTGTTAGTAATTATATAGGTGCTACATATTTCAATTAACTGAACTACTACTTTTATATTATCTAGGTATATACTTTATACGTATCTATTTTTATTCGTTGAATATATAAAATTCTTTCTTGGAATTACTAACTGCCTGAAAGTTAATATTTAATAATAATTTATATTTCAAGGATTTATAAAACTACGTTAAAAAATTACACGTTATCTAACTTCTTTTTGCATTGTAATTCAATTGCAAAAGGTTGTTAGCTAGTTAAACATTCTTGATACACATGCATATACGTTACAGGAATTAATAATAAAAGCGTTAATTTCAATAAATTATGAACTTGGTACTGCATTTTAATTAAGGAACTGTTGTTTTACAGAAATATGCAGTTCTATTGCATGCATATTGCTGTGGTATTTTCTTGAAAATAAATGAATAAATAAAATAAAGAACCAAACAAATAAAAATCAACAAAATAAAATTTTATTATGTTTATTTTAAGTAAAAATAATTTTTACATATCCAATATAAATTATAATTTTATATATTTCAATATAATAAATATTTTATTAAATAAAATACAGAATAAACTCACTAATTAAGGTAAATGTATGTAGTTTTAATTATATATTTAGTGCTTACTAAAAATTTCATAACTAGGCAGTAGTATGCACATAAATGCAATATGGGTTGCATACCCGTAAAAATAATAGCACAATTAAAAGGAATGTAAGAATTAAAAAAATATTAACCTCAACTTAAATAAATTAGTACACAGGAATTAAATATCTATAAAACAATATTCAAGTACTGACCTCCGTTTAATAAAAAGGGATATATAAGAATTTAAAGCAATATTATTAGTGGTCAATAGAAAGTAGGTCAACCAGGTAATACATTCTTCTAACAGCAATTATAGTTCAGAAATAGGAATTATCACAAAGAATATAAATATTATAACCACCAACGGTGTCAAGAATAAATGTTATGTATAACTATACATGTTTCACTTATATTTTCTGTAGTAAATATTATTGAATGTACGTAAAGAGGCACGATTTGTTCATCTTCCTCTATACGCAAATATATTCTAAGAAAGACCAAGCTAAAACCAAAAATACAATATTAAACAAAGGTCTATATACATGAATAAATAAATATATACCATCTATTTTACGGTCACAAGATCAATTGTATATTCTTTTGCATGGGACAAGAAATGCACGCAAAGGTATATGATTTATCTGTTTCGACATACATCAATGCATCCAGAATATAAATATTGAGGCCTAGTTTATCATTGAAAATAAAACATTATGTTGACTGTGAATATTCACAGAATAAAAGGAATATTGTTGAATACGCATTTCAATATGCATTTTGTACATAGTTCTTTATATTTATAAGTATATATATATATCCACTTCAGGAAACTCCAGGCTAAAACAATAAATAAAATATTAGTTAATATAAAAGGTAGATCGGAGAAAAACTTACACCAACAAAACTCTGTTTAAAGATTAACGGATTTACAAAACTCCCCGAACACAACAAGGTGGTTCAATGACCCTGAGAAAGATATGTAAAATAATAACAACAACAAACATGGTGGAAACAAGGTCACGTGATTGCATAAGTTCGATAGTTACCGAAATTAACACGGAGGGCGTGACAGACAAAAATTCAAACAAAACGCACGATTTAAAAACAAAATAAGCCGCTAGTCAAATGTTTATCCCTATAAAAAGCGGGACAGAAGCGAAAAGCAGTCAGTCGATAAGTGGTCCGGATTCTCTTAAACTAAAAAGAAAATAGTGAAAACAGTGCGCCGAAGAAAATAAAGGGTCTAAAGGCATAAACGCCTTAAGATTCCAACACGGCAGTCGCAAGAGGCGATAATGATAAGTGCGTTCGAAATACACGGAGGGACGGTTAGAAACACGATTGGACCGCATAAAGAACCCACAATAATAAATTCAATAAAAATGGAGGGATTGAAGTATCAGGAGGAATTTGAAATGCTATATAACGAAGAAAAGTGAGTACAAGCACAATAAATAAAATCCATCTTGCAATTCTAAAGTAAATAAATAAAAAAGCCTTCATGACTGCTATATATATATATATTAGTAAATTTCGCCGGATAGCAATAAATTTTTAGAATATTATTTAAACAATTAAAAATAAATTCTTCTTTGAATACGTCCTTGGGTCGACGTGTGAATCTTGGCTCGAGACGTTTTCAACGAGGTATAGGTAAACTCTCCGGATAGCAACAAAAATTTAGAATATTATTTAAACAATCAAAAATAAATTCTTCTTTGAATACGTCCTTGGGTCGACGTGTGAATCTTGGCTCGAGACGTTTTCAACGAGGTATAGGTAAACTCTCCGGATAGCAATAAAAATTTAGAATATTATTTAAACAATTAAAAATAAATTCTTCTTTGAATACGTCCTTGGGTCGACGTGTGAATCTTGGCTCGAGACGTTTTCAACGAGGTATAAGTAAATTCTCCGGATGTCAATGAAAATTCTGAACGTTATATAAACAATTTAAAACAAACTCTTCTTTGAGTAAGCTCTGGATTGACGTGTGAATCTTGGTTCAGAGCGACTTAACGAGGTGCTAACGCTTTTATAGGATAGCAGTAATCTTTGAAACATGAGCATACATGAAGGACTAGAGCAGAAAACTTTATTTTTATTCATCATTAACAATTTTGTAAAAATTAAAAATTGCAAGGTGCTTGTACCGCGGATGAAAGAGACTGGATGTGACAATGAAATAAGTAATGTATTATATTGCATAGTTATGATATTTAATGATGTTTTGTAAATATTAATATATATAAAATAAAATAAGTTGTGCTGACATTCTATATGTACTTATTTATACCCATCCCAGGAGAATCTAAGGAAAGTAAACATCACATTCACAGCCAGAACTCACTATAAGTATAAGACTGTGGCACATCATTCGATATAGAATATAATAAATTCACACTTAGACCCTGAGATCAATAAAATATTTTAATTTATTAATTCAATTTTTGGTCATTAACCAATATAGAAGAAGTCACAGCATTATTTTGGCACCCAACTGGTAAGGGCTTATCGTTGGCCAAGATTTATTTTGGCGCCCGACCTGCTAGGCTTATCGTTGGTCAAGATCAATCTTAATTTGGCATTCAACGATAAAAAGGCTGTGTGAATTTACTTTCCTTATAACGCCATAAGCACACAATATTCTCCTATTGGGACAGGGTGAATAAGAGATAGAATAAAACAAAAATAAAATATGGCTGATGAAAACAACAAAAATAAAGGCGAAAAACCTGAAAAGATTGAAGATAAGGAAACAAGACCACAGTTTACCAGATACAGAGATAATTCCTGCAGCAACCGTTCAACCTCTAGCTCAGAATCAGAGAAACACGAGTTGGAAGGTGATCAATTGGAAGAACCGATCGTTGGAAGTACATCTCTCAAGAGAACAACCGAAAAATCATCGGAAGATAAAATGGATAATTTGCTTCAAGTCCTATTACAAATGAAATCAGACAATGAAAATTTGAGAGAAGAAATAAAATCAAACAATGAAAATTTGAGAGAAGAAATAAAATCAAACAATGAAAATTTGAGAGAAGAAATAAAATCAAACAATGAAAATTTGAAAGAAGAAATCAAAGCAAACAATGAAAAACTAGAGGAGATCAGCTTAGGAATTGACAAGAAATTCCAAGATTTTAAAACAGAAATGCGTCAGATAAATGCCAATTTAGAAAACAAAATAACAGAGTCTGTGTCAGGTTTAGCCAAAGTAATAAGGGATAATACAAGAAAATGTGAGAATACGTACAGATCATTGATAAATGGAACGAATGACAGAACGGAAAAAACGATAGAACGATTTGAAGAAAGAGAAGAACCATTTAAAAATGAAATAATAAACACCGACAACGAAGAAATTACGAGGAATATGCCAACCCATGAAGATGATGCACAAACAGCAACAAAAGTCAAAGAAGCCTCCACAATAATACATACATGGAGAAGAACCAAATACATGGACTCCAACAAGAAAATTCTAAGAACACATTTAGATACGTTGTTATATGAAGAAGAAGATGACAAGAATTCACATCTATACATTTCACGACAAACATTAGAAATATTCATAGGAACAGGAAGATACACAGGTTCATGGAAACGACAGGCACTGATTATACAACTTGAAAAATTTTCAAAGACACACAAGGAAGTTAAAACACTGAGGTGGACCGAAGAAGTTGCACTGATAGAAAAGGGAAGGATAAGTATAGCCATAGAAATAAATAAAGAAAATAAAGTATCACTTTACCAGTCAATGAATATACGTTCGAGTAAACAAGAAAATAGAGAACCTAGAGCAACAACGACGTACATCAAGGATATACTTCGGCACAACAAAAACATTATTGACTTTCGCCTCAAGATTTTGGGAAAATAAACTCCCAATAAATCAAGGAGCACGGCGGAGGATAAATTGGGGACCTCCGATGGAACATGGCGATTCCACTCCAACCTTAGCCGACGACGACACCCCAACCAAGGAGCACGGCGGAGGATAAATTGGGGACCTCCGATGGGACGTGGCTACCCTACTCCTACCTTAGCCGACGACGACACCCCAACCAAGGAGCACGGCGGAGGATAAAAAGGGGACCTCCGATGGAACATGGCGATTCCACTCCAACCTTAGCCGACGACGACACCCCAATCAAGGAAAATGAAACGAGACATATACAAATATGAAGATCCGATGAAAATAACCAATGAACTACCACAGATATCAATCAAAGTTGGGAAAGAAAAATAAATAAAATAAGAGCTACTCGACCACAGCGTTATAAATGAAAATTTTAGAGAAACAAGGACGATATATTCCTATAAAGAAGATTAACTTCAGTTACAGCAAATAAAAACCTTTGGTAACCATTGATAAAGTTTTCTGCATTAATGTAAAATAAGTAAAATAAACCCACTAACAGAATTTGTAGTAGTATATAATTTAAATTGCAATTGCATATTGGGAATGGACTTTTTAAGTCAATATAGCACAAGACTGGATATGAAGGACAAGACTTTTCACATAAGAGATATGATAATTCCATGGAGCGAAGAAGCACCAGTAGAGAAATAAATAAAATTAATTAATAAATTATATGTAGAAGAAATAGAAAAGGAACTCACGCAAGAAATGATTAACGATTCATATGACAATAAATGTACGCATCTCGTGAAGCATCCAGAGAATAAGGACTTCACATTAAAATGGGATGGTACAAGTATAAATTGCAATGAAGAGTGTAAAAATCATGTGAGCAATCTTTTAAATAAGCACAAGAGACTAGTCAAGGACAGTCCTGGCTTGGTAAGAAATTACGAGCATAAGCTCGAGGTAAATGAAAAGGAACCCTTCCATGTGAAAACAAATCCAATTCCCAGTAAATATTATTTAAGTGAAATTAGAAATAAAAGAAATGCTGAAGAACAATATAATAGAAAAGCAGAGTCGAACTTTATCAGAGAAAAATATAGAAGATTCAAAGAAACATTATCAATGAAGTACACAGATGCCAAGTGGTTTGCTACGATAGTTTTAAAAGATTTTTTTTGAACCAGGTAACATTAGGAAAATAAAAAGAAAACACTATTTACTCAAGATAAATTCCCCGACTGATATGTGGAAGACGATAAGATTTTATATATGAATATCAATTGTAGGCTTAATTGACGCCACACAAAAGATATTGAACCCACACGAAGAAGATATCTCCAATTTATTATATATTTGTATATGTTTCACCTTAAATAAATTAAGTATCACTTTCCGATTGTAAATGAAAGGTATAAAAATTTAAACGAAAATGAAGGGAGTAAAGTTAAAATATAAAACTCACGCGATGAAAAATATGAACCCATGAGGAAATAAAGAGGGATAGTTCCCAAGATTATATCATTTATGTTATGTGTAAATAAATATTAAGAAAATGAAAAGGATAGTTCCCAAGATTGCATTATTTAAGATATGTAAATAAATATTACGAAAAATAAAAGGGACAGTTCCCAAGATTATATTATTTAAGTTGTATATATATAAATAGACATTAAGAGAATTAAAAAGGGATAACTCCAAGATCATATTATTTAAGAGATGTAAATAAAACATTAAGAAAATGAAAGGGATAGTCCCAGGATTATATTATTTAAGTTGTATATAAATAGATATTAAGGAAATAAAAGGGGACAGCTCCCAAAATTATGTTATTTAAGTTGTATATAAATAGATAGTAAGGAAATAAAAAGGGACAGTTCCCAAGATAATATTATTTAAGTTAGAATAACTAGACTGTAAGAAATAAAAAGGGATAGTTCCCACATAGAAATATAGTAAATTTAGACGTAAGAATATTAGCTAAGCAAAACTTTAGAAAATACCATTAAGTAAAGAAATTGCAATATGCCTATATTTTTCGTAGTCAACTATGGCATATTGACAGTTTCTTAACTAGGGATATGCTGTGGTATTTTCTTGAAAATAAATGAATAAATAAAATAAAGAACCAAACAAATAAAAATCAACAAAATAAAATTTTATTATGTTTATTTTAAGTAAAAATAATTTTTACATATCCAATATAAATTATAATTTTATATATTTCAATATAATAAATATTTTATTAAATAAAATACAGAATAAACTCACTAATTAAGGTAAATGTATGTAGTTTTAATTATATATTTAGTGCTTACTAAAAATTTCATAACTAGGCAGTAGTATGCACATAAATGCAATATGGGTTGCATACCCGTAAAAATAATAGCACAATTAAAAGGAATGTAAGAATTAAAAAAATATTAACCTCAACTTAAATAAATTAGTACACAGGAATTAAATATCTATAAAAAATATTCAAGTACTGACCTCCGTTTAATAAAAAGGGATATATAAGAATTTAAAGCAATATTATTAGTGGTCAATAGAAAGTAGGTCAACCAGGTAATACATTCTTCTAACAGCAATTATAGTTCAGAAATAGGAATTATCACAAAGAATATAAATATTATAACCACCAACGGTGTCAAGAATAAATGTTATGTATAACTATACATGTTTCACTTATATTTTCTGTAGTAAATATTATTGAATGTACGTAAAGAGGCACGATTTGTTCATCTTCCTCTATACGCAAATATATTCTAAGAAAGACCAAGCTAAAACCAAAAATACAATATTAAACAAAGGTCTATATACATGAATAAATAAATATATACCATCTATTTTACGGTCACAAGATCAATTGTATATTCTTTTGCATGGGACAAGAAATGCACGCAAAGGTATATGATTTATCTGTTTCGACATACATCAATGCATCCAGAATATAAATATTGAGGCCTAGTTTATCATTGAAAATAAAACATTATGTTGACTGTGAATATTCACAGAATAAAAGGAATATTGTTGAATACGCATTTCAATATGCATTTTGTACATAGTTCTTTATATTTATAAGTATATATATATATCCACTTCAGGAAACTCCAGGCTAAAACAATAAATAAAATATTAGTTAATATAAAAGGTAGATCGGAGAAAAACTTACACCAACAAAACTCTGTTTAAAGATTAACGGATTTACAAAACTCCCCGAACACAACAAGGTGGTTCAATGACCCTGAGAAAGATATGTAAAATAATAACAACAACAAACATGGTGGAAACAAGGTCACGTGATTGCATAAGTTCGATAGTTACCGAAATTAACACGGAGGGCGTGACAGACAAAAATTCAAACAAAACGCACGATTTAAAAACAAAATAAGCCGCTAGTCAAATGTTTATCCCTATAAAAAGCGGGACAGAAGCGAAAAGCAGTCAGTCGATAAGTGGTCCGGATTCTCTTAAACTAAAAAGAAAATAGTGAAAACAGTGCGCCGAAGAAAATAAAGGGTCTAAAGGCATAAACGCCTTAAGATTCCAACACGGCAGTCGCAAGAGGCGATAATGATAAGTGCGTTCGAAATACACGGAGGGACGGTTAGAAACACGATTGGACCGCATAAAGAACCCACAATAATAAATTCAATAAAAATGGAGGGATTGAAGTATCAGGAGGAATTTGAAATGCTATATAACGAAGAAAAGTGAGTACAAGCACAATAAATAAAATCCATCTTGCAATTCTAAAGTAAATAAATAAAAAAGCCTTCATGACTGCTATATATATATATATTAGTAAATTTCGCCGGATAGCAATAAATTTTTAGAATATTATTTAAACAATTAAAAATAAATTCTTCTTTGAATACGTCCTTGGGTCGACGTGTGAATCTTGGCTCGAGACGTTTTCAACGAGGTATAGGTAAACTCTCCGGATAGCAACAAAAATTTAGAATATTATTTAAACAATCAAAAATAAATTCTTCTTTGAATACGTCCTTGGGTCGACGTGTGAATCTTGGCTCGAGACGTTTTCAACGAGGTATAGGTAAACTCTCCGGATAGCAATAAAAATTTAGAATATTATTTAAACAATTAAAAATAAATTCTTCTTTGAATACGTCCTTGGGTCGACGTGTGAATCTTGGCTCGAGACGTTTTCAACGAGGTATAAGTAAATTCTCCGGATGTCAATGAAAATTCTGAACGTTATATAAACAATTTAAAACAAACTCTTCTTTGAGTAAGCTCTGGATTGACGTGTGAATCTTGGTTCAGAGCGACTTAACGAGGTGCTAACGCTTTTATAGGATAGCAGTAATCTTTGAAACATGAGCATACATGAAGGACTAGAGCAGAAAACTTTATTTTTATTCATCATTAACAATTTTGTAAAAATTAAAAATTGCAAGGTGCTTGTACCGCGGATGAAAGAGACTGGATGTGACAATGAAATAAGTAATGTATTATATTGCATAGTTATGATATTTAATGATGTTTTGTAAATATTAATATATATAAAATAAAATAAGTTGTGCTGACATTCTATATGTACTTATTTATACCCATCCCAGGAGAATCTAAGGAAAGTAAACATCACATTCACAGCCAGAACTCACTATAAGTATAAGACTGTGGCACATCATTCGATATAGAATATAATAAATTCACACTTAGACCCTGAGATCAATAAAATATTTTAATTTATTAATTCAATTTTTGGTCATTAACCAATATAGAAGAAGTCACAGCAATATGTATTAACAACAAATAACTATAAAGAGCGGGTGCGTTCATAACGTTGCAAGATTTATTAGAACATTAAAATGTCAGCGGAACAATGCATTCACTTGATATTTCACGATCAAACTAGGCACCACCAGCTTGCATATTACTTGTATATAGGGGGTACCTCCAGTTTGTAGGTACTTATGTACTACAAAACGTAGGAGTGTTGATTCTGTTCTTGGTAGATGTAAAAACGAAGATTCTTCAAATATATCCCTATATATGATTTTTGTATATTTTTTGTTATTGATCTATTGTCTAACGGACATTAAAAGGTATGAGTCATATGTATATAAAATGTAAGAAATGAAGCCGGCTCCAGACACGCGCGCGAATTGCGGCGCGTATTCACAACGAGAAAATAAGCGCGAAAATTATGCTCCTCTACATTCACAACATTGACGGTTGTTCACTTCGCAAACCCTTTGTCGCGGGCCAAATACCGACACGAATCGGGGAACGAAGCGCGAAGCTGCGAACAAATTGCGAAAAATTGCGAATAGCCGCGAAACCCCTCTACATTCACGTTCGCGGGCTTTCGCGCGCGAGTCTGGAGCCGGCTTAAGAAACTTTGAGAGGGATAATGTGGTTCAAAATATGCAGAAAAAGTTTTACTGAACATGGAAGATTTTTGTATTTTTTGTCATCATAATGTAGTCTATAGATGCAGTTTCTAAACTAGTCAAAAGAATTAGGAAATATTTCCATTTCGTCTGTATATTTTGGTAATTTCAATTTTTGTGTATAGAAACAGTTAAACATACTTCTATATAGCATTTATTATTCTTATAATCGCTCGAACATTTTAAAATAAAAATTTAAAAAGCTTTAAAGTATGGAGGTAAGAACAACATGACATTTTTCTATTTTATTCAACACAAAATCACATCAACATGGTGTATGATCACCACAATAGTTAATCCACTTCTACACCTAGCTTGCATTGAGTTCATTCAAAAGTCCCTGGATGATTCATGACCATCCTTAGGGCAATTTCAACGTCGTTAACTGTTTCACAGTTCATTCTGGTGATTCCATGTTCTTCAGACGATGTGAGGATCATTATCGTCCATAAAAATGGTACTTTGGCCGACTGCACCATTGTAATGAATAACTATAGGTTTCGGAATATCATCTGGATAGATAACAGCACTCAAAGCTTTATTTTCAGCGACGACAAGGCCACTATGTTCGTCAGTACCGATTCCAGCTCACACCATAATACTTCTGAATTTGAACAAAAGGAGTATAATTTCAAGTTCCACTTTCATGCCAAATTATCAGGTACTAAGCTAAACCTGTTCTTCTGCCGACAATCTACGGACTGGCTTATGCTCATTAATATAAAGGAATCCACACCATTGATCAACGAGCATACAGACTGACATTATGACGGCGGTTTCTTATGGTTTGAGTCGATACTGATGTCGTGTAGCCTCAGCAAGTTGATTATATAACAAACTTGTTTTCATGTGCCGATTTCTACGGATCAACAGCACAGCGGTCATTTCTACCACTAGTGCTGGATTGTCGACTTTCTCCATGCATTCTAAGAGAATTGATCGTCTCCAACTACAACAAAAAACACGGTTATTCGGAAAATTACATTTTGGAATACCCCAACTGATTTATTAACGAGTTGTTGCATTTGCCAGGCGTCCAACTTCCTAATAACTCCCCAGAGACGAAATCTGACAGATCGTACTGTTTGGCCATTTCTTACTCACTTCTATCAGAAAACAAAACAAGTTGTGGTTGCAATGGAAGCAATTTATACATTGATGTCAGAATAGCGTAGAAACAAGTCTGTATCTGCATATTAAGCACAGAGCGCAAATTTTTATGTATGAAAATGTATATCAAATGTTGCAATTAGTCGTAATAACCTAACTTTGTTCTAATATCCGCTAACTTTTGGAGCAGCGTAGATAATATTCAGTGGTTGGTGCTCAATAGTTAATAATGTACCTGTTGGTATAATCAGTATTAGTATATAAAAACTATTAATCTCGATAGGAACGTATTATGACTTTCGCCTGGTCCTGTGTGAATATTTGTTTAGATCGTTTTGAAGTGTTTTTTTTTTAATAAACACGTGCACATATAAATGTGTTTATTTTCTCTATATCTAGATTAACAGCATTTTGTATAAGATAAAACACCGCTATAACTATACGACAATCTAACAGTGGTGCCAGGTCTACCAATTTTTCGGTTGATTTACCAATTTTTACTTTGATTTACCAGTCTAGCAATTCTAATTTTTCGACTTGTTTTATGTGTGCAGACTTGTCGGTATACCGGTAAATCAAAGCAAAAATTGGTAGATCTACCGAAAAATCAGTAGACCTGGCACCACTGCAATATAATATGTTTTTCAGTTGATGTAATACTCTTGATGAATAAACACATACAAAACTGAACTAAGACTTTTGTTAATTACACTCATTTCCTACAGCACTAAGGATTGCGTGATAATAATTTCTTTAGAGTTGATCCTTTTGAACCCTTGAGGTAGATCAGGTAATTTTGGACACAGTAATAGTGATGATATCACTACTATATTATTCATTTAATTCCAGTCCTGCCATGTACCCCTGACTGCCGAACCCATCACATAGTGGTATAACTAATATAAGTATTAAAA
Source organism: Amphimallon solstitiale (assembly GCA_963170755.1). Lineage (NCBI taxonomy): Eukaryota > Metazoa > Arthropoda > Insecta > Coleoptera > Scarabaeidae > Amphimallon > Amphimallon solstitiale. The sequence continues at coordinate 9,962,440 of OY720677.1, forward strand.
CTTATCTCATTCAAATTGATATTTTAAATAAACTTGATAATTTCTTGTTTATTTTATGAAAGTATATAATTTTTTGAGTAAGGCATTACTTTGCTATTTGTTACTGACAACAGCCGTTAGAGATTGGGCAGGATTGCTTGGGCATCTGAATAATCCGATGTTTTTAAATTCCTAGATGTATACAATTAAACTACAATCGAGTTAAACATCAGATCAGTCCTTTAGGTAAAGGCTTAATACTTATGCCATTTATCCCACTCTTGAGCAATCCTTTTCAGGAATTTTCCTCTCGAGCAATTTTCCTTCGGGTAATTTTCCGGTACCCATGTCTATAGTACAGACTACAACTTACTTAGAATGTATGTACCTAACAACTAGAATATAGTAATAAAAACGTATACACTTATAATTGCGTTCATAAAATTTTGGGGTTTGGTAGTTCATGTATTTTCGAGATATGTATTTCGTTAAATTTGGGCATTTTCAAAATTATTATTCTTTACTTTAATCAGGCACATTAAATGTTTATTAAAACAACAACAACAAAAATTAGAAATTTGCGACAAAAAAAATCCGAAAATAAATAATTCCATAAGCGGTTGAGAAATTTTTTGAGCTGTATTGTTATTATATTGTAAAATCTCCAAACTCTAAAAGATGTGGGAAAAATACAATATGACATTTCTGATGACTATGGAAAAAATGAGGTGTGGACACCACACGACCTTCTTATACGTATGTCCGTTCCAAAATGTGTATACAGAACTTGCTCCAACTTAAACTTCAAATTCTGTTTTCTTTAATTAAATCTCTGAGTAAAAAAAAGTGTTACTTCCGGTCAAAATTCGGATCGGATGTAACACTTTTTTTTTATTTTTTATACAGAAATAATAGAAATAAAATTTGCAAAGATAAGGGTAAAAGTCTTACTTCCGGTCCGAATTTTGAAATTTTTTTTTATATAAAAATTGTTCCAACTCGACCTCTAAATAATCTTGAATTCTTAATAAATTTGTATAGAATGCATAATTTGCGAGATATTCGCAAAAAATTGCTATTCGATAAGAGTAAAGGTGTCCGGTCTGAATTTTGAATTTTTTTATATACAAAAATTGCTCTAAAGACTTTTGTATTTCAGATAAAAACGTGTAGAATGTATAATTGCGAGATATTTGCAAAAAAAGGCTTTTTGATGTGACAGAACAACGTTCTTCCGGTAGGAATCTCAAAAATTCTTTTTATAAATCTTTCTAAAATTCACTTTTTAGTACATTTGTATTCTTTAGATATTTGTTTAAACTTAGTAGTAACTAGATTAGTAGAATTAGTAAATTTTAATTTTTTTACTGACGTAAACTACAATTTCCGGTCTACCGGTTTTGTTGAAGATCTAATCATATTTATAAATATAATGTTTAGTACCTGTAGCCATATGGCCGCTATCGTGGTCACACACACACACAGAGAGAGAGAGAGAGAGGGAGGGAGGGAGGAAGGGAGAGGGAGAGGGAGAGAGAGAGAGAGAGAGAGAGAGAGGTTTTCAGAAATCACTTTTTTTGGTATTAGAGGACTTAAAACAAAACGTGAACATCTGCAAAAATATCGAGGTCGAAAATTTTCACTTATAATTACGAGAGCTTTCTTTTTTCCGGATAAATTTTCAGCTTTTAACGAAAATCGTTGTTGCTAGGTAACTGTACGAAACAAATTGCGTGTGGCAATTTGTTGAGTTCAGTTATCATTTAGCAACTAAATTTGAGTTTAAAAATGGAAAATTTATTCGAAAATAAAAAGGAAGCTCGAATGTAATTCGGTAAGATAATTTACACAAGTTGTTGTCAGGCCAACCAAAGGTAAACAACTTTTTTGCCGATATAAAAGTTAAAATAAATTTTTATCGCTGTCAGAGTAACAAAACAATTCCGACTTATGGGTTTTTTTACACATGCATTAAATTATCATCACAATACTTACCTATATACTACGCATAAGAAAGTAAAAACTGTCAAAACAAAATCGGGATCAGACAAATGTAGAAATACATAACTAGACGCTGAAGCCATGACCTTATCGACTAGGTCTTTCAGACATCAGTCTATCTATTATAGACGAGATTCTAACTTTGATATTGAAAATAAGGAAGGAATTATTACATAAAATATCATATTCAATTCAAAGACCACATCTAGGTATATGTCAAAAAGCACAAACCACTTTAAACTAATGAAATTGTTTTACATTTTTTTCAAGGATGATAACTATTGCTGATTTATTTTAAGTTTTTTTTGTCAAAAACTATATCCAAAAATAATCGCCTTAGTAACTAAGTATGTCATCTGGAATACCAGCTAGCAAGGAGGTGCAAGGAACCAAGGCCACCCAATGTTTAAGTTTCTTTTAATGTACCCCAATATCTTGACGATTTGTGTTTTGTAACAAAAAATTCAAATTGAGGAGAATATATTTCGAATGTACGATGACCAAAAAGAGTTCCTAAAATCTTTTGACTCTACTTTATAAGATATAAATTTGCAATAAGTTGTTATTCACCAAGGCAATAATTAATGCGTTATTTATACAAATCAGTTTCATAAAAAATGCACAAGCCGTTGCTAACAATTTCCGATGTAAGAAATGGCATACAACATGCACATAATAAATAATACCTATGTATATACATACATCCGTTGTTTAATTTTAATTATCCAATAGACAAATATGAATTTCTAACAGTAAAATGAATTCATATAAATGTGGCTTATTGCTCCATTTGTTTCTTTATTTTCTGCACGGCAGACAACAGTTAGAAAGTTGTTAGAAGTAGTGCAAATAAAAGATCTTTAAAAATTGAACGCACGTTTCAAGTTAGTATTGTTGTGAAATTACCAGGAAAAGTAGTATTATGTGAATGAAGTAAATGAAATTTAAGGAAGGAAAATCACGTTTGCCAAACCGATTAGCGTTAATAATGAAAGGAATATTCAACTTCTTTCTATAAAACCTAACGTTATTAGTTATTAGTATTTATAAATCTACTTTTGTTTAAATAAAAATGCATCATATCTAATAAAAAGAAAAAAAAGTTACATACTGAAGGGTAGACAGTCAGATGCAAACGCGACAGACTATAGTCGAGTCGTTTTGGCAACCGACACGAGCAAAGTACGAACTACAGATGATGATTCAATACCATTACATTTTCGATCGGCCGGAACAATTTCAAAACAATAAAATTGAACTAAATAATTAATATTTCAGGACTTTATATAACATTTGGCTATACTGTTTGGGAGGCAAGCATCGTTGAAAAATTTAAAACGTGTAGATGACAATTATAACAAATATCAAAAGGTGCATAAATATTATTATTTATGGCAATTCTGAAATGGCTTTTGTAGGTTATATTATTTGACAAGTAAAATTTTACATCTCCAATTTAAAGCCATTTTAATTTAGTGGCGCATGTCGCTTGCGAGAGCGACTCAACTATATCACATGCGATAGGAGAGGGAAAAAATAACCGGAGTATTATTACCTATCTCAGAAAAGTTTAAATCATTACTTACTTACTATTAATAGAAGTGCATCATGCATCATGGATACTGAGATCCAGTGCGATTCCCCTGCTGTTAGACATTTATTGCTTTTTTAAGAGGAGCGTTTACCCATCGAAAACTATGGCCCGGTAAGGTATCGCCGTTTTGCGTTTTTTAAATTTATTTTCTTAAAAAAGTTATGTGTTTTAGAAATAACCACAAAAATGCATAAATTTGATTAATGCTTACTAACTAAGGCTTGCACGCAAAAGAAAAAAATGATCTCTACGTCCCAGCTGTACATTTGATGAACGATATAAAAAAAATCAAATTTATGTAATTATATTTGAAGGTAAAAAAATTAAAATAGTAAACATTTTCACACACATTTCACGCAAGTGTTTTTCGAAGCGATCGCATCGTCTATCCCCACTTTACGGTATCTCTACCGGGCCTAGCGAAGACGCAAATCTATCGGAATCGGTCGGATATTGAACCTGTGAATAAAACCGGGGCGCTCTGATAGAAACCCGAACATCGTGTAGCTCCACCTACTACACCCCCTTGCGTCTATCGTCCCGCTAGTAATATAATTTGCATACGTTTCGATTCTCCCGGATAAAGTTGGTAAATGCCCCTCTTAAGTTACTTTCTTCAATTTGATGAAAAAAAGGCACGTAATTTTCCGGGACCCTTGACTGATCTCCATGGAGCATATTTGAAGGAACACTGGTCTAAAGAAATTAATGCTCTTAGTTTGATCCTCATCAAAAGCCTTAGACTCATCATTTACTACACTGAGAGAAATGAAATGTTCAGTCAACCAATTTCTAGTTGACTCAACACCGAAAGCTATTGAGTCAACTAGAACATTTCATTTCTCTCAGTGTACTAGTATTCGGACTAAACCCCAATTGTGTAAAAATGTTTCACAAAACTTTATAAGTTTATAAATATTATAATGTCTGTTTATCAACTTTATCAACACCTAAAAATGCGTATTAAATATACCTACTGACGTATTGTATTTCTTTAGGACTGATTAGCGCATAGTCAGCATTGTCTACCAGGTGGTGAAATTGATTAAATTGAAAATCCTCTGACAGAAACTATTTTTGTTATTAGCTTATTATGTTTGTCAATATGCCACTACGTCAAGATGTCATTTTAGATTAGTTTTAAAAGAATATTTGAATTGTTTTTTCTCATATACCTGATTGGAATTTGGCATTTACAAAATATAAATTACATTACTAAGTACTACTACCCTTTGGACACGGATACGGTTTTTGGAGGATGAGATTCTTAAGGGTAAGACTTTATAGTACTGAAGAAGACTAAAAAACTATAGAAACACGTGTCTGCAGTTGAACTACACCTAGAAATTTACGATAATTTATTTTTCATTACACATTTCGTCGTTATCATCTTTCTGTATTTTACCAGTCGTTTGTCATTTAAACCCTAGGTCAGCGTTGTTTCTCAGGTGCGGTAATTAGTTTTTGCGCCTAATAAATTGAAGATCCTCTGACCGAAACTGCACCTCTTTTCTCAATTTTTGTTTTTAATTTAAAATATTTGTCAATAAGCCATTACGTCATTTTACATTAGCTTTTTAGTGTTAATATTCCAACTACCTACTTTAATAACACTTCTATACAAACATTTATCCTCTTAGTATTGGTAATTATCTAAATGCTTTCTTTTGTTAAACTGAAATGTCATACCGATGTGAGGAACTTCACCAAAGCTAAATTGAATTACTCATGACAGAATAAAGAAGAGCATAAAGTTTCACTAAAACTACTATAAAATTATTCACATATATTAATGTCCTTAGGATGTATATGACTATCGATAGAGAATTAAACTGGACATAAATATGTGCACCCTACGTCAATTAGACATTTAATTGAATTATTTTTAGTTTCAGACGTGTATTCAATGGAAAAATATCAATGTTTGAGTTATTTTAAGTTCAAACTTAATTTATTATAATCAAAGTACCGGGATATCAATAATTAAATTGGTCAATGGTGGTCATGGCTTTTAAAATTATTGTCGTAGCGTGCATCGTACATTTAGGTATGTCATAATTTTTTGAATGTCAAAATCTGTCAAGTTATTGTGTTGAAGTTTTCTAATCCAGCACGGTTTTTGGATCATGGTTCTCACCACGGAGCACAAAATTTACATGATTGAAGCCTATTTTCGAACGGGTGCACTAGTTAATGGAACTTGGGAATACTGTCAACGTTTGTGTTTGGACAATTTTCGAGAGCACTTCCCAGCCGTAGCAGTATTACCGGACAATTTTTATGCATGCCTTACAAATTGTGTTGAAGTGTTTCGCGAAACTGGTTCTGTGACGCATAAAAGAGGTGCTGGTAGACCAAGAGTTCGTACAGAAGAAGTTATTAGTGACGTTCGTCAACGTATGGAAGAAGAGCCTACAAAACCTTTAAAACGTCTCTCTCAAGAAATTCGGCTTTCTTATGGAACATGCCAAACGATTGTAAAGAAGGACCTGAGCATGCATCTATATAAGATGCAGTCATATCAAGCTCTTCTGCCTGCAGACCACCCCAGACGCCTTGCGTACTGCCATTGGTTCGTTAATAATTTAATGAATGACGATCTGCTGAACTTAACTTTTTTTTTCTGACGAAGCTTGGTTCCACCATTCGGGATACATCAATTCTCAGAATATGCGAATGTGGAGCACTGATAACCCGCATATTTTTATTGAAACGCCACTACATGCTCAGAAAATTGGTGTTTGGATCGCAGTTTCTCGCAGAAGAATAATTGGGCCATTTTTTTTCAATTTCACCGTCAACGCAGAAAGGTACAGAAATATTTTTTTGACTGAATTTGTGCAACAGTTAGACGATGATGAACTTCCATACGGTTATTTCCAGCAAGACGGTGCAACAGCACATACTACACATGAAAATCTTGCTTTACTCCGCGAGTTTTTTGATGACCGGCTGATAAGTTTGCATACGGAAGTTGAGTTTCCTCCGAGATCACCTTGTATGACAATTATGGACTATTTTATCTTTCCTTGTTTAAAAAATAAGATTTTCGCAAATCCGATACATAATTTGCAAGAACTGCAACAAAGAATTGTTCAGCAATGTGCAACAATAACGCCAGAAATGCTGCAAAACGCTTTTCACAGCATGAGGAGGCGTGTAAACTTGTGCATTGAACAAAACGGGGGACATTTCCAACAATTATTGCAATTTAGTTTTTCTGGTTAATAAAAACGTTATTTATTTCATAACTTGTAGTTCATTATTATTTTACAGCTGAACTAAGTAGGTAACACATTTGTAGGTTATTGATAATGTCAGTGTAGCTTGACAATGATTGAATTATTTCAAAAGGATGATTCAAACTAAGACAAGCGTTTTACATTCCATGACCAACATTGACCAATTTAATTTTTGATATCATAGTATAACTGATCTTGTGATATGCATTGCTGCCGCATTATCCATGAAGAATCCAGATTTTTGTTTATATGTAAAATTTCGGCATCCACGCTTTTCAATTTGATGCTTTCATTGATATCATTGATATAAATATTAAAAACTATGGGTCCCAATATTGAGCCTTGAGGGACTCCGTATATAATAGGTTTCAAAGATTTCAAAAAATGATAGGGGATGGCCCCTGACATCGTAATATGCTAATGTCTCTAGCAATATACTGTGAAAAACACAGTCAAAGGCCTTAGCTAAGCTTAGAAAGGCTCCCATAACTGCTTCCTTTAGTTTATCTGTAATATAAATATATAATGTCTATTAAGGAATTAATAGGAGATATGCTCGGCGGAAAACGTGATGGCTTTGATGTAAGATCTTTTTAGTTTCTAGATATTTTGTAAGTCTGGATTTGGAAGCACTTTCTAATAACTTGGCCTATAATTGGCCTGGGTAATTATCTTTTTTAAATATGCAATGGAATAGCCTGCTGACATGTAAACAATCGCTTTCAAAACAAACTTTAACACTGAGTTGAGCAAGCGACCTAAATTCTGCTCAATTATTAGGTTTATTGCTATATCTATAGGTTCTACCTACAATTAATAACAAGCAGTCACACATTTTCCTAACGCAAAGTACTTACTTACTTAAAACTTATTCATGCCGTTATTTGCATTATGAAATTATATACACTAATTCCAATCTCTTCTCTTACAGGTGTTGTGTTTGTTTCCATGGTTCATTGCGCCGTGGAGTGTAGCGACGGCAGCCTTATGCCTCGGATTACTTCAAGACATATTAGTACCTTTAAGTTTGGGACTTGTCGATACGAGATTTTGTCAGTGGGTCTCGAATGTCTACCGTTGCAGCGACAGGGAAAAATTGAACGATAAACTACCTCAAGGTAATTCGTGCTCTATATTTTCTGTCTTCTATTCCTCGATTTAATCCACTTAAATTCAGTTGGTTTAGATGGGAAGTTTAGACCATTCGGAACGCATTCCCCGGAAGTACAAGTCGCCCAGTTATCACCCGACAGACAGAAAAGTTACCACATAACTGGCAACGAACCAAAGTTTCCAATAACCAACGGATCATTATACACCAGCGTCGATGGACGAGTACCCATCATTCATAATTACAGAAGACACAAAGACCGAAGTAAGCAATATCATTTTTTTTTTTGGCACTGTTTCTGGTTGTATGTAAATACAAGCTCGAAAAGGTGTGTACAAGTGTTATTTTCATCAGCAGAAGCTGGATTTACTTTATTCATGCTTTAGTTGTCTATCAATCAGTTATGGGAGATCTAGAATGCAAAATAAAGCTCTCCCGACATGTAAGTGCACTAAGAGCCGTTCTGTAAAGTTTGTAATTACATCATAGCATTTACTTTTTAAAGTAAGCCAACGAAACGTCTATTGCCTTATTGAAGCAGATTTGAACGCCATTAAGACCATTGTGTTACTGGCTTGCCAATAAATCATTAAGTGTGCAGGCCATTGATCTGAATGTAAACAACAAGAACATCTAATTAAGCGACACTCACCCATCATCCACTTTAACATACATGCATACCTTGCGTCTGTTCTTCCTGGTTAAGTTAGTGATAATTGGTAATTATAAATTCATATACAACACTCTTGGCTTGTGGGTGCATTTATTTTATCGGTTGAACATCACTAGCTGTGATGGATGAAAGCGTAGTCTGCCGAATTTTTGAAAACGGAAAATTTTGCTGATAGAACTTGAGTCATAGTGTCACGGTGACGATATAACGCGCCTTCACCACAATGTCACGGTGGGCTTTAGCGTTAATGTCCAGGTTTAAACCCGTGACGGGGGTTTTGCTCTGGGGGAGCACTCGCTATTATAATTATAAAAATAGGAAAAGCAAGAGGCACCTACCTTTAATCCTACGCCGTGGCTTCAGTCTCAAGTGACGAGGAGATTGAGTCGTTTCAATAATACTGCTTGTTAACAATTATAACTATATTTATTAACACAAATCACAAGTGGAGAGGATCACAAGTGATCCTCCTTGCGGAAGAATACTTATGAATATGCTTCTTTTATTACCTCGGTAACGCCGAGTTCGTCCTTACCTCGCTGAATTGCACATTCCTCCGTTCGATCAACTTCCGTTGAACTCATCGAACGGCAAACAGGATGCTAGGTAAGTCCGGATTCAGGTTACCGCGGCAATACTTCTAGTACTATACAGAGTGTTGATTCGCGACAATAGAATAATTTATTTTCATGACTTCAACCTTCTATTTCAAAAATGACGATGCTTTATTGCATCAAAGGCGATTTTACACCACTGACGTTCCTTAAAATTTGAACAAATCGCCTCTAATGAAGGTTTTTCAAAACGAAAAAACTGTAATTTTTAGGACATGTCATATAACTATGCAAAATTCAAGTTTTTTACCGTAAAAATTGACGATTTACTCAAGAGGGTCGCCTTCATTTTATGGAAATTTTGCAGTTTTTTGGCACTTTGCCAAGACCTGCTTTGGCTACGTGAACCCTAATTTAACCCATATCCTAGACTCGCTCCAGCGGTCATTTAAAAAAGTTCAAGTAAATCGGCCGAGTAGTTCTTGAGAAAATTATGGGTAGGCACCCTCTCTAATATTGAACGAGGGTGCTCTATGCTAGAAATACCTCAGGCATTGATGACACCAATAATAAAATTTGTTATAAAAATCGCATAGATATGTGAAATAATTCCTATCTTAATACTTTTTTCTTTTCTCTAGTTGATTGAATATATTTATCATTTGCATATGCTTCTCGTCATTTGTATATTTAATCATTTTTTGTTACTTCCCTATGATATGCTGTCTTTACTAGATTCAGTTTCCTCATAATTCCTTTTTGTCTTTGTCCTAGTTTCTTTAACATATTCGTTTTAGGCTTGCTCATTTGCTTCAATGTACTGTAAAATAAATTCTTGCTTTCACTATGAGTACCTGTTAGTTTATTGCCAAACTTGTTACATATCCTTAGTAATTCCTTGATATTTGTACTTTTTTCCATATGTATTTTTTTTCCATTGCGTTTTCAATTTTCTTTGTCCTCTCCGAAGCTCCTAATTCTTATAATGCCGCATTTCTAAAGACTAATATTAAGTTCTTCCCAACTTTTCTCCAAAGTTAGTATTTCTTTTTCTTTGAAATTTCGTCTACCCTTCATGATAATTTTTGCATTCACTTTTGCCAATTCGTCACTTCCACAAGCCTATCTATTCTGATTTTGTATTTTTAATATTGCTATTAATAAAAGAACTAATTAAGTAATAACAAACCATTTTAATACGCAATCATAAATGTATAATAACTGCGAACAAAAAGGTTACTAACTTTGCTGCGTTCAATACTTTATTGAACGTTCATTCTGGTTTTCGGGCTAAGTAAAACAAATCACATTCTCTTCTGTATGAAGAATTTCAGCAGTTGTTGAATTATCGACTTGATCAAAATTTTTGTATGATTTACATTTTCATTGACGCCATGAAAAAAAGATCGGTAGGATGTGATATTTATGTATATCTTATTCCAAAAAGAGAGAGAGACGAAATTCTGAACAGACTCAAGTGAGAATTATTCCTTATTGGTTGACAGCAAGGCGAAATAACACCATACTACGCTTTTTGCTATCAATTGTCAAATATTTTGACATCTTGGGTAAATTGCAGCAGGGGAGGAAATGTTAAATTGAGATTGCGTAGACATCGTTTTACTTCTGCCTGCAGTTGGTAGGTGGCGCATGTGTTGACGAAATTTTAGGATCACATGTGATACTTCAGGGCTTAGCTGCTTGTAGGCTGTTGACTGTGTTTGGTAACTATGGCAACTACATGTGGTATAGTTTTCAAACATTTTTGTTGACAGTTTTTAATTAATATTTTTATATACATGCTAATATATGCTAATTATTAATCAGAGTTATAAAATATTAACTTATTTCTTAAAATTGTATGTACATAAGTATTTATTCTGCATAATTCGCGTAATTTATTTATTTATTAGCACTTTTTTCTAGACTTCCTAGTAATTATGCCGACAAGAAAATGTTATGTGTCAAATTGTGACCAAAATGTAAAAGTTTCCCGCATCCAAGATCAATTCGTTTTCATGAGTGGTAGGAAGCTACATGAGATCCTAATTTATTCAATGTCATAAGAGAATATCGACGATTTCCATTTAAGGAATAAATAAGTTCAAATGTAAGAATAATTTAGAATGCTTTCTTCTTAATATTTTGAAATAGAAATAAATTTTCATATAAAAATAAAGCGTTACTAAAAAGATATGTTTCTAATTTATTATAGTTATTATAGCAATAAGTGTAGTTTATTTTTCTTTAAAATACATCTACTATTTTACTTCCGAACATTTAAAGTGAAGAATAAAAACTACTAAGGTAAATACAAAATGGAATAGAAATATATAATATTTAAATTTCCCGGTTCATCGGTTTGATCCATTTTAGTACTGCCTGCAGTTGGCAGGCGGCGCTAAACATTGTCTAAACTTTTTACTATTAAGTTATACTATCTTCTAGTATAGTGATCTGTGAATTGCAGTATACGGGTCCAACCGATTTTTGACAAAATGACTAGTGTACCTTATAGAGCACCTCTAATTGAACAACTTTTACTTATAAATTAATCGGGAAGGAATAGAGATAATTAATAATTAAGGTGCTCACTGATTGAATTTTTCCGTCACATTTTTAGTCGTATCTGTTATACATACTTTTAAAATTATGAAAATCGTAATAAATGACGTTTATTTCACTTTACCACACAACAATTACATTTAATTTTTATGTTTTTTAAGCACTTTTCTGGGATTTTAAAATTCTAACATAACCTAACCATCACAACAAACCTAACCTTAAACCACCTAGTAGAAAAAGCCCATTCTTAGTTACATTCGGACCAACGACTGTCATCCATACAGTAGAAAGTAGGTAGATAGTCAAACAAACCTCTTGTATTTTTCAATATTTATTTGAAAATTATATGCAAATCAGTAACAAAAGACGTTATAAAGTGTATATTATTTATAAATTTGTAGTTTATTTCATTGATTATTGAACATGTCTTTTGAAATTATATAATATCCAGTAAAAAAGTACGGAATGATATAAAAAATGTTTATAGGTGTTTATTTCATTTTTTCAACATTTATAATTCTCTTTTTGCATATTTACATGATTTATACTGCAATCTTTGCACTGATTGTTCCCTTGTTTTATAGATTTTGTTACTTCTTAGCCATCTACCTTCCCCGCACCTCTAATTCCGTTAATTTATTTTGTACTTTTCGTGTTTGCCGCCCCTGCCCCCCGCCCCCGTGCGTTTGTACATTTCGTGTTTGCCGCCCCCTTCACATAAGGGGGCGGCAAGAATATTTGTTTTTGCTATCTGTACCCCATTCGTTGTCCGCACTCGTATTTCGGTTGATTTATACCAATTGTTTGATGTTTTGCCGCCCCTTCCCCACACCCCGCGCGCGCGAAAATAAACTACAATTTTATAAATAATATACACTTTATAACGTTTTTTGTTACTGATTTGCATATAATTTTCAAATAAATATTGAAAAATACAAGAGGTTTGTTCGACCATCTATCTACTTTCTACTGTATAACTCTATGACTGACAGTCGTTGGTCCGAATGTAACTTAGAATGGGCTTTTTCCACTAGGTGGTTTAAGGTTATGTTTGTTGTGATGGTTAGGTTATGTTAGAATTTTAAAATCGCAGAAAAGTGATTAAAAAACATAAAAATTAAATGTAATTGTGTAGTAAAGTGAAATAAACATCATTTATTACGATTTTCATAATTTTAAAAGTGTGTATAACAGGTACGACTAAAAATGTGGCATGGAAAAATTCACTCGGTGAGCACCTTAATTATTAATTATCTCCGTTCCTGTACGTTTCCACCGATTAATTTATAAGTAAAAGTTGTTCAATTAGAGGTCCTCTATAAGGTACACCAGTCATTTTGTCAAAAATCGGTTGGACCGGTATACTGCAATTTTTCGACTGCGGATTTATCTCTGAAGAATCTATATAAAATGTTATTTGATACAAATTTCATATTTTAAACAGATATTTAAATTTAATTTTACCACTAAAATTGATTTCACCAGTTACAGAGGTTGTAATTTTGACTGGGGGTCTCTTCAGAATTTTGTCTCTCTGTTTTTGGAATAAGGTACACAGTCTACTTTTTTGAGTGCTCGGAAAAAAGTTATCACCAAATCGTTTCACACGCGTGAGACCATTTTCTAATTTTGGACATATTTTTATCACAAGCCTATAAAATGTCCTGTAATCAAATTTTACTATTTCTACTCAGTTACCGTAACTTGTTCTGTTCTTAGCCAATCAAACATCGATCATGCCTCTAAAAATTAACGTATTTTCAGGTGTCAAACCCGTCGAGAACAACCTCATAAACCTCGGAGTTCACGCCACGTATCTGAAACAACAAGATCTACAACCTCCACAAGCGATTTCAAGTGCCAAACAGGATTATCCAATCTCAACGATGATTGAACGCCATCTTCCGGTCATTATCAAAAAACGAGTCAGCTTAAGTCAAAACGGCCTGAATCGTTTCGACATCGAACTACCATCTCACAAAACTAACGTTGGCCCATTGAGACTGTCCAAGAGTGAGGACAGCTTATGCGAAATCGAACGAAGCAATTTCGACCATAAAAATCTACTTTCGTACGAAAAAAACGACCCCTCAGACTCTGAGGACGATTACTTTAGCGACAGTATGAATGTGGACACGACCAGGAATTCGGATGACGAAAGCAGTAAAAGTTCTTTTTCAATTACGACAGAAGCAAACTGTGATTTTGATTTTTATCAGGCGAAATCTGATGATACCAGGACCGATGATTTTGTCTCATCGCATAGTCATGAAACCTTCGAATATTTACGAATAAATTCCCACAATTCCGAAGAACCGTCAGAAAGTATTCCAGTCCTTCAAACGTTCAAACCACAAATGATCCCGAGGGTATCGACCAGTAAAGATAACATCACCGTAGTATCGATGGAACACACGGATAAGCCCAAGATGATCAAGTTGGATGTGAATAGAAACTTCAGAATTACCAGATCGAACTCGAAACGATCACTAGAAAACTTCAGAGCGTTCCTGGACGACACCGACTTCGAAGGTTGTGATAGCATGATTTGTCCGAATCAAACGCAAAGGTCCTACTCCTACGTGGATCTAGATGATACGATAAAGTACAACAACAAGTTCGAATCGGCCTGGATCGGTTTGGACTCGTCTTATACAAAAGAAGTGATGATAGGAAAGAAACAGGTGAATTCCAGTGGAAGTGTACCTGATTTAAAGAAAATTTTTATATCCGATTATTTGTAATTTGTATTTATTCTTGTTATTTTGTGTTTCAATGAGCATTAATTATTTTTAATATTATGAAAATGTGTAAATAATTGTATATGCTCAGTGGTCTACCAGTACAAAGTCTTGGAAGCATTCGGAAATATGCTTAGTAATTCTTAGCTGCTACTATTTGATAAATACAATAATAAACTTTCATGGATCTGAATTTTAGTTCTACTGTTTCTTAGAGGTTCTAAACACATCGGTAAAATCATCCGTATCTATTTATTTTCTGTCATATATGTGATCCACTCAAGAGTCTTAAGTTTAATTAATCTTGTGAGAATCACTATAGCCATTTAATGCGCATATTATCATATAAGCTCTTAAGGGTATTAAAAACAACAGGAAAAGCATAGATATTTATTTATTTATTTATTTTCTATCATGTGTGACCCGCTCATGGGTCATAAGCTTAATTAATCTTGTTAAGAGCACTAGAGCCGTCTAATGTTTATATTGCTAACAGCTGGACATTCAAACCTATTACTCCACTTCCATTATTTGTTTTCTCTTTCTCTGCTACAGGCATTTCAGAACTGTCGATTGAAACGAAATCAGCGTTATAACTCTTCCCTGTAGGTATTCAAAAGAGAATAATAATATACGTAATATGTAGTTCGTTAATATAATTTAAACAGAACAGTAATATAATGCAGTTATATTTTTGTTGTATCAATCAATAAATATAAAGTTAAAAATGACACTAGTGACGCTTTAAATATTACAAATTGAAATATGATGTTTTTTCATTTTGTACCCCATCTAAGAACAAATCGAGAAAGGCTGTTTTATTGGTATTTAATTATTTAGACAATTTTCGATACAAATGCTATCTATGTATATAATCATGCGTTTTGCAATCAAACGATATTTTTATTTCTACAGGCTGGAATACACTTACGGTAACTAACGCAAATTTGATAACTGACATGTATTAAGGTGGTTTTCAACTGTGTCTGAGATATGGTTATAAGTAAAAGTTTTAAAATTTTAATGACTATTCAATTCACCTGTCATTGTTCAAATATGAACCAATAAAATAGCAAATATTTACTTTCGTATCATAGCAACAGGAAATTTCAGCGATTATATCTTCCTAGAAGGTATTCAAGTGGATATTTTAAACAAGTGAAAGTTTTTATTAATGTAACTCATTTACTAACAATATTGAAGGTACAATTAGAAAAACTAACATTACTGCAGTGCTGCAGCAGACATTCTGGAACAGAGCTATCACTGGGAGTACCCGAGGGAGTACCTTTCTCTTGTAGCTTAATACCGTCACTATTACTGACAGATGTCGAAGTTGTACATGACACATTTGTTGTTGTAAAATTTCTTCGCATTTTGGTGATAATCGACTCGTGGTGCTCATCATCAAGCTGCAAGTACGATTTTATGGAATTCAGATTTTGGTGTCCCGTTATTTTCATCAGTTGTTGCTCTCCGACTCCAGCTTTCGCCAGAGATGATACAGTTGAAGAGCGTACCGAATGATTTGATATCTTCCTTCTTTTAACATCTAATCCAGTTTTTCAGCTAATAACTTCACCCATTTACTGATCTCACATATACCAACTGGACTGTTCTTATACCACACCGCATTCTCAACTTTATCCCAAAACGGATTCGGTGTCAAAAACATCCTTTCTGTTTTCACATTTTTTCCTCTCTTCGATTTCAGTAGATAATACAATCTAAATAACAGAAGAATATTAATTATACCGTCTTGAAATTAAATATAAATAGGTTACCTAACTGGACACATATCGGTATTGCTTTTATTCTCTATCAACCACTTGCTGCCTGTCAATGATTTAGTTCCCCCCTGCGCAGTTTTCGAAAATACTGGATTATACTCAATTCAACCAGTTCTTCTTCCCTTGTTATCGAGTTCCTCCTTGAAGTAATAGGTGAAACAGTTGCTCCCTTCTCCTCCCCGCCAAGCTAGTTCGTAAGATGCTATTAAGAAAAACTTTTTCTGTAAACCGTCTGGGGTACTCTCATCTAATATGCGTATCATATTTAAGTATTCTGGTTCTGTAAGTGCCGCCGCGTTGCTGGTTCTTTTTTCAGGACACGCTTGCAGTTTTCTTCTTGTAGCATCCCTGGCGTCACGTGCTGACTTAAATATTGCATCAGAAAACGGGTTTACGTTTATTTTCCACTTATTGAAGAACATTTCTTGAACCATTTTCGCCGTCACGTTCCACATGTGCTTGATGACGCCTTCTTTATAATCGGACCCATCTTTTTTCTTCATATTACATGCCCACGACTTTAAGATGACATTTAAGTCCACAGGAGAAGTAGATTGATCCAGTTTATAGCCTTTTGCTGTTAAAAATGTACTAAATTGTCTCCATACTGAATCTTTGGATTTCTTCGTGTTCCAAGGGATATTTTCGCAAATTTCAGCATCGATTTCGTCTTCAGATTTCGTGCCAAATCTTTTCTCAGTTCCCATTATTTAGAAACACGAGTTTTTATTCAACGAAACGAACTAAATAGGTACACGATTCCAAAAATTTTAATGACAAACATAAATGTTTTTTTTGTTGACATGGAAACGTAATCATGTGTAACTAAATTTTGAGTCATTTTAATATGAAAAATTGATTTGGTTCATTGAATAGTCTCTCGAATACGATTCGTAGTCAAAGTTGAGTCTACTATTTTTGTGGTGCTTTACACTCATGTCTTTCATAATTGCGAATACTACTCGTGCTCCGCACTCGTAGTATTTAAATGCAATCATGAAAGACATTCGTGTAACCACCACAAAAATAATCGACATAACTTTGACTACTCATGGTATTATAAGTGAAAATTACTTATTTTTTTAAAAGTAAGTCTTTTCGATTATATTTAGGCAAATTATATATATTATCAGAATATTAAAAAAATCGAAAAGTTATCAAATGCCAGTATGTAACAAGTGTTTACATAGTAATAGTAGCTAGGGATTAAAAATGATAAGGTGCTGATATACAGGTGATCAAATTTCGATGCATACCTAAGGAATTTCGATAACTATAAGAAATAGGTACATAATCTCCAATCGATTGTTTTTTTGAAGAAGAATTTTATGGCGAAAACCAAAACTGGCATTGTAAAATTTTTTTTTTTTTTAGTTCTTGTTTAAAAATAATTTCTAGATTTATCAGACACTTATTCGATAAGAATGCAGTGGCGTAGTTAGTTGTTTCTTATAAAAATTTGGAATTTCAAAGTTATAACATAATTTTAAAAAAAAATAAAAAAGAAACGGTCGAGAATGGGAAATTAATTTTGCTGTAATTCTTATAGGTACCGAAATCAAAACATCGAAGTTTTTCCATCCTGTACACTGAAGAGGATGTAAATACGGACAGTTAGAGAAGGACATATCATACCAAAAATTTAAAATTCCCGCTTAAATTCTACCAGTGGATACATAAATCGTTATTTCTTTATATGCTGGCTATTATTTATGCGATAGTGATTGCATATTTATAACATACTAGTATACGATGCGACTATCTTATGTTTATACATTTCAAACCAATCTGTAAAGCAAAAATGGTAGAAAGTTTCATGTATGGCATTGCATCCTTATCTAACCTGTTCGATTATACAAAAATTTTACTGTCCATAGAATACATTTATTAACACGAGTACTGAAACAAACATATATTGTACATATTGTATTATAATATAGGTAACTTAACTTGTAAAAAAATGTTTAAATAGTATTATTGTTTATTATAAATAAAAACAAATTAAACATCAACATTCTGAAAAAGGTGTTTTTATTTCTAATAGTACTAATACCAGTATAGCGGCTGGTAAGTGATATGTTTAGAGGCTATTCACTTCATATTGACAGCTTCATGCATTGTCGGATAGACATCCTATGTTTTCCTATATATAAATACGGGGATTTCTGGGAATATTTCTCGAATCTACTTATTAAATTAACATTCCTGCAGTTTTGCGTTTCTTACCTATAATTCAGTTGATAGTTATACATAAAAACAGACTGGTTTTGTTTACATCAGTGTATGTCAACGTATTTATCGGTGGTTATACACTTATTACTTAGGGTGCGGACATGACCAAGTTAAACTACGACGGAGTTACAATGGACAATTCATATGGTGAACTGCAACATCTGTTTACGCTCGAAAAGAGCCCGAGTATGAGAGCAAAAAATAGCCATAAAATAAAGAATTTATGAGTAAAATTCTTTCTACATCGGCGTAGATAGCCTAAGGAGGTTTAAAATTTATTATATTTAGTTTATATTTCGCAAGAGAAATAATGTAAATATGTATATACTTACTGTTATTTAGTTTCGATAACATACGCCTACATTTTTAGTTATCATTTAAAAAATTAAAATGAATTGTCAGTGATTCCGAAATTTATTACAAAGTCTGTAAAATATCGTTACAGAATGCCAAAATATGTTCGTCACTTAGCCTTGCTAAAACATACACATAAATAGTTTTTATGTAGAGAATTTCGAAAGTTTACAAAATTTCGTTACATGTTTAAATGACGATGCTCGAAGTATTTCTGAGTACAAGGAACTAACACAAATCCCAAATTTAAAAAATCAGTTGTTATTCCTACAGGAACACTTTGGAAATTTGCCTAAACTAATCACATATTTTGAAAATCGAATCTCAAATTAAAAAATGATTTAGCCACATTAGATGTGGCTATTAATAATTTCAAAAGTATTCCAAGTGACTTCGGATGTGGCCTTCGGCAAAAGTTAGACGCAGTTTTTAATAGAAATCCAGATTTAATAACATTGCGGCAGTTGTGTATGCTAAATACGCTGAAATAAAAGAATATTTCCAGTACGCACCTATAACCAGTTGCGATGTAGAAAGGACGTTTTCTATCTACAAGGATGTACTTAATTCATAGAGAACAAGTCTTATAGACGAGAAGATGATCAAATAATAAGGTATTTTGTATTTTATAGATCACCAGCCACTTGTTATCCAATTATATAAATAAAATTAAAACCTCTTTAAAAATACAACATCTCAATAGTGCGCCCATGGGCGATGAGTCATGACTCGCTCGTGTCCGCGCCCTAGTTATTACTAAATAGAATCCTATAATAGGATTGCAAAAACTCAAAATAGGACATTAAGAGCCTATACTAGGAGCGAAAAATTAAAAATAGGACAAATTCTGAAACATAAAATAATAAATAAAATACCTAATAAGGTATAATTAGGGGAGCAAATAATTTTTACGTAATGTGCTTTCGTTGGGTATGTGACCGCGACTGGTATACTCGGAAGTGGGAACGACAATACAATGCTGGGAATTCTATGCTTTGCGTTGTTATTGGCTGGTGGTATACCACCAGCCAATAAATGGTTTATAAACCAAACCGACTTTGTACGGGCAACCACTTGCAAGCTCAGTTTTAGGACCTATAAGCACACTTTGGGATTTTAGGACTCAAAATGTCTTATTTTGTTCAAAATGTATTTAGTGATGACTCACGTTCATGGGCCTTAAATCTAAAAGAAAAGGCATTTTACCTAAAATCCAGCAAATACATGTTGGCCAAGTGCGGTGTGAATTGACACAAGTCGCTATTTAGGTTGGTTGTCAATTGTTCAGTATTTAAATTGTCACAATTGATTTAGAAGAAACATTAGTTACGTAATTTGGCATGGTTATTCATGAAAGCCCTAGGATACTGTGATTAAGAGAAAATATTAATAAAGAACAAAAAAGGTTGTTGTAAAAACTTTAAATTTATTTAACTAAATGAATAACGAATTAAATAAAGGAAATTAATATTTTAAAAAAGCAACAATAATTTAAGGCAAGTAAAATTATTATATAAATCTGTAAATAATCAGAGATTAACTACGGTCGATTCAAAAATTAAACTCACTTATATGTATCTTGGGATAAAAATGAGCACTAGCGGGCAATAGATAAAGAGTATCACAATTCTTTTATTTTTTTTATTGTGCAACTAAGAAAACATTTTACTTCTAATGCAATTACTAAAATATACAGGATATTCGCAATCATTTTTCCATTGTTACTACTTCATGTTGTACTACTCCCTTCTGTTCAATTATAAATGATGTTTCTTTTTTGAATGGCCTCCGGTATTTGATCTTGCTTTGGAGCGCTCTGTAAAATGAAATTCATAATTTATAGAACAAAATTAACCTATGGTAACTCATGTGTCAGAAACTAGAGCCTGCACGGGCTAATTTTTTTAGGTCAGGGCCTGGTCCGCCCGTTTAGTCCGCCTATTATAAAAATAAATGTAAGAAATATGATAATATTTATTATATTTGAAAGGTGAATCAAGATGAGAAACAATAAAGTAATTCATTATTCACTTTCCTTTTCATGTTATTGTATAGGTATATTCTTAAAACATACTTATTTAGTATACTCATATAGCAAGATTTGTATGTAATAAATCATTCAGGAAATTTGAATCGTATAAGAGCGTTTAATATAGATGTTATTCATATTTTCGATACCCTCTAATACAGAAGGCAGGCCTGACCGAGCCCACACGCGAGCCCGGTTGGTTTTCATCGGTCTGTGCAGCGCTTTATCAAAAACTATGTGCCTAACTAAAGGAGAGTAGGAAAAATAAAGAATATTTGAGAGGAAGATTATCAAGAGGATAAGTAGATAGAAGACTTTACAAGAAGATAGAAGTTTAATTAACATTGAAATTAATGTAGCACCAATGACGGCAATACTGCTTGTGCGTTCTCTAGAAATGCAGAGAAACGGCCGAAATAACTGGTCATAATTTGTAATTAATAAAACTCTTCCACATTATATTGGAATGTTTAAGTTCTGGATTTCCAATAAATGTAGAAATATTTGATATGTACGTCGAACAACTCGAGAACTATATTTCAAAGAATATTCATTCTACTCAGTGCTTGTAAGCATATATAAAGTATTTTAGTACGGAAAAGATATAATCAACATTATTTTGCCTATAGACCAGTTATCCGAAGAAGCACAAGATGCCAGGGAAGAAGGATAATGCACAGTATAGGAAGCTCTATACAAGAAAAACCTCAAGATTCGAAACGAATACTGATTTACTACATAGACTATTAATTACTTCGGAGCTGGTAATTGCTAGTTTATATGCTCCGCCAAAAACTAAACATGACAATATTTTCTCCAAAGATTTGGAATTATTGGAAGAAACAGTTATTAAATATCTATAAAACTATGTGGTAAGTGGTAAGAAATAAAGCAACAGCAAAAAATAAATCATACCATTAGAGAAATATTTTTGTCATGTAGTAAAAAGAATTATGAAATGGAACCACAACGAAGAGGTAGACCGGAGATCAGATGGGAAGACCAAATGTTAGAAGACATTAGAAGTTTTACATTAAGAGCTGGAGAGAAAACTGCAGGTTAGGAAGAAATGGAGAGAGAACACACAATGCAATGGATTAAGCTGTTAATGATTTATTTCGCAAATACCTTTCCATCATGTACTGTAGTAAACAGAATTCATTAAGTATTAGTTGTTACAGATCATTTCATAAAATGACCTAACACTTCTTTAAGTGAATCGCTGACAGTATGCTTGAATTTAAATTTGAATTTATTATAAATACAGTAGAACCTCGATTATCCGTTGTCCACGGGACCGGACGAGGCACGGAAAATCCGAACATTTATTTCTTATATGTATGTATGTATACATACTAAAAAGATAACAAAATAAAAAACAGAATTCTACATAATTAAACTTTTACACTAAATAAGAACAAATAAACTCTACATAGGTAGGTTAATTTGCATTTATGTACATAAAGCAGATGAAAAGCGAATGATTCCCAAGGATTCCCCTAGTACACTGCTGGCGATATCGATATTGCGTCATCATGCGAATGGCACGGATAATCCGCAGCCCGGATAATCCGCACACGGATAATCGGGCTTCTACTGTACTTATTTTTCTATCGATAAATATCAACTGCATTTCACGTAGAACTTATTTTTTTGTATGCGCATGGGCGAATTAAATTTCAAGCGGTCACAATGAGATAAAATATACAAGCATGAAAATTTACCTAATTCATGGTCATATGTAAAGTCAATAATGCGGTTACTTTTGCTGATCTACGTCCAATAAGTACTTTGCCGGCGTTCTCAAAAATCATTGAAAAAGCCATGTCGGAGCAATTTCTCGAGTCTATTTGCTGTCAACAGACATTCTACCGGTGTGCCAATCGGGAGTTAGGAAAAACCATAGCACTATAAGTGCACTTATAAAGATCAGCAGCGATGCGATTTCCGCTCTTGACGATGATCAAATCGCGGTATTAATACTTTTAGACTACTCCAAAGCTTAGTTACGTTGTACCTCACGGGGAGGCGCCAGAGGGTTTGCATTAACAATTCATATTCTGGTAATATCGACATTGCTACTGGTGCACCGCAGGACTCTTTATTTTGTATATTGCGGATTTTACCAGAAATCTAAAGAATTGTGTCCACATACATTTGCGGATGACACGCAGATTTATTGTCGCTTTAACGTTGACCAAATACTAGTGTATACTGATAGAATAAATTCTGACCTGGATACATTGTTCAGGGTAACCGCCAATCACGGCAATCACTGCTTAAGCATGAATCAGTCCCCAAAATTAGTATTTTCAAAGCGAAAACACGGGCTGTGCAGGACTTAGGGGTACATATCGATAGTCACGCCCTTGAAGTCATGTATACGTTTTATTTTCGGACTACGGAGGAGAGATCACGTGTCACACTTGGTAAGTGAGGTGAATTGGCTGAACGTGTCAAATCGAAGGTATCTGTACATTTGATGTTTCGTCCACAGGACGCATTGTCGGTGAAATCACTAAGGTATATAACGGATCTGTTGGCGAGGCGAGATGCGGTTCACAGCAGTCATCTTAGATTCGGAGATGATCTTGCGGTGCCGTTACTCCACTATTCGAAAGATCCTTCTCGTACATCGCTCCAGCATTCTATAATAACCTTCTAAGGAAGCTCAGATCCTACACCAGCTCCCATACATTTAAAATGGGTCTTAAATGCAAATTATAGAAAATCACAGGACCTCCCATGACATATGATGCTATTTGGGTGAGCGCGCACTGCGTTTGCTTAGTAAGTGGTTAATAAGTAGTTAATAAGTTCTAGTACTAGATAGTAAGTAAGTTCTTTCTTATAGTTTATAATATGATAGATGGTTGCGTTGGACAGCGTTGGCTGGACTCCGCGAAATAAATAGAGATCCTTTATTATTATTATTATTATTATTTCCTAATTTTCTTTTTACTTCTTTATGGCGCGCTTAGATATATTTTCAGAGCAGTTCTTGTTATAGTTGGCTTATGACTTATTTGTATAGAATAATAATAATACCGTTACTTACTCTTCGCTACTGTTGATGAATCGTACGAGACCGTTTGATCGGTAG
This sequence comes from Amphimallon solstitiale, assembly GCA_963170755.1. Lineage (NCBI taxonomy): Eukaryota > Metazoa > Arthropoda > Insecta > Coleoptera > Scarabaeidae > Amphimallon > Amphimallon solstitiale. Next base: position 9,986,408 of record OY720677.1, read on the forward strand.
CTGACGATACAGAAGGCGTACTGTCATCCGTTACGTCATCTGTCGGATTATTGGCGTCGTATGCTGTTTGTTCTTCAGTAGAGCCACAAAAACAACGACATGCTGGACATTCGAAGATATTTACATCACGGTCCTCACCTGAAAATGTTGATGAATCGTTATTTTTGTATTTATTTTTTCTATACAATACAATAGACAAAATGGAATTATGGAAGAAGGTTAATTGCTCTATAGGGAGAGAAGCCCTATCCTGCAGTAAAGAGAAGTTTTACGTGGCAACTTCTAAAAAAAGGGTGGGATCTTTATATATGGCGCTTAAATCCATTGCACTATCCTGCCATATTAGAAGTTAGTATAGATAATTCAGAATATCTATGCGCATCAGGAGGTATAAGTTGGAATCATTCAATTGATGTTGATATTCTTAAAAGTATTAGCCTTTTCCGTATGGAAATAAATGCATGTTTATAAACTGCGACTTCATTTAACCTTGTGTCGGAAGTGGCGTTGTAATCTTTATGGCGAGCAGTTTAAATTAATTGATACATTTTAATTTATTTAATTAATATTGTTTATATTTAATTCACATAGTACCTAATATGGTGTTTTTTTTTGAAACTCTGCTTTATAAATATATATTTACAACCAAGTTAAATGCATTATTACTAGAGCACAGCATGTGCAACATAGGATGTAAAAGGCTTATAGAATTTATTAATTACCTTGGGGGCTGTCACTACTACTTTCCCTTACGCTATGACGAACGTTCTGATTTGATTGGAAATGTCTTTTGGAGTGATGAGCATTTGCATGATTCTTCTTGGCAATGTAACTCCGGGCGTGTTTCTTTTCGTGGTGTTCTGAAATCCAAAATAATACAGAACACTATTTCTTATCACAGAAAAAAAATCATTGTCTTTTGAATTTTACAGTAGCGCAATCACCAATGCACCCACAAAATATTTTCAAAATAAGCTTAAGATATTTCCACATACAATCTTTGCATTGCATGGTAGTTTTTAGTCAATCACTTTAATATTATAAACAAAAAGAATCTTGGCAGTAGATGATTTACTACTAGTTAAAAGGTCTGTACGTTTTTTTGCGTCAACACTTAATGATCCTTCTTTACGTTTTTCTTGTTTTTGATTCAGAATAATAACTTTTTAAAATATTGTTATTTGAAAATTTGTTATTCCACATCAAATATAAGGTAGATTTGGATGACTTGGAACCACTTGGTACCGTTGCTAGAATCGGAACAAACTGCAAAAAATTGTCTTAAAAGGTGATGTGATCTATGATGAGTTATGACAAGAAAAACCATATCATATCATTAAAGTAATCTGTAATATAGAAGCTTTTTTTTGTGTTGGACTGTAATTCCTACGAGGAAAGAATAATAAAGTAGCATATAGGCAGGCCAGTAGTAATATTCCTAAGTAAACATATCACGCGAATATATCCATTTCCACCCTATTACCAACTCTGGAAACAATATACGTATGCTGGGTTCAGCTTCATAGTGTTAGTCCTTGCAAATGTACCTAACGATAAAAGTCGAGTTATACCTCGACTTAACTCGTAGAACAACAAACAACATCCTTTCCAGTATAAAAGGACAAACAATATTTTTTCCGTTTATCTAAAAATTTCCTGCAAAGAGCATCTCTTCTACGAATTTTCTTACAAGACCAGTGCCCTTAAGCTGGTAACAGAGTCTAAATCTCTCGCAACATGTCCAAAACTCTCTGAATATTCTCCATGTCTCTGGCTGATGTAATATATATTCGAAAAACGTTAGAGGTATAGCGATTACACACATTTGTTGTATACAATTTATGTCCATGTTTAATCAAAGTCCAAAAAATAAACTTCTGTGGTTTATCAATAAGAACTAATAACAAAATCCTGCGTTGAACAAAATAAGTAACTTCATTGGAAACGCATTATCTCTATTTCAAATCTTCTTGTCATGCTCAGAATTGAATTGTCCAACAGCTGTTGATTGAAATTGCCCCATAAATCTGGAAAAAATCATGTTAGGGCATTTAGGTTGGCAGCCGGTAGTTGATAGTTCAATACTGCTCTACCATGTTCCATGCATGATGCTATGTATATGCCGACTTTGCAAATAGAGTATGTTCATCATTCAAAGCCAATGCATCCAACACAATTCTGGCTCAGTGAGAACCAGGCCAGAGAAATTTTCCGAGAATGGTTACTTTACTATCTATCTGAAAACTTACAATATACTTAACTTTTTTCCATTAGTTTATAAGGATTCCAAAAGTTTTTCATAGACTCATTTTTCATCTTAATCATAACTAGAGCTAGATTGTAAACGTAAAGCATGTATTAATAAAGCGATAAAAATGTTAAAAGTCAAAATATGCAATCGTTTTGTGAGCAAACTTTACGTGATAAGAAAAAAGATTTTATTTACTGAAAGAAATATAACACCAGTTGTAAAATCCAAGACAATTTTCAAATAGTATTTTTGTAGACTTGTCTTATCAAACCAGAAAATTTAAGTGCCATCAAAGAAGTCAGACCAACAACACTTAGCGAACAGATAATATAAAGCAAAGAAAGGTTTTGAAAGTTATTAAGTACTAATATTAGGATGTCCAATGGATTTTGAACTACTACTAAATGAATACCATTTTGCCGACATGTATTGCAGAACGAAATGCATTTCTGTAAAGAAAACGCCCAAATTTTCTGGTCATTACAATAATACGCTGTATTAATATATGTGTGTTTAAGAAAGTAATGGTACATACCTTCTCCATTTATCGTTACTGCAAGTAAAACAAGTAACCCAAAAATTATTACTTTACACATCATCCTTTTAGTTTGCTGTTCTCCTTAGTATATCATGTACTGACAAAATTACTTACCCACTTCCTTTTATATAGTTAAAAAAATATGGAATTCAAACACGATTGTAGGATTTTTAAAATTGTTTGAATTATAAAAATTATTGTTCAACAATTTTAATTTTGTATTTGCGTAAAGCAAAGCGCTGTCATAAAAGAATTCCGAAAATATTTATTTTATGTGTTTTATTGTTTCCTATCTACCAATGCAAAATAATATATTTGTCTCTATAAGTATTTACCGCATTTCAAATATGAATGTGTTTTATAAAATATTAGGCCTAGAAAATACTTATCTCTTTGTCAGGAACATTATAAAACACCACGAAACATAGAATTGCACTTTATGGTGCGAATGCCTAACTCAACAAATAATTATATACATATGTATAAAGTAGATTGGCTATATCTCGCAAGCAAAAATCTCCATAATATATAGATTTTGACTTATAACCAGTGGCGTAACTATACCCCCGCATGACCCCGCGGTGCAAGGGGGGGGGGCAAGCCCAGATACACCTATTTGTAGGATACACCAACGTAATAATTGGTTAGGTTGAGCTGGATGTTGCGGGGGGGGCAAGCTTTGTAGTTACACCACTGCTTATAACTAGAGAGCGGAATCGAGCGAGCTAAACTACCACGGAGCCACAACCGTGAAAAGAAATAATGTAAACAACTGCGTGTTGTTTACATTATATCTGAATAGCAGTAATTCATAGGGCGAACTGTAACATCTGTTTACTCCAGAGAATCAGAGAAAAAACTGCCATAAAATAAGGAATTTTATGAATAAAATCCTTTCTTCATCGGCGTAGGTACAAGGGTGACCAGTTTTTAAAATTTATTATATTTACCTTATATTTCGCAATATAATATGTATGTTTCAATAACATACGCGTACATTTTTAGTTATCATTTATTTAGATCTAGAACGTTGTTTATGTTACTTTTTCTGAGATAAAAATTAATTGTCAGTGATTCCGAAATTTATTGCAAAGTCTGTAAAATATCGTCACTTAGCTTTGCTAAAACATACACAGAAATAGTTTTCATGCAGAGAATTTCGATAGTTTACAAAATTTCGTTACATGTTTAAATGACGATGCTCGAAGTATTTCTGAGTGCAAGGAACTAACACAAATCCCAAATTTAAAAAATCAGTTGTTATTCCTTCAGGAACACTTTGGAAATTTGCCTAAACTAATGACATATTTTGAAAATCGAATCTCAAATTAAAAATGAGGTGTGGCCACCACACGACTTTCTTATACGCATGAGCGTTTCAAACTATACTATATTTTTTTTACACAAAAATTATTCAAGATCCTATTCTAAGTACTTCTGTTCTCTTAATAAATCGCTATAGAATGCATACTTAGCAAGATATTCGAAAAAAGGACTACTCCCTAAGAGTAAAAGTGTTACTTCCGGTCCGAATTTTGAAATTTCATATATTCAAAAAATATTGCAAATCTAGCACTAAATACATTTGTATTCTTGATAAATACATATAGAATGCATAATTTACGACATATTCGCAAAAAATCGCTATTCGATAAGAGTAAAAGTGGTAATTCCGGTCTGAATTTTGAAATTGTTTTTATGCAAAAGATATTGAAAATTACGTTTTAAATACTTTTATACCCGTAACGTACCTGTCTAAAAAGCATGACATGCGAAATATTCGCAAAAAACTGATTTTCGATAGAAGTAAAAGACCTACTTCCGGTAGCAGCTTCGAAAAACTTTTTAAATAAAATTGTTCTCAATTTTAATTTCAAGTACATATGAATTCTTTATAAATTTGTTTAAATTTAGTAGTTGACGAAATATTGGCAAAATTTAATTTTTTCACTGAAGTAAACTGCTACTTCCGGTCTACCGATTTTACTGAAAATCTACTCAGATCTCACGAGGGAGATTAGACACGTAAATACAAAATTTGGAATTGATATCTACAGTGCTGTGGTTATCGTGGTCACATAGAGACACACAGACATTTTTTAAAAACATCTTTTTCGGTATCAGGGGACTTCAAAACGTGGACATCTGCAAAAATCTCGAAGTCGAAAATTTCACATTACTTCCTTATACTACGTATAAGAAAGTAAAAATGGATTAACCACATTAGATGTGGCTATTAATAATTCCAAGTGACTTAGACGCAGTTTTTAATAGAAATCCAGGTTTAATAACATTGCGGCAATTGTGTATGCTAATGTAGAAGGGACGTTTTCTATCTACAAGGATGTACTTAATTCAAAGAGAACAAGTCTTACAGAAGAGAAAATGAACAAATAGTAGGGTATTTTGTATTTTATAATCACCAGCCACTCGTTATTCAATTATATAAATAAAATTAAAACCTCTTTAAAAATACAACATTTCAATAGCGCGCCCATGGGCGATGAGTCATGACTCGCTCGATTCCGCTCCCTACTTATAACGTATCAACTCTTTCGTATCTTACCTCAAAAATAGTCACAATTGTATACATACAGCTTTGTTCAAATTATTGTGCACAAGGTTCTTATAATATATCTATTAATATTGTTAAAAGAGAAATAAACACAGACAGGAAATCAGGAAAGAGAGCTGACTTTTCTATCTATTTACTTACATATATGCTTAACTTCTTTTTAACTAATTTATTTTTACGTTACGTATAAAAATAAAAACTCTTAAATTATTATACAGATTTATTTCAAAATAATATTGATTTAAAACCATTTTTATTAAATACAGCCTTTACCTATGTACATAGGTAGTTAATAAACAATGAACAAATATTGTATTTATTATAAAACTGATAACAGGAATACGAAATTGGCCAAAAGACAATTAAATAATTATAATTCATGTAGTTTTGATTCTATTTATAATATCGTTTAAAGCCTTGTCGAGCTCCTCGAATGAGTAGGCAGTCCCGGCACCTTTCTCATTTTTTCGTTTATAATTCCGCACCATTTTCTGCAACAGAGTAATCTAATCATAAACATAAAAAAATTAGGTATAGCCACCACACGACTTTCTTATACGTATGAGCGCTTCAAATTATAAAATTTTTTAATACAAAAATTATTCTAAATCCTATTATAAATAAGTATATTCTCTTAATAAATTCTATAGAATGCATACTTTTCAAGATATTCGAAAAAAGTGTTTATAATTTACGATATATTTGCAAAAAATCGCTATTTGATAAAAGTAAAAGTGTTACTTCCGGTCCGAATTTTGAAAAAAAATTTTATACAAAAGATATTTAAAATTATGTTTTAAATACTTTTATACTCGTAATATACCTGCCTAGAAAGCTAAAAGCTGATTTTCAATAAGAGTAAAAGACCTACTTCCGGTAGGAATTTACACAATTTCTCTCAAATTTAATTTTGAGTACATTTGAATTCTTTATAAATTTGTTAAAACTTAGTAATTGACGAAATATTGGCAAAATTCAATTTTTTCACTGAAGTAAACTATTACTTCCGGTCTACCGATTTTGCTGAAAAACTAACCAGATCTCAAGAGGGAGATTATAGACGTAAATACAAAATTTGGAATTGATATCTACAGCGGTTTGATCGCTATCGTGGTCATACACACACAAGTTGTTGAAATAACTTATGTAAGTAGCTAGGCATAAACATAATGAATGGTTTTATTTTGACATATGGGTTATACCAGTTCTAGATATAATGTATTTTGTCTGGCAAGGGCGTGAATAATTTTAATTATAAGACAATACTACCAATAAAACCTTAATTAATTCTTTGTATTCAATTTAATGCAAAAAAAAATAAAAAAAAAGTTTCTGCTGTTTGCTTCACTTGAACGAATACTGTACAAGGACGGAATTTGCTTTAGCGCATATGGCGCCACCCCCTTACGTCCTACCTCACAGCAGCTCCTTAAAAATTGTAAACAATCTCAGGTGAACAAAATGGCTCAAAATGAGTTTATGCCTATTGTTGAAGACAGAAGACAAGTAGAAACAATCGTGCGAACGAAATAGAAATAAAATACACATGGCCCAGTTGCCCTCTCGACCTAGAAACCCCGGAGCACCTTACATTATGATCAAAGTTTCGAATACAATGTCGATATTAACAGAAAGTGAATCAGAAGGAAATGTAATAATACCGCTTGCAAAAACCAACAAATTTGGTAATTTTGAGAATTGGCACTACCAGCGGCTGCTCATGCGCTGTGATGATAATTAAGATTGGATTGGAAATGTCTTGTTAGTGATGTACTTTTTGATTATTGCGCACATTAACGTCAGGACTAAGTCCGTCTTTCAATTTTGAAAAATTTAGATTTTTACACGAGTGCAAAGTCAAGTAATATCATAATCATAAAGTGCTATTAACAATATATGCAGCACGTGCATATTTCTTTATCATAGTTTTACTTGGAAAAATGCAAAATTCTATATATTTATACAAGCATTTGCGGTATTTTTGCTAAGAATGCCTTTATAAAGTATGTACTATAACCAGTCATGATTGTTATGTTTCCGTCATAAAAAATCAAGGACGTAAAACAATATTTCATTTCACTAATATAGGTAACGACTGATTATAAAATCATCTGTGTACTATTTAACTTTGGGAAAACTGCAAAGCGTTTATATTATTTGAAATGTGTGTTGAAATATATAATTAACAATAGTCCAAATGATGTACAGCCATGACATGCAAGTACTCACTAAACTGAATAAAATACTTTGCGAAGGAATTTATGGGTCGACACTTTTAATTTTAAACAATAAACATTAGTGTTTTATATAAAAGTTTCATAGATATTTTTTTACATATTGTAGTGATATTGAGTTAAATTTAAGTTGTCTATAAGTGTTCACAAGATCACCATAAGATTTAATTAATTTAATTTTTACCTTTAATCTGTTATATTAGTTTTAGTTTAAATTTAAATAACACACATTGTATATAAATATTTACTGTAAAATTATAGGTTAGGATGTAGTAAATTTTTATTAGTTTAAGTAAAACAAGGTAACAATGTCATTATAATTTTTATTTATAAAATTACTATTTCAATAATCCCTGTATAACAGTTGAATTCATTTTATTAATCGTGTTGAATCCAGAGAATGCAATAATTCACATTTTTTTTTATCTTAGGAGGATTCTTATAAAAGGCCGTGTGGGGCGATTTTGAATAGTCTTTATAGCTGGTGAGAACCGCTCAAAATACAAATAAGCATTAGGTGTCTGTATTAATAACTTTAAATCTGAACTTGTAAACATTTTTAAGATATTAATTTTATTTTGAACTATGTAAAATTTTTCAAGAAATACTTTTATTTTGGACTTAGAAAATTTCCATTAATATTTGTGAACATTTGTAGAAATTTTCAAGAAATAATTTCATGGACTTGTAATAATTTCTAATTAAAAGTTTTAATTCGAACTTAGAATAATTTTTCGAATTAAATAAATATATTTAAATTATAGTAGGAGATTAGGATATTAGTTAAGAACCGGAATATTTTATTTTAAAACATGATGGCCACACGCTTCATGTCACGATAAAGTATTTTGGAAATTATAATAATTTTTTTTGAATTGGAGTACAGACACTTTATGTTTTCTTTTTCTATATAATATTTACTATATTTTATTCGTTATTTATTGTAGAATTGAAAATGAATCAAAGTTTTAAATATGAATATGGAAGAGTTTAATGCTCTATATGAAGAACTAAGGTAGTTTGTATAGAATTTTATTGTTTGTATAGTGTTTTATTGTTTTTGTGTGGTGACTTATATTGAAAGTTAATAAGGTTGGTAAATTTATAATTTATTGTTTAGAGTTTATGATTTTTTTCTTTTTGTTTTTCTGTGTTCGTGCATTGAAATCTGACGTGTTCTGGACCAAGAATTGGGGATGCGTTCAACAAGTTATGCAATTAATAAACTTTTAGAATGGAGCCCTGATTGATGTATGACACGAATCTCATTCAGAAGCGAGAAAAGGCATTTGAGTGAAATTAATATCAGCGCAAAGTCAGCATTTTAATGCATATTTAAACACTGGGAATTAAGTTTGTTTTTGTGAATGATTTTCATTCCTCCTTATGAACATTAGGGACTGGACACGTTATTACGTGAGTTAAGGGTGCATTCAATGAGTTAAAGAATAAACTCATAGAATGGAACTTTGACTGACCTTTAACGTGAATTTGCTTTGAGAATGTTGTCTAGAAGCGAGAAAAGACATTTGGACAGGATTAGAATCAAAGCAAAGTCTATTTTCTAGCGTGTGAACATTAATCAAAATAATATTTTTGTTTCATAATCATAATCAATATAAGTCGTTACACAGTATAGATTAACGATGAGAAATTTTCTTTTGTTTTGTTGATTGCACGAAAATTTTAAAATAAGCACGTACTCGTGTATTAAAAGCACGATTAAAAGTGATTTTGATTTATACTTTAGTGTGTATACACTATAATATGTTAATATATAATATTATTAATATGGTGGCTTGTAAATAAGTTATTTGGCATAGTTTTTTTCTTGTTGTGAATACAATATTTTTTTTTTATTATTAGCATTTTCTCAGTATGTGTAATAAATTATATTGTAAGATATTTCTGCATTTTTATTTAATATATCTGACCTGTTAAGAAGTTAAGAGTACCATCGTTTGTAGTATAAGTCCTTGTTCACAATGGACATAAGAAACATAAGACATAAGAAACGCATAAGACGTAAGATTTACATAAGAGACACATAATGCGTAAAATTTAATTACTGTTCACAATGAACATAAAGAATACATATACCAGAAAGCAGCAATCAATCGACTTCCGTCATAAAGGAAAAATAATGACGTCTGCATTGCTAATTTCATAACAACGAACATAATTACTTTATATATTACTAAATTTAGAATTTCATTGGTGTATAATATATTATATGTATATAATAATAATTACAGGATTAGTTTAATTATTAATATTAATTAAAAATGATAATGTTGGCGTTATTTTAGCAAGTTTTACAAAAAATATTAACATCGGATGTTGGCTTACATGAAACATCGTTTACACGTCACTAGTGATTTTGAATTTTGAATTTCTTGCTGTCATTTGACAGTATTGTTTGACAGTATTATAGGTTTTGGTTGTTGTTGTTTATGTTTATTATTTTATTGTAGAATTATCTTTCAAAGTTCTTTTTAGAACTAACGATGCTTAAGTCATTCAGTAGTCAAAGGAGCTCATTAGCTCTTTGATTACATACATACAAACGTAAATTGAATAACTATTACCGTTGACCAGTGTGCGAGAGGTATGTATACCTACATATTTGTTGTAATGACATCAAATAAATATTAATATTATAATTTTAGAGAATTGCACAAGCTTTAAATATTTCCGTTGAATCTGTGAGTAGTATTTTTAAGACACGTAAACAAAATGATGCTCACCGAAGTCCTAAAAAAAACGTTTCTGGAAACTGTATGTGATTACTCCTGCAATAAAGGCAACAATACGCGATACGATCTGTATAAAAACGCTAAGTTGCTTATACAACTCATTGAAAATAAAAAGAATATTATAATGTTAATGGTGATTTTTAGAACAATATTTTACATGAGCTCGTTATTATCACTGCTAGGGGAGCATCATATCTTTGATGGCTCTGTTGATTCTTTTGGTAGAGTACTAGCAGATATTGGTTTCAAATATAAGAAAGACTGTCCATAGAGAAGATTAAGGAAAAAATACATGTTCTTCCTCGAATCAATTTTCTATAAAAATATATGAATAATTTACAATCTGAAAGTCTACTGGAATGTGTCTATTTAGATGAGACTTGGATTTTTGAAAATGGCACTGTAACCAGATCATGGCAGGATGATAGTCATAAGAGTGTTTGAAAGTTGACGGCAAGAGGTAATACTATGCATTAAAATTGACATGTGTCGAGTAATACAAATTTTGCTTTGGTTTTAGGTTTATAGTCATTTATGCAGGTACATGTAATAGTTTTATTAACAGTGCCTCTTTAGTATTTTATTCAAATACTAGTAATCCTGATTACCATCGTGAAATAGATAGAAACAATTTCTTAAATTAGTTTGAAAATGAACTGCTGTGTACGCTAGACTTTATCATAGCATTTATATCATAAATGTCCTAATAATTCTTGAAACAAAGGTCAAATAAGAGAATGGTTAAGAGCCATAATATACCAGGTGCACACAGTTGTACAACTACGATTATATCACTACATATTCAACCCGATAGAGCATATTTGGGGAATATCCAAAATATACTATAATAAGCACATGGGAGAGCAGGGTTATGAGGAAAAATGCAGTTAAGATATAGAATCAGACCCAGAAATGAGGACACCTGAAATTTAGACGAATACTCTTAGATGCACTAGTAGTGAAATCAGAAAATGATGGCACCGAGAATTGTTGCCTGGCAGAGAAGAAGTAATACCATTTATTATAAATGTTCAGAATCTAAAGACAGTAGAAATAGTGATAATAAACAAGAATGTCTGTAAAATCTATTCTTTTTTGATAAATTTTTTATATATTACTACAATTTATTTGTAAAATTGAAAATTCATAACTTGAAATAAAAAAGACAGTGTCTTTTTTTTTACAGAAATAATATATTTTAGGCATATGTAGTTATTATATAACAGTGAGTGAGTGTACTTTAGACGTTAATGATCTAATTATTGACGTTTAGAGTTAGTTTAGTGTTTATACATAACATGTAATTATTAATGATGTAGTATAATGTGATAAATTGTTTGTGCGATGGAAATAGCACGAACAACATATAAAATTAGTATTTATTTTTGTCCGGTATACTAAAAAAAGTTACATATTACCTACCATTAGTTTTATTATTTTATGTGCTCTTCTTTGCTTATGTGACAGTGAGGGGCATATTTAATATATCAGGTAAATATATAAGAATATGTAAATATTTGAGTATATTTTCATTACACCTTCGAAAATTTTGGTTTCAAGTCAAAGATGTATTAATTTATTTAATTGTTACTTACAATAAAATTTATAAGATAAAAATACGTAAGCAGAAAATGTACAATATATGTTATAATAAATTCACTACATATACTGATTTAAATTTTGTACTTAATGTTATACCGATTATAAGAAAAAACAAATATAAAAATAAATATCTACATTTTGTTACTTGCCTGTAACATTTGGAACTTTCTTTTTGTGTATGTCCTAAGTTGAAGAGGGTTGTCATTAATAATTTATTACAAATTTGGATAAGTGACGAGTTAATTTGTGTTAAGCTGTACCATCCTTTGAAACAAGTTAATTGTAAAGTACGACATTAATATAAATTGAAGTCAGGTTTAAAAAGATATTTTAAACAATGAAGAATTATTGAAAAAGTTTGCTTCCTCAAATATACATTTTATATAACCATTGTTTAAGTCTTCAGTATTAACAAATAATCACTAGAAGAAAAGTACGAAGTTTGATTTTTTATTTTTACTATTTATTAAGTGGAATGGTGAATTCAAGATGTAGTTTTATTTCATTATACTCACAGAATACATTGTTTTACTTTATCAAAAAGTATTTAATTTACATTCAGAAAATTTGGTAAATTTTGATGCAAATTAACCTCAAAGTAAACTTCAGAAATCGTAAATTTTATTCGTCGATCACAATACTAACATTGACGTACTAGAATTGTTACATCATGGATTTTGATGACGAAGGTCGATTGTTTGGTGCTTTCTACCATAAACGTAAGGATTTGCACATGCGCTATAGTGTATTTTGTTTATTTATTTTGACGTTTTAAGGTTAGTAATTTCTAAAAATTCTGACAGTACTGACATTTCTGTTAGAATGGATAATAATCTGCATATTACCCTTATTGTTATTAACGAAAAGTAACAAAAATAAATGTCAAAGGAAAACAAGTGGGTTTAGCCGGTAAAAACAAGAAGAGTAAATCCAGTCTGTAAAACCTACCTATTTAATTTATATGTATTCTCAAATATATCAAATGAACTTCATTTAACCACACAAATTAAAAGCTTATCTATTTAAATTACATTATAAAGTCTTTAAGAATCATTGTATCTGTATTTTACAAATACAGGTTTCTTAATTTGAAATAAAACCCTTTGTTTTTTATTTTACCATCATGTTTTATTTATACATACAATTTTTTTTCCACACATACACAAATATTAAATGCTCTATCTAAGGCTTGTAATTTGTTTTTAATTCATTTTTTTACATTATAATGTACTATTACGTCCTCAGATAATGAAATTATTAACATCGTAATCCTTAACCATTTCCATGTTATATGCTGATTAGCTTTTTATTCGCATTCATACATTAGACAATGCATTTTAATTCAATGAATGTTATAATCACACTTCAAGAATATTTGGTTCATTGTTACATTTAGGAAAGGTTATAAAGACAGGAAAAGCATTATATGCTGCACCATGGTGCTCGGCTTTGGTGGTGGTTTCACTACTAAAATAAAAATACTTAGTGTAGGTTATTTTTTGTATTGCTGTATGCCTTGAGATGCTTCACAAGTAGTATGTGGAGGTATTCGACATAGCACAATTCCACACATATTTCAAACAGCACTTTGGAATTAACAATTTCTCATGTGTAACGTTCCATCAATCGTTCCATGCTCTTTCGCATATATCACTCATAGATAATATTCAATTCGCCTTTGTAAACCAGTGCTATAACTAATGTTTAAAATACTTGTGATGTCTGGTGTTTCTGCTATTCCTTTCCAGACATCTTAGTATATCACATCTTTGTAGCTCCGATGTGCCTTTTTAGATATAAATACGCTTCAGCTCTGACCAACTGAAATAAGAAGTTCTATATCTACTTGCCCCTTTTCCATCATCTAAATCACATTTACCTTTTTTACTCAATATGTAAATAGCACCAACAAATATTTACTCATATGGAGTAATTACAACTTATTGTAGTAATTTGTAGTAGATACATACCAGGTGTTCGCGCGAAGGTGCTCACTATTGCTATCTTCGTTAATATCAAACGTACGAAGTCAGTTAAATTAGCAAACTAATAGTATTTTTTCCTCTGATTACAACGCTGAAAACAGAAAAACAATTGCGCATCAGGTTTACGAGTTATTTATAAAAATAATGTTTTTATAAATGGAACATCCTGTATATTTTTACATTTTTGATAACTACACCAAATTTCTAGCAACAAATGTCATTATGACTTTTCCTCAAAGTTGAAAAATAAAGACTCTAGAGACAACAATTTTTAAACAATACAGCAAGCACCTAATGTAATTTATTGAATGACAATTAACAAGTAATACAAAAAAAAAAAAACAATAACAAAAGCTTAACCAAACAATAATGATAAAAACTGCTATTTTAAGAGGTGTTCAAAAATGTCACCATTTACCTCTATACATTTTTGAGCACGCTTCTTAATGTTTCGGATAGCTTTCAGAAGCGTGCGACCATCAATATTCGTAATTACGTCAAATATTTTATTTTGTAATTCTATAATGTCTCTGCTAGAGGTAGCATACACCTTACTTTTTACATAACCCCATAAATAAAAATCTAATGGCGTTAAGTCGGGAGACCTAGGAGGCCAAGGTATCGGTCCATGAGTGCCTATCCAGTTGTCCCCATACATATTGATCAAAGAATTCGAAACAATGTGACTATTGTGGGGAGGAGCCCCATCTTGTTGAAAGCAGATGTTGGGTAAATCCGCCAAATTAAGATTTTCCGTGAAATCTGTTAAAATTTGCATAAGAAAATTTAAATATACTTCAGCAGTTGAGTTCCACGATAGAAATGTGGTCCTACAATTCGAGATGCTATCATTCCACGCCAAACATTAAGACTAAATCTTTCTTGATTGTTTGTTGTCCTTACGGCTAATGGATTTTGTCGACTCCAAAAATGATTATTTTTTCTGTTAAACATTCAAATTTCTGTTCATACAATTCTAGCGCTCTAAGGCAATTTTTTTGACAAACATAATAAACTTCGAGCATATCAACCTTTTCCAAATGAGAAAAATTCATTTTATTAATGTTAATGCCGAAGTGACGTTACAAATTATTACTGTCAGTCAAAATAAATACTTACCATTTTTCGAGGCCTGCTATTTTCAATGTTGAATGCGTAAATCATAATAGTAGTAATAAAAGCTTCTGGACCTTTATTTTTCAACTTAGAGGAAAAGTCATAATGACATTTGTTGCTAGAAATTTGGTGTAGTTATCAAAGATGTAAAAATATACAGGGTATTCCATTTATAAAAACATTATTTTTATAAATAACTCGTAAACCAGATGAGCAATTGTTTTTCTGTTTTCAGCGTTGTAATCAGAGGAAAAAATACTATTAGTTTGCTAATTTAACCGACTTCGTACGTTTGATATTAACGAAGATAGCAATAGTGAGCACGTTCGCGCGAACACCTGGTATATTAAATTACATTATTTAAAATCTATAAAGCCTTTGTATTTTTCACGTTATCAGAACAAAATCGTTGCAATTCAAATTGACAGGATTCGAAAGCATGGGATTATACAGGCTTCCCGCGTTTTTTATAATATCGTTACCAATCGGTTTAAGTTGTGAAACCTCAAAAAGCTTATTTTACTAAAATTATACGTAAGAAATACATAAGAAAAACATAAAGTTGAAATAATTTCAACTTTATGTATTTCTTACGTTCACACGTAAGGAGTACGTAAACATAACATAAGGTGACATAAGCATTACGGCCACTGTGGATAGGTGCATTGGTTTCTCATACGTTTAACTTTACGCGTTACGTTTATGTTACGTTCGGCTTATGTCTTATCTCCATTGTGAACAAGGACTAAGGCTAATTTTCTGGGATATATGCTTGAACCCTCATAGTTTTAAGAATAAAGAGTTTTAATAATTTCATTACATTATTAATTTACAAGGGTCACAGGAATATATATGTATGTAAAATTGTGGCATTACATATTTTACCCAACTTTAATTTCAAATGTAGATTTAATTGTTATGTAAAATATAATATTAATAATATTCATCTTTATTTCGAGTGCAAAATACAAGATTATAAATTATTTAAGAAACAAAGAAACAACCGGAAAATAAATACAATTTTTATTGTATATTAATTTCATAATTATTTACTGCACGTGCTATTTTGATTTAATATCTCATGATTTGAAATTAAAATAATAATAATAATAATAATAATAATAATAATAATAATAATAATAATAATAATAATAATAATAATAATAATAACAAGAAAATGGGTGTGCTTAAAACCACACGGCAGAAGTGAAAACTTCATCAAGGCGAGGTTAATAATTCGAAGTCCAACTTTTTTTTTCGTTCTATATTACATTAGGGTCATCCTGCATCGACGAATTCAGTTGCTGAGATTTAGTGTGCTTCTTTTGACGATATTTCTTCACGCGTGCATGAGACAATTCCCTTTTTCTTTTAATTTGTCATCAATTTGATTTTCTTCATCCATCCTGTGTAACAGAAAAGAATTAAATGCTTATAAATTCGTATATAATGAGCAATTAAAGCAATGCTCTATTCTCAACGTTTCAGTTTTGCATTGGTATACAAATTATTGTAAATGCGTGTGGACGTTATTTAACACCCGGAATATACTGATCAGTTTCCGAGTCATCCATATCATTTTAATAAACATGCTAATACTTACCTGAGCGCTAAATATTATATTATTATAGAGATAATGTCTCATACACACACACACAAAAACACAGTCCGCGAAATACAATTTCGCGGCCGTTGCTATGGCAGCGGCCGCGATATATAATCGCGTGTGTGTATATATAAATAGACAGTATGAATACTCGCTTACGAGTCCCGCGCTGGTGTGATGCTAACGTGCCGGCTTCTCACCCATGCGGCTCGGGATCGAATCTCCTCGGGGACATGAATTTATTTATTCATTTAAATTTCAATTTAATTGAAATTAAATACCTCTATATGATATATTTCTCTCGTTCCCTTAGTCGACTCGAGGCGACTTTACCCGAACGAGCGTTACATAGCCGAGCGTGACGGCTCAGTCTTGTTCAGTGCCCACAATCAACCCAACGCGCCCAAAGAAGTTTAGACTTCAATAATAATATCAATATCTGTGATAATATTCACATCACTGACATATATATAAAAAAGGCATGTAGATATTCTACACTACAAGTACTGCACCACAAAGGTTGATAATTGTAACACATACCTGTAAAAGGGGCACAAATAATTAAAATAATTGTCCATAATATAATTATCTTCAGTCTTCACATGTTTGAAATAACCTATTGCATTATTTCAGCGCTTGCAGATTATTTATTTCTTGGTGTCGTTTAGTCTTTTATGTTTTTTTCAAGAAAAGATTATTGTTTTTCAGCATTTTCTCCCACTAACCAACGCACGAAACAAACGAGTTTGCAGTTTCAGTTGCGTGTCAATTGTCGAACGTAATTTTTATATGTCGGGTGTGTTCATGTGTTCATTGCTTGCTATAGCGTTTGACTGAAATAAAAGTAGATATAGGGAAACACAGACACGCACACATGTGCATGCAAACATGAAATGGAGGGGTACGATAGTAGGGGAGTACAGATGACTTCATATCGGGACACCGGGACTGGGTACCGAGGCTTCAGTGCAAAACGTTGAAAGCTAGTATGCAGACGTTTGCTTTAAGGAATTGCTTCGCTATGTACGGCTTTTGTATAATATTTTGGTAACTGATGTATAATGTATTAACATTGAACTGAAACAAAACTCTATAAAATTTGTAACTAAAATAAAATTCTTATAAAAAATTAAATAAAATTCTCACATTTAAAACGAAACAAAATATTATACTTAATGAACTATACAAAATTTAATGTTGAAGATGTTCGAATGTCTGTCCCTCTTGCATCAAGCAGTACCCTAAACGATTATAAAACCCATTTCGTACATTCGATAGCATTTCAGACAGAGGGAGGTGGACGATTTTCATACGCCGCAACAAATAAATTTTGCACGTCTTTGTACGAATTATCCTTCGCATACCATAACACAATCTGTATTTTTTCCTCGACAGTTAAGGGCATTTTATTTTAATATTTGCGAGTTTGCTCAGACACAAGTAAGTCCACGCTCTAAAGATACGGAACGAATGCCATGCGCGCATGGTGTCCGCGCTCTCGGTCTCCCCACACCACCGGTCTTATGGTGGTGTGGGTAAATCGAGAGCCACATTCTTGAACTGTTGTATACATACATACATAGGTACATGTTTATGTGTGTGTATTTGAAGATGCATATTAGCTTTTAAATACGCCAATCTGTATATATATAATGATATTTCTTTATAAGTTTTTGTTATATACCATTACATAATTTCTAATTTTCTTGTGCAGAAGGCAAATGTGGTTTTAAGAATATCGAAATGTGTATTTAATAGTTATTTCCTGATTCTGCCTTAGACCATTTATACATATAGACGCGCCGTTTTCCGTCCCGCCTTGAATACGAACTGAAGCACACATAACACAGGCAATTGACGTCACGAGTGGGCTTGTTTCTGCTGTTGTATGTCTAACGTCCGTTTTAACCTTATAGATACAGTGTTAATATTGATTAAATCGTTCTAATTTTAATTATGGTACAATCCAAAAATTTAATGGCTAAATTATGTATAAAAGTTCTGAGCAGTGTTCATGGCACAATTTTCAACAATTACAAAAAACACATGTATGACCACGATGTCGACGATAATCATATTGTAAATTTAATTAAAATTATCAGTTTTAATTATTGTAAAATTAGGCTATATCATCAAGGTGAATGCATGAAAAGATATACTAATAAATTAAGAAATAAATTAAATAAAACAATTTTGTTTTCTGGACAATAATTGAAATTATTATTAAGAGACTAGAAGTACTTGGAATAGGATTTTAAATAATTTTTGTATAAAAGAATTTTCAAAATTCGGACACATTTACTCACAGGCGTATTTTTTTAAGAGGATAAATGTATTTAAAGCTTAATTTAGAACAACTTTGCATAATTTAAAATTCATATATGTATAAGAAAGTCGTGTGGTGCCCACACCTCATTTTTTCTTAGTAGTAAATGAATACCACAAATTGTTTTGAGTTTTATTTTTGAATAACCAAAAGTAAATGGGAGGTAAGCACGATAGGGTACAATAAACGAAATTTCTGGGTTATATATTCAGATTTTGTTTTACAAATATTCTTAAAATATCAAGATTATAATGTTTTTAAACAAATATTCTTCAAATAAGAAGATTGGGGTTTTTAATAAATTAAAATGAAGGGTTTTCTTTACTTTTGTAGTACAAAGTCTAGGTATAGTAGTTGCATCGTGCCCACCCGTGACGTCACCCGCGTAGAATTATGTTTGCTTCACTGCTTGCTTGATAGTTAAGGCGTGTCTATATGTTTAAATGGTCTAAGGATTCTGCTATCTTATTTATAAACCGTTAAAAATATTCGAATATTTTCGCGTATAAATCTTGACCTCACAACAAATACCTTATTTAACAATTTTTGACAATTTAAAAATACATTTTTAATAGCATCTATAGAGCAGGCGCGTTATATTCACGTACGCGTATTATTGCACGTCATCGATGACGTTTACATGTTGTCATACCTGTATTAGAGAAACTAAAAACGTTACTTTGTTAAATTATACTTGAGGGAATTTATTTCATTAGCTTAAATACAAAATTTATAAATTGATCGTAATATACGCACTCATGGCAAAAAAAAGCGCATAATTTCCGTTTCAATATTAAATTTCTTTGTTACATATTTTTAATAGACTAATAGTTTAATTCGGTGTTGTCAGATAAATCATATCTGTCAAAAAGGCGTGTGTTGTGTATATTTTTCCTGTCAAATTTTTCATGTTTATTTTTGCTTTGATATAAATTGTTTAAAAACAGTTCTTCTTAGAAGTGTACATCCTGTTTATTATATTTGCGTCCTTTGAATATAATGCGGAAAGCTTTCTGTAAACAGTCGAAGCTTTTACAAACTTTTCTATAATCATCTGATTAATGAGAATAGCGTAAGTATTGGTCATTTTAAATTTTATTATGGATACGTTATGAAACATTTAAAATTTTTCGACAATCTAAATCAATATAATAAATAAGTTGAGAAAGACTGAAATCTTAGAGCATTATTACTAAATATATTACGTTATAGTTATTGTATTGTGAATAATATTTTTCTTTGGTAATATCAAATGTCACTGACAGAAATAAAAATAGATCCGGCAACATATACAAGAGGAGTCGTCATGGATCTAGTATGATGTGGAATTGAATGTAACGCGTTTCCTCTATGCATATTAGTGACTCATATCTTCAATTTTTTTTTAATTTTTGACTTAAAATAGAGATTTACATTTTGAAAGATTTCTGGAATGTATGAAGAGATGCGTGACCGGGGTATGGAATCCTAAAGACAACTTTTGAAATTTTAAAATTATTATTACTTAAATAAATATAGATACATTAGATACAATTTTGTCAATCACGGGTGTCTGTAACTGACTTACGCATTGCTATTTAGAAATATTTGTATACTTTTTTGTGTGTACGTTATGTCCATGTTTGTTTCCATCCTTGGGCTTTCTAAAAGAGACAAGATATATGAGTACTCATTTTTTACACTTTAATAAACACAAAATTGTTTTAAGCATATACTTAAAGCATATACTTAAGCATGTCGAATTACAAAAATAGAAGGTACAAGATATTTATGAATGTATTCAAAATTACAACAGTCATATTGTGCCACTTTTCTAAATCTTGGAAAACCTAAGAATTTAATTTTTGACTACCCTTAAATTTCTTTCTATTTTTCTGTAATTTTCGATATCCTAAACTATGTAATACAAACTCACCTACTAAAATTTTCTGATCTACACATCCTCAATACCTAACCTTTAGATTTCTTAATGTAATGTAATAATGATATATTTACAATTTTGTGTATGTATTAAGGATCTGTTTATATCCAGAAGCTTTCTTCTGAAATGATCATTTTGTTTTGATTTGATAACATTGGCATTAATTATTTCTATCCGATTGTGATTGCTTCAAGGTTATCTTTTTGAATTTGTTCTCTTTCTTCGTCTTTGACTGTGGGGTCTACTAATACTATTTCGGGTTTATTAGAAATAAAATTTAAATCTTCATTGCATTCTGACTGTATTTCACTTGATTTATTAAAATCTTCACTGTATTCTATTTTTATCTGATCAGAATCAATAATTTCTTCATCATATTCTACTTTTACACTATCATAATTTTCTACTTTAGTGTCATCCAGTCATGGCATATCAGGATCTTCAGAATGTTTCAGATATGCCTTATTAGCTGTTCTAGAATATCTGGAACAATAAGACACTGTCTTTAACTTGTTTAAAACATCCTTTTCAATTTTTGAATTACATATAAGTAATTAGATTTACTTAAACTTAAGTCAATTTAGTCAATATATTTCAAGCTAAGGAAAATAGAAATTTTTATACTAAAATCAGTGTGTTAAACAATTTATTATGTACCTAATTTATTAAAAAGTATTTTTTTAGCAAACAGTACCAATAAATGATTGTATTTGTATCTATTGTTCAACAAATGTAAAAATGCTTTTGATATTAATTGATTATTCACACACAATGTAAGATATAATGTTTATTCATGAAATCTACTTTTTATCTATTTAAATATTCATTTAATATCCATCCAAGTAAAACTGGTTGCATAACCCTCACGTAAAAGAATTTATGAAACAAAATGAAATGTGTTAGTGTGCATTAAACGAGACATTCCGTGCGTTCAGGGAGTTAAGGCGCCGCTAGCGCTGAGGTGTGCTAGCTCGAGCGGTGTCCTGAACGCGACTGCTGAGTGCCGGCGCTGGAGCTAGCGGTCGCCATCTTGCCTAGCGAAAATAAATTTCGCTCGATGACCTAGCGGCGCTAGAAAGAAGTGGGGATAAGCGGTGAATTTTCAAATATGAATTTAAAAATTCAAACCCGCGGATTAATAAACACATTAATTTATTAATTGTAGTAGTAAATATAATTTTTACGGTTGCTGTTGTACTTGTTGTTATATTTAATGTTATGCGAAAGTTATAGGTAAATTTATCATATAAAATAGATATTGATAAGTACTATTATATTCGGTTTACATATAAAGTGAATATCTTTTTTCTACTTGAAATAGATTATTTATTTCTAATAAACAAACAACTGTTTGTGAATCCTAAGTAATATATGAAAATACATTTTGCTCGATGACTTACCAGCGGTAAAAGAAAGCGGTTAAAATTCAAATTTGAATCTTGTGAATAATACGATCAATAAACACTTTAATTATGTTGCACAATAGATCTTAAATAGTGCCTAATAAGTCTCTTTGATGTTTATATAGGTATTGAAATGTATTTTGAAATAGATATAACTAAATAATGTCAAACAGCATAATTCCTTCTAATTTGGCACTAAATTTAATCAAAAATATTAAGAGCTGCTACTGAAACTAATGAGCTATATATATAATATTGTTTGTTTTTGGGCCTTATTTTCTTATTATATTTTCGTGTTCTAAAATACATTAGTATTGTATGCATAAGTATAGATAGCTACATAGTCTATTAGGTAACGTAACTTAAGGGGATAATGTTGAGGCCAATTTCCAAGCGTTTCGTATCGACGATATTGTGTAATAATAACCATTGTATAGAATCGATTGAAACAAAGAGTAATTTGTTAATTAAACGATAAATGTTGGAATAATATTGCTTCTTCAACCACAACAATAAAACAAACACACAATGTTATCAGTTTATGTCATATTTATTTATCAATAGGATAGGCGATTTATTTATTTATTTATACACTTATTACAATGTAGCATTCAAAAAATACATCAATTAATTAAAATCGAAATGAACAACCATTCACAGTGCCGGTAAATATCTCAGCCAACAGTGCTAATATAATAGTGTTAATCGTTACATCATCTTCAACTAAAACCTCAAAACATTCCAACGAATTTGCTAACATCAGATTTCAATAAGTTAAATATTGGAAGAATATTGTTTTTACAACTACAGTAATAAAATAAATACCTACACAAAGTTATTTCTTTGTAATAAATTTATGTATGAGTTATAATTCTGTGGTTATACCTACTCTTACTGCAACATTAGCATTCAGAAAATTCATCAACTAATTACAATTGAAATGAATACTGTTCACAGTGCCGATAAATATATCAACCAAAACTGCTGATATAATATTGATAATAGATTACGCCAACTTCATCGAAAACTTCCACATAATCCATATAATAATACACTGTAAAATGGAGTATTAAATATTTAGACACACTTTATATTATACGTTGACTTTATTTTTAGTTTAGATTTTAAAAGTACGTATGTCACGTCTTCATACTTCAAATAATAATAATAATAATTAAATTAAATAATAATAAACTTTACAACACCATATTGCCGCTGTCAGACTTCAGAAGTAGTAAAAGTACGCATGTCCAAGCAACAATTTTAAAATGTACTACTGTGACCCGTTCAATGACTTCAGGCGCTGGCCACAAGCTCTAGCGGTATACGCTTCCAGCGCCGTAACTCCCTGAACGCACGGATTAAATTATATGGAAATATTTGGAAGCAATTTAGGTATACCAATATTTTAAATACTTTTTTGTCAATTGTTAATTAATACATTTATTTGCAATTAATTATATATGTCAAATTAATGTATAATTAAGTTTTACAGCAACTTTTAATTGCACAGCAACTTCAACTATTCCAACATTTATTGATTACATTACTTACTTGGAAAGTGGAGATTTATTGTTTAATTTTCATTTATTATTACTTAGTGTAGAAGGCACAGCATTTGGTTTCAAATATTTTCTACCATTGTCTTTTCTTATTAAATAGTCTTCTTCAAAATGCAGAGAACACAATTTTAGTTTTAATGTGTTGTTCTTTGGATGTACATACATCAAATCCACAAGCTGCTAATCAACGATCACAGATCTTTTTGTTTTTAGGATAACTAAAATTAAGAGTACATACATTGAATGCCTTTTTTAAATAAAATTTGGGATTTCTTTGATCAAATTAAAAAATACACATTCATACTTACGAAAAACAACTAACTCCATTTAAACATCTAATTCTACAATAACAACAACTATAATATAATAATTATTCTATATCAGTGTATACAGTGAAAATCCGGTAAAGTGAATTAATTATAAGGGCCAAACTCACAAAAAATTCAAATATATAACCTCACAATATAAATACTTCTATCTTTGCCAGATGTTTGCTTTGCTTTTCGTAATCATACAGTAGTACCAAATTTTAAACAATTAATTGTAACCAACGTAGATATATTTTTTCACGATTTATTTCTTTAAAAAAATTAGCGATAATAGTTCATCAACGTATCACAGAAGTATCTAACCTTAGTTTATTATTGAATTTTAATAAAAGTGATTGGACAGATTTCTTATTTAAACGATAAGTAAAGACTGAAATTCAGTTCCAGGTAGGCAATACAATATATACAAAAATAGTTATTTTTTTAATATACGTATCCTACAATACCAAGCCATAAAAAAAATTTCGAAGATGTTATACAGAGTGTTTCAAACGATGCAATTCATTTCAAATCAAAATGTTTACTGAACTTGAAATGCGAAATTTACAAAGTAAACATAATTAAACATAATATGTAATTTTGAATTCATATTAAGTTAAAGTTAATTATATAGTGTATGTTGATAATTTTCAGAAAGGGTTTATAATATTAAATATGACAATTATGTTGATACAAGCTGTGGCAGAAATTGTAAAAGGTACATTTTCTAAAATGCAATTGGCGGATCAGTAAATAAATTATAGGCACCCGCTATGCTAATTTTAAATACAAATCATTGTGTAACTTTCAAAAGGAAATTGTAAGTAGTCGTCAAATACTTAATATTCTTAATGCAAAATTGATTTTAAAGGCCCCGGGATATTACAAAAATGCAGAAATACCAATTTGCTAAAGCTTACTGCTAAATTAAATACCTATGATTGAAAATAATGAATGTATTTTATTGATTTATCGATCGGTTGTGTGTATTTTAGCGAATTTTATGATTTTATGCCACTGCTTGAATTTAACGCTATTGTCAAATTTTGTCATCACGATACCATAAGTGCCATAGGTAATGTTTAAGGTTTACATTAAGGATCCTCGATAGTGGATCTGTGTATAGTTGAAAAATAGAAGATGTTTGATGCAAGATATTTTTGTTGATTTTAAGTTTGGAGAAAACCTTTCATCGTCAACTTATGAAGAATTTAGTAATCTACCCTGCTGAAGAATCAAACTTAGAAAAAAATTATCTGATTAAAGAAAATTAATTAATTAATATGTCAAAATCTTTAAAACAAGTTTTCTCAAAAATCCTTTTTAGCAGATTTATTGTTTGCTTTAGTTCACGTTAGAAATTGAATAAAAAGCTACCCCGCTCTGCACTTATTTTTCATTCAAGTATTCTTTAATTTGTTTTAAATGAATATAAAATAAATTAAAATTAGGCAACCCACATTACAATTAATGTCTAAATATTTGATCATAAATGAATTTTTATTGGCTTAGATAATTGAGTTATTCTTTCAAATATTTATTATATATTCCCTATGTCTAATAGGTACTCGGACATCATTCGCTTATTAAATTATGTGCTATGCAACCAATATTACATTTCCGATTCACTAGCGAGGACCCTTAACAGGATTATAGACATATAAGCTCTACTAACTTTACAAAATATTAATGTAAAATTACAGGTTATGAATGCTATTTTTTCATATTGGCAATATTACAGTTGCACGAAGGCGTAATCGTATGATTATAAAATTACGCCCATTTTCTAAATTAAATATTTAGTTACGACTCTAGTAGTAGAAGAAATGAAGGAAGGTATCTCCAAATTGCCAGTTTACTAAAATTAAAATTTCTAAACGGCAGTGCGTAAATCAAAGTTTTGATGATGTGTAGGTATGACAGGATGACATTTAACATCATACATGAAAATTCAAGAAAAAATTGCAAAGCCCAACAGGCAGTACTGTTCTTGTGTTTCAAATTTGGCGGTGGGATTTTCAAATCATTTATCTAAAATAAATATATGTATACATTTTATGTCATATGTTTGTTATTAGAATTAGTAAATTAATAAAGATGTCTATGCAATACTTCAACGTGTATCTCAGCAAAAATTCAGAATTGAATACACATTTGCGATAAAATTGTGAAGTGTTTTGCTCAAGATAGACAATATTATATAAACCGCAAACTTGATATGTATTTTTATTGTACTACATTTATTTATATTTTTGTTGTTTAACATTTATAACATCTAGATAATGCTTGACGGATCATAAAAATTATAATAAATGTAAAATTTAAAAGGTATGGGTACTAATGCTCTTATTATGTCTCTCTATACATATTTTAAAAAATATGTATAGACGGACTTGATGTTTGCAAACGTTTCTAATAAACTTCATACTTAATTAGAAAATTTAGAGTCAGATTCTTTTCTGTTTTCCAAGTATGTAAGTACAGTTAATTTTGTAAACATCGCGCTTTTGAATTCTTTCATTTCTGTATGCGTTTCTTGTAAAATCACCCTCACATAATTAAAATGTAAGCATTATACGTAGATACACACATATGTATTTTAAGAATTAATTTTCTTTCTATCCTATAAAGAAATGTTAACTTGTAATCATCATACCGTTCATACATTTGTGTAAAATGAGTAATTTGGGATATATTCACAAAAAAAAAACCGCTGAGTGATCATTCAGTGTGTGACTTTTTTGACTTTTACTTCCCACCCTCATTTTCCAACCTCAATTTTAAACAAATGTTTGTTTATTATCAATTTTTCTTAATATAATATTGAAAAACCTTTCAACCACATTTTAATTAACAAGACGAACTGAAATTTCTTTATTAAACTTATTTTTATTTCAATTAATTGTTACAATAGATTTATTGGACGTTTGAATTCACATATTGCGAAATCAAAAATTATATTGATAAAGGTTTGCCCTGGAATGTAAAACGTCTGTCTTAAGTTACATCATTGTCATACTGTCATTAATATAATGACAGTCAATATAATTTTTGATCTCGAGGTATAATAAAAATAATTCATAACGATCTAAGCCCCATTCGGGCTTAGATATCTGAATTGTTACAGCAGGACTGCTTCCCTCAGTTCCGGTGGAATACAGTCCTTGAAGTCTTTACTACTCAACATTTCTTTAAAATATTTTCACTGAAAAAACTGACGTTTATATATTTGACGTTTATGCTATAACATCACAAAACTGTCAACTCGATATATCAAAACCTTACCGGAATTTTTATCACAAGTAATTCTTAATCGTCGATGCTCCGCCTCTCGTTTAACTATTTAATCTCTGGGCAGTAATGAAACACTCACTTTCCACCTCGGTATGAAATATACTATTCGTTTAAACCAATACATGTAATGTTGACATTTCTGAGTTTTTAACTTCCCAACCTTAATTCCAATCAACTGTTGAAGTTATTGAGGACAACATATTTGCGGTTTTAGTTTTGTTGTCTAACGATGCATCGACATAGCTTCTGCGTCTTCACTGCTCCATAATTAACCAATAATGAGTGGTCGTTCATCTGAACGAATGTCCTGTGCACTTTTTGATTTGATATAGCTTCGAAAAGGCTACTTTTTTCGGAAAATTGTTGATTTCGAGCTTTTTCCAATCTGTTTTGAAAAAAAAAACCTGTCATTAAGGCTGTCTTTTCGAAGATCCCCAGTTTGCGTCAGTTATCAATTTTTTGCTCCTAGACCATCAATGTGTGTAGATCTCATGTTCATCAATTCATCAGTCATGCGTTCCCCAGATACACCAATTTTATGGTGCCTTGCTTGCTTGTCTCGTAAAAGTGTTTTTTTTGGTTTAAAGCAGTGGCGGCTCTTTAATGAGAGCAAGTGAGCAATTGCACCCCCTGGAATTTTGAAACAAAACAAACCAAGCGGCGACTAACTATGAAAGTATTTATTTATTACGTATTCATTGTTATTGAACAGGAACGTGGCGTGTACGGCACGGGAAACAACCTACATGCACCGATCGTAGTCATAGATATAATGACGACTAAGACCAGAGATAATATAACAGTCGAGATTAACAACTTAATGTAAAATTTTTGTTATCGTGGTGGGGGTAAAAAAATTAGTACCGGTATAAGGCAGAAGTGGCGCTTGCTGTCAAAAGCGGGCTTTTTGAACTATCATTTATTTATATTTCTGATAAATTTATATTTTTTTTATTCATTTGAAAATAAAATGTATTCTGTACTCTATTTGCTATTAAACACTAAAATCTATTTCATATCAAAAGCAAACAGTGAACAAAATACATTTCATTTTCAAATAAATGTTTCTACAATTATATATATTGAATTATATTCTAATTTCAAAATAAGAATAAATTAAACACCAATAAAGAACATAATTTTATTTATTGAAATAAGTAGGTAGTCTATTTTCCACAGCAAATTATTACTATTTAGACAGATATAATTACATAATTTAACAATGGACAAAAATTATGATAAAAAACATACATTACAGTTCATTAGATATAAAGCGGCATATATACGTAATAAAGTTATTTGAAAATCAACGCAACAGTTTTATTTGGAGATCGACGAGTTCAACTAATATATATTTGCTTCTTAAAGAGTTAGTATTCTAAACAAAAGTTGTAGTGAAGTAGGGAGAACAAAAAAATGTAATCTACTATTTTGGACACAATCAAATATTAATTCTGCATATTATGTAAAGATAACTAATAGTTACTGGTTCAGAATTACCCACAATAACAATATCACATAACAGAGTTACATTATATTAAACCAGCTTTTATTTTAACTTCTAAGATTGTTAAGAACACAATAGACTTGTAAGTCAAGAGAATTATCTAGCTTCAACATAGTTGTTTAATTACAAAATTTATTTTCATAGGATATGCACATTTAAAAATTATCTAAACATAAGTATTACATTTTCTAAATACATAATTTTAAATTATAATATAATTTTACTAATAACCATGCGTTGAGGTTGTTAGTGGTAATATATGTCGAATGTAAAATATATTCATTAACTACTTTCTTCAGGCTCATTAAAAATTCTTAGTAGGGATCAACTATTTTCAACTTTTAGTCCCTAATTGCATTGTTTCATGTTACCCATCACAATAAGGTATTTATTTAAAAAAATATCTTTCAATTATGTTGACTACACATTTTGTAGCTATTTCTATGCCAGAAGAGTTATATATAGTTCAAAAAAATGTACGTACATTAAAAACAGCTTGCTAGGTATGGTGTAATACGAGGAATGGGTATATATAAGTCTATTTTAGGTAATAAAAGTAGTATTATTGTAGTGTTTATATTTGTAATTTATACAGGTTGATGTAATGACATGTGTATCAAAATCTGAAAATGCATCACTATATGATAAATACATGTATAATTTTATTTTATAATAAATGATTTATGTACATATACATTTTCTGTTAAATAATTTTAAAGTCAATGGCATTTAGTAGTATGACATAACATTGACAGCATACCAGTTTGTACCATTTCAATATTATAAATTACTGATACACATAAATGTATAAGTTGCGATATTTTTTAACTTTACTGAAGTAAAGAAACTAATGCGCAACATAAACATATTGCAATCGTTCTTTCATTGTGTTCCACAATAAATAAAATTACAAAAATTGCTTCGCCTAAAACGGACGTTATATTTCTTATTAAAAGAAAACATATTCTAATGAAGTAGGGCATTATTCAATAATTTCCTCCATAGAAGTTTAGAATTTGTAATGTAGAAATACCTCAGAAAAATTATTTCACTGCAGACCAGGTCATTGAAACTCAAAAATTTTAATGGTATTTGCAATGTTAATATGTAGAAAACAGTTTAACAGAATTTAATGAAATATAGCTCAAACCAAAACACGATTGAACTATGGACGAATATAATAGTGCGAAAGCCAGTTTAAACGTGAGATTATGTGTGGTCTCAACAAAAGAAATTAAGAGGCTTCAAGATGTATTTAGTAAATGAAACAATTTATTTCTTAGGTAATAACCAAGAATAAATTAGTAATTCCAAAATAAAGAAAAACTATAGAAACTCCTGTACATTCTATCAATAATACAAGAATCAAATTTAGAACTACTTATCACAAGTAATCACATTTAGCAAAGTTACTTAAGTGAATACAATGTTACACCTTTCATTAGCTTACGATCTGCTTTATTCTTACATCATTCGATTGTCCTTGCTTTTAGTTATAATTTCTCAATTGTGATTGCTAGTATCTTTATATATCTAAATTACATAGATTGTAGAAGATTAGCAAGCAATGAATTTGATGTCAGTGTATTCTAAAATGTAAAGAATTAAATGTGAAAAGTGAGTCTGTGCAAAAAAAAAGATTTAAATCAGTGAAAGGAAAGTTTCTATAGACAAGTTAGTAGGTAACCAATCATATTATATATGCTGCAAAATTGCAGTTTTCTTGGATTTACACGAATGTGAATTTAATATAAATTCACGATTTCGACGAGTGCAAAACCAAGGAATGCATATAAAGCAAATGCTCTTTAATAAACTTTCCTGAACCTCAGAAATATGTATGTCACAACTTATTGATGACAAGTCTATGGTATTCTTTATGATTTTTTTAATATGTTGGCCAATGCCATCGACATGACCCTCAATCTTCAATATTTCTTCAACGGCGTTAACTGCCAGGGACATCACCTCCACTAACTTCTTGCTTGGGTAAACAAGTTTATTTACTGTACCTGAATCATATTCTTTGAAGGAAATGAAATCATTCAGCCATTCATCAGATGAAGATTGTAAAAATGTAGAACAATCCTTACACTGCAGCTTGTCCAATATTCGTTTGGCAATGAATCCACTGACATACACGTTCGCAGAACCTAGGTGAAGTATATCAAAATTAATTTCTGATGTACAAAAAGTATCTTCTTCGACAGTGGGTGGTTTAGAGGTAGAAGGTGTAGAAGACATATCTGGTTGAAATGTGGTTGCCATGGAAGGTTGTTGTGGCTGCAGAAAAGATAGTAAGTTATTTAACAATATGCCCCCATCGTCTGCGCAATTAAAATGCTGCATATCTTTATTGGTTAAACCATTAATTATATGAGTTTTCAGGCCGCTGACGAACTGAGAAGTTGTCGGATTTACATTGTTTCCGCAATAAGACCTAAGTCCTCCGAACATATTTTCAATCGCATCTTGATTAATAGCTCTTGTTTTCAAGAATTTGAAATCGTGCGAAGATTTTAAAAGATTCCACAGACCCTTAATTGCTTTAATGTTCGACAGCCATCCTTTTTGGGATGGTGGCATATCGCCTCGAAACCCAACGTATTTCCAGGTATCTATAAAAAGAAAAAATAATCGTCAGTGTGCGTACCCTCGCATTATTAAATAATATAATAACAATATAAATAAGCAAATAACCGTTTTGGAGGCGATACAGAGAAATATTACTGCAGCGGAATTTTATAGAGAAATACTGTAAT
The DNA here is from genome assembly GCA_963170755.1 of Amphimallon solstitiale. NCBI lineage: Eukaryota > Metazoa > Arthropoda > Insecta > Coleoptera > Scarabaeidae > Amphimallon > Amphimallon solstitiale. The sequence goes on from OY720677.1 coordinate 10,018,154, forward strand.
AAAATTATAAGACAATAATGTACATTTTAAGAAATGAGAATAAGCACAATTATTAGTATTATTACATTACACTTAATACATTATTATCTACATTATATACTAGTCAATGACCATGTAGGTACAGAAAAGTTGACCCGAAAAGTTTTCACAATTTCACTGCAACTCTTAATTCAAATGTGGGTAATATGCGTTATTGCAAAACATATGAACAATGAAAGATGTAAATAATATTTGCGTCGATGTTCAACTGAAACAAAAATATGAAAACGAAGCAAAATAGAGCTAAATTGCTTGCAAATAATTGCACCAAGACAAGTTGTATTTTGATCTGGAACATCTTCTATAAACTTACTTATTATCTTTTCCATTTTGCTCCAAAACTCTACGTGTGGTGATTCGGCAGTTATAGCACTTTTCAACGTTTTTCCACCCTCAGAAAAATATGTCACTCCATTGAAACTATCGAAAAGTTCGTCTACTTGTTTTATGAACACCGCTGTAGTAATTGCGCTATTTGGTAAAATACCTGAAATGTATGTTATTTTATAATTTCAGAAGTCATTAGTAGTATACTGTCTAAATATAATAATTTTGTGTCTGATAGATACAACTAAAGTTTTCGGACAATGTAGGGTTTTTGATGGGATTTTAAAACAGGTTAGTAAGTGATTTCCATAGTTCGTTGGAGAGTGAAAGGAATAATAGTACATTCATTTAGTGGCTTCAAACGTTCAAATATCCAAAATCACATGCATACAATGTCACCTACATTGTACACAGTAAACAATATTGCATATGATTATTGAATATTTGATAAAATAAGAACTAAAAAATGAAATTGAAATCTAAAATATCAGTATCTAATTAATGCAAAATATTGAAATTTAAAAATTTACTGGAATTTCACAAATGTTACCTTGTGACACTGTATGAAGAATCAAGCTAGCTACCGAATGACTCAGTAGCTGTGTGGCCAGAGAAACTTTCATTTTTAGGTAATTGTTGGGCTGTAAATGGTTTTTCGTTATTTTCGGCACAGTGCGGAATATATTTTTTTTGTCATGTTCTACTGCAATTGCTACATCTGCAATACTGGCATTCCCATCAATTTCGTTCTCACCAATTTTAACTTTGCATCGTACGGAATGCTTTAAAAACATATTTCGTGTACATTTTAGTAAATGTGGAGGATCGAAAAATCTGTATATTAACTGAGTATTGTACATAAAATATGGATTCTCATATGTTGCACCAAGTTTTTCTAAGGCTTTAACATTGTTCGATCCCATGTCACAGATAGTTGCAACAATATTAAATCCTATTTTTTGGCAAGCATCCAACACTTCTATAATTGCTTCATCAAGAGTATAAGAACAATCTATACTTTTTTTATTATTAGTTGAGGACATTTTACTATGAACAAAGAAATATGCAACAGGTTGCTTCCACTGTTTTCGAAGGCCTTGTAATAAAAATACTAAGGCTGTATTAGCATACTTCTGACCCCTGAACTTGCCAAAATCTTCAAAGCCTTTTATTACATCCTTTGAATGGTCATATTCTAAATGTTGTTTTAATGACATTTCGTCAAATATTAAACTACATGTCCTATCTCGTTCAGGCATTTCTTTCACACATTCTTCTAAATATCCAAACATTTGTGAACATACTCCTGGATTCATGGGGACTGTGGAGAGTAGTGTAAGAAGTGTACCTCTGGATGGCAAAGCAGTGAGACTCTGTAATAGCCTATAGCCCTTAGGACTGCGTTTATACAAAGATAAAGCTACTGCTTTATCATTCACTGTCCATCTACGACCACGTGGTTTATAACCACTGCACCGTATTTGACTAAGAAGGAACTCTAAAGAGGTCTTATTAAGGCATCCTTTCAATGCATTTCGTACAACTGACTGTACATCTGGCTTCAACAAATCTTTAATTTTTTTTTGTTTTCTTCTACATATTGATTTCAGTTGGTTTATATACTTCGCCTTGGCTTTCAATGCATAAGAATTGGACGATAGTAGCTGAGCGCCTGTTGGAAAATTTTTATATTATTTTTGTTAGTGTTTCAATTTAGTAACTTACGAATCGCTTGAGAAGAAGTACTCACAGGAACATTAATTACGGCTCTATCAGCATCATCTGCCATAATTTTTTCTTGTTCTTGAGGAAGATGGGCTTCTTCAAATCCCTGATGTAATGGTAATGGATCTAAAAAGTTGTATAATGATATAATATTGGATGGGAGACTGAAAATTATGTATGCTATGAGGTCGTGAAATATTCACTCCTGCTAATTTCTAAACAACACAAGGTTATGAGAAAGAAACATTTAAAAATGTAGAAACTTACGTATTGCTTGAGAAGAAGTACTTGCAGAAACATTAATTACAGCTCTATCAGCATCATCTGCCATAATTTGTTCTTGTTCTTGAGGAAGAGGGGCTCCTTCAAATCCCTGATGTAATGGTAATGGATCTAAAAAGTTGTATAATGATTTAATATTGGATGGGAGACTGAAAATTACATATGCTATGAGGTCGTGAAGTATTCACTCCTGCTAATTTTTAAACGACACAAAGCTATGAGAAAGAAACATGTCAATTTTTACTTTCAATGTAGTAAACATAAGCGATGTCCATAATTAATTTTTATATTTGTTTCGCCAGAAGTTGCACTAGCATTTCTATCTTAAATAGAACAATCTATATACGTTTACTACCTTTTGGAGAGCTAATGATGAAAACAATTTACTATGTCACATTTATTCCAATTTATTTTAAAAATTACGATGATATGCAGCCGTAAATGTTTTAATTTAAAGCAGAATAAATGTGATATCTTTGGTTAATTTATCTTACAAAAAATGTAAACATATAGAAGCTGACACATGATATAACATCTCACCTTATAAAAACTCATCCAGCATGTGAATGTGTATAATTCAGATAAAATTAATACTTTTTGCAAATAAGAGAAACTGACTTGAACTTACTAATAATGGTAGGAAGTGCTTCATAATTTAAGCTGGTCCGTAAAGGTGTACGAAAAGAAATATCTGTAAAATGATCCTGGCATATTCGTTTCTTGTGACTGACATCCTTCACATCTACATTTAACTGTAAGTTATTTATCCATTGTTGACATCTGTAAGTATATTATGGTTACATAACAGGATTGATCATAATTATCAATTTAATAATCAAATGCAACAACGTTTGGAAAGTACAGAGATATGTAAATAGCTGTTCATTTTAATCTCTCTAGTAGATATTTGAACTTCCATATTTTATGCGAAAGACAGAAGAATTTACATAGTACTCTTAGATTATGAATTAGCAATATGTATATACTTATTTTAAATTTCAACACTTACCTCTCCTTTCTTACAGGAAACCAAAATAATTGTTTTGAAGGCACTTTACCACAAATAAAACAGTCTTGTACAGTCATCTTCAGCAATTTATAACTTTATCAGATAGAAACTAACACTATTTCTAAAGTTATCGATATTAAAATAGGTATGCAAATGCACAATTTACAAGATAAAATGAAATAATTTGTTTAAGAAACCACACCGCACTTATAAAATAATACTGATAATACAGTTTAAAAACCATTTACTAAAATATTAATACCTTTCAATATACAAAACGCGTATAACAAAAGAAAACTGTTCGGAAAAGATACCGTTATACAGATTTATAGATAAAGAAATAAACAAAGAACATCCGTATTCTTTTTGGCAAACTTCTTGAAATAAAATTCCCTATCGGCTTCCTAAAATAAATTTAAAAATTTTCTACATATGCAACCTGAAATATATCATGAACAACATAAATTTAAAATATGCCTGGTATGTATGTAACTTACAATACTCTCAGTATACTTCAAAATGTTTATGATATTTGTAGTTCTTCTAATTAGACAACCTTTTATACACATCAATAAAGTTTCTAAGAGCGACATCCTCTGCCTTATACCGTAACTAAGTTTCCCGCCAAATTTAGGATAACATATTACGCGTATAAAGTCGGACGGGGGTGACTAAGACCAACAGCGCACGGATGTAAAGACCCCTTCCACCGAGAGAAACATACCCATGTGCAAAGCGCTACTGTTGCTGCGTTAAGCCATTAAACATTACATTGAAGGTGGGGAGAACTGTATTTTGTTCTAGTTCCATATCGTATAATACATAGCATGTGAGCAAGATTCCCGTCGGCTCAACGCTGTTGTAAGATGAATTTCGTGTCTGCGATGCAGAATAACACGTTTTCGCGGTTAACGTATGATGAAAAAATCGCAATAAAAATCTTAAACGGCCGATGCCTCAATTATGTTTAGGAAATAAACAATCTGTTAAAGGTAAAGACGTTATAAGAAAATTCAAAATGAATATTTATCAGAAAAATGACTGGATTTGTGGGTGTGAAATTAAAAATACTTTGTTTTGTTTTCCGTGTCTTTTGTTTGGTGGTGAACCGTCTTGGTCAAAGAACGGAATAAAAGACTTAATTCATCTTAGTGCTAAAATTACGAAACATGAAAATTCCGAAGGCCATTTGAAAAATATATTTAGTCTAAGAATGTTAGGAAAAAATAACATTCAGAATGTTTTAGATCATCATATAGAAAAGCAGTTCAACAACACAATGAACAGGTAACAAAAAATAGGCATGTGTTAAATTTAATAGGAGTAATAAATTGCATTAGATTTTGTGGCGCGTTTGAACTTGCACTTCGGGGTCATGATGAACGGCAAACGTCGAATACCAAGGGCATTTTTCGGGAATTGATAAATTTTACGGCAGAATTAGATAAATCGCTCAGAGATCACATCGAAGCAGCACCGGTTTTTAATTGAATTTATAAATGATTTCCCAAATTTTAATGAAAAAGTGATAGAACTGTTCTGCAAGTCAAAGACACGCAAAATGGACTTCGTTTATCGTCAGATGTAATCAAACTGTAGTGTTATATTTATTATTCCCTCAAAACAAACTGTACAATGAACAGTACCTGTCTGGAACAGTATGTCGGTGAAACTTATAAAGTTGTATTATACTTTAACTTTCTTATACGTAGTATAAGGAAGTATTGTGATGATGAAAATTTTCGACCTCGAGATTTTTGCAGATGTCCACGTTTTGAGGTCCCCTGATACCAAAAAAGTGGTTTTTAAAAAATGTCTCTCTCTCTGTGTGTGTGTGTGTGACCACGATAGCGATCAAACCGCTACATATATCAATTTCAAATTTTGTATTTACGAATATAATCTTCCTCTTGAGAACTGATTAGATTTTGAGCAAAATCGGCAGACCGGAAGTAGTAGTTTACTTCAGTGAAAAAATCGAATTTTGCAAATATTTCGTCAATTACTAAGTTTAAACAAATTTATAAGGAATTCAAATGTACTCAAAATTAAATTTGAGAAAAATTGTATTAATAAAGTTTTTCGAAATTCCTACCAAAAGTAGGTCTTTTACTCTTATCGAAAATCAGTTTTTTGCGAATATCACGCAAGTCATGCTTTCTAGGCAGGTAAATTATCAGTATAAAAGTATTTAGAATGTATTTTTAAATATCTTTTGTATAAAAAAAATTTCAAAATTCGGACCGGAAGTAACACTTTTACTCTTACAGAATAACGATTTTTTGCAAATATGTCGTAAATTATGCATTTTATATATATTTATGAAGAGTACAAAAGTATTTAGACTTGGATTTGGAATATTTTTTGTATAAATGAAATTTCAAAATTCGGACCGGAAGTAACACTTTCATACGTATAAGAAAGTCGTGTGGCGGCCACACCTCATTTTTTAATTTTGACATTATGCACTCCCTATGTGAACCACCCCGAGCCGCCACTGGTTTAAAGCCTTACTTTTTATCGGGATTTCAGGAATTGGATCTGTGAATGGGATTACCTTCCCATAGTGTGAAATATTAACGCCACCTATATCCCTTGTTAAGACCTGAATCTAAAGTCTCAACATTAAGATATTATAACATGTTTTATATATCTCAACGAGGTTATTGAAGTTTGAATTTTTAATCCACAAGTAAGCGTTATTGCTCGATATCTGAAATAGCCTGCAATTTAGAAGAAATAAGAATTTTTAATACTATCTAATTTTTCTTTTCGACTACAAAGTATGTTTTTAATACTTCTTCTCTAAAATACTTTCATGTTTGACAAAGTTGTAGAACAGTAAGTTTATAGGTATTCTAAAGATTTCGGTCAAAAACATTACTGTCAAATTTTGCATTAAATTTGATTTTCGTTTTAAAATTTTTGTAATCACTGCTTTTTTCGTAATTATTTGTGTAGTTTTGTTAGTGTTTCTGGGTTTTTGATTTTTTTTTTGTTATTATTTCGTTCAGTCGCAATAAATTTCGCATTCAGTAACTATGCCGTTATGTTCATGGCATTCGGTTTCTGTAATGAAAATGTTAACCTGACAAAATGAAAATATCAGTACGTTTCCAAACGGGAGACATCCTAGTGGAAATATATTTCGAAGCAGCATCAACGTCTTTGTGAAACTGGTTTGTTTAATCCAAGAAATACTAATGCTAATCGACTAAAAAAGGGCTTATAGAGGTATAAAAAAGCAAATTGTAGACGTAGTACAAGAACATCCCATTCCTAGTACTCAACAGTTATTTTCAACATTCTCCAGTAATACATTATTCGGTTCTCTTTATATCTTTATAACTAATTTCGACTAACTTTTGCAACATAACCTTAAATAGCATTCAAGAAAATGACAAGTTTTTAAGACGTACACCTTCGGGCGATGAATCTGTACTTGCTAGAAATGGTCTCAGATGGTCATAATTATCACCAATGGGCAGTGAAAAATCCTCATGCATTTTGTGAATATTGTCACCAAAGAAAGTTTTTTTTGAACGTTTTGGTGGGGATAATATATCACTGGATTGTTAGACCAATACCAACGTAAGGGTGATAAAAAGTGTTTATACAGATGGATTGACCGTGGGGATCCAATCATTTGGTCTGCGAGCTTTCTCGATTTTGATTCATAAGAATTTTACTTTAAGTGTTTCATTAAAAAAGAAGAATATCCCATATTAACCTGTTCATAGAAAAATGCAATGGATATAGCTCTTATATACTATCATCTGTCAATTTGTTATTTTACGGAAATAATTTAAAACATAGTTTGATTCTTGTATTATTTCCGTAGTAAAAGGCGTTTACTAACTAATAGAACCTTATGCAACTTATATTACTCGCGGGACGGGTAGACGCAAGGGGGTGTGAGTAGGTGAAGGTAGACGATATTCGGTTCTGTCACAGCGCTTCGGTTTTATTCACAGATTCTGTCATAGATAAAGGAATACTATAGATGTAAAACATAGTGTATAAAGAATGAGTACTTACGGAACTGTTGATGTTCTTGATGTTTTATAATAAGCCAATTTTCGCTTGCCCATAATTATTAAACACTCGAATATTATAGGTATATATGACATTTCTTTTTAATGACAAACTGTCACTCTGACTTACGTCTGGAATAGCCGACCGATTCCGATAGATTTTCGTCTCCGCTAGGACCGGTAGAGATACCGTAAAGTGGGGATAGACGACGCAATAGCTTGGAAAAACCTCGTGTGAAATGTGTGTGACAATGTTTACTATTTAATGTTTTTTATCTTCAAAAATTATTACAGAAAGTTTTTTTTTATATCGTTCATCAAATGTGCAGCTGGCGCGTGGAGGTTGTTTTTTTCTTTTGTGTATCAGCCTTAGTTAGTAGGCATTAATTAAATTCATGCATTTTTGTCGTTATTTCTAACACATAACTTTTTTAAGAAAATAACTTAGTACAAAAATCGACCTTGACATTATAAATTGATGCGTTTTGCATCACTAACCCAAATTTGAGATTCTAAAATTAAAAAATAAATTCAAGAAACGCGAAACAGCGATGCCTTAGTTTTCGATAGGTAAACGCTCATCTTAATTAAAACATAAAAATATTTATTTTTATTATATTATATTATTTAACATATATGTGAAAGGATTATACGATAATGTAAGATATATTTGTAACTTTGATACCAAAAATGACAATAATTCAAAAAGCAATCGGTTAATGTTGATAAAATAGTATAAATAATTTCAGTAACAACTTATTTAATTTGACCCATTACATTTGCAGAGTTATTTCATGTCAGACCGCACACAATTAAACTACATATTACATAACTGATCAACTACATATCTATTAGTTTAGAAGGTCATCTACAGAAACAATCATGCCGACAGTGATAGAAAAAGTGGTTGACACTTGTGAATTAGGAGAAGGTCCACATTGGGACGTGGAAACTCAAAGTTTGTATTTCGTGGATATTTTTGGAAAATCAATTCACAAATATACACCTTCTACTAAAAAACATGCAAAAGCTGTCATAGGTAAGTATATTAAGCATTATTTAGATATATTTTCGACTACGCTAATATCATCAAAATTAGTAGAAATTTTATAAATTGTAGTTTTTGTACATTGACTCTCAAAATAATCAGAACAGCTTCGAAAAGAATGCAAAATTACACTAAAAATTATCATCCCGTTTTAACTCATACTTAGAACTTGTACAACATAGCTCGTTCAATACATATATTTTAATCCGAGTAAAATACATTTATATGAGTAGGTACCGAATTCATGATGTATTCTTTCAATGTGAACAATCTGAATGTGTTCACATTTGTGTTACTTTATCATGTATAGTTTTTTTTATATGTTTCTAACAAAATCATTGACATTTGAACTAGCTTCAAGTAGGATCTAGTCTAGGTTTTCTAATAACAACATTTATACATACAAAGAGAACATTTTAATAACTTCTATATACAGTTTCTTAGAAGCAGGGTTATTCATTATAAATTACCCACCCTTCATCATCGTTATTATTGCATATACAAAAAAAGAATGTTTCAAATAAAAGTTGTGTGGCTGAGACTGAATTTTATTTGCATACTATCAAAAACACAGTGGCGTGCAGATACAACGGTATAAAAAGAAAATAATGTTCTTTTTTTAAACGGAATACCCTGTATATTATAAATTTTATAAAGGTCTTTTTACTCTGATTTCAAAAATATACATGTGATACCTGTATATTAAACCGTTTTCGAGTTATTAAATGTCGAATATCGTAGTTACTGTACTATGAAAAAGTTAACATTATGAAAGAAGCTATGAAAATGACAATTATTGTGTTTGATAAATGACATTTTCATTTTGACTATTTTATTAAGGAAATGTCATTTATCGAACATAATGATTGCCATTTTCATAGCTTACTTTCATAATGTTAACTTTTCCATAGTACAGCAACTACGTTATTCGACATTTAATAACTCGAAAACGGTTTAATATACAGGTATCATATGTATATTTTTGAAATCAGAGTAAAAAGACCATTATAAAAATGTAATAATATACAGGGTATTCCGTTTAAAAAAAGAACATTATTTTCTTTTTATACCGTTGTATCTGCACGCCACTGTGTTTTTGATAGCATGTAAATAAAATTCAGTCTCAGCCACACAACTTTTATTTGAAACATTTTTTTGTATATGCAATAATAACGATGATGAAGGGTGGGTAATTTATAATGAATAACCCTGTACAAACAGATATAAAGATGAAGTTTTAGTTTATCATTTATAATATAAAGATCCTTATTTTGTTGATTACAAAGTCTCACAGCTGTAGTGAAATTCTTTCTCACTATATAGAATAAGAACAAAATCCCCTTTTCTCAGATTTTGTCATGAATGTTTATTATGTAACTAATCGGTGTTAGAAACAGCATCATTTCATTCTAGCTGACCTATGGATCCATGATCATTGCTAGAGAATAGATAGAGATAGGCCACTCTCTGCCAAGTTAAAACTACCTTCATTTTTATTAGATGACGATTTTTCTCTTTTTCGTTTTTTACGTTTATCCTTTTTTTTATATAGATGAACTTGTTAGAAGTCGAAAATTCTTGTGCTAGGTCAACTTCACAAATTCTTTTTTCAGGGATCACTTACAATTTTTTTTCTTACTCGAAAATCCGTGTACATAAAATATAATTTTTGTATTCGTTGCCTGAGGTATATAACCGGGAAGCGGTATATAACTAAACACATAAAGTTTGTTGGTTATATACTCAACTGTCAAGGTTAACCTCAAAATTTACAGTAAAATCACGTTTTTTCAGTTTATTTGTGTGTACGAATACAAAAAACCTTGTTCAATACTCGTGCGCTGTCAATTTTCAGGGGGTCGACCTTATTTGGTCATTTTGGAATGAGGTCTCACCCCTGAAAATGACAGGACAGGACACTCGTATCGAAAATAACTATTTTGTACTCATCGCCTGTAAAGTGACATTTGGCGGCTTTGGCGCATGCATTGCTCGACCAGCAAGGAGAATTTCCCGGTCGAGGCGACTGTAAAAATTGAAAAAGACACTGGCGCTTTGGGACATTAAAAAAAAATCGAATTTGATAGTAATAAAATTTAGTCTATAATATACTAGGTACTTCCCTCGACCATTCTTCACTAAAAGTTGGGGAAATAGGAGTAATAATTCTTCCAATAAATTTGTGGCGCCATCTATTTGACTATTTCTCAAGTAACATTGAAATTGACAGTTAATTGTAATCAACCCAAAAAGCGATGAATTCACTATAAATATAAAAATAAAAACGTCCTAAGCAAGAATATAATAACTTAAACTAAATTTAATTGTGATAGATACGTACAAGAAATGCTTAAATTAATTAGGTAATCTATTTTAGATTACGTATCATACTAATCACTTTAATCAATAATATTTTTTTTAATTTAATGCTCGTACAAAAAATATTGTACAAACCACTTGCGTGAATACATCTTCCACATATTCGCGCAATTAGAAACACTCGCTTCCTTCGGTCGCTCGTGCTTTCAAAGTGCGCTCATTCGGGAAAATAGTCTTCCCGCACTTGGCTCGTAAATAACTATTAAGTTGTATGAAAAGATAAATGAATTGAATTTTTTAGGTGAAGATTGTGTAACATTCATTATACCTATCGAAGGACACCCCAACGAATACTTGATAAGTGTCGGCAGACAAATAAAAAGAATTACATGGGATGGCATAAGTGACAAAGTTAGTGATATACAGAAAGTGGCGGAAGTAGATACGGCTGAAGATTCGCTAAATAACAGATTAAACGATGCAAAGTGCGATGCGTCAGGGAGATTGTGGTGTGGTAAGATAAGTTATTAATTATCTTGATAGTCAGATGGATTAAATTCCTATAAATTTTAATATTACACCCATTCATTCTATTAAATGCTCACTGGACACATTTTTAAGTGGGCTTTAGGTAGGGCAGTGGCAAATTAATGGCCAATTTGTAAAGCTATTGCAAAAATATACTCGAATTCTAAACTAAAAAGTAATTTTTACCGCTACAACAAGCGAATTAAAAGCAGTCCTAATTAAAATCGTTACCTTCACTTCGTAATCTGAATATGATTTACCAATTAACTTAAAAATAGAAAGAAAGTAATGACAATATTTTTCCTATTTGCTACATTTAAAGTGTAAGGGCCACTAGTAGCAGCATATAATGGCGCTTGTTGGGCGTTAATTAAACTAAACAACCTAATGTAACTAAAGGGTGAATAATTCCCAAAACTCTTGCTAACTCATGTATCTGCGACTTCGCCTATCACTCGTACTGCCGCCGGCTCTGTTGAAGATGATCGGGGTTCCGAAACAGGTGGAATAATTGGTACCACTCATACGTTAAGGTCTGACAAGATCATGCATGTATGAGACTGCTGGTTTAAAAGGTAAGGAAGTAGGGTCAGATGCCCAAAAAATAATGGTGTCAACACAACAAACAAAATCAAGTAGAAAAAAAACAAAGTTAGACTCCACAGAGCAACTGTCTTATATCAAGAGTATGACCCAGTTCTAGCCCGTAAAAACAGGGGAGATGTTTGTCGGTAACGTCTAAATCTGCATTTATTGTAGAATAGTTTTAAACTGTGAAATATTGCGGGAAACATATTACAGCCATACTAATAATTTTAGAAGAGAAAAATCAACTAAGGCACTGTAGATAGTGGAGATAAATAATATTACTCAGAGAGGACACCACCGAGCTTAAAAATGTATAAATCACCAATGTACTTTAATTAAATAAAAGGAAATCAAACGAAACATAGAAATCAAGCATTGGAAAATGCTAACAAAAATTAAGGAATATTCTGTTGCTAATATGAATGCTACAGACGAGATATATACGAAAAATAATTCGGGATATTAATCGCCGTAACATCAGACAACCGAATACTCATATTCGAAAGATAGGAAAATAATGGCTCTATGTTTAACTACATTACTAGTGATTATTAGACAACTGAAGGGTTAAGATAAATACTGTTATATACAGGTCGTACTTTTAGACCGTAACATATTCACAACGAAACAACAAAAATATATACCTCAAGAATAGGAATATTGGTTGTTAATAAGGGCCACCTTTGCAATCATTTTACCCTTCATAGCACCAGTATCATTAGGTTTTATAATGAAGCAAGAATCTGCAGAAAAATCCTAAATGTAGTGCCAAAACGTTAAAGACCTTTAAGTTTTAAAAACCTGGAAAAAAGTTGTGCAGCTGGAAGTTATGCAATTTTTTATACCCACATTCAACAATATATATTACTGATTCAATTTTAGCTCGTAATAATAAAAATATACTCCACAGCATAAGGAGTGATTCAAATATCTCACCTAAGCCCGGAACACAGCATAAAATAATAATTTTGAATTTTATTATTTTTTTCTAATAAGTGTAAAGAATTTATGTTAATAAAATTATTGTACATGAGTGAGTTTTTGGATTAATATATAAACCCTATTCAAAATTCAGATTGAATGCGATATTTGACATAACCTATTCTGATAAACTCTAAACTTGAGTCTTCACCACGTACGTTCCTTCCATTAATATCTACGTCGCGCTTTAATAATAAATCTATTGCAGCTACATACAAATACTTATTGGCTAAATTTAGTAATGTATTGCCATAATTGTCTATAAAACTCATGTCTTTCATTGTCTTTGCTATTAACGACAATCGTATAACACAATGAAATATTTCCGTAAATGTCTTTACTCTACATACTAGACGTATAAATCTCGTAATCAAAATTGATCAATTCTATTATAATTCTTTCAATTCCAATCATGCAAGCTAAACGTAATGCGGCAAAATCGCCTCTAGTGCTATTGTCTATGAATTCTATCAAATTTACTGATTTCGGATTACTGTAGAATATATGCGCATTAAATATATACTTTAGCTCTAGAAGCTTATAAATAATATTATTACGGCCTCTTTTCATAGCAGAGTCCATTACGATGTTGTAATATTCTGATAAAAGTGATGGTTTTCTAGATAGCAATGTGTAAGCAATGTATATATTGAAGTTTTCACAAGCGTCGAGTATGTTCTTCGAAGTGATAGTTGCACTTGGGACAGCTATCAAATAAAGGAAAACGGTAACTGCTAAATTGTCTTTATATGCGTGGTCCAAGAAACAACCTTTACTTAAGATTATGCAGGCATTCAATCCAGTTCCACTGCATATACGTATCGCTTTTGCCCATATCTTCAGGCAAATGCAGATAAGTCTTCAAAACTAATTCTTTAAGTACTGCGTAGTTTTGATCATAACAATAACTAACTGCCAAAAGCAACGAGTTACGGTTGCATTTATCAATGCATCCTGTAATTTTTGGATCTCCAGCAGTAAGCCCTTTGACTACCGGAAAGTGACCTTCAAAAACAGCTTTGTGTAGTTTCATATTCTCACAAATCATGTTATCATAAAAATATCGAAAACTTCTGTCGTGATTAAGAACCATGTGATCGTAAAGAGCTTGAGCAGGTTCATTAAAGTCTTCATCAATAACTTTTTCACTAAGCCATCAGCTGCGAAATATTCGGCAAAGCTTTGGTGTAAAAGACAGCGCAGTCCTTGTTAAAATACTTTACAATTCTCAGTTTAATTTTTAAGTCCTTGAATAATTTTACTGATTCCTCATAATCCTCAAAAATACCCCGTTCCACCGTCATTTCTTTATCAAACGTCACAACCACAGCTAAATGCTTGTGTATATCTAGAATGTTGCTGGTATAAGCTTCCAGAGATTTAATACAAATATTTCATGAAATTTATTTATACAGTGCCCGCGGAAAAGTCTGCACCATATGGAAAAAAAATTACTCTTTTAATTTTTAAAATTATTTTTTTGTAGTTTGTTTTTGCATAATTAGAAACCAAAAACTAACCTAAAATATTTAACATATCGCATTTGCTTCAATGCGTAAATGCCATTTAAAAATTGCCAACGTCCAAACGTGCCAGTATTTGTCAAAATATAAGAAGATGCCATAAGAAAAAGTTGTTTGTACTTTCGCGGACATCCTAAATCCAAAGTTTCGTACATAAATTTTAATTTTAATTTTTTTTTCATAATTTTGTAAAAAAACGCCTGTATATTTTTTAAGTGTATTTTCTCTCGAATTCTGATAAAAACCTATGTTACCATGTAATAAACAAAAAAAAACAATTTGTATTTCAGAATAAGGTATATTTTTTTTAAATAAATGATTTCGTTAAGAAAAGTGGAGGACATTCTTGGACTATTTTCATATTTTCGTATGTACCATTAAAAATAAATTAAAAAACATAATGGTCAAAAAAGCTAGAAAATAACCTTTTAAAAATGAGAAAAAAAAGTAATTTTATTTCAACTAACAAAGTTAATTTCAAAAAAAACCAATTCTAATTCTTAAAATTAAATAAATTCACAAGTAAGCGTAGTCAACAATTCCAATTTTACAAAAATACCGTTACTATACAGTTGAACTAAATGAATAAAAAAATTTTAACAATACTACATTTCTGTATGTCTCCGTTCTCTTGCAATACATTTGATGATCCTTCTAGAGAACTCTCTTGTAATGTTACAAAATATGTGGCCGGAATTTCTAGGCAAACGTCACGTATTGTGTTTTCTAGATGTTCAATGTTTCGAAATGGTCGTTTGCGGTACACTTTCTCTTTTAGATACCCCCACAAGGAAAAATCTAACGGAGTTAGGTCAGGGGATCTCGCTGGCCATGGATACGCTGAATATCTGCCAATCCATTTGTCCCCAAATAATTGATTTAAATAACTCCTCACCGCCAGTGTACTATGTATAGATGCGCCGTCTTGCTGAAACCATAGGACAGATCTTTCTTCCAATACCATATCATCAATTAAATCGGTTATTTCGGTCATGAGAAAGTTCAAGTACCTTTGCGAATTTAAATTTTCGTGGAAAAAATAGGGTCCAATCAATCTACCATAAAAAATACCACACCAAACATTTGTTTTAAAAGAATATTGGTCCCTGCATTCGATGATAAAGTTAGGGTTTTCATCAGCCCACCATCTGCAGTTCTGCGAACTCACCGTTCCATTGGAAGAGAACGTTGCTTCGTCCAAGAACATGATTTCTTTGGGGAAACGACGGTTTTCTTCGAGCTCTCCTTGAAACCACATACAAAAATCAAATCTTGCGTTAAAATCTCGTTCTTTTAGTATATGGACATATTTTGGCTTAAATGGACGGTACTTATGTTTCTTTAAAATTTTTCTCACTGTAGTCTCTTTTGCCCTAGTTCTGTTGGAAATAGCAGCAATTGATGTAGTTTTATGCTCTACTACATCTAATAATACATGTTCTTCATGCTGCTGAACTTGCCAGTTTACATGTGGCTTCTTAAAATCATTTAGAACTGAACCGGATGACTTGAACTTATCTACAATACGACCAACAGTAGAATGCGAAACGAATTTGTTAGGGTGTCTTTGATTAAAAATATTTGCCGTATCCCTGTTGGTTCTATTTTCTCCGTGAATTAAAATGATTTCTATTTTTTCTTCCATGGATAACATTTTAAAACAAATCTATTAGAGAAATACACAAAACTAACATTTATTTAGTTGTTTATGTCTAGAATTTGCAATTATTTTCTAGGCCTACTTGTGAATTTATCGAAGTTTAAGAATAAGCTTGTTATTTCCTGCTTTAGAGATATTAAAGGAAATTTTGCTTAAAACAGACAAGGCTAGGTACATAACATGTTCTAATCTTACAACTAGTGTTATTTTCTAGGTTTTTTGACCATTATGTTTGAAAAATAAACATTTTTAATATACGAAAATATGAAAATAGTCCAAGAATGTCCTCCACTTTTCTTAACGAAATCTTTTATTTAAAAAAAATATACCTTATTCTGAAATACAAATTGTTTTTTTTTTTGTTTATTACATGGTAACATAGGTTTTTATCAGAATTCGAGAGAAAAATACACTTAAAAAATATACAGGCGTTTTTTTACAAAATTATGAAAAAAAAATTAAAATTAAAATTTTTGTACGAAACTTTGGATTTAGGATGTCCGCGAAAGTACAAACAACTTTTTCTTATGGCATCTTCTTATATTTTGACAAATAATGGCACGTTTGGACGTTGGTAATTTTTAAATGACATTTACGCATTGAAGCAAATGCGATATGTTAAATATTTTAGGTTAGTTTTTGGTTTCTAATTATGCAAAAAGAAACTACAAAAAAATAATTTTAAAAATTAAAAGAGTAAATTTTTTTTCCATATGGTGCAGACTTTTCCGCGGGCACTGTATATACAGGGTGAGTCAACTACGCGGGTAAGGCCGATTGTGCCTTTACGAGTAAAGATATTTCGAAGCGGTTTTTTTCTTGTGGTAGCTGTTCATTAGGGGCACATTTTAAAAATAGTTTGTGTTATACAGAGTGTTCCATAACTTGGTGGCTGACCATAGTTATAGTTTTTTAAATGGAACATCCTATATATTATTGCATTTTTGAATTCCCTGTATAATTTTTAGTCAAAAAGTTATAAGATAGTATACGCCTAAAGTGGAAAGTTTTTGACTTATTCCCATTTTTCTGAAAAATTCAATGTTTGTATAAAATTATATTTCTCGAAAACGACGTATTAGATGGACAAAATTTTTTGCAATATTGTTTACAATAAGAGGTCCTAATAGAAGCACGTTTTATTTTTTTACAGTTACTAACTGCATGTGCAGGAAACTGGATTAAAATTAGATGACACGTTTTTGTATAAAAGTCATTTTTTTTAAATGGAACACCTTGTATATCAGTTCATTTTTGAATTGTTTATTAAATTTCGCGTCAGAAACATGTCAGACGTTAATACAGTAAAAGTGACTATTACAGAGTTATTGTCGTTTTTGGATATGCTTTTGTTAGTTTTTGCAAAAAAGTCAATTTTTTTAAATGGAACACCCTGTATATTATTTCATTTTTGAATTTCTTATTAAATTTCACATCAAAAACATCTAAGCCGATAATACTATGAAAGTGACTATTACTGAGCTATTATCTCTTTTTAATATATTTTTTTTTGTGGTTTAATTAATATAGTATAGTACTGACAAAATTATATCAAAAAGAGACAATAGATCAGTAATAGTCACTTTTATAGTATTAACGTCTGACATGTTTTTGATGTGAAATTTAATAAGAAATTCAAAAATGAAATAATATACAGGGTGTTTCGTTTGAAAAAATTGACTTTTTTGCAAAAACTAACAAAAGTATATCAAAAAACGACAATATCTCTGTAATAGTCACTTTCAAAGTATTAACGTTTTACATGTTTCTGACATGAAATTTAATAAACAATTCAAAAATGAACTGATATACAGGCTGTTCCATTAAAAAAAATTGACTTTTATACAAAAACGTGTAATGTAATTTTAATCCAGTTTTCTGCGCATGCAGTTAGTAACTCTAAAAAAATAAAACATGCTTCTATTACGACCTCTTATTGTAAACAATACTGCAAAAATTTTTGTCCATCTAATACGTCGTTTTCGGAAAATATAATTTTATACAAACATTGAATTTTTCAGGGAAATGGAAATAAGTCAAAAACTTTACACTTTAGGCCTATACTATCTTATAACTTTTTGACTAAAAATTATACGGGGAATTCAAAAATGCAATAATATATAGGGTGTTCCATTTAAAAAACTATAACTATGGTTAGCCACCAAGTTATGGAACACTCTGTATAATAAAAAATATTTTTAAAATGTGCCCCTAATGAACAGCTACCACAAGAAAAATACCGCTTCGAAATATCTTTACATCGTAAAGGCACAATCGGCCTTACCCGCGTAGTTGACTCACCCTGTATATGATTTATGCCACTGATATCAGTTATATCGGCGCTCCAAAATTCATACTTAATACCTACCTAAGTTTTATTTTGAGAGCGATTCTGTTTTTTCGTAAAGAATAATAATATAGTAGAAATGGTAAAATAGGCATTCATGATTTATCAATATATTTTTATTTTAACGGTACTAAAAGTAAATATATTTTCTGCTTTAAAGGTACAATGGGGCCAGAACCAGAAAATGGACATGTTCAGCCTAAACGAGGTTCATTCTATAGTGTAAACTCTGACGGGAAAGTTTTACAACATTTGAGTCAACTTGATATATCAAATGGTTTAGCTTGGAATTCTGACAATACAAAGGTGTATTACATAGACTCACCAACAAGAGAAATTCACCAATACGACTTCGATTTAGAAAATGGAACAATCAGTTAGTATTTAAATATCGTCATAATTTCCTTTTAATAACGCAACGAATTCGTCTAGGCAATAAAGAGGTAGTTTTTTCGTTGGAAGAAGCTGGCATAGCAGGTTTTCCCGATGGTCAAACAATAGATACGGATGGTAATTTATGGGTGGCAATTTTTAACGGTTACAAAGTGATTAAAATAGATCCAAGGAAGCGTAACGTCTTATTAGAAACTGTGAATATACCAGCTAAACAGGTAACGTCTTATACAGATATACAGATTTGTTTGTATTAATATTATTAATATTCGTTAGATCTTTTTCCATTATACCAGTCCCTCTATTTTTTTATAGCCTCTCCTTTTTAGTTTACTAAGATTGGATGTTTTGTTAACTCTTTTAGAATCCTCCAGACAATTTAGGCCAACAATGAATGTTATTACAACTTCTTTATCCTCCTCTATTTTCCCTTTCCATATTGAACTTTATTACGATTGTATTATCATTTATCTGTCTATTATGTCTATAAGCAGCTTGTTTATGCTCTATTTTTATCTCTGCGTTTCCCTTAGTCTTTTTTCTATAATCTTTGTGCACAGTTTGAAATTTGTTGTTGTTAAAGATAATATTATACTCTACAGTTATCACATTTCTCAGTTCATTTTTCTTGTGTATGAGCAATCTTTTCTCAAACCGATAGTTTTCCGTGCGTCTAGACATATTCTCCAGAACTATTTCATACATTTTGCAATTTAATGCTCGTAACCACTTTTGTCACTTGCTTCTTCGTTATATTTTATATATATATTCTTTTTGGTTTACTTGACCAGTTACTTCTAGCTCTTTCTCTTTCTGAAATTTAATTACATAGAAGTTTTCCCACAATTTTACTGTCTCTTCAGCTTTTGGTTATAATTCGTTGGTCTGGTCTCTTACCCTCATAATTTCCTATCTTTGTCCTCCATTAGAGCTTCTATTCTCCTCCAAAAATTACTATTGTTTCTTCTATTTCTTTTCGACTTTTTCTGTTTGCTTCTTGATATTTTTACTTCCTTCCTTGTTGTCTTATATTCCTCTATATCTTCTTCTGTTTGTTTTATGATATTTGTCCACGGTTATTCCTTCTTTTTTTAAATCTTGATTATTACGTCTTTATTCTACTAGCTTGTGATCTTCTTATCTGTATTCTATATTGCGTTTTGTTCTACCAAATAGTTGCTTTGTTTTGCTAATAATTTTGTTTGTATCTTCTAAAGACCATATTAGTTATCTTGTTTCAAGGCTCCTAAATTATTTACCACCTTCCTTTATATACAGGGTCCGTCATGGGAATCGCATGGTTTTCAAATAATATGTCAATTTAACCATAGCGCATAGCGTAAGTTTGGAACTTTTATGATACCAGGTTTCATGTTCTGAAGATCACGTCTCTAAGATGTTGGCCATGATTATAGTCGGTCCCAAAAGCTCCGAATACCATTAGGTAATTAACCTTTGACACGGAATCCGAGCGATTTCCACCTAGATTTTCGTCTTGAGATCTTCAAGGGAGCGTAGATTGTTAACATACACTGGGCCTTGAGATATCCCCACAAAAAGAAGTCACATTAGCTGAGATCAGGAGAGCGAGGAGGCATTACGACGCCGATTGAATCATGAGCTATATGTACAGTTCTACCATCTTGTTGAAACCACACTCTCTTCATTGCTCAACTGTGATGTCGAAGTTATGAAAGAAGAAAGTCTGGAGCATCGTAAAAATTGATGACTAGTTGAATCCTTATCCCCAATTGCACATCTAACTGTTATTTTTATGGCTGGTAGACAGGCTCATGCAACTCCTGAGGATTTTTAATACATCAATATCTATAGTTTTGCCTATTACATAAGCGATTCATGATTCATGAGCAAAATCATATTTTTATTATCGTCTGTGGCTTCAAGCATGGACCAGTTCATAATCACCGTTACTAACTTGCTGGCATACCTGAATTTTGTATTTATCGCAATGCATATCTTTGTGCGCCGGAGTAGCGAAGATATGATGTTGTAGTTTCAACGACATAAAAGGGCTCTCTGAGACCAACTACTTGGCCGTACTAGCCAATCGAAGTACATGTGGTTTTTGTCACAGATCCTGTACTTTTCTTGCACTATTTTTTTCTTTTTTTATTACCTACTTGGATTATCATTTTATAATATTCTTTTCTATCTTCGTCTTATGTTTGTAAATTACTGCGTTGTAGAATTTGAGACTATTTTTAACTAGATGTTAGGCATATCTTCAATATTCATTAATATTTTTAGTTTTGTGCACTTATCTAACCGAAACATTTGTTGGTTCCATTATTATTTTCGATAATACAGGAACATTGTACGATGGCTTGTTTATAATTTATTAATATAGTATTTCTTATAGGTTACTTCGGTCGCATTTGGAGGAGCAAATTTGGATGAGCTATATGTTACTTCAGCTAGTTTCACTGTAGACGGAGTTATTTTACCCCCTCCAAACCACGGAGCTGTGTACAAAGTAACCGGATTGGGTGTGAAAGGTTATCCGGGAGTACAAGCAAAATTAGTTTAAATTAAACATCACATATATATATATATATTTTGTAGTGTTCAAAACATGAATTTTTATTTTTTCACCATCATTCGATTCTTTCATAAATACTGTATAACAGCACTTGGAAATACGGTAAATTTTGTATTTAAATTTCGAATTTATATCTATGTAAGTCTAAGTCATATAAAAGTGGATATTATAATGATTATACTACGTGAGCATTTTGAACTGTCCTGGGTTGGCAACGAAAAAGTCCCAGTATTATCAAAAACTAGGAAATATTTACTTCCGTGAATTATTCATACTAAAGTTACATGTCAAATGTCAAAATCAAAATGTAAAAGAGAAAGTGTAATTACTATATTTCTAAAAAATTCTTTCATATATTTTATCTTAAAACTAACACTATTTCAATGACATCTATCACAGGAAAATTTTAAATAGTAAACCTAACCACAAAAATAAATAAAAAAGGCTTGCCAATAACACTGTGTTCCTATATTAAAATCAGTATGGCCAACTTAGGACAGTTCAAAATGCACACGTTGTTAATAGTTTTAAACAGAATTAATATTTAATGCTAGAATTTGTTACTGTACATATTAAATGCAGTTTATTCTTTACACATTACATATAACAGATACATAGTAATAAATATTTTTCTCTCATCCAAAACTTACTTTTCATGATGAAATCACATTTGTCCGCAGTTTTATTTGTATTTATGTTATCTAGTGTTTTATTTTCTAGACACCCAGTGTAAGCAACTATGAAGTAAATGTTCGAAAAGAATGGAAATACTACTAACTGTTTGTCGTGGAAATTTAAATTTATTTTTTAAGATTTAAAAGATCTATTGACATATTTCTGAATTTGGGTCATTGACATGAACATACCTTCATAGATAATATATGAAAACACTTTGTAAAAGAACAAGAAGACAACGTACTGGCAATGATTATTATTATTTAGGTGTTAAATTGACACAAATAATATGCCATTGTTGACAATAATTGTTTAAGATTAATGCTGGTATGGCTACACATCAAAGTTCCAGTATCCTGTAATATAAAATATTAATAAAAATGAGGTGTGGCCACCACACAACTTTCTTATACGTATGTGCATTCCGAAATGTATATACAGAAATTGTTCGAAATTTAAGTTTAATTCTGTATTCCTTAATAAAATAAACCTCAGAATAAAAGTGTTATAGTCCAAGAGCTGGTGTCAAAAAAGTGCGACAGTTTTGGAAAGGCTGATACTTTCGGATCGGACTGTATTTTAGTAATAAAAACCTACTGTACAGTCAGCACGCCAGGTATCGGGACATCTGGCGCTCGCGTGCCAGGAAAGGTGTAATTTTAATTAATATCCTCAAATTGATTTGGAAAAGCTGAAAATTTATCAATAGATAGTCAATGCGATGCATAACCTTAATCGAAGAGTCAGACAGGTAAATATTCGAACGCGCGGCGTCAGCACAGGTGCGGATATGTTGCAAAAATTACGTTAATGCAATTGTTTTGGAAAAGCTGCAATTTTGGAATATGTTACTTCGCTTAATTACATCCACGAAATCAATAGTCAGACAACGTTTTAATAGAACCCACTCAGTCAGCAGTCAATGGAAGTCCGGAATACGCGCTCGCGCTGCTTGTGATTATTAGGGGTTTCCGTGTAATTAAAACACTTTTCTATTCGTTCATTTTACAGCTTAATAAAACCTTTTAGATTTTCCATCTGTGTTTGTCTATAAATACAAAAGCATTCCTTCAATAATCAACGGGAATTTTAGAATTTTGGGGAACTGGCGACGATTACGTTTTGGAAGCTGTATAAAGCTAGAGCCGGTTTCTTTTCCTGCCTTTTCTCCCCTTCTACTTTGAGAACGACCAACGACCATGAGCGGCAGATGCGTCGTGGTTGCTGAGAAATGCGACGCAGTGTCGCAGTTCGAAAGAAACGCTCGTGAACAGGAGTTCGTACTACCTATGTGGAGAATTCACCATGGAGAAATCATGTGCTATTTGTGTAATTTGAGTGGTAATGAATTACGGGAAAAATTCGTATCCGAATGAGCAGAAGACCCCAACCGATTTGAGAAGAAATGAAAAAAATGGGTGTGCTTAAGACCACACGGCAGAAGTGAAAACTTCATCAAGGCGAGGTTAATAATACGAAATACAATTTTCTTTTTCGTTCTATATTCATTTACATGTACATTTTCCATTTTCGTTCTATATTACATTTAAAAAATATATATTTACTAGCTGACCCGGCAAACGTTGTTTTGCCATATAAATTATTTATAGTGAATATTTTGGTAGTCTAATAAAAAATAAGTAACTTATTGTAAATGTGTGTGGGGATGTGGTATATGACTGAAAGAGGAATCGAGCGCTGTGAACGATGACGGCCTATAAAAATAACAAAACACCAAACATTCATTTTTTGAATTCATTGTACTTTTATTACCTTAACTAATAAATTTCTAATTACATCTCTATCACAAATAATGACAATAAAAAAGAAAACTTTATCAGTCTCTTAGTGCAATGGAGTGTACGATATTTTTAGTGAGTCCATCTTTAGCCCACACAAACAAACTGGATGGTTTACCCACGCGAGAACATGCCACGTATAACTGTCCGTGTGAAAAACACGGTGTGCCCAAATCTAAGCCACAGACAGACATCGTTTGGCCTTGATGAGAATATACTTAATATGAGAGTTGCACTGAGAAAGTAAAATGATAAGTATAAGCGTCACTGCTACGATCGACACACAATCAATAATAAAATCCAAAAACGGTATAGGCCCTAAACTATAGTGAGTGATAGAAAGCTTATTGTGTGAGAAAGACAGGAGACCGGCTTCGTTCTCATCCCTAATCTGTGCTGTTTACGGAACCCGATATAAATCGAATTCATAAGTATAATCAGAATATAGGTAAGTATTGCGTAGGTAAAAATGACATGCAGTGTAAGTATGTTCAACAACAGGTAAGATAATTAGCAAATAGTGGAGGTGCGTTTACCTACAGCGATATATTGAACAAAGATATCGCTCAATGAAAAATCTAATTTAAAAAACTCAAAGTTTGTCTTTCTTGAGTAGAATGTTTTTAAAAATGCTGTAAAGGAAATTAGAAAATATGATTTAATTTTAACTGATTGTAATAGGAAATAATTAAACGTGTTTATTTTAAAAACTAACAACAAATTATTTTCAAATAGCCCTTGAGTAAGTTTTGTCAATACAAAATTTTATTATTTTACCATGATTGCATCAACGCTCTGTCATTTATCGGAAATATCGACCCTCGTATATCGTGATTCACAAAATACTGATTTACAAAACCTGTTTGTTTATACTTGGACAGCGGTGTACAGAAACAGCCTCGTTAGTGTGCAATTAGAAAGATCTCAGCAATGATATACAATATTTGGAAACAAGTTCTAATAAATAGATGCAATAGATAATTAATTATAAGAGAATTTGCCTCAAAAGCGATTTATAAAAGCATTGCAGTAAATTCTATGAGAAGTTGATAACTTTAAAAGTAAATATAAAGCTCAAATATAAAGTAAATGTTTAGCCACTGCATCCAATTAAATGTAAATGTATTACATCATTCAATTTGTAATCGAGAAGCTTAAACGATTAAGATGACTTAGTTTTTATCTTAATATAGTTCAATGAGCAAGCGTAAATATGTTGATAAAAAAATATAAATAGGTAGGTACTACAAATATCACCGGTCGGTCCAGTGATATTTTACAGCAATTACACATACAATTTTACTATACCCAAGTTCATCCATAATAAATACAGAAACAAAAATGCCGGTAGTTGTAGAAAGAGTGACCGAATCTTGTGAATTAGGAGAAGGTCCGCATTGGGACGTTGAAACTCAAAGTTTGTATTACGTGGACATTTTTGGAAAATCAATTCACAAATATACACCGTCAACCAATGAACATTCGAAAGCTATCATCGGTAAGCGAATTTAAATGAAAAAAATATTTAAGAATCATCATTAATAAACATATTAAATGTCACTTAGATGGACCTTCTGTATCCTTCATTATACCAGTAGAAGGAAGGCGTAACAAATATTTGATTAGTATCGGAAGACAAGTGAATACAATTACATGGGATGGAAAAAGCGATAAAGTTAGTGATATACAGAAAGTTGCGGAAGTCGACACTGCTGCGGATTCGTTAAATAACAGAATAAACGATGCGAAGTGCGATGCGTCAGGGAGATTATGGTGTGGTAAGCAATTTATTAATCAACTTGATATAATATGGAGTTAATTTCTATAAATTCAGAAAATTTTACTTCCAATTACTCTATTAAGTGCTCACTGGAAACGTTTATAAATGATCTTCATGTAGGGCAGTGGCAAATTAGCGGTCAGCTTTTAAAGCTATTGCAAAAATATAGTCGAATTCTAACTTAAAAAAGTCCTTTATAATGGTTACTTAAAATACATTTGAAAGACAAATGTTTTCAAGATTTCTTTCAGTTTCCAAAAAAGAACCAATAATATAATTGTATACAAGTAAAAAATGAAATAAAACTTCACAATGAGTTCAAAACAGATTATATTTAACCACTACGATCGTTTCGCTCTACTAGAGCCTCATCAGGTGATGAATATTACATACAAAATATATACAAGTGCCAACAATTATATATCTTAACTAAATGAAGAGGGAGGGAGTTAACAACTTTAAGATAAAGGAGAAAAAAATTAAAGGACTTACAAATTTAATATACACCGTGTCCAGAAATTCGCGGATAAACTTCAGGTAGAACAATTCTAAGATTAATTCTGAGTAAATAATCCTAATACAAAAAAGTTGTAGGGTCTGTCGTTAAGCCATACGAATTATTTTAAAAAAGTGTAAGTTTGGCAACACCGTATTATAGCAGTTATCATACAATAATAAAAAAAAAGCACGAAGTAGGAGTTTTATTCGTATTTGAAAATCCAGTGCTTGTTATTAACTACTTTATTAAAACTAAAGTTAATGTTAAAAAACTGATAAAACATATTAAACAGTACAATAACACACATGAAATGATTAAAGTAAGTGTTCAAGCTGGTAGCCATTAGACAGACAGAGCTGTAGTCTTCGAGGAATAGAATTTAATACGCGTTGTAACATATCAGGAGTAATTAATTGAAGTGTGGCGGTAATTCTATTAATTACTTCTTGTTCATTGGCTGGAGGCGTCGCATATACTTTTTCTTTTAAAAAGCCCCAAACAAAGAAGTCGAGAGGATTAATATCTGGGGACCTTGCTGGCCACGATATTGGTCCATTACGTCCGATCCACCTGTTCGGAAAGTTTTCGTTTAACCATGCCCTTAAAAGTCGAGCATTGTGAGCTGGTGCACCATCATGCATGTAAAGCATGTTGAGCCTGAGATTTAATGGAACATTATCCAGTACTTCCTCTAAAACATTCACATATTCAATTGCATTTATACGATTGGGAAGAAATATTGGTCCAACAATGCGAAGGTTTAAGATGCCTAGCCATACATTTACAGAAAACCTTCTTTGATGTTCAAATTCTCTGAATGCTCTAGGATTCTCATCCCCCAAAAAATGGAAATTATGGCTATTTAATACTCCGTCTCTTGTAAACAAGCATTCGTCGCTCCAAAGAATTTGGCATAGGAAGTTCGGTTCTAGGTGAATTCTGTTTAAAATTGTATTACAGAACATTATTCTATTCACATTGTCATTGCACTTTTCTTACATGAAACGGCCGCAAAAGGTTTTGTATTAGCACTGAATGCACTGAAAACTGATTTTACTAGTATTATGACTAAGCTATGTACAATCTTAAATATCATTACACAACTTATGCTAACCTTAAAATGGCACTAACCTTAAAATGGTGAAATTGATTTTTAAATGTTTAAATTTAATAATGGTAAATTATTAACTTCTAGTTTGTCGTTTAAGATGAGGTTTAATATATTTGATTTAATTCTTTCTAAGCTCTCTAACAAATTTAATTTTTTACCCTTATCCTGTGTGTGTACCATGTCAAACTTATTATTAAATTTGTGTTTGTGTTCAATACAGTGCATTGCGTATGTGGAATCTCTTTTTCGTAATTGATAATCTCATTCATGTTCTTTTATGCGTGTTAAAAAGGATCTACCAGTTTGTCCAATATAAGCTTTTCCACAATCGCAATTTAACTTATAAACCCCACATTTTAGATTCTTATCAGTTTTATCTGTCTTATTTTTAATATGATTCAAAAGCGTGTGTTTGTTCTAAATGAAATTAGTGTGTCTGTCGTTTTTCGTAAATATTTTTTGTTTTTTATGGAAGGTGTTCCCAACTATAGAATAGATCATTGAAGTGATTTTTGTTTTTTATAAGGGAGATTATTAATTAAATCTTTTGAATAACCGTTAGTCTGGGCTATGGTGTAAATTCTATATACTCGCATAGTCCGGCTTCGAACAGTCCGGGATTCACTATAGTCCGGCTTTAAATTTTAAAAAATTTAAAGTTATGCGATATAAAATTTCATTTTTCTGGGGTTCCCGGTTGCGTATGTATGTACCTAGACTGAATGAGAATGTATAAAGTTTCGGTGGTTCCCCTTTCAACGCCGTAATGAATAAACTATGAAGTCTTACATATATTGTATGTAGTGTGCGCATAAACAGTGGATGTTCTATTAGTTATCGATGTGTAAATCTACAGTAAAATTGATTTGTGATACAAAATTAGATAGATCTGAATTCCATTAAAATAAAAATGAGTGCAAAAAGAAAACGTGCAAGTGATTTTGCCATCAAAAACGTAAATGGCTTACTTTAGAACCAAAGCTCGATATAATCAAGCTTCACGAAGAAGGTGCATCCTTTGCTAAAATAGGCCGTGACAAAGGAATGGATGAGTCATCAGTCCGAAAACTTATCAAAAAAAAAAGATCAATACAAATCGCAAGTATGGCTACGGCTTCTTATTTGTCAAGAAAAGTGACTAAAACTAGAAGCGCTCGAATGGTAAATATGGAACGACTATTATTCATATGGATCGAAGACTTAAATCAAAAGCGAGTTTCACTTAGTCAAATGGAAATTCAAGCCAAAGCACTAAGTCTTTACAACGACTTAAAGACTACTGATGAAGTAGAAGGCAAAGGTCAGGAAACAAGTGAAAATTTTGCAAGTCGTTGGTGGTTTTTTCGTTTTAAGCAACGAACTGGTATCCATAATGTTCGCATTGTTGGTGAATCTGCCAGTGCAGATAAAGAAGCTGCATTAAGATATCCGAAGGAATTGAGTAAAATCATACTGAAAGGTGGTTATAAAGATGAACAAATATTTCTTCTTCTTCTTCTTCTTTACTGGTTTTATAAGCTAGGCCTCGGGCCTTTTACTTTAAATCTGGATGCGGGTGATCTTGTTGTTGAAGATTGAATGATATGCTCTTACAGAGGAATAATGATTAGCTGCTACTGCGAGCTGTAGAGTGTGTCAGATGTGGAATCGGATGATGGTAGAGGATAAGTGGAACTGTGGATTATTGTAGCACTTTATGTGTGTTTTAATTTTCGTTGTTTTTATTATTGAAGAGTTCAACTATTTTAGCAGTTTGTTTTATAAAATCAGCAATCTGATTGTGTGTTGCGTTGGTGTTATGTAGAGTGATGAGCATTTTCCCCAGAGTGAGTGCAAGCTCTTCGTTGTTATTTTGATTTGACGGTGTATTTAGATTTGGACGTGTGTACGTTTGTGTGTTCGTGTGTGTTTGATCTGCTGTTTGCTGTCGGTGTTGCGTCCATGGATTGTGTGTAGGCATCGGCGCTTCAACGTAGGTCGTGTTACCAACAGCCTCTTCCGATGGAAACAAATAAGACGTTTTCCCACAGGACAAGTCCAGGCCCAATATAAGTGTACATGTTTTATTCCTATCTTATCCCGTTCTTCCAGAATAAATTAAAATCCCAAAACATTCGTAAAAGTACAAATTTCGCGTAATAACCTTTTAAGACAATTTTGATACGAATCATAGGCTCCGCCCACAACCCAATCAGAATATTCGTGAAGTTAGAGAAATTTCGCGTAATAACTTTTTGAGACAATTTTGATACGAATCATAGGCTCCGCCCACACCAATCAGAATATTCGTGAAGTTAGAGAAATTTCGCGTAATAACTTTTTGAGACAATTTTGATACGAATCACAGGCTCCGCCTACGGCCAATTAAAAACGCTTAAACTTCTAATACACGTAGAAGACGTAACCCTGTTTAGGCCCCAAGGGAAATTACCGTGAAATGAATACTTCTTTGTTCGCCACCTGCGCCACTGGGGTTCCCAAATTAAAACGTAAACACATTTGGAAACCTATATAAGCTGAGGCAAATGCCTACATGATATCGAGTCCCATCTCGGTCACCCGCCTGCCAGCATCAACTCCTGGACCAGCAGATAACAGGCCACCGATACCGAGCGGACTTTCCAGAAAGCCATCCAGCGGAATTGTATTTACTGCTTACGTAATACAAGGGACCAAAAGGGCACTTCCAGGTCATTTGGAAGTACTCGGCGAAACGTGTACAGGTGACCACACGGACCAAGAATCCACTAAGAATTCTTGAGGAATTCTTTATTTCGGACGCCTTCTTCGTCGGAATCCAAGTTCGTCGACGTCTGAGAGTATCTCCACGTGGTGGAATACAGCCGACGTATCGCCTAGTATCGACCGAAGAAGTTATAGGAGGATCCTACTACTGTGTACGTAGTAGCGGCCGTTTAGTTATTTATAGTGCGCTTATTTCGCGTAAAGATACCAAACTTACGGTCCCTCTTTAGTGTTCGCCCATAGTATTAACTTCAGTGCACCAGGACAAGCTACAGCTGCTTACGCTGTAGCAATTAACCGTAAGTGCAGTGAAAAACTTATTAAGCCCGCGTTTTTATTTGACACTGTTGGTTGAATGCCAGCACCTCCACCAAAACATTTAAATTCAGTGTGCGCCTTTGTTAATGAATTATCATATTAACTTCACGTGGATTCATTAACAACATTGTTATTGCTAAAGTGTTAATATTAAATTCCACGCGTTAGTGAAACATAACCTTCAAATATCCAACCGATATCTACCCGTATACATTATATTTGTTTATAACAATATTATTATCCAAGTTCGTTATTACTGGTACCCATATGCAGCGTTTGTTTAACTTTTATTCCAGTAACAATCATTTTATTTAACATTGTTGGTTGAATTCCAGCACCTCCACCAAATTATTTAAACTCAGTGCGCGCCGTTATTAATGTATAATATTAATAAATTCACGGTGGATCATTAACTATATTGTTGTATTCGGAGACTTAACCTTAAATTCACTCGCTAGTGAAACCCTAACCTCCAAATACCTAACCTATATTTATCCCTATGTACATTATTTGTTTATAACATTATTAATATTCAAACGTATCGTTATTAGTATCTATATTCAGTGTGTGTTTGACTTTTTAACGGATAACTTTTATTTTATTATTGGTTAATGCCAACTCCTCCATCATTATTAAGCAGTGTGTGTATTGTTGCTATTTCATAATATTTGGTTGTTTCAAAGTGTACAACAACTATTACTCAGTGTGCCCGTTTGTATTTAAACCTCGACTGTTAACATTTATTCGCGATACGACTTGTTTTTGGTTATAGTGTCGTTTATTAACACAGGTCGTTATTAACATCGGGTATAATTACGTATCATTAAGCTTTGAATTATTAAAATATTATAACGTTGTGGAAAATTATTGTTTTAATTAATAACATAACCCTACTTTACCCTAAATTCAATTAATACCTCCTGGAGGAGTCTTTTGCCGCGGCCCCTTTGTTTGTTTGTTTGTTTTACAAATTCCCAGGATTAAGGGGAGGTATTATTGTGGCGCCCAGCAACGTGGGACTACGAACACAGGATTGTGTCCGCGGATCCACCACCGACCCATCCACCTAAGCAACAGAGACACCAGCCTTCAAGATGCCTAAGAGGACAGCACGCAAAACCAGACAATCAAGTGACAGCGTGGAATTGGATGGTCCTAGCCCAAGACAATCGCCTTCGCTACGGACAACCACCCCCGGTGCCGCTATTCCAGCCCTGCAGCTTGAAATTATGTTGAATGAACTCAGGAACATAGGTAGAAGGATGACGGCTCTGGAGGGAACGACTAAAGCCACCATCACATCCAACACCGCCTCAACGTCCAGGGTCGCATCACGTACCGAGGATCAAGAGGTTTGTACCTCCATCAGTTATGAATTAGGTGATGAGGATGGCCAGGACCCGAAGGCTGCCATCGACTTCCAGGACCAAGAGGTCATCACCGCCGTCCAGGAAGAGGAGGCATCCACTGCAGCTGTCCAAACCCAGGATGAAGTCATCAGAGTCAGCAACCAAGGGAACGGAACGGTATCCAAGACGGAGGGTGTTCACCACCAAAGGCACTGCTGCAATCCATGCAGTGTCGTCACCAATATACCTACACCACCAAGGGTGTACAGTGGACACCTAGTTGAGGATCCAACCACGTTCCTAGTAAGACTAACCTCCCACTTGCAGACAGCCCGTCTTGAGGTGCCGGAGGATATAGATGACGCAGTCCGCCCGTTCCTGACAGGAGAAGCAGCCAACTGGTTCAAGAAGAACGAGGGAGGCTTTGATACTCTGGGGGAGTTTGACCACCGGTTCCGACGGGAGTTTATGAGCCCACAAAGAAGGAAGGCTCTCCAACAGGCATGTGAAACAAGGCAACGCTGGGATGAAGATCCAGCAACATTCATCACAAGAATGAAACGTTTATGCCTAAGACTAAACCCAAATTGGCCGGAACAGGACTTAGTGAACCACATCATCATGCAGATGACGCAGCAGTATTGCGTTCAAATAACGCAAGTGGGACCAAAGACATTAAAGGACCTACATGATACCTGCGAAAAGTGGTCAACAGTCTTCGAGCAGTTTAAAGGTAAGACAACAACAGTACCTTTAAAGAAAGAAGTTACAGCTCCTCCAGCGGTACCAAAGAGGGAACCAGTTGCCGAGAGATCGTTGCCCAGATGTTGGTTCTGCACTGGCAGACATTTCAACCGGGACTGCCCCAACCAGCCAGCAAGTTTTGCGGCTAAGCACCCAGCACCCACTAAGCAGTCGGGGGAAGAGCAGAGGGCCGCTCCAAAGCCAGCAGCGGAACGGCCCTAATCACCACGACACCCATAAACCAAACGGCATCCATCCAGTTACGGATTGATGGTCGCCCAGTAACAGCCCGAATTGACAGTGCCGCAAGTAAGAACCTGGCCAGACCCGAATGGATGTTTGGGTCAACTACCACGACAGCCGCCGTGGAATTTACAATGGCAATTAAAGGTAAAACTTTCGTCACTAATAAACTTGGACTGTTAAAGGCAACTGCGGGGCAAGAGTACGAATTCCAATGCGAAGCCCTGGAGGTGGAATGTCTCCAGGCAGGAATCATACTTGGGCACCCGTGGCTAACGGAGAACCATGCGGTCCTGGACTACCTGAGAGGATGTGTCCACGTTGGAGTTAAACGACGGCATACGATCTACTTCGATAAGACGCCACCACGAACTACTTCAGCAACGATGAATCTTGAAGATATTCCCGTTGACGTCCAGGATTGGACGAACCCACAAAGGGAGAAATTCAAGAACATCATCAACAATTTCCAGGACCTGTTCATGGAAGGTGGACGAATACAAACCACCACCACCACCAAACACACAATACGCCTGAAGGATAATGTGCCAGTGAGGGTGCCCACGTACAAGTACACCCCGCAGAAGAAGAAGGTCATCGCCACCCAGGTTGAGGAGATGCTTGCGGCCGGAGTTATCAGACCTAGCCACAGTGAGTATAACTCTCCGATAGTTATAGTGACGAAAAAGAATGGGGAGCCCCGGTTCTGCGTCGACTACCGCCGCCTTAACGACAAGACGGAAAACGAAGCCAGTCCACTACCACCCATTCAGGAATCATTAAAGGACCTAGGGACGGCGAAGATTTTCACCACACTAGATCTGCGCAATGGATATTGGCAGATCGAATTAGAAGAGGCATCCAAGCGACTGACCGCCTTCACGACACCAGAGGGCGCTGCCTATGAATTTCAAGTGATGCCCTTCGGCCTAAAGGGGGCCCCGACCACCTTCCAAAAGCTAATGGCCCAGGATGTCCTGGTAGGCTATCTGCAGAACTTTGCACTAGCCTACCTGGACGACATCATCATATACTCTGACAATATGGAGGAACATCTACGACACCTGAGTTTGGTGTTGGAAAGAATTCAGCAACACGGCCTAAGACTAAATATGAAGAAATGCCGGTTTGCCAGTCCCTCCTTAGAGTATCTGGGCCATATGGTCACCAAAGAAGGGAATGAGCCCCAAACGATCCATATCGAAGCAATCCAGTCCCATGAAATACCCAAGACGAGGAAGGCCCTTCGCCGTTTCCTAGGCATAGTGAACTGGTTGAGAGATTACATACCAGATGCATCAAGAACGATGGCACCCCTTACAGATCTCTTGACCACCAACACCACTTACCGATGGACTAAGCCTGCCGAGGAAGCTTTCTTGGCAATTAAAGAAGCGGTAACAAGGCCCCTCTTCCTGCACCGCCCGGACTTTAGGCTGCCGTTCATTTTGCAGACAGATGCCAGCAGCATAGGCGCATCTGCTGTACTATATCAAGAGGAGGAGGACCAAAGAAGAATCGTAAGCTATGCCAGCCTACGATTCAACAAGACAGAAGTAAGGTACCATATTAACGAGCAAGAGTGTCTGGCCGTTATATGGGCCATCAGAAAATATCGGCCATACCTAGAAGACCGACCATTCCGACTCCGGACCGATAGTAAGGCACTCACATGGTTACATAGCTTTAAAGAAACCAGATCGAAGCTAATGAGATGGTCACTCCTCCTCCAGGAATTTTCATATGAAGTCCAACACATCCCAGGACGAGAAAATGAACTACCTGATGTACTCTCCCGCCATCCCAGTGACGAAACCACTCCACTGGAACTAGACGAAGTGGAAAGATTAGTGCCAGACACGCAGCAACCAGTAACCCGGGCTAGTGGAGAGTTTGTATGTTTGTTACAGGAGAGGGATCCCTTATACCATGTGATACAAGATGCACAGCAAGATGACCCAGCTATGAGGGAGTTACTCGAACAACTCCGTCCAAACCAACCCGGAGAAAACCATCCCGATTTTATATATCTCGATGGCTTCATAAGATATCGAGAGGGAACCCACCAGCCAATCTTGGTCCCAGAGACAGCCAGAGCCCAGGTACTGCATCAGTACCATGACGATCCAACGGCAGGACACCCAGGAACCGAAGAGACCTATGGAGCAATCACCAATCGCTTCCATTGGCCAGGAATCCGAGCAGAAGTGATGGATTATGTCCGGGGATGTAGGCTATGTAATGCGTTCAAAAGGGGACCCCTACAAGCCAAGGCTCCTCTCCGACCTCATGCCCCGAGACGTCCCTTCGAAGTCCTGTCCGTCGACATCGTGGGACCATTGACCAGATCGAGAAAGGGCAATAGATTTGGTGTGGTCATAATGGATCTCCACACCAGATGGACCGAGGCACGAGCGGTACCAACTACCAGCAACAATGCCGTAATAGACGCTTTGGAGGAAGTGTTCCTGAGATTCGGCTACCCAATGGCTGTCCTAACAGATAATGGCCCACAATTCACGTCCGTCGCCTGGGATGCTGCCTTACGTAAATGGCAATGCATCCATTGGACTACCCCAATCTACCATCCACGGGCGAATCCAGTAGAAAGGCGGAACCAGGAATTAAAGAAGGGCCTACGTCTCCAGTTAGAAGGGCAAACGCCAGAGAGGTGGGACGAGAAACTCGACACGGTACTCTTTAATTTAAGATGCCGAAAGAACGCTGCGACGGGCTATTCCCCGGCAAAGGCATTGTTTGGGTTCGAACTGCGGAGACCTGGTGAATGGCGAGATCCACACAATGTCCCGCCAGAAACTGGGCCGCAGCGAATCCAAAATATACATACTAATGAACGAAGGTATCGTGACAGATACATAGAGCAAAATGCACCCATGCCAATTCAACCACGCATCGGTCAATTGGTCATGGTACGCACCCACCTCCCACCAGGACAGCCATTCGGCGCAAAATGGGCAGGACCATACCCAGTCCGGGAAGCAGCCGGACCAACAGCCGTCTGGGTGGAACGACCTGGCGCACAATGGACAAAATATCATATTGATCAAGTCCGTATAGCAAGACGCCCAAACCAGGGTCAACCACTCCAGCCGGCTGAACTTGATGATCAGCCACCACCAGGAGCACCAGGACCCAGCCAACGTAAAATTCCAGGAGCAACGGGACTTTAGAGCGGCCCACCAGGAGCAACGGGACACATTGGGAATCGAAATTAAAATGTATTTTGCTAATTATGACATATTTTTTTTTTGGGGCCTGGAATGTCGTGTGGAACAACGTCTTTTTCGGGGGGGGTCAATTGTTACCAACAGCCTCTTCCGATGGAAACAAATAAGACGTTTTCCCACAGGACAAGTCCAGGCCCAATATAAGTGTACATGTTTTATTCCTATCTTATCCCGTTCTTCCAGAATAAATTAAAATCCCAAAACATTCGTAAAAGTACAAATTTCGCGTAATAACCTTTTAAGACAATTTTGATACGAATCATAGGCTCCGCCCACAACCCAATCAGAATATTCGTGAAGTTAGAGAAATTTCGCGTAATAACTTTTTGAGACAATTTTGATACGAATCATAGGCTCCGCCCACACCAATCAGAATATTCGTGAAGTTAGAGAAATTTCGCGTAATAACTTTTTGAGACAATTTTGATACGAATCACAGGCTCCGCCTACGGCCAATTAAAAACGCTTAAACTTCTAATACACGTAGAAGACGTAACCCTGTTTAGGCCCCAAGGGAAATTACCGTGAAATGAATACTTCTTTGTTCGCCACCTGCGCCACTGGGGTTCCCAAATTAAAACGTAAACACATTTGGAAACCTATATAAGCTGAGGCAAATGCCTACATGATATCGAGTCCCATCTCGGTCACCCGCCTGCCAGCATCAACTCCTGGACCAGCAGATAACAGGCCACCGATACCGAGCGGACTTTCCAGAAAGCCATCCAGCGGAATTGTATTTACTGCTTACGTAATACAAGGGACCAAAAGGGCACTTCCAGGTCATTTGGAAGTACTCGGCGAAACGTGTACAGGTGACCACACGGACCAAGAATCCACTAAGAATTCTTGAGGAATTCTTTATTTCGGACGCCTTCTTCGTCGGAATCCAAGTTCGTCGACGTCTGAGAGTATCTCCACGTGGTGGAATACAGCCGACGTATCGCCTAGTATCGACCGAAGAAGTTATAGGAGGATCCTACTACTGTGTACGTAGTAGCGGCCGTTTAGTTATTTATAGTGCGCTTATTTCGCGTAAAGATACCAAACTTACGGTCCCTCTTTAGTGTTCGCCCATAGTATTAACTTCAGTGCACCAGGACAAGCTACAGCTGCTTACGCTGTAGCAATTAACCGTAAGTGCAGTGAAAAACTTATTAAGCCCGCGTTTTTATTTGACACTGTTGGTTGAATGCCAGCACCTCCACCAAAACATTTAAATTCAGTGTGCGCCTTTGTTAATGAATTATCATATTAACTTCACGTGGATTCATTAACAACATTGTTATTGCTAAAGTGTTAATATTAAATTCCACGCGTTAGTGAAACATAACCTTCAAATATCCAACCGATATCTACCCGTATACATTATATTTGTTTATAACAATATTATTATCCAAGTTCGTTATTACTGGTACCCATATGCAGCGTTTGTTTAACTTTTATTCCAGTAACAATCATTTTATTTAACATTGTTGGTTGAATTCCAGCACCTCCACCAAATTATTTAAACTCAGTGCGCGCCGTTATTAATGTATAATATTAATAAATTCACAGTGGATCATTAACTATATTGTTGTATTCGGAGACTTAACCTTAAATTCACTCGCTAGTGAAACCCTAACCTCCAAATACCTAACCTATATTTATCCCTATGTACATTATTTGTTTATAACATTATTAATATTCAAACGTATCGTTATTAGTATCTATATTCAGTGTGTGTTTGACTTTTTAACGGATAACTTTTATTTTATTATTGGTTAATGCCAACTCCTCCATCATTATTAAGCAGTGTGTGTATTGTTGCTATTTCATAATATTTGGTTGTTTCAAAGTGTACAACAACTATTACTCAGTGTGCCCGTTTGTATTTAAACCTCGACTGTTAACATTTATTCGCGATACGACTTGTTTTTGGTTATAGTGTCGTTTATTAACACAGGTCGTTATTAACATCGGGTATAATTACGTATCATTAAGCTTTGAATTATTAAAATATTATAACGTTGTGGAAAATTATTGTTTTAATTAATAACATAACCCTACTTTACCCTAAATTCAATTAATACCTCCTGGAGGAGTCTTTTGCCGCGGCCCCTTTGTTTGTTTGTTTGTTTTACAAATTCCCAGGATTAAGGGGAGGTATTAGTCGGTCTGTTTTGTTTTCGGTTCGGGTTTCTCGGACAGTCGATCCAGGCCGCCGTATGGTTCCCGGCGCAGTTAGCGCACTTTGCCGGTGTTTCTTTCGTTTTAGTGCAGATGTGGGTGGAGTGCCCCTCTCCGCATTTCATACATATGTACGAAGTGTAGCAGTTTTCTTGTATGTGACCGAATCTTTGACATTTATGGCACTGAATAATGCGGGATCTTTTCTTCATCGGCTCTACGGTAATATGAATACCGCAGCATTCTGTTAGGTTAAAAATTGTTTTATATTCCCTGTTTAGACTGACCAGAACTAGGGGCACGGGGCGGCTGTATTTGCCCGTCATTCTGGTGATGTTCTGTGTCTGTATTCCTTTGGCTGTGAGGTCTGCTTTGACGTCGTCGGTAGTAAATTCGATCGGGACTCCTCGGAGGACTACTTTCAGCGGTTTCACATGGTTTAATTTAAACGTGTAGAATTCTGTTTTATTTTCTTGTAGGATTCTATGTAGTTTATGGTAATCGGTTTCGGTTGCAGGTGTGATGCGGATGCCCGCGCGTATTAGTTTGTTCTGTGTGGTTTGGATGTTGTGTTTTGCAATTGTTTCGCGTAGCTGTGGCCATTTGCTCGTATCCGTTGCGACGATAGGAGTTATGCGTTTTTTAGTAGTGTTTTTAGCTTGATTAGTGCTTCCGCTTGGTAGAGCGGCTTCGATGGAGGTTTTGTTTTCTGTATTCTCTGGTGTTTGTTCTGTTTCCATGTTGCTAATCGTTTGTAGCGGGTCAAAACGATTGTTTGTTTCAATTTGTTTGATCGTGTGTTCCGTTTTGGGTCTTTTCAGCGGATTTCTCGGGGACATAAATCCCTCATTGTCCATTTTCTCCTTGAGCGGGAGTCCTTGCACTAGCATATCTTTCAGTTGCTTTAAAGGGGTTGCCGGTGGTGTAGCTACTGGCGCAGGTGGCCGAAAAACCATCTGTGCGAGATCCGTCTGCGTTGGTTGTTGGGACGTTTTTCCCGCTGCTGCTCGTTGCTGCACTATGCTGTTTATTGCATTAAGTAATATATGCAAATCTTCTTGCTTTGTGTTTGGGTTATTTATTTTTTCGATGTATTGTTCGACACGAACGTCGACCCGCGGTGTCGAAGCGGTTTCTCCATCGCTGCTATCGCTGTCGGACAGCATGATGTCGTTGTCACTTAACTATAAAATCGTCCTATCGTTCACGCAGCGGTGCGTGCATTCATCGTATATATGGGGGGACAGCCAGAGAGGCGTCACTTCACAAAGTGTTCAGGAGGGATACGATCTCACACACGCACTGGGCTTAGGCGCATTATGCACTTTC
Source organism: Amphimallon solstitiale (assembly GCA_963170755.1). Lineage (NCBI taxonomy): Eukaryota > Metazoa > Arthropoda > Insecta > Coleoptera > Scarabaeidae > Amphimallon > Amphimallon solstitiale. Next base: position 10,057,526 of record OY720677.1, read on the forward strand.
ACAGTTTAAATGTATGTATGTATACACAAATATTCACTTTTGAGGCACAAATAAATAAAGAAAAACACATCTATTCGCTTTCGATAAACTCAATCGACTGAACAAATATTTAACGTAGACGAAACGGGGTTATTCTGGAAAAAGTTGCCGTCACGCACTTTTATAGCAGCCAATGAAAAGTCATGCCCTGGCTATAAAGTTTCAAGGGACCGTCTCACACCGTTATTAGGCGAAAATGCAGCAGACGATTTCAAATTAAAGCCCATGCTTGTGTACCGAGCAGATAACCCTAGAGCTCTTAAAAATGTAGCCAAAAATGATCTCCCAGTGTTGTGGCGTTCAAATAAGAAAGCATGGGTCACAAAAACTTTATTTGCAGATTGGTTCACCAACTACTTTTGCCCTGCAACGAAACGTTATTGTAACGAAAAAGGGTTAGATTTTAAGATTTTACTGATCTTAGATAACGCCCCAGGTCATCCGACTAGTCTTTCGGAAAATGAAAATATACAAATAAGTTTTCTTCCGCCAAATACGACGTCGTTGATTCAACCTATGGATCAAGGTGTCATTGCGACATTTAAGGCGTATTATTTGCGCCGCACTTTTTCCCAAGCCATTAAAGCTACAACAGGAGAAAATGCACCTACTTTAATGGAATTTTGGAAAAGCTATAACATCAGAAACGTTATCGAAAATAGAAGCGAAGCATGGCATGAATTAACAGCAAGCAATATGAGAGCAGTGTGGAAACATATCATACCACATTGTGCAAATGATTTCATTGATTTTGAAACTCATTTTGCTGAGGTAACTAATAACATAGTGGAAATTGGACAGCAGCTTGGTTTCGAAGAATTAGATTCCGCCAACGTAATTGAGTGCATTGAATCGAACACTAATGAATTGGATAATGAAACACTTATTAACATAGATGAACAACGAGCTTATGAAGAACAGGAGGACAACTTAGACAACGAAGATAGTGTTGAAGTTCCAACAAGGGAATTAACAACTGAACAATTATCAAAAATTATTGTAATGGTTGAGAACGTATCAGAGCATATTTAGGAAGTTGATCCCAATATCGAGCGTAGCCTTACAGTTTGCCGAACAATAAACAATGCAGTTCGGTGCTACAGAGAAATTTATGAAGAGAAAAAATCGAAGAAAAAGGTGCAGACATCCATATTGCAATTTCAAGACAATACAAAATCAGTTTTTTATACACACAATTATTTTTAATAAAGATATTTGGATTTACTTACTGAGGGACGCATTTCTTTGAACCAATTGCCACTTTTTGTATAACAGCAATACCTCGCATAGTCCAGCTTCGAACAGTCCGGGAAGTCCGTGGAAGCAATTATCCGGACTATGCGAGGTATAGCTGTAATTCTTTATCCTTCTTCATAGGAACATGAATTAACTTATGTAACATTTACTGGAAAGCAGCAAGTTTATGACTAACCAGATGAAAAGATTAAGAATGTATAATAATATCTGTGTGGGTGGGTTTATGATAAATAACGAATTCGTATGTGTCAGCATTATGTGAAATTAGATGGTCTAGGAAATTAATAATTTTATTTTCTTCTAATTCTATGGTAAATTTAATATTAGGATGCATAGAATTAATATAATTATGAAGTGAATTTGTCAATCCGTTCCTTTAAAACAAACCAAAATATCATCTACATATCGTAGTGGTTAAATATAATCTGATTTGAAGTGAAGTTTTATTTCATTTTTTACTTGTAAATTATTGAGTTTCAACACATATCTCCGTCGTCAATCAATATGTAACAGTATATAAAAAAACGCAGATGACAATTGAACACCTAGTCAAGAGTTTGCTCAATAATAATAAAAAAAAAAGTCTGCATTAACAGCTTCCATCGCGTTTCTAGTCCTTCTTATACAGACACTAGTCATAGAAGATTCATTCAAATGATATTCCATCACTGGAAAAGTATTAAAGAGGAGTATGAAGTTTTTTTCATTAGTTCCAATTTGGGAGCAGTATTAATAATCCGCTTTGAAGAATTATCTGTGCAAGAAAATGAGACGGAATTAATGCTGATATATACTTCTTATACATTTCTTTCTGATGGTCTCGTCTTGTACCATAACAGAATTTATTTTTCAGTTTACCCCACAAGGACGCAGTTTGCGAGACAGAACATTTATTGCTTTGGATTTTATCAAATGCTACAGAAATTGGCTTTAAGATGGCAATCATGTCACATCTACCACATTTCTTTTTTATATAACATTGCCAACTTATCGTTGCGGACTACCATAAATTTAATGTCGGTTATTTACACAGTTTTTAAGAAGTACAGAGCAGCCTTTATGTAAAGCCTTTGTAAAAATGGTCAATTCGGAAATACTTAACGATAACAAGAATATATATCATCTTCAGAAAGGAAATCCTTAAGGTTCTACAGCACTTTACATGTTAAGATCAATCCCATTTTTCTTTTATTTATATTATTTCACACACTTCTCTCCATAGTTTTCTCTCCAGCACCCTCACTTTCTAGTTTCTGTTTTCGGACTTATTCAAACTTGCTCCACTTCTTCCAACCATATAATTTTCGGTCTTCCGTGCCTCCTTTTTCCACCCAAATTCAATTTTAATACTGCATAATAATATGATACTAAAAGTGGGTGGCATTTGGCCCACTGCTGTTTTCTTTCATTACTATATTTCGGTCTTCCGTGCCTCCTTTTTCCACCCAAATTCAATTTTAATACTGCATATGATACTGAAAGTGGGTGGCATTTGGCCCACTGCTGTTTTCTTTCATACTAACTACATCGTCCCCAATTTCTTGGAAAACTTAATGATTGGTTTTTCTTCATATTCATTAGCATTTACCTTTACTGGCTTTACTGTAATTCTGGCTATTCTCCTTTTTGCTATTCTCTGATTTTTCTCCAGCTACTTCATCACGCTCATTGTTTTTGCCTCATAGATCAATGATAGTTGCATTATTGTGTTATATATCTTCAATTTGCAGTTTTTTTTTTATAATTTGCTCTTTAGTAGCCTTTTATTTGCATAAAAAAACCAGTTTGCTGTTGCTATCCTGTTTTAATCTCTACATCTCGTTCTCCGTTGTTCACTATAGTATCACTCCCAAACACTTAAATTTATTCTACCTCTTCCAAAATGTATTTCCCTATTGAATTCTTTTTTTTATAAATTCCTCATCATTTTGGATTTATTTTGGCTTATTTTATCTTAGTTTTTTATCCCTCTAGTTCCAAAACATGTCCATTGTATTTATTCTGCTTTTTGGATATAGGCAACAACTCTCTCTCTTCTTCAATAATCTATTATAATGAATATTTAAATCATTAGTATTTGATAAAATTATGTGTTTACAATGTATTTTTAATATATGTGCCTGTAAAATGTCACAATCACTGATGATGATAATTCATTTGTTAAAATACGTATTCTGTATTTAATTTGTACTTATTTTACTTAACAATAAACTTTAATTTATGTATTCTACTAAAAGGTACAATGGGATCAGAACCAGAAGCAGGACTTTATGAACCTGGCCAAGGGTCGTTGTATAGTGTAAACCCAGACGGTAAAGTCACACATCACTTAAGTTCTATCGGTATATCGAATGGTTTAGCATGGAATTCCGACAATACAAAAGTATACTATATCGATTCACTAAGTCTAGAAGTTCACCAATACGACTTTAACTTGGAAAATGGAACAATAAGTTTGTATTCAGAAATCGTCATTGTTGATTTGAAATGACTTGATGTATGTGTTTAGGTAATAAAAAAGTAATTTTCTCCTTCAAAGAAGCTGGTGTAGATGGTTTTCCTGACGGTCAAACAATAGATACAGATGGTAATTTATGGGTGGCTTGTTTTAATAGTTCCAAACTGAGGAAAATTGATCCAAGGAAATATAACACAATTTTAGAAGAGATAGATATTCCAGCTAAACAGGTAGGTGATGTTAATATTTAAATCTGTTAATTATTGTTAAGTGATTTTCATAAAGTAATGACTAATTCTTTTCAATATCTATTTTAGCATTTGTTTTTGAAAGTTGCTTATGTAGAAAATATAGTTCACCATACTTTATTATCCGATATTATAACATAACCTACATTATTTAAATTATATTTTTTTACGCGTTTACCTAATTTATTCTTTAAAAACATTTTATTCTTGCTAATATCGGAACATTACACACTGACTAGTTGATAATATATAGCATTTCTTATAGATTACTTCGGTAGCATTTGGTGGACCAAATCTGGATGAATTGTATGTTACTTCTGCTAGTTTCACTGTAAAAGGTGTTGTTTTAGCTCCTCCAAATCACGGAGCAGTGTTCAGAGTAACTGGTTTGGGTGTGAAAGGTTATCCAGGAGTCAAAGCAAAGTTAGCTTAAATGTTATGCTTAAGCATTATGGGCGAACATTAGTGGTGAAGAATATATTGATAAATTTGTATGTAACTAAGTGGTTATAGATACATACATACCGTAGTCGTCATATTTTAATTTCGGTTTACACTTCTATCGCATGCAGAAGATGACCTTGTAATATTCAGCGATGCCTGCTTGCTAACAGTGGTGGGAGAGCAACGCAGTGTCGATGTCGGGGGACTCTCACGCGAGTGTACTGTCTTGGCAGGCTCGCTTATGTTCATCTTTCTCCTTTCGTATCAGAAATTAAAATATATCGACTACGGTATATATAGCAGCGTATCAAAAAAAAATCTATTTTTTTAATGTCTTCAAATAAGAGCGTATTATAATAAAGTTTGATTATATTTAGAGTGTTTGTTTTCTTTTGCTACAATCAATTACTCAGTGAATTAATAGGCTAATGGGTATTAATATTACAGGCAAAATTCCGAAAGAGATTGCGAGTTTTTTGAAATTGCCAAATCCACAATTGTTTGCAGGGCACTGTTTTAGAAGATCTAGTGAAACATATTTGGCAAATCATGGTGGTGATTTGTTAACCTCAAAAAATCATGGGAATTGGAAGTCTTCAGCTGCAGCTGAGGGCTATATTTAATCCTCCTTAAGAGGGGCATTTACCAACTGTATCCTAGTGAATCGAAACTAATGCAACTTGTATTACTAGCGGGACGATAGACGCAAGGGGGTGCGAGTAGGTGGAGCTAGACGATATTTGGGTTTCTATCAAAGTGCCTCGGTTTTATTCACAGATTCTATCGCAATGTAGATCGGGACAAAGACGTTCCGTTCTGAAGGAAAAAAAGTAGCCCAGAACCAGTTTAAGTGGCTATTTACGGCATTTTTGGTCGATACTGAACATTTTTATTGCAAAAAATTAACAAAATCCTTTTCAAACGTGTTCTTAAACAATAACAACCACCAAACCCGGAAACCACGTTAAATGTAGCAATGATTCTTTTTTTTTGTTTTAAAGCAAATTCATAAGCGCAGATAACGGTATTATTTCCATTTTGCATAATGTAATAGTTTTTTAGCTGAATAAAAAACACGTCGTTCGGGTTCAATAGCAATAGCCGACCGATTCCGATAGATTTGCGTCTTCGGTAGGCCCGGTAGAGATACCGTAAGGTGGGGATAGACGATGCGATCGCTTCGAAAAACACTTGCGTGAAATGTCTGTGAAAATATTTCCTATTTTAAATTTTTTATCTTCAAATATAATTACATAAATTTGACTTTTTTTATATCAATCATCAAATGTGCAGCTGGCGCGTAGAGATCGTTTTTTTCTTTTGTGTACCAGCCTTAGTAGGCATTAATCAAATTTATGCATTTTTGTGGTTATTTCTAAAACACATAACTTTTTTAAGAAAATGAATTAATACGTACACTGAACTTGACATTATAAATTTAAGCCTTCTGCATCGGTAACCCAAATTTGAGATTTTAAAATTACAAAATAAATTTAAAAGACGCATAACGGCGATGCCTTACGAGGGGCCATAGTTTTCGATGGGTAAACGCTCCTCTTAAACAAAAAGATTAAAATATCTCACATACTCGGATCTAAAACTAATACAAACATTCCGGGATGTTCATCAAAATATTCTATCAGCAAGTACAAGTAGTCTGCCTTAGATTCTTGTTGAAGAATGGATTGTTGCAACTTCATTTTATTTATTTTGCCCGTAGTGACATTACTTTCATTTTTATACATATTTTACACATCGTACATTGAAAATATACATTCGATTTTGATTTTTTGGCATTAGATTTATGAATTACAAGTAGCCATCGTCGAAAAACTAAATTGAAGTAGATAATATATAAGCCCGCGTTTATAAGTTATAAACGCATTATTTTCGATACGTTAGTAGCGGTATTATGGCATCAGATTAGAAAAAAGATATTTGCAAAACTGACTTCTGATAAGAATGAAAGCGTTATTTCCGATCCGAATTTTGAAAATATTGGTATACAAAGCTTATTCTAAATTAAAATTTAAATACTTTTATAGTCTCAGTTAATCTGTATAATGCACAATTTGAGAGATATTTGCAGTACATTGTTTTTCCAAGTCAAGCGAAATCTAGAATCCAATTTTTTTCTATAAGAGTAAAGGTCTATTTCCGGTATCTTGAGAAACTTTTTTTATAAAGTTCCAAATTCATCTTTGCAGTACTGGAAATATTAATGGTAAGACTTTATAATAATCAAACAACATACATTTTCTTAACTATACTCTACTGATGAAGACTAAAGAGCCTGAAACACGTGTGCGGCTGCTCAACACCCGAAGTTCCCAACAATTTTTAATATAAACATTTTATACCATTATCATATTTCTATGTTTTTCACTTCTATGTTATGTAATATCTGCGTAGGCATTATTACTACGTAGAGAAATTGATTCTTATCCCCTATAAATTGAGTATCTTCTGGGAGGAGCTATAAATAGCTTGCCTTCTTATATTTATTAGTTTACAATATTTGTCAAATAAGATACTATCATTTCAGACTAGTTTTATAGCATTTCTTAATATTTGGCTACTAATAATTTAATTTTTACATACAAATATCAGTAATTTTTTTCCTTGTGAAGTTTTCGTTGTGTAATGTAAACATCAAAGATGTAACAACGGTATTTAAAGAAACAGAAAATAGAAATGGGCTTTAAAATATTTTCGAATAATTTAAATACCAAGGAGCAGTCTCACATTTGCAGCAATTTACACAAATTACAAAGATTTTGATCAAATACATCAAAATCAAACGAGTTCAATAAATTAATAATATATAGTTATCAATCCTAAAATTTGATGTATACATATACACTATCGCTCACACAAAAAACTAGCACAGCTTTGTTTTGGCTAACGTCAGTTAATTCGAAATTTGAAGCCGTCATTAGTCATGTCGCAAGTCAGTTTGATTGATAAGGCACGAATAATTACTTGCAGAGAAAATGGTATGACAATAAAGCAAATTGCTAATGACTTTGCTATCAACAAAAACACTGTTAGGTACATCCATAATACAACAATGGAAAGAACAAGACGATTTCACCAGGAAAGCTGGTTCTAGAAGGCGAAGTGCCATAACTGATTATTTGTGGCAAAATTCTTTTGCTACGGCCCGTAAGGCCGTAAATGAAACACGTTTTCTTGCATATGTGATGACGATTAGTCGCAGAATTCGCGAAACGGATTTACAAAGCAGAGTAGCTGCTAGGAAAATTCAGTTGTTCTTAATAACATTTATCGTAAACCACAGTTTAGGGAAAAAGTCGTATTCACCGACGAAAAAGTATTCCAGTCTATCCACAACATTAGGGTTTATCGTCCTACAAATTCGAACTTCGATGAAGCATATTCGCAAAAGTGCAATAGATCTGGACTGTTATTGAGGGTATGGGTGCAAAATTGTTGGGAGGTTCAGTGCTGAGAACTATCTAAATATATTAGAGAACCCCGACAAAAATTTTGTATTCCGGCAAGACAACTGTCCTATACACACTGCATGGAACGTAACCGCGTGGTTCCGAGGTCAGAATATTGAACTAATGCCATGGTCTGCATATGGTCCTGATCTCAACCCCATCGAAAATGTTTGGAGTTGTATGATAAAAAAAACTTCAGGAAATATAAGGGCACACAGAATACACTAAAACAAGACCAAAATTTAATAAGGCCTTTTATATCTTGCATGCCTCGTTGTTTACAGTCTGTTATCGACAAAAACGTAGGAATGACTATATATTAATTTTATTATTCTTTGCTTTTGTTAATTGTATATTCTGACAATAAAAATTAAATTATATAACCCCATATTATTTTGTGTGACAGAAGTGCCAAAAGTCTAAATGACATTAGCACAATTAGCAAAATTCATGGCTATTTGAAATAATATTTATCCACAATCACTATATTATACGGTCATAATTCAACTGCTTAGCAACCTTTTATGGGGTCTATAAAACACTAGTGTTTTATAAATCATAAAACACGCTATAAAACACGCCATAAAACTCTCAAAATGAATTTATTTATTAAGATTTACATTGATATTCAAGCTAATAGAGAAAAGGTTATTATTCTTCTTTTGTTTTATTGGCGAAGACAAATTAACTTCAACCGTAGATGGAATTGAACTTTCACAAGAAGTTTCACCGGTATGATTCATTGCAACTTGTTTCGCAGTCTCTTTCTGAATCATTTCCCCTGTTTTCAATTTATTTGATAAACAATTCTCCACGTAGCTTTCTGCGACATTAGACGACTTCCATCCACCGTGACGTTTGATGGCCATAAGATCGCCACCAGCATTGGCCAATAATGTAGCTGAAGAGCGTCTCATGCTATGACCAGTATAGGAACTAGCATCCCGTAATTGCAAAAAAGAAGCCACTGCAGCAGGTATTCTTGACATAGTGTTGATACCCACAGATTGACTTGTACATTTTCCATCTGTATATCGTAGAAAAAATCTGCCCTGGGAAGCGATAGAAGCTGGGCGTAATTGCATATACTTCCTACACATGTCCAGAGCGTTAACAGAAAAACCCTCTTCCAATACTGTAAAACTTCGAGAAACGTAGGTTTTTGTATCAGCAATCGTAATAAACAAATATTTTCCTTTATCTTCGACATTTTCAATTTTCAAGTACGTCAACTCATTACATCTACAAGCGCCAGCTACACCCATTATAAGTCCCACCTAAGGAAGAAACTCTAAGTTTGAATACAAACAAACAAAAATCACAAATAAGTGTTACCTTCATCATCAAATATTTTTCATCTGGAGCCTCCTTCAAAAATTGTGTGATGTGTTTGTTTTCAAGAATTTTGGCCTTCTTAGATTTGTAGGTACGACACTTGCTTTTCAAAAAGGCGATCAACTTGCTGTATTTTGAGATATCTATATTTCTGTGCACTTTTAATGTTGTCTTCAACATAGAATACTTTGTCCATAATGATGATGCCGCAAACTTCTTATTAACATTGTAGAAATATGCTAGGAGTACCTCTTCGTTTATCGCTCCTTTTACACCACTTTTTTCTTTCCAATTATTGAAGTCGGCAAATACTTTTTCGTAGGCGTCCTTTGACTTCCACGGCAATAAATCTAAAGTTGCTTTCTGAGCTTCTTCAAGTATTTGTTCCGGAATAAACTCGCTCTCACAAATCTCTTCCATCTTTTCCACTTTTCAACAATGAATGCTTACAAATGGAGTCGATAAACAATCGAAAATACATAGTAACCGATCCAAGACCTCCCGATATTTTTTTAGTTAATGCGAAATTTCAATGATTTTTGAGGTGACAGCCGCTGTCAGACCGAAATGTCAGATCATTGTTTCATAAATTTCGGCGATTCTGATTATAAATAAGTGTGATTGTGGATAAAACGTTGTATTACATACGGGTTTTAGATGCATTTTATTCACTTAAGAAAATTAAACGCTCGAGCAAGCTCTCGCGTTTAAACATTCTTGCGTGGATAATATGCTATCTAAAACCCTTATACAATAAATAACTATTGTCTTAGTTTTTTACTACGAGTAATAGTTATTTATTCTATAAGGGTTTTAGATAGCATATTATTCACGCAAGAATGTTTAAACGCGAGAGCTTGCTCGGGCGTTTAATTTTCTTAAGTGAATAAAATGCATCTAAAACCCGTATGTAATACAACGTTTTATCCACAATCACACTTATTTATAATCAGAATCGCCGAAATTTATGAAACAATGATCTGACATTTCGGTCTGACAGCGGCTGTCACCTCAAAAATCATTGAAATTTCGCATTAACTAAAAAAATATCGGGAGGTCTTGGATCGGTTACTATGTATTTTCGATTGTTTATCGACTCCATTTGTAAGCATTCATTGTTGAAAAGTGGAAAAGATGGAAGAGATTTGTGAGAGCGAGTTTATTCCGGAACAAATACTTGAAGAAGCTCAGAAAGCAACTTTAGATTTATTGCCGTGGAAGTCAAAGGACGCCTACGAAAAAGTATTTGCCGACTTCAATAATTGGAAAGAAAAAAGTGGTGTAAAAGGAGCGATAAACGAAGAGGTACTCCTAGCATATTTCTACAATGTTAATAAGAAGTTTGCGGCATCATCATTATGGACAAAGTATTCTATGTTGAAGACAACATTAAAAGTGCACAGAAATATAGATATCTCAAAATACAGCAAGTTGATCGCCTTTTTGAAAAGCAAGTGTCGTACCTACAAACCTAAGAAGGCCAAAATTCTTGAAAACAAACACATCACACAATTTTTGAAGGAGGCTCCAGATGAAAAATATTTGATGATGAAGGTAACACTTAGTTGTGATTTTTGTTTGTTTGCATTCAAACTTAGAGTTTCTTCCTTAGGTGGGACTTATAATGGGTGTAGCTGGCGCTTGTAGATGTAATGAGTTGACGTACTTGAAAATTGAAAATGTCGAAGATAAAGGAAAATATTTGTTTATTACGATTGCTGATACAAAAACCTACGTTTCTCGAAGTTTTACAGTATTGGAAGAGGGTTTTTCTGTTAACGCTCTGGACATGTGTAGGAAGTATATGCAATTACGCCCAGCTTCTATCGCTTCCCAGGGCAGATTTTTTCTACGATATACAGATGGAAAATGTACAAGTCAATCTGTGGGTATCAACACTATGTCAAGAATACCTGCTGCAGTGGCTTCTTTTTTGCAATTACGGGATGCTAGTTCCTGTACTGGTCATAGCATGAGACGCTCTTCAGCTACATTATTGGCCAATGCTGGTGGCGATCTTATGGCCATCAAACGTCACGGTGGATGGAAGTCGTCTAATGTCGCAGAAAGCTACGTGGAGAATTGTTTATCAAATAAATTGAAAACAGGGGAAATGATTCAGAAAGAGACTGCGAAACAAGTTGCAATGAATCATACCGGTGAAACTTCTTGTGAAAGTTCAATTCCATCTACGGTTGAAGTTAATTTGTCTTCGCCAATAAAACAAAAGAAGAATAATAACCTTTTCTCTATTAGCTTGAATATCAATGTAAATCTTAATAAATAAATTCATTTTGAGAGTTTTATGGCGTGTTTTATAGCGTGTTTTATGATTTATAAAACACTAGTGTTTTATAGACCCCATAAAAGGTTGCTAAGCAGTTGAATTATGACCGTATAATATAGTGATTGTGGATAAAGAATATAACAGGAGAGAGTCTCCTTAATAATAATATTTGTCCAAATGTGGTAACTCAATATGGCCGCCTCAATGCATAGAATATGTATGTTACATGTCAGATGTAGTGTCAGATATATGACAAGTTATTCAAAATACTCATTTTATAAACTATGATTGGTCAATATTGCCATAACGACCTGCCTTAAAGTGATAGATCCGTCTAAATAATACCTATTCCCACACCAGTTTATTATCTCTCCTGTTCTATTCTTTCCTCGTAGGTTTTTTATGTCACCCATAGTACAGTAGTGGACATAATTAACTAGGACAAGTCAAAAAATTAAGTAACTTTTTTTTATAAAATTTAGTTGTTTAAATTTGGCTTTATAGTTATGACATTTGTCAAGTTGTTTTGTCAAAAATTTATTTGTCGAACTGAAGTAGAAAAAATGCCTCGAATTAACGATATCGTGAAGTGTTCTGTAATTGCTAAAGCGGAAGAAGGAATGTCGGTCAGACAGATTGTTCAGCGCTATAATATTAACAAAAATTCTGTCACTAACATTGTCAAAAAATGGAGACAAGAAGGCAGAATAGGAAGGAACCCAGGACAAGGACGACACAGGATTTCAAATGAAGAACAGGACAGAAGATTAATTGAGGTACTAAGGGAAAATCCATTTTTCACCGTAATTAGAGCTGCTGAAGAAACAAATTTCCCGGGATCTGCACGAACTGGACGACGACGTGTTAAAGAGTCGGATTTGCGCTACCGTTCAGCAGCAAAAAAAAATATTTTAAGGCAAGAACACAAAGAGGCGCGTGTGGGATTTGCTCTAGAACACATGGTTTTCCATAATAACTTTTGGAATAATGTCATCTTTACGGATGAAAAGACTTTTCAGTCCACATATAGTGGTGCTATTCGTGTATATCGACCTGCTTATTCGCGGTACGATGAAAGATATATTAACAATTCAGACAAGAGTGGCAGATTTTCCATAAATTTGTGGGCTTGGATATCAGCCCGTGGACCTGGTGTTCTGTGGCATATTGACAGTAGATTTAATAGCGAAGAATACATACGGATCTTAGATAATATCATGTTGCCTTCTGTGTCCCAATTATATCCTAATAATGAATTTATATTTCAACAGGACAATTGTCCCATCCATACAGCTCATGCAGTAAAAAACTGGTTCAGAGAAAACAACATTAATATGCTTAACTGGCCTAGTCGCAGCCCCGACTTAAACTGCATTGAAAATGTTTGGGGACTGTTATTAAGAAACATCCGAAACCAAAATATTAGACCCAGAAATGCCCAAGGATTATTAGAAGTGATTAATAATGCATGGGAAAATGTTGTTACCCAAGAGTATTGTATAAATTTGGTAAACTCGATGCAACGGAGACTTACTGATGTTATCAACCGAAATGGTGCGATGACCAAGTATTAGAAAAGTTGTAGTTTTAAAAAATATATGTGTATCTATTAAATCTTTACCGAAATTAAATTGTTCTGTTTTATATGTATTATAAAATTATTAACTTGCATTTGAATTACAATTCTGGTAAGTGAGGATGTCTGTCAAAGCCTAGTTTACATTAGAAAAAAAACACTGTCCTATTTATTTATGTCCATTACTGTACATTTGAATACGCATACCTATATATGGCATTTGTTTGTAACAAAAATTGTAGTAAATTAAAAAATAAATATAGATTTATATCAAATAAAATCGACCCGCTCAAAGATTATTCTAACATTTTATTCTGCTTTTACTGAATTTATTCTATACTATGAGTGCACCTTGTTTATCACACGTTAGTTAATATTTTCAAATCTAATTTAACACAGAAGAAACTCTGTCAGAGAATGTCATATGTTTTATTACACAATATCATGTATTAATATCTGTATGTTAAAGTTATACATACGTTAGTAATAATCAGTTTCTTGTCATTGTTATTATCGCGATGAATGAAATTTAAATTTGTTATTATTATGGTGTGAAAGATGAATAGACGTTTTTTTTTCATCTTGAGTCTGTAGCCATGATTGATAAGATTTATCTCTAGTGTCTATTTCATTGTAATCACGGTTATTCGATTTTCGAATAAGATTTTACATCTAAACTGTTGCATCATATATATATATATACGCCGTAGTTCAGACAGTTAAAGACATAAATATGCCTGTGGTCGTCGAAAAAGTCGCTGATGCCTGGAAATTAGGCGAAGGTCCACATTGGGATGTCGATACTCAAAGTGTATATTTCGTGGACATTTTTGAAAAATCAATCAACAAATACACACCTTCCACCAAAACACATACGAAAGCTATAATAGGTAAGTAGACTTTAATATACAAAATTTGAGGAAGCTTTTGTTTCGCTTCTGCAGCGCTACATCATATTTAGTTTTTCATAAAACAACCAAGAAATAGTCAATAGTTCCAGATAGTTTATATCTACATCTGTTAATGAATTATTCAAATTTATTAACGTAATTCCATCGAAATATAATAAAAAAAAGCATTCCATCTGCACTTCACTATAAGTCGTTTTAAATTAACATTTTTCGTGTAGAAGCAGAATTCCAGCAACCACAGAAAAGTTCAAATATATTTTTAATAATTTTTTATAGTTGTGTATATATAGTATTTAATTGTACATTCTTTTAATTTTAATTGCGCGTCTTTATACAGAATTTCAATATGTTTTCATGTTTATTCTATCACTTTTCGTTTCTGACTTTCAATTTTGAAATTTAATTTTTCTCATGAAATGTCAAGTAGGCATTGAAATAGTTTAACGTGCTATATTGTCCTCCTTTGTATGACATAGCGTATGTTAAATCAATAAATATTTTATATTTTCTAGCTAAGGTAAGGCGTAATTCGGTTTCTGATCACACAAGCGCCCTTATCGACTAGCGAAATAGTTAATACCGACGGCTTTACGTGCCCTCCGAAGTACGGTAGCAATTCATAGAAATTCACAAATTTTACGGATTGTGTGGAAATAGAGTAATGTAATATGTGCCTTAAAAATAACGAAATATGGGGAAAACACATAAAGTTTATTTTACATATACGGCTACATGTTGGCTATGGAAAAAATATTCAATTACGAGGGACACTATTTATGTATTGAGAATAGAAAGAATAAACAAATGAATTTGATGAAAAATACCTTTATTGCTTTTTAAAATAATCGCCTTTAAGATCTATACACTTTTGCATGCGATTGAACCAACCTTCAAAGCACTTTGTCCAGTCAGAAGATGGTAGCTCTAAAACATGCGTTTTGAAGGCCTCAACCGCTTCTTCGGGCGATGAAAATCGTTGTCCACGCAGTTTATCTTTAATTACTGGAAGCAAGAAGTCATTGGGTACCAAGTCGGGGCTGTAAGGCGGATGACCCATCAATTCGATCTTTTGTGTGTCCAAATACTCGTTTGTTGCATGTGATGTGTGTTAGCTCGCATTGTCACGATGCAAAATGATTCGTCGTTTTGGGTTGGTTTCTCTCAATTTACCGAAAACTTCAGGCAAACAAATGGTCGTATACCACGCTGAATTAACGGTCTTTTGATTTTAGAGAGCCACAGTTGCCACAGGACCAGTTTTCGTGAAGAAAAACGCCACCATTTGCTTCCTAACGCTGCGAGAACGAACAACTTTTGTTGGCTTTGCTTCACATTGAAACACCCAAACTGCCGACTGGCCTTTTCTTTCTGGCTCATAAGAATAAATCCACGACTCGTCACCTGTGACGATGTTGTATACCGCTTTGGATGCACCACAGTTGAATTTTTCAACTAATGTGGAATCCAACGCGCACACAGTTTCCGAACACACAAATGTTCGTGCAAAATCTTATGTATGCTGGTCATACTAATGCTTAAATATCTCTCGATTTCTTGATATGTCACATGACGATCTTCTTCAATTAGTTCTCGCACAGCATCGATATTTTCCGCCACAACGACCGATTTTGGACGACCTTCTTTAACTTCGTCCGTGAGCGAACTACGTCCACGTTTGAATTCAATGTACCAGCGATATACAGTGGGTGTGGATGGCGCTTCATCACCAAAAGTTGAATTCAGTTGATTGATGCATTGTTCTTGAGTTAGACCACGTCGAAAGTCATAATAAATCATAGATCGAAAATTCTCGCGAGTTAACTCCCTATTTTGGCTGAGATGAAATTTTAAACACTGCAAAAAACACAAATATTGCTCGCACGTCAAAACTTTCTGACTACCTATAACGTCAAAAATGTCAAATTTTACGATGACAATTTCAAATTTCACCTGGCACTACCAATGTTGCCAATTCTCAATACATAAATAGTGTCCCTCCTAAATAGAAAAGAAAATTTATTAAATCAAATTAAATCAAGTAAATTTCGTGTTGATGTTAAGTGACGATGTTCTGTTGCACCTCAAAACTCATCATATCGTAACTTCTTCGCGCGGCCGAGTTACGGTACTATGTTCTGTTGCATGTGTGGTAGCCACATGAACAAAACATCGTACCGAACTCCGTCGCGCAACATTTCTTGTTGCAACGAAGTTGCGGTGTGATGAAGTTTTGAGGTGCAATAGAACATCGTCGCGCAACATCAACGCGAACATAATGCCGTCCCATCCTCCCATAATAAGCCAGGCCCGTCCAGACATGCGAACATGTGGCGCAACGTGAACGCGCAACATTTCTTTGATGCGACGGCAGAAAACCGATAACTGATGGGACGCCGTTATGTTGCGATGTTGCGCTGTTGCACTGTTGCGTGGTTGCGTCCACACTTGAGACGCGACGGAGTTCGGTACGATGTTTTGTTGCATGTGTGTAGCCACCTTTACAGTCTCTCGTATGTCCTTGCTCTCCCCACTACTTTCCTCTAACTGTCCTACCTGTATCCACTTCCACTAGCTCTCCAAACTCATAGTCAGTAAATTCTTCCTGGGCTGGTCTTCTACTACCGTATGTGTCTATTTTCATTAGCTATAAGGATTCAATCTTTACATGCGATTTATACGTATACAAATAATACGTGGCAACGTGTGTCTCCCGGCAACAATCGACATCACAGCGACTTTCTCCGATCTTGCCACTTCTACATTAAATGTTTAGCTGCGAACACGTTCCGAGATATAGTCTGCAATAAAATCCGTCATCATCAAATGGCCGCGCGCGCGATCTAGTTGTTTATTATTATTTTCAGAATCCTTTTTTATTTACCTTATTTTTAATTTTATTAGAATTACGCTTCTGTTTGTGTCATGCTTAATAATTCTCTGCATTTACTGAAAGGAAAAAGAAAAATCCTTGCAAGGCGTAAATATTATTTCTAAGCGCAGTACAAACATCCAAGTCAATAGTCCAACAGCTACTGCTAACAGGGATGCCAGATCGTGTTAAACTGAATTCGTGAGAATCGTCGGGATAAATCGTGAGAAATCGTTAGAAATCGGAACTGGATAGTTTTTGAATTTAGGTACAACAGGGAGCAAAAAATTCCCGACAGTTGGGCTATGTTTTACGTGGGGGCTCTTCCCTGTCTTACATCAGTCAAGCGTCCGACATATTTTTCTTGGCACTATATACGAGTATATGAATGCAAATAAAAACATGACTTAATATTAGTTGATATTTGTACAGGCAATAAAATGTGGAATACAATTCAGTTTTATTAAACTTTGAATACATACGTAAATATATATGTAGTTAAAAAATAGAAAACTATAAAAATTAAAAAAATGGTTAAGTACATATAATACACCAGTTACATAAGCCTACACAGAATAAAAACAAATTGTTTGCCTACTCAGAATCTGAAGCGGGGGTGACTGGTTTGGAGGGGTAAAGTACTTGACTGTTAATTTTTTAAATTAAATCTGTGCTTATGTTGAAATAATGACAGTTGCCACTATTGGAAACTAAAGATTTTGTCAACAATAACCCTTCTAACGTTTCGCATTTGAGCCTATTTCTAACCAACGTTTTATTTAAATTGATTTGGGAGAAAATTCTCTCGACATTAGCACTTGAATGTGGTAAGCAAAGTAAATTAAAGACTAGAATTGTTAGTTTTGAAAATTTTTGCTCTTCATTTCCCAGCTTGATATTAGATATATTTTTCCAAAATACTATAGGATCGTCACCGCAATCTATGCCTAATTCCTGGAAATCCAAATTTCGAAGCATTCGCCACTCATTATCAATTTCTTGAATATCTAACATCAAATGTGGAAAGTGTGGCGCAATATCTGCAATTGTCTTAATTTTCTTATTAATAACAACTTTAGGGTCAAGAAATTCCAATTTTGAAAACACCGAATCTTTCAGGGGAAATCTTGATAGAATTTGATGAATACTGTCGATATAAAAATCTAAACATTTATTTTTTAAGTCGTGCAATATACTGCCTTTTAAAGAACAATTGCCTATAACTGCCCCAAAGTACATCTCTTCCAAATCCACAAAATTACGTGGATTTTTAAAATCGATGTCGTAAACTACATTATTGTTTATTATATCTTGTTTAATATAACATTCCATTATAGTTTTAACCGTGGTTGTGACTTCTTTCTATATGCGATGAATTTGAGGTTTTTCACTTTGCATAGTAAGATTCAAACGAATAAAGAAAGGAAGCATATATGACAAAAATTCTAAATACAACTTAGTTGTTGGTTTTTGCATAATATTTAAAATCAAAGTAGCTTCCAAAATATTTTTATATGATTGATCGGTAAAATATAGAATGAGAGCATTGTATTGGGCTAATAGCCTTTTGACAACACTTTCCAATGATAGCCATCTTGTCGCCGCAGGATGCAAAATTTTTAGTGGAGAAACATTAGCAAATTCTTGAAAGTCTTTCAACTCTCCTACTCTTTTCGGACTGTTGGAAAAATAATTATATATATCCCTGGTAAGTTTTTCAACTTCTTGTGGCAAATTTTCGAAAGCGTACGAAGCACAAAGATGGAAAGAATGGCAGATACATTTCATCACAAATATATTTGGTATTATTTCTTTAAACCTGCTGACCACATCATATTATTTGCGCCATCGGACGCGAAACCTAAGCAATTATTTTTAAATGGAATTTTATATTGATCAAAGTAAGATATAATTTTTTGAAATAATGCAGAACCAGAGGCTTCTTGAATTGGAAGTAAGGCCAAAAAATGATCTTTTATATTTTTGTTATTTACATTAATGCGTACAACTAAACATAACATTTTTTGACAAGAGCGATCCGTTGACTCGTCTATAATAAGACTAAACTTGTTTGATCTCATCAAATTTATAACGCGTTCCCTTTCAGATTCTCCAGTTACATTTGTAATTATCGATTTTAATTTTGTTCTCCCGCATCGAATTTTTTTACTAATCTCAGAATCAGAACATACCGAAGTCATCAAGGCTGGAAGGTGGTCCATCAACTTGAAAGGTAAATTATGTTCTGCAATGAATGCTGCTATCCTAATTTCGGCCTCTTTGGTTTTAGCTTCAAGATCCATTCCTTTACTTTGACTGCTAAACATATCTGACAATGATCTTTGTGTAATAGTCGCTTTTTCACAATGTTGATGTTTCATTGTTCCAGCATGTTTGCACAGATCACCTTTTCCATGACTAATATTCACATCGCAATTGCATGATTTGCACCTTAATGTATAAAGATACAGTTAATATACTTTAATCTAGTACTCAAATAATACAAAATTACCAAGCAAAATGAGGTCCTATTTTATTTTTTGCGACCCAAAGGAACTCTTTTTCCCATTCATCTCTGTATTTTTGTTTATAAGATAGCTTCTGTTTCTTCAACACTTTTGAGGTGGACGAAGCGTTTAGGTCAGTATCACCACTTTCTGACATTTTATTAATATAAATTAACTTAAAAAGGCCAAACTTTTTATTTGCAAATTGTATCGTAACGTAAGAGAAACCATCAAATCAAAGACTGATACACGGAATTGCCAACGCTCAGCTTTTATACTTACCATTCGGGGAAATACTTATTTCTTGAGAAAAATTTTCTGGAAGATGAATACTTCCCCCGACTGTGTTTTTGCACTTGCTAAACTTACCGTATAGTTACCTACACCAAGGCAGCAGTCAGAGCGATTACAACTTCTTTAAATTAACCATAGATGGCAGCAGTTATTTAATGCCGCCAATGTAGGAAATGGTAAAAGATCACAGACTGAATTAGGTTTAAATCATGTTGACGCAAATACTTTTTTAAATTTTCATAATTTATTATTGTATTTTTTTAAATAAAATCGTGAGATAAATGGCTCTTATCATGAGATCGTGAGATTGGCAACAAAATCGTGAGAACTCACGATAAATCGTGAGATCTGGCATCCCTGACTGCTAACTTGAGCTGAGCTTGTATCGGTCGCGCTCGCATTGAAGAGAAAAGTAGGGGGTGCCATGTTGTCACGTATTGCATAAATTAATCGCCTATGGCTAATGAAAATTGACACGTGCTGTATATGGCCTGACCTATGCTTTTATTCCGACTGTTCTCAATTCGTAATTCTTCTTACCTCGCTGGTTTGTTTCATTCTTTTCACATGACCTTACCATTGTATCCTCACTATGTGTTCATTTATTTCGTGGTTTATTAGCCTTTGGTACACTTCACCTACTTTCTTTAACTTGTATAACTGACTAATTATTTTTCTTTTGAATCTTCACTTTCATACGAGAGATTCATGGTTTCAGCCGCATAAGTTGTTTTTGGCCTTAACCCCCGTCTAATGTATTCTCAGTTTCATTGCTGTACTTATTATAATATTTTTGACATTGCATTTATATTAGCCCTTTGAATAGCCTTAAGAGGATTTATTTTCTCCTATCGTTGATATTATTAATCATCACACCCAGGTACATACATTTTCCACATGCTCGAATTTAACATTTTCCATTTTTATGCCCTTCTCCTTATTGGGTCTGTTTCTTCTGTTTATGACTGACCATATACTAGAATTTTTATTCGTTGAACTTTACCTACCCTGTTGTCTATTTTAATGATATGAAGATTCTATCGTTGAAGCTCATTTCATTTAAACTGTTGGGTCATCATGACATTCGCGTATAATGATGCTGTAAATTTGTTCACATGTCATTTCGATGAGTCTTATACGGTTGTTAGTTATTTCCAATCTTGTCATATCTTCGAATATCTATAAATAGCACGTGGCTTCTATGTTTTGTTTGTAACATTTTTGAATAACTTGGTGTGTGATGTGCACTGCGTCTACTGTCAATCTGTTCTTCCTTAAACCATATTGACATGCTCTTATTCCTACTCCCACATAACGTTTAATCCTAGTATTTATTATACTAGTTGGGAAGTGTATGAAGTGTGTAGCACTGACTTCTTTCTTACTTGTCCATTATTTCTCTAAGCCACTCTTCTTTCTTCATATTATGCTTTTTACATTCGTTCTTGTTCTTCTCAATGTATCGAAGTCTGCCTCTCTGCTTGTTCTAATTAATACGAATCATTTTAACCTTATGTCGCCGTCGTTTAACAGTAACAGTGTCAATTGGAATAATTATAATTTTTAATAATTCTTTCGCACTATGAAAAATGTATAATTTTCATTAAATTGGCAATTGCATTCATCATATCGATATAATTGCATTGCATATATTACACCGTGAAGTGCTGTGAAATAGTGCAAGAAGGGGTTTACGAATACACGCAACATTTTCATATGTTTATACATAAATAATATTTTTCATATATATCTACACTTGCTAATGGAGAAAATGCCCCGAAGGGGACAGGAAAAAGGTCAATATACTTAAGCAAAAACGCCCCGAGTATGAAAAGGTGTGTACAAGTGTTATTTATTTCATCAGCATAATAATAAAAGGATTTAACTGCTGAATTGTGCTATAGTCTCATAACTTGGAAAAAATATTTTCACCAATGTATATTTCGCTTTTGCCTTTAACCATTTCTTGCTTTATATGACTTTGTAACCTATAAGGAATCGACAAACCAGTCACGGCAGACTATGCAATGATGTACATGCAAAATTTATAGAACGGCTTTTAGTGTAGTTACATATTGGAAGAGCTTCATTTTGCATTCTTTGTCTCCCATAGCTGATTGTAAACAACTAAAGCATGATTAAAGTAAATACAGCTTCAACATTTTTCCCTTAATTTACTCGGCTGCCGAATATACATTGTCTGATGAAAATATTTTTTCCAAGTTATGAGACTATAGCACAATTCAGCAGTTAAATCCTCTTCTTAATGTGCTGAGGAAAATAACACTCATACACACTTTTTCGTGCTTGTACATTTCTTTTTCACACTCGGGGTCTTGTTGCTTATGTACAATCACCTTTTTTCTGCCCCCTTCGGGATATTTTCTCCATTAGCTAGTACATACCATTTGAGTACCAATTAAAGCTTTACAATGGAATGAATAATTTAAATGCAGTAATTAATATAACAAATGTCGAAA
The DNA here is from genome assembly GCA_963170755.1 of Amphimallon solstitiale. Classification (NCBI taxonomy): domain Eukaryota; kingdom Metazoa; phylum Arthropoda; class Insecta; order Coleoptera; family Scarabaeidae; genus Amphimallon; species Amphimallon solstitiale. The sequence continues at coordinate 10,079,698 of OY720677.1, forward strand.
TGTCCATAGGTTTTTCCTTCGACATCTCTTATTTACAACACTGAAGCTGACTGTATAATACAAATACAAAATTACGCCAGGCTCATTTCAACCACCTGCCATAAAGTGCATGAGGTTTGAAAAAACTCGAATTTTTGAAAACTTTCTGAACCTTAAAGTTTAAATAAAATCTGATCTAGACAACATTTTTAAAAACGGAAAAATTTTCCTGATAGAGCTTGAGTCAAAAACCAAGTAAATCGGTCCAGTAGTTTCTGAGAAACATTTGTGTAGATAGCACCTCTAAATGAGGGTGTCAAGTATATCAGAGGTAGCGCGGTAGCAGACTTAAATTCAAAGATCTGGGTGGCTATAAAATAACGGGTGTCTGTAATTGAATTAGTGTCACTTGCACTTTAGTGAATTTTGCGTTTTACAATTTCTGCACCTGCTTGAATTCTTCATAAATATCAAATTAGACATTATAGTCCAATAAGTGCAATTTAAACGGTGATTTTAAAAATTATCGACCTTAATAATAATAATAATAATAATTCATTTTATTTCTTAGTACTTCAGACATTGTATGTAGCACAGTACAGCAAAAGTAAAAGAAATAAGTCACATACAATACAATATAAAGTTATTTAAAATAATTTATAAAATCTTGAACACTGTAACAACAAATTTGAAGGAGAGAGTCTCTCAATTTTTTTTTAAAACTCGTAATGCGGGACATGTTCTTATTTCATTTAGCAAAGCATTAAATAATTTACAGCCCACAAAAGCCAGGGTCCTCTGAAAGGAAGTCGTTCTATGTACAGGAGGCAAAACACGATCATAGTGGCGGGTCTCATAGCTATGCGACAGACTAAAATCAAAGCTGCTGCGATTTCTGTATATATAACACAGAACCTCAAAAATATATACATCATAAAATGTAAAAATCCCGTTGGCCCTGAACACATTCCTACAAGAGTTGCCCTGTCGGAGATTAAAAATAGTCATGACAGCCCTCTTTTGTAAAATGAAAATGCGAGAAACGTCACTACTCATGCCCCAATGCACTATTCCGTAACGCATCCTGGAATAGAAGTCAGAGTAATAAAAACATTTCAGTGTAGACAAATTGCAAGACTTGCCCAACTGAAAGAGGGCGTAGCACGATCTGGCGAGTTTAGAACATAACTGGTCTATGTGTTCCGACCACTTTAAACTCTCATCGACAATGACACCGAGCAACCTACAACTGCTAACGAAATCAACTTCTGAGTCAGCCATGACAAACTTTGAGATGTCAATTTTTTTTTTGTTATTAAAAAGCATATACTGAGTTTTTTCGATATTCACGACGATCCTATTAAACTTAACCCACTTACTTACTTTAGACATGGCCACACCAGCAGCACTAATAACATCGTCAACATTGTTCGATGAAACAACTACACTTATGTCATCGGCATAACATCACCTTAGCAATACCAGTTAGACAGTTAGGAAAGTCATTGATAAAAATTAAAAATAGCGTTGGCCCGAGGACAGAGCCCTGTGGAACACCCATACGTACATCAGCGCTACCAGAGAAATTCCCGTCGATGCTCACTCTCTGTCTCCTTCCCGACAAATATGAGTATACTTATGGGACGATAATTGTTCATATTATTAGGATCACCCTTCTTGAACATCGGATATACCGTAGCATGTTTTAATTTTGACGGAAATATACCATTCTCAAAAGAAATATTTATTAGGTATGCCAGTACACCCGTTATAAAAGGAAATGACTTCTTCAAAAGAAGCGATGGTACAGAGTCATCACCAGAAGCCGGACTAGAACTTAGCTTATAAATCGCTTCAATAATATCTCCCTCGTTCACAGGAAACATATAAAATGATTGCGAGCCTGGTGTCACAAAACTATCAATCTCCTCGAAAGAGACTATCATCCCTATAATTGAGAGATATGAGTTTTTCAGATGACGACACAAAATTATGATTAAACAATCCACATAAAGCTGATCTATCAATAGGTAAATCAGGAAAAGTCGACAGTTTCGCATAGTTACCTCTTTTATTGTTAACAATACGCCACGCAGCCTTGGTTTTATTATCGGCTGCCATAAAAAACTTATTGTTAAGATCACGCTCTCTAACCCGTAACACATCATTATACTTCTTTTCGCAATCCAAGAAAGACTCTCTTAAACATGGAAAATGGCGTAACCTAGTGATTGATATGCTTGTCAGAAGTAGTAGGAACCTTAACGAATGGAAAACACTTGTTAACATAAAATACAAATATGTTCAAAAAATTTTCAAAGGCTAGTTCCGGGCAGCTACGTTCAAAGACCGACAACCATGTCTCGACCCTCAAATGGTCAAGAAATGAAATCATCCCACCGCTACAAAATCTATATCTCCAAATAAAGCTATTACTATATGAAGCAGCTTCAGAATGTAAGTCAAAACACAAAAATTGGGAAAAATAGTCAGAAATATTCAAGTCAAAGCAGGACGATTCATATTCAGCTGCGGACAGATTCGTAATAAAATTGTCAATACAAGAAGAAGATGTCTTAGCAACCCGATGATACGTATTTAAAATTACTGATTATTAATGGCATTTTATCACGTTGGAAATGTTATATTTGCATGTAAGCATGATCATTTTTTGTAAATTATATATTTAGGCACGACTCTGGCGGTAAACCAAATAAAGGAAGCAGTTTCCAAGCTGCCGATTTAATAAATAGAAAATTTCTAAATCGCAATGCGTACATTAACCACCAGCAGATACTCTGTTGAAATCAAACGTTGATGATTTCAATTGAAGGTAAATCAACAATATTATATTTTCTAAATATGTTTGCAACGAATTCAATAACCTTGATTGCTTATATGCCTTTGAAAAATATGAATAGTTGCAAGAAAAAATGCTTTTTTATAAGAATAAAAGACCAGCTTCCGGAAGAAATTCTGAAAAACTTTTTATAAAATTGTATTCATATTCACTTCCAAGTGCTTTTGTATTGTTAGAAAATTTGTCTAAACTTAGTAGTTGACGAGATATTGGAAAAATTTTTTGTTTTTTCACTGAACTAAACTACTATCTCCAGTGGTTTTACTAAATATTGCTATTTATTTATACTACATATAAGAAATTGAAAACTATTTATACAGGGTGTCCAGAAACTCTCCTGACAAACGAAGACCGGAGATTCCTCAGATAATTTTAAGACAATTTAACTGAATCCACCCTAGTCCGAAAATGCTTCCTAAGGGATCTAAAGCTCTTTGAAGATGGCGCCTTGTAATTATTTTTTTTTAATATCTCCCGAACGCTTCTATTTAGAAAAACAAAAACTGGTATGCTTATTTATCCTCCAGAGATGAATCGATTCCATCAATTGCGAATTTCTAGTACCGGTCATAGGCGTCCGTTTTCGGTAGGTAAACGGTTATTTTAACGCATAACTTTTTTGTCTTTAACTTTTAAGCATTTGTGAAACTAGATTATTAAATTTTCAGGTATTCTAGTACTAAAAGGTACTCTTACTTTAAGTCGGTACGATACACCGTTTTCTAGAAAAATCGATTTGAAAATTTCTCGTTTTTTCGTCATTAAAATTCAATTTATTATGTACCTACTTATCTTTAGCGACGAAATTGGCTAGGACTATCAAGGCATGGATAAAAATTAATTTAATAAATCATCATTTATTTCAATAAATGCAGCACACAATTCGTAAAAAAAGTTTGGAAAAAGAAGCAAAAAACAACTTGAAACAAAATTTTAGCTGAAGGTTTTTAAAAACAAAGTATTTATTACAATGGAACGAAACTAACAAAAAAAGAACAAGTATCAAAGGTAGATAGTTACAAAAGATGCTCGATGTGATGACCATTAGTCTCTATGCATAAATTTACCCTTTTGCTTAGAGAACGCCGAATTCTTGCAAAAATTCCAAAGTTATTTCTAAATTCGTTGCAAGCATCTTGTATCCTTAGCCAGAGTTGTGCACGATTTTGAATCGGAACGGAATAAACAAATGCTTTTATGTATCCCCAAACACAATAATCGCAAGGATTCAAATCCGGCGACCTTGCTGGCCAAGCAACTGGACCGCCTCATCCAATCCAATGGTCTTCGTAGTTATTATCTAGAAAGTCTCGTACATTCTTGCTAAAGTGGGCCGGACAGCCGTCCTGTAGAAACCATTAGTTTTGCCGAATATTTAAACGCACCTCATCTAACAAATCAGGTAAAATATTTTGCAGGAAATGTAAGTAATCAACACCATTTAAACGAGCAGGTAATTCCACAGGTCCAAGTAGATAATCTTCAACTACTCCAATCCAGACGTTTATGCTAAACCTATGCTGATGCTTAAATTCTTGAACAACGTGTGGATTGTCACCAACGTACGAATAATAGTGTGCATTATGTACATTAAAAATTCCATTTTTTGAGAATGAAGCTTCGTCACCAAACAAAATGTACCTGAAAAAATCTTCATCTTGATTTATCTGATTTTGTAACCATCTAGCGAATTCTACACGAGCAGGAAAATCTCCTTCTAGCAGTGCCTGCACCTTTGAAAAATGAAAAGGATATAAATTTTCTTTGTGAAAGATATTTCCTACGGAAGATTTTGAAATTGTGAGGTACATGGCAGATAGTCTTCGAACGCTAATTTCTGGATTTTCCTCAACTTCCATTAAAATAACATTTTCATGTTCTGCTGTTACATCATTATATCTCCCTGTTTCATTTTTTTTGGGACCACTGAACCTGTTTCTCTTAATCGTTGACGAAGAGCTGTAAATGTTGAGTGAGTGGGATGCTGACGATTGGGAAATTTTTCAGCGTATCTACGTTGCGCTGCTCGAGCGTTACACCTCATTTCGCCATAAACTAAATGCATATCGGCGTATTCTTCATTAGTAAAAACCATTTTTTTTTAAATTGAAATCGTTGTGTTTGAATGCTACAAAGTAAAAAATTAAAAGATAAACTTCGCGAACTGACAACAATTTGACAATTAAAACGTAGGTTTTATTTCTGTTGGCAGTTCAGAGCGAACTAGTGCAAAAATAATAAATTGAATTTTAATGACGAAAAAACGAAAAATTTTCAAATCGATTTTTCTAGAAAACGGTGTATCCTACCGACTTAAAGTAAGAGTACCTTTTAGTACTAGAATACCTGAAAATTTAATAATCTAGTGTCACAAATGCTTAAAAGTTAAAGACAAAAAAGTTATGCGTTGAAATAACCGTTAACCTACCCAAAACGGACGCCTATGACCGGCACTAGAAATTCGCAATTGATGGAATCGATTCATCTCTGGAGGATAAATAAGCATACCAGGTTTTGTTTTTCTAAATAGAAGCGTTCGGGAGATATTAAAAAAAAAATAATTCAAGGCGCCATCTTCAAAGAGCTTTAGCTCCCTTAGGAAGCATTTTCGGACTAGGGTGAATTGGGTTAAATTGTCTTAAAACTATCTGAGGAATCTCCGGTCTTCGTTTGTCAGGAGAGTTTCTGGACACCCTGTATAATGTTTAATTAAAGATGTCATATCTATTATTATAAAGAATTATTGAAAGAAAAAAGAAATTTCAAATAAACTTATAAATTTTAACATACACATATTACTTAATTTCTAGGAGGACATGTTTCTTTTATTATACCAATAGAAGGAAGCATTAACAAGTACTTGATTAGTAAGGAGAGAGAAGTAGTTACAATTACTTGGGATGGAATAAACGATAAAGTAACTGACATACAAGAAGTGGCAAAAGTCGAAACTGATGAAGGAACTATAAATAATAAATTAAACGACGCGAAATGTGATGCATCAGGAAGATTGTGGTGTGGTAAGATAATGCAATAAAATGCAAGATATATTTTTTTTATTAAAAAATAAAAACACGATACAGTGAACTTCCTTTATATATCTTGAAATTTAATTGAAATCGAAACAAATATTTTTTCGACACTAATTTTATTAAAATCTCATCTTGCAATATATTTTCAACCAAGAGAACCATTCACTTTTTGCATGCAATTTATTTTTGTTTTTAAGTACTAGTTCTTAAAACGAAATTCGTTTAACCACTTTTAACTGTCAAATCAGAACGTTTTTCTATTCACATTTCTTTTTTTTTTCTTGATTAAGAATTGTTTTGAGATTTATGGCCAGTAGCAGATAAGAATTTTGCTAGTCCATTACCCTTGGTCAGTGGTACAGCAATGTGTTGATAAAACCGTTAGGATCCATGGTCGTTCTCAAGATGTCTTCTTGAAATGGCAAAAATTAGGATATTCAAAATAGTTGGCAATGATATTGTAGCGTTTTCGGGTTCGAAAAAACAACTCGTGCAAATGCTTTGTTTAAAACAGTGCACGTAAAATTAATTACAATATAAAAATATAAAACTAATCAAAACATAAAAATGTAAAATAAATGTAACGCACTTAAAATTATTATAAATAAACACTCGTATTTATTTCTATCTGTTATTTATGTCGGTATTATTTACGTAACACTACCGTATTTATATCACTTCCATTTATATTGCGTAATATATTTTATGTAACAACTACACTCACTTATTTATGCTTACTCTTCGACTACCACTCAAGGAACTATTTATTTATGTTTATTTATTTATCTGCACTGTTCCGCACGAGACTATTGAATGAATTAGTCATCTCCGTGACTCAGCCGCCTCATGTATACGCATACAGAAGATCCAGAAGGATACGGGATTTCTTCTCGATAATCCGAGAGACGTTCCAGTCATGTCGCCTGCTACGCCGTACCCGTGCACACATGGTTTATGACTTGTTTGCATTTCGTTTTTATCGTCGCTTCGGAGGCTCGCTCTCTTTTTTTTTTGTGTGTACATATTTTGTTACAATATACTATTAATCATATTTGGCTATTACAGAGTAATAGGATAGGAATCAAGTAATGGGCAGAATGGAAAAAGATCTTTTATTAAACATGTTGAGGCGGGGATGTTTTATGGTTTAACCGTCCAACTTTTCTCCATCTCTATGCAGTTGTGTTACATTACATATTTATATTATTTTGAGTAAGATAACTCTCACTCCAAATTTTGAAATCTCCTTAAAATTGTTCCCCAGTTACTGTCTTGTGTGGCGTACTTCAAGGTGCTACATTTGCTCCATTAGTATGTCTATGTTTTCTTTGTTTATTGTTTTAAGACCATGATATACTTTTAAACATGTTTTGCTATTATAGAGTTTTGGAATAACAGGATATGAAGTAAATAATAAATATAATGGAGCAAGACCTTTTACTAAAATAATTGTTGTACCACAGGTTTAGAAATAATAATCTATAAGTCCTAAACTTTAATTAAATATTTGACATATATTTGCGTGAATATGCCATATGTATTTCTCTTCATAGACCAGTTCAATCTTCACTCAAACTTATGTGAAAAAATTCAATATAAGCTTTTTTTTCATTAGATTTAGTGGGAAATGTTCACAATAATATGGAAACTACATACTACGTTTACCATGTATACATTCTCTATTACTGGTCTGCAGACCAGTTAAAACTTTTTGGCGCAACAAGGCAACAATGTACTACATATTATAATATATTTGTACTTCAGATATTATTTTATTTATTTTGTTAAAAATATGTTTAAAACATTTCTGTATTTTATCTTTAACAGGTACAATGGGACGAGATCCAGAAACACAAAATATTACCCCCAATGCCGGCTCAGTTTATAGTGTCAATGCTGAAGGATCAGTCAAGCAACACTTAAGTTCTATCAGTATATCAAATGGATTAGCATGGAACTCCGACAATACAAAATTTTACTACATCGATTCAGCAACTGGTGAAATTCAACAATACGATTTTGATTTGGCGAATGAAACAATCGGTATATATTAACATTTTCTTGCGGATTTCTAATAACTTAGAGAAATTCTTTAGGCAATAAAATGATAGTGTTCAACTTCGCAGAGGTTGGTGTAGAAGGTTTTCCGGATGGTCAAACTATAGATACTGATGGTAATTTATGGATAGCTGTTTTTAATGGTAGTAGAGTGATCAAGATTGATCCAAGGAAGTATAATACTTTATTAGAAACACTTGATATGCCAACTAAACAAGTAATTCGCATTATTTAATTATTTTTATGTATTATTTACTGTTTACACTATTCGCGAACGCATTCTGTTAATTTTCATATGCCCCTTTTGCAAATATCTCGCAAATAATGCATTCTCTACAGATTTATTAAGAATATAAAACGTATTTAGAGCTTGATTTGGATATTTCGAATAAAAAACGATGTATTCCCTATTAATCGTTTGATTTATGCTGCTAAATGCAATTACAAAGAGAAAAATACCAAATACAGGCATAAATTATCATAGAAAATTCTGCATCTTCACCAATGAAGAGAAATTGTCAGAATAGTTTTCAAGATTTCTATACTAAACATCAAAATAAACTCACTCTGTTTGTATGCATTATTACACTTTTTTCTTCTTCTTGACAAAACTAATGTACTTACTTAATGTTTAATCAAGAGCAATAAAGATTATTGTTATACTTATTGCCGCAGGTTACTTCAGTCGCATTTGGTGGGTCAAACTTAGATGAGTTATATGTGACGTCTGCTGATATTTCTGGAGATAGCATTGCAGCATTATACAAAGTAACAGGCTTGGGAGTTAAAGGCTACCCGGCCGTAAAAGCAAAGATAGCTTGAACATTAATATCATGTGAAGATTGAAATATGTTGGAGATAATTGTTATTGTTCCAGTGTTATATCAAACTCTTGCAAAATATATATTTTCAAAATGTTCAAATAAAGTTTTTTTTTAATAAAAGATTTGATGTATTTTATTTTTATAACAACTAAACTGCTTATGAATAAGAGCAGTAAATAACTATACTGCTATAAGAAAAAAAGACAAGTATTTGAAGGTAAGATTTAATTTCTTAGAAATGTTTAAAAGAAAGTAAAAGAATTAAAATTCAGCTTCTACTTAATCACCTATTTCTCCATTTTCTTTGTTATGGTGTACATTCCAATAAACCCTTATATTCTGTTTGCTTATTTATAACTTCATTCCAACACTGATGGGGGAAAAACGTATGATTTGAGTTCACCGTTTATTATGTTAATCCTTTTCACTTTTATAATACAAAGGCTTTCCTGGTTCTAGCTTTTCTTTTGTATTTGTTAAGGATGCATTTAATGCATTTAATTTTTTTATACATGGTGTAAAAGTGTCTATTAGCTAGACAAGTACACTTCATGCTTTCAAAATGTACATACGGTGCGTTTCAAAAGTCTGGAACTACTGAAATAAAATTCTAACAAACAGCTTTTAAGAAAAACCCTCTCAACTTTAGTTTTAAAAAACATCATTTTGTATCAATTAAATTCTTCGATCGCCTTTTTTTCGAGTTAAGACGTCATAGATTTTTTTTAAATTGCAACTCAACTATGAAAAATAAATAAATAAATAAATAATTTTTTTACAATTTTGTTTTTATTTTACTGCAGAAACGGGCAAGTTAGCAATCTAATTATCATAAATAAACTAAATGAGATGTTTAAACTGATTCCTATTTACTTCTTGGCAATATCCCAAGCGATATTGGAAATCTTGTAGAACATTCCGGAGGGTTTCTGGACGAATTGCTCTAATTTCGGCCCGAATTCTGTTCTTTAAATCGTCAACTGTAACTGGTCGATTGAAGTAAACTTTGCTTTTCAGGTAGCCCCACAAAAAGAAATCGAGTGGGGTAAGATCGGGGGACCGTGCAGGCCACTCAATTGGCCCCCTTCTACCAATCCAACGATTGGGAAAAACTTGATATAAATAATTTCGCACATCTAACGAAAAATGTGGAGACGCTCTATATTGTTGATACCATAAGTTATTATTTGGCAAGTCTGGATCTTCTTCATTGGGATCAAGCATCGCAAGAGCGGGTGTCAGGTCATCCCTCAAAAAATCTAAGTATTTAGCACTCGTCAACGTCCCTTCTATGAAAAATGGTCCCAAAATTCGATCTCCAACAATTCCCGCCCAAACATTAACTTTTTGTGGTAACTGCGTGTGGACCTCTATTATCCAATGAGGATTTTGGGGAGCCCAGTATCGGCAGTTCTGCCGATTTACTGCTCCATTAAGGCAAAAAGTGGCTTCGTCCGAAAATAATACTCGACTGACAAATTCAGGATGGGTTGTGCATCGAGCCATCACATCCTCGCAGAATTCCATACGGCGATCCGGATCGTTTTCATTAAGTTCACGCACTAAAACTGCCTTGTAGGGATGCCATTTATAATTTTTCAATATCTTCCACACCGAAGATTTACTGATTTCATAATTTGCAGCCACCTCCTGTGTGGCTTTATGGGGATTTTCTTGCAGATCCAGTAGAATATCTAACTGAACATCTTCGGAAACTTTTGGACGACCACATCTAGGGAGATCCCTTACATTCTCGAAATCTTCAAATTTTCTTAAAATCTTGGATACGGCTGTTCTTGTAATTGGTTCCAGTTCTGGATACTTATTGTTAAAAAGCTCGCAAACTTCATCTTGAGTTCTATATCTGTCTCCATATTATTAATATTTCTAGTCTTTGCTTTTCACTTAAGTATCGTAACATTTTGGTAATAGAGTAATGCGTCAAAAGTGACAGTTCGCATAGTAATTAAAAATTTCAAAGCCTACTCGATTTTTTCCTCTTTTAGGATTTAAGGTCCCTTATTACAGAAACTATCAAGGTCTGGGTCATGCTTGTACATATTTTTGTATTCAGAATTTCAAGCTCTATCCAAATCCATCGAAAAATATGGGTTGCAATTTAAAAAAAATCGATGACGTCATAAATCAAAAACAAAAGACACAAAAAGATGTGCTTTTTAAAACCAAAATTGACCTGTCCGAGAGTTTTTCTCAAAAACTGTTTGTTGGAATTTTATTTTAATAAGAATTTATGCTGCCATTTTCACCAAGTTATAGATAAAGCAATTGAAAAACTGGACTAAACATCTTGGTAAATTGTGCTTCATTCAATTATAAATGTATTAAATGTAATAGACACTCATATGATAAATTTTCATTGAAGCGATTACATTATTCTATTTGTATTCCCATATCTCAAAGTAATATCATGTGGATATTGTCTTTCACTTCCTTGTTTATTATTCTCGAAGATAAAACTACATGTAATAAAAATATTTATTAATGACAAAGTAATTCTGAAGATTTGTTTTAGTGTTTCACAACATATTGGTTATTGAAACTAAGGTGCGCTTGGATGACCTATCTCTGTCTGTTTGTCAAAAACGATTCGTGAATCCGTAATATCAAATTATATTGTGATTAATTTCATCGGAATATTTTTGAACCCATAATTTTACGGATTATCCCCTTTTCCTTGTTCATTTCGTTGGCAATTGCGAAGGAAGACGATATTGTTAAACTTAATTTAAATATTAAATTGTGTTGCGTGTGTTTTTCAAGAATTGAAAATCGTGCAAGAGGTTGTAACTGTTTGTGGATTATATGTCGCAAAAGAAGCCTTTAAGTGAATTAATTCAAAGATGTTATGAACAATATTTTGGCTTCCAAATTAGAAATCAAAACAAAACATGGGCACCGCATATATGTTGTATTCGTGTTAAGTCAAATTAACTCAGTGGAACAAAAACAAGAATTCTTATGAAGTCCATCAGAAAGGCCAATGATTTGGCATGAATCAGCAGATCACGTCACGGACTGTTACTTCTGTCTTATAAAAACTGAAGGGTTTTCAAAAAAAAAAATACCAAGTAATGTATCCAGACATTCCATCTGTAAGCAAACCGTTGAAAAGAACTGATTGTGAGCTTCCAACTTCAATGCATTCAAATTCTTCTGCAAATTCCACGGTCGAGGAAGATATAAACGATGTTTTGAATGTGTATTTTTCAAGTGATATGACGTATTTTCCTTCTGACGAACCACATCTCATTACTCAATCAGATATGAATAATTTGTTACGGGATTTGGGTTTAACCAAAGAAAAATCACAAATTTTGGGATCTCGATTAAAAGAATGAAATCTTTTACATTCCACTACAATAATATCTGTATAGAAGAATGGTCACGAAAAATTCAGTTCATTTTACAAAGTTGAAGTAATTTCTGTTACTATGCTGATGTAAATCAACTTTTGTATGAAATGAGTTTTGAATAAAACCCTGCAGAGTGGCGATTGTTTATCGACTCGTCGAAAACAAGTCTCAAAGCTATTTTATTTTATAATGGTATGTCGAAACCATCAATTCCAATGGATCATTCTAAAAGCACAAAAGAAACGTATAACAGTATGTCAACTATATTAAATCTCATTAAATATTCAAATCATCTTTGGCAAATCTGAGGTGACCTTAAGGTTATTTCCTTATTACTTGGACTGCAAGGAGGGTTTACCAAATATTGTTGTTTTTTGTGTCCGTGAGATAGCCGAGCATTCAGCATCATTACCAAATAAAAGAATGGCAGCCACGGACCAGCATTGTTCCTGGAGAATTTAATATAAAATTTGAGCTATTAGTGGATTCTAATTTGGTGGTTCTACCCCTTCCATACATTAAATTAGGATTGATTAAACAGTTTGTCAATGCACTAGAAAAAGAAGGCAACTGTTTTAAATACTTAAGGGATAAGTGTCCAAAGCTGTCTGATGCGAAAATTCACGAAGGAATATTTGTTCGTCCACAAGTTAGGTAGTTGTTCATAGATGAAAATTTTGAACGTAGGTACCATGAATGATTTAGAACTGGCACATGTACTTTTAAAAATGTTGGCAAATATTTTCTGGGAAGTCAAAAGAGTGAAAACTACCAAGATATCGTGGCTAATTTGCTAGAAGACCTTAAAAATGTAGAGTGCCGAATGTCGCTTAAAGTTCATTTCTTGCATTCACATTTGGATTTCTTTCCTGCTAATTTAGGAAAGACGAGTGATGAGCAGGGGGAAGGTTCCATCAAGAGATTGCAGAAATGGAGAAACGATATCAAAATAGGTGGGATCCCGTCATGATGGGAGATTTTTGCTGGTTACTCATTACAGAAGACAAAAGGCAATATAAAAGAAAGAAATAACTCTATATTTTGATTCAGATATGGTGTGGGAAAATTACCCAATTCTCCCTTTTAATTAATGATTAGTGGTAACTGGTATTGAAAAAAAGAAAATGCCTGCAAACTGGTATTTTAATCTATGATTAAGCAAACCGCTATTTTATTCCACGCAGGAAAAAAAAGTTCCTAAGTTATTTATTTATTCCCATTTTAGATTTTTTTGTATTCCTAATCCTAAGTATTTTAGTTGGTCTAATAAAACATCGAAGCCATACGACAATACAAGCCGGAATGCAGGAATCGTGACGTCACGATCGTCGACGGGTTTGTTCCTCAGCGACAAGCGACGTTACTATGTTATATCAAGTTTCTTCCAAAAAATATAGTTTTGTGTGTTAAGAAAAGCAAATTTGACATACATTTCTTGAGAAGAACTAAATACAGTTTATAACAATGACTTTATTAGTGCTAAATATTAAATATTATTTTTAATAGCTATGGAATTATGACATTTAACAAAGATTCTTTGATATTTTCTTAAAATAAAACATGGTGAACTATAGATTTTCTACTTAAAAAATAAATATTCAGACATCTTAAAGAAAAATTAAATCAATAGATACAAAGAGTTGCAATAACACACACATGACAGAAAAATCTAATGACGAAACTTACGACAACAGCGACATGTTATCGACTAGATAGTTTCTTAACTTTACTTTCTTTTATACCGTTATGAATAATCTTATCTTGTCGAACTTTAGAATAATTATTGAGTAAAATGTTACTGAATTTAACTCTACACTTCTCAATTAAATTAAAATTGGAACAACCACATTCTTCACAGGCCTCATATATTTGAATATCTTTATATATCAAGTAGCCGATAACTTTTTTAAAACAATTCTTTGACTCTGACAATTTAGGAACTGACTTTCAAATTTATCATTTATTAATACTTTAAAAAGTAAAAGCATCTGAGAAGTAATATCTATAAAGATTTATTAATTAATTAACTTACTCTTCTCAATTAAATTAAAATTGGAACAACCACATTCTTCACAGGCCTCATATATTTGAATATCTTTTTGTACTCGCTTATCAAAACCTGTCATTTCACGATTCGATTTGCGTGCGTAAAAAGTCACTTTAAACACGAGTGCGTAAAAGTAAAGTTGGTACTACCCAGAACTTAATTAATTTAGTCACATTTTAAAATCATAAATCCCTAACCTTAATAATATGCTACCCAGTTTTCTATGAAAATAAAAGGAAATGAAATAGAAATTGTTATATTTGGAAGGTATGTAATTCAATGTCAGAACAGTAACAAATATTATATAAATTACCATTATTCATTCTTTTCAGAAATTGAAACGGAACAATTATTAAAAATTTTGATTGGGCAATTTTGACAACCAGAGATTGATACCCCAGGGATTAACTGGTTTGTTTGAATTGATCTTGATTGCGAAGGTAGAGTAACGTTGATTGTATTATTACATATATCTTGTATTTCAGATGTCGAACAAGTTGCAGGCGGAGTCGATATCTCTAACGGGGTCATTGTTTTAGCTAATTGAATTCTACTATGCAGAGAATTTTCGATATATCCTTCTGCAACCGTAGATGATTTCCATCCACCATGCCTTTTAATTGTAAGCAAGTCACCTCCTTGATTTGCCAACAATGTCGCTGAACTCCTTCGGAAACAGTGACCTGTGAAGTTACTTGCGCTATCAAGCTGAAGGTACTCAGCTATTCGCATTGGAATTTTGCCAATTGTATTAAGACCAACAGGTGAACAAACACACTTGCCATTGCGATATGTTAAAAAGAATCGATGCTGGTTGTCCGGTCTTAAATTTGCATATTGCCGAATTAATGTAATCCATTCGGGCTTAATGATAGCAAATGTACGGCTGTTACCTGTTTTAGTTTCTGGAATTGTTACGATAATTAAATTCGATTTAAATTCTATGTCTCGCAATGACATTTTGCAAAGTTCTTCACGTCGACACGCTCCAGAAATACCCAATATTAATACAGCCTATAAATACATATATATAGTGTTGTATGGAATTTAAATATACGGAAATGACTTTACCTTCATTAGTAGGAACAAAGAATTTGGTGCTTCAACAATAAATTTAGTAATTTGTTCTTCGGTTAATACTGCTGATTTTTTAGGCTGATGTTGCTTGGTTGTCTGTTTTAAATACGCTATGAGTTTTGCATATTTAGATATATCCGTATTATCATATATTATTAAGCATGATTTTAACATAGAATAAGTGGACCATAATGATTTATTTGATTGTAAATTTTGAAAATAAACTAACAAACAATTTTCGGAGTATTTTTGTATATTTTTAGATCTAGCCCAAGTTACGAATTTAGTATAAGTGTTTTTGTATACGTTTTTTGATTTTATGGGTAATAAATTATCCACTGCAATATTGGCAGCTTCGCGAATTTCAGGCGGTGTACATTGCATTTCATTATCAGAATTCATGTTGTTGGTGAGGTTTTTATTTTGTATGGAATTTTTTGAATTTGATAATTTTAAATTAAATGTCACTTCAAATAATCAATACTGCCAACTCAATTTTTTTTAATTAATATCAAGAGATTAGTAGTGTGTCATAAACGATAACGTATTTAACAATATGTATTATTATTATAGTTCTCGTACAAAAAATATTGTACAAACTTCGTGCGTGAAACATTTCGCGAATTCGTGTCCATAAAACGCTCGCCTTTCGGCTCGCGCTTTAAACTGGTCACTCATTCGCGAAATTTGATTTCACGCACTTGGTTCGTAAATAACTATTATATATCAAGTAGCCGATAACTTTTTTAAAACAATTCTTTGACTCTGACAATTTAGGAACTGACTTTCAAATTTATCATTTATTAATACTTTAAAAAGTAAAAGCATCTGAGAAGTAATATCTATAAAGATTTGCTTGGGATATTTTAATCCGCCGCGATCTAAATGTTTTAAATAATGAAAAATCTCGGTATTACAATTATTAGTTTCAATTTCAAGGTCCCTATTGTATGAAATCATTTCTTTACATTGTTTTCACTGCAAATTTCTACCAATAACGTGAACAATGTAAATGTAACCAGCTATGTATACCAAAATTTCAATTTGATCAGATGATATCATCTCGTCTTCCATTATAATTACAGCTTCTTAAATTGCTCTATACTCACGATAGCTGCATTTGCTATCCCATTTTCACAAATATTTTAAAAGTCTTTTCGACAAAATTCTCCACTTTTAAAAGATTCTAATGTTAATAAATTTATCATTTTTATTTGTTTTTTCTGATTCTAAAACTTAAGCTATAGATATGTGATAGTTTTCTCCACTCATTTGTCGATACTGTCCAAACCTAGCTTCTAAATCATCTGTTTGAAACGACTTAACAATACATATTCGAAACTTAAATCACATATTAAGTATTTCGATAGTTCAATTAAAGAAGTACATGTATGAGTTAGAGCAATTTGAGCCTTTTTCAATCGTTTTCCAATTTCGTTTTGCCTTTCCTCGGGGTATTTCCGCTTACTGGCAAACATGTTGACATATAACTAGGCTGGTTTTTAAAAATTGTTGGATTTTTCGTGGCATGACCAAAACTGTGCCATCTGACCTCGTCATTCGATCTTCCCATAGAATAAAATTTTCTGAGAAGTGTTTAATGCAGAGTCTTGAATTATCAGTGACAATATAATTTTCTCTGTGAATACTTCGTATGCATTTTTCTTTTATTTTGCCGTTCTTAGGAAACCTAAACGCTGTAACACGTTGACCTTTATAATAGTTACCTCGGCATCCGGGCACACAGCAGTTTGGCATTTTATGATAACTATAAAAATTGTTTGTTAAAATTATCAAATGAAGTGTACAAACTAGTTCAGAGCGTAAGCTTACAGGCACTAGGAAAATGGAGAGGCAGTTTAGTGCGAGAGACATTCACCTGCACTCTAAGTTAAACGACGAGTGCCCGACCACAATCATGACGCCACACGCCGCTCGAGCTCCTGCATTCCGGCTTGTATTGTCGTATGGCTTCGTAAAACATCAAACCATTATGCAGGTTTGATGTTTTATTTTTATGTCGAATGTTCTATGCTTGTTGATGGTTAGAAGAGTGATGTCTTGAAATTTCATACTTCTGTTATTATTTTAGTTGTTCTTTAAATTAGAAATTCAAAATAATAATTACAACAATCGAATTTATGGTTTAGTTGCTAACCATTTCACTTTATCTGCTTAATCATAGATGCACATTATCTTCTGACAAATTATCAATAAATTGCAAAATTTTCCTTTCAAAATATTTCATAAAAACTCCCTGATTTATTTCCAATAAAAAAAACAAGCTTAGGCAAAAATATTGGGCGAAAACTCTGCAAAAAAAAAATATCGCAATTTTCAACATCAATTCAGACAACCTCATTTTCGATAGCTTCCGATGATTCTCTACTTTCCCGAAAAAGGTCAAACGCATTTTACAGAATACACACGTCGGTACACATCTCATAACGCAACGCTTTCTATTTTACCTATATTCAGTACGTTTTATCACTTATTGTAGTATAAACAGTAATTTATCTACTCTCGTGTTTGTATCACCTGTCGCAAGTGAGTAAATATATTATGCAATTAACTTAAAACTTAAACGTAAAACATTGCTACTAGCTAATAAAAATCGTCAAAGGACGGTCTACTTTAATATTTTTATAACACACTTAATTCCTTTTTAATCATTGATAATGCGGTTTTAATTTTAGAAATTCACGAATACTATTGTTTGCAAAGCAACGTAATTTGAATATTATCATCCTACTATTCTAGATATATGTCTGAATAGACAAATACGAATATCACGATATAATACTATACTATAATTGTCATTTACTTGGATTAAATAAATTACGGGGACTGGAAAAACAATCCACAAATTAATTGTCAACAATTTAGGCACTATCGATAAGCAGTTTAAATATGTTTGCTTTATTACTTATAGTAATTACTGATTAGAAATACGAGTGACTATCCAACATTTATATATTTGTGTTATCATAGTAACTAATCGAATTTAATGTAATATTTTTGTATTTGTCAACTGTAATCAATAATAGTTATTTATGTACCAAGTCAGTAAAGTGATACTTTATCGAACGAGTCTGATTTATGAGGCAAGCGAGCGAGGCGAGTAACAGACGAGCGAAGTTTCTTGTTCCCATCTTAAGAGTAACGAGAAACATTAAAAAAAAAACTTGTAGTATCTTTTAATGGTATTGTTCTGAAACATAATTTTAATCCAACATACCTAGGAGTTACTTTGGATACATCGTTAAGATATAAACAACATACTGATAAGATGCGTATGAATATTATAGCATGAAATAATATCTTACAGAAGTTGGCTGGTTCACATTGGGGAGCTCATGCATACATTTTACGTACACCAAGCGAAATAAGTAACCGTACACGTGGCGGAGATATGAAGTGGTATGGGCATGTTCGACATATTAAACTAATGCATAATAAACACGCCCATACCACCTTATATTTCCGCGAAGTGTACGGCTACTTATTTCTCTTGGTGTACGTCCGCTCTTGCATTGGTGTATTCTGCTGCTGAATATTGTAGTGCAATTTGGATGAATAGCATGCATGTTGGCAAAGTAGATATTCAGTTAAATTATTCGAATTATTACGGGGACAGTAAAATCTACTCCACTTCCTTGGCTCAACGTCCAGGATAACATTTATCCTCATCAGTTAAGAAGAAAATTGGCTTTAAAACGTTGTTGGGATAAATATATCAGAATTTTCCTAATTTATATATAATTACTCAAGATCTTCAGAACTTATCACCTTATAGATTGAAATCACTGAGTCCAATTTGGAAGGAAGATTTCCTAAATCAACAATTTTCCATTAAAGACCACTGGCAATCAGTTTCGTTAGAATGTGAAGTGTGCATTGGTGTATTCTGCTGCTGAATATTGTAGTGCAATTTGGATGAATAGCGTGCATGTTGGTAAACTAGATATTCAGTTAAATTATTCGAATTATTACGGGGACAGTAAAATCTACTCCACTTCCTTGGCTCAACGTCCAGGATAACATTTATCCTCATCAGTTAAGAAGAAAATTGGCTTTAAAACGTTATTGGGATAAATATATCAGAATTTTCCTAATTTATATATAATTACTCAAGATCTTCAGAACTTATCACCTTATAGATTGAAATCACTGAGTCCAATTTGGAAGGAAGATTTCCTAAATCAACAATTTTCCATTAAAAACCACTGGCAATCAGTTTCGTTAGAATGTGAAGTGTGCATTGGTGTATTCTGCTGCTGAATATTGTAGTGCAATTTGGATGAATAGCGTGCATGTTGGTAAAGTAGATATTCAGTTAAATTATTCGAATTATTACGGGCATAGTAAAATCTACTCCACTTCCTTGGCTCAACGTCCTGGATAACATTTATCCTCGTCGGTTAAGAAAAAAATTGGCTTTAAAACGGTGTTGGGATAAATATATCAGAATTTTCCTAATTTATATATAATTACTCAAGATCTTCAGAACTTATCACCTTATAGATTGAAATCACTGAGTCCAATTTGGAAGGAAGATTTCCTAAATCAACAATTTTCCATTAAAGACCACTGGCAATCAGTTTCGTTAGAATGTGAAGTGTTTAATAAACAATTAATAGACGATCCTTTGATAAAAGTGCCTGGCTCTACTCAACCAAGAAAAATTTGGTGTAAGTTGAATCGTCTTAGAACGGGTCATGGAAGGTGCAATAGTATGTTATTCAAATGGAATGTGATTGCGGTGCTGATATTGAAACATATTGTTGAAGAATGTCCTCTAGCTAAGTTTGAATTTGGATACAGAGATTTACATAATTTAACTCCAGAAGCTGTGAATTGGATCTTAACAACTAAAGACCTTTATTTTAGTGGCGCTGTGATGGAGGTTTTTTTTATTCTGCAGGTTTTTTCCTACATCCTAGACCAAATGGTGCAGTGTTTTCAGGGGCGCCTGCAGTTATGGCCCTTCTAAATATATTTCTACTTTTGTAATACAATTTATACATGTTTCATTTCTTGTACCTTTCATGTAGCTTCATCCGAATATATATATGTTACAGTGAAAGCAGGAAATTCAGGAAATACCAGCAATCACTAGTAAAAGCTTGCTAACACTGGTTGTACTAGTAAATGTGATTATACAACAGCATTTAGTAGTAAACGCTCACAATCACTAGTAAAAGTACATTCACTGATTGCCACCAGTAAATGTGCAGCAAGAATACTTTCAAGGTAGTTTAAATAACTTTGACACATGGAGGCGATCAGCTGTTCTCGCTTCAGTAGTTCCACAAGCCAGTAGAGTAATGCTTACCTACATACAGCGGTCAGTTTGAATAATGGGTTTGTGAATTTTCTTGTTTTTTAGCCATAAAATACTAGATATTGTTATAAACTATAATACTTTGAACGAAATAACAAAAAAAAAATAATAAAATTCTTAAAATATAAAGTAAAACATGAAACAATATTATATTGCACGACATAACAGAAAATAAAAATAAGATTCTATAAAATATGAGGTTAAAATCAGGAAACAAACGGTACGATTGAACTGCTCAACGTGTCTATTGCGCATGCGCGTTATCGTGGTGAAGAGAATATCAGACATTCGCTGCTTGTGAGAAGCGGATGCTAGCATTCACTAGTAAAAGTGAGTTTAAATGTACACTGTACAACATTTCCTGACTAAAAACAGGTAAATCAGTAAAAGCTATCTTCGACTAATAACTGCTGGCAATCACTGATTTCCTGCTTTCATTGTAACATATATATCACCAAGTAGCGCTCATTATATGCATTAGTTTGTTAACTAAACTTACTAAATTTATTTATAAATTTACTTTCAGATTCAACATGCATCTCTTAGATGTTGCCATAGCCATGTTTACAACTGGTTTATTATTCGTCGTAACAGTAATTCTTTACTATAAACGACGTTTCGACTATTGGAAGAAGCGGGGAATGCCAGGACCAACACCATTAATTCCCCTGGGAAACTCGCAAAATCCATTTGCGAGGAAATCCACCACTTTCGAGCATGTAAAATCCCTTTACGACAAAATGAAGGCACAAAAATACGATCAATGCGGTATTTACGTGTTTATGAGACCATCGTATTTACCTATAAATGCTGAGATAATCAAGAATATTATGACCAAGGACTTTGCTCACTTTGTCGACAGGGGTATGTATTACAATGAAAAAGACGATCCTTTAAGCGCGCATCTATTGAGTTTGGAAGGGCAGAAATGGAAGAACCTCAGAGCAAAGTTAACGCCAACTTTCAGTTCGGGAAAAATGAAAATGATGTTTAAAACACTGGTTGACTGCGCAGACCAAATGCTGGAAGCGATGCATAAAATGGACGGGACACAATTAGATATCAAAGAAGTATGTTCTTGTTTCACAACGGATGTAATAGGTTCTTGCGCTTTCGGCCTGGATTGCAACAGTTTTACCGAGAAAGAAGCGGAATTTCGAAAATTCGGCAGACAAGTTTTTCAACCGACTGTTAAAAATGCGCTTCGCATAGTATTTTGTACGGCTTGTGGCGGGTTGGCTAAAAAATTAGGGACTAAATTAATAGATCCTGAAGTATCCGATTTTTTCATGAACGTCATTAAAAGCGCTCTGAAGTATCGAAAGGAACACTCTGTTTCCAGAAACGACTTCTTGCAACTGCTGATGGAATTAAATGATGCCGGAGAACTGAGCGTCGAAGAAATAGCAGCACAAGCGTTCTTATTTTTTCTAGCAGGGTTCGAAACGTCGAGTACCACGCTGACGTCTTGTATGTACGAGTTGGCTGAAAATGAAGACGTGCAAAATAAACTTAGAAAGGAAATTAACGAGGTAACGTCCAAGAATGATGGAAAAATAACTTACGAGTCTCTTGGAGAAATGAAATATATGAGTCAGGTTATAGATGGTAAGATTGAAAATTATCATTTTAATCTGAAGACCAACATATAATATCAATTGAAAATTCTATTTATAGAAACTTTAAGAAAATATCCATCAGTTCCTATGGTTCAACGAATTTGTACAAAAGATTATAAATTACCGAATTGCGAAATAATTTTGGAAAAAGGCACGCAAGTGTTCTTGCCGATATACGCTTTGCACAAAGATCCAGAACATTATCCGGACCCTGAAAAATTCGATCCAGACAGGTTTAGTGATGAGAATAAATCAAATAAATATCCTTACTATCCATTTGGAGAAGGTCCAAGAATATGTATTGGTTAGTATTGATTATAATTTACCCCACCAGTTAATATGTATTGAAATAACAACAACGCCAAAAGATCTCATAAAAAATAAAATAACATACTCAAGCACTACCTAACCTTTGACCTTGTTTTTATTTCTGCTAATTTTGTTGAAACATCAAGAATATACTTCGCAAGATATAGCTTCCTTCAAAATTCAAATAACCTATACCTACAAGTTACTGTTACACTTGTTTTGTTTATGTATTGGCATCAATATGTTTTATTTGGTGTTTTCGACACTAGCTTAACGCTTCGAAATAGAGTATGGATTGATCACATGATCACGTGATTCAAAGTGGTCGATATACTTCCTATATTCTACTGTTTTTATACTCCAGAAATCTTAAAATGGTGCATTTGTTTTTTTTTATTATATAAGACTTACCTTGCTAGCGATAAAACAATATAAAAAATACTCGACTTTTTAGTACCTGATATTTTGATGTCGATCTAATAAATTAGCAAACCAGTAATGCAAATAGAGAATATTTCAGATATTAAATGAAAGAAAATATAACATTTATTTTGTTATAAATTAAATAAAATACTTTAAAACCAGGGTAAGGAGAGTCGAAAAATTTCAATCATTCTCAATCGAATCAATCGCAGAAGATTTGTATTTTTAATTCACTCATGAGTTTTACTTTTTAACTCATCACTCGCATTTGATTCACTCATGAGCGATTTAAATTTTTAATGAACCGAAAAATAAAAATCGCTCGCAAATTATTCACATGTGAATAATTCTTGAATAAGTAAATTGAAGTTGAATGAAATTTTTTGAAGGGTTTACTAGTTTTCGTCTCAACTTCTTGTTAAACTTGTTATTTTTATTCTTGTTACTTATGAAATTGCAGTATGAAATAAATTTGGGATAACAAACGAATTAAATAGTAATGATTAACTTCGGCTAAAGTTGGGAGGATGTGATTATGGTGGTCAATAATTTTCACTTACTTTTTTGAATGGTTGTTACAACAATATAAATTAGTTAATTAAATTTCATACTTTGCAAATCGGCAACCCTTTGTTCATTGAATAAATTAAATTTTTTTAGTTGTTTTTCTATAGATTACTTTCTGCTACGACCTTATAGATCACTTTTAAGAAATCTGTATTACGTTTTATTTGCACGAGCGAAAATGTTCCGGTCTTTTCAGTTCATTTCTGTTCATGAGAGGAAAAATTTAGTCAAATTTAGCACTCACTCGTGAGCGAGTTAAATCAAACAAAAAATATTTTACTCACTCGTGAGTGTAATATATATGGAAAAAACTCATCAGTTTTAATCGCTACCGAGTATTAGGAAATAAAATTCAGCACGTGAGTTTAAAATGAGAAGATTTGAATCTTTTTTTGGCTCGTAAGTGATTTTTTCCTCGCCCTGTTTAAAACTATAGGTAGACATATTGATGGTTATGATAATTAGTTATACGTATCTATAAAAAGTTGAATGATTCGATCAATTTTGAGCGGAACACCTACCAACAATTTGACTTATCAACTGACTGGCTGAAAATAGCTATTTTGTATAAAGTTAGCTATAACTGGCATAGTTACTTTTTAAAGGTCTGTGGCTTTGCATGTGTTTTAAATCTTCAATTATTATCAAGTATCTATATTCTACATCATTTAATGTACGTTTTAAGGTCTTACGTTAGGGTATATTCAGCCGGACACATCGTTGATAGCGCTGACCTAGCAACTGCATTCATTACTACGCTAGAACTCGGCGCTGCAGCTAGCAGACGCCATTTTTTCTAGCGGAAATAAAAAGCGCTGGGAATGTAAGCGAAAAGGGAGGAGAGCTTCAGAATTTGAAAATATGGATTAGTGAAGATGAGTTTAGCAACAGAAAAGTAACATGGATGAAAATAATAAATGTTTACCATATGTCGCATTGCAAATTAAAACGAATAATACTAGTTCTGTAAGCAAATGTTTTGAATTTTCGGGCTGTACTAGAGTCGTTTTGGCAAACCGACACGCTAAAGACGACGATTCAATACCACTACAAATTTCGATCGGCCGGAACAATTTCAAAACAATAAAATTAAACTAATTAATTAATATTTCAGGATATATACCTTCCCATAGTCAAATACTATTACATGAAAGTCAGTTACAAATTAAATATTATAAATAAAGCTATTAAATATTATTTTTTCTACACCTATATTTTTAATAACATTTGGCTATACTGTTTAGGAGGCAAGCATTGTTGACAAATTTAAAATGTTTAGATGGCATAACTAGGGCGCGGACATGACCGAGTTGAACTACGACGGAGTTACAATGGAGCAAAGAAATAATGTAAACAACACACATTTACTGAATAGCACTAATTCATATGGTGAACTGCAACATGTGTTTACGCTCGAGAAGAGTCCGAGAATGGGAGCAAAAATGGCCCTAAAATAAGGAATTTATGAGTAAAATTCTTTCTACATCGGCGTAGATAGCCTGAGGGGTTTTTAAAATTTATTATATTTACCTTTTTCGCAAGAGAAATAATGTAAATATGTATATACTTACTGTTATTTAGTTTCAATAACATACGCGTACATTTTTAGTTATCATTTATTTAGATCTAGAACGTTGTTTATGTTTTTTCTGATATGAAAATGAATTGTCAGTGATTCCGAAATTTATTACAAAGTCTGTAAAATATCGTTACAGAATGCCAAAATATTGCTTGTTCGTCACTTAGCTTTGCTAAAACATACACATAAATAGTTTTTATGCTGAGAATTTCGATAGTTTACAAAATTTCGTTGCATGTTTAAATGACGATGCTCGAAGTGAGTGCATGGAACTAACACAAATCCCAAATTTAAAAAATTAGTTGTTATTCCTTCAGGAACACTTTGGAAATTTGCTTAAACTAATAACATATTTTGAAAATCGAATCTCAAGTTAAAAAATGGATTAACCACATTAGATGTGGCTATTAATAATTTCAAAAGTATTCCAAGTGGCTTCGGATGTGGCCTTCGGCAAAAGTTAGACGGTTTTTAATAGAAATCCAGATTTAATAACATTGCGGCAATTGTGTATGCTAAATACGCTGAAATAAAAGAATATTTCCAGTGCGCACATATAACCAGTTGCGATGTAGAAAGGACGTTTTCTATCTACAAGGATGTACTAAATTCAAAGAGAACACGTCTTACAGAAGAGAAAATGAACAAATAATAAGGTATTTTGTATTTTATAGATCACCAACCACTTGCTATCCAATTATATAAATAAAATTAAAACCTCTTTAAAAATACAACATCTCAATAGAGCGCCCATGGGCAATGAGTCATGACTCGCTCGTGTCCGCGCCCTAGACATAACAAACGTCAAAAGATAATTATGACAAATGTCAAAAACAGGTCAAAAAGGTGTATCAATATTATTATTTATGACAGTCCTGAAATCGGTTTTGTAGGTTATATTACTTTACAGGTAAAATTTTGCAGCATCTCATTTTAATTTAGTGACGCATGTCGGTTGCGAGAGCAACTAACTACTATTAATACCTTAATAATTTTTATCGCCAACCGTCAGTAAAGTGATGCGTTACCATAGCGTTTTACGGAGGTAAAGAAACACTTTATCGTACTGTACAATAAAGTACTTTACCTGCCGCTAATATCTGTCGGCGTAGCCATGACTGATGACTTTAAAAATAAATCGTTTGTCACTGTCATAAACTGTCATAAGTTATTATATCTTTATTTCTTAAATTAACAATTTTCACGGTTGGCGATAAAATTTTGTATGCACCACGTCAGTAAAGCACCTTTACCGAACTCGTCTGTTACTCGCCGCGCTCGCTTCACTCGCTTGGCTCGTAAATCAGACTCGTTCGATAAAGTATCACTTTCCTGACTTGTTACATAAATAACTATTATCGCCAACCGTCCGTAAAGTGATGCGTTACCATAGCGTTTTACGGAGGTAAACAAACACTTTATCGTACTGTACAATAAAGTACTTTACCTGCCGCTAATATCTGTCAGTGTAGCCATGAAAGATGACTTTAAACATATATCGTTTGTCACTGTCATAAACTGTCAAAAGTTATTATATCTTTATTTCTTAAATTAACAATTTTCACGGTTGGCGATAAAATTTTGGATGTACCACGTCAGTAAAGTACGTTTACCGAACTCGTCTGTTACTCGCCGCGCTCGCTTGACTCGCTTGGCTCGTAAATCAGACTCGTTCGATAAAGTATCACTTTACTGACTTGTTACATAAATAACTATTACTTTGCTTATACATATATACACTTTCAAAATATTGAATTTCTTTGTTTTAATAGATAATTCCACTACACCTTATTCCAAAAAGAGAGAGAGACGAAATTCTCAACAGTCCCAAGTGAGTTATTTCTTATTGGATGACAGCAAGACGAAATAACACCACACTACATTCGGTTTTTGCTATCAATTTGTC
The DNA here is from genome assembly GCA_963170755.1 of Amphimallon solstitiale. Classification (NCBI taxonomy): domain Eukaryota; kingdom Metazoa; phylum Arthropoda; class Insecta; order Coleoptera; family Scarabaeidae; genus Amphimallon; species Amphimallon solstitiale. The sequence continues at coordinate 10,106,696 of OY720677.1, forward strand.
AGATATTGTGACATCTTTGACATTATTTGTTTTCTAGACTAATTTATTTATTTTCATGTGTTGTGATTACTACATTTACCATTCTGTCGGCTTAACTGTGGATTTATCTCTAAGGAATCTATATACACATTAATTTGGTGCAGATTTTATATTTCAGACAGATATTTAAATTTAATTTTACCGCTTAAAATTAATTTCACCAGTTACAGGTTGTAATTTGGACTGGGAGTCTGTTCAGGATTTCGTCTGACTTTTGAAATAGGTATAATTTGTACCAAATTCAATGGTTTAAATTGCAATTTGTCATCACAGAGGATTTTCTTATTTGGGTTATGTGCGAAACGATAAAATTTCAAACCGCTAAACTACATCCGCACGAGTATTATTTATACACTATTCAGAGTTATATATAGCGATGAAACTCGCAGCACTTAGTGATTAGTTCGGCTGAATATAGCCGTAAGATTTTTATAAGGCGAGCGACGAAAACACTCCACCAATCACGAACAAGTATACTTTTGGCGCAGCGAAATCTCGTGCGAATACTTGTTTGTGATTGGTGGTGTCTTCGTCATTCGCGTTATTGAAAACCTACCTTTAAGTTGGAAGATAATGGAAGAAAATTTTGTTTCAGGTTCAAGATTTGGACTGATGCAAGTTAAGATTGGACTCATTATGTTAATTAAAAATTATAAATTTTCTATAAATTCGGCGACAAAAACACCACTAGAATTCGATCGAAATGGTTTCCTTTTGACATTAAAGGATAAACTTTGGCTGAATGCAACGAAAGTGTGAAAAGCAATCTACCTATACTTAGTTATGCAGCATTACTTACTTATTTTTAATAGTTGTCAGATATTTATGAATAATAATACCTACCATTAAAAGTATGCTCTTTACACTATTTTAAGTTTTTAATATTAACAACCATACTTATGAATAAATATGAACAAGTTTGCAGTATATGAAAAGATGATTCATTATTTGATATTCATCTTTATAGGTGTTATATTTTTGACTCAATATACATACAGGTGTTGAAAGTTATCAACTCATTATTGCTAACATTGTAAGCTCTGTTACATTGATATTTAAACTACCAAAGATGTGATTTTCCTTTTCTCCATCTTCTAAGCATGACCTACTTCACTTTTCGTCTGACATGGCATGTATTAATAAAGTTTAAAATAGTGAATATCATAAAATGATTATTTAAAGTAAATTTATTTTGGGGATTAAAACATCAATAATAAAAATTAAAAAACAACAATTTTATTTTAACAAAAACAACGCTCACCGATCTAGCATAGTGTAATATTTTTCCTTAAAATCAGAAAATGCAGTTTCAGGCAAAGAATTCGAAGCATCTATGTATATTTTTTGAATAACATCCTTCGATACTTGCCGGTGCTGGAAATAATAATCAATTCGGTTTAACCAAACATCAATATCATTGCCAAATTGTTCACAAAGTAATTTATGTATATTATCCCAAGCATTAAAGTCTGGATTAGTCTGTTCAGATTCCAGCCTAATCATGGTTAAATGCAGTTCCTTACAATATGGTTTCTTGTTTGCTAATGATATATATTGCGTTCTTGCATATTCGATACCCTTTATACCGACCATCCATTCTAAATAATCTGGTTTTAAAATCGCTGATACTTCCTGGGATTGCTGAATACCTTCAATGTAATATGCTTCCACAGTATTTTCATCTGAATTTGTTAAATGGTAGCCCATAATTCCAGTCCACAAGGGTAGTGACTTATCTTTCAATGCTTTAATTCCTTCTTTAAAAATTGTCTCAACACTATCTTTATCGCCAAAGATAATTTCAATTTTTAAATATGTTTTCCATAGATCTATAGACTGGGGAAATTTGACAATACCTAAAATAAAATGTGATGATTTATGTAAGTTTATACTATTTACTTGACAATAAGTATTGATTCATTTTATATAAGAGTGCACTAAAAAGCATGTGAAACAATTTTAAAGTTTGTATTTTAATGAACACAAATTACTTTCACCACCATACCACCACAGAAAAATATTTGGTTTAACACCCTATGTGCAGTTTTAATATACATATAAAGCTTTAATATATTTTTTAACTTACTATAGATTAAGAATAAATACTTTTAATTTAACGTTTATTACCTGCCTGTATTATTTGAACTTTCTCATCATCATTTACTAATTCCAACCATTGCAAATAATGCTCTTCATTCAGACAGCCCTCAACTGAAGCTTCAGTAAAGGCTTCCATTAAACAATTTGTACCAAAATCTTTGGTAATACCATAATCTTCTTGTACTGAATCTATTAAACAATTTATGTATAATGACCATAACTTGCCTTTTTCAGATATCGAAATTTTATTTAGACCTTCTTTATACCTATTAATACAATTTTTCAGTCGAACTGTGGAAGACGTTACAGCAGATTTATTATTTGTTATAGTGCAAAATCCTAAAAATAATATTTCAGTGTATTTATCCACATCTATAAAACTTATTTACCTTTTCGTTCTCTCTGAGCTAGCATATGCCAAATATCTGATTTAGAAGAATAATTTTCGACTAAATATTCGATTATCTTCTTTTGCACTGAATCAGTGAAAGGATATGCATCTAAATAATTCACTAAATTAACAAAATATTCATGGTCATCCATAAAAGTATACATGTGCTTAAGATACACTTCTAGCTTCTTTAAACATAATTGTTGTTTTTCAGTGAGTTCATTATTATCATCATACTCTTGCTCATTATTACCAGCTACATTATATATCTCTAAGTTTATAACCTCAGTATATAAGAGTTTACTTGTTTTATGTTTAGCCAATCCTTTTCGAAGTACTTTTAATGCAGTATATATATTATTCTGATCATATGCATGCCACTTTGCTGCAACTTGCCAGATTTCAGGAACACCAGAATGATTCTGCAATGAAAGAAAGGGTACTATTTCAGATATTAAGCTAAGTAATAAACATACTTTAATCATATTGGATATGGCACCAGAAGCCGCATTTGTATATTTAACACTTTTTAAAAACTGAAAATATGCCAAACAAAAAGTGGTGTCATCAGGAAATCTTTGTAAAGTTGTCTCATACAGTCCCTTAATTCGACTGATAATCTTGTGTTCTATATCACCCATCTTTTCTCCAATTTTTAATGAATTTCGACGAAGACGTACAGCTTTTAATAATCCCTTTTCGTAGTTTATATAGTCCTTGAAATCTTGTAAATGTTTTGTAATTCCATTTATTTTATACTCAAATTGCTTACGCATTTTTAATATTTCCCTTAAATGGAACAACTAAATTGTTTGTTATTATGAAAGGTGATTTACCTACTTGCACTCTTTATAAGCGAATAATTTTGTCCGGCGCATTTGTTCTATTTCGCGGGTCATATTTTCCATTCGTCTTTGTACAACCTCCATTTTTTACTTAGTTTTCTATAAATTAACACAAAAATAAAATAATATCGTTGCACGTGACAGTTCACTTAATCACGCTTTTTAAAGCAAAGCGAGGACAATATTCATGAAATTAGTTCTATGACTCGATTACAAACATCATGAGTACCAATAGAATTTTATTTAGTTCCTTGATCCACGTTCGTATTTTATCTTGATATTGTCGGAAATTATTCGATATCAGTTAATAATCTGCTTTAATTGATTTTATTTCCTGTATTTTTCTAATTCTGTGTCATATAAATTGTAAATAATCTCCTAGCTGCTGTTACCATAGCATACACAATTATTGTGTATATACATAACGTGCAGAAAATAACGAACATCCGTGTTGAATCGTTTCGGCAATCAACAAGGTCAAAGTACGAACTACAGACGACGAATCAATACCAATACCAATTGTTATCGACGGAACAAAGAAATTAATCAATTAATATTTAAGAATATAGAGCATCCACTTTTAAAACACTACTAGTAAAGGAAATACAAATTGTATATGATAAGTAAATTTATAAAATATGACGTTTTATACGCTATTCCGCTTAGTAGGCAAACAACATTTTGTATAGTTTTGATGACAAATTACAACAAATGTCATACGGTAATTATAACAAAAGTAAAATGGGTATCAGACTATTATTATGATAGTCCTGAAACGACTCCTGTAGGTTATACTACCTATTCGACAGGCAAAGTTTTGCAACATTGCTTTCATTCAGCAGGCGGATCGGGAACCGATCCCGTTCCAACCGTTCACTTCACAACAGTTGAGTGTTCGGCGAACACTCAACAGTCCTGTCCAGCGAACACTGTTCGCTGGACAGGACTGCTCACCTTTATGTCATCGTCTATCATCTGTACTTTTCATTGCTGCCATATGTTAAAATTATAGAGATTAAACCGAATAAACAATAATAATAAATTGTTTTTCTGCATTCAGTTTTGGCGTAGTTTTTAGTGGAAGGGTTGGTTTTTCCAACCCCGAATAAAATACTCCAATATTTTAATACATTTATTTCTGCACAGTACCTTTAATTTGCTGTATCTTACTTTTCTAGTAACTTTCTTCAAAATTTTGTATTAGATTGATCCTGGAATGCATCAATGGCGCATGCGTACAGAATACGCTCACTAAGTTAGCGTAGAATTTTTCCGCTCACAAAAATGGCAGCCGCTCCTGAACATGTTCAGAGTGAGCGCTCGTCTACTGGACATGATCACTGAACAGTTGCGCAACTTTTGTGTCTGCTGAATGAAAGCATTATAAATTAAGAGGGGCGTTTACCAACAAATAGAAACTTATGCAACTTATATTACTCGCGGGACGGGTAGACGCAAGGGGGTGTGAGTAGGTGGAGGTAGACGATATTCGGTTCTGTCACAGCGCTTCGGTTTTATTCACAGATTCTGTCATAGATAAAGGAATACTATATATGGGAAACATAATATATAAAGAATGAGTACTTGCTGATGACCTGTTGATGTTGTTGATGTTTTATAATAAGCCAATTTTCGCTTGCCCATAACTGTTATATTATTATACACTCGAATATTATAGGTATATATGACATTTAAATGCGAGTGACAGTTTGTAATTAAACTGTGACTCGCATTTAAGTCTGCAATAGCCGACCGATTCCGATAGATTTTCGTCTTCGCTAGAACCGGTAGAGATACCGTAAAGTGGGGATAGACGACGCGATTAGCTTGGAAAAGCCTCGTGTAAAATGTGTGTGACAATGTTTACTGTTTAATGTTTTTTATCTTTAAAAATAATTACATAAATTTGATTTTTTCTTTATATCGTACATCAAATGTGCAGCTGGCGCTTAGAGGTCGTTTTTTTCCGTTTGTGTACCAGCCTTAGTTAGTAGACATTAATCAAATTCATGCATTTTTGTCGTTATTTCTAAGACACATAACTTTCTTAAGAAAATAAATTAGTACAAAAACTGACCCTGACATTATAAATTTATGCCTTTTGCATAACTAACCCAAATTGAGATTCTAAAATTACAAAATAAGTTTAAAAAACGCGAAACGGCGATGCTTTAATTTTCGATAGGTAAACGCTCCTCTTAACGCCATTTTAATTTGTTGGTGCATGCCAATGGCTGTTAGTAAAACGATGCTGTTATACTGTAGATTAAGTTTTTTCGCTGTTTTTTTATACTGTAGAATGAGTTGGTTTATACTAAAGTATTTCAACTACATGGAAATGTCGTAAAACAAATTGGTTGTAGTTATATGTATTTGGTAATATCAAAGTATAATAAAGTAGTGTAACTCATCTCGGCAACAATGCTGATGCTTTCATTTTATGTCGGTCTTTCTCTAGTCAATAATTATCTAGAAATTGCTTTTAGAAAAAAATAACAAGATGAGCAATTTCATCAAAATTTATCCATCATAGCCATATGCAAAATGACAGACCGAAAATCTGGGAAGTGATCACTACTGATCACTCCTACTGCTAGTCTCTACTATTGAAAGGGTACAGTAACTTACAAGTTCGGCATATAATATATTTATTATATCTTTGTAAAGTATAAATAAATAAGGTATTATAACAAATAAAAAGTACTTATTTCGCTTAGTTTTTGGCACTTACTACATATGGCAGTATTAAATGAGCAACAGTTAATTTGAGCAACAATATTGGGCGATTTGCAATGGCATAACATTCAATGATGTTGATGTAACCTGGACAGAGTAATTTTCCTAATGAACACTAACATAAATTAGAAAAAACGAAAGTAATATTTGACTACCATGACAACTGCGTGTAAATTTTCTTAGGTTGGCTTTCCTAACCTGAACAATTAACAATGATCTAATAATATAGAACTACTAGATGGACTGTAGAGAGAGAGGAATTGACCTCTACATACAAAGGAGACAGATATACAAAACCGTTAGTTGTGGGCAAAACATGGCGATATCGCATTGTTTTGTATATAAACTTTCTCAATTTTGTTGATTTATACATATTTATTTGTCTTTTTGGTAATTTGGATTATGTATTTTATTAATAGATTTCTTCTAGTATTGATTTTATTTCATACACCACTGACTTTATTTTTATTTAAAGAAATACGAGTATAAAGACAACTGTGGATTCATGATGATTCAATCAACTATTTTTATTTATAAAATTGTGGTTGTAATTAGACACATTTTTAGAATTTCATTTTTATTTGATATAGGTAATGTATATAAATTGAGAATCATCAAGAATATTGGCAAATGTTAACTTCAGCTTATAATTTAACAGTGTTGTTCTCATGGATTTAGTGTAATATATATTTGGTTAAAAGTGCTATTATCAGTAACAAAATTAGAAATAAATATTTTAAATTGTTGAATATTATATATACCAGCTTCGCAGTGCTTGGAGTCACATATTTAAGACACAATGGTAATGTCATGTGCAGCGTATGGTTGTACTAATAGGACAGAAAAGGGAATGAACGTATCATTTCACAGGTTAACTATTCTTAATAAAATACATGATTTGTAGATTTGATATAAAAAATTTTAGTTTTCAATCTAATCAAGTACTATGCAAGCAGTGGATAATTTGTACTAAACGAAAGGATTTTAAGCCATCAAAATATTCAAGATTGTGTTCAGAGCATTTTGTTCCTGAAGATTTTGTTATAAGTTATGGAAGAAAATATTTGCCCCAAAATGCAATTCAAAGTATTTTCAATTTTCCTGCTCACTTGAGAAAAATTCCCTGTAATAGCAGATCTCAACGATTAAAAATTACTGATGCACCAAGCAAAGAACTGTTAAAGTAAGATTTCTATTTGTAGTTATTATTCTACCTAGATATTTTTAATGTTCTATTTACCTTATAGCTCAGAATCCCCAAATGTAACTAATGTTGAAGTATTTGAATTAGTTACAGAAAAAACATCTCACGAAATAATACAAGTTGTTATTCTAGCTTTATGTATTTTTAATATTTCTTTCTCCATTTTTCTTCGATCACATATTTACCATTTACGTATTTGTTAATCCATATTAATTATATGTACATATATTTTAATAAAAAATTAAGCATTAATTGTCTTTTATTTTGAATATATCAGAAGTTGTAAGGAACACCTAAGAAAAGCTGTCAGTTTCTATATTTATTTTTTCAGAACGTAATATCACAGGTAATATTTTGAAAAATTCTAGTGGTCAATTCTAAATTTCCAACTGATTTCTGTAGTGATTTTTAAAATATTTTTCTAATACTACTGTTTTAAATAAAAACTGAGTGATCATCAAACATGCTAAAATAGGTATTATTAGAAGAACAAAATCATATAGTTATTTCATAGTCATTAAAAGTCATTTATTTAATTTTCTTTCCTTAATGAAGAATGGCAACTAGCATAGATACCTTTAAAATGTTATTAAACAGAATATATTTAATACCATATTAATAATATATATTTAATTATTTATCTTTTTGATTATTAAAGTTGCAATACCTTTACTTTCCTCTTAATATAGCATATTTTTAACAAAATAATACTTTTAAACATTATAAGCCATTACAAGCTATAGCAACATATTTGAATTTTGCCCACATAAAACGGTCAATTTTGTTCATCCTTGTCAAACTTTCGACGCTCATATATATTCCTTCTTTCTCCTATGGTGTGGGTCACTTCCTAATCAGCAAGACATAGCGTACACTGCATCTAGTAGTATAATAGTATTAGATCATTGACAATTAAACTGAATTGTAATCAATGATCTAATACTATTATACTACTAGATGGAGTGTACGCTATGTCTTGCTGATTAGGAAGTGACCCACACCATAGGAGAAAGAAGGAAAATATATGAGCGTCGAAAGTTTGACAAGGATGAACAAAATTGACCGTTTTATGTGGGCAAAATTCAAATATGTTGCTATAGCTTGTAATGGCTTATAAAGTTTAAAAGTATTATTTTGTTAAAAATATGCTATATTAAGAGGAAAGTAAAGGTATTGCAACTTTAATAATCAAAAAGATAAATAATTAAATATATATTATTAATATGGTATTAAATATATTCTGTTTAATAACATTTTAAAGGTATCTATGCTAGTTGCCATTTTTCATTAAGGAAAGAAAATTAAATAAATATGACTTTTAATGACTATGAGATAACTATATGATTTTGTTCTTCTAATAATACCTATTTTAGCATGTTTGATGATCATTCAGTTTTTATTTAAAACAGTAGTATTAGAAAAATATTTTAAAAATCACTACAGATATCAGTTGAAAATTTTGAATTGACCACTAGAATTTTTCAAAATATTACGTTCTGAAAAAATAAATATAGAAACTGACAGCTTTCCTTAGGTGTTCCTTACAACTTCTGATATATTCAAAATAAAAGACAATTAATACTTAATTTTTTATTAAAATATATGTACATATAATTAATATGGATTAACAAATACGTAAATGGTAAATATGTGATCGAAGAAAACTGGAGAAAGAAATATTAAAAATACATAAAGCTAGAATAACAACTTGTATTATTTCGTGAGATGTTTTTTCTGTGACTAATTCAAATACTTCAACATTAGTTACATTTGGGGATTCTGAGCTATAAGGTAAATAGAACATTAAAAATATCTAGGTAGAATAATAACTACGAATAGAAATCTTTCTTTAACAGTTCTTTGCTTGGTGCATCAGTAATTTTTAATCGCTGAGATTGCATTTTGGGGCAAATATTTTCTTCCATAACTTATAACAAAATCTTCAGGAACAAAATGCTCTGAACACAATCTTGAATATTTTGATGGCTTAAAATCCTTTCGTTTAGTACAAATTATCCACTGCTTGCATAGTACTTGATTAGATTGAAATCTAAAATTTTTTATATCAAATCTACAAATCATGTATTTTATTAAGAATAGTTAACCTGTGAAATGATACGTTCATTCCCTTTTCTGCCCTATTAGTACAACCATACGCTGCACAAGACATTACCATTGTGTCTTAAATATGTGACTCCAAGCACTGCGAAGCTGGTATATATAATATTCAACAATTTAAAATATTTATTTCTAATTTTGTTACTGATAATAGCACTTTTAACCAAATATATATTACACTAAATCCATGAGAACAACACTGTTAAATTATAAGCTGAAGTTAACATTTGCCAATATTCTTGATGATTCTCAATTTATATACATTACCTATATCAAATAAAAATGAAATTCTTAAAATGTGTCTAATTACAATCACAATTTTATAAATAAAAATAGTTGATTGAATCATCATGAATCCACAGTTGTCTTTATACTCGTATTTCTTTAAATAAAAATAAAGTCAGTGGTGTATGAAATAAAATCAATTCTAGAAGAAATCTATTAATAAAGTACATAATCCAAATTACCAAAAAGACAAATAAATATGTATAAATCAACAAAATTGAGAAAGTTTATATACAAAACAATGCGATATCGCCATGTTTTGCCCACAACTAACGGTTTTGTATATCTGTCTCCTTTGTATGTAGAGGTCAATTCCTCTCTCTCTACAGTCCATCTAGTAGTTTTATATTATTAGATCATTGATTGTAATACATTTATACTTCGTTAATAAGTCACTAAGAAATTAGAGATTCAAAAAGGTAGTTTATTTCCCTTTTTAATGTATGAGAAACTTTGGGCATGTGTCGCACTTTTATAACATTTATCGGTAAGACGTTTACAAATGTATTTTTCTTACAAGTTGGTCATAACATGAAGAAGGTTAAGTACAGGGTGAGTTATTAGTAGCCGCTTCTTCGATTGCTCTTTTGTGTTTTGATTAAAAGACAAAACAATTAGTGGAAGATTCATATATGGTTGCTTGAGGCGCATATTCTAAAAATATTTTAAGCTCTGACGCCCTTCCGATTTCACCGGAAATACATCGAACTCAATTTTCTTAAATGACTCAAATTATCTATTCAACGGTTTTAGCTTTTTCAAAATTTAGTCAATAGTTTTTGAGTTATTAATTTTTTTTGTGAATTTTTGACCAAAACAGGTGTTCAGAAAAAAAATCGTCTTCGCATTGTATTTAAAAGTAGAAACATTAACTTGGTGGTGCTTGTACCGAAGAAAATTCTGCATTATTTGGTATAAGTTGCAATCGACTATACCTCAAAAAACTTTGTTTTTTCAAAGCCTACTTCTCGAAATTTTCACATACCAAAAACTTATTTTTTTAAATGGAACACCCATATTTTATTCCGGCATTTTGTTATTCTTTTGATTCTCTTCCATTTTTGTTAACAATGTCCTATACCTATCTTTTGTAATTTCTGAAATAATCACTATAGGAGCAATCAGTGGTCAAAAAAAGAACTTCGAGCGCTCTTGTTCTATGCAACCAATGTTTGAGTGAACAGAAAGTATTGAGTATAAACAAAAAAAAAAAAAAAGAGCGGACAAAATCAATAACTGGTGAGGATAATAAGTTTATGGTACTTGCGAATGTACTCGAACACCCCCATACTAGTACTACGAAAATTAGTCGTCAGTTAGATGTAAGTCAAATTTAAGAATCCAGAATAATTAGGAAATATGTAATTCATCCGTAGCATATTCATACACATATTTAGATGAAAGCAATTTTGAGAATCACTCAATGGGCAGCAGATAAATTAGCCTGACTTTCTCAATTCTTTGTTACTGACGAAGCCACCTTCTATTAAAACGTGTAATATGTTAATCGTCACAAGTTTCGTTATTATAACTATTGCCGGTTTTTGGGAAGCGTTCTTGGAAAGGTAAGAAAGACAAAATAAGTGTGTAAATCGCTGTAATCATTTATATTAAAAATAATTAATTAAATTCACTAATTAAAAAGAATTAAAGGTCACAGCATATATTTATTTGGCATATAATAATTTGAAGTTGCTCTATCCCTACAGATCTACCTTCAGTGTAAAATTGAAGACTATTTTGACTCAGAGCTGTTTTGTCACTGTTTACATATATGTCGGTTGTATACGGTCCGTGTTTGGACAGTGTGGATGCTCGCAGGATACAGGGGGTGCAAAATGCTTGCATGCGATATATTTTCTCTGTTCGGAAATATGACCGCATCTCGTGTAGGTTGGCGGAGTTGGGATGGCTTAACATGCGTAACCGCGTAGCTTTTCACTCTTTAATCTTATTTCATAGTATTCTTTGTAATCATAGTCCTCCCTACCTCTACAACAAGATAAGATTTCGGTGTGACATCCACAATATAAACGTCAGGAATAAGAACCTGATAACGCCTCCCGCTCACAGAACAGCCTTTTATACTAGATCATTTGCGTATACGATTTTCTCCTTATATAATCCGCTACCGGAATATATGAAAACTGCGAGCGCGTCGGCGTTCAGGTGTGCTGCCTGATCTCTTCTTTTTTCAAGTCAGTAGTGTTGTAATGTAACGTACAGTGGGCTTATTTACATATTTTTGTTAAACATTTTTGTGACTGAATTTTCAATGCTGTTACTGGTAGGATTACTGTTGTTGTTCTTGCGGTGCTCTCACAAAAACACATACTTACAAGGTATTAATGTTATCTGTATGTTTCTATTATACTTGTATTTCATTTGGGCAATCGTGTTTTGGGGATGCACAGAATTTTTAGTTTAGGTTAGATTTTAGGCACACGCAGTAGTTATATAATACTGATTGGTACGGATATAAGGGTTTAGTGGAAGAGCAGAGCACAGACTATTCTGTGCACCTGAACTACCCCTTACGTTTTCTACCTATAATTTACTTTCCCCATTTGTTATCTGTAATGTTGTAATATATTTTTTTGTTATGGGAGAAAATAAAGTTATTATTATTATTATGGTAGAGTCGCTCTCGCAACCGACATGCGCCACTCTATTAAAATGGCGTCAAATTTCAGATGTTGCAAAATTTTACCTGACAAGTAATATAACCTACAAAAGCCATTTCAGGACTGTCATAAATAACAATATTCATACACCTTTTGACATTTGTCATAATTATCGTTTGACGTTTGTTATAATTGTCATCTAAACATTTTAAATTTGTCAACAATGCTTGCCTCCTAAACAGTTTAGCCAAATGTTATAAGTATAAAATATAGGTGTAAAAATCATATTTAATAGCTTTATTTATAATATTTAATTTATAACTGGCTTTCACGTAATAGTATTTTACTATGGGAAGGTATATATCCTGAAATATTAATTAATTAGTTTAATTTTATTGTTTTGAAATTGTTCCGGCCGATCAAAATTTGTAGTGGTATTGAATCGTCGTCTTTAGTTCGTACTTTGGCCGTGTCGGGTGCCAAAACGACCCGACTTTATTATTATTTTTATAATACATAAAAACTCTGACTTTATCAAACCTGCAAACTTTCAAAATCGTCATTAAATGTGTGAGGAGGAATAGTAGGACCTTATTTCTTTGGTGGAAATGTTAATGGATAATAGTATCTTAGTTTTAGGTTATTTATATTTTTTTTTGTTGCAATTTTTTTTCTATCAAAGTTTTACATCAATTTATAAATGTGAAAAACTACAGCCATCTCTAATGAAGAGTTTCAGCAATCAAAGAATACGAGCAATTATGCAAAATATACTGAAGACAGCAGCATTGTTTCATGCACCTTTTAACCGACAGTGTAAATAAAAAATTGAAATGCGATGCCCTTCATTCTGTAAAATTACTTTTGGGATAGTTGGATTTAACCTTTACTTTGCTTGACAGTTGACTAAGGCAGTCGGGCCTCATTTCAGCCATCTATTGGTTAAACGAATATTTGGGTACATAGAACAACAACGCTCGTAGTTCTTTATTTGACCGCTAATTACTCCTATAGTGATTATCTCAGAAATTACAAAAAGCATAAGACATAAAAATCAAAGATAATAAATAAAGAACAAAATGCCACAATAAAATACCGGCTGTTCCAATTAAAAAAAAAAGTTTTGATATGTTAAGATTTCGAGAAGTAGGCTTGGAAAAACAGAGTTTTTTGAGGTACTGTCAAGTGCAACTTATAAAAAATGATGCAGAATTTTCTTCGCTACAAGCACCACCAAGTTTGCATTGTTTACACTTTTAAAAACAATGCGAAAATGATATTTTTCTGAATACGTGTTACAAAAATTAATGACTTAAAAACTATTGATACAATTTTGAAAAAGAAAAAACAGTTGAATAAATAATTTAAAACAGTACAAGAAAATCCAAAATTATTAATAAAAAAAATAAGTTCAGTGCATTTCCGGTGAAACCACAATTGCATCAGAGCTTAAAGTAGTTTTAGAATATGCGCCACAAGCAACCATGTACCCTCCACTAATTGTTTTTTCTTTTATTTAAAACACAAAAGAGCAATCGAAGAAGCGGCTACTCACTCATCCTGTATATAATGATTTTTACGAATAAAGTAAATATGTATTTGGAAAAGAAGGAATATCGACGCCTATGTAGAAACGCCAAGTAATTAGAATATACTGCTCATATAGTGTCTTACAGCGGCGGCTCTGCTATGGGGCTCACGGGCTAGAGCCCCCCAATCTCGCGTACATATTGATTATTAAAACTGACAAAATGCATCGTTCCTCTTGGATTTCAATATCAAGCAATGTAAGTGAGTCTTGTATAACTCTGGTCATTTATTTTTTTATTTATATTTGCATAAGTTACACCCTCGGTTACACCTGTTTAGTTATGTTAAAAACTAAGAGCCGCCCACGTACAGTTATCACGAGCCGCGGCTACTTATACTTATTGACATTTCTCAAAATAGTATGTGTAAAAGGCGACAAATGCTTAATATGTGTCATATATTGTTGAACCTTTTTGAATGTCTACGTAATTAAAATCAAGCTTAAAATTTATAAATTTAAAACAAGCTTTATATAAACAAAAGATTGGACTGATGCGGGTGAATTTTTCTTTTAATATCTCTCACGGTAAATCACCTATTCCAAACGAGCTTCAATGTTATAGGTACTCATTTCAAATTTTATTACATAACATTTTTATCTGCACTTATGATTCCAAAAGTATTTTTCTTGAGGAAATTATCATAGGCTTCCTTGAGAGCATCATTTAATTTACGTCTCTTATTAAACCATTCCATCACTAAGAACTGAACAAAAATATCGTTAACGAAAACTGGTGAATCATCCTTAAAGTCCCTTACGAGGCCCAGTTTAATATCCATCTGTTTAAAAGTCTCCACTGACTTATTGTACTTCACTTGCTTAACATTACAGTGTTGAATGACAAAATCTTTACCAAAATACGCTGTCATTGCCATCAATCTGTGACTGTTTAAAATATCTTCGTTTTGAGCTTCGTTTTCCTCGGTTGGTTCGTATTCCCACTTAATCTTACGATAGTAATCTTCTATTATCTTCAGTATGATCATCTTGCAGATATCGAACTTGTTAGCCTGTCGAAAATCCAACGGTTTTTCCTGCTGGCAAAAGTATAAATATGACAAATACGAAGGATTTATTAGAAAATCCTTTTCTATTTTGTTGGCGTTGAAATCTGCGGCCCCTTTTAGCTTGAAATATCTCTTCCAGTCTTCCTCTAGTAAATCGCAAAGTTTAACTGATCTAACTTGAATGTTATTTAACAAAAGGTTATTAATCAAGTAGGCGTGCGTATGAAATCTCGAGGCAATTATCATCCTAACCTCACACTCTACAATTCGTTTTATGAAAATCAGTATGGAGTCCTCGCAAAGTGGTAACACTTCGTCAAGAGAATCTATAAAAATGACTAATCTTCTAGTGGTTTTGTGAAGGTTACACACAGGATTTAGAAATTTCTTAAAAGAGGAACATTCGAATTTGTTAAAAATATAATCTAAAGGTGCAACGAGTAATTTCTTATTGTGATCTGTCAGTTCTTTTTCGTAGTTAGCTAAATTACAGAATAAAACGTAATCGTTCTTATTAGTTAACAACGACAGCGAATCTAACGTGGAAGATTTTCCTGAACCTCGATCCCCAAGTATGAATGTCACCTTACTATCATTGATAACTTTGAAGAAGTCCTTTTCTTCAAATGGAGTTTTATCCTGCGCAAGATCTACTTCTAAGTTACAATTTTTATGATCGAGTACCTTTAAACATCCATCTATTACTTTTACGTGTAGCAGAGGCCGCTGGCAAGATGAAAATTTATTCCAATATTTCTCAATCGAATCTGTTCCTATATTAATCAAAATATTCCGATCTGCATCTAGATCAATGTCTATGTCTCCATCAAAAATCTTTTCTTGTGTTTGTAAAGAAGTTACATCTCCTGATAGGAAATAAATTCTTTTAGCTTTCAAGCTATTATTTAATATTACAGTCTCACAGAAGTATCTAGATAAATATACAGATGGTTTTTCGTAAAGTTTTTGTCCAATAATAGGTATAATTTTCTGATTTATATCATCGATATAAATGCTATCTCCGTTTTCATCAACAAAATCATTCCTCATCTTTGAAATATTTCCTCCAAGTAATTCTAACTTTCCCTGGAATAACCTCAAATAGCACGTTGTATAATTCTCAAACTTTGAGTTATTTCTAATGTGTTCTTCAATAAGATTAATATTTGTACAATATATTCGGATATTTACGTTGTTTTCAGGCAAGACTTCATCAATATTCCATTCTTTCTGCGAATTTTCATCATGGATAACGAAAACTATTGAATTTGCTTTATCAAGACGTGTTTTTTCCAAATATGCTTTTCTTTTCCTGATCAAATGTAGTATTTCGGAACAATTTAGTTCTTTTATGCATAATTCGTCATTAGAAATAATTGCAGAGAGTGACACAGGAGCTTTACCTTGTAATGACACCATAATACACTCAAGATAATTATTTCTAAGTGAAATATCTTGTATGTCGGTCATATTAGTAAAAATTTTTGTGAAGACAGAATTTAATTCGCTGATTTTTTTCTTTACATCACCAATTACGATAAATTTCTTGTTTAAATGTTTGTATTTATTTAACACAGTGGTAAGTTCACTATCAGTTTCTAATATTAAAGGCAATTCATCGTAAGCCCATAATTCTATCAACAGAGACGTAATTGTCTTAGGTTCAGTTAGCCATTGTCTGCGTTGCTTCTTTTTTGTGTATTCTTTAAATTTTTCGGAAGTAGCTCCATCGATTAAATGTCCATCTTTACTTAAAATCTTGCACCATGTAAAATCTCTGCACAACACTCGATCAATTCTTCTTAAGCAACAGGAGTATATAGTATTTCCAATATTTTCCAATTTGTTGACCAATGTCACATTATTTTCATTAACTAATCCAATAAAATTGTTAGCTTCTTCACCATCAATTTCGATTATTCTTGTGAAGGATGGAATGTAATCAGACAAATGAATCTTTAATAATTCTGTTTCGAATGTGTTCTTTGACAAACCGTCTAGTGAAGTTTCAGTGTTGTTGAAATATTCGTGAACATATCGGTATATTGTCCTGGATTCGGGCAATTCACAGTATTTTTTAATATCACTATCGATTTCGTTTATACCAGGCTGATTTAAAATGAAATAGCATTTGTTAAAAAAATTAACGTAATCTTCTGATGACACTAATGAAATATTTGGATATATTCCTACATTAGGTAAAGAGAGTTTATAACAACAACCTCCGATCGTTTCGAAAGGAATGATCGTTCCATCTGCATAACTGATTCTACTAAAATCACATTGAAATAAGAATGTTTTCTTTTGATACACCTTGACTTCTTCGATATTTTTATTACAATAAAGCCAAAATCTTATATCATAATTTTGTACTTCATTTAAAAATGTAAACTTATGCTTTGACGCGATTATTTTTCTGTAGATTTCAAAATACCTAGACACATTAGATTGACCAGCGGTGTCACTGATATCAATATTTTTCTCTAATTTGTGTTTAACCTGTCCCATGTAAACGTGGGGATGTTTTTTGTTTTTGAACCATATTTTCAATATCATATCGTCCAGTGGAATAGCTGCGTCCACGTTGGAATAGATTATGTAGTCTTTCACGTGCTGATTTTGGGATAATTGAGCAGCAGCGGAAGTGATGACTTGATACTGGTATTCCATGCCTAGATCGGATGGTAGTACGCTTGATTCCGGATCCATTTCGATGAAGTATCAAAAACATTTATCTGCAATACATAAACACAATGTCGGTACATAACCTTATTTAAGACTCAACTTTCAATATAAGTTTTAAAATGACACGACTAAAATTACAGACCAAAGAAATTACACTAATTAATCAATATTATTACTAAAATAATATTACATGAAAGTCACATGACAAGAAGTTTGTCCGCGAATAACAAGGAATTAATGATTACCTACCCTGTCAAGGAATGGATTGAAACCGTAGATGTAGCTCAAGTAGTATGGAATAGTATGCCAAATTTTATAAATGCTCGAAGACAGTTAACAGGTTTGGCTAAGCTGTTTATAGAGGTGTCGATTGTAACATGTGGCATGGTGTCAATTGTAATGTGTTACAATCGACACCGATATTCAAATTACTTAGGTTAGCTCCTATCATAATGACTGTTTATTTATAGATTTTGGAAAAAAGACATGGTAAAGCCAAGACCCCGAAAAATAGAGAGGGGTTTGATACCCCAGGTTATCTTTGAAGAAGCTGCAAAGAAGGTACCTGAAGGTAAACAGCCTATTAGAAAAGTCGCCGAATATTATGGAATGTGTCACCTGTCCTTATATCGTTTCGTAAAAGCATTAGGGAATAATTCACAACCAAAAGTTGGCTACAATCCCCACAACAACGTTTTCAAAATACTGTGAAAAAAAACTGTAGATCTTTATTATGGTCTTACTACAAGAGATTTAAGAAAATTTGCATTTCATGTCGTAATAACCTCAGGTATCCTGTAAAGTGGAATGAAATTGAACATGCTAGAGAGGATTGGCTTGTAGCGTTTCTAAGGCGAAATCCACAATTATCATTGCGAACTCCTCATGCAACGAGTCTCTCACGCGCCATGAATTTCAATAAAGAAAACGTTAACAACTTTTTTGATAAGTTGTCTGCAGTCATGGAAAGGCATAAATTTGAACCACAAAATATTTACAATATAGACGAAACTGGGGTTACAACGGTTCAATAGCCGACCAAAGTAATCGCTAAGAAAGGGACCAAGCAAGTGGGCTCTATTACTTCACAAGAAGGAGGAACACTAATTACCACGTGCTTGGCTGTAAATGCGGTTAGAAATACGGTTCCATCAATGTGCATTTTCCGCGAAAACATTTTAAAGATCATTTTATCACAGACGGACCAGTAGGGTGCATAGGATGTGGCAATAAGTCAGAATGAATGCAAGAAGACAATTTTCTTGTCTTTATCAAGCATTTCGTAAAGCATACCAAACCCAGTGAAACCAATAAAGTGCTGAACCTTTTAGATAACCATTCCTCACACATTTCCATACCTTTAATAGAATACTGCGGAGCCAATTCAATAATTTTGCTTTGATTCCCCCACACACTTCCCACGGGTTACAACCTTTAGACCGTGGAGTTTATGGCCCATTCAAGAAATATTTTAATAATTCTGGTGATCAGTGGATAAAAAATAATCCAGGGAAAAGGATGACGATTTATGATTTGCCATCAATTGTCAAAGCATCACTGCCCCTGGCCACTACCCCAACCAATATTTGTCCGGATTCTCTTGCTCGGGCATATGGCCTTTCAATAGAGAAATATTTAGTGAGTCTGACTTTGTCCCATCAACTGTCACCGACAGACCTTTAGTCAATGAAAAAGTAAGCGAAACTACTAATAATGATGAGAATGAAAATAATGGGATTAATGTTACTCGACTAATCACCCTTGACATCAATCAACCCAGCACTTCTACAGAGAGATGCAGCACAGCAGCACCTATTTCGGAAACAAAAAAATTTGTAACACCCGAAAGTATAAAGCCATATCCCAAAGCTGACGTAAATAAACTCAGACAAGGAGGAAAAGCAAAAGGAAAGACGGCAATTTTAACAGATATGCCGGAGAAACGTTTAATTGAAGAAAGAACTCCAAAAAAGAAGATGCCTAAAAACGTAATTTTGAAAATGCAAATAACAATAAAGAAAAACAAAAAAACAGAAAAGTACTAAACCAAATAGATTGTATTGTTCAGAATCAAGTGTCGAAGAAACGTTAAGTTTAGAATGTTGTGGCGCCTATTCTGTTAGCAAAGACGACTGGTTGCAGTGTCGTCAATATAAGCAGTGGGCACATTTTAACTGCAGTAGCAAAAGCCCCTACTACATTTGCAGATACTGTGATTCCGGTGAGGATTCTTAGAATGTTTTATTAAATGCAACTATGTAAACATTATATTGCATCTTTTTTATACCTAAGACATATTTACTTTTTTAGACGTTGTTAGTACGTATGCATGTTTCTTAGTTAGAATGAAAATCTTCTTTGTTTATTTTGGAAAGTAAAGCTTTTTTCATTTCAGATTTTTTTCTTTCTTAGTTCTCTGTTACAATCGGCACCGGCTTCGTTACAATTGACACCAGTGAGGTTTCAATTGTAACACTTGTATACAAATACAGATGTTACATGCCTTTATGATAACATATTGTTAAACTTGAAAAAAAAATCAATTTTAAATTGTAACTATAAAAAAATATTGTTCAAATTTTGTTACAACTGACACCGGTCTCCCCTAGTCGATGGAATCTATGACAGCGTATCTAATAAAATAATCTCATATAATGTTAAGACTGAATGATTAGAAGGAGAAAATACGAATATATAGTGAAATTAGGGAAGAGATGCCTCAATATACGAAAGTTATAATTGTGACATAGTAGATCATCGTTCAAAAAGTAACGGAATTAAGTGTTTTAATCCGTATTGAGAAAATACATTAATTGAAAATCACACCACTAAGGCCATTATAGATACTGACAGTAGAATAAATATAATAAAAAAAGGGATTTCTAATGTAATTGAAAAGCGTTCGTTTGTATTACGCTTAGTGAATTTGTTAACACTATGGGATATAAAACTCAATTCTAGAGATGAATGAGAAAGTAGAGAAAAAGTGAAGGAACCCATGGAAGTACAAAATGGCGACAAGCCTTCGGAAGAAGATGAAGAGTTAGATAAAGAAGAGCAAGGACAGAAAGACAAGCAAACTGTTATAGATGATGATGTAGAAAAGACTGAAGAATCAAAAGACAAGGCTCTTAAATTCGGAGAAGACGAAGAGGAAGCTAGTGATGAATCAAAAATTAAAAAGATAAATGAGAAAATGTTCATTTCCAGAAGATGCAGCAGTATTTCGGCTATAATAGTAGCTGCAATGATAGCGAAAATAAAAAAGAAGCACCAAAAGAGAAGGAAACCAAAGCGGAAGACAATAAAGAGGATATACAGAGACAGAGAAGAAACCCCAAAACCTACTAAAAATCCCTTACTACATTACGAACTTATTTTCGAATTTTGAACGGTGTATAACTAATTGCGTAAAATGTAACTTAAGAAATAGAAAGAAAAAAGAACAAGGCTATCTCAATCCTTCACCAAAAGAAGATATAACCCTGCACAAGTTTCACATTGAGAATTTTGGACACAAATCCAAAAAAATATTACAAAAAGAAAAGCAACAAAATATAGCGATGAAAGAAAACTGTCTGAGTCAGGCGCAAAAGTCCAAATTTCGAAAACACAGGAAGAAACTCGCAAAAATTAAAACTCGGGTGTACGACAACTCACGGAATATCATATCAGCAACTTAATACCAATCAAAAGATATCAATATGGTCTTAGTTATAAACTAGAATATATTGGTCCTTACCGAATAACTAATGTAAAACCAAAGGGTACGTACGACGTCGAAATGATAGGGAAAGAACCGCTCCCTATCATGCGGTTCGAGTGAACGGACTGCGAAGTTACACTGCACGATAATTGGAGTCCATTCTTCATTATTTTTTTTTATTAGAAAATAAGTCAGTAACTTGTTAATGAAGTTTAAGAAAAAGGATAGTCCATCCATTTTCTGTGTGCAAGTATTGTACCGGGTGTTTTTTTATCTTTGATATCATTTTGATTACCTGCAACTTTTTTGTTTTTAAAAATATCAGAATGAAGCAAAAATCATTTTGCATGGGTATCTATGAAGTTTTTTACGTTTTAAAAAATAAAACAAAACACTAACGTTTTTCCAAGATATTAACCTAACTTATATTTTTTTAAATAGAAAGCCCTAAATATTTTCGGATATTTCGCTTTTACATGAAATTTCAAGTATATTTTATAAAGCATACCCCATACCTATCTTCAACGGTTTGCGAAAAAACGGCGTTTAAACATGCAACAAAGAAAAATTTAGTTTTGTAACCCTGTTCTTAAAGATGTCGAAATCAAACAGAAATCATTTTTCATAATTATTTAGAAAGTTTATTTTTAATAAAACAAAAGATTAACGATTAACAAAGTAACAAATTATTAAAAAAAACAATTTTACAAAATTAAATTATTCTAAAAATGGCATGTTTAAACGCCGTTTTCTCGCAAACCGTTGAAGATAGGTATGGGGTATGCTTTATAAAATATACTTGAAATTTCATGTAAAAGCGAAATATCCGAAAATATTTAGGGCTTTCCATTTAAAAAAATATAAGTTAGGTTAATATCTTGGAAAAACGTTAGTGTTTTGTTTTATTTTTTAAAACGTAAAAAACTTCATAGATACCTATGCAAAATGATTTTTGCTTCATTCTGATATTTTTAAAAACAAGAAAGTTGCAGGTGATCAAAATGATATCAAAGATAAAAAAACACCCGGTACCTGTATACACACAGAAAAAGGATTTCTTCAATCAAAACAATAAATTTTCTCGTTTACGCTTTACTTGTAATAAATAGATACATGCTTACACTAAAACAAGTATTTTATGCTAAGCACTCCTATGTTCTAGAGTTAAGAAAAGTTATTCTTAAATTTGGAAATGATTCCATTCAAATAACATATTTCAGTATTTTCTTATGTAAAAATGTAAACGCCTGCGCAAAAAGAGGGTAGGAGGTAATTTCTACATGCATGGACATATACGTAATTACGTCTTATGTGATGTGTTTTGTGTTCATATTAAATGGTACTGAATTATTGGTAGCTACAGCTTTGTATCCATATTAAATATTACTGTTATAATACGCACATATTTTATGCAGTGCATTCGAATATGGAATTGACATTAAAGGAATGGGGATTCGAACAACTTATTCCAAAGTTTTGAAGGTTAGTTTTAAGACATTATATCAATACATACATATCTCCGTATTGGCTATAATGGCGTTTCACAAGTAAGTATTAAAAAATACGTCAATATATCGTTATTGTCAATTAATTAAAAATTAATTTAATATAGTTTCTGTAAGTTAACCATTCAATATACTTGTAATATGTAGTAATTTCAATATCAAATTAACTCTACACCTCAAATTAATTGTCCATATTTTGTGAGTCCAAGAAATGAGGACGGTGGGACCAGTGGCGTGGTATAATAGTATACCTATTAAAATACAAGTTCCAAACGACAGGACATTTGATCGTGAGTTCAAGTTTTCTAAAGAACGAGTGAGCAAAATGTCTTATGAAGCGTGTATTTTATACTATTTTTTATTTATTTACTACTATTTCGACAAAATAATTGTTATGTTCCATAAGAATATTTTAGAAATTTATTTTTTTTAACATATGCATATTAATTACAAGTTTCTGGGATTTGATCTTCAAACATTACTTCAAACTCAGCCTTTGGGACTTGAAATTTTAAATTTTATGGACATAATAAAACTTTGGACAATCGCAGGCGATCACATCTAGTGGATATAATAATAAAACATATATTTACATACATCTTAAAACAGTAATATACTTAATATAGAGTTAAATATAACACTAATTTATATTGTTTTATATTTATTTAGTCGCCTAACACATGATGAGTATAATGTATTATGCGCAAAAATAATGTCTTTGTTCCCTAAGGAATGTGCAGCCACGTACTATGTTCCATCTGTATCTAAAAAGAATTCTGTAACTGGTAGACCAATATTGGCAAAAGGGCGCTTGGTAGACAAATGTCGGAATTTGTTATTCAAGAGTGGGGAATCATTGCCAACAAGAAGAAAACCACGACTAGCACCCAATAATAATTCTTCTGATACAGAGGAAGAAAATTACAATTTTGGTAAGCAAGCACGTCTGTTAATTAGGTTATTTCAATATAACATGTTCTACAATATTATTAATTAAATCACAGATATTGAAGGGGATGTCAATTATAAATGGTTGAAACAATATAGCGAACCGTGGACTACTGTTCTAGAAAAATGGCAGGCTTGTTGAGAAGAAATTCCCGACGTAGTACTGCGCAAGACTTTCTTGATGAATGGCCAATACTGAAGCAGTCAAGGTCTAATATTTTGGTAAATATCAAGAAATATTAATACTATAATTTTGTGAACTTTGTTTTCTAGATTGAACTGGACTTTCAAAAATTATATCCTACTAAATGTAGTCATTTGAAGTTAGTCTGGGATACATTTTTTAAGAAAATTCTGTCGTTAAAAGGAAATGTTATAAGCACTACAATTGATAATTACATGGAAATTTTAGAACGTGACAATCTATCAGAAGGTATGTGTATACAGGAGATCTCATCATGCAAGCTGCGATTGCCGTAACTGTTTGAATTGGAGTGCCGTGGAGTCGTTGATGTTCGCACCCTGCATGAGCGGATCAGCATTTCATTATCCTTTATTTTACCACTTATAATTTTAACTTCTTTACAGATGGAAGGACAATCTGTCAACTGATGACATTGATTCATCTAGTACCTCCCAAGAGGCGTGTTAAAATCCGTGACCAACACTGGAAGTTTTCAACTGCGGAGGCACTCGAATCTATTGTATTACATGCAAAGGCAAGTAAACATTTATATATTTCATTAGATTTCTTGATTAGATGTTATGTGCTTTCATATGTATATAAGATGCTTTTAGTTTATATACATTTACATAAGCTTTAATTTCAGATTCCTGGTGATATAGAAAAATCGTTTCTGATCAGAGACAAAGAGCTATTGACAAGAATATAACTATACAACCTTACATTTTAATCGAGGGTCCTTCTTTTGTAGAAATAAATCAGGTATATGTCATAATTGACAAAATACACTACCAGTACAACAGTTTCATGGAAGGGTTTGATTTATGTTTTAAGTCATTTCATGTGTTAAATACTTTGTATCCTCTACCTTCCGAACATATATGGATTCTGATTCAAAAGTCTGTTTACAACATAAAAACAAAATTTGATAAAGTAATACCTTATATAATGTATATGTTTCTATGTGTAAATTTGAATAAGTTTTGTTAAATATTAATTTCATAAATAAATATACTAATTACTGCCAAATATTTTTCTTTGTTCCTTATTCTATTTTTTTATATAAAGCTGTTCGCGGAGTAGTAGTATGGTATAGTATTAATGGTAAGTAACAGGAAGTAAGTGTTGCAAATAGATCCTATAAAAAATAAACCACTAACTTATTTTTTAGCTTCAGCTTTAGTTTTTTCTTCAAAGATTATTTAATTTTATACTTAATCTATTTAGTTAAGAGAACTTTGCTGTCCGAATACGTATAGTCGTTAGCTACTTAACTAGTTAACATGCTTTAGTTAAGAAAAACTGAGTTATTGCCAAATATACATCTATATATTTACATCGTTGATAGGATTTAGTTGATCCGACGTTTCTACGAAAAATCTGGCATCTTTGGGGTAGCTCTACCCTGAGCCGGCAGAATATTTTCTGTAGAGATGTCGGATCTTCTAAATGCTACCATCGGTGGAAATATATAGGATATGTATTTGACAATAAACAATTTTTGTTAACCAAAGCATGTAAAATTACTGGAAATGAATAAATGTTCTCTATGGAAGATAGTACATCTTAAGTAAAATAAAAAATTATTTGTCTTAATACAAGATAATCTTCAGACAAAACAATATTTAAAAAATCAAGCCTATAATTTTCTCGATGTAAGAAGGTGTATTTTACAATAATTCTAAAATGTTCTTGATTCAAGTAAATGTATCTTAAGTAAAATATAGAAAATATTTCACTTAATGAAAGATAATCTTCAAACAAAGAGATTTCTAAAAAGTCAAGCATTTCATTTAATTGGTGTAAGACTGTGTATCTTCCAATAATTCCAAAATATTGTTGAATCAAGTAGATAAATCTATTACAATGAATAATTGCTTCTTGGGATAAGAAAAATTTTCTTAAGTATTCAAAGAAATATTTTTCTTGTCTGGAGAATGTGATTTATTTGCGTATATAGGAAACAAAGATTTATTTAACTTAAATATAATTTGTTTGATACAAAAATTCCTTTCTCTCTGTGTAGGTATTCTTCTTATAATAAGTTCAAATGATACAGTCGTGATAATCGGCAAAGTAAATTAATATTTAAAATTTTGACGTTTTAACTTAACATTTCTTCAGTTCTCTACTACTATCAGAAGTATCTATTATATAGGATGAGTGATCTCTGCGGGGAAGGCATATTGTGACTATGAGAAAAGATATTTTATTTCGAAGCGGCTTTCTTCATAATAGTCATTTATTAGGAGCACGTTTTAAATTATTTTGTAATATACAGAGTGTTCCACTAACTTGGTGGCTGACCATAGTTTTTTAAACGGAACAGCCTATATATTATGACACTTTTGTATTCCCCTTATAATTTTTAAGCAAAAAGTTAGTATAGGCCTAAAATTTAAGGTTTTCGACTTATTACTAGGGCGCGGACATGACCGGTTTAAACTACGACGAAGTTACAACGGACCAAAGAAATAATGTAAACAACACACGCTTACTGAATAGCACTAATTCATATGGTGAACTGCAACATCTGTTTACGCTCGAGAAGTGCCCGAGAATGAGAGCAAAAAATGCCCATAAAATAAGGAATTTATGAGTAAAATCCTTTTTTCATCGGCGTAGATAGGAGCGTGAGGGGTTTTTACAATTCATTATATTTACCTTATATTTCGCAAGAGAAATAAAATTTTCATTCATACTTACGTTAGTTTTGTTTTTGACTGTTAATTACGTACTTCGTAATTTTTGTAATAGTCTTTTTAATACCGGTTTATTGAATCAACTTCCCCTATTATCTAGACGTAAGTGTGCACTGGATTTCCTTTAGTTTCATTAACATACGCGTACATTTTTAGTTATCATTTATTCAGATCTAGAACGTTGTTTATGTTATTTTTTCTGATATGAAAATGAATTGTCAGTGATTCCGAAATTTATTACAAAGTCTGTAAAATATCGTTACAGAATGCCAAAATATCGCACGTTCGTCATTAGCTTTGCTAAAACATACACAGAAATAGTTTTTATGCTGAGAATTTCGATAGTGTACAAAATTGCGTTACGTGTTTAAATGACGCTGCTCGAAGTATTTCTGAGTGCAAGGAACTAACACAAATCCCAAATTTAAAAAATCAGTTGTTATTCCTTTAGGAACACTTTGGAAATTTGCCTATACTAATCACATATTTTGACAATCAAAATCCCAAATTAAAAGATGGATTAACCACATTAGACGTGGGCTATTAATAATTTCAAAAGTATTCCATGACTTCGGACGTGGCCTTCGGCAAAAGTTAGACGCAGTTTTTAATAGAAATCCAGATTTAATAACATTGCGGCAATTGTGTATGCTAAATACGCTGAAATAAAAGAATATTTCCAGTACGCACCTATAACCAGTTGCGATGTATAAAGGACTTTTTCTATCTACAAGGATGTACTTAATTCAAAGACAACAAGTCTTACAGAAGAGAAAATGAACAAATAATAAGGCAATTTGTATTTTATAGATCACCAGCCACTTGTTATCCAATTATATAAATAAAATTAAAACCTCTTTAAAGATACAACATTTCAATAGTGCGCCCATGGGCGTTGAGTCATCAACCGTACGTGTCCGCGCCCTACGTATTACCATTTTTCTGAAAAGTTCAATGTTTTGATAAAATTATATTTCTCTAAAACGACGTATTAGACGAAAGAAGGTCTTAATACAAACATATTTTATTATTTGCAATTACTAATTGAATTTGCAGAAAACTGTATTAAGAGGGGCGTTTACCTGTCGAAAATTAAGGCATCGCCGTTTCGCGTTTTTTAAACTCATTTTGTAATTTTAGAATCTCAAATTTGGGTTAGTGATGCAAAAGGCATCAATTTATA
The DNA here is from genome assembly GCA_963170755.1 of Amphimallon solstitiale. NCBI lineage: Eukaryota > Metazoa > Arthropoda > Insecta > Coleoptera > Scarabaeidae > Amphimallon > Amphimallon solstitiale. The sequence goes on from OY720677.1 coordinate 10,134,549, forward strand.
ATGGCAAGGTCCGTTTTTGTACTAATTTATTTTCTTAAAAAAGTTATGTGTCTCAGAAATAACCCCAAAAATGCATGAATTTGATGAATGTCTACTAACTAAGGCTGATACAAAAAAAGAAAAAAACGACCTCCCCGCGCCAGCTGCACATTTTATGTACGACATAAAAAAAAAAACTTTCTGTAATTATTTTTGAAGATAAAAAACATTAAACAGTAAACATTGTCACACACATTTTACATGTCGTTTTTCGAAGCTTTTGCGTCGTCTATCCCCACTATACGGTATCTCTACCAGTCCTAGGGAAGACAAAAATCTATCGGAATCGGTCGGCTATTCCAAGTCAGAGTGACAGTTTGTAATTAAAAAGAAATGTCATATAATATTCGAGTGTAATGTCACGAAATACGAATGGGTGTCATGGAGACAAGGTTTGTCAATAAAACTAAAATTGACATGACTGACAGTATGTATAGAGAAATTGTAGAAATAAATGTATGTGTCTATTTAATGAATTGGATATAAATATACGTAAATAACATTAATTAGTGATATTAAATAGTTACTCCTATAACTGCGTATTCTGTTTTTTTTTTAAATTAACGAACGATTCACGCTACAATAATATAAGTTATGGGCAAGCGAAAATTGGATTATCATAAAAGATCAATCATACAAAGAAGTAAGCATGCAAATCGTATGAAAAATCAAAATACGAGGTAAATAATTTTTAGTCTACAATTTTATTTACATTATTTTGATATTTGTTAATTCGATTTAATTTAACTAAGTACATAATACCAATATGCGAGTAGATTTCAGAATTTAAATATTTGACGATTCATTTTATGTGTATATTAAAATTTTCACTTTGGATTGCCTTTCTTACAGTCCGCTTTTAATACATACGCTTTTGCTGTTAGGTCTGATGCAACTTCCATTGATTTGTCATCCCCTGAAGGGGTTAATGTTGGAAACTCTGAACACATCTATTTAAGCAACTCACAAGGTAATGGGAAGTACGTATTACAATCGAAACTGTAGACTTTGGGCATTATTTACAAATTTACAAATTATTACAGTTACAAGCTTCCACCTGAAAATGAACCCGAGGAAGGTAATTTTCTTGTAAAAAAAGAAACCAGGAACGATAATTCAGCAGTTAAAAAGTTTTGGCGGACATGAATCGTCATATGGATGCAATTCAACTCACATGACTTTTTTAAAAGAATTGAGAAATGGATTAAATTGTAAATTTGTATTTAAATGTAGCATATGTGGTGCAATTGAAAAACTTTTTTCTAACATTGAACGTGATAGCTCAAAAGATATGGGCATAAATGAAGCTGTGGTAAGACATTTAAAAATTTGTAATCACCTGGAAGTCGTTATGATTACGATGTCTATGTGTTATTGTAGTATTTGCTCTTTATATGTTTTAATGTACATAGAAATTAGACTCAAAATAATGTTAGGTGTCCCCCGGGAAAACTATAAACTAATAATTTTGTTATAGTAATCTAAGCTATTTATGTCTATATTAGTGTAAAAGTCAACATTTTCAAGGAGATGCTTAAAATATTTTGAGTATGGCTAAATAGCTACCGCAAACGCTTGTCTTCAAAATGTGCATTGTAGGTTTTTGGAAACTTGTGCACGGGACAAAGTTTTGCTCAAATGGAAGAGCGTTTTTCAATTATGAATATGCCTACCATGTCTTCGCGAACGTATTATGATATACAAAAGCACGTTCATGAAGTAATAAAAGAAAATGCCGTGGAAGAAATGGCGGAAGCTGCAGAAGCAGAGAAGGCTGAAGCTATATCTAAAGGAGAGCTAGATAGTGATGGGTTTCCACTTCTAACTGTAGTTGTTGATGGTACTTGGGCTAAAAAATCATATAAGTCTAAATAATATATTAAACACAAGAAGTTCTTCATAAAAATTAAGAATACTTGATTATGTAGGTACATAATTTATTATATATTATTATTTGTTATACACATGTATGTATTTGTATATCGATCAATTATTTGTAATAAAATAACTTCATCATTTCTGAAATTGTTTTTTTATAAGAATTTCTTTTTTATTATTTTTTTCTAGATCTATTTATCATTACAATTGTACATTATAATGAGAAATAATGTTGTACTATTGTGATGGCTGAAATAGTTATTTAAGATACAAGTGTAAAAAGTCATTCTTTAGTGCACGAGCGACGTAGTTAAAAACACGAGCGTAGCGAGTGTTTTTAAAGTCGTGAGTGCACTAAAGAGACTTTTTACACGTGTATTTTACAACGTTTTATCTACGATCATGCCAATTTTGGTCAGAAATAGTCAATTTTTATGAATACTTGTAGTATATCGATCTTTTAATAAATGTCACTTTGACGGGTATCGTATTATTCAAGTACTCCTATGCTATCATGTAGACTGTCATGTTGGATGTTATTCTGTCACTCTATTACCTGCTATTACTAAGGAAACAACGGTATCAACAAACTTCATTAGTATGTCATTGTTGCTTCTGAAATTATTAATTTAATCTGTTAAATATAATAGTAGTTTATACAACGAGTCAATAATGACAGTTATTATTCCCGAGAGCTGAATTTACTCCCGAGCCGCGTAAGCGGCGAGGGAGTAACTCAGCTCGAGGGAATAATAGTCATTATTGCGAGTTAGTATACACTACTTTATCGACGACTAACTGAAAATTACTAAAAAAAATCAAAATAAGTAAACGAAAATGTCAGATTACTATATCAATATGACGTTTGATGGTTAGGCAGTCAGTAAAATGGCCGGACTTGTCTATCGTTACTATGACAACGTTAGGAACGTTATGTTCTTATTGGCGGAATGCAGTGAATAATGGTAACGTTATGGCCCATTATATGTTCTTATTGGCGGAATGCAGTGAATAATGGTAACGTTATGGCCCATTATTCACTGGTCGCATTTCATTATTCCCTACGGGTATTATGAGTGTTATTATTAGCCAATATTGATTAATATAATACATACTTTATTGTTTAGTCGTCGATAAAGTATAAAATGATTGATAATGATCATAGTGATACAATTGTAGAGATCGCACAAACGGCTACAGCGAGTCTAATACCAGAAAAATCAAGAAAACAGTATGAATTGGTATATAAACGATTCAACGCCTGGTGTATTTCAATGAAAGTGGAGAATCTTACGGAAAATGTGTTCCTTGCTTATTTTTCAAAAAGGGCTAAGGATATAAAGCCATCAAGTCTATGGTCGGAATATTCCATGGTGAAATCCCTCCTATTAGCCGAAAAAGACATCGATCTTAAGCAGTTTTCGAAGTTAACCGCTTATATGAAGCGCCAATCTGTAGGATATCGTCCCAAGAAATCCAAAGTATTCAGTAAAAATGATATATTCAAATTTATAAATGACGCACCTGATAATAGATTTTTAGTGATGAAGGTATTTTAATGCAACATTTTCTTTGAGTGGTCAGTGACTAAAATTAGACACTTTTTAATTTTAGGTTGTAGCACTTTTTGGTATTGCGGGTGCTTGTAGAAGAGATGAGTTTCATAAAATGAGCATAGATGATGTGGAAGATGTTGGTAATATGTTGATAGTCAAAATTCCAACATCTAAAACCAATAAGCCTCGATGTTTTATTATTGGCACTGAAACGAGAGATATGAAAAATATGGTTGAAATATACAGAAAATACGTCAGCCTAAGATCACCAGCAACAGCACATAATCGACTGTTTGTCAGTTACAATAATGGAAAGTGTTCTGTTCAGCCTAACACAAATCCCAAATTTAAAAAATCAGTTGTTATTCCTTTAGGAACACTTTGGAAATTTGCCTATACTAATCACATATTTTGACAATCAAAATCCCAAATTAAAAGATGGATTAACCACATTAGACGTGGGCTATTAATAATTTCAAAAGTATTCCATGACTTCGGACGTGGCCTTCGGCAAAAGTTAGACGCAGTTTTTAATAGAAATCCAGATTTAATAACATTGCGGCAATTGTGTATGCTAAATACGCTGAAATAAAAGAATATTTCCAGTACGCACCTATAACCAGTTGCGATGTATAAAGGACTTTTTCTATCTACAAGGATGTACTTAATTCAAAGACAACAAGTCTTACAGAAGAGAAAATGAACAAATAATAAGGCAATTTGTATTTTATAGATCACCAGCCACTTGTTATCCAATTATATAAATAAAATTAAAACCTCTTTAAAGATACAACATTTCAATAGTGCGCCCATGGGCGTTGAGTCATCAACCGTACGTGTCCGCGCCCTACGTATTACCATTTTTCTGAAAAGTTCAATGTTTTGATAAAATTATATTTCTCTAAAACGACGTATTAGACGAAAGAAGGTCTTAATACAAACATATTTTATTATTTGCAATTACTAATTGAATTTGCAGAAAACTGTATTAAGAGGGGCGTTTACCTGTCGAAAATTAAGGCATCGCCGTTTCGCGTTTTTTAAACTCATTTTGTAATTTTAGAATCTCAAATTTGGGTTAGTGATGCAAAAGGCATCAATTTATAATGGCAAGGTCCGTTTTTGTACTAATTTATTTTCTTAAAAAAGTTATGTGTCTCAGAAATAACCCCAAAAATGCATGAATTTGATGAATGTCTACTAACTAAGGCTGATACAAAAAAAGAAAAAAACGACCTCCCCGCGCCAGCTGCACATTTTATGTACGACATAAAAAAAAAAACTTTCTGTAATTATTTTTGAAGATAAAAAACATTAAACAGTAAACATTGTCACACACATTTTACATGTCGTTTTTCGAAGCTTTTGCGTCGTCTATCCCCACTATACGGTATCTCTACCAGTCCTAGGGAAGACAAAAATCTATCGGAATCGGTCGGCTATTCCAAGTCAGAGTGACAGTTTGTAATTAAAAAGAAATGTCATATAATATTCGAGTGTAATGTCACGAAATACGAATGGGTGTCATGGAGACAAGGTTTGTCAATAAAACTAAAATTGACATGACTGACAGTATGTATAGAGAAATTGTAGAAATAAATGTATGTGTCTATTTAATGAATTGGATATAAATATACGTAAATAACATTAATTAGTGATATTAAATAGTTACTCCTATAACTGCGTATTCTGTTTTTTTTTTAAATTAACGAACGATTCACGCTACAATAATATAAGTTATGGGCAAGCGAAAATTGGATTATCATAAAAGATCAATCATACAAAGAAGTAAGCATGCAAATCGTATGAAAAATCAAAATACGAGGTAAATAATTTTTAGTCTACAATTTTATTTACATTATTTTGATATTTGTTAATTCGATTTAATTTAACTAAGTACATAATACCAATATGCGAGTAGATTTCAGAATTTAAATATTTGACGATTCATTTTATGTGTATATTAAAATTTTCACTTTGGATTGCCTTTCTTACAGTCCGCTTTTAATACATACGCTTTTGCTGTTAGGTCTGATGCAACTTCCATTGATTTGTCATCCCCTGAAGGGGTTAATGTTGGAAACTCTGAACACATCTATTTAAGCAACTCACAAGGTAATGGGAAGTACGTATTACAATCGAAACTGTAGACTTTGGGCATTATTTACAAATTTACAAATTATTACAGTTACAAGCTTCCACCTGAAAATGAACCCGAGGAAGGTAATTTTCTTGTAAAAAAAGAAACCAGGAACGATAATTCAGCAGTTAAAAAGTTTTGGCGGACATGAATCGTCATATGGATGCAATTCAACTCACATGACTTTTTTAAAAGAATTGAGAAATGGATTAAATTGTAAATTTGTATTTAAATGTAGCATATGTGGTGCAATTGAAAAACTTTTTTCTAACATTGAACGTGATAGCTCAAAAGATATGGGCATAAATGAAGCTGTGGTAAGACATTTAAAAATTTGTAATCACCTGGAAGTCGTTATGATTACGATGTCTATGTGTTATTGTAGTATTTGCTCTTTATATGTTTTAATGTACATAGAAATTAGACTCAAAATAATGTTAGGTGTCCCCCGGGAAAACTATAAACTAATGATTTTGTTATAGTAATCTAAGCTATTTATGTCTATATTAGTGTAAAAGTCAACATTTTCAAGGAGATGCTTAAAATATTTTGAGTATGGCTAAATAGCTACCGCAAACGCTTGTCTTCAAAATGTGCATTGTAGGTTTTTGGAAACTTGTGCACGGGACAAAGTTTTGCTCAAATGGAAGAGCGTTTTTCAATTATGAATATGCCTACCATGTCTTCGCGAACGTATTATGATATACAAAAGCACGTTCATGAAGTAATAAAAGAAAATGCCGTGGAAGAAATGGCGGAAGCTGCAGAAGCAGAGAAGGCTGAAGCTATATCTAAAGGAGAGCTAGATAGTGATGGGTTTCCACTTCTAACTGTAGTTGTTGATGGTACTTGGGCTAAAAAATCATATAAGTCTAAATAATATATTAAACACAAGAAGTTCTTCATAAAAATTAAGAATACTTGATTATGTAGGTACATAATTTATTATATATTATTATTTGTTATACACATGTATGTATTTGTATATCGATCAATTATTTGTAATAAAATAACTTCATCATTTCTGAAATTGTTTTTTTATAAGAATTTCTTTTTTATTATTTTTTTCTAGATCTATTTATCATTACAATTGTACATTATAATGAGAAATAATGTTGTACTATTGTGATGGCTGAAATAGTTATTTAAGATACAAGTGTAAAAAGTCATTCTTTAGTGCACGAGCGACGTAGTTAAAAACACGAGCGTAGCGAGTGTTTTTAAAGTCGTGAGTGCACTAAAGAGACTTTTTACACGTGTATTTTACAACGTTTTATCTACGATCATGCCAATTTTGGTCAGAAATAGTCAATTTTTATGAATACTTGTAGTATATCGATCTTTTAATAAATGTCACTTTGACGGGTATCGTATTATTCAAGTACTCCTATGCTATCATGTAGACTGTCATGTTGGATGTTATTCTGTCACTCTATTACCTGCTATTACTAAGGAAACAACGGTATCAACAAACTTCATTAGTATGTCATTGTTGCTTCTGAAATTATTAATTTAATCTGTTAAATATAATAGTAGTTTATACAACGAGTCAATAATGACAGTTATTATTCCCGAGAGCTGAATTTACTCCCGAGCCGCGTAAGCGGCGAGGGAGTAACTCAGCTCGAGGGAATAATAGTCATTATTGCGAGTTAGTATACACTACTTTATCGACGACTAACTGAAAATTACTAAAAAAAATCAAAATAAGTAAACGAAAATGTCAGATTACTATATCAATATGACGTTTGATGGTTAGGCAGTCAGTAAAATGGCCGGACTTGTCTATCGTTACTATGACAACGTTAGGAACGTTATGTTCTTATTGGCGGAATGCAGTGAATAATGGTAACGTTATGGCCCATTATATGTTCTTATTGGCGGAATGCAGTGAATAATGGTAACGTTATGGCCCATTATTCACTGGTCGCATTTCATTATTCCCTACGGGTATTATGAGTGTTATTATTAGCCAATATTGATTAATATAATACATACTTTATTGTTTAGTCGTCGATAAAGTATAAAATGATTGATAATGATCATAGTGATACAATTGTAGAGATCGCACAAACGGCTACAGCGAGTCTAATACCAGAAAAATCAAGAAAACAGTATGAATTGGTATATAAACGATTCAACGCCTGGTGTATTTCAATGAAAGTGGAGAATCTTACGGAAAATGTGTTCCTTGCTTATTTTTCAAAAAGGGCTAAGGATATAAAGCCATCAAGTCTATGGTCGGAATATTCCATGGTGAAATCCCTCCTATTAGCCGAAAAAGACATCGATCTTAAGCAGTTTTCGAAGTTAACCGCTTATATGAAGCGCCAATCTGTAGGATATCGTCCCAAGAAATCCAAAGTATTCAGTAAAAATGATATATTCAAATTTATAAATGACGCACCTGATAATAGATTTTTAGTGATGAAGGTATTTTAATGCAACATTTTCTTTGAGTGGTCAGTGACTAAAATTAGACACTTTTTAATTTTAGGTTGTAGCACTTTTTGGTATTGCGGGTGCTTGTAGAAGAGATGAGTTTCATAAAATGAGCATAGATGATGTGGAAGATGTTGGTAATATGTTGATAGTCAAAATTCCAACATCTAAAACCAATAAGCCTCGATGTTTTATTATTGGCACTGAAACGAGAGATATGAAAAATATGGTTGAAATATACAGAAAATACGTCAGCCTAAGATCACCAGCAACAGCACATAATCGACTGTTTGTCAGTTACAATAATGGAAAGTGTTCTGTTCAGCCTATAGGTATTAATACTTTTGGAAAAATACCAAGCCAAATAGCTAGTTATCTGAAGTTGCTTAATCCGCACGAGTATACTGGCCATAGTTTTAGACGGTCATCTACCACCATACTTGCAGATGCAGGAGCAGATGTTCTAGAATTAAAAAGACATGGTGGTTGGAAGTCATCAACGGTGGCAGAATCTTACGTGGAAGAATCCGTTCAACATAAGGTCGCGATATCAAATCAAATTTTGGGCAGAGGTCCAGCTGAGACGGTGGCAGCATCTTACGTGGAAGAATCCGTTCAACACGAGGTCGCGATATCAAATCAAATTTTGGGTAGAGGTGCAGCTGAAGAAGCAAACTCAAGCAATGCTACTACCGATATACTTCCTTCTACATCAAGAAGTCACGAGATTCCTCAAATTCTTATTAAAAATTGTACTAATTGTAAAGTAAATGTACATATTTACAGAAATGAATAAAATATCTTACTGATATTTTTCTTATTATTCTATTAGTTAAAATTGTGCAATAAAACCCGTGCAATAAAAACTTTTATTGCACGGGTTCAATAAATGCTAACTTTTTACCCTAAAAATCATGCAAAAAGCTATCACTTTTTACATGATCGTAGATAAATAAATTAAAAAGAGAGTATTCTTTTATTCTAAACAAATTGAATGTATTAATTTTCATCCGACTTTAAGATGTGCATTAAAGCGAAGTGAAAATGAACCCATTTAATTTGTTCACATCCAAAAATAATTAAATATTTCAAAATATGAATAAGTATATGAAAGTAATACGTGACTAGACCCGCAAGAGGGCAGTTCCGTACGTTTTTCATTCTTTATACATATGTTTCCCATCTTTAGTATTCCTTTATCTATGAATAAAACCGAAACGTTCGGATCGGTACCTCATAACGTGTAGCTCCACCCACTCACACCCCCTTGCGTCGACTCGTCCCGCGAGTAATATAAGTTGCATACGTTTCTATTTGTAGGTACCTCTTAAAGTTAAATGACATATTTTTGTCTAAAAGTGATTTTTTCGAATGGAATATCGGTTCATTTTTTAATTGATTACTAAATTTCGCACCAAAACGTTATTATTTTAAAATATGAGTTTTTTTTTATTCTCTACAACTTTTACATTTGCATCAATACGCAAAAAATTTTTTCGCGTCTAAAAATAGTAAAAACTCATTTTTGGAAAGTTTAGCGCCCTCTGGTTTTTGCGCTTTTGCTGCAGCCCAACGAGAACATGAGATTTGAGGAGAATATTGCCCTCTATATAATCTTTCTTAAAAAAAAGAAATTCTACGACCAACCATTTACGCGGAAAATCGATTCAAAAAACTTTCTGGGATTACCAAAAACCCCCTACATTTTGGTTTTAGACTCGTCGCATGCCCCACTAACGATTTAGCAACTAAAATTGACCCCGTATGTTTTTCCAAAAACGACACTTTTTTCGTGACAGATTTACTATGTACTACTTATTACCTAGTTAGACCATAGTATAGACACAGTATAGTACCAATACAGTAAAACGCACAGATTAGAATGAGATGGCGCAGCCAAGCCAAAATTTTTATCCGCGCTTTGTATTGTTGTACGCCAATAATAGATGGCGTTGACATCAAAAAATTACAGTTTTCAATATTACTAAGCAAATAGCGGGCGATTCGAATGTATTTGGTAGCGGGAAATTCAAAATAAAGGGTTTAATACCACGAGATAAAAAATTATATTGATAAAGATTTGTCATGGAATGTAAAACGTCTGTCTTAAGTTATATCATTAAGTGTCATACTGTCATTATAAGAGAAAATATAATGACAAATATTGACAGTATGACACTTAATGGTATAACTTACTGTCAATATTTGTCATTATATTTTCTCTTATAATGACAGTATGACACTTAATGATATAACTTAAGACAGACGTTTTACATTCTATGACAAATCTTTATCAATATAATTTTTTATCTCGCGGTACATGATCACAACACTGTAATCAAATTGCATACTATTTACTGGTTCCCGTAGTAATGAGGAATCTTTGCTAAGGAAAACAGTATACAGTACGATATTCAATTACAATGCTGTAACCACACAATGACGTTTTAAAGAAAAGAATTACTTAAATAATTACACTTTAATATCGTTACGTAGAAAAGGTACAAAGTACACTTATGATTATTAATAAGTAACATCTAACACGTATGTTTTAGTTAAATTACCAGTACAAAAATAAAGTAACGAACAATAGCATAATCTACCAAAAGTAGAATATTCGACTAACAAACATACTTTTAGTAATACAATAAAACACCTTTTTCACAAAAAATAGTTTAAAACTAGATGTCACATTTCGTGTGCACTACATACATCGTCAGTAATAACAGTTACTACTGATGATGTGTGCAGTGCACACGAAATGTGACATCTAGTTATTAAACATTTTTTTGTGAAAAAGGTGTTTTATTGTATTACTATTTCTATATTTCACAAGTGTTCAAAATATATTACTACAAAGATAGTTTTTACAATAAGATAGAATTGCTGTTGAAAAAGTACCTATTCAAAATACTACAAAGTATGTAATTAAGCCCGATAGATACACAATGACTTAAACTCATGTTTACTACCACCATTTACAAAATCTTGTATTACATAAATGATGAAATAAAATAAGGCGACATAAATAAAAATATGGATACATAAGGATACCTAACAAATTTAGTAGACGTCTTTTCATCAATATATAATTAAAAGAGTGACAATTAGGGTTTAAAAACTAAATAATGTTAATTACATGGCTATAGAAGAAAACAAAAAAACTAAACCTGCAATAACTAATGATTAATTTATTGTTGTCGTAAAACAAATGAGACTTCCAATGATATGGCTGCCTTAAGCTCCGTGGGTGGCCTCATGGGATGGAGTGTCGGCACTGCATTTCTGTTGAGGCGTACTGAATGAGGGTGTGCATAGCATGTTGTGTCAAAATGTAGGCTGCAAAGTTTCTTATTGCATGTTGTACTGGCATCTAGCACAGGTTTCATGCCCATTTGCTGTTGTCAAGCTTCGCTCCTGAATAATAAAATATAATAATTACAACTGTATACTAACAAATATCAACGATAGTATAAAGGCACGTTTTCATTATAGGAAACTGCACAGGAAAATCATTAGGAAAAACCATAAATGCGTCTGTACCAAGAAATCTGAAGTTTCTATTAACACTGCTAAACATCGATTGATTACTTGTGAAAAACAATATAGAAACTTAAAAACAAGTAGTAAGTTTTTCGTGTACTTTAAAGGCTTTCTTATACACCCATAGGGTTAAACTGCAGTTGAGGTATCGGGCGACTACTGTACCTTATAGAGGACCTCTAATTGAACAACTTTTTCTTATAAAATTATCAATGCAAACATAGAGAAATGGAGATAAAAAATAAATTAGATACTGACCGAGTAAATTTTGCAGGTTACATCTCATCTAAGGTATCCCATATAGATCATTGAACTGATGAAAATCACGATAATTGATGTTTATTTCACATAATCACACTCAATTTAGGTCAATTTGTATGTTTTCTTATGACTTCTGCAATTTTAAAAGCACCATCAAATGTCAACAAAAACAGCTGATATCATGTGGTCTCGTATTTACAATTTTGCTCACATTCAATCTAAAAACGTGGAAATCAAAAGTAATTGTTGTGTTGTGAGCTTAAATAGACGTTATTTATTGTGATTTTCATTATTTCAATGCTCTATATGGGATATCTCACATGGGATGTAACCTGCAAGGTTGACTCGGTGAGTACTAAATTTATTTTTTATCTCCATTTCCCTACATTTGCATTGATAATTTTATAAGAAAAAGTTGTTCAATTAGAGGTCCTTTATAATGTACACTAATCATTTTGTCAAAAATCGCCTGACACCTCAACTACAATTATTCCCACTTATATTATACTCCTAATAATTGCCAATTACTTACTTAATTGTCATTTAAACTTTAATTCGTGTAATCGGAAACCAACAAAATCCTTGCTACAACCAGGTGGTCCTTGTTGCACTTGGAATCAGAACTACAAACAAAAAATCTCCAGCTCACCTTCGGGTTATATGTCAACTATTAGTGCCGTTAGTTAGTTAGTGTTCGCATTCTCGGAAAATATGCATCGCTCTTGCTTCTTGCTTGTACACCCCACACACAATGCACCAGCATCTATCCATCCTTTAAGTCTAAAAAGGCATTATGTCAACTTAATAAAATTATCATATTACTCTTTACAGAACTTACGGTACGATTATAACACCAATAACTAAGTAGTAATAAGAAAAATAATGTTTAGCAACACACACAAATTTGTTTGTTGGTTAACGTTCTACGCGTTTCCATAAAGTGACAGCGCTATAGTTGCGACATCTTAGTTATTCGGTTTAAGTCATGATTCAAATTTACTTATAGGTCTCTTGTTTCTAACACCGTGGCGCCATCGTATAATGGCGTACATAGGTAGATTAGGCGGCAAAACCCCTGATTTAAGTGAACCATCCGATAATCCGTGGTAAAACGTCTCCCTTAAAAATCCCGTTTCGATCCCCTCCATAAAATACATGCGCATAGTTCACCACTCTGTAGCACAGTATACCTGGTTCGGTAACGAGTGTTTGTTTATATTTATATAACCCTAAATTTGAAATATATTTAAAAAGAAGTGATTTTATTACATTCTGTTTGTTTTACTTTTTGATTTGTGTACATGTTATATAAATAGCATTTTTTAATAATTAATTGATTCTATTACTGTTTTTTAAGTGTTTAGGTACTTTATTTAGAATTTATCTAGGTTTACATTCTGTAATCATTTATAATATGGTTAAGAAATGTGTTGCTAATGGGTGTGGAAGTATTATAGTTGATCCAGGAATATCCTTTTTTCGATTTTCACTTGATGAATCTCAGTAATAATACTAAATAGGTATATTTTATAATTTATTTTAGTTATGTAATGTATTTTTTAGATGTTTTGAATGGATGAATAGGGTTGGTTTTAATGAAAACCACAAATATGGAAATTTCTCATCGAAAAAATGTCATGATTATTTGAGATTATGTAATAAGCATTTTGAAGATTATTGTTTCTACACTACTTGGAAGAATACACTAAGGAAGGGTGTCATACCAACATTATTCAAACATCGTATGTTAATATATTTTAATTGATATTAAGTGTGTACGTATTGAAATACTATTTCAGAATATAAAATTCAAGAAATAAGAAGTACTGCAAGACATCAGGAGAGTCTGTCTGTCTTTTTGCGAGCCTTCTCTAGACAATCAAGGAGATATGTCCAGTGTCGTTTGTATTGGTAAAGTACCTTCCACAAGTTTTGATGTGTCTCAAGATGAAATTTTTACAGGTATCATTTTCTATTAAATTTAACACTTCATCATATTTAATTAGTACAAAGATGTAGTACATATGAATTTACACAATATAGTGTGAATGTGTCATTGGGATATGCAGTTCCACAGTAAATATTGTGAAAAGGTTAGAATTAAACACTAAATATTGTCGCAAGCCTGAAATGTAATTAACATATCACTGAGATATATATCCCAATTACACATACTAAGTTATTATATTAGCATTACTGTGATTTAGTGGCATTTATTGAATTTTGTTAAAAACACTTACTGATACATTTCAATAAGTGATTTTCTTCAAGTTCAGTAAAAGATGCTAAATCAAGAAAGAGTATGAAAGGTATTTTATGTATGTATGTGTGTATGTATATATATATATCTATTTGTGTGTTAAGCTGTACATAACATTATTTACTTTAAGATGCAGCAACATAAACTTCACAAGCTTTATCAGCTGCATCACCAAGGAAGGAGGCATTAAGGAAACAGATCAGAACCTTATCGAAAGCACAAGGAAGATATGAAAAAATATTAAAGGAACAGGAAGATGTAAGTATGGATATTAAGAAGAACTTAGGTAAGTATTTTAATGGTGAGTTTGCTAATTTTCTTGAATTTCAAATTTATGTGGCTGGAAAGTCTTCCAGAGGTATTCGATACACCAATGAATTAAAACAGTTTGCTTTAACATTATATTTACATAGTTCCAATGCCTATAAATATCTATCAAATATAATTTGACTACCATCAGTATCAACTCTAAGGTCTATTACGCATAATTGGGAAATAAGCAGCGGATTTAATGAATTCTTATTTTCAGCTATAAAATTGAAAGTGAATACGTTAGATGAAAAGAATCGAGAATGTATCTTTTGCATAGATGAACTGTCTTTGAAATCACATTTGTTTTATAATGTCAGCATTGATGAAATTGTTGGGTTCCATGATGTTTTTAATAGTCGTTCAACAAATATTGCCAATCATGCTGTTGTTATTATGTTCATGTTTTTAATTATTAAATTATATTATTATCAATAAATAATTATTTCTACTAATATCGTGTTTTATTACCTGTAACCTTGAATATGTGTACATTAACCCATGAACTAATAAAATAATATTCGTTTATTATGATAGATTTTTTCCTGTGCTTATGTTTCTTGCTTAAAAAAAGGAACTTGAAAGTGAGATAGAGCATTTGTTTATTTGCCACCTTACAAAGTGGTAATAAGTAAAGCAAACTTTAAAACATACAATAAATAACTACATTTTCAGTAAACACATTACACACACACATTATTCTCTTGAATTTTGTTGATTTTCCACTTGGAATGATGGTTGATTTGAAAATTTTAGACAACACAACAGAAAACATCGTTGATGTCTTTCACATTATATTTGTATGGCACAGATTTTTTAAATCATTGTTTAATGACCTCGCTTACAGTTAACCAATTTTATCAATAGAATCACTAAAAGTAGTATAATTGTATTATTTTATATTTTTATAGGAGTGTTATGTAATTTTTAGAATGTGCAATATTAAAAACTAGCTACCATATATATTTTTTGTTATCTAATATAGTGTTCAGAATATCTAATATTTATTATTCATATAACTAATCGAATTATTTATTATTTTATATTTTATTATGATTGTATATTTATAACTTTTTCGCCGACCCTTGTATATTCACTTCCCCTTTGCGCGTAGTTCACTGCGCAGTCGTCCTAAAAAAATAAAACTCGAACACGAACATCAAAGGGACCGCGGTAGAGTCGCGGTACTGTATAGTTACTATACTGTGGTATAGAGCTGTATAGACACAGTAGTTTCTCTCGCCGTCGGCACCTTTGATGTTTGTGTCCCAAAATAGTACTGCGCATTCACGCACGCGCAACCAGAGGCGTAGTAAATTTTTCTATTCAGGAATAAGCCAGTGACGCAGAACCAAATCGTTTATGAGATAATTATGTTAATCTATTTTTAAAATTATGAAAAAGCTATATCAATAATACAAAAAACGATGATAAAACACTGCTTTTTATTAAGTACATATTACACACGCATTTAAAATGTAATACATTATACGTACAACACAAAAAAGGCTCCTCTAACCTAAAGATTACTTAAATTTCTTGACACAATTCATCAATGGTGTTGTAAAATTGTTATTTTATTTGAATTGCCACTAACTTTGAAATTTCTATTGCAAAATTTCAAAGTATAAAAAATTCTTACACGAATAAATAGCTTTATCAAAAATTCAGTAGGAAAATTTTCGCAGGGATGTTTATATGATATCTCCTCCAACTTCTGTTTTAATTTAAAGCTAACATTTGGTTCGAAGGAAAATGAAGAAAAAAATTCACAGAAGGCTTTCTCCTAATGCGGTATTTATATATAGGTATACTGAAATTATGGTCGGGCGTTGCCAAATTAGTAAAGCTGTTTCACAAAGTTAGGACATGCCTTAAAATAAGTGTAAAATTTGAATTCATTCATTTCTTGTGTTTTAAACGTATAATTGTTGGAAAACTATGCTTTTCAAAACATTTGTGTCCCAAATAACCTATAAAATAAATGAAGGCATTTTGTTCAGTTATATTTTCCCATTGTCGGTAATCAATCTTCGAAAATTAAATTTTGCGTTGGTGGTGGTGAATTTGTCATGAAGTTTGAGTAATTATTCACAACTACAATACACAATATGCACATTTTAACAGTTGAGGACATTTTAATGCGCCTGGGGATCTTACCGCATTGGTTCTTTCGGAAACCTGAAAAAGCGTAATTTAGAATTGTTCGAACTATTCTTGCACCGAGGTGCACAACAATAATGGGGCATTTTTGTTCCAAGTATTCGCGAAACGAAACACTACAATTATTGATAAAACGTTATGCTGCGTGCACACTAATTATAAAAAACAATTTGTTTGTCAAAAATGTTGGAAGTACGTCAGCATCCATTAAATTATATGGAAATGTTTCAAGGAAATGCACAATAATCAAACAAAAATTTTTGACACATTTTAAACACAAATTCTAAATTAATAATGTGTTAATAAATTTATTTGACGTTAATTATAAATGCCAAAAGAATGTATAATTTAGTTTTACAAATGCCTTGTTTAATCTGTGTACAACTACCCATTAATTTGTAAAATTAGTGTTCATAATAAATTGTTTGTCAAACATTTTGTATAATTGGTGTACAGCATAACTTATATTAACGGTCATTCACAAATCGCATGCCCAGCAGTCGCATCAAATAATCCCGCCGACTCAACAGCTGATGGCTGACTACTGCGCATTCAGAAATTTTCACGCACGCGTCGGTTCAAGGTCGTCGGTAGCAGGACAATTATTTCCCTCGAGAGAAACTACTGTAACTACTGTTTCTATTACATAGCTATACAGCACGTGTCAATTTTCATTAGCCATAGGCGATTAATTCATGCAATACGTGACAACATGGCACCCCCTACTTTTCTCTTCAATGCGAGCGCGACCGATACAAGCTCAAGTTAGCAGTAGCTGTTGGACTATTGACTTGGATGTTTGTACTGCGCTTAGAAATAATATTTACGCCTTGCAAGGATTTTTCTTTTTCCTTTCAGTAAATGCAGAGAATTATTAAGCATGACACAAACAAAAGCGTAATTCTAATAAAATTAAAAATAAGGTAAATAAAAAAGGATTCTGAAAATAATAATAAACAACTAGATCGCGCGCGCTGCCATTTGATGATGACGGATTTTATTGCAGACTATATCTCGGAACGTGTTCGCAGCTAAACATTTAATGTAGAAGTGGCAAGATCGGAGAAAGTCGCTGTGATGTCGATTGTTGCCGGGAGACACACGTTGCCACGTATTATTTGTATACGTATAAATCGCATGTAAAGATTGAATCCCTATAGCTAATGAAAATAGACACATACGGTATACTGTGGTTAGACCTAGTAAATCACATGTTAATAAAATTGAATGAAATATTACCTACGTAAATATTGATAAAGACTGTTTTTCTAAGAAACGCTTTAATTTATTTTTCAAATTATATCAGAATACGAAAAATATAGTAAAAAGTAGTGAAAAAACAGTAAAAGTTAAAATATGTACTTTTAAAAAACAATGTTATTACTCTTGTTTGAATTAGTACAATTGTCCATTCAGATATTAATAGTGAACAGGCACTGTTTCAAATTCACTCATCTGCACAATAAGTTGCATATAAATTTGTACATGTAGGCTAACCCACATACTTGGAATTAATCATGAATTTACAAAATGTTGAGAGGTCGTTGTTATATTCATAATATACAATAAAATAAGTAATGTTTTTTAATTTAAAAATGTTCAATTATTGGCGTAAATCCTTTTTTCATATAATACCGATGTTTTGGGCGTAAGTGGTAAGTTTATTTACTTTTCGTCTACCTTTAATAGATTTAGACTGCCAAATTGCTAGGCACATAAATACAACGCCAAATTATTCTAGGAAAACTATTTTTAAGTAATATAAAATGCCAAATAATTAGGTACTTTAAATTCTAGTATATTTTATTATAAAACATCATTAAGATTAATGTATAAATTGTTTATTATTATTATTATTAAAGAATAAGGTTAGTTTTCTTACCTTTTAATAAATTGTAGCTATATTAGCGTCTTTCTAGTATTGTAATATAGTCCACGTTTAGAGTACCTTTTTGGAAAAAGTAGATATGTATATTTTAAATGACACTGCACTATATACATGCTTTTCTTTATTTCTTGGGACTTTTCAAAATGTATGTATAGGGTACTGTAAATAATAGAATACTTACTTAAAGGTATGCAACCAAAAAGTTACATAGTGATTAATACTTGCGTTCATCCTAAATTTTTGAAGAAAATAAGAAATTAATATATACAAATACATATAATATATAGCTCATCTCGTTCAAACATGTATTCAGAAGGAATTATTCTAGTTTTCGCTTGTTATTGCTTACTCGTCATAATTAATTTTAAATTACCAGGTGGCATGAAAAATACAATGCATTTCTGTGTGGAAATTAAACGTTTTGTGTATGTCTAAATATTTCGTATTTCAATTATTACTTCTTCATTAGAATAAACTGATTGACTATTAACAAACACTTGTTAGCGTATGTAGGGAGTCAAGCAATGTGTATTATCTACATATTATTTGGTTATTTGGTCTTTATTTGTTTTATGATTTGTGGTTAACCTTTAAATTATATAAATTATCAAACATAGAATAAACAAATTTTATAATAACAATAGAAATAATAAGAAAAACAAAAACTATACTATTCCTTTTGTTAAAGGATAACCAGAAAAAATAGCACTTGGAATATAAAGTAATAAAAATCATAATTTTAAATTGAATGAAACCAACATTTTATGTAAAGAACAGAAACACATAATAAAAAATATTCTGGAAGTAACACAATAATGCTGTAAATGACCGAACAGAAATTCAAAATTTAATAATATATATTGTGCTACATTTATATATTTGCAAGGTTAGATATCTGTGTACGTAAAATATTTGCCGTCAAGGTATTTGTTTTAATTAGTTAAAGTGGTAATTAATTGACCAAATAATATCCGAAACGTTTTAATTCCTCTATTGTTTAAGTTCCTTGACTGTGTATGTTGATTTAAGAAAGTTTGTTGTATTAATATAAAATAACTTGCAAATTGTTATTTATTATTATTATTATAATTATTAGTATTATGTTGAATTACGAGAGATGTGCATAAATTCAGGTAAGAATAAATATATGTATATTAATAAAAATATACACTGTGTATCAACCAAATGGAATAAATTCGAAAATAAAAAAATGGGAACGTGTTCGAAAAAACGCACGGACACGTCGATTGGTATTTTTAGTTATGCATTTTTTCCAGAAACTTTTTATACATAGTGTGTCATGTAACAGTGGCTAATACCAACTTTTTTATTTTAAATAATACAATACCCTGTATATTATACAATTTTTGGATTCTTCAGAAAATTATAGACGTATTTCATGTACATTTTCCTATACCTATCTTCAACTGTTTCGGAAATATTCAGTGTTTTCATAATTGATTGCAAAGATTAACATTAAAGAACTACTCGCAAGCGTTATTCGTCTTCTTAAGTCGAGGGGTTTAGTTTTGTGTACAATGCTTTTGACATATCCCCATAAGAAGAAGTCTAATGACGTCCGATCAGGGGATCGCGCTGGCCATTCAATCGATCCTTGCCTCCCTATCCATTGATTTGGAAATATTCGGTTGAGGTACTGCCGGACATTGATTTGGTAATGGGGCGGTGCTCCATGTTGCTGAAACCATATCATATTCGCTGGAACTGGGTTTGCTGGATCAGGATATAAATTTGTCAAAGTTGGCACGACATTATTTTGTAGTAGTGCTAAATAGTTATCGCCATTCAAATTGTCATCAATGAAAAAGGGAGGGGCCTATGATATGATCTCCAACAATTGCTGCCCAAACATAACTTTTGCAGAGTATTGCGTATGTTCTTCTCTCATCCAGTGAGGATTTTCACTCGTCCAATAGCGGCAATTTTGACGGTTAGCATGACCGTGAAGTGCACTCATCAGAAAACAAAACATGTTAAAATTGGATCACATTGTTATCTAACATTGCCATCATTTGTTCATAAAAATACGTTCTTCTATCAAAATCGCTAATCGCAGAATGGCTAACATCGAACATTGTGGCTGCTTGACGAATAGAAATTAAAATGGGTTTTAATTAAACTCAAGTATAATATCTTTTAGGGGAGGATGAAAATAAAATTCTTAGACAGAGTAAACTGCTTTAAACGAAACTTATATTCATTTATACTATTGAATATACACATATAAACAACAACAACATAAAGCACACCTATTTTGGCGTCAGTAAAAGTAAAACTTGCTTGACATATATATCGATCCTGCCAACCTTTTGACATGTATGTGTTACTGTCCTCAGCAGTGTAGCGCGCAATTCAAAATCCCGAACAATATCCAATTTGTTATCATCACTTATTGCATTGGCAGCTGCTTTTACTTTCTTATACGTAGTATAAGGAAGTATTGTGTTGATGAAAATTTTCGATCACGAGATTTTTGCAGATGTTCACGTTTTGAGGTCCCCTGATACCAAAAAATGAGGTGTGGCCACCACACGACTTTCTTATACGTATGAGCGTTTCAAATTATAGAATTTTAAGAATTTTTTTTATAAAAATTATTCAAAATCCTATTCTAAGTACTTCTATCCTTTTAATAAATCTCTATAGAATACATACTTTGCAAGATATTATCAAAAAAAGTGCTCCTCGCTAAGAGTAAAAGTGCTACTTCCGGTCCGAATTTTGAAATTTCATATATACAAAAAATATTGCAAATCCAGTTTTAAATACTTTTGTACTCTTTATAAATTTATATAGAATGCATAACTTACGACATATTTGCAAAAAATCGCTATTCGATAAGAGTAAAAGTGGTACTTCCGGTCTGAATCTTGAAATTTTTTTTATACAAAAGATATTGAAAATTATGTTTTAAATACTTTTATACTAGTAACGTACTTGTCTAAAAAGCATAACTTGCGAAATATTCGCAAAAAACTGATTTTCGATAAGAGTAAAAGACCTACTTCCGGTAGGAATTTCGAAAAACTTTTTAGATAAAATTATTCTCAATTTTAATTTTAAGTATATATGAATTCTTTATAAATTTGTTTAAACTTAGTTGTTGACGAAATATTCGCAAAATTTGATTTTTTCGCTGAAGTAAACTGCTACTTCCGGTCTACCGATTTTACTGAAAAACTAATCAGATCTCAAGAGGGAGATTATACACGTAAATACAAAATTTGGAATTGATAGGTACAGCGGTTTGACCGCTATCGTGGTCACACACACACACACAGACACACAGACACACAGACACACACACACACACACACACAGACACACAGACATTTTTTAAAAACCACTTTTTCGGTATCAGGGGACTTCAAAACGTGGACATCTGCAAAAATCTCGAGGTCAAAAATTTTCATCATCACAATACTTCCTTATACTACGTATAAGAAAGTAAAAAGTGGTTTTAAAAAAATGTCTCTCTCTCTCTCTCTCTCTCTGTGTGTGTGTGTGACCACGATAGCGGTCAAACCGCTGTAGATATCAATTCCAAATTTTGTATTTACGAATATAATCTCCCTCTTGAGAACTGATTAGATTTTGAGCAAAATCGGCAGACCGGAAGTAGTAGTTTACTTCAGTGAAAAAATCGAATTTTGCAAATATTTCGTCAATTACTAAGTTTAAACAAATTTATAAAGAATTCAAATGTCCTCAAAATTAAATTTGAGAAAAATTGTTTTAATAAAGTTTTTCGAAATTCCTACCGGAAGTAGGTCTTTTACTCTTATCGAAAATCAGTTTTTTGCGAATATCTCGCAAGTCATGCTTTCTAGGCAAGTACATTAACAGTATAAAAGTATTTAGAACATACTTTTAAATATCTTTTGTATAAAAAAAATTTCAAAATTCAGACCGGAAGTACCACTTTTACTCTTATCGAATAGCGATTTTTTGCAAATATGTCGTAAATTATGCATTCTATATTCTATATATATTTATGAACAGTACAAAAGTATTTAGAGTTGGATTTGGAATATTTTTTGTATAAATGAAATTTCAAAATTCGGACCGGAAGTAACACTTTCATACGTATAAGAAAGTCGTGTGGTGGCCACACCTAATTTTTTATATCTGCCTTACATGTCCAAGCTCTCGAAACTGCTATGAACCATTTTTCTGATATGCAGTTAACGAAATTCAAACGACAATGACGCTGACAACATGCAGGCAGACAACAATTTGCTAAAGCCAGGCGTTTTAAACAAAAGTAAATAAAACTATTTACAGTTTTTGTTTATTTCATATCGGTAAAAAGGATTACTTATTAGTTTTTGATTGTAATTTCTGTAATCAAATAATTGTCTTTCTTTAATGTTAATTTTTGCAATAAATCCGAAAACACTTAATATTTACGAAACAGTTGAAGATTGGTATAGGAAAATGTACATGAAATATGTCTAGAATTTTCTGAAGAATACAAAAATTGATTAATATACAGGGTGTTGTATTTGAAATAAAAAAGTTGGAATAGACCCTATGACACACAATGTATAAAAAGTTTTTGCTGAAAAAAATGCACAACTATTAACAATTAAAATACCAATCGACCTGTCCGAGCGTTTTTTCGAACACGCCCCCATTTATTTATTATCGAATTTATTCCATTTGGCTGATACACAGTGTATAATTATCTATTTGTAGTTCAAAATAATAAATATTTTAAATTCATTTCACTCCTTTTTTCTGAATTTTCGTATATTTCAATGTTGATATTTTTGAGTTTTTGAATTATTTGTTCCGTTATCATGTAATTATTATGATACAAAAATATAATTGCAGGTCACAAATCCTGGTGAAAGGGATAATTAGGATTCAGTTTCATTAAATTTAGTTGCTATTGTTAACTTGCAAATCACGTTTAAGTGAACTATATGAAGATGATTTGACGGAAGGTTATAGTTAAAAGGAAACACTTGAATTACGGAAACGATTTTTTTAATGTCATCATTTTCCCTTTTAACATTCAGATGTGTTCGTGTTCTCGAAAACCATGTACTGACTTCTACCACGAATAGCGATTTTATTCATTTTCCAACACGTTTTCTTTAAGCAACTGTGTTTGTAAAACTAAACGACACATGACATGAAAATTTAAAAATGGTGTAAATACATGATTTTTCAAAAGTTGGTTGAAACTCCCATCATGCTGCTACCCCTTCTATATAAAATATAACGATATGCTCTAAATGGCCATAGCCCACTCAAAACCCGAATATACAAGTAAGTAGTAAGTATGGCGCCACCACGATAACTAACCTTCTAACTTATAAGCCAATTTAACAGTCCACTTAAAATTGTGAGAAACGCCTGTTCAAATAAAATACACCAACTTATAACCCAATTATGGTCTTACCTTCACACTTCCCAAAGGTTGTTGTAAAATCTGATGTACAGCACCGCCTCTAGCTCGCCGAGAAAATGGGCATGGTTCGAATTCAAGTAAAACGAAGGCGCCAGTTCCGATATTGTATCTATGCCATACACCAAGCTGACCACCATAAACCCGGAACTAGTTTATTTTGAACCCCAGGTAGAATGATAGGTAAAACCAACACACTCATTCAAAATTCAACAACAGGTTTATTCTAATTTTTAAACACCCAAAATGTTTCAAGACCCAAATAATCAGAACAAAACAGCTAATGCTAACTAATATTTTAAGTCAAACGTTGTACGTAGCTCGTTATAAATTGAGTTCAATAAAATAGTTCAAAGGAAACAAAAAAAAACATTGAAATATGAATTACATAAGCGCAACCCAGTTGCAAGTATTTAAATTTCTGAAGGAATGAATAAAAGTCTTAAATGGCCACCCAAGGTGATCCACAACTTCAAATTACCAATGACATATAATTACAAAATTAAAGAAATTAAAAAAAAAAGGAAACACATGAGACAACCTTAAAGTTAAATTAATTACCTGACAATATTCTTACAAAAGCATAAAATTATGAGGCAACTTGCCGGAAGTCTTTCCAAAGTCGAACAGTTTGACCGTAAATTGCAACACATCAACACTCCAAATGAAACACTCTGTATAACAGAGGCAACCGACAATCTGTTCGACAGAAGAGTGCAGACTCTAGGTTATAAGGTATATAATACTAAAATATTAGCGCTAGTTAACTGTGCTTTACATAAGAGTACGTGATCAACATTAAATTCAATAATTCCTTACAAGATTCCACAATAATAAATTTGAAAGGTGACTAATTATATTAAATAACAAGCAATAGATTTACACCATACAGATGTGAGGCTGCAACGCCAATACACATCCAAAATTTGTTCAAAATTCTAAATCCAAAAAAAAAGGCTACGTAACGTCTCCAAAATTGACAAAGTAACCCCCAGCTGGAGTCACCGTTATTAATAAAACTACGTTAATTGAATAAATTCAAATTATAAGGCACTCAGGCCACTATGCAGTTAAATAATGAAATTACGATGACTTGTACGATTAGTTAAGCCGAGAAATTTACAATTAACAGTTCGATAGTACTCGGAATTGACTTGAAGTTACCAAAACCGCAAGGTACACAATCTATCCCCTTGGAATTATAAAATATAACAGGCACGTGGTTCTTAACCTTTACCCAACGACAAGTGCTCTAATGAAATTTTTGCCATGCACTAGCAGCTATAATAGAATATAGAAACAGCACAATTAAGATCGATCAGACACGTGAAAATTATACTTACAGCAGTTAAACAATTCTTAAGCCACGACAAACAATATCCTCGGCAAGATTATAACCATAGCGCCAAATTCACATTAACACTTGAGAAATACCATAACATCCGCCTTTTACTAGCGATTACATACGATATAATTCAACATTCTACTAATTTCTCAAGTAGTGACTAAAGAAAATGCATTTGCTCTTGTGATGTTTTAAGTGCTTCTTCTAAGACAGTCCAAGATCAAAAGAGAAAGGCTCTAACTTGTCAACCACCGACCTCAAAACGTAACAACGAACATTTGAACTAATAACAGAACGGCCTAACCTGATATTTTAACATACGACATAAATGTAGATTCAAATGACAATACAAAAGTGGAAAATAATTATCATTAAATTGTCACATAACTCTGACCCAAAAGAAACTCCCAAAACTAATTAGAAACTAAATAAAACTGCCGAAACCACTAAATAAAACAAGTGCGCCATCTACCCGTCAACACATATACATTACGCACATGAGATAATGTAAAACGTACCGCGGTAGGACTCTTATGAAATCCTTCACTAGATGGCAGAAGGAGCCAGAAGGATGATCTATTTAACCAAGATAATTTAAGTATTCAATCGATAAAACTAAAATTATCAATTAAGAGACAAAATACAGCAAAATAATTGTAACAAATTCGTCCCTCACCACAAAAAGGTTATTTACTTGTAAATTACCGTTAAGCCAAGAGTTATGAAACCAGGAACTGAACTGTGCGAAACACAACATATAAACATACGATACAATAGTACCAAAAGTAAAAGTCGACAACGACTAGGGCAAAAGGAAAGACAAATGTGCGCGACCATGTCCGACAGCAAACGCAGCACCACCAAACGGCTTGGTCAAAACCACCACGTGGCCCTTCGGCATTCAACCGGTACGGGGAAGTAACGAGGAATAAATAAAAAACAAGGGTGTCGAGATTCTGCACAAACGCGCCCCGAGACCTGACCAACCGACAGCCCAGTACCACTGATAGCATCAAGAAGGAAATGGAGTAGACGGGTTAAGTTACGGTGTGCCCGGCCGGCGGTGATTCTTACGACGGTCGAAGGCACAGGAATTAGGAAGAGATACTACCAATAGACCAAGATGCGGGAAAGGCAACCCCCGAAACGACACTCTGCAGACACGCGACGGTAAAAGAGAACTTGGGGTGAGGCCCTCGGTATCTCAAAACAAACAAAAATAAAAGGTCAACTAAAAATGGGTTTATTACTACAGATATGGGATCCAAAGCGGAATAAGGAGAGGTATTTAAAGATAGGGTACAGCACAGAATGGTGAAAGTACTAAAAGGCACGGACGGCACGTCCACGCGACAAACGTACATTCCGGAAACACAACAACTGAAGATCGCCAAACAAAATAGACATAGCAAACGGGGGTTTAAAGTCTGGACCGGCGTTGTCCCGACTGAAACGCTGAAGGCGAGCGATAAAGCCATAAGGCGAAAGTCAATATCAAATCCTGGAGGTAACATGTTGACAATAACAATAGCAAAAAGGTCGCCAGGACACGACCCTTGGAAGGCTGAGAACTATCACATAAGGACCGTTCCTCTTTATACCTTCGCAAATATAACGTCTAATCAGAACGAAAATGTCAGAACGACACATACAACACGATAGAATAACTATCAATGCAAATTCTAGACCATACGGTACGAAACATAATCCCAAAATGGTAAAGGTTCTAGAAATGCTATACGGTACGAATGTCAAAATACGTCACAAAGTCATAATCGGTAAAACATCGTTCAAAACGATTCGGAAGGTCGTAATCGGTATGGAACGTCATAGTCGGTACAAAAAAAAGTCTAGATCGGTACTAAAACACATAACTTGTAAAGGTTACACGGAAGTCGAAACTAACTTATAAAAGTTAAACGGCAAAAATCCACCCAAATCAATCGTCGTTGTGTGGGCTATCGACCAAAACATAGGGGTAGTTATCCCAATCAGAACACGTAAAACACAAAATCACACACAACGTAAGACGTAACTGTGATATAAGCTGGTATAATTCTTTTACTCACAATACGATATGACAAGGTCTCAACCGTTAAAACATTAATTCTTGAAGATGATCCAAAACGTTTCTGAAAATTTCAAGTCCTACTTGGAAACCCCAAATGACTTAAACCGAATTTTTCCCCAAAAGGCCCATGTACAGGGCATCAACACTTTACTATAATTTTCAAAAAGGAAGGCCCCAACGCTGGGCGACAAACTTTTTTTTTTTTTTTAAACGAAATTCCTTTTCTAAGGCCCCACACGTTGGGCGCTAAACTTTTGCTACCCCTTGTATATAAAATATAACGATATGCTCTAAATGGCCATAGCCCACTCAAAACCCGAATATACAAGTAAGTAGTAAATATGGCGCCACCACGATAACTAACCTTCTAACTTATAAGCCAATTTAACAGTCCACTTAAAATTGTGAGAAGCGCCTGTTCAAATAAAATACACCAACTTATAACCCAATCATGGTCTTACCTTCACACTTCCCAAAGGTTGTTGTAAAATCTGATGTACAGCACCGCCTCTAGCTCGCCGAGAAAATGGGCATGGTTCGAATTCAAGTAAAACGAAGGTGTTATAGAGCGCCAGTCCCGATATTGTATCTATGCCATACACCAAGCTGACCACCATAAACCCGGAACTAGTTTATTTTGAACCCCAGGTAGAATGATAGGTAAAACCAACACACTCATTCAAAATTCAACAACAGGTTTATTCTAATTTTTAAACACCCAAAATGTTTCAAGACCCAAATAATCAGAACAAAACAGCTAATGCTAACTAATATTTTAAGTCAAACGTTGTACGTAGCTCGTTATAAATTGAGTTCAATAAAATATTTAAAAGGAAACAAAAAAAAACATTGAAATATGAATCACATAAGCGCAACCCAGTTGCAAGTATTTAAATTTCTGAAGGAATGAATAAAAGTCTTAAATGGCCACCCAAGGTGATCCACAACTTCAAATTACCAATGACATATAATTACAAAATTAAAGAAATTAAAAAAAAAAGGAAACACATGAGACAACCTTAAAGTTAAATTAATTACCTGACAATATTCTTACAAAAGCATAAAATTATGAGGCAACTTGCCGGAAGCCTTTCCAAAGTCGAACAGTTTGACCGTAAATTGCAACACATCAACACTCCAAATGAAACACTCTGTATAACAGAGGCAACCGACAATCTGTTCGACAGAAGAGACTCAGACTCTAGGTTATAAGGTATATAATACTAAAATATTAGCGCTAGTTAACTGTGCTTTACATAAGAGTACGTGATCAACATTAAATTCAATAATTCCTTACAAGATTCCACAATAATAAATTTGAAAGGTGACTAATTATATTAAATAACAAGCAATAGATTTACACCATACAGATGTGAGGCTGCAACGCCAATACACATCCAAAATTTGTTCAAAATTCTAAATCCAAAAAAAAAGGCTACGTAACGTCTCCAAAATTGACAAAGTAACCCCCAACTGGAGTCACTGTTATTAATAAAACTACGTTAATTGAATAAATTCAAATTATAAGGCACTCAGGCCACTATGCAGTTAAATAATGAAATTACGATGACTTGAACGATTAGTTAAGCCGAGAAATTTACAATTAACAGTTCGATAGTACTCGGAATTGACTTGAAGTTACCAAAACTGATTGGCAAATAACTGATAATCAAACACAGACACAGTACCTTTGAAATTCCACATCCACAGCTACAATACACGATACCTTCTACAAATCACACTCGTTACAAAGGGAAACTGCTCCAGATACCCTCTGTTAACGACATCTTCGGGAAAACAGTGTAGGAAGGCTACAGCATTACATCAATCTGCACCTTAAATGATGTCTTCACCGCAAGGTACACAATCTATCCCATTGGAATTATAAAATATAACAGGCACGTGGTTCTTAACCTTTACCCAACGACAAGTGCTCTAATGAAATTTTTGCCATGCACTAGCAGCTATAATAGAATATAGAAACAGCACAATTAAGATCGATCAGACACGTGAAAATTATACTTACAGCAGTTAAACAATTCTTAAGCCACGACAAACAATATCCTCGGCAAGATTATAACCATAGCGCCAAATTCACATTAACACTTGAGAAATACCATAACATCCGCCTTTTACTAGCGATTACATACGATATAATTCAACATTCTACTAATTTCTCAAGTAGTGACTAAAGAAAATGCATCTGCTCTTGTGATGTTTTAAGTGCTTCTTCTAAGACAGTCCAAGATTAAAAGAGAAAGGCTCTAACTTGTCAACCACCGACCTCAAAACGTAACAACGAACATTTGAACTAATAACAGAACGGCCTAACCTGATATTTTAACATACGACATAAATGTAGATTCAAATGACAATACAAAAGTGGAAAATAATTATCATTAAATTGTCACATAACTCTGACCCAAAAGAAACTCCCAAAACTAATTAGAAACTAAATAAAACTGCCGAAACCACTAAATAAAACAAGTGCGCCATCTACCCGTCAACACATATACATTACGCACATGAGATAATGTAAAACGTACCGCGGTAGGACTCTTATGAAATCCTTCACTAGATGGCAGAAGGAGTCAGAAGGATGATCTATTTAACCAAGATAATTTAAGTATTCAATCGATAAAACTAAAATTATCAATTAAGAGACAAAATACAGCAAAATAATTGTAACAATGCATTTACGTATTTTAATATACTGTTTTATTTAGTTCATTATGTAATGACTAACAAAATTAAACTTTTAAGTGAACCTATGTTTGAATGAGATGACATATCACAAATAGACATTTTTTCTTATACTTAATAAATATAAGTTATTAATTTTCCTCTACTCCAGATTAACGGCATGAATAGATTTTCCCAAAAATGCAGCAGTCAGGTTCTCAATCAGATTCGGGTGCAGAATATCGAAACAAAGTCATCACATACGCCGCCATAAGCCTTTCACTGAACCAAAATGTAGAAGACTTCGTTATTCATTCAAAACGAAGAGCAGCTGGTAACTTTGACGACGTAATCATTAAAGTGCAGTTCAAAGAAGAACTCGCCTCCAATCCGTATATATATTTAATTAAAACAAAATATGATTCTAAAGAAAAGCCTCTAAGCATCAATAAGAACATTGTGAAACTTTTCGAAAGCTACAACCAGGTCATGTTGGGCAAAAGTAGCAATCAGATTTTTGAAAATGTTCCTGATGACAATGTTATGTTCGGTTTCTTTTGCAATAATAAAGTAGCAGAAAATACTCTAAGAAGGGATTTTTCATGCGATATCATTAAACGCAATAACGAAGATAATACGATTTTTCCTTTTGGAAATCGAAATACTTGTTCGTCCCAATTACATTTGGAGGTAGCAACGAAATACAAAGCTTTCTTCGATCATTTTTATTTACATCTTGAACAGCCAAGCCATGTGGAAATTATGCAAGAAATAAATAAATTATGTAAAACAGTTGGATCTGTTAGCATTAACGAGTATGTGCTTGACTATTTCAAAATTCCTGAACTGAGAAAAAGCGGTTTGTCAAAGAAAATATTCGAAACTGAATTACTAAAACTTCGTCTTTCCAATTATCTTGTAACTCCGGCTGAGATTGTTTCAATTCACCAAGAACAGGCGGAAATTTGGAATAAGATTACTTTAGAGCATGACATAACCTTAATCGATGATACCATGGATATAGAACGCAGTTTATTTGGTTGTTTCGAGCATAAAGTTAACCAATTACTAGAAAATACTTTAGAATGGAATCATTCCATAAAAAATCTCGGTAAACTTGATCAAATTAGCATTGAAAAATTCAAAGAGATTTCACAGAATCTTGGTGCGAGGCAGTGGACATCTGCTCCAGGAACAATTAAGACTTTAGTGGAAGAATTATGGGCATGCGATCAATTACCATTAATACTGAGAGCAAGCCAACTTCCATCGATTCTGGAAGAATACCGACACTTAAATAAAAGATTTATTATCATCGGTGATTTCAAAAGAAATAATTATAATGTTACAAACTACTCGCCGTCAAAAGTCTTCGTTAACGTTGATAGCATCTGTTTAGATTCCTTAAAAAATGAGCTTTTACAAAAAGTGTGCGTTTCTTTGCAAGGTCACAAGCCTGTTAGATTGTATGATATTGTGGACAATGATCAAAATTGCTTGATGAAATTGACTTGTTCCCTCTTACTTCGCTTGATTAGAAAGAGGAAAGTTCACTTGCAAGAAGAATGCTTGGAAAATTCAGAATCGATGGTGTTTGTCATAGAAGATCAGAAATCTAGACTGGCAGTGAATATTGATGAAATCGAACCTAATGAATATAACACTTATGCAATAAACTGCCGGTCGTATGAAGTGCAAAAGATTATAAAGCAAATAGAAGAAACCTCCAAATATAGGTATCATTCCATTATTCATCTAAGAATGTCAGTAGACTCTAAACTAGAATTTTTAAATGGCGATAAACGTAAACTCAGAAATTATTTTATCGATGAAAACGGAGATGATATCTATTGTTTAGAGGTTAGCAAACCTATACCCATTATTGGGCGGAGACTCGGGAATAGAGAGCAATTATACATGCCTCGATACTTTCGAAAAGCTATAATTCAACAGTCGATCTTCAAAACGCAAGAGAAGCGAGTTTGTTTTATATCTGGTGATTTAGATTCTCTCGATCTAGAGATAAGGAAGCAAATCATCTATGAACTATCAGATCTACAAAACAAATTGGATGACAACCAAAACATTCTAATTGACGAAAGAAAACATCCCGTTGGGAGGTATTGGGGTGTTTTATCTACTAAGCAGTGCCCGTTATTCCATGTGAATGTGGTGGACGGTGTTATGGTCCTGCTAAAATATAGAAATTGTAACAATATGAATGCATACCTTTCATATTCTGATAAAGTGTTTGAGGAAAGCATATTTTTTACAGAACTTACTGGTAAAATGACAGTTATTAGTGGAGAACCCGGCATTGGAAAATCGTCTCTGATTCGTTCATTATCAGAAATGCAGGACGAGAAGAATTATACACTAACATGCAATTTAGCTGAATATAGAGACGTCCTCAAAATCCATAATGAGAAGTTATACGAAAATCCATTGGATTCCATATTTAACAAATTCGAAACTTCGACATTTAAGGAGTTCATACAAGCTGTCTATGAGTATCACAAAGATAGAAGCAAGCTAGTCCTGTTCATAGATGCTTTTGATGAAGTTTTGCCAGCATATCAGAAGGCCGTATTACGTTTCATGGAAAGCCTTGCTAAATCCCACGTTCAAATAATAGTAGCTTCTAGATTATTCTTCGACACTCTCTTAATTAATAACTTCGAAGTTCAGCCTGTTCAAATTTATAGTTTAAGGAGAGAAGATAGCGAAGAATATTTTAAGAGACAAGGCCTGTCTGATGTAAAGATTAATGATATTCCGGACGAGCTCCTGACAAATCCATTGTTTTTAACATTTTTCTGTTTCCTGTTCCGAGAAGGCGCATTAGATTACACCAAGCTTAATAGATTCGACATTTTCAAAAATGTTTTGACCAAAAAAATCGAGCGTTACTATCACAAAAGCAATCGAGTCTTTAGCACATCATTAGAGGCTTATACCAGCAATATTTTAAACTTACACAAAGTTCTAGCGTTGGTAGTGGTGTTTGGTGAAGAGGTAACGATTGGACAAGAAATTATTGAAGATTATGATGAATCAGTGCGATTATTCAAAGGTTTAAATATTAAATTGGGCATCGTAAAGTATTTCAACGGTGATTATGCTGTGTTCTTGCATCAAAGTTTTGCCGAATTTTTAGCAGCCGAATGGCTCAGCGAAAAGCTCCTCGAGGACGATTTCGAGGAGCCAACTCAAGCCATATACAGGAGGATGCTTCTCGAATGCGATCGGAATGTTCGATATTTCTTCGACAACATGGTCTGTGAAAATAACAAGTTCCACAGAGCTGTTCTACAGGGAGATTTGGAAATGATTAGGAAGATAGCTTACGAAGACCCAGACATTGTACGTGAAATCGATAAATGTGGACGTTACGCATTGGTTCTTGCAGCCAGCTATTGCTACGATCAAAACTACGAGGTACTAGAGGAAGTAGCTTTGCAAAGTTACATGGCTTTCCCCGAAGATTTTGATAGATCTGATCTTTTTATGAAATGGAATTGGACTCAGTTTCTGAACGGTCTTAGTAAAGAGTGTTTTTTTGATAGAGCATGTGGTGAAAATCTGTCTGTAACTGTCTTTCTTTACTTGGTAACTCTTCGGGAGAAGATTATCACTTCGAAGAATATACTCAGCGCCTGTGAAAATTTTAATTTAGACTTGGCATATTCTTTATTGACCGAAACCAAACCTCCTATAATGGAATATTACGACATCGTAATGGATATGTGTCTAAAAAGAGGACGTACTAATATTATATGTGGTCTAGTAGAGAAAAAGTACAACTTGGATGATATCCCTTTCAGATACGATAAGGCCCCAAAGCCATTACATTTTGCAGAAGCTATTGTAGAAGAAACGAACGGTGACTTTACTGCGTTACATTTAGCCTGCATGATCGGGAGGGAAGATATGGTCACAGAATTACTACAGATCTACTCTGAGAAAGATCCTTCTTGCTCTAGCATATACAGCCTAGATGTATATGGAAATATTCCAATTTGTTATGCTATTATGCAAGGTAATATCGATATAGTGTCCTCATTGATTTCGAAAATGAAAGATCTGAGTTTCAAAGATAAAGAAGGCAATACTTTATTTCACTTATCATGCAGACATTTGAATGAAGAGTTTGTTCAAGCATTACTCAATGGCGTTTTAGATGTGAACGAAAGGAATTTTCGCGGTCAAACGGCTTTGCATACTGTAGCTAGCTTAAATTGGCGGGAACTTCGAGAAATTGGAATAGCGATTA
This sequence comes from Amphimallon solstitiale, assembly GCA_963170755.1. Classification (NCBI taxonomy): domain Eukaryota; kingdom Metazoa; phylum Arthropoda; class Insecta; order Coleoptera; family Scarabaeidae; genus Amphimallon; species Amphimallon solstitiale. The sequence continues at coordinate 10,168,836 of OY720677.1, forward strand.
TCGCGAAAGAAAATGAAGAAGAAGGAAATGACCCTACTGAAGAGCACATCATCAGTATGGCAAACCATTCGGGCTCCTATCACATTAGTGAAGCTTCAGGAATAGAAAATGCATATCGCATTGCTGCATCAACAGTACTGGACATTCTTATGGATTACGATGCTGACATACTGGAACAAGATAATGACGGAAATACGGCTTTGCATACGGCATATTTACACTCTAATTGGTTTGTTTTAGAATATTTGATAGACAAGTCGAACGAAATCGCTTTTATTAGAAACAAAAATGGATCGTCAGTTTTTGATTTTGCCAAGAGAGATGGGAAACGTAAAATGTTGGATAATTTGTTGAATAAATCCGTTTCTATAGATGCTTTAGCTTCAAACACTCTTGAAGATTTCTCTGCTGACGGTGATGCAATGTCTGTGGATGAAGATTCAGAATTAGAAAACATAGGAGAAATAATAGATTCTAATGTTATTACGGAATTTTCTTTGTTGACCATAGAAGAACACTCTTCAATTAAGAATGACCTTAAGTTTGTGGAAGCACGAGGACGGACATTTTTACATAAAGCCACTGAAGAAGGTCGTTCTTATATCATACAGTTATTGGTAGATAAAGGATATTCGACGGATGTGCCTGATGATGAAGGTTACATACCTTTACATTTCGTAAGATGTGAAAATGACGTTCATTTACTATTAGACAATGGAAAAAATTTGGAAGACATAAACAAGAAATCACACATTGGTGAAACACCGTTACATACAGCATCGCGAAATGGTCGCCAGGATGTTCTAAGAGCACTGTTATCATTAAATGCTGACTGTACAATTAAGAATCTGTTTGGTCAAACAGCACTTCATACAGCAGTTTTAGCTAGCAATGTAGACATAGTGGAAATGTTAGTAGATCATGGTGCAAATGTTAATGAACCTAACAAAGGCGGAGCCACGCCTTTGCATCAGGCAACTTCTGAATGTAATTCATCGTTAGTTGTTCATCTATTAGGTAATGGTGCGGATAGCACATTGCGAGATGACTTAGGAAACACACCTTTGCACTTGGCATGCCAATATGGGTTTATGCCTATACTTGAAATCCTTGTTGATAGATCACCTCAAGTCATCACTTTTTGCAATAAGAAAGGCCATAGACCTTACGATTTAGCATGCATCGAAGGAAAACACGACGTAGTCGAGTATTTTATAAAGAATTGCACTGCACTAAATCCTAGACTTACGGGAGATATTTTACATGGGATTGTTAGAAGTGGTCACCTAAGAATTTTGGAAGTGTTGTTTGAGAAAGGAATTTTAACAAGAGACGATCTCGAATGCAGGGGAAGAGACGGTAACACTTTATTACATGTAGCAACTATGCGAGATCATATAAATATAGTGCAATTTTTTCTAGAAAAGGGCGTTACAGTTAACCCAGTAAATATAGATTTGTATACTCCTTTACATGTTGTTAGATCGGACGATTGCGCAACACTGTTGTATTCGAGATATGATAATGTTTCAGAAGCTCATGCAAAGTCTAAATATGGGGAGACACCTCTTCATAACGCATGCGCTAGAATAGATAATAACGTGGTCGAATTCTTTTTGAATACAGGTTATGATGTGTCATGTACAGACGTACTAGGTTGGACACCTTTGCATTTTGCTGTATCAGCGAATGCATTTGCATCAGTAGAAGCTTTAATAGATAAGGGTGCAAAAGTAAACGAAAGAAATAACTATTCGGCTACTCCTTTGCACATTGCATCGACAAAATCATCGCCCGTTGTGGAAACTTTGATAGCGCGTGGTGCAGATATTACCATGATCAACGAACATGGTGACTTTGCTGTGGACAGGAAGAAGCAATTATCGTATGAAAGCCAATCAGAGAAGAAGGAGATCGAAATAACCTCATACAATGTTTTAGATATGGCATGTTCGGAAGGGGAATATGGTGTAGTTCAGTATTTAATAAAAGAATGCCCGGCTGTAAAACAATTGAAGCTTGCCGTAAAGACGTTCTTTAATATGGTGGTACGGGGAGACTTGTGGCGCTTAAGGATGCTACTTGATGAAAATATTATATGTGAAGACGATCTAAAGTGCACCAAACCTGATGGTAGTACTCTTATCCACACCGCAGCAAATTGTGGCAATATGAGGATGATACGTTTTCTTGAAGAGAAAGGTCTGCAATTAAATAAGTTAAAGAACGTACGCACTACACCTTTACAAGCGGCGATATACATGGGTCACGCTGAGGTTGTTCAGCATTTATTGCAATTTTCGAAAGCTATTAAAGACAAAGAGAAATGGACCGCTCTAGAAGGAGCAGTATATGGGGGCAACATCAAATTAGTAGAAATGTTATTAGAGCACGGTGTAGATGTTAACACAAGAATGACCAGTGGAAGCTCAGTCTTGCATACAGCAGTTATCGCGGGTTCCTTACCATTGGTCCGAAGTCTAATCAAGTACAAAGTTAATATTGAACAAGTGGATAAATCTGGTTACACAGCTTTTGATGTTGCATGTATAATGAATAGATGCTACATAATTAAGTGTTTATTGAGCGCATTTCCAATGCTTAGAGAGCGTAGAATTTCTAACAAAACTATATTCGCTATGGTGGCATCGGGAAATCTGAAATCTTTAAAGTTACTGCTGGATGAGGGCATTATAGCTGGAGATGATCTGCATATTAGTGATGAATGTCTACGAACTCTATTACATGTAGCAACCTTCCACGGACACACGGATGTTATGCGCTTCTTATTACAAAAAGGTATAGTAATTACTATTTGTATAATGTTTTATCCCTACGATACATATTGCATTTTTAACAACTTGTCTAATTTGAATTCTTGGATTTGGAGTTCAAATGAAGAGTCTAAATGGTTTACAAGGTAGAATTAGCAGGTGCACAAAATTGTAAAGTATATAAAATTTAACAATAAGATAGAAATAGAATGTTGTTAGTTGATAAAGGGGCCGCCTCTAACATTTTTGGCTTCACGATGTAAGCACACATTGTAAGAAAAAGTCCATCATGGTACCAAAAAAGTTCCTAAGTATTCAAAATACTGAACAGCCTCCAGAAATTGATGAGTAGATTAATTTGTGCCACCCTTTATCTCAAATTCAAAGTTTGTTAAGGTACTTTCCTGCAATATGCTTTATCGATTCAATTTCAGCTCCGCTGGTCTATCAGTTACATTGCAGAGGTCTTCTTATTCTTCGTTAATTTAGCTTGAAATCTGTTTTTCTTTACTCACATATTTCTTAGCATTTAGGTTAATGTGGAGGCTCAGCTTTCTCTTTTTCCGCTGGCCTTTGAACTCTTGCTATTTTTATGTCTTCCCTCATCTACTCTTTGGGAGTGCTCATTTTATTCTCTTCTCCCTAAGAAATCTATCCGCATCTCCAATTTCACAATCGTATCTTATATTTCTGTTTCTAACTTTATCTCTCTCTATCTTCCATATTATCGTTCTCTGACTGATCATTTCAGTTGTTCGCATCAGTTGTTTAATTCTGCTTGTGCCGGCTTGTGTTTCTGCTGCATACATCATTAGTATTGGTCTTACCATATATCTTTACTTTGGTTGCTGTTATATATCTTTTTCCAGGTCACAACTCTCAGGAATCCAGACACTCTTGCTGCCTTTATATCTTGTTGTGACTTCCTTGTTCCGTTTAGTTGTTACTTCTACGCCCAAGGACATCACTTGTTCAATAGTCTAATTATTTTCTTCTAATTTAGATCGCATAAGCTCTTCTGAAACTACTTACTATTTTTTTTTGTGGGTATTAGCATTGTAATGTAACATTCGGTATAGTATTGGTAATATCGTAAAACGTCTATTAAACAAGTCAGCAGTTTGACTTCACGGAAACACATTTAGTTAAGACATGCATACTTGCAAATTCTATTGTTACGTTATCATGTAAATAACCTTGCTTACGCACGTATAGAACGTAGGTTGAATAATAATGCATACGTACTACTAAGATATATATATTAGGCATTTCTGTAAATACATTTATTATCCATTCATTATCAATATCTTTATAAGTACGACTAGAATAAAGAGATATCCATCGATACGGTACGTATTATTAATTATAACGAACCGTTAACCAACAGAGTTATTTACAGCATACAGTAGCTTTCAGTCGTATTTCAGAAGTGATAGAGAAGTCTTGGATTGTCAGCTTAACATAAAATAGTCGAAATAGTAGCTTGTTTCCCCTTGTTTTATAACCATTCATGTTCTTCAAACTGTCTGTGAGTTTATTCATGTTAAGTTTGAAAAGTATTGGGCCTAGAGAATCTCCCTGTCGAATAACGTTGCAACTTTTAATGTCCTTACTTGGGCTCGTTCCTCTTTGTACTTTCGTCTTCATTTTAGTGTCGAGGTCTCCTATTATTACTTATTAATTGTTTTGGCATGATGTTATGTTGTAGTATTGTTATCACATCGTGTAGCTTCACTTGATCAAATGCCTTTTGTAAGTCAACAAAGCACATATAGGCTAGCGCGTTGAATTCGATCGCTTTTTCAAAGATCTGATGGACAGCAAGTATGGCGTTATTAGTTGACGTATTCGTGCGAAATGTCTGCTGTTTTTCATTTACTTATAGTTAATCATGTTTGATTTTCTTGCAATATGACTTTGATTTATAATTTTTGTTTCGTTATTTAACAACGTGATCGCTCTATTGTCTTCATAGTTCTGGATATAAGTAAAATAAAACACTCAATTAAACTTTGAATAACTTCACTTTATTTTTAATCACTATGTGACTGCAGTTTCGACATTATATATTGCATTTAAGCTGCAATTGGTGGTCTGTCTTCCCGATGGTCTTCCTTTTGTTTCTATCTCCAAGGATAACCCACCTTATTCCTTGGCTACACCGTACTGACGATGACCAACGAGTCTGAAACACGTGTCTGCGGTTGCACACCAGCGGATTAACCCGATATTCTTTTTCCTATTTTTATTATGTATCCGTGATATTTTCTTTATTGATGTATCATTCCTGGGTTGGACGGCACGCGGGTTGACAATGTTTGCCTCGCGGCGGTGTCAGTTGTTGTCACTCAGACCTGAGGATCTTCTGACATTTAAGCTGCAATTGGTGGTCTGTCTTCCCGATGGTCTTCCTTTTGTTTCTATCTCCAAGGATAACCCACCTTATTCCTTGGCTACACCGTACTGACGATGACCAACGAGTCTGAAACACGTGTCTGCGGTTGCACTACAGCGGATTAACCCGATATTCTTTTTCCTATTTATATATATATATACCGGGTGTATTATGAAAAACCTTTGGTGCTGTAACTTCCTTATATTTTATCTGATTTTGATGAATGATATGTCAAACTAAATCGTTTTTAAAACACTGTAACCTGTTATTAAATTTTTTTTTTGACATTTCGTTTTTGACAAACAGTAGTTAACTTTTTTTTTTTAAATTGTACTACATATTTTTTTTTACTTATTCTAATAAAGATTTATTTCCTGAAGACACCTCCATTAAATTGAGTGACAAATTTATTGTTATTAAAAAATTACGAAATTTACAGAAATCAAGCTATCATAGCTTTTAATAAATCAAATGTTCGAAATTGGACCCATTTTCTTCCAGACACATTTGACACCTCCTATTAACTATTATTAAGTCGCAAAGCAGCTACAGAATTTTTTCCGCATTCAAAATATACTTGAATCGCATCCACACATTCGCCATTATCCATTCCAATAACAAATTTTAGAAATAAATCGTTGAAAATGTTATAATGAATGTGTGACTGACAGATGTCATAGCTCTCTTCGAAAATATGGAATGCACTTTTATCGTTCAATATGACTGCTTGATTTTTAAAATTTTAAAATAAACACTGTAAATGTTGTTGTTGACCCACCGCTCACGGGGCGTAACTTCCGTATAAGCCTACATCCTTCATTTGGTGTCAGTTATATTGAAACTATGAGTGTTTTCACAATTTTATTTATTTTAATAAAAACACTTAAACCTGTTTACAAAGTAAATCTCACAATTGTTATTTAACGAGAGATGTTGATTATCTTACTGTTTGTAACGAAGTCTGTAAAGAAACTGATGAAACACTGGTAACATTGGTTTATAATACTTTATGGGCTATATAGTATTGAATGTAAGTGATTTTAAATGCTACACACATTTGCTGGTAATAAAATGAAATAGAGTATTTAAAATGCATTTAAGAAATCTCTGTGTTCGGAAAAACCAGAATAAATTGAACTAAAAAAAAACCTTCAATTCCTCGTTTTTTTTTCATACAAGGGTACCATTGTTTACAGTTTCATATTCAGAAAAAAAAAATATATTTGAATAAGTAAAAAAAAAAATAGTACAATTTAAAAAAACACAGTTTGCTGCTGTCTGTCAAAAACAAAGTGTCAACAAAAAATTCAAAGCGGATCACGTTACAGTGTTTTTAAAACGATTTAGTTCGACGTATAATTTATTACATTCGGATAAAAAATAAAAAAGTTACAGCACGAAAGGTTTTTCATAATACACCCGGTATATATATATATATGTTGTCACTCTATTCCGGGTTTTCTTCCGCGTTTCCACTGCTTGGTCTTTGGAAAGACCGATGCTGGTTTCTTGACGACGTTTCGACAAAATCACACTTGTCATCTTCAGGTCTGCGATAACTGTCTGCTTCTGCTTCTTGTTATTCGTAAACTGACGTTTTCGGGATTCGGATGGTGGTTATATACTCCGTTAGCGTTTGGGTTGGTTGCCCTTGGATGAGTGTGCGCATGGTTCCGTGTCGTTGGGCTCGTGTTTGGAGTGTGTCGGCTGGTTTGTGATGTAGATGTATTAGTTTGGTGTTCTTTGTTGGTATCTGTTCTTGTTAGTGCTGGTTTCCATGCTGTTGGTAACTTCTGGGTATCATCTCGTGAATTCAGATTGTTCGGATGTTTTTCAATTTCGATGGCTTCCCTGATGATTCTGGTTTTAGTATGTTCGATGTTCGCTAGTAGCTTGGTGTTACTGAAGTCTATCGTGTGGGATGTTTCTTTTACATGTTGAGCCAGGGATGAAGTTTTCTCGTCTCTTCTTACGGAATTTTTGTGTTCGTCTCTTCTTGCGTTTACCCTTCTGTTCGTTTGTCCAATGTAAGTTTTTTTACAGTTAAGGCACGGAATTTCATAAACTCCTTGGTTTTCTAAAGGTATTTTTGTTTTAGGGTTCCGAAGGACTGTACTGATTTTTCTGTCTGCTTTGAATGTTGTTTCAATGTTGTGTTTTCGTAGGATTTTGGATATTCTATCGGTGGTGCCTTTAACATAGGGTAAGTAGGTTTTGGCAGTTGGTGTTTCTTTTACTTTCTTATACGTAGTATAAGGAAGTATTGTGATGATGAAAATTTTCGACCTCGAGATTTTTGCAGATGTCCACGTTTTGAGGTCCCCTGATACCAAAAAAGTGGTTTTTAAAAAAATGTCTGTGTGTGTGTGTGTCTGTCTGTCTGTGTGTCTGTCTGTGACCACGATAGCGGTCAAACCGCTGGAGATATCAATTCCAAATTTTGTATTTACGTGTATAATCTCCCTCTTGAGATCTGATTAGTTTTTCAGTAAAATCGGTAGACCGGAAGTAGCAGTTTACTTCAGTATAAAAATCGAATTTTGCCAATATTTCGTCAAATACTAAGTTTATACAAATTTATAAAGAATTCATATGTACTTAAAATTAAAATTGAGAACAATTTTATTTAAAAAGTTTTTCGAAATTCCTACCGGAAGTAGGTCTTTTACTCTTATCGAAAATCGGTTTTTTGCGAATATCTCGCAAGTCATGCTTTTAAGACACGTACGTTACGAGTATAAAAGTATTTAAAACATAATTTTCAATATCTTTTATATAAAAAAAATTTCAAAATTCAGACCGGAAGTACCACTTTTACTCTTATCGAATAGCGATTTTTTGCAAATATGTCGTAAGTTATGCATTCTATGTATATTTATGAAGAGTACAAAAGTATTTAGAGTTGGATTTGGAATATTTTTTGTATAAATGAAATTTCAAAATTCGGACCGGAAGTAACACTTTCATACGTATAAGAAAGTCGTGTGGTGGCCACTCCTCATTTTTTCCTCTTGTGGTGTTGTTGGTTTCGGCTTGGATGCTCTTTTGATAGCAGATTCACTGAAACCATTCTGCTGGAGTGCCTTGTGGAGTTTGTCCATTTCTTGGGTGATGTTGTCTTCGTCTGCTAATCTCTGCGATCTTGTCACTAGGGTTTTCACTACTGATTGTAACTGAGCTGGGTGGTGGTGAGACTGAGCGTTCAGATATCTGTCTGTATGGGTGGATTTTCGGTATACCGTGTGACTTAAGTTCCCATTTTCTTTCTTCTTGACCAAAACTTCGAGGAGTGGTAATTCGTTGTTCGATACTATTTCCATCGTAAATTTTATTTTTGGATGGGTTTTGTTTAAATGTTCCAGGAAGATGTCGAGGTGGTCCTTTCCATGTGTCCAGATCACGAAAGTGTCATCGACGTAGCGTAGCCAGAGTTTGGGTTTGTGGGTGGCCGTCCTTAGTGCTGTTTTTTCATAAAAAGGTTTGCTATTACTGGTGATAGTGGAGAGCCCATTGGGGCGCCTTCTATTTGTCTATAACGCTGATCTTCGTAGATAAAGTATGTGTTTGTCAGACAGTGTTTCACCAAGTTCATTATGTGCACTGGGGGTTGGTATATTCGTTCGATGGTCTCTAGAGCTTCGGCAACTGGTATATTGGTAAACAGTGATACTACGTCGAAGCTTACTAATAACCATTCTGGTTCTACTTTTTCTTGTCTCAATAGATCGATGAAGTGGCTTGCGTTCTTGACGTAAGATTCGGCTTCTTTGACATGAGGTTGTAGTTGTTGGGCTAGGTATCTAGCCAATTGTTGAACAGGTGATCCAATGGAGCTGACTATGGGTCTTAGGGGTGCACCTTCCTTGTGGACTTTAGGTAAGCCGTAGAATTTGGGGCATCTTGATGACTTCTCCCTTGAAATGAGTGCTGTCTGGATTTCCTTGTCGATTGGACTCTCCTTGATTTTAGTTTTGGTTGTTTTCTCCAGGTATGTTGTGGGATCCGTGGAGATTGGTTGGTATGCTGGATCCTCCAAGAGGGTTCTTATTTTGACGTCGTAGTCGGTTGTGTTCATTACCACAGTTGAATTTCCCCTAAGACCCATAGTCAGCTCCATTGGATCACCTGTTCAACAATTGGCTAGATACCTAGCCCAACAACTACAACCTCATGTCGAAGAAGCCGAATCTTACGTCAAGAACGCAAGCCACTTCATCGATCTATTGAGACAAGAAAAAGTAGAACCAGAATGGTTATTAGTAAGCTTCGACGTAGTATCACTGTTTACCAATATACCAGTTGCCGAAGCTCTAGAGACCATCGAACGAATATACCAACCCCCAGTGCACATAATGAACTTGGTGAAACACTGTCTGACAAACACATACTTTATCTACGAAGATCAGCGTTATAGACAAATAGAAGGCGCCCCAATGGGCTCTCCACTATCACCAGTAATAGCAAACCTATACCCATACAGACAGATATATGAACGCTCAGTCTCACCACCACCCAGCTCAGTTACAATCAGTAGTGAAAACCCTAGTGACAAGATCGCAGAGATTAGCAGACGAAGACAACATCACCCAAGAAATGGACAAACTCCACAAGGCACTCCAGCAGAATGGTTTCAGTGAATCTGCTATCAAAAGAGCATCCAAGCCGAAACCAACAACACTACAAGAGGAAAAAGAAACACCAACTGCCAAAACCTACTTACCCTATGTTAAAGGCACCACCGATTGAATATCCAAAATCCTACGAAGACACAACATTGAAACAACATTCAAAGCAGACAGAAAAATCAGTACAGTCCTTCGGAACCCTAAAACAAAAATACCTTTAGAAAACCAAGGAGTTTATGAAATTCCGTGCCTTAACTGTAAAAAAAACTTACATTGGACAAACGAACAGAAGGGTAAACGCAAGAAGAGACGAACACAAAAATTCCGCAAGAAGAGACGAGAAAACTTCATCCCTGGCTCAACATGTAAAAGAAACATCCCACACGATAGACTTCAGTAACACTAAGCTACTAGCGAACATCGAACATACTAAAACCAGAATCATCAGGGAAGCCATCGAAATTTAAAAACATCCGAACAATTTGAATTCACGAGATGATACCCAGAGGTTACCAACAGCATAGAAACCAGCACTAACAAGAACAGATACCAACAAAGAACACCAAACTAATACATCTACATCACAAACCAGCCGACACACTCCAAACACGAGCCCAACGACACGGAACCATGCGCACACTCATCCAAGGGCAACCAACCCAAACGCTAACGGAGTATATAACCACCATCCGAATCCCGAAAACGTCAGTTTACGAATAACAAGAAGCAGAAGCAGACAGTTATCGCAGACCTGAAGATGGCAAGTGTGATTTTGCCGAAACGTCGTCAAGAAACCAGCATCGGTCTTTCCAAAGACCAAGCAGTGGAAACGCGGAAGAAAACCCGGAATACAGTGACAACACATACTACTACCCGCGGAAACCTGAAAGAGAACATATATATATACATATATATATATATAATTAAATTTCTTGGACGATTTAGAGGTCATACTAATTTCAAATTAATTTAAAATTAGTTTAATTGTTAATTAGGTAATTTTTAATATCTTTAAAAATTACCCAGCGGTCCAGGAATCGAACCCGAAATCTCCCGATTACTAGTCAGGTGCGTTATCCACTACGCTGCCGCGGGCTTCGGTCTCGACTCCTTTAAATTGTACTGATATACATATACATATAGCAAGTAACAGATGGAAAGTATTGCTGGTATACCAGCGTATATAAGCACCGAGACGTCCATGTGCTGTATATGATAAATAATTCTAAATTTTTCTTGACCTTAATTCACATATTCATGTGCATATATATAATTAAATTTCTTGGACGATTTAGATGTCATACTAATTTCAAATTAATTTAAAATTAGTTTAATTGCTAATTAGGTAATTTTTAATATCTTTAAAAATTACCCAGCGGTCCAGGAATCGAACCCGAAATCTCCCGATTACTAGTCAGGTGCGTTATCCACTACGCTACCGCGGGCTTCGGTCTCGACTCCTTTAAATTGTACTGATATACATATACATATACATATAGCAAGTAACAGATGGAAAGTATTGCTGGTATACCAGAGTATATAAGCACCGAGACGTCCATGTGCTGTATATGATAAATAATTTTAAATTTTTCTTGACCTTAATTCACATATTCATGTGCATATATATAATTAAATTTCTTGGACGATTTAGAGGTCATACTAATTTCAAATTAATTTAAAATTAGTTTAATTGTTAATTAGGTAATTTTTAATATCTTAAAAAATTACCCAGCGGTCCAGGAATCGAACCCGAAATCTCCCGATTACTAGTCAGGTAATTTTTAAAGATATTAAAAATTACCTAATTAACAATTAAACTAATTTTAAATTAATTTGAAATTAGTATGACCTCTAAATCGTCCAAGAAATTTAATTATATATATGCACATGAATATGTGAATTAAGGTCAAGAAAAATTTAGAATTATTTATTATATATATATATATATATATCTTATTTGGTAACATCTGAGACACACTACAAATTAAATACCTATTACTCTAATCTATTTTAAATTGTTGATGTACGGTTACAAAATTTCCCAACTCTCTTTTATATTAATATCCTGTTATAATAGGACTTAGACAACCTTAAATAGAGGAGTATACAAAAGATCAGTTTGGTCATTAAGTAATATTTCATCTGATCTATTATTCGTTTTAAAAATTTCTAAAGCTTCTAAAAGGTTTAATTTTAATCCTTTATCACTGTAATGTAAAATTTTAATATTATTTTCTGAGAATGTATGGTTATATTCTATTTAATGATTTGCAAAAATTGAATCTGTTTGTTGTAATCTATAACTCCTTATGTGTTCTTTGATCCTTGTGTTAAAACTTCTGCCAGTCTGACCTATGTATACTCCTTTACAATCATTACAAACTAATTTATGGACCCCTGATTTGGCTAACTTATTTTGTGTATTTTTTCCATTAAACAACACCCCTTGTAATTTCTTATGTGGTTTAAAAGCAACTACTAAATCTTTATTATTTTTCTCAATAATTTTTCTTATATTTTCGCTAATGTTTCCAAAATAGGTTAGAGAGACATATTTACTGTTATTGGTTGTTTTTACCTGAGGATAAATCTGATAAATTGTTTTGTTTTTTAATTTAGTTGTTAAAATCCTATCCACTATATTGGAATTATATCCGTTATTACAAGCTATTTGTTTCAAAGTTGAAATTTCTGTATTAAGATGTTCTTTAGTTAGTGGGAGACTCAATGCCCTATGTATCATTGAATTAAAAAAGGCTAATTTGTGTTTCCACGGGTGTAATGAATCTGACGGGATAATCGCAACTGTGTAAGTGGGTTTTCTAAAAATATTGAAAGTTAATTTACTATTTTCTTTGGATATAGATAAATCTAGGAAATCCAACAAAATTTTACATTACAGTGATAAAGGATTAAAATTAAACCTTTTTGAAGCTTTAGAAATTTTTAAAACGAATAATAGATCAGATGAAATATTACTTAATGACCAAACTGATCTTTTGTATACTCCTCTATTTAAGGTTGTCTAAGTCCTATTATAACAGGATATTAATATAAAAGAGAGTTGGGAAATTTTGTAACCGTACGTCAACAATTTAAAATAGATTAGAGTAATAGGTATTTAATTTGTAGTGTGCCTCAGATGTTACCAAATAAGATATACATGTGTGTTGACAAGTGTGTAATTGAGCGGTCACACCGCGCTAAAAAAAGGAAAGAAAAATGGCAATGTTTTGCGGTAAATGTGAAATAGAAATTAAAGGTAGAGAGAAATACCTGATTTGTTATGGTTTTTTGTGAACAAGCGTATCATCAAAATTGTACAGGACTAACCGACGTCGCCTATCGAGTTGTTACTGAAAAAAGTAATGTATTGTGGTGTTGTGATAAATGTGGCATTACAAAAAACTGTTCATTGAGGAAAATGATGATGAATCTTGAGAATTCCCTAGCTGAAATATCATCTAAAATAATCACACAATCGGAGTTATTGCGTGAGAACAAGCAGGAAATAGGGAATGAATTACAGAAGTTGGCGAATATACAAGAAGAAAGAGTGACATTATACGCGGACAAAGTGAAGGCAAAGAAGCAGGAGCAGGTCCTTGTAATTAAACCAAGAAATGAAAACCAGAAGAGTCTCACAACAAAAGAAGAAATTAAGAAACTAATCGATCCAACGAATATTGAAATTACAGGTGTAAAGAATGTAAGTCGCGGTGGAGTTGTTATTGAATGTAAAAATAAGGATGCTATTTCGAAATTAAAAGAGGTAGCGAACTCAAAGCTTGGCAAAAAGTATGATATTAAGAACCAGAAAAGCGAAAACCACGTGTGAAGATAGTAGGTATGAGTGAACAGCGGGACCCTGAAGAGATACGAGGCAAGATCATAGCTCAGAACCACTTCCTAAAAACAGATAACATAAAAATTGTTCACGTAGGTAGGATGATATCCAAAATAAAGCTGCCTGACAGGTTTTTTGCTTATGCGGAAGTAGATGCAGAGAGTTAAAACAGACTATTGGAAACTCAGAAAATAAATATTGGTTGGGACGTATGTAAAGTATTTGATGCAGTGACAGTGACTAGATGTTACAAATGTTGCGGATATAATCACAAAGGCAAAGACTGTACGAGAGAACTAACATGTGCTAAATGTGCGGGATCACACCATGTAAGCAGCTGTACTGCAAATGATAGTCAAGTGCAGTGTATAAATTGTAAGTATGCTGTAGATAAACTTCACTTAAAAATTAGCATAAATCACGCTACGTGGGACTCAGATTGTCCGGTATTTAAACGGAAGTTACAAAACGCCAGAGATAAAGTTGATTTTTTAGAATAAATCGTAATGTTACGACAAAGCAATATGGGGTAATTTATTTGAATGTACAGAGTTTACTTGCAAAATTTGAGCAAATAGAAAATTTGATGGAGACATATCGTCCGCCTATCCTTCTGCTTAGTGAGACGCGTGTTACATCTGATGTCCGGGAGTCAGAAATAAACTGTAGAGGTTACTCGGTTGCGAGATGTGATTCGCACAGCAGACACACGGGTGGTGTTACAATTTACGTAAGAAATGACATCAATTATAGTGAAACTTGCAACATAACAGTAAATAATGCTATATGGTTGCTAAGTATAAGTGTTTCGGTCGGGTTTGCTAGGGGTATTTATACAGTTTTATATCATAGTCCTAGTGCAAGCAAGGTGGAGTTTTTGGACTTTTTTGAGGCCTGGTGCGAGGAAACTTTCGATGGAAGGGATATGTGTACTATTTTTGGTGATTTCAATGTGGATATGTCCAGAGATTCAACCTATGCGACTAGATTGAAAAATATCATTACTGCAAGTGGAATGAAACAAGTGGTTGGTGATTATACTAGGGTAACAAGCAATTCGAAAACATTAATTGACCTAGTTATAACAAATGAATGGAATGCGACGGTAGAAATTTGCGATTGCAAAATTTCCGACCACGAAACATTATTATTAAAGTTTACAAACAACGATTCGATAGATATGATTCAGCGCAAAAAAATATTAGACAAAAGTGCTTATACAGATTACGACTTGCGAAACATGCTGATACTACGTAATTGGAAACAGATCGATAAATATAATTTACAAAATCGGACATTGTCACTAGTAAATGAACTAAATGCAAGTTATTACAACATTGTCAACAATAAAACAATTGCTGTGGGTCAGGGTAACCCATGGTTTAATCATGAATTAAAGTCATTGCAGAAACAAAGGAACGCATTATACAGAGTAGCAAAGAATAGCAATAGTAAGGACGACTGGAGTAATTACACAAACATGAGGAACTACTACAATAGACATATAAAATTAAATAAGAATATTTATTATGAGAATGAGAGGCAAATTGATGAAACAAGGGGCGATGCAAAAAGAATGTGGAAAAAACTTTTAGTCACGGTTACTAGCGAGAGAAAGCCTGAATATATTGATTTTCCATCGAGCAGGGAATGTGAAGCAAAGAAAATTGCGGAGAAGTTTAATGCGTATTTCATCGAAAGTATCAGGGAAATACATGACAATATCGAAGTAATTGTAGAGAACGTAAATATGGATGACTATCGCGGTGGAGACACAAACATATTGAACACTTTTGAACCGCTTGAAATGGGGCAGCTACGAAAAATTGTAGAATCACTTAAGAGCAAGTCAACAACTGATGGTATTGATACAAAAGTTATTAGCGACGCATTTCCGATTATTGGACATACGCTGTTGGGAATAATTAATGAGTCGTTCAAGACAGGCGTGTTTCCGGATGTTTGGAAAACCACTACGATAATACCGATTCCAAAGATCAACGGCACCAAGAACTGCTCTGATTTTAGACCGATCAACATGTTGCCAACATTAGAAAAAATCATAGAATATGCAGCAAAACAACAATTAGAATACTTTCTGGAAAAAAATTGCGTGTTGGTGGATGTGCAGTCCGGCTTCAGGAGGAATCACTCATGTGAAACAGCATTAAATTTAGTAATAGGTAACTGGAAGGAAGAGATAGATCGCGATAACAAAGTTGTGGCAGTTTTCTTGGATCTGAAAAGGGCTTTTGAGACACTTGACCGAAAGAAGTTAATACAAAAGTTAAGTAAATATGGAATAAGAAGTATGGCTTTGGAATGGATAAAGGATTATTTAACAGATAGGAAACAAAAAACTAGGTACGACGATGAAGAGTCAACAGCTGAGGAGGTCTCCCTAGGAGTCCCTCAAGGATCAATTCTAGGACCACTTCTCTTCATTCTTTACATAAACGACGTGATAAGTGCGACTAAGGACTGCAAGATTAACCTGTTTGCGGATGATACGCTAATAAGTGTTGCAGATAGGGATGTTGATTCAGCAATAAAAAAGATAAACTGTGAACTAGAAGGTGTTAGCAAGTGGTTAAAAATTAATAAACTAAAGTTGAATACGTCGAAAACACAAGCTATGCTATCTACAGCAGTGTGATAAATGACACTAGTGAATCAGTGGTAATTGATAATTAAATTATTGAATGGGTAAATGAGATTAAATATCTCGGTGTGATAAGTGACAATAAATTAACATTCGCTAGAAATATTGACTATATAGAAAAGAAAGTTGCAAAAAAAATAGGTTTTTTGGGTAGGATAAGTGCTAAATTAAGTTTATGGGCTAAAATCTATGTTTATAAGACAATCATTGCCCCACACTTTGATTATTGTTCCACAATTCTATTTCTAGCCAAAGATGGGGATATATATAGATTACAGAAACTGCAAAACAGGGCTATGAGGATTATACTGAGTTGCAATAGGTATACTCGAATTACATTAATGTTAGATACATTGCAATGGCTTAGTGTTAAGCAAAGGATTCAGTTCAACACTCTTATATTGATTTATAAAATAATACATAATAGGTTACCAAAGTATTTAAACAAATATGTTTCGTGTAGTAATGAGATTCATGACTACAATACTAGATACATAGATAACTTTAGGTTACCTTTTCACAAAAAATCGGCTTCTATATATATATATATACATATGCCGCTATTCCCAAGAAAAACATCTATTATATTATATATATATATATATATATATATATAAATTTGACGAAATTCAGTTTTTAACTGACGCTGTATTTCACTATGTACTCAATAAATATATTAGTTTACCATTTCTAGGGAAATGGAATAAGGGTTTTTATAATGTGCACATTATAAAAGCAATGCAATAGATAATATTAACTTGAGGTTTTTAAACTGAAACGAATAGCGTTTATTTAATCATTTTTTTCGACATATATGATAATAGCATATAACAATGCTGTAATCAATAGAAATAGTTTTTAGAGTTTCGCTCGTTTGTTTTTTCTTTCTGTGTTGAGTTTAAAATTGTGATTTTTTAACATGTATCTATAAAGCAGTCCCATTCACACAATGTATGGTATTAGCAAAACCAGCACAACATTAGCGAGAGTCTGAAGAAGGCTGAAAAGAGCAGCCGAAACGTCACAAAGCTAAGAAGAGTTGTTTTTTATTAAAAGTTTTTTACAAACCCTTATTCCATTTCCCTAGAAATGGTAAACTAATATATTTATTGAGTATATATATATATATATGTGATATTAAATTTTTATTGACCTTTAATTCATATATGTAAATATATATTAATTTTATTCGACGATTTTTTTTTATTTTCAAACACTGCAAATTAGCGAGTTTTAAAATTATTTAAAACTAGTATAACGACCTAAAAATCGTCCAATAAAATTAATATATATTATTTACATATATATATATATATATATATATATATATATATATATATATATATATATATATATATCAAATTGTACCCAGTCGTCGGTAATAGGATGTAAGAAGAAAAACAAACTCAAATTACAACGCTAACGTTTCGTACATTTAATCAATGCACTTTATCAAAGCTACAACATGATTAAAAACACATATAACACAGTCAGTAAAATTAAATTATATAACAGCTATTTATTTACCTTAGTAATTTATTGTAGAGATAAAAACATATGAAATGTAAATGATGTTTACGCTACTCACATAGTAATTTATATATGGTATTTAATACTTTATTCTTCGGACATTATGTTATACTCATTTATATGTTCTCAACAAACGAGACCGTGATCATCTATAAGTTAGCACGTATGTATGTATCTTATTTTAAAAATTATATTATTTTCTTGCGAATAACAAAAACATCACCCACAAAAAAAAACAAGCAGACACAAAGCAAACCGAGGTCATTACACTAACAATATAATACACGTATATACCCAATACTCAAAAGATAAAATCTATACAACAATTAACAACTATTATAAATTCAAATGAATGGAAGAATACAATTATTATTATTACTTTATGACCCCTGCATATACATTCAATATTTGTAACGCTGAATCATCTTTGACATTGATAGTATACTGGGACTTATATATATTTATTTTCTCAAGAAACAATCTCTTAGTGAGATTATTTTCCTTATCTAAAATTTCCGGGCTGTCAAAATCAAACTCATGGTCAAACTCAAAATGATGTCTTGATAACGCTGTTTGTTCTCTTTTATTTCTATTTCTATCAAAGCAATCTTGTTTATGATTTTGTATTCTTCTAGATAAGTATTGCTTCGTTTGGCCCACATAAACTCCTTCGCATTGCTTGCAACTTATTCTATATATGATATTAGAAGCAGACTGTAATGAGATTGGATCTTTCAATTTAGTAAAAAGATTTGCTATTGTTTTTGAATTGTAAGTTGTTAGACATGTGTCATTGTTTTTAAGAATTCTTATCAAACTAGGTGTCAAATCTTTTATGTATGGTAAACTAAAATATCTCTTATTCTTGTTAATTTTTTGTATCCCTTGTGAACTATCAATGTCCCCAACCTCATTGCCCATAGTGCGGCTCCTTGGAACAACACCATTATTGCCATATAACACCGTGTCTATGAACCCCCTGGGATAACCATTCTTCACAAGAATATCCCTAATTAAATCATAATTCTTTCTATGAAAACTCTGATGGCTCAATCTACACACCCTATTTTTTAACTCTAGAATGGTGTTGCGTTTGTAATTAAAACTATGTTGCGAATTATAATTTATGACTCTACCCGAGCTTATGTCTTTTATATACCAATCGGTCAACAGATTACCCCCATTTTCTCTAATCACTGTAATGTCCAAATAATTTAACCTAGCATCCTCCTCAACTTCCAACGTGAACTGTATGTGTTCATCTATGTTATTAAAGAAACCCAACACATTATCTATCATATCCGACGGTATGGCCATTATTATGTCATCAACATAACAGTACAATAGTGGAGTGGTGAATGGTAACTGAGCAGCAATTTTACTCAAGATATCATTCATAACAAAACACGCCAATACCGGTGACGCCGGGTTACCCATTGCTGGACCGAATTCTTGTTTGTAAAATTACTATGTGAGTAGCGTAAACATCATTTACATTTCATATGTTTTTATCTCTACAATAAATTACTAAGGTAAATAAATAGCTGTTATATAATTTAATTTTACTGACTGTGTTATATGTGTTTTTAATCATGTTGTAGCTTTGATAAAGTGCATTGATTAAATGTACGAAACGTTAGCGTTGTAATTTGAGTTTGTTTTTCTTCTTACATCCTATTACCGACGACTGGGTACAATTTGAAATAAGTAGAAGGATACGACAGTTGGTTTCTATATATTACATATACGGTTGGACATACCCTAATTGAAGATCATGGGTTTTTTTAAGGATATTAAAGATACATATGGCACAGGAGTTTTGGAAATGTTGAAGAGGTGGGATAATTTGAGTAAGAAGTTGGCATCGGCGGTTAACAGAAGGAATTTTCTGGTAAGGTGTAGATACAAGGATATTTTCCCGAAACACATCATCAACAACATCTCATGCATTTATTCACTGCAGAACTGTGATCATCCCTGTTACAATAAAATTTATAGAATATTGTACAGATTTAGGAAGTCAATTTTAAATATAGAAATAGATATAACTTGTTGGAACATTAATAAGTTAGAAAAATTAATTCATGATTTGATTGTGCAAGTTAAAAGTATTGTTGATGTGAATATGTTTGTAAGATTGGAAGGATACAATAAACAAGTCTATGAACGGGAATTTGTTAGGTTTAAGCGTGGACAAATAAAAAAATTAGATAATTTAATCAGGGAACAACGATGTAGTTCAATTGCAGATAGGGATAAGTGGTTGTGTAATCTTTCGAATAGGAAACTACCAGAATTAGTAGAAGAATGTTTAGCCTTGGGTCCATCCTTTTCAATAAAGCATAATAAGGGTGACATACCGATTAATAAGTTAATTACTGATATTGAATTTTATATTGAGTCATTAGACATTATTGATAATAAAAATTTATTGAGAACAAAAGTGGTTAATAAAATCACTAATTTTATGAATGTTAGTAATAATTTTAAGAAAGATGATGTATATTTAAGGATGTATAATTATACTAGAGACTTCTTAAATGCTCACAATGACATTGTTGTTGTTAGGTCTGATAAAGGTAATGTGTCGGTAGTTATGAACAGTAGAGATTACAGAAATAAATTAAATGAATTGGTTGGGGATAGGGACACATACAAAGTATTGCCCAGGGATCCAACGGCTAAAATACAAGAAAAACATAACAATTTGATTAAATTACTATTTGACGTTGGTTTTATAGATGATAACACATTGAAATCCTTGATAATCAATAATTCAGTGGCACCCAGACTATACGGTTTGCCAAAGATTCATAAGACAGATTACCCACTGCGTCCAGTTGTTTCTTGTATAGGTTCACCCGCATATAAATTAGCGAAGTTTGTTTCGGCTATTTTGGGTAATGTGGTTAAGGGTTTCCGTTTTAATTTGTTTAACTCATATACTCTTGTTGATTTAGTTGCGAATATGGTATTGCCTGATAATTTTGTGTTGGTCTCACTGGACGTGCAGTCGTTGTTCACAAGTATTCCGCAGTATTTGGTGATGGACTCCATAGACGATAATTGGGGACAAATATCTAATTATACGTTAATAGACAAGACACATTTCAAGTCAATAGTGGAATTTCTTTTTGACAACAGTTATTTTAATTACGATGGGGGGTTTTACAAACAAGAATTCGGTACAGCAATGGGTAACCCGGCGTCACCGGTATTGGCGTGTTTTGTTATGAATGATATCTTGAGTAAAATTGCTGCTCAGTTACCATTCACCACTCCACTATTGTACTGTTATGTTGATGACATAATAATGGCCGTACCGTCGGATATGATAGATAATGTGTTGGGTTTCTTTAATAACATAGATGAACACATACAGTTCACGTTGGAAGTTGAGGAGGATGCTAGGTTAAATTATTTGGACATTACAGTGATTAGAGAAAATGGGGGTAATCTGTTGACCGATTGGTATATAAAAGACATAAGCTCGGGTAGAGTCATAAATTATAATTCGCAACATAGTTTTAATTACAAACGCAACACCATTCTAGAGTTAAAAAATAGGGTGTGTAGATTGAGCCATCAGAGTTTTCATAGAAAGAATTATGATTTAATTAGGGATATTCTTGTGAAGAATGGTTATCCCAGGGGGTTCATAGACACGGTGTTATATGGCAATAATGGTGTTGTTCCAAGGAGCCGCACTATGGGCAATGAGGTTGGGGACATTGATAGTTCACAAGGGATACAAAAAATTAACAAGAATAAGAGATATTTTAGTTTACCATACATAAAAGATTTGACACCTAGTTTGATAAGAATTCTTAAAAACAATGACACATGTCTAACAACTTACAATTCAAAAACAATAGCAAATCTTTTTACTAAATTGAAAGATCCAATCTCATTACAGTCTGCTTCTAATATCATATATAGAATAAGTTGCAAGCAATGCGAAGGAGTTTATGTGGGCCAAACGAAGCAATACTTATCTAGAAGAATACAAAATCATAAACAAGATTGCTTTGATAGAAATAGAAATAAAAGAGAACAAACAGCGTTATCAAGACATCATTTTGAGTTTGACCATGAGTTTGATTTTGACAGCCCGGAAATTTTAGATAAGGAAAATAATCTCACTAAGAGATTGTTTCTTGAGAAAATAAATATATATAAGTCCCAGTATACTATCAATGTCAAAGATGATTCAGCGTTACAAATATTGAATGTATATGCAGGGGTCATAAAGTAATAATAATAATTGTATTCTTCCATTCATTTGAATTTATAATAGTTGTTAATTGTTGTATAGATTTTATCTTTTGAGTATTGGGTATATACGTGTATTATATTGTTAGTGTAATGACCTCGGTTTGCTTTGTGTCTGCTTGTTTTTTTGTGGGTGATGTTTTTGTTATTCGCAAGAAAATAATATAATTTTTAAAATAAGATACATACATACGTGCTAACTTATAGATGATCACGGTCTCGTTTGTTGAGAACATATAAATGAGTATAACATAATGTCCGAAGAATAAAGTATTAAATACCATATATAAATTACTATGTGAGTAGCGTAAACATCATTTACATTTCATATGTTTTTATCTCTACAATAAATTACTAAGGTAAATAAATAGCTGTTATATAATTTAATTTTACTGACTGTGTTATATGTGTTTTTAATCATGTTGTAGCTTTGATAAAGTGCATTGATTAAATGTACGAAACGTTAGCGTTGTAATTTGAGTTTGTTTTTCTTCTTACATCCTATTACCGACGACTGGGTACAATTTGAAATAAGTAGAAGGATACGACAGTTGGTTTCTATATATATATATATATATATATATATATATATATATATATATAATATTAATTTATTTTTTCCTGGAATTAGCGACCTTTATTCTTCTACTTAACCACAAATAAAAACCATTTTTTTTTAAACGTTTCGACACTTTTTTAATGTCTTCAGTATTTTACATATATCACAATACAACATGTTAAAAAGTATTTATGAATATTAATTCATACATCTGCAAATTAAATTACATAAAATTAGAATTATACTAGTTCTCCCAAGTCTTCAAAACAAAAACTTACTAAAAATGTACACGCACTTCGTCAGAAAACATTTTTATTTTTTTCATGTTTTTTATTTCCCTTTGTTAACCGGAAATTTAAAATATTCGTACGCGTAACATCACAAATTTACAACATATCATATCGATGACCATCAATCTTAATAAAATACCTTAAAATAATACGATCTGTCCGAGAACACTTATCTACAAAAAAGCCCACGTGTTTTACCTTTTTTGCAAGTTGTTTTCTTATCCTTATATCTTTTAAATTTGTCAAATAACAATTTTTCAAACATACAGGGTTTATTCATAAAGAAAATTATTTCCCAGCTGTTTATAGTATTGGAAAATAGATTCTTGACAAACTATCAATTTCGTTTCTGTCATTAACCATCTCCTTCGTCCTTTTAATTTCAATCATCTCTAGGATGTTTCTGGCTTTTGTGTTGTTTTCTTTTTTAAGGATCTTGACTTTGGTGAAATTGAAGCTATGTTTCATTTTGTCCTTATGTTTTTTCAAGGAAGTGGGATTTTTAGCATATTTGTGTCCATTTATTCTGTCCTCAAGAAGCTGTTTAGTCTGACCAATGTATACTCCATTGCAGTCATTGCACGGAATACTGTACACAACGTGCGACTGTTTGGTTATCGTGATGGGATCTTTAAGTTTGGTATATAATTGACTTAAATTGTTACTGTTTGTGTACGCGAGTTTAAAATTATGTGGCTTTATAATGTCGTTAATTTTTTCCGATAAGCCCCTAATATGTACTGGGACCACCAAAAACACAATACATCCCAGTACCATATATTAGGGGCTTATCGGAAAAAATTAACGACATTATAAAGCCACATAATTTTAAACTCGCGTACACAAACAGTAACAATTTAAGTCAATTATATACCAAACTTAAAGATCCCATCACGATAACCAAACAGTCGCACGTTGTGTACAGTATTCCGTGCAATGACTGCAATGGAGTATACATTGGTCAGACTAAACAGCTTCTTGAGGACAGAATAAATGGACACAAATATGCTAAAAATCCCACTTCCTTGAAAAAACATAAGGACAAAATGAAACATAGCTTCAATTTCACCAAAGTCAAGATCCTTAAAAAAGAAAACAACACAAAAGCCAGAAACATCCTAGAGATGATTGAAATTAAAAGGACGAAGGAGATGGTTAATGACAGAAACGAAATTGATAGTTTGTCAAGAATCTATTTTCCAATACTATAAACAGCTGGGAAATAATTTTCTTTATGAATAAACCCTGTATGTTTGAAAAATTGTTATTTGACAAATTTAAAAGATATAAGGATAAGAAAACAACTTGCAAAAAAGGTAAAACACGTGGGCTTTTTTGTAGATAAGTGTTCTCGGACAGATCGTATTATTTTAAGGTATTTTATTAAGATTGATGGTCATCGATATGATATGTTGTAAATTTGTGATGTTACGCGTACGAATATTTTAAATTTCCGGTTAACAAAGGGAAATAAAAAAACATGAAAAAAATAAAAATGTTTTCTGACGAAGTGCGTGTACATTTTTAGTAAGTTTTTGTTTTGAAGACTTGGGAGAACTAGTATAATTCTAATTTTATGTAATTTAATTTGCAGATGTATGAATTAATATTCATAAATAATTTTTAACATGTTGTATTGTGATATATGTAAAATACTGAAGAAGACATTAAAAAAGTGTCGAAACGTTTAAAAAAAAAATAGTTTTTATTTGTGGTTAAGTAGAAGAATAAAGGTCGCTAATTCCAGGAAAAAATAAATTAATATTGTAAAAGCACGACCAAGAAAAGAGATTATATTTTATATATATATATATATATATGATATTAAATTTTTATTGACCTCATATAAGTAAATATATATTAATTTTTATTGGACGATTTGTAGGTCGTTATACTAGTTTTAAATAATTTTTAAAACTCGCTAATTTGCAGTGTTTGAAAATTATAATTTTATAATTTTACCACTGACTATTAAATTAATTAGGTAATTTTTTTAAAAATTACCGACACGGCTGGGATTCGAACCCAGGCATACCGATTACTAGCCGGTTGCTCTACCAACTGAGCTACCGTCGGTGTCTGAATTCGAATTTCTAAATCGTACTGATATATGTATATCAAGTAACAGATGGAAATGAGAATGTATATATTAAGCACTAAACGTCCATGTGCTGTATATATGTGATATTAAATTTTTATTGACCTCATATAAGTAAATATATATTAATTTTTATTGGACGATTTGTAGGTCGTTATACTAGTTTTAAATAATTTTTAAAACTCGCTAATTTGCAGTGTTTGAAAATTATAATTTTATAATTTTACCACTGACTATTAAATTAATTAGGTAATTTTTTTAAAAATTACCGACACGGCTGGGATTCGAACCCAGGCATACCGATTACTAGCCGGTTGCTCTACCAACTGAGCTACCGTCGGTGTCTGAATTCGAATTTCTAAATCGTACTGATATATGTATATCAAGTAACAGATGGAAATGAGAATGTATATATTAAGCACTAAACGTCCATGTGCTGTATATATGTGATATTAAATTTTTATTGACCTCATATAAGTAAATATATATTAATTTTTATTGGACGATTTGTAGGTCGTTATACTAGTTTTAAATAATTTTTAAAACTCGCTAATTTGCAGTGTTTGAAAATTATATATATGAGTAATATATATTTACTTATATGAGGTCAATAAAAATTTAATATCACATATATACAGCACATGGACGTTTAGTGCTTAATATATACATTCTCATTTCCATCTGTTACTTGATATACATATATCAGTACGATTTAGAAATTCGAATTCAGACACCGACGGTAGCTCAGTTGGTAGAGCAACCGGCTAGTAATCGGTATGCCTGGGTTCGAATCCCAGCCGTGTCGGTAATTTTTAAAAAAATTACCTAATTAATTTAATAGTCAGTGGTAAAATTATAAAATTATAATTTTCAAACACTGCAAATTAGCGAGTTTTAAAAATTATTTAAAACTAGTATAACGACCTACAAATCGTCCAATAAAAATTAATATATATTTACTTATATGAGGTCAATAAAAATTTAATATCACATATATACAGCACATGGACGTTTAGTGCTTAATATATACATTCTCATTTCCATCTGTTACTTGATATACATATATCAGTACGATTTAGAAATTCGAATTCAGACACCGACGGTAGCTCAGTTGGTAGAGCAACCGGCTAGTAATCGGTATGCCTGGGTTCGAATCCCAGCCGTGTCGGTAATTTTTAAAAAAATTACCTAATTAATTTAATAGTCAGTGGTAAAATTATAAAATTATAATTTTCAAACACTGCAAATTAGCGAGTTTTAAAAATTATTTAAAACTAGTATAACGACCTACAAATCGTCCAATAAAAATTAATATATATATATATATATATATATATATATATATATTTATCTACACGGTATTACTGAGAATCCGTTCACTAAACGTTCTTACTCGGCGTCCTCTCTTATACACGTGATATACAATGTATACTCTAATAGTGCATGCACGCATCTATACCCTTGAACGGTTAAGCTGGCGTCCGTAATATACATGGCAAGACCGCGTCCGTATACTTTTATTTTAGGTTCACTGGACGTCCTACAATGTTGCCAATAAGTACCCGACTACTACTGCATTTATTTCTTTTTCAGATATGATGCAATCTCAATTTATTTGAGTAAGGGATTTTATTTTATTAGTAACACAAAATTTTCACTGTCAGGCTATAACAAGTTTATTTTACGTTTGAAAGAAGTATTTAACATTTAAAATATAACAGTTGTCAATTTTTAATTTTTTCTCTTGGAATAAACATTACCATACACTTTAATACCATCCCATTTTCTATCTTTGAAAATACCCGGATAATTTTTTACCAGTTGCCGAACTTCTTCCTTCTTCGGTGCTTGTTTTCTTTTAATACGCTATTTAAAATACTATTCTGTGATCCTTTTCACCTTAGTTCTCTAGGTTTTCTTTGTGATTTTCTTTTCTTCATTTCGAACATATCTTTCTTTTTTCTTGAATTATATTTTGATCGATATTTTTATCTAGTAGCGTAGTCCCTCCATCAGTATCGCTCTCGTTTTGTGATTCTACAATCTCGTCACCTATATTCAACTCACTTATATTAGTTCCTTTGAATTCATCAATATTGTTATTTTGAGAAAGTAATAATATCTTTGAGACCTTGGCCGTCTGATAGATGTCTGCCGGCAATCTATACCATTTCTGGTGTGCTTTGGTTGTGTGGCCCATAAAAACGCCAGTCAGCTCTTCATTTCCCATTTTTAGTATCGGGAATATTTTTGCCAGATGCTTTTATAGACGTAAGCCTTGCAGTTTTACTTGGGCTTTTCAAAGCTAGGCAAACATGTTTGCGAAAAATATGGTATCCACTTATACAATTCTTCCGAATGCAATTGAGGTAATAGGTATATATTATTATTCTCGAAGACATTTTCTCTTAATTGTATTGAAAAGTCTAGAGCTTCACGGGTATTCTTGTCAAACAACTCCGGTACACCTCCACCTCTCTTTCCTTATACAATAACAATAACAATACGTTTGTATAACAATACGTTTTAAATGTTCAATCAAAAGTTGTTCACTAGGGTTTCATTTGGGCGACTAGGACGTATACCATCAATAACATTTAAGGCCCGGCCGACCGGTCTGTGGAGTGTACTAATCTGTATGGCCTATCTGTGATCATAATTTCAAATTAAACCAAAACAAAATAGGTATTAACATAATTATATTGTGAACTGGATAACTGTCGAAATGTAAATAATTTAAGTAGATGAGTGAAAAAAAGATATTCCTAGTGATAGTCCTGGATAATTACGAAATTTTATGTTTTCTTTACTTTCTGATATTGTTGAGTCATCTAAATTCCATGAAAGAGTTAATATGAAAATGATCTACTTTACAATATTACAATATTTTACCACTGCTAGTCCAAATCTTGTTTATATTCGTCATAACTTAAATTTGACTTATATGTCTACTAGAATGATAGTAGCACTTATGAGTGTTGATAAGATAGTAGCAATTCGCTTCGCTTAGGTATATAATTAGTAGGGCGCGGACTCGAGCGAGTCATGACTCATCGCCCATGGGCGCACAATTGAGATGTATTTTTATAGAGGTTTAATTTTATTTATATAATTGGATAACGAGTGGGTGGTGATCTATAAAATACAAAATACCTAATTATTTGCTCATTTTCTCTTCTGTAAGACTTGTTCTCTTTGAATTAAGTACATCCTTGTAGATAGTAAACGTCCTTTCTACATCGCAACTGGTTATATGTGCGTACTGGAAATATTCTTTTATTTCAGCGTATTTAGCATACACAGTGGCAGCAATGTTATTAAATCTGGATTTCTATTAAAAACTGCGTCTAACGTTTGCCGAAGGCCACATCCGAAGTCACTTGGTATACTTTTGAAATTATTAATAGCCACATCTAATGTGGTTAATCCATTTTTTAATTTGAGATTCGATTTTCAAAATATGTGATTAGTTTAGGCAAATTTCCAAAGTGTTCCTGTAGAAATAACAACTTATTTTTTAAATTTGGGATTTGTGTTAGTTCCTTGTACTCAGAAATACTTCGAGCATCGTAATTTAAGCATGTAACGAAATTTTGTAAATTATCGAAATTCTCTGCATAAAAACTATTTATATTATCTCTCATTCTCGGGCTCTTCTCGAGCGTAAACAGATATTGCAGTTCACCATATGAATTGGTGCTATTCAGTAAATATGTGTTGTTTACATTATTTCTTTGCTCCATTGTAACTCCGTCGTAGTTTAACTCGGTCATGTCCGCGCCCTAAATTAATTAGAGTTCAGATTTTAAGTAGAAGTATTTTTTAATGTGAGACTAAATATTGTATATTGTATTGTATACAAGAAAAAAATGAGGTGTGACCACCACACGACTTTCTTATACGTATGAGCATTTCAAATTATAGTATTTTAAGAATTTCTTCCTTCAAAAATTATTGAAGTGTTACTTCCGGTCCGAAATTTCATGTATACAAAACTTATTACAAATCCAGCTCCAAATACTTTTGAACTCTTGATAACTATAAACTGACAGGCAAAAAACCCACCCACCCGTCTGATACACGTTTTCTGTTTCCACATGTAGTTTATTTATTTAGTTTTTAATTCGCAAATTCGACTAGCCTGCTTGTAGTCCAGAATCCTATTAAACATTTATGGGATCAACTCCAGAGGCGTATTCGCCAGAAACGCTTCAATAGCTTAGATTTGCACTTGAAAAAAAAATTGAGGAAATTTCGCAAGACTACATAAGAAATTTAATTGATTCAACGTCGCAACGATTACGTGTTTTGATTGAAGCTCGCGGAGGACATACACCTTATTGATATCAGATTAGAATTAAAAGTTACCAATTTTATTTTTAGAAGTTGAGAGAGATATTATGTTCAAACTGGTTTTCTTATTTACTAAAATTAAATTTACTTCTGTCAAAAATTGCCTTAATACTTGAAAAATTTTGCATATGTTGCACATATAATGAATAGTTCTTGGATTCAATCTCAATAGAAACTTAAAATGATTGTAGAGCTGATTATTCTAAAAATGTCAGGTGGGCGGTTTTTTTGCCGGTCAGTTTATATAGAATACATAATTTACGACATATTTGCAAGAAGTCGCTATTCGTTAAGAGTAACAGTGTTACTTCCGGTCCAAATTTTGAATTTGTTTTATACAAAGGGTATTGAAAATTAAGTTCTAAATACTTTTATACTTGTAACAACATAC
This sequence comes from Amphimallon solstitiale, assembly GCA_963170755.1. Taxonomy (NCBI): domain Eukaryota; kingdom Metazoa; phylum Arthropoda; class Insecta; order Coleoptera; family Scarabaeidae; genus Amphimallon; species Amphimallon solstitiale. The sequence continues at coordinate 10,198,632 of OY720677.1, forward strand.
CTGTCTAAAAAGCATGACTTGCGAAATATTGGCAAAAGACTGATTTTCGATAAGAGTAAAAGACCTACTTCCGGTAGGAATTTCGAAAACCTTTCATAATAATAATATTCTCAAATTTAATTTTGATTAAATATGATTTTTTTATAAATTTGTTTAAACTTAGTTATTGACGAAATATTGGCATAATTTTTTCACTGAAGTGAACTAGTAACTTCCGATCTGCCCATTTTACTGAAAATCTAATCAGAGTGATATTATACGCGTAAATAAAAAATTTGGAATTGATAGCTATAGCGGTTTGACCGTTATCGTTGTCAGAGAGAGAGAGAGAGAGAGAGAGAGAGAGAGAGAGAGAGAGAGAGAGAGAGAGAGAGAGAGAGAGAGAGAGAGAGAGAGAGAGAGAGAGAGAGAGAGAGAGAGAGAGAGAGAGAGAGAGAGAGAGAGAGAGAGAGAGAGAGAGAGAGAGAGAGAGAGAGAGAGAGAGAGAGAGAGAGAGAGAGAGAGAGAGAGAGAGAGACATTTTTTAAAACCTCTTTTTCGGTATAAGGGGAATTCAAAACGTGGACAATTGCAAAAAAAATTTTTTGAAAAATTATTTAAAAAAACAAAATAAAAAATTCTTACTTCATTTTCTATGATTGTCTAAGTATAGATAGGGAACATTTCCTAAACTTATATTAAAACAATTACACCATTTTTTTAATACACATACTTTTCTTAGTTCTAAATATTAGCGAATGCAAGAAAAATAAAAAAATAATTTTATGAAATATGTACATTTGCTCTAACACAAATATTAAAAATATGTAGAGAACATTAATTTAATGTAATCGTACGACTTTCCGAACGATTTCACTATTTTAGTGTATGGCTGATATCCATACAAAAAGAAGTGGTATTCTTTTAAAAACTCCGAACTCCATTAATAAAAGATACAAGAATAATTTGTTTAAAACTTCATTTTTATTTATTAATCCGGTAAGTTTAAATAACGGCAAGTTTCTGTTAGAAAGTTGTTCAAAAACATAGACAATTAACCACTTATAATTTTGCGCGTTTTCAACCAATTTGCACCTGCGAGAACGATATTGATATAGTATTTCGCTGGATGTAAATAACTACAGAAAACTCAGAAATAAAATATCACCCGAGTATAATTACAGTGTTGCAATTTAGTGGGACGCCCAGTAAACCGCAATAATGGAAGTAAATATACAGTTCCTGATATACAGCTATCGACGGTAGCGCATTCTATTAGTAATTGCTTGCACTAGAACATATACATTTGTCAAAAATCAGGCAAAATGACGTCCGGCCAATTTTACGTTTTTCCATCAGATGGAGCAAAGTTACTACGTTTAAGAAATTTTTAAGGTAAAGTTACTGAGCGTCCGTATATCGGACGCTCAGTGTACCCGGACGCCAAGTGAACCGAAATAATTACACATTGGACGCGCAGTAAGACCGTGTAGATATATATATATATACATATATATATATATATATTACCATCAATTATTGTAACTCTAGTTTGATAATGACATATAATGTCGAAACTGCAGTCACATAGTGATTAAAAATAAAGTGAAGTTATTCAAAGTTTAATTGAGTGTTTTATTTTACTTATATCCAGTATCATGAATCTTCACAAAGTAACAGCCGAAAGTGTTATATGTCTTCATAGTTGTTTTTGTTTTCTTTTTTGAATTGACTCTCAGTTTGTTGAGCCAGAGTTGGCATTGAAGTTTCGTTATTTGTCTAATAATATCAATCGCTTTTTTTTGTTCATACGTTTGATCGCACATTACCCTTTCGTCGTTTCACACTGCCAGTTCGTCTTTTAAGTGTATTCTGAAAAGCAGTATAATCATTTAAATATAAGGTTGGCAAACTGATGTCGAAATTTTTCTGAACACCATGAATAGCATATTACACTCTCTTTCGATCTTTTGACTATTTCGAAACTGTAATTCCGTCATTGGAACGAAGCTTGAAATTAATTTTCAGTACCGATTGTAAATCCTACACGACGTCGCCACAGTGTTATATGATTCTGTGATAATAACGATAATATATTAGCAATTACTAAATGTAATGTGGGTTGTATAGATAGGAATACTGAAGTATATTTGTGATAAATGTTATTTAGGTATTTATCAAAGGACCTATCCTAGAAGCAATTGGTATCCTTTTGTTTGATTTTGAATCAGTGAATAAAATTATAAACAGTTTAGAACAGCAAATAAGTCAAAGGCGGAGCATACAGTTTCATTCTTCTATTATTTTGATAACAACGTTTATACTAATATACTCTTTTCGAAACTAAAATATCAAAGTTATCTTTTGTAGGTGTTAAAGCCAATCCATTAGATTCTGAAGATCATACACCTTTGCATTTGGTTCGATCAGGTGATGATGCAAAATTGCTCATCGGCCATTATGAGGATTCCGAAGACATACATGGAAAAACCATCACAGGAAGTACTCCATTACATGCAGCTTCTTACTGCGGTTTCGCCGATGTAGTGCAGGTCTTGCTGGACGCAAGAGGTGACTCCTCTGCGATTATGAAAGATGGTAGTACACCTTTACATGTCGCAGCAGCAAAGAAGGAAAACGTAAACATCGTCAATATATTATTACAGCATGAAGCACCTATTGACTGGGCTAATAAAACATTAAAAACAGCATTGCACATCGCAGCCTCAGTCAATGCATTAGTTGTTGTTGACGTTTTAGTAAATCATGGTGCGAATGTAGAATTGAAAGATGAAGACGATAACACTGCTTTGCATTTAGCTTGTGAAAATGGTCATTTGAAAATAGTAGAGTATTTAACTAGTTTTCCAGTTAGCACCATTTCTTTGAGAAATAAATACGAATTTACACCTTTTCATTACGCATGTTTGTTAGGACACACTGATGTGATTGAATATTTCCTGAAAAGCTACTCCGATGCAATACGACAGCAATTATCTGATGATGTCTTGTATGGAATTTTAGACCGAAATCAGTTAGCATCGTTGAAACTAATTCTGGATTATAATATTATTACCAAAGAAGATTTAATCAGACCTCTAAATCGCGGCTATACCCCATTACATCTTGCCGTATGCAAGAGTTGCACCGAAATGATACGTTTCTTGTTGCAAAATGGCGTAAGAGTGAATCCAGCTGATGAAGATGGAATGAGACCTATACATTACGTTAACACTGCCGATGATGCAAAGCTCCTGCTTAATTATTATGAAAATCCCTTAGGCATTACCGAAAAATCTCATATTGGCAGAAATCCATTACATACTGCCTCCAAAGATGGTTACGCCGATATTATCAGGTTATTTCTAGAACATCAAGCTGAAGTGTCAGCACGCGATAATGCCGACTGGACACCCTTACTTTTAGCAGCATATGCGGATGCGGTAGAATGTGTTAGAATTTTGCTGGAGCACGGTGCTGATATCAATGAGGCGAATGATCAGTCCGAAACCGCATTACATCTGGCAGTTCAGAATGGTTCGTGGCCAATGATTGATGTTTTATTAGACAATGGGGCTGATGTTAAATTAAAAGATCGTCATGATAATACTGTTCTGCATTCAGCACTAAAGTGCTATCGATGGAATACTTGGTTTGTTGATTCACCAATACACGATAGCGAAGTAGCTAGGGATAATGTGATGGAATTAGTTGACGTATTACTTGATCGTGGAGTCGATCCATTTGAAGTTAATTGTGATGGAGAATCTGCCATTGATATAGTGAATGAATTGCAACTGAGCGAATTATTGCAGAAAATGTAAGTCTAACATTGATTTTTAGGATTTTCTCATTTTTTTCTTGTATTTCAGGAGTTATAAGAGACGACGACTAAACGAAGACTTAGGCGTGACGTAACAGGATAAATAGAATTATGCAACTTCAAACTAACTAATTCTTATTTTTCATTCTTTAGTTATGCATTATATAGAAATTCTGAGTTTAACAGTTTTTATAAATGCTAAGGATTGTATATTAAGAAGATAATAAATTTATTTTTGTTAATTGTTTAATAATTTTTTGCAAAATATAAGTGATTTACGCGATATTTGTATACTTACTCATAAGTTCACGAACATAGTCAATAGTCAATATATAATTGTTAATGTGTGTATGACAAACAAGATAGATATTTAAACTATAACTTTGAAAAATATATGTGCTTATATAACAGTAATGAATATGTAGAAATAGAAGGGTGTAAAACGGACTATTCTTCATTCACCAGTCATCCTTCATATACCCCTTCATGGAATAATATTCCTTTTCTATTAAAATTCGTAATTCTTTTTTGAGGAGCGTACGTAAATCAGGTGTTTCATATCTTCTGGTAGATGGTTGTATAGCTTTACGCCATAATAATGAATATCGCCCTGTGTCATCGCTAGTCTTTGCCTCGGAATACGCAATTTATTACGTTCTCGTGTGTTGTATTGGTGTTCTATTGCATTTGTCTCGTATTGGTGAGGGTGTTGGTGAGAGCATATATACACGGATGCCAAGGTATAGTGGCGGCCCGTGATTTTTTTGGACGGGAGGGCACCGGGGGGGTCTGAGTGTTTAATATCAAAAGTTAAGTACAGACAAAAAAATAAACTCAATATGTTATTTAATTGACTTGTTTGAAAATAAAATCCATTCGCCGTTGTTTATGATTAGCAAAATGATTAATAACCAATTCATTGAAGTTTGGTGTTGATGTCAGTAATTGTTTTTCAATGGAACACATTGCTGAGGCACAACACAGTTTGCTTTCCTGCATGGTATTTCTAGAAAATGTTTTTATTCTCTTCAAAGTTGAAAAACAATATTGCAATATTCTTATTTTTATTAACTGCATTAAATTTAACAGCAGTTGCCAGTTGTTTTAATAGATATATGTCACAAAGCCCTAGAAAATATTGTAAATTCTCCTGTTTAGGATAGCATTTTATTTTAGATTTAGTAGCTACAACCGATGCTGTTTTAGAGATATTCTCAGTCTTTCCTTTCTGAGTGTATGGGCAGAGAGATTTTTTTCTGTATGAATCCCAACATCACTTGTAGTAGAAATTTCCATAACTGCTAAAATACAATTAAAAAATTATACATTTCATTAAATACAAATTAATTGTATGTGTGTAACTGAAAAGTTTTAAATTAATCTACTTTACACTAGGTTAAATACATATGTGTTGAATTTTTGTTCAAAAATGACTTCGAATTCTTTAGTTAAACAACTTAACGTATTTTATGCTTTCCTCATAATATAATTTTGGTAATTGTCATACCTATAGGTGGTTCACTTTCTGCTAAATTTTGGGATCCAATATCACTTGTGCTAGGAACATTCATAGTTTCCACACATTCTAAAATACATTTTGAAATTAGCATGCTTTTAAAATTTCAAATAATACTTAGTTCTTATAAAAAATATTTTATAATAAACACTTAGGTACCTGTAGATAGTTTCTTAACCGGTGAGGTTTTAATTGATTTCTTTTCAATATGGTCATGGCTGTGAGAGATAACGATGTTCTCTAAAATTCCTATTTTCCTTCACTAATATAAAAAGATAAAAACCACACTAGAAGTATATTATAAAGTCATGTTATTATATTTATTCTACTCCAATGATGATGTATGAAGTTACATATTTTAAAATTACAATGCAACGGTATTGCAACTTAATATAGGTATATATTGTTACAATACAAATATAGACTGTAACAATATTAAATTTATGAACTTGGTCATCAAAATTAACTTAATTATTGAAATTAATGATAATGATGTTTTGGAATAATTTTATTTGAACCTTGTTTATAATTACGTGATAAAGACAACAATGTTCTGTATCTGAGTAGTATTTCTTGAGGTTGTAGTCATCCTGTATGTTGAGGGATTGAGTAGTTTCATTTTTCATTGTAGTTACCAAAATCTAGAGAGAAGAGATTTAAAATGTTGTTAGTATATTGTAGGATAAGTTATTATTTGTGTAAGAACATATTCAATTGACGTTAATGATGTTAAAGGTAATTAAAAAAATTAATATTGAATAATGAATAGCTAAATTGGAATAAAATCACATTTCAAAATTCATATCACCGGATGTGACATTTAAAATGTCATTTTGACAACCGGTTAGTAAATTGATAGGAACCAGCTTATAAAATGTTTAAAGTACATAAGATGCTATTTAAAAGCTGAAAAGAATTAAATTAGTAAAGTTATTAATATTAGAAGATATTCAAAACATATAAAAAGATTTAAATTCTATGTTGTTTAGAAGGTATTTGCAGAAGAAATTGATTGGTGGATTTGAAAAAGTAGAGGGTTGTCTAGGGGATGAATAATAAAAACAGGAGATGCGAAATAATTTTGAAGAAAAACGGACGCGTTTTAGCGAAGTATAATATTAAAACTCAAAAATCTATTAATAGAATAAATTAGAATAAAGTAAAAGTGTTCAAATTTAATTTCTTGATACAAAGTTCATCGAGAAAAATAATTAAAAGTGATATAAAAATTTTAGGAAAGGAGAAGTTAATTTAAAGTATATAATTTAAAATTACTCACCTTAAAAGCAGTCCTGAGAGCCATTTCTTTGGAGTTAATTAATGGTAGCAGTTCCGAGAAACAATTTTTTGAAGCAGTCCCGAGAACCATTTCTTTGAAGATAAAAAAATAATAGCAGTTCTGAGAACTAATTTCTTCAAGCAGTCAATCGTAGAGGTTCAGAAGTGCAAGGCGTAGCATTGATCGTAGAGATTTTGAAGTCTGTGGTTGGAGTTACACAATTTTTTCATCGTCGAAGAGAGATATTGTCAAAATCCTGAATTATCGAGGTATATTCACATTGCAGAACCAGTTTTAAGTGACAATAGGCCCAAAACAACATTGAAGAAGGTTATTCAGACTACAATGATCATCTAGAACATAAGGATAACATCTTACGAAGATACTGTTAACCAGTTGAAACTAGAAACATATATTATCGACATAGTGTATTCAGGTCGTATAAAGATTACGTATATTTTGGAAAATATTTATAGAATTCAGTAATAGAGTAATACTGTTGTTTAAAATAAAATTAGAATGTTATTAAGTATGCAAATCTAAAAGTATTATCAATTGGAATTTAAATCTTTTCTAGTTAGATAAATTGAAACTCGTACAACCTTAATTAATTATTTATTCGTACGTTTCTTTTGTAATGTATTTGAAAAGAACAATTATTGGTATCTTAAAATATTCATTAGAAAAAGTGGTTCTAAATCTTTAATATATAAAGAAATATTTACCTTATAAAGTATATTAAAATAAAAGGATTGTTATTATTATTCCACAACTTCAAAGTGCATTAAAAACGTCATTTGGATAGGTTTACAGTCTTGTTTGTAAATAAGATATTTGTTGATGTTCCTTTAAATTCAACCTCTATAATTTTTTATTCACGACATTTATTAAACTTGTGAATAGTTATATCGCTTGTAGTTTTATTGCTCTAAAGTATTCATCATATATAAACATTGGCTTGACAAGAGATTTATACCTAATCTGTAACAGTAAATAGAAAAACATATTTAATTTTATTTGTTATATGCAAATAAATGTTACTTACCAGTTCTACAATATAGTAAAGAAAGGTTAATTACTTATTTTATACAGTAATTTAATTCAAAGCGGACCACTGACACGATATGAGATGAGTTCTTAAAGAATAGATTGAAGTTTTATCACAAGCGTAGTTAAACCAACTGTAAAATATAAAAACTACTAGTATTAAAATACTATGAACTGAAAGAGTTTAGATTACTGATGGGTATACTACCAGTTATACACTTTTTAGAAATCTAATGGATTTCTTATGAATAGATATCTGGGCTAGTCGGTGCACATTTATAAAATGAGTAATGGAAAACATTACATGGGTAGCATTTTATTAATATATTCCTATGAAACTACATGACAGGTATAAGAAAAGAAACATATAAATTATATTACAAAAGTAGAAATATATTTAGAAGGGCCATAACTGCAGGGGGGCCTCTAAAACACTGCACCATTTGGTCTAGGATGTAGGAAAAAAACTGCAGAATAAAAAACCTACATCACAGTGCCACAAAACTAAACGTCTTTAGTTGTTAAGATCCAAGCAACAGCCTCTGAGTTAAATTATATAAGTCCGTGTATCCAAATTCAAACTTAGCTAGAGGACATTCTTCAACAATATGTATAACTGTTTCACTCTCAGCTCCGCAATCACAAGCTGGACCTGCGATCATATTCCAATTGAAAAACTTAGTATTCTCCTCTTGAAACCAGTCAATTCACTGATGTTGCATGAATTTCGTTTGTCTTTGGATATATCTTCGATATTAAGTTGACAAATATTAAGTTGACAAATCTTAACAACTGGACCAATATTCCTAAAAGAAACACAATATGAATTTAAACTTGAAAAATGATACCTGTCATATCACCGTGAGGATCTTAGGATCTTGTACGGTCTTCCAAGTGATAGTTATTATGGACAACATTACATTCTCCATTTTGGACCATCGTAAAGATCAGTGGTTCCCAAACTTATTTTGCCTACTGCCCACTTTGAGAATAAATTATTTTTTAGCGCCCCCATTTTTTCACCTACTCAAAAACCACTATAACTTCAAATTAAATTAATTATTGTGAGCTATATTAGCGGAGATTAAACATTCATTCTAAACGAGACTTTTACTATGGGTTATAGTAAAAGTCTCGTTTAGAATGAATGAGTTAACTTGAGACCTGAGCGTAGTAGGTAGTACACAACGGCGCTCAGGTCTCAAGTTAACTTTTACGGGCTACACCTGCCAATGAGAATGATTATTGAAACGCAACTTTATAGTATTCAGACAAAGTATCTTTTATTCAAAATTCAAAATAAAACAAACATAATCGATTCTAATATAAAAACTAATGTGAAGGATGAATCTGATGCTGTTTAATAAGTTTGTTGATATCAGGTTCCAATTTACTCAAGAACAGCCGCAAGTCACCACGTTCGGTAACATGCAAACGATTTCTCTTTTTAGTAAGCAGCGTTGCTACAGCACTAAATCCACGTTCACACAAATATGACGATGGGAATGCTATCAAGAATCGTTGAATGATTGACCACAATCCAGGGTACAATTGCGGGATCGGTTTTTGTAGCCAAAATTCTTGGTAGCCATTTTTGAACTTGATTTTTATTTCCTCGTTCGTTGTCAATTCTATAAGTTCTTCTTCCAGATGTGGTGATATTGCTGTGTTGACATTTGAAAACGGATCCAACACCCAGTCTGGTATTTCCAAGTTCAAAATATCCTGGTATCGTTCGGTGAAGTCAATGTGGAGCTTTTCCAAATGTTGGCAGTAGGCAAACAAGTCGTCGTTACTGCAGGATACTGATAAATTCGGAAAATTATGAAACTCACGTCTGCCCATATTCTTTTTGTGTAGAAGCAGTTTGGCTGCGAAAGCAGCAACGACATTTTTTGTTTTAATTAAATTTAGTTCATCGCCTTGCAGTTGGAGATTCATGTTGTTGAACAATTTATACAGGTCTGTCATGTAAGCTATATCATTTTTTGATGTAATGAGCTTGTTGCGCAATTCTGTATCTTTAGTTTCCAAAAACTCTATCACAGAGTCAAACAGGTTGTAAAATCGAGTCAGACAATTGCCTCTTGATAGCCAACGAACTTCGGTATGAAACAACAAACGGTTGAAATCTTCGTCATTAGTAACACAAAGCTGATGAAATAATCTATCATTCAAAGAGCAGTTACGGATTTTATTGACTGCTTTGATGACATATTGCAGTGATTGAAATAGTCGTTCACTTAAATTTCTAGCAACCAAATGTTGTCTATGAATAACGCAATGTACAGCAAGGACATCTGGAATTTTATTTTTTACGTACGCTATGAAGCCTTTATGGCACCCTGTCATAGCCGGAGCGCCATCCGTAGCAACTGATATAATATTTTTCAAGGGAATCTCTTTCTCATCACAAAACTTTTCCAATGTATTGAATATGGTTTCGCCTTTTGTATCGGTCTCTAAATTTCTAGCAAACAATAGTTCTTCACATATTTTCTCATCTTTAATAAACCTCACGTAAGACAGCAACAATGCTTCATTAGTTGGTAAAGTGGACTCATCGAGCTGAATTGAGAATTGACTAGTCCTCAGATGATTGCACAATGATTCTTCTATGTTTCCGGCCATTTCATCAATTCGTCTTTGCACAGAATTATTACTCAAAGGAATTTTTCCGATAATATCTGCGGCCGGTTTATGAAGCACAGTAGTTATTACTTCCTTTATTGCTGGCAAAATTAACACTTCTCCGATGTTGTGTGGTTTGCCTTTTTGAGCAATTAACAAAGAGATGTTGTACGAAGCTCGAAGTCCGTCGTCATCTTGCTTAGCAGCCGCCGAAAAGAGTTTTGCTACACTTGGCCGAGTATTATGCTTCTTCTCTAGGTCTTGAAAATATGCTACATTCTTGTCTTTCTTATCTGGATGCATTTTATTCAAATGATCTTGAAGTCTTGAAGGCTTCATTGCTTCATTCGAAAATGTTTTTAGGCATAGAAGGCACAAAGGCGACGATGGGTTTGTAGGATTTTCAATGAATCCGAATTTAATATATTCCGCACAGTATTGCCGTCTCTTCTTTTTTACTTCCGACATTGTTTTGTTTTGAGAAATACGTAAGTATAAGTGTTGAACTTAAGTACTGCTTATCTATTACGCGCGAAACCGCAAATGAAAATAAAATAAATATTACGTTGTTTATATAGGATTGCATAAGCAGCACGCACCGACAGGAATAAGACAAACATGCATAAACTCGTTTATCTCATTCGACGCTCAATCGTACTCAACAAGTAAGAACAAGTATTCTATGAACCAGCCGATTGATACAGTTGCCTTTTTATTTGTTTGTTTGTGTCTCTTTTCGTTTCGAAACGGAGCGACCGATTGATATGTTTTTTATTTTATTTATTCAATAAAACAGGACAGATATATGAACTACTCGGAGAGAAATATCGAACCGAGTTGGTTTGAGCAATCTCTTAATTAATATTAGTTGATGTTCACAAGCTGTAGTCGAGAGTAGGGATGGGACATCGGTGGGTAAACATCGATATCAAACATCGATGTTAACATCGTTGATCAACATCGATGGTTGCAAAATATCGACTACCAAACATCGATGTTTTTAAACATCGATAATTATATTTATAGATTTATTTTTTGGCAGTTTAACAAAAACTTTATTACAACTTAATTAATTTACGTCCTTAACAAAATGATATAAAAGATATCACTATTCAAAAAAAATAATAAAAGAAATATATACATTTATAATATGTAGTTAACTTTAGAAACTACTCAAAAAAAACTATATAAAAAAACAATATTATGCAATTACGCATGAAACAACCACATGACTTAAATCGTCTGATACTTAAAAAATATATACATTTACGTGTATCAAAGCTTTTTAAGAGAACGATTTTTATTTGGGATTTTATAGTCTTGCATTTTTTTTGACTACGCTGGCAAATACCGAGATACATATGGATATGGTTTTATATTTCTGATGTGTCATCTTGCATTTAGTACGTGTATCGTCGTGTATGATTGTACGCACTAGGGAATTTCCCGAAGAAGTATACATCGGTAATGTCTATCTCCCTTCTTTTTCTATGAAAATACGTTTACCTCCTTCACTTATTCTGCATGCATACATAATTTAACTTTTATTCTGCACATTAAAAGTACTATAAATTTATGTATTTAATTATATATTATTTAAATATTTATACTGAGTAATATTTAAAAGAGCCTAAAATGAAATATTCGAATTTATATGATATAGCACTGTGTAATTTAAATACTTCTTTTATTCGTAGACAATTTTACATCCTCGTAGCCTGTATGTGAGCTGTTAATTTGGAAACATTTTTGTATTTGTCAACAGAGGACGCTGTTTTATTTTGTGATTAGTGCAAATACATTTTGTCAAGCTTAAAAGTTCGATGTTCACTATATTTCTTCTAACATCGATAGTTTATCGATAAATCTAAATTGCAAACATCGATGCAAAAACATCGAACATCGATCCTAAAATATCGATGTTCAATGAACATCGATGTTTATCGCCCATCCCTAGTCGAGAGTCGAGAGCTCAGTCGGTGTCTAAGAGTCCTCCTAGATTCTAGATGAAATTACAAATCGCCCCCTAAGCCTTTACACAACGCCCCCATTTTTTTTCAGGGTCTCTTACCGCCCCCCTTTAGACCTGCAGCGCCCACAAGGGGGCGTTATCGCCCACTTTGGGAACCTATGGTAAAGATGGTTACCATCGACCAAAATCAAATTAAATTAAAGAAATATAGATTAAAACATAAAAATAACTAGTAAAATAGAAACTTAAAATTGTTGAATATATAAAAGATAAATGCTAACAAATAATTTTGGAAATATTTTAATTTTATGATAGTTTATATTAAAAACACTTTTATGAAAAATAACCTACCCGTGTGATGTTTTGCATTAAAAGCTGATGTTTCTGGTGTTTCCGTGCAGAGCGAGGAAATAATGCGGGAATTGCATTGGATTCCTTAAATCATTTAAACACGTGTGATTCAAAATGTTTACCACACATAAATGTTGTTTGCCATAATTTTGACAAATCTTTAGAAAGAAAATGAATTATTACAAATTAACTGTTACTCAATAGCTATAACTTACCGATTTCCTTCTTTAAGAAACGAAAAGAAACTGTAGAATATATTTTGTTGCTGAACATTTTTACAAGTAAAAATACAACTTCTACGTACGCCAGATTTCTTCTTTCGTACAGTTTCCATTATTTATATCAACAACAATTTAACTGGCACCTTTACTTATTATTCTTTCGTAAATTATAAGTTATAAAACTAAGACAGGTTATATTTATACAACAATATACAAGTACACAACAAAAACAAAACACGCCATTTTGAAATGTGCCCTTGTTTGATTTTGCGCACAAATATCGGAATTATGCAAGTGAGGTTTTTATCACTTCTGTTATTCTGTGATATTACATACTGGGTGTCATCCGGCATCACAGTGTAGTGCCCGCTCGCTGACATATACCGCTCTCGCCCCGCGCCACTTTTTATCCGCTCGATTTCTAATACAAACGGTGCAGTCGCGCGAGATGCCCCGGAGCCTACGTCAGACTGTGATTTTTAAACGCGCTGAGACGGACTGTTACTTCCGAAAAAATCCCAAGCAACAAAATCACAATTTTAAAGAAGGACAAAAATATATATTTGCTAATGTAGGACAAGTGTGTATATAGTGGTTTTGCTGCTAGGGATATTATTTGTTATCAAACAAATCAGAAAAATTACATACAAATTAGGTATTTATAATTAATTTATCTGTTAAAAGAAATTTACATGGGCAGCAGCCGCCACTGCCAAGGTATGAATGTTTTTTTGTTTGTTGTACCTCAAATCACAAAGAGCTCGTAGTGCCATTTTTTGTAGAACATATATTCTATTTGCTACCCCAGACGTGCTCCAAAACTGCATTCTATATGAGAGTTGGCTATGGCTATAGGTGAGTAGGTACTGCAACCTGGTGTGTTGCTATTGATTTTATTCTCTTAATAGCATAGATCCCTGACGCCAGTTTTTTCGCCAGTTGATCTATGTGCCTTCCCCACTTTAATCCAGTATTCATAGTCAGGTTCAAAAGCTTAACACGTGTATCTCGCCTGAAACGAGAAATATGGTTTCTTGTCGTGCTAATGCGTAAGCAATATTTTGCTTGCACCACGCAGTTATCATCGTGCATTTGTTTTACATTAATTTATGAACGTTGGCGCTAGCACCGTTGGCGCCCCCTGCAAACATCTAGCATTGTGCCCCTCCCTTTCTTAAAGCTCATAAGTCAGTCATAACAAAATAAAACTAAAATGTTGGTTAAGGCTGGGTTTTGGTCGGGAAAAATTTCAATAGGTATGAAATTAGCTAGAGTTCGAAATCTAATGCTATATAGATGTCGCTAAATGTAGGGATTACACTACAATTAACATTTAGTTCGTTGCAATGGGGTTGCAGACGTATAAGGGTCGAAAGTAAAGCAAATGATTTATTCACTGAATTGTAGAAGGAACTTCACCGCGCAGGTAACGATATAAATATCGGTCTGCTAAAGTAAGAGAGAGAGTACGTTGCAAATCGTACACATTATTGTAAATGATTATAAAGCACAGGTATGCACTAAAGATGTAATACAAGTATGTTAACTGTATTTATTCGGCAAGGTAAGGTCAGAAGAGAGATTTAATATATATGTATAGAAAATGCGATCGAATACTGGAAAGTTCATTAAAACTGTATAATATATTTAAAAAAATGCTTTTTATTGGAGGTATCTCTAAAAAATAAAAATACCGATTTTCTTTACATTTATTATATCTGTATTAGCAAAATGCAGTTAAGTATATTTCGCATTATATCGATATACATGCCTATTTGAAATATTAGTACGATAGGTCTACAGTCTTTCTACTGTTTATATTATGCGTTAATAAAATGTTTTCTCCGATAGGTACGTATGCAGTTCTATATATTTCTATTTTCAACCACAAATATGTCTTCTGCATTACTTGTACAAGTTTCCGTATTTGTTGAGTTATATTGCGCAATTTTATTATTTACCATGTACTTATACTTTTTTTAGTTTATAGTATTTTCTTGCTGTATTTCCTTCATCTAAAAAAATAAATTGTGCTACTTTCGAAATAAAGAATTAAAAATTTTTATAATGTATTCTTTAGTGAAATAAGAAAAAAAATGATGTGTGTCACCACACGACTTTCATATACGTATGAGTGTTTCAAATTATACAATTTTAAGATTTTTTTTTATACCAAAAATATTTAAATTACTATTGTAAGTACTTCTTTTCTCTTAATAAATCTCTATAGAATGCATACTATGCAAGATAGTCGAAAAAAATAGCTACTCGCTAAGAGTAAAAGTGTTACTTCCGGTCCGAATTTTGAAATTTCATGTATACAAAAAATATTGAAAATTCAGCTCTAAATACTTTTGTACTCTTGATAAATATATATAGAATGCATAATTTACGACATATTTGCAAAAATCGCTATTCGATAAGAGTAAAAGTGGTACTTCCAATCCGAATTTTGAAATTCGGACTGGAAGTACATTTGCGAGATAGTGGCGAAAATCTGATTTTCGATAAGAGTAAAAGACTTACTACCGGTAGGAATTTCGAAAAGCTTTTTTTATAAAATTCTTCTCAAATTTAATTTTGAGTACATTTGAATTCTTTGTAAATTTATTTAAAACTTAGTAGGTAGTAGACGAAATATTGGCAAAATTCGATTTTTTCACTGAAGTAAACTTACTCTTCCGGTCTACCGATTTTACTGAAAATCTAATCAGATCTCAAGAGGGAGAATTATACATATAAATACAAAATTTGGAATTGATAGCTGTAGCCGTTTGACTGCTATCGTGGTCACACACACACTGACACACACACATAGACGTTTTTTAAAAATCACTTTTTTGGTATAAGGGGACATCTGCAAAAATCTCGAGGTCAAAAATTTTCGTCATCACTATACTTTCTTATACTATACTACGTATAAGAAAGTAATAAGCTTCAAATTTTAAGAATTCTTTATATTTTTCGACTTATTAGCATTTTTCTGAAAAATTCAATGTTTTTATAAAATTATAGTTCTCGAAAACGAAGTATTAGATGGACAGAATTTTTGGTAAGAGTTGTTCATGATAAAAGGTCCAAACACAAACATATTTTATTTTTTTGTAATTACTAATTGAATTTGCACAAAACTGGATTAAAGTTACATGACATATTTTTGTCTAAAAGTGATTTTTTTCAAATGTATATCGGTTTATTTTTGAATTCTATACTAAATTTTGCACCAAAAACATGTAAGACATTATTTTAAAAGTGACCATTACTGAGCTGTTGTCGTTTTCTGATATAATTTTTCCAACTTTATATTTTTTATTTGAATACGATATATTTGCCGCGAAATTGATAACCGAATGGATGACATTTAATAAGTTGCTTTTCAGTTGCCAAGCCTAATATTATAAAGAATTTGTCTAGAAATAAGCTTAGAGATATGATATTTGTATGTATTGGGGCAATGATAAAAAAACTGGATATGTCTTAGTTATAATACAGCAATATAATTCAAAGAATATGTAGAATGTGACACAATAAACAAATTTTAAAACCAAACGAAAAAAAGTAGAAACTTGATTTTCTAAAATAGGAAAAAATTAAAAATGTTCAAATTCACTTTTAAAAGTTTCTGAACATACTTCCGAAATGATAAATCGACATTAATAATAATAAGGCGTAGAGTACTTATATTTCTAAATATTTGTCGAAATGTTACCTCATAACTTCCTTTGTGGTTACAGGTAGGTAAACTGTATATCTGCTCCTCCATGGGCTAGCCACTTCACTGGAAACATTTCGTGTCTGTAAGTCTGTAGCATAGAATGCAAAACATCTTCCAATAATTCCACTAAATGTTTGACAGAAACTATTTATAAGCTCCTAGCTTTAAAATGATGGGTGCGTAACTCAATATGCATTTTAAGACCATTGCAATGATGGTTTGGCTAATATCCAACAAAAAATGACATCTTTTATGGGTTCTGACGTGTGGATTATCTATTGTTGCCAGAAGAATTCTCGATTGACTTTCATCATTAAACACATATTTAGGTTTCCTGGGTTTTGAATTAGCAATTCTACCAGTAGTAACGAAAGAATCCATTACTCTTCTAAAGGCACCTGTTTTAGGACATCTTCTCTCAGTTAGTAAACTCTTTGGGCTGATAAATAGTTTTTTTGACATTCCTTCAGTACAAAAAGATCGTATTAAAATAAAAAACATAAAGTTGGCAATACTATATAAAAAAAACGACACTAGCTGTCACTTTTAAAATAATAACACGTCTTACATGTTTTTGGTGCGAAATTTAGTAAGCAATTCAAAAATGAACGAGCACAAGGGAACCAGCGCCAGCTAACGTCATGAACCTTATCACCTGCGCAAGCAAGACCAACAAATGTGCCCCCCTCCCCCCGGTTTTTGCGCGCAACGAGTACATGTCGCATGCCCTATTAACGATTTATCAAATAAAATTGACTCGCATATGTTTTTCCAAAAAATTAACTTTTTTGGTGAACATTTACTGCGTACTACTTACTACCTAGTAAATCACATGTTAATAAAATTGACTGAGATGTTACGTAAATATTGACAGACTGTTATTGTAAGAAACGCTTCAATTTACTTTTCAAATTATATTTAGGACTAGAAAACGAAAAATATAGAAAAAAAGTAGTGAAAAGAAAATAAGTTAAAATATGTACTTTAAAAATTTTCATGTCTCAAATGACAAACACTTTTATTACTCTTGTTTGAATTAGTACAATTGTCCATTCTGATATTAATAGGGAACAGGCACTTATAGTTTAAAATTCACTGATCTGCATCTGCACAATAAGTTGCATAAAAATGTAGGCTAACCCACATACTTGGAATTAATCATGAATTTACAAAATGTTGAGGTCGTTGTGATACTAATAATATACAATAAAATAAGTAATATTCAGTTTATAGGGAATAGGTATTAAAATAAAACACAGTGTATTTTAATATGTGTGTATTCGATATTAACGTGTCTGTTGAACTGACTAAAGAGAAAAATAATAACGTACATATATCGCATTCCAGCTGCATCTTGTATATTGAAATATACTGATACATAATATAGTGCTGGCATATTAATTAGTACACACATTCTCGAGGGTAAACACCACAGACCACACATACATTTGTGCTTTATATTTTTGTATAGGAAATGCCTATGATGCATTTCTAACACAGTTATTGGCGTAAATCCTTTTTTCATATAATACCGATGTTTTGGGCGTAGATGGTAAGTTTATTTACTTTTCGTCTACCTTTAAAACAGATTAAAACTGCCAAATTGCTAGGAACATAAATATAACGTCAAGTTATTCTAGGAAAATATTATAAAATGCCAAATAAGTACTTTAAATTGTAGTATATTTTATTATAAAACTTTTATCATTAAGATTAATGAATAAATTGTTTATTATTATTATTATTAAAGAATAAGGTTAGAGTTTTCTAACCTTTTAATAAATCCTAGCTATATTAGCGTCCTTCTAGTATTGCAACATAGTCCACGTTTAGAGTATCTTTTTGGAAAAAGTAAATATGTGTATGTATATTTTAAATGACACTGCATGCATACCTACATGCTTTTTTCTAATTTCTTGGGACTTTTCACAATGTATGTGTAGGTACTAGGTACTGTAAATAATAGAATACTTACTTAAAGATATGCAACCAAAAAGTTACATAGTGACGCAGTGATGAATATTTGCGTTCATCCAAAATTTTTGAAGAAAATAAGTTAATATATACAGATACATATAATATTATGCTCATCTCGTTCAAACATGTATTCAGAAGGAATTATTTCTAGTTTTCGCTTGTTACTACCTACTTGTCATAATGAAGTTTAAATTACCAGGTGGCATGAAAAATACAATGCATTTCTGTGTGGAAAATAAACGTTTCGGATATGTCTAAATATTTGGTAATTCAATTATTACTTCTTCAGGAGAATAAACTAATTGCTTAACAAACACTTATTGACGTGTACAGCGAGTCAAGCAATGTCTATTATCTACATATTATTTGGCTATTTGTTCTTTATTCGTTTTATGATGTGGTTATCCTTTAAATTATATAAATTATCAAATATAGAATAAACAAGTTTTATAATAATAATAGAAATAATAAGAAAAACAGAAACTATACTATATTTGTTAAAGGATAACCAGAAAAAATAGCACTGGGAATATAAAAGTTGCTTTATAAAAATCGTAACTTTAAATTGAATGAAACCAACATTTTATGTAAAGAACAGAAACACAAAGCAAACAATATTCTGGAAGTAATACAAATAAAGAAACACTATAATGCGCTAAATGACCGAAGAGAAATTCAAAATTTAATAATATACCTACCTATACATTGTGCTACATTTATATATTTGCAAGGTACACGAATTAGAATTTTTTGTGTACGTAAAATATTTGCCGCCAAGATATTTGTTTTAATTAGTTAAAGTGTTACTTAACTGACCAAATAATATCGGAAACGTTTTAATTTCTTTATTGTTTAATTTCATTGACTGCGTATGTTGATCTAAGAAAGTTTGCCGATGTTGTATTAATATAAAATAATTGTTGAATTACCAGAGATGTGCATAAATTGAGGTAAGAATAAATATATGTATATTAATAAAAATATATAATTATCTATTTGTAGTTCAAAGTAATAAATATTTTAAATTCATTTCACTCCTTTTTTCTGACTTTTGTAATGTTTCAATGTTGATATTTTTGAGTTTTTGAATTATTTTTTCCGTTATCATGTAATTATTATGATGCAAAAATACAATTGCAGGTCACAAATTCTGGTGAAACGGATAATTAGGACTCAGTTTCATTAAATTTATTTGTTACTGTCAACATGCAAATCACGTTTAAGTGAACTATATGAAGATGATTTGACGGAAGGTTATACTTAAAAGGAAACACCTGAATTACGGAAACGATATTTTTAATTTTTCCTTTTAACATTAAATACACTTTTACAATGTTTACTGCATATCCATCAACTTTTCAGTTGTGTTCGTCTTCTTAAAAACATATACTGAGCTTGACCACCAATAATGCCTTACAAAATTAAACTTTTAAGTGAACCTATGTTTGAATGAGATGACATATCACAAATAGATATTTTTTCTTATACTTACTAAATATAAGTTATTAATTTTTCTCTACTCCAGATTAACGGCATGAATAGAATTTCCCAAGAATGCAGCAGTCAACTTCTCAATCAGATTCAGGTGCAGAATATCGAAACAAAGTCATCACCTACACCGCCATAAACCTTTTACTGAACCAAAATGTAGAAGACTTCGTTATTCATTCAAAACGAAAAGCAGCTGGTAACTTTGACGATGTAATCATTAAAGTGCTGTTCAAAGAAGAACTCGCCTCTAATCCGTATATATATTTAATTAAAACAAAATATGATTCCAAAGAAAAACCTCTAAGCATCAATAAGAACATTGTGAAACTTTTCGAAAGCTACAACCAGGTCATGTTGGGAAAAAGTAGCAATAAGATTTTTGAAAATGTTCCTGATGACAATGTAATGTTCGGTTTCTTTTGCAATAATAAAGTAGCAGAAAATACTCTAAGAAGGGATTTTTCATGCGATATCATTAAACGCAATAACGAAGATAATACGATTTTTCCGTTTGGAAATCGAAGTATTTGTTCGTCGCAATTACATTTGGAGGTAGCAACGAAATACAAAGCTTTCTTCGATCATTTTTATTTACATCTTGAACAGCCAAGCCATGTGGAAATTATGCAAGAAATAAATAAATTATGTAAAATAGTTGAATCTGTTAGCATTAACGACTATGTGCTTGAGTATTTCAAAATTCCTGAACTGAGAAAAAGCGGTTTGTCAAAGAAAATATTCGAAACTGAATTACTAAAACTTCGTCTTTCCAATTATATTGTAACTCCGACTGAGATTGTTTCAATTCACCAAGAACAGGCGGAAATTTGGAATAAGATTACTTTAGAGCATGACATAACCTTAATCGATGATACCATGGATATAGAACGCAGTTTATTTGGTTATTTCGAGCATAAAGTTAACCAATTACTAGAAAATACTTTAAAATGGAATGATTCCATAAAAGACCTCGGTAAACTTGATCAAATTAGCATTGAAAAATTCAAAGAGATTTCACAGAATCTTAGTTCGAGGCAGTGGACATCTGCTCCAGGAACAGTTAAGACATTAGTGGAAGAATTATGGGCATGCGATCAATTACCATTAATACTGAGAGCAAGCCAACCTCCATCGATTCTGGAAGAATACCGACACTTAAATAAAAGATTTATTATCATCGGTGATTTCAAGAGAAATAATTATAGTGTTACAAACTACTCACCGTCAAAAATCTTCGTTAACGTTGATAGCATCTGTTCAGATTCCTTAAAAAATGAGCTTTTACAAAAAGTCTGCGTTTCTTTGCAAGGTCACAAGCCTATTAGATTGTACGATATTGTGGACAATGATCAAAATTCCTTGATGAAATTGACTTGCTCCCTCTTACTTCGCTTGATTAAAAAGAGGAAAGTTCACTTGCAAGAAGAGTGCTTGGAAAATTCAGAATCGATGGTGTTTGTCATAGAAGATCAGAAATCTAGACTGGCAGTGAATATTGATGAAATCGAACCTAATGAATACAACACTTACGCAATAAACTGCCGGTCGTATGAAGTCCAAAATATTATAAAGCAAATAGAAAAAACCTCCAAATATAGGTATCATTCCATTATTCATCTAAGAAAGTCAGTAGATTCTAAACTAGAATTTTTAAATGGCGATAAACGTAAACTCAGAAATTATTTTATCGATGAAAACGGAGATGATATCTATTGTTTAGAGGTTAGCAAACCTATACCCATTATTGGGCGGAGACTCGGGAATAGAGAGCAATTATACATGCCTCGATACTTTCGAAAAGCTATAATTCAACAGTCGATCTTCAAAACGCAAGAGAAGCGAGTTTGTTTTATATCTGGTGATTTAGATTCTCTCGATCTAGAGATAAGAAAGCAAATCATCAATGAACTATCAGATTTACAAAACAAATTGGATGACAACCAAAATATTCTAATTGACGAAAGAAAACATCCCGTTGGGAATTATTGGGATGATTTATCTACTAAGCAGTGCCCGTTATTCCATGTGAAAGTGGTGGACGGTGTTATGGTCCTGCTAAAATATAGAAATTGCAACAATATGAATGCATACCTTTCATATTCCGAGAAAGTGTTTGAGGAAAGCACATTTTTTACAGAACTTACTGGTAAAATGACAGTTATTAGTGGAGAACCCGGCATTGGAAAATCGTCACTAATTCGTTCATTATCAGAAATCCAGGACGAGAAGAATTATACACTAATATGCAATTTAGCTGAATATAGAGACGTCCTCAAAATCCATAATGAGAAGTTATACGAAAATCCATTGGATTCCATATTTAACAAATTCGAAACTTCGACATTTAAGGAGTTTATAAAAGCTGTCTACGAGTATCACAAAGATAGAAACAAGCTAATCCTGTTCATAGACGCTTTTGATGAAGTTTTGCCAGCACATAAGAAGGCCGTATTACGTTTTATGGAAAGCCTTGCAAAATCCCAAATTCAAATAATAGTAGCTTCTAGATTATTCTTCGACACTCTCTTAATTAATAACTTCGAAGTTCAGCCTGTTCAAATTGATAGTTTAAGGAGAGAAGATAGCGAAGAATATTTTAAGAGTCAAGGCCTGTCTGATGTAAAGATTAATGATATTCCGGACGAGCTCCTGACAAATCCATTGTTTTTAACATTTTTCTGTTTCCTGTTCCGAGAGGGCGCATTAGATTACACTAAGCTTAATAGATTCGACATTTTCAAAAATGTTTTGACCAAAAAAATCGAGCGTTACTATCACAAAAGCAATCGAGTCTTTAGCACATCATTAGAGGCTTATACCAGCAATATTTTAAACTTACACAAAGTTCTAGCGTTGGTAGTGGTGTTTGGTGAAGAGGTAACGATTGGACAAGAAATTATTGAAGATTATGATGAATCAGTGCGATTATTCAAAGGTTTAAATATTAAATTGGGCATCGTAAAGTATTTCAACGGTGATTATGCTGTGTTCTTGCATCAAAGTTTCGCCGAATTTTTAGCGGCGGAATGGCTCAGCGAAAAGCTCCTCGAGGAAGATTTCGAGGAGCCAACTCAAGCCATATACAGGAGGATGCTTCTCGAATGCGACCGGAATGTTCGATATTTCTTCGATAATATGGTCTGTGAAGATAACAAGTTCCACAGAGCTGTTCTACATGGAGATTTGGAAATAATTAGGAAGCTAGCTGATGAAGATCCAGACATTGTAGGTGAAATCGATAAATGTGGGCGTTATGCATTGATTCTTGCAGCCAGCTATTGTTATGATCAAAACTACGAGGTACTGGAGGAAGTAGCTCTGCAAAGTTACATGGCTTTCCCCGAAGATTTTGATAGATCTGATCTTTTCATGAAATGGAATTGGACCCAGTTTCTGAACGGTCTTAGTAAAGAGTGCTTTTTTGATAGAGCCTGTGGTGAAAATCTGTCTGTAACTGTCTTTCTTTACCTGGTAACTCTTCGGGACAAGATTATCACTTCGAAGAATATACTCAGCGCCTGTGAAAATTTTAATTTAGACCTGGCATATTCTTTATTGACTGAAACGAAACCTCCTATAATGGAATATTACGACATCGTAATGGATATGTGTCTAAAACAAGGACGTACTAATATTATATGTGGTCTTGTAGAGAGAAAGTACAACTTGGACGATATTCCTTTCAAATACGGTAAGGCCGCTGAACCATTACATTTTGCAGAAGCTATTGTAGAAGAAACGAACGGTGACTTTACTGCGCTACATTTAGCGTGCATGATCGGGAGGGAAGATATGGTCACAGAATTACTACAGATCGACTCTGAGAAAGATCCTTCTTGCTCTAGCATATACAGCCCAGATGTGTATGGAAATATTCCAATTTGTTATGCTGTTATGCAAGGTAACATCGATATAATATCCTCATTGATTTCGAAAATGAAAGATCCGAGTTTCAGAGATAAAGAGGGCAATACTTTACTTCACTTATCATGCAGACATTTGAATGAAGGTTCAGTTCAAGCATTACTCAATGGCGTTTTAGATGTGAACGAAAGGAATTTTCGCGGTCAAACGGCTTTGCATACTGTAGCTAGGTTAAATTGGCGGGAAATTCGAGAAATTGGAATAGCGATTATCGCGAAAGAAAATGAAGAAGAAGGAAATGACCCTATTGAAGAGCACATCATCAGTATGGCAAACCATTCGGGCTCCTATCACATTAGTGAAGCTTCAGGAATAGAAAATGCATGTCGCATTGCTGCATCAACAGTACTGGACATTCTTATGGATTACGATGCTGACATACTGGAACAAGATAATGACGGAAATACTGCTTTGCACACGGCATATTTACACTCTAATTGGTTTGTTTTCGAATATTTGATAGACAAGTCGAAGAAAATCGCTTTTATTAGAAACAAAAATGGATCGTCAGTTTTTGATTTTGCCAAGAGAGATGGGAAACTTAAGATGTTGGATAATTTGTTGAATAAATCCGTTTCTATAGATGCTTTAGCTTCAAACACTCTTGAAGATTCCTCTGCTGACGATGATGCAATGTCTGTGGATGAAGATTCAGAATTAGAAAGCATAGGAGAAACAATAGATTCTAATGTTAATACGGAATTTTCTTTGTTAACCATAGAAGAACACTCTTCAATTAAGAATGACCTTAAGTTTGTGGAAGCACGAGGATGGACATTTTTACATAAAGCCACTGAAGAAGGTCGTTCGTATATCATACAGTTATTGGTAGATAAAGGATATCCGACGGATGTGCCTGATGATGAAGGTTACACACCTTTACATTTCGTAAGATGTGAAAATGACGTTCATTTACTATTAGACAAAGAAAAAAATTTGGAAGACATAAACAAGAAATCGCACAATGGTGAAACACCGTTAAATACAGCTTCTCGAAATGGTCGCCTGGATGTTGTAAGAACACTGTTATCAGTAAATGCTGACTGTACAATTAAGAATGTATTTGGTCAAACACCACTTCATACAGCTGTTTTAGCTAACAATGTAGACATAGTGGAAATGTTAGTAGATCATGGTGCAAATGTTAATGAACCTAACAAAGGCGGAGCCACGGCTTTGCATCTGGCAACATCTGAATGTAATTCATTGTTAGTTGTTCATCTATTAGGTAATGGTGCGGATAGCACATTGCGAGATGACTTAGGAAACACACCTTTGCACTTGGCATGCCAATATGGGTTTATGACTATACTTGAAATCCTTGTTGATAGATCACCTCAAGTCATCACTTTTTGCAATAAGAAAGGCCATAGACCTTACGATTTAGCATGCATCGAAGGAAACCACGATGTAGCCGAGTATTTTATAAAGAATTGCACTGCACTAAATCCTAGAATTACGGGAGATATTTTACATGGGATTGTTGGAAGTGGTCACCTAAGAATTTTGGAAGTGTTGTTTGAGAAAGGAATTTTAACAAGAGACGATCTCGAATGCAGGGGAAGAGACGATAACACTTTATTACATGTGACAACTATGCTAGATCACATAAATATAGTGCAATTTTTGCTAGAAAAGGGCGTTACAGTTAACCCAGTAAATATAGATTTATATACTCCTTTACATGTTGTTAGATCGGACGATTGCGCAACACTGTTGTATTCGAGATATGATAATGTTTCAGAAGCTCATGCAAAGTCTAAATATGGAGAGACACCTCTTCATAAGGCATGCGCTAGAATAAATAATAATGTGGTCGAATTCTTCTTGAATAGAAATTATGATATGTCATGCAGAGACGTACTAGGTTGGACTCCTTTGCATTTTGCTGTATCAGCGAATGCACTTGTATCAGCAAAAGTGTTAATAGATAAAGGTGCAAATGTAAACGCAAGAAATAAGTATTCGGCTACTCCTTTGCATATTGCATCGACAAAATCATCGCTCGTTGTGGAAACTTTGATAGCGCGTGGAGCAGATATTACCATGATCAACGAACATGGTGACTTTGCTGTGGATAGGACGAAGCAATTATCGTATGAAAGCCAATCAGAAAAGAAGGAGATCGAAATAACCTCATACAATGTTTTAGATATGGCATGTTCGGCAGGCGAACACGGTGTAGTTGAATATTTAATAAAAGAATGCCCGGCTGTAAAACATTTTAAGCTTGCCGTAAAGACGTTCTTTAATATGGTGATACGAGGAGACTTGTGGTGCTTAAGGATGCTACTTGATGAAAATATTATATGTGAAGACGATCTAAAGTGCACCAAACCTGATGGCAGTACTCTCATCCACACCGCAGCAAATTGTGGCAATATGAGAATGATACGTTTTCTTGAAGAGAAAGGTCTGCAATTAAATAAGTTAAAGAACGTACGCACTACACCTTTACAAGTGGCCATATACATGGGTCACGGTGAGGTTGTTCAGCATTTATTGCAATTTTCGAAAGCCATTAAAGACAAAGAGAAATGGACCGCTCTAGAAGGAGCAGTATATGGGGGTAACATCAAATTAGTAGAAATGTTATTAGAGCACGGTGTAGATGTTAATTCAAGAATGAGCAGTGGAAACTCGGTCTTGCATACATCAGTTGTCGCGGGTTCCTTGCCATTGGTCCGAAGTCTGATCAAGTACAAAGTTAATATTGAACTAGTCGATAAATCTGGATATACAGCTTTTGATGTGGCATGTATAATGAATAGATGCTACATAATTAAGTGTTTATTGAGCGCATTTCCGATGCTTAGAGAGCGTAAAATTTCTAACAAAACTATATTCGCTATGGCGACATCGGGAAGTCTGAAATCTTTAAAGTTACTACTGGATGAAGACATTATAACTGGAAATGATCTGCATATTAGTGATGATTGCCTACGAACTCTATTACATGTAGCAACCTTCCGCGGACACACGGATGTTATACGCTTCTTATTACAAAAAGGTATAGTAATTACTATTTGTATAATATTTTATCCCTAAGATACATATTGCTAACGTTTTTAACAACTTGTCTAATATGAATTCTTTGATTTGGAGTACAAATGAAGAGTCTAAATGGTTTACAAGGTAGAAGTAGCAGGTGCACAAAATTGTAAAATATATAAAATTTAACAATAACATAGAAATAGAATGTTGTTAGTTGATAAAGGAACCGCCTCTAACATTATTGGCTTCACGATGTAGGAACACTTTGCAAGTTAAAGTTCATCATGGTACCAAAAAAAAGTTCCTTAAGTATTCAAAATACTGAACAGCCTCCAGAGATTGATGAGTAGATTAATTTGTGCCACCCTTTATCTCAAATACAAAGTTTGTAAAGGGACATTCCTGAACAATATGCTTTATCGATTCAATTTCAGCTCCGCTGGGTTATCAGTTACATTGCAGAGGTCTTCTTATTCTTCGTTAATTTAGGTTGAAACCTGTTTGCCTTTAGGCATATATTTCTTATGGCGTTTAGGTTAATGTGGAGGCCCAGTTTTATTTTTTCCCACTGGCCTTTGATCTCTTGCTATTTTTATCAGTATTTCCTCATCTACTCTTTGGGAGTGCTCATTTTATTCTCTTCTCTCTAAGAAATGTAACCGCATCTCCAATTTAACAATTCTCTCTCATAATTATGTTCCTGACTGTATCTCTCTTTGTTTTTTCTATTATTGTTCTCAGATTGTTCATTTCAGTTATTCGCATTAGTTGTTGAATTCTGCTTGTGCCGGCTTGTGTTTCTACTGTATGCATAATTAGTACTGGTTTTACCATAGCCTATTATATATCTTTACCTTGCTTGCTGTTATATATCTTTCTCCAGGTCACAACTCTCAGGAATCCAGATACTCTTGCTGCCTTTATATCTTGTTGTTTGACTTCCTTGTTCCGCTCACTTGTTACTTCTACGCTCAAGGACATCACTTGTTCAATAGTCTTATTATTTTCTTCTTTCTTCGCTTATACGATCTAAATTTAGATCTTATAAGCTCTTTTGAAACTACTTACGATTTTTTTTTCTGTGGGTATTAGAATACACTAGATTTCAGTCATATTTCGGAACGGAAAGAGAAGTCTTGGATTGTCAGTTTAACATAAAATAGTCGAAATAGTAGATTATTTCCCCTTGTTTTATATCCATCCATGTTCTTCAAATTGTCTGTGAGTTTATTTATGTTTGAAAAGTATGCAACTTTTCATATCCTTACTTGGGCACGTTCCTCTTTGTACTTTCGTCTTCATTTTAGTGTTGAGGTCTTCTGTTATTAGTTATTCATAGTTTTGGCATGATGTTATGTTGTAGTATTGTTATCACATCGTGTAGCTTCACTTGATCAAATGCCTTCTGTAAGTCAACAAAGCACATATAGGCTAGCACGTTGAATTCGATCTGATGAACAGCAAATATGGCGTCATTAGTTGACGTATTCGTGCGAAATCTCTGCTGTTTTTCATTTACTTATAGTTAATCTTGGTTGACTTTTTTGCAATATGACTTTGGTTTATAATTTCTGTTTCGTTATTTATCAATGTAATCGCTCGATAGTCTTCATAGTTGTTTTTGTTTTCTTTTTTGAATTGACTCTCAGTTTGTTGAGCGAGAGTTGGCATTGAAGTTTCGTTATTTGTCTAATAATATCAATCGCTTTTTTTGTTCATACTTTTGATCGCACATTACCCTTTCGTCGTTTTACACTGCCAGTTCGTCTTTTGAATGTATTCTGAAAAGCATAATCGTTTAAATATAAGGTTGGCAAACTGATGTCGACATTTTTCTAAAGACCATGATATTACATTCTCTTTCGATCTTTTGATTATTTTGAAACTGTAATTACGTCATTGGAACGAAGCTTGAAATTAATTTTCTATACCGATTGTAAATGCTACACGACATCGCCACAGTGTTATATGATTCTATGATATCAACGATAATATCTTAGCAAATACTAAATGTAATGTGGGTTGTACATGTAAGAATACTGAAGTATATTTGTGATAAATATTATTAAGGTATTTATCAAAGGACCTATCCTAGAAGCAATTTGTATCCTTTTGTTTGATTTTGAATATTTTGTAATGTCTTTCATTTTATGACCTATGCCCTGTAGACTTCATATAATCAGTGATTAAAAATTATAAGCAGTTTAAGAACTAATAAGTTAAGGCAGAGCATACAGTTTCATTCTTCTATTATTTTGATAACAACGTTTATACTAATATACCCTTTTCGAAACTAAAATATCAAAGTTATCTTTTGTAGGTGTTAAAGCCAATCCATTAGATTGTGAAGATCATACACCATTGCATTTGGTTCGATCAGCTGAAGATGCAAAATTACTCATCGACCATTTTAAGAATTCCGAAGACATACATGGAAAAACCATCACAGGATGTACTCCATTACATGCAGCTACTTACTGCGGTTTCGCTGACGTAGTGCAGGTCTTGCTGGACGCAAGAGGTGACGCCTCTGCGATTATGAACGACGGCAGTACACCTTTACATGTCGCAGCAGCAAAGAACGAAAACGTAAACATCGTCAATATGTTATTACAGCATGGAACACCTATTGACTGTGCTAATAAAACATTAAAAACAGCATTGCACATCGCAGCCTCAGTTAATGCATTAGCTGTTGTTGACTTTTTAGTAAGTCATGGTGCGAATGTAAAATTGAAAGATGAAGACGATAACACTGCTTTGCATTTAGCTTGTGAAAATGGTCATTTGAAAATAGTAGAGTATTTAACTAGTTTTACAGTTAGCACCATTTCTTGGAGAAATAAATACGAATTTACACCTTTTGATTACGCATGTTTGTTAGGGCACACTGACGTGATTGAATATTTCCTGAAAAGCTACTCCGATGCAATACGACAACAATTATCAGATGATGTCTTGTATGGAATTTTAGACCGAAATCAGTTAGCATCGTTGAAGCTAATTCTTGATTATAATATTATTACCAAAGAAGATTTAGACAGACCTCTAAATTACGGCTATACCCCATTACATCTTGCCGTATGCCAGAGTTGCACCGAAATGATACGTTTCTTGTTGCAAAATGGCGTAAAAGTGAATCCAGCTGATGAAGATGGAATGAGACCTATACATTACGTTAACACTGCCGATGATGCACAGCTTCTGCTTAGTTATTATGAAAACCCCTCAGACATTACCGAAAGATCTCATATTGGCAGAACTCCATTACATACTGCTTCCAAAGATGGTTACGCCGATATTATCAGATTATTCCTACTACATCAAGCTGAAGTGTCAGTACGAGATATTGCCGACTGGACACCATTACTTTTAGCAGCATATGCGGATGCGGTAGAATGTGTTAGAATTTTGCTGGAGCACGGTGCTGATGTCAATGAGGCGAATGATCAGTCCGAAACCGCATTACATCTGGCAGTTCAAAATGGTTCGTGGCCAATGATTGATGTTTTATTAGACAATGGGGCTGATGTTAAATTAAAAGATTGTCAGGGTAATACTGTTCTGCATTCAGTACTGAAGTGCTATCAATGGAATACTTGGTTTGTTGAATCACCAATACACGACAGCGAGGTGGCTAGGGATAATGTGATGGAGTTAATTGACGTATTACTTGAACGTGGTGCTGATCAATTTGAAGTTAATTGTGATGGAGAATCTGCCATTGATATGGTGAATAAATTGGAACTGAACGAATTATTGCAGAAAATGTAAGTCCAACATTGATTTTTAGGAATTTTGCATTTTTTTCTTGTATTTTTAGGAGTTATAAGAGACGACGACTAAATGAAGACTTAGGCGTGATGTAACAGGATAAAAAGGATTATTCTTACTTGAAACTGATTAATTATCATTTTTCAATGTTTAGTCATTGCATTATATGCAAATTCAGCGTTTAACACAGTTACTGTTTTTATAAATGATAATGATTGTATATTAAGAAGATAATAAATTTATTTTTGTTAATTGTTTAATTTATTAGCAAAACGCAAGTGATCAGAAACAAATTACGCGTTATTTAGCTCTGCTGTCCCAAAGGCATAAAAAACAAGGATATTTTGTGTAACCACTTTGTTGCCCGAGGAGAAAGTTTACTATTTTTAGATCGACACAAATCACCCACTGATGCTCTTCATACTTGATATGTTTCAGGACCAATGATATTGTCTCGTATTCCTCTTTCATAGTGGTCGAATGTCCAATAGGTATAGAGCCATGTTTATTACCATGTGTAAAAGTACACATTTTAAACTTTGAGATGAACCATCTATAAAAAGACGCCATTCACTTAGCGTGTATTCCATTAACCCCATTTTCTTCAAGAGACCTCTGATATCATTACAAAACACTAAGTTGTTTTCTTTAGAAAAATACGGCAGCATATCTTTCTTTCTTGCACGATAAAATGTAATATTACTACCTGGATACAGTAAGTTCTTTTCCTTTAATCTGGAAGCAAGCAATTCGGACAACTCCTTTGAGAGGTTCAGATCTGTCCACTGTCGCAAATGTTCTACGCATGTTTTGCATACAATATGTGGTGCCCAGGATTTATCCTGGTCTCCTAACTGGACGCCAAAATACTTTTTATAAAGTGAGATATGCATTTTCTACTTTCCTTAGAAGTCTATTCACCCACAAATGTAACAAAAAACATCTGGGTGGTTTACACAATTCCGTCTGCTTGTAGAAGCCATTGTTGTCATACGAATTTTTAATATTCATGCGACAATTTAAACCAAATAATTGGGTTAGACAGATAGATTTTTCCAGTCATGGACAATACTAAGAATTATAATTATATTATTTAGATTTTGCTATTTATCCGTATCAGTAATAAATTTCACCGTGGTGTATCTCAAAAACTAGAGCTGCTAGGAAGAAATGCCAGTTATTTTGGGAACCAGCACATCGGAAATACTCTAAATCAGTTCGTATTTTGCAGGCACCACGACAAAAAATTAATTTGTTGGGCGGTGTAATGTATGCTGCTATGTGCAATATGAACAACTACCTTGATGTTAAAAATGAGCTAAGTTTGTTGATAAAAATTGTTAAATTCTCTTAATATAATTGGTTGAGAAGACATCACATTTGATTAAAGCATTCACTGCGAATAAGTGTATATTAAACTCTTGTTTTAAATTAAATATTATTGAAAATATGTCTATGTAGCTAAAGTATACCTATACATTTGTTTATTCTTTGTTCCTGTAAAAAATATGTTCTAATGATAAATATGTTTCAGTTGATAATCTTGTCATTTGTTTTAATTCCTAATGCGTTATAAGAAAGACCGTTCTAGGTTTTTATTTCTCAAAAATTATCAAGCTCAATACCGATATCTTGGAAATTAGTCTGCTATCTGTAATAACTCTGCACATCGCATTCCTTGGTTATCTTATCAGTTTTATTACGTCGATATGGTGGATACACTTGCATTTTATCTGTTATAATACCCTAATTTCCATGGAATGGAAAAGCCGGGGTAAAGGAAGATATTTCTAAGTGCTTGAACAAAATTACTTGTGATATTACAATGATTAAATACAATATATAAAGGTAAGAGAATTTAGTGAGTAGTACTATACACCTACCTTATTTGTCAAGTAGATTTCGCATTTTATACATACAACAGACAAAAAACAAGTAAACAGAAACAATCAAACAACTAAATTATTAAAATAACGGTAACTTTACTGCTGTAGAAAAATATCACAACAGAAATCGACTTATGGAAAATTCCTCGAGAACAATTCAATGTATGCTCTTACGCATGATGTCATGTTGGTTCAAATTAAGTCTTTCAGAAAATAGAACATGATTTGAAATAGGTAAAAATTACAAAGTGTTGTTCTAAATATATATGCTTTTAAATATTTCAATTTACAATATTTTTTTAGTAATTAGGTTATTAAACAGTTCGATGTTGCAAAATATTTGGATTGTAAACAATAAATACTGCAAGATCAAAATGAATCAGAAAAAAGCACTTCAAAAGACATGAAATTATGACAAAAAAGTTTATTGTTTATAAAAGTTTGGTTTGAAAATGATTTTTGTTGAAAATAAAATGTTATTAGATCGATGGTTTTCGGGATTAGTAGTTTTCTTTATATAGATTTGTTTAGAAATGTACAATAAATTTACAAAAATAAAATGTTATTAGTTTATTAGTTAGCTACAGTATTTTTTGTATTGTGTATCTTATTTTCTGCCTTTTTAATGATTTTTTGGCAAAATTTTATGCCTTCTTAAGTGCCTTTTTCTGTTCTTTTGGTGCCTTTTAGTGCTGTCTTACTCATCATAAGTATACAGCACGTGTCAATTTTCATTAGCCATAGGCGATTAATCCATACAGTATGTGGCAACATAGTATACCCCTTCTTTCCTTTCCAATGCAGCGCGACCGATGCATGCTCCGTGGTTAGCAGTAACTCTTCGACCAGCGGGTTGGATGTTTGTAATGCGTTCAGAAATATTTACGTATTTACGAGTTACAAGGATTTGTTTTTCTTTTTCCTTTTAGTAAATGCAGAGAATTCTTAAGCTGCGTTCACGCTGCATGACACAAACAAAAGCGTAATTCTAATAAAATTAAAAATAAGGTAAATAAAAAAGGATTCTGAAAATAATAATAAACAACTAGATCGCGCCGGCCATTTGATGATGACGGATTTTATTGCAGACTATATCTCGGAACGTGTTCGCAGCTGAACATTTAATGTAGAAGTGGCAAGATCGGGGAAAGTCGCTGTGATGTCGATTGTTGCCGGGAGACAGACGTTGCCACGTATTATTTGTATACGTATAAATCGCATGTAAACATTGAATCCCTATAGCTAATGAAAATAGACACATACGGTATACCATGCTCTTAAGGCTATTTGCAACAAACTTTCACCTCATGGAGATGACATCACCTTCCAACATGTAGTCTTTCATAGGAACAAATATTCTATTTTTAAAGACACTTTTAGAAACTTGAAAAGATATTCTATTGCATTTCTTATAATCAACAAAATGTCTCAAATAAATTGATAAATAGAATAGAATAGAATAGAATAGAATAGCATTTATTCAATAATGTACATATAAATGTGTTGAACATGTCAGACATTGTAATCACAGTTTCAGGCAAGTAAATACACAGAATATGGACAATATTTACATACAAGAAATATACAAAAAATACACATAACTAATTAGTCAGAGTCAAAGTTAATGCTTAAATACATACAATAAAATAGATAAAAACAATATGTTAAAATTAGCGTGTTGCCTGGAAGTTATGATCAAAATAGTTTTGAATGTCGTAATAGGCATTGTCGATAAGTATATCATGTAATTCCTGTTTGAAACATTTATTAGTTTTCTTTTTTAAGTTTTCGGGTAAATGATTATATACTTTACTTATTTGGACAACAGCACTTTTATAAACTATGTCCTTAGTAGTTTGTATGGGTACTAGGTATGCATTGCTTACTCCTCTCGTTTTATGAGGATGCTGAATTTCTTGGTTAGTAAATAGCCCATAGTTGGTTCTCACAAACATTGCACATTCCATTATATACATACTCGGTAAGGTAAGTATTTTTTTATTTTTAAATAACTGTCTACAAGATTCTGTTCTTAATAAACCGAACACACTCCGCAAACACGACTTCTGGAGTAAAAATATCCTGGTCCACTCAGCCGACCTCCCCCAAAACACTATACCGAACCGTAAACGCGAATGTACGTAAGCGTAATATGCCGAAAGACTCGCCTCTTGATTCACCGACGTCGATATTGTCCTTAGTGCATAATTGAAGGATGATATTTTTGAAGCTAATACCTCCACATGTTTCTTCCAATTCAATTGAGCGTCCATCCAGAGTCCAAGGAACCGCGCCTCATCGCTGGTTTCTAGTTGATGTCCTTGATGTACAATTGTTATTGGTTCCTTCTTGAAGTGTGAAAATTGCAGAAGATTAGTTTTTTGTATGTTTAATTGTAAACAATTTTGTTTGAACCATTCCTCGAGATTTCCTAATGTAATTGCTATTTCCGTTCTAATTATATTTCGTTCTGATTTTAAAACTATTGTTGTATCATCTGCAAAAAGTATAGCTTTATGAGATGTCCTTTTAGGCAAGTCATTCACGTACACCAGGAACAGGAGAGGACCCAAAACCGACCCCTGCGGCACACCCCTCTCTATTGTTCTCCACTCCGACGCTATTCCGGAATTGGGATCAATTATACACTGTTGTCGACATTCAAGGTAGGACCATATGAGTTTCAACGAAATGCCTCTAATGCCTATAAGTTCCAATTTTTGGTTTAGCACACTATAATTGATGCAATCAAAAGCCTTTTTTAGATCCATGAAGATTGCAACTGGGGTTTGGTCATTATTAATACCATCAATTATCTCTTCAAGTAATTGAAAAGTTGCACGAGATGTTGATCTTCCACAAATGTATCCATTTTGATTTTCACTAATTATTTTAAATTTTTTCAAGAATGCATATATGCGTTTGTATATAATTTTTTCAAATATCTTCGAGATGTGTGACAAGATGGATATTGGCCTATAATTATTAAGATCTTCTCTATTTCCTTTTTTATAAATCAACGTCACTGTGGATCTTTTAAGGTCGTCGGGAAAGACACCTGTTTGAAGTGTCTTGTTTATTATAGGTTCCAAAATAACAGATAGTTCACATGCGTAATCCTTTATTAATTTTATCGGAATGCCCACACTATGAGTGTTCTTTAATTCTCTTATTATGCTCCATATTTCCTCGGGGTCAGTAGGCTTTAACATCAATGTGTTGGGGTTACGTTCGATCCCACTCAAATCCACTGAAGCTTGTTTAGTTATGTTGTCACATACTTTTATTAACTCTTCATTTATAGAGGTAAGCCGCTCGTTAATTGTCACGCCGTTTGCTCGGATATTATTGATGCCACTCTCCTTCACAGACTCATTGGACGTAATAGCCCGAACCAGTTGCCAAGTAGCTTTAGTTTTATCTCCAGATTTATTAATAAAATCTGAATTTGCATTTCTTTTTGCTTCCTGTATTTCTTTGTTCAGTCGCCTGCAATAATTTCTGTAATCATCTCTAATAATTCTTCCCCAGACGATATCTTCATACATTTGTCTTTTTATTACTGTTTTCCGTTGTATTTCTTTAGTAAACCATTTTATTTTTATTGGTTTTTTAGATACATCCCTATATTTACATGATTGTTTAGATTGCTTTTTTATTTCTTCAATAAAATAGTTGAAGCATTTATTTGCGTCAGTTTCCAATAGAATCCTGGTCAAGTCATATTCTGTTATCCATTCTTTAAATGTTATATCTTCTGTATACACAATTCGTCCTCTTCTAATTCTCACTCCTTCCGTATTACTGCAATTCAGTGGTACAGAAATCTCTTGAGCCAAGTGATCAGATAACGCAGTAGTTACTATGCTACTCTCAACAAATACCTACGTGATAAATTATTCAAGTAAGCAGTGATATTTAAAATAAAATAAAATAAATACCTACTATTATTAAAATAAGCAATAAATATTATCATTAAAAAAGAAGATATTAGATAAGCTATTGAGAAAGTCCACCAATCTGATATGCACGATTTGATTATAACTAGGGAAGCCAAATATGCAAGTAGAAAACTCAAAAATATGCGCATAAATAAGCAAATCATTTAGTCAAAATATGCACAAAAATGTTGAAAATATGCAAATAAAAAGTACTTAAATACATAAATTTATTGATTCACGTCAAAAATAATCAGACATTTTAATTTTTCTATATACTTAACTAAACTTAAATATGCATTTATTACACAAAGCAGATTGTCTTTAGTTGTAAACCACCAAATGTTTCTCGAAGTTCTCAATTAAAAAAAATTGTCTCCTGTCACAATATAAAAAATTATAAATGGAAAAACTACTTTCCACATCAACATATGTAATAGGGAAGTTTTTAAAATTGCTTAATTCAGTAAACTTTATCTCTAAGATATTAGCTACTTGGTTAAGAAACCCAAATTCAAATTTTCTTCCATCATATTTTTGAATTTTTGAAAAATTTTGTCCCCACATTGTGCCTACGACATTTTGAAAAGCTGCCTCAGATTGTTTTACTAGTTCGGGTTAATGGCAAATTAGATTCCTCCATTTGTATTATTGTTTAGAAACAAAGCTATAATTGGTTTTTATAAGCTGTTGTTTTATTTCTTTGTTTTTGAATAATTGCTTAACATCAGTGAGGGACTGAGAAGATTCGTCAGACAGAAATTCTCGCAATAAGAAAAAGTGGCTACCAACCAAGTGCCTCATCTTATAATAACAGGTTGAGGTGGAAGAGGAGTGTTTGGTAATTTTTCTTTATAGAACTGAACCCTTATAGGCCCTTTAAGGAAGATTTTTTTATGTTGGAAATTAAACTATTTATAAGAGGGAAATGGTTTCTAATCTCTTCAGCAAGCATGAGCAAGACATATTACATGTATTAAGTTCGGATAAAAGATTTTGTTCGGCCTTTATCATACATCTGACGAAATGAGCAAAAAATTATCTCCAGGAAAAATATGTTGATAGTTCCTCTTGAATAAATTGACAGTGACCAGGTCAATGCATTTGTTTTTTTAACTCTTTAGAAGGAATAAAATAAGAACTTGGCGGAATCTTGTTGCTAAGAACACCAATCAAGAAATGAGCAATACAGCGTCCTCTTGAATCGGTGGTTTCATCAATACATACGTAAACATGCTTGTTCCGAATTTTAGCTTTAATGTACTCAATTACCTTCGAATACAAGGCACTTATGTCGTTTCTTCGTAGTATTGTTTCACCTGGGACATTGAATTTGCAATACTTCTGGAGAAAAGAAGTGCAGTTTTGATTACGTAACTTTGACAAGGGAATATTTGACTTCATCATTGCATGAATAAAGGTCTCTTAAAGATGTCTTGTTCGTTTAGCTTTTTGGACATTGGTTGGAAACACTGCGTTCATGTGGGTTGTAACACGTCTCCAGATTTCAACTTGCCCAATTTATATGAGCAGAAGTTCTTACGTGTTGGTCTATTTGATGTATACTTATATAAAAATTATGAAGTACAAGTATATGGGTACTCTTGTGCTTCATTAAAAAAAAATTATTGAGAACTGCAAACATAACAGAATAAATTACTTTATAATGAAAAATTATAAAATTATTTATCTTGAACTCCTAAAACGCCTGCCAAAGATACACACCATTCTAAATTCTTTCAATTATGCACAATATGCAAAATATGCTCTTTTCATATTTTACCTTAATTATAACAAAATCAATATTTGAATATATTTAAAATATCTATTGATTCTATTCAAAATTATTTATTTGCATTTTCTTTCAATAGGTACTTTATATCCTATATTATATTACTTAATTGAAAATAAGAACAATGTAACAAATGAAAGATGGAAAATTGCAAGAAGAACCAAGAATGTAATTTCTCTATAGTAAAGCGCATTGTTGTTTGCAACGATAATTCTAATGCAAAGCATTCGATAAAATTCATGGATTCCTAATTAATTGAAGATCAAACCTCCTATGGCTGTATGCCGAAAACCAAACATGTAAATATACTAAGTGCCTTAATCAAGGTTCCAATTCAGTGCGATTAAAACTCAACATTTAATTTTAAATCACTTAAATGAAAGTATTTAATAATTTTAAACATTGTGTTATACATATTAATTACCTTTCTGTCCTATAGATTAACCTGAGAAGTAGATTTTCCCGAAAATGCAGCAAATCTCAGGTTCTCAGTCAGATTCGGGTGCAGAATATCGAAACAAAGTTATCACATACGCCGCCATAAATCTTTCACTGAACCAAAATGTAAAAGACTTCGTTATTCATTCAAAACGAAAAGCAGCTGGTACCTTTGACGATGTAATCATTAAAGTGCAGTTCAAAGAAGAACACGCCTCCAATCCGTATATATATTTAATTAAAACAAAATATGATTCCAAAGAAAAACCTTTAAATATCAATAAGAACATTGTGAAACTTTTCGAAAGCTACAACCAGGTCATGTTGGGAAAAAGTAGCAATAAGATTTTTGAAAATGTTCCTGATGACAATGTAATGTTCGGTTTCTTTTGCAATAATAAAGTAGCAGGAGATACTATAAGAAAGGATTTTTCATGCGATATCATTAAACGCAATAACGAAGATATTACGATTTTTCCTTTTGGAAATCGAAATATTTGTTCGTCCCAATTACATTTGGAAGTAGCAACGAAATACAAAGCTTTCTTCGATCATTTTTATTTACATGTTGACCAACCAAGCCACGTGGAAATTATGCAAGAAATAAACAAATTATGTAAAACATTTGGATCTGTTAGCATTAACAACTATATTCTTGATTATTTCAAAATTCCTGAACTGAGAAAAAACGGTTTGCCAAAGAAAATATTCGAAACTCAATTATTAAAACTTCGTCTTTCCAATTATATTGTAACACCAACTGAGATTGTTTCAATTCACCAAGAACAGGCGAAAATCTGGAATAAGATTATTTTAGAGCATGACATAACCTTAATCGATGATACCATGGATATAGAACGCAGTTTATTTGGTTGTTTCGAGCATAAAGTTAACCAATTACTAGAAAATACTTTAGAATGGAATCATTCCATAAAAAATCTCGGTAAACTCGATCAAATTAGCATTGAAAAATTCAAAGAGATTTCACAGAATCTTGGTGCGAGGCAGTGGACGTCTGCTCCTGGAACAGTTAAGACTTTAGTGGAAGAATTATGGGCATGCGATCAATTACCAATAATACTGAGATCAAGCCAACCTCCATCGATTTTGGAAGAATACAAACACTTAAATAAAAGATTTATAATCATCGGTGATTTCAAGAGAAATATTTTTTGTGTTATTAACTCCTGGTCTCCAAAAATTTTCGCTAATGCTGATAGCATTTGTTCAGATTATTTAAAAAACGAACTTTTAGAAGAAATCTGTGTTTCTTTGCAAGGTCATAAGCCAGTTAGACTGTGCGATATTGTGGAAAATAATCAAAAGTGCTTGATGAAATTGACTTGCTCCTTGTTGCTTCGCTTGATCAGAAAGAGGAAAGTGCATTTGCAAGAGGAATGTTTGGAAAGTTTAGAATCAATTGTGTTTGTCATTGAAGATCATAACTCTAAACTGGCAGTAAATATTGATGAAATCGAACCTAACGAATACAACACTT
The DNA here is from genome assembly GCA_963170755.1 of Amphimallon solstitiale. Taxonomy (NCBI): domain Eukaryota; kingdom Metazoa; phylum Arthropoda; class Insecta; order Coleoptera; family Scarabaeidae; genus Amphimallon; species Amphimallon solstitiale. The sequence continues at coordinate 10,238,878 of OY720677.1, forward strand.
ACGAAATAAACTGTCAATCGCACGAAGTCCAAACGATTCTAAAGCAAATTCAAGAGAAATGGAAATATAAATATCATTCCATCATTCATCTAAGAAAGTCAATAGATTCTAAACTAGAATTTGTAGATGGTGATAAACGTAAACTCAGAAATTACTTCATCGATGAAAACGGTGATGATGTCTACTGCTTAGATGTTGACCAACCTATACCCATCATCGGACGAAGGCTTGAGAATAGAGAACCATTATACATGCCCCGATACTTTCGAAAAGCTGTCATTCAACAATCGATCTTCAAAACGCAAGAGAAACGAATATGTTTCGTATCTGGTGAGGTGGAATCTCTTCATCCAGATATAAAACACCAAATAATCTGTGAGTTTGCAGAGGAAAAAGTACAAGCAAAACTAGAAAACAATCAAAATGTCTTACTAGATGCCAATAAATATCGCGTTGAAGAGTATTGGGATGTTTTATCTACTAAAGAATGTCCTTTATTCCATGTGAACATTGTAGATGGTGATATGATTATGTTAAAGTACAGAAATTGTGACAACATGAATGCGTTTCTTTCATATTCTAAAGAAACATTTGAAGAAAGAACATTTTTTGCAGAAGTCCCAGGAAAAATTACAGTGTTAAGTGGCGAATCTGGTATAGGAAAATCGTCTTTGCTTCATTCATTATCAGAAATGTTGGATGAAAGGAATTACACGTTATTTTGTAATTTAGCTGAATGTAGGGATGCCTTAAAAAGTGACAATCAGGACGTATATGACTCTTCGCTGGATTTTATATTCGATAAATACGAATCTTCAATATTTAAAGATTTGATGAGAGGTGTTTATGAGTACCATAAAGATAGTGGAAGAGTAATTGTATTTATAGATGCTTTTGACGAGGTGTTACCAATACGAAAGGAGGCTGTACTGAAGTTAATGGAAAACCTTCTCAAGTATAACATTAAAATAGTAGTAGCTTCAAGATTATTCTTCGATACAGTCTTAATAAATAAATTTGAAGTTCGACCTGTCAAAATTGATAATTTAAGTAGACGCGATAGTGAGAAATATTTTGAGAGCCAAGGACTCTTGGACTTAAAAGTTAACGATATTCCAAACGAAGTTCTTACAAATCCATTGTTTTTAAAATTTTTATGTTACCTCTTTTGGCAAGGTGCATTAGATTATACTAAACTTACTAGATACGACGTCTTCAAAAATGTTATAATGAAGAAAACTGAACGATACTATCGCAAAAGTAGTCAAGCGTTCAGTAAATCTCTGGAAGCTTATACCAGCAAAATCCTAGATATACACAAACATTTAGCTGTGGTAGTGATGTTTGACAAAGAAATGACGGTGGAACGGGGTATTTTTGAGGATTACGAGGAATCAGTAAAATTATTCAAGGACTTAAAAATTAAATTGGGAATTGTAAAGTATTTTAACAAGGACTACGGTGTCTTTTTACACCAAAGCTTTGCCGAATATTTCGCAGCTGGATGGCTTAGTGAAAAACTTATTGATGAAGACTTTGATGAAACTGCTCAAGCTCTTTACAATCACATGGTTCTTAATCACGACAGAAGTTTTCGATATTTTTATGATAACATGGTTTGTGAGAATATGAAACTACACAAAGCTGTTTTAGAAGGTAAATTTGCGGTAGTCAAGGAGCTTACTGCTAAAGATCCTAAGATTACAAGATGCGTTGATAAATGCAACCGTAACTCGTTGCTTTTGGCAGCTAGTTATTGCTATGATCGAAACTATGCAGTACTTGAGGAATTAGTTTTGAAGACTTATCTGCATTTGCCTGAAAATATGGACAAAAGCGATACCTATATGCAGTGGAACTGGATTGAATGTCTGCATATATTAAGCAAAGGTTGTTTCTTGGACCACGCATATAAACGCAATTTAGCAGTCACCGTTTTTCTTTATTTGATAGCTGTCCCAGGTGCAACTATCACTTCGAAGAACATACTCGACGCTTGTGAAAATTTCAATATAGACATTGCTTACATCTTATTATCTAGAAAACCATCACTTTTATCAGAATATTACAACATCGTAATGGAAATTGCGATGAAGAGAGGTCGTGCTGATATTATTTATAAGCTTCTAGAGCTAAAGTATATATTTAATGCGCATATATTCTACAGTAATCCGAAAGCAGTAAATTTGATAGAATTCATAAACGATAGCACTAGAGGTGATTTTACCGCATTACATTTAGCTTGCATGATTGGAATTGAAAGAATTATAACAGATTTGATCAATTTTGATTACGAGATTTATACGTCCAGTCTCTACAGTAAAGACATTTACGGAAATATTCCATTATGTTATACGATCATGCAAGGAAATTTTAAAGTATTGTCGTTAATAACGGAATCAATGAAAGATATGAGTTTTATAGACAATTATGGCAATACTTTACTACATTTAGCCTGTAAACATTTGAATGTAGCTGCTATAGATTTATTATTAAAGCGCGACGTAGATATTAATGCAAGGAACATACGTGGTGAGAGACCCATACATGCGGTAGCTAGTTTAAAATGGGAAGAAATTAAGGAGATAGGATTGGCGATTGTTGCAAAAGAAATGGAAGAGCGAAAAAAATACTCTACCTTCACAGAACAATATATTATTAACATGTCCAATAGTTCAGCGTCTTATCATATGAGTGAAATAGAAATAGAAAATACATGCCAAGTCGCTATTTATTCTGTGTTAGACACTCTCTTGGCTCATTATGCAAACATAACGGAACGAGATAACGAGGGAAATACCGCATTACACTTGGCTTATCTTCATTCTAACAAATTTGTGTTAGATTATCTAATAGAAGAAACCAAGGAAATGGCATTTATGAGAAACAAAAATGGATTGTCAGTTTTTGATTTTGCCAAGAAGGATCGGAATCTTAAGATGTTGAAGAGCCTTCGGAAAAAATCCGTTTCAGTAGATGCTTTTTCTACAAATACAGGTGACGATTCATCTACTGATGATGATAGAATGTTTATGGAGGAAGACCTCGAATTGCAAGACCAATCAGATACAATACCTGACAGCATTATTTCAGGTGTTTCCTTGCTGGATTTGCAAGAAGAGTCTTCAATTAAGAGTGATCTGAAATTTATGGAAGGACAAGGACGAACACTTTTACACAAAGCAACTGAAGAAGGTCGTTCAGATATCATACAATTCCTAGTAGATAAAAGTTTTCCGACCGATGTTCCTGATGATGAAGGTTACATACCATTGCATTTCGCAAGTTGTGAAAACGACGCTAATTTATTATTGAATAACCATAGAAATTTGAAAGACATAAACAGAAAATCGCACAACGGTGAAACACCGTTACATACGGCATCCCGGAATGGTCGCTTGGACGTTGTAAGAACACTGTTATCAGTAAATGCTGACTGTACAATTAAGAATGCGTTTGGTCTGACGACACTTCATACAGCTTTTATAACAAACAATGAGGACATAATGAAACTTTTACTAGATCACGGGGCAGATGTTAATGCGGCTACTAAAGGTGGTGCCACAGTTTTGCATCTGGCTACTTCTAAAGGCGATGCGTCGCTAGTTGAGTATCTATTGCATAAAGAGGCTGATATCACGTTGCAAGACGATTTAGGAAACACACCGTTACACTTGGCATGCCAACATGGATTTGTGCCTATAGTTAAAATCCTTGTAAGCAGATCATCTCAAGTTATCACTTTTTACAATAAGAAAGGATATAGGCCTTATGATTTGGCCTGCATTAAAGGAAAATGTCATGTGGTAGAGTACTTTATAAAGAATTGCACTGCACTAAATCCGAGAGTTTCTGAAGACATCTTGCATGAAGTTGTAGAAAATGGTCACCTTGCACTTATGGAAATGCTGTTTGCGGAAAAAATTGTAACCAAGGACGATCTTCAATGCAAAGGCAAAGATGATTGCACTTTATTACATGTGGCAGTGGCCAAGGACTATAGAAATCTAGTGGGATTTTTGTTAAAGAACGGTGTTAAAGTTAACACCGTAAATGTCGATTTGTATAACCCTTTACACATGGTACAATCGATCGAATGCGCAGAAATGTTATTTTCCAAGTATTCTAATGCTTCAGAGGCCCATACAAAATCGAAATATAATGAAACGCCCTTACATATGGCGTGTAAAGGAATTGATGCTGATTTATTGAAGGTTATTTTAAATAATGGAGCCGGCGTATCCTGCAAAGACATAGTTGGCTGGACTCCTTTGCACATAGCTGTTTCATCGAATGCGATTGACACTGTGAAAGTATTATTAGCAAAAGGAGCGAGCGTTAACGAACCAAACAACTATTTTGCCACAGCTCTGCACATTGCCGCTGCAGACAACACGTTCATAGTAGAACTCTTATTAGAACACGGTGCTGATATTAATGCTATTACCAGATATGGTTCTTCCGCAATAAAAAGAGAAATACAGTTGGACGAAACCCAACGGCTGACTGAACTAATCGAAACAACAGATCACACTATTTTGGATATGGCATGCCTTTACGGGCAACATGATGTAATTAATTACTTACTAGTGCAATTTCCTGTAGTGAAGAATTTTAGAATCCCACCGCAGGTTTTATTTAATATTGGAGACTGGAGACTGTTATGGAAATTATTTCGGGAAGAAATTATTTCTATCGCTGATTTAAGATCTCGCAAGAATAATGGAAACACATTAGTACATGCTGCAGCAGCTTGTGGTAACATTGATATTATACGCTTTTTGGAATACGTAGGTATCGAGATGAATACATCGAACAAAAAAGAAGAGTCTCCTTTAGTTTTGGCAGCTCTTGAAAATCACATTGAAGTAGTTCAGTATCTATTACCACATTCTGGTAAAGGTGGGGTGCCACAAGCTTCGACGGTTCTACACGCATCAGTGTCCAAGAATAATGTAAAACTCGTACGGAAAATACTAGAATACGGTTTTGATGTTAATGTTACCGTGAGGAATGGAAATTCCGCTTTGCATACAGCGGTTATCGCGGGATATTCTACAATGGTGGATATTTTAATAGAGTACAAAGTCGATATTGAGTTGGTTAATAAATGTGGATGGACGGCTTTTGACGTAGCTTGCATATTGAATAGATGCACGATAATTAAAAGTTTGTTAAAGGCATATCCTACTGTTCGAAAACGTAAACTTTCCAATAACGCTATATTTGGTATTATACGGAAGGGAAGTTTAAAGTCTTTGAAAGTCTTGCTGGAAGAAAATGGCTTACTTGCAAGTGATTTGCATATAACAGATGACTGTCAGCGAACTCTATTACACGTAGCAACTGACTGCAGACACACAGATGTTATACAATTTCTATTGCAAAAAGGTAAGTAATTATTATTTGGGTTTAATTACACTATTGTTACATAGGCCAAAAATTCTGTAACAACCAGAATTGAACGAAACTTGGCAAAGCTATATTCTGTTTCTGATATCAAACAGTTTTAAGCCTGTTTTACATTTGTCAATTAATTCATGAATCCTTTCATGAATTACTTGGTGAACAAATTCATGAATTATAACATACTCTAAATTTTCAAGTAAGTTTTAGTAATTTTTACATTTTTATCTTAGACACCAGCCGGTTGCACTGACCAATCAGCACCACTGATCTCTATAATATAAATGGATGAGCAATGCAATAGGATGCGCATGGAATTTTTATGCCAAATTGAATACATATCTCGGGGCTTACGAGTATGCGCAGTCCCTAGTCATTTGACATTCGAATGTGAAATCACTAAAGTTCCGAACACCGATTTCAATAGACGTGCCCCAAGCAGCAAAATCACAATTTTAGAGAAGGATGAAAATATATATTTGCTAATGTAGAACAAGTGATTTTGCTACTAGGTTTGTTTATATTTTTGGAGTATTTTTATTAAGACAAATGCGGAAGACATTGAAAAGGATCAAATTATACAATTCCCGACATACCATCACTGACATTGCTATCCCAAAATGTTGTTATTTCTGGTTTTGTTGTCAAACAATTGAAGCGCATTGTTAAGTGTGCTAAATGCGTGTCCGTACTAGAAGAAATCTCACAAACAACTGGCGATAATGCTAGTTTTCATCTTTTGAACAGAAAAAATCATGGTGCTTTAATACGTCCTTCACAAGATGCCACCAAAGAATGTAAAATAGTTGATGTCCAAGTACGCCATATTCTTGTACAAAACAACAATAAACTTCTTGCAGAGGCAGTGTTTTTTGAGATATTTGTACGTTTAATTGCTATTACCTTGTTAGTAGAAAATAAGTACTTTGTATCCTTAGATACATATATGTTTGATTCATCTATTTTACATGAAAGTCACGTTTCTCTTTTAATTAAGCATGTTGTGCGATGCATAGAGATGCAAAGAAACAAACAGAAGTAGAACGTAGAGAACTTCTAAGAAAAAAGCTCTCCACATTAATACTTTTTTAGGCTATACTTTGGAATAATTGCTCCACAACATTGAACACCACTTCGACTTTAGACACTACACGCTAGTACTGACCATATGGCGCGCGGATCGGATTCAATTGCCGAACGGCGGTAATTTGAATAAATAAACTCGTATACAACCTTGATTTTTTTTATATAAATGTTTGTAATTTCTGTTAATATAGTAATAAATATGACGAATAGTTTTTTTTCAATGTTATATAAGGTAAAACCTGTATTACCTTATATAACGTTGAAAAATGTTAATTAGTTTATTTTGGGCAGAAATATTATATTTAAAAGTTTCCATTACAGCAGTCATTCAATCAATATGAGTAAAAATACTTACCGCTTTTTTATAATCAATAAATATTTCAAAAGAAATATATTGTTATTTTCAGTATTTTTTTAAATTTCCCTTAATAATTAAGTTGTTCATTATCTTCAGATGCAGATTTTAATTTTAAAGTTCATGTTCTGTTACATACTTTTCAAATATTTTAGGCATTTCAAATTAGCGCCTTTATTTTATGTTATTGGGCATGTGCGTCGGCCCCGTGCGCAGTTCATATTTGATCACAATTTGTAACATACTATTGCTTATAGATTTATATTATACAGATCCATGGTACAAGGAAACAAGGTATACTCTTCCCAAAACCAAAACTCGTCCACGCCGCGCAGGTCGAATGCGCGTCATAGTTGATAGAGGCGCCATTTATGTTTATGTTTGTGTTTACGTTGTGCGTAAGGTTATTTTGTGATTTGTCCGTATTAATATATGCTTTTTTATTATTTAATAGACATTATTGTTATATTTATAGTGGAAGGTTTTTATTTTAGTGTAGGATATTGTTTTAGTTCGTATTTATTAAGTTTTTTAGTGCATATTTTGAAAGATGTGATTTTAGCTTTTGTTCGAACCTTAACGTATATTAGATTGGAAATTATTAATGAAAAATTAAGTTTAACACGTTTGAAAATGAAAACAAGAAAAATAAAACATTTTTAAGCTAGTAAAAAACTGTATTTTAGTCCTTCTGAATTCACCCTTATTTTCCAAATAATTTTTTTGTTTGTTTATTATACCCTACAGATAAAATGATTCAAACCTAAGTATAAGCATATGGAAACATTTTCACATATTATTATTATATTGTAAATTATATGAAGAACTTATAAAAATAAAATATTGTCAATTTCTAATTACATATACCATAAATATTCCTACCAATTATATTTGTTTTTTACGTAAACTGTAATTACTACAAAAATCATTTTATTGAAGAATTTACACAGTCCAAGTAAAATTAGTTTTTATTTGAATTGTATTATGTATTGAAAATTAAAAGTAATTAAGTCCTCTAGTTACAGATTAATAATGGGTGGAGACTGTGGCTAAAAATGTAAAATAAAATGCAAAAGGAAAATCCCTTACCACAAAAAATATATATCAAAAAATCTAAATACGTATTTCGGCAACTAAGTTGCCATCTTCAGTAGATATCTGTATAAAACAAAAAAGAGTGTTAAACGTGGTATTTTTGGCTAAGGTGTAACCTTAGAAGATATGCTCTTCACCAAATCACCAGTGGGATAACACTGATTTCTTAAGAAACGACATCCCTATATATACTACTCTAATCTAAAAACTAACGAACTATAACAGTACTCTAAACCGTGACAGACTAATCCCCTAAATTACAATAATCCGTACAAGCTGGACTCGGGTAACGGTCCATTGTCAGAATTCATTAACTTACCTCTATTTCTATGTATATAAATACTTTCGTAACTGTCTAATTCTCTAAAATTATTTACACTTTTAATTAATCTAAGACTATCTGTAGGCATGCCATGGCCTGTATCGAAAATATGTCGAGCAACACTAGATTTTTCCGGTCTGTTGTATCTGAAATGTGCAATGTGTTCTTTGTAACGAGTTGAAATTGAACGCCTAGTTTGACCTACATATTTTTGATTACAGTCTTTACAGGTTATTTCATAAATACCAGATTTTTGATCTACCTCAATTTTATCTTTAGTGTTCCCTAAAAGTGATTTTAATGAATTGCCCGATTTAAACGCGATTTGAAGTTCCTGTTCTTTAAAAATGCTGTTCAAATTTCGTGTGACTGAATGATACGGTAAAGAAACAAACTTATTACAAAGAGTTTTTTGAGGTAGCAAACATGTAGTATCCCGAATTTGTTTCTTAAATTGATGTTTCCTAATAAGCTTAGTTACTATTTCTGAATCGAAACCATTGTACTTCGCGATCTTTTTAATTAAACTAAGTTCTTTTTCATATCTATCTTTTGTAAGTGGAAAACTTAACAACCGATGGATAAGAAAATTAAAAGAAGCCATCTTTTGCTGAAAACTATGATTTGAATCCGCTGTTATAAACTTGTTGACATTGGTTTCTTTTCGGAAGATATCTATTTCTAAGTTATTCTTATTTTTTATAACCAAAACGTCTAAAAATGGTAGTTGATCATTGTTTTCCCTTTCTAGTGTGAAATTAATTGTAGTGAATTTCGAGTTTAATTCAAATAAGAAATCATCCAAATCACAAAAGTTAGTATTAAAAATCGCGAAAATATCGTCAACGTACCTAATCCATACTTTAGGGAAATACTTAGAGTTTCTTTCAAATTCAGTTTCAAAGTGACTCATGAATAAATTCGCTATAAATGGAGACAAGCTGTTGCCCATTGCTGTACCCTGTCGCTGTTCGTAGAAGTTACCTTCAAACTGAAAGCAGTTCTGGGACATGCAAAGAGTTGTCAACTTCAAGTATTCATCTATTTTTACGCGTTCAATTTTATTCTTAATCAACAAATCCTCTAAATATTTCAATGTTTCTGGAATCGGTACTGAGGGAAACAATGAACTTACATCAAATGAAACTAAAATTTCACCCTGTTCCAGCTTATGACCTTTGACTTTTGCAATAAATTCTAATGAATTTTCAACTGAGAAACTATCTGGTTTTTCGGGCAAATTTGTAAATTCATTCACTAACCATTTCGAAATCAGGTATGTCGGTGAGTTGATACCTGAAACAATAGGTCTCATCGAATTGCCTGGCTTATGAATTTTAGGCAAACAATACAGTCTAGGTACAAATGGATTGCTTACATTTAAGCGAAATTTAAGGGAAGAAGTTATTAAATGTGGACAACTTTTTAACGCGTCTTTAGTTTGTTTAATCATCTTCGGAAGGGGGGTTTTATTTAATTGAACATAAGGTCCATTCGATATTAAATGATTAACCCGGTTAAAATAATCGGTTTTGTCCATAATTACTAACTTGTTGCCTTTATCAGCTTTTACGTAAAAACAGTCTTTGGTTCTGAGATTTTTAATCGTATTCCATTCATCGCTGACTGCAATTTGTTTGTGCTGCTGTAAGTTTTCCCGGATTTGAACCTTACAGGCCCCTCTTATAAAAGATTTCACAGGATCTGCAAAACCTTTGATAGAGGTCTCAATGCCTGCAATAATGTCCTCCATAGGAACCCTACTGCTTGGCAAACAATATTTTAGACCTTTGTCTAATAAACTTAATTCTTTAACGTTAAAGTTCTCAGATGACTGATTGATGACTAGTGTTTCTTTCATAGAAAAATCAATACTAGGTTTTTGAGTACGCGGAACTAGTTTGTGAAATTTCTTATTCAAGGTGCGAATTTTAGTGTTAAGCTTGTGATCGGTGATTTCCACGACGTTTCTATGAAATTGACACCAGTCCTCGTGTTCGTAATTATTTAAGTTTTTCGTTAAACACAAGTGTAAATTATACAATTCTAGTTCTAACCTACTTCGTTTACTATACTGATATTTAATTTCTGAATTCAGCCATTTGGTTTTCGCGTGAAAAATTACTTGGTTACTGACTTTACAATTAGACGAAACATCAACTTTTATAAATTTAGGAAAAACTTTACTACGTTTGCACCGTTTTAAGAAATTAATATCAGCTTTCAACAATACTATCTTACTCCTTAAACTGTGGAACCTGTTGTACTCCGTAGACCGGGAAGTCATGATGATCCAATAATGGGTGGAGACTGTGGCTAAAAATGTAAAATAAAATGCAAAAGGAAAATCCCTTACCACAAAAAATATATATCAAAAAATCTAAATACGTATTTCGGCAACTAAGTTGCCATCTTCAGTAGATATCTGTATAAAACAAAAAAGAGTGTTAAACGTGGTATTTTTGGCTAAGGTGTAACCTTAGAAGATATGCTCTTCACCAAATCACCAGTGGGATAACACTGATTTCTTAAGAAACGACATCCCTATATATACTACTCTAATCTAAAAACTAACGAACTATAACAGTACTCTAAACCGTGACAGACTAATCCCCTAAATTACAATAATCCGTACAAGCTGGACTCGGGTAACGGTCCATTGTCAGAATTCATTAACTTACCTCTATTTCTATGTATATAAATACTTTCGTAACTGTCTAATTCTCTAAAATTATTTACACTTTTAATTAATCTAAGACTATCTGTAGGCATGCCATGGCCTGTATCGAAAATATGTCGAGCAACACTAGATTTTTCCGGTCTGTTGTATCTGAAATGTGCAATGTGTTCTTTGTAACGAGTTGAAATTGAACGCCTAGTTTGACCTACATATTTTTGATTACAGTCTTTACAGGTTATTTCATAAATACCAGATTTTTGATCTACCTCAATTTTATCTTTAGTGTTCCCTAAAAGTGATTTTAATGAATTGCCCGATTTAAACGCGATTTGAAGTTCCTGTTCTTTAAAAATGCTGTTCAAATTTCGTGTGACTGAATGATACGGTAAAGAAACAAACTTATTACAAAGAGTTTTTTGAGGTAGCAAACATGTAGTATCCCGAATTTGTTTCTTAAATTGATGTTTCCTAATAAGCTTAGTTACTATTTCTGAATCGAAACCATTGTACTTCGCGATCTTTTTAATTAAACTAAGTTCTTTTTCATATCTATCTTTTGTAAGTGGAAAACTTAACAACCGATGGATAAGAAAATTAAAAGAAACCATCTTTTGCTGAAAACTATGATTTGAATCCGCTGTTATAAACTTGTTGACATTGGTTTCTTTTCGGAAGATATCTATTTCTAAGTTATTCTTATTTTTTATAACCAAAACGTCTAAAAATGGTAGTTGATCATTGTTTTCCCTTTCTAGTGTGAAATTAATTGTAGTGAATTTCGAGTTTAATTCAAATAAGAAATCATCCAAATCACAAAAGTTAGTATTAAAAATCGCGAAAATATCGTCAACGTACCTAATCCATACTTTAGGGAAATACTTAGAGTTTCTTTCAAATTCAGTTTCAAAGTGACTCATGAATAAATTCGCTATAAATGGAGACAAGCTGTTGCCCATTGCTGTACCCTGTCGCTGTTCGTAGAAGTTACCTTCAAACTGAAAGCAGTTCTGGGACATGCAAAGAGTTGTCAACTTCAAGTATTCATCTATTTTTACGCGTTCAATTTTATTCTTAATCAACAAATCCTCTAAATATTTCAATGTTTCTGGAATCGGTACTGAGGGAAACAATGAACTTACATCAAATGAAACTAAAATTTCACCCTGTTCCAGCTTATGACCTTTGACTTTTGCAATAAATTCTAATGAATTTTCAACTGAGAAACTATCTGGTTTTTCGGGCAAATTTGTAAATTCATTCACTAACTAAAGTAATTATGGACAAAACCGATTATTTTAACCGGGTTAATCATTTAATATCGAATGGACCTTATGTTCAATTAAATAAAACCCCCCTTCCGAAGATGATTAAACAAACTAAAGACGCGTTAAAAAGTTGTCCACATTTAATAACTTCTTCCCTTAAATTTCGCTTAAATGTAAGCAATCCATTTGTACCTAGACTGTATTGTTTGCCTAAAATTCATAAGCCAGGCAATTCGATGAGACCTATTGTTTCAGGTATCAACTCACCGACATACCTGATTTCGAAATGGTTAGTGAATGAATTTACAAATTTGCCCGAAAAACCAGATAGTTTCTCAGTTGAAAATTCATTAGAATTTATTGCAAAAGTCAAAGGTCATAAGCTGGAACAGGGTGAAATTTTAGTTTCATTTGATGTAAGTTCATTGTTTCCCTCAGTACCGATTCCAGAAACATTGAAATATTTAGAGGATTTGTTGATTAAGAATAAAATTGAACGCGTAAAAATAGATGAATACTTGAAGTTGACAACTCTTTGCATGTCCCAGAACTGCTTTCAGTTTGAAGGTAACTTCTACGAACAGCGACAGGGTACAGCAATGGGCAACAGCTTGTCTCCATTTATAGCGAATTTATTCATGAGTCACTTTGAAACTGAATTTGAAAGAAACTCTAAGTATTTCCCTAAAGTATGGATTAGGTACGTTGACGATATTTTCGCGATTTTTAATACTAACTTTTGTGATTTGGATGATTTCTTATTTGAATTAAACTCGAAATTCACTACAATTAATTTCACACTAGAAAGGGAAAACAATGATCAACTACCATTTTTAGACGTTTTGGTTATAAAAAATAAGAATAACTTAGAAATAGATATCTTCCGAAAAGAAACCAATGTCAACAAGTTTATAACAGCGGATTCAAATCATAGTTTTCAGCAAAAGATGGCTTCTTTTAATTTTCTTATCCATCGGTTGTTAAGTTTTCCACTTACAAAAGATAGATATGAAAAAGAACTTAGTTTAATTAAAAAGATCGCGAAGTACAATGGTTTCGATTCAGAAATAGTAACTAAGCTTATTAGGAAACATCAATTTAAGAAACAAATTCGGGATACTACATGTTTGCTACCTCAAAAAACTCTTTGTAATAAGTTTGTTTCTTTACCGTATCATTCAGTCACACGAAATTTGAACAGCATTTTTAAAGAACAGGAACTTCAAATCGCGTTTAAATCGGGCAATTCATTAAAATCACTTTTAGGGAACACTAAAGATAAAATTGAGGTAGATCAAAAATCTGGTATTTATGAAATAACCTGTAAAGACTGTAATCAAAAATATGTAGGTCAAACTAGGCGTTCAATTTCAACTCGTTACAAAGAACACATTGCACATTTCAGATACAACAGACCGGAAAAATCTAGTGTTGCTCGACATATTTTCGATACAGGCCATGGCATGCCTACAGATAGTCTTAGATTAATTAAAAGTGTAAATAATTTTAGAGAATTAGACAGTTACGAAAGTATTTATATACATAGAAATAGAGGTAAGTTAATGAATTCTGACAATGGACCGTTACCCGAGTCCAGCTTGTACGGATTATTGTAATTTAGGGGATTAGTCTGTCACGGTTTAGAGTACTGTTATAGTTCGTTAGTTTTTAGATTAGAGTAGTATATATAGGGATGTCGTTTCTTAAGAAATCAGTGTTATCCCACTGGTGATTTGGTGAAGAGCATATCTTCTAAGGTTACACCTTAGCCAAAAATACCACGTTTAACACTCTTTTTTGTTTTATACAGATATCTACTGAAGATGGCAACTTAGTTGCCGAAATACGTATTTAGATTTTTTGATATATATTTTTTGTGGTAAGGGATTTTCCTTTTGCATTTTATTTTACATTTTTAGCCACAGTCTCCACCCATTATTGGATCATCATGACTTCCCGGTCTACGGAGTACAACAGGTTCCACAGTTTAAGGAGTAAGATAGTATTGTTGAAAGCTGATATTAATTTCTTAAAACGGTGCAAACGTAGTAAAGTTTTTCCTAAATTTATAAAAGTTGATGTTTCGTCTAATTGTAAAGTCAGTAACCAAGTAATTTTTCACGCGAAAACCAAATGGCTGAATTCAGAAATTAAATATCAGTATAGTAAACGAAGTAGGTTAGAACTAGAATTGTATAATTTACACTTGTGTTTAACGAAAAACTTAAATAATTACGAACACGAGGACTGGTGTCAATTTCATAGAAACGTCGTGGAAATCACCGATCACAAGCTTAACACTAAAATTCGCACCTTGAATAAGAAATTTCACAAACTAGTTCCGCGTACTCAAAAACCTAGTATTGATTTTTCTATGAAAGAAACACTAGTCATCAATCAGTCATCTGAGAACTTTAACGTTAAAGAATTAAGTTTATTAGACAAAGGTCTAAAATATTGTTTGCCAAGCAGTAGGGTTCCTATGGAGGACATTATTGCAGGCATTGAGACCTCTATCAAAGGTTTTGCAGATCCTGTGAAATCTTTTATAAGAGGGGCCTGTAAGGTTCAAATCCGGGAAAACTTACAGCAGCACAAACAAATTGCAGTCAGCGATGAATGGAATACGATTAAAAATCTCAGAACCAAAGACTGTTTTTACGTAAAAGCTGATAAAGGCAACAAGTTAGTAATTATGGACAAAACCGATTATTTTAACCGGGTTAATCATTTAATATCGAATGGACCTTATGTTCAATTAAATAAAACCCCCCTTCCGAAGATGATTAAACAAACTAAAGACGCGTTAAAAAGTTGTCCACATTTAATAACTTCTTCCCTTAAATTTCGCTTAAATGTAAGCAATCCATTTGTACCTAGACTGTATTGTTTGCCTAAAATTCATAAGCCAGGCAATTCGATGAGACCTATTGTTTCAGGTATCAACTCACCGACATACCTGATTTCGAAATGGTTAGTGAATGAATTTACAAATTTGCCCGAAAAACCAGATAGTTTCTCAGTTGAAAATTCATTAGAATTTATTGCAAAAGTCAAAGGTCATAAGCTGGAACAGGGTGAAATTTTAGTTTCATTTGATGTAAGTTCATTGTTTCCCTCAGTACCGATTCCAGAAACATTGAAATATTTAGAGGATTTGTTGATTAAGAATAAAATTGAACGCGTAAAAATAGATGAATACTTGAAGTTGACAACTCTTTGCATGTCCCAGAACTGCTTTCAGTTTGAAGGTAACTTCTACGAACAGCGACAGGGTACAGCAATGGGCAACAGCTTGTCTCCATTTATAGCGAATTTATTCATGAGTCACTTTGAAACTGAATTTGAAAGAAACTCTAAGTATTTCCCTAAAGTATGGATTAGGTACGTTGACGATATTTTCGCGATTTTTAATACTAACTTTTGTGATTTGGATGATTTCTTATTTGAATTAAACTCGAAATT
Organism: Amphimallon solstitiale; assembly: GCA_963170755.1. NCBI lineage: Eukaryota > Metazoa > Arthropoda > Insecta > Coleoptera > Scarabaeidae > Amphimallon > Amphimallon solstitiale. The sequence continues at coordinate 10,254,552 of OY720677.1, forward strand.
CACTACAATTAATTTCACACTAGAAAGGGAAAACAATGATCAACTACCATTTTTAGACGTTTTGGTTATAAAAAATAAGAATAACTTAGAAATAGATATCTTCCGAAAAGAAACCAATGTCAACAAGTTTATAACAGCGGATTCAAATCATAGTTTTCAGCAAAAGATGGCTTCTTTTAATTTTCTTATCCATCGGTTGTTAAGTTTTCCACTTACAAAAGATAGATATGAAAAAGAACTTAGTTTAATTAAAAAGATCGCGAAGTACAATGGTTTCGATTCAGAAATAGTAACTAAGCTTATTAGGAAACATCAATTTAAGAAACAAATTCGGGATACTACATGTTTGCTACCTCAAAAAACTCTTTGTAATAAGTTTGTTTCTTTACCGTATCATTCAGTCACACGAAATTTGAACAGCATTTTTAAAGAACAGGAACTTCAAATCGCGTTTAAATCGGGCAATTCATTAAAATCACTTTTAGGGAACACTAAAGATAAAATTGAGGTAGATCAAAAATCTGGTATTTATGAAATAACCTGTAAAGACTGTAATCAAAAATATGTAGGTCAAACTAGGCGTTCAATTTCAACTCGTTACAAAGAACACATTGCACATTTCAGATACAACAGACCGGAAAAATCTAGTGTTGCTCGACATATTTTCGATACAGGCCATGGCATGCCTACAGATAGTCTTAGATTAATTAAAAGTGTAAATAATTTTAGAGAATTAGACAGTTACGAAAGTATTTATATACATAGAAATAGAGGTAAGTTAATGAATTCTGACAATGGACCGTTACCCGAGTCCAGCTTGTACGGATTATTGTAATTTAGGGGATTAGTCTGTCACGGTTTAGAGTACTGTTATAGTTCGTTAGTTTTTAGATTAGAGTAGTATATATAGGGATGTCGTTTCTTAAGAAATCAGTGTTATCCCACTGGTGATTTGGTGAAGAGCATATCTTCTAAGGTTACACCTTAGCCAAAAATACCACGTTTAACACTCTTTTTTGTTTTATACAGATATCTACTGAAGATGGCAACTTAGTTGCCGAAATACGTATTTAGATTTTTTGATATATATTTTTTGTGGTAAGGGATTTTCCTTTTGCATTTTATTTTACAGATTAATAATTAAAGTATTTAATATTTTTTGGCTACTATAAAGTGCAACGCATTTATTTTTAAATAAATTTATTTTTCTAAAGCATAATTAAAGAGGAAAGTTTTATTTAAAAAATTAATATACAAATTTATATAATTTAGAATCAATTTTATTACCATCCCTACACCCCGGCAGCCTTCAAGTTATTTGTCAACAAACTAACATTATGCTCTCTATATATTTCTTACTTTTAAGATTATTCCTATCATTATTTTTTACATTATAAAATTTCCATTTCTGTTAAAAAGGACTTTATTGAAATAATGTCCTGTCAATTCACAACTTTATTGAAATGGTAGTACTAGAGGTCGAATGCGCGTCATCGAGAGCTGCGCAAGAGCATACCTTGTTTTGCTTGTACCATGATACAGATCAGTGATCAGTACTGGGACTCTGTGTACTATCGATATCCACTTTCGTCTCGTCTTGGTGAAAATTGGTACTCTGTATAACATTTTTGTCGTCGATCTCGCTTCCGCTTCCATTCGCCCACTATCGTCTTCAAGCGAAGCCAAGGGATGTCTCGTTTAAAAAGAGACATCTCTCGCTTTGCAACTTCCTGCGCATGTAAGAACAAGACAGAAAACAAAGTAGGTACTAAAGCATAAAGTGTAGTAATAAAAAGAAAATAATTTGGGCAAGTTATGTGGATAACACAAGGAAAAATCAACAATGAAACTAAGGATATATAAAAAAATTTATTTGTATAAAAATTCATGGATTAATTCATGAATTAATTGAAAAATGTAAAACTGAAATTTACTAACGAATAATTTGGTTCGAAGTGGTTTTCATATCTCAATATATTCATTTAGTTCATTAATAAATGATTAATAATGATGATTAAAATACAAATGTAAGTCACAAATTTGAAATTTTACAGGAAAGCTATAAAACATGTTATGTTTAATTCAACACAAACGCACAAATAATACTACTTTGTTAGCATACATTTAGTGACATACATCAATTGACTTTTTTACTGAGAGGTATGATGTGTGAAATGTGCTCTAATGATTTACTTTAGTTTAACCCACAAAATACTTGTATTTTCAGATTTATAGACAATACAACATTGTGTTTACAACAAACTGTGACTGTTTTTTCTGACAGATTTTATTTATACCTATAGTAAGTATTTAGATTCTTCAAAAAAACATGAAACTATAATGATCAAATAATTTTACTGAACTTGTATATGCAGAACCTTTATTAAAATAACTTTCTGTGCTGATTACAATTTAAATATTGTTTCTTTTCTGAAGTATATTGCTTTGAGTTATTGATATAGTTAAACTTGCAAGTTCATAAAGATCTTCAACAGAATAATGAAGTAACTAAAATGAGTTTATTTTATTTAGATGCCCTAAAATTTATTCTGTTAATAACCTTTTAATATCCAACCTTTATTACTATTTACTACCAAAAATTCGTTTAGAAAAAACAGTTGCGTTTGGTGAAAACACTAAGATATATTGTCTATAAATCTAAAAATGCAATTGTTTTACTTGTTAAACTATAATGAATCATTAGAATACATTTCAAATATCATACCTCACACCAAAAAAGGTCAATCTATGTACACAACATTTATAAAAATACTTTGAATTTTGAAGTAGTCTCTCCTTTAACCCCATATACTTTTACACGGTTAAGAAGTATTAGGTTTCTTTGGACTGTGAATCTTGACCGTGGATAAAAGTGACGTCAACAGAAATACCCGAATTGTTTGTCATAACCGGATAACAGTCGCCTTTATTATCGGTGATATTACATTCCCAGATGCCGAGCATATCACCGAAAATAAACGAATCAGTTTTGTCTATGTAATTGCCCCACCTAAACGAACTCACCAGCCGCAACTACCGTATTACCATCTCAAATTTAAAAAAAAGCCGAACTTTAATATTTTTCATGGTAGGCTTGCGGAGTCTTTCTGGCTTGGAGACAGACTCCAACATGTAATAAGCGATTTTGAGAGGTGCAACCAATACTCCAGACTATAATCTTCTGATCTTTTTATAACGTTGACAGAGTAATTGGAAGTAATACCTCCAGCAGTTTCATGTCAGAGAAAACATAAAACTTTTTTTGTTTTGATATTAAGATTGTGAAGTTATACATAGTTAACTTAGTCTTGAAATTCTTCGAATTGTTGAGCTACATCCAGCCAGCTATTTTTGTCATTATATATAATAGGCTGTACACTCCTGTGGAGCAGTAGCCGCCCTTCTGGGCTTTCCGATCCTTTTTTTTTTTTGTGGGGGATCACTCCACCTTTCCACCTATTCCCTCTATAAGTTCTTGCGTGATGTTGCCTTTTCTACTATTTGCCTCCATTCTTTGCTGTTCTTTGTTTTCATTCTCCTTTTTGTTCCCATTTTGTTCAAGTCTTCTTTCACTTGTTGTTCCCATCTGATTCTTGGTCTTCCTCTCGTTCTCTTGCCCGCTGGTGTCCACTGGGCAATGCTGCGCACTGTTGCTCCTGTGCCTGCTCTCTTGATGTGTCCATACCATCTTATTCTTTGGGCCTTTATAAATATAACTATATCTTTTCCTTTCACCAGTCCGTCGATTTCATGGTTCATCAGTATTCGCATTCCTTCTGCTTCTCTATTTGGGCCATACATTGTTCTTATTACTTTTCTTTCGAATATTCTGAAGTTTTCCTCGTCTCTTTTTGTTAGTGCCATCGTTTCTGCGGCGTACGTCGCTATTGGTCTTATAGTTGCCCTGTAGATTTTCATTTTTGTATCGAATCCGATGTTTCTGTTTTTTAGTAGTTTCTTGTACCCGTAATATGCGTTATTGCCTGATTGAATTCGGTGAGTTGTTTCGGCAGTTCTATTGTTGTCTATATTGATTGTTGTTCCGAGGTATTTGATAGTGTCTACACTCTCGAATTCGTAGCTCCCCATCTCTTTGCTCTTCCTTCCGGCGTACGCCGTTCGGTTGCTTACCATATACTTTGTTTTCTTTTCGTTGATATGTAGACCTCTGCCCGCCGCCGCTTCTACGAGTTTTCCGAATGTCTCTTCCATGCTCCTTTCGTCTCTACATATTATGACCAGGTCATCCGCATATGCTATAATTTGTACCAATTTATTTCTAATATTCCCTTCTACCTCTGTTTGTTTAATTATTCCGCCTAAGGCAATGTTAAATAGGGTGGTTGAAAGTGCACCCCCCTGCCTAACTCCTTTGTTTATTTCAAAATAGTCTGATACTCCTTCTTGCGTCATAATCGCTGCTTTTTGGTATTTCCATCCCTTCTGCATCCTTCAGTATGAGTTCTCTGTTTAGGCAGTCAAACGCTTGCCCAAAATCTATGAATAGCATATGTAGTGTGATGCCATATTCATTGCCCTTTTCCAGTATCTGTTTTAAAATATGAAATGCATCGATTGTAGACCGTCCGCCTCTGAAGCCTTGTTGATAGTCTCCTATCACTGTGTCTGCATAGCTTTTCAGCCGATCATTGATTAATGTGGTGAAGATTTTGTATGGGGTGTTCAGCAACATCATCCCTCTGTAGTTTTTGCAATCCCATTGATCTCGTTTTTTAAATATTGGCACTAGCAATCCTAATTTCCAATCGTTTGGCATTGTTTCAATCTCCCATACATCTCTTACTAGTTTAAATAATCTTGTATGCAGTTCTTCACCTCTGTATTTTAATATTTCAATATTTAATCCATCTGGTCCCGGAGACTTGTTTCGTTTCAATTTCGCTACTATTGTATTGAATTCTTCTATTGTAAGTCCGTTAACTTCTCTTTGGCTTGGTTCATTCATCACCCTCCATGTATTTTCTGTGCCTTGCCTCTTCATATCGCTCAACAGCTCCTTGAAGTGTTTTCCCATTTCATTCTGCCAATGTTGGCTGAGGTTTGTTTCCTGCCTGTTTGCTTCTTCACCGTATTGAACAGTTTCTTAATATCTTTGTTGCTTTTTTCCATTTCCTCCATTATATCGTCGTACCATCTTTCCTTTTTTGTTCTGAATATCTTGTTGTTTTCCAGGAGTTGCTTTTGTCAGTCACCTTTGTGTCATTAGGCGTCTAAAATTATTATAGGATCCTTAGTTCATCATTGCAGTACATGATAATGCCTAATGAACAATAACAATACAACAAATATTCATCTTTGAGACATTGGTATATAATATCACAAACTCTAGGAACAAACCGTGAGATGGTAGTCTCATCAATTCTAGTACTGTACATCAGTGATCGATAGCATTCGCCTGAAGCTAAAAGCGAAGAGTAGTCTCTAACCTGAAATTTTACTTATGTACTATCACACGTATTACTTGGATCACACTTTTACTTTGATCTTGCGGGAATACTTTCCCGCATAACAGTGTCTTTCTTAGTTAATGGGCCCTTAAATTTGTTGAATAATTTTTCAAAAGACTTGTTGTCCATACGTAAGAAATTTTTATATGAGGATGGGTCTTCAATCAGTAATCGTTCAATATAACCCTTTGCCTTCTAATCGCTGGTTTATCCAATTCCTCACCAAAATTCACTTTTTTCTTTGACCATCTCTTCCTCTTTTTTTTAATAATTGCCATCGTCAATATTACAATTATATTGGCGGCTACTGCTAGCAACAGTTGTTTGTTTTGCTCCATGTTCAAATTTCGCTCTACTAGTAGTAGATATTTTTAATTACACAGCTACACACACTGGGCGAGTAGTAGTAAATATGTATTTTAAGGTTAGAATTTAGGATATTTGACGTTAAATAACTTTATAAATCACCTCAATGCGCATTCTGGTATACTCATTTTAATGCTTGCATGTCAGACAGAAATTCTGTAATATCTACTGATTTTGAAACTAAAATTGCGCGCGCAATTTAAGTACTGAAATTAGTATTAAGCCGAGTTTACATTACTAGTGACTAACGAACGTGGTCAACGCTTCAAAAAAAGCGTGCTCTACGCTTTCGTGCAGTACGTATCGTGAGAAACGTTATTGTGTTTACACTGGTCAAGGGAGTTGTGAATATGGCGGCATGTGTTAAGAGGCCACTGTTGCAATCTGCGAAATAATGGCTACTGAAATAGTTAGAAATCATCTTGTTAGTGAGAAAAAAAAAGAAAATAAGAAAGAAGCGAAGATGGTGGACCAGGGAATGGATTTTGGATAGAACATTACTGGAGCTTCAGCATTAATTAAAAACAATTTGCGTATAACACATTCAGAGGACTTCAAAAATTTAAAGGATGTCGGAAGATCATTTCAGTTATCTGTTACAACGTTACGACGCTCATTTTTAAGCTGATAAAGCACGTGCGTCTTCTATAAATACTATCCACGACTGATTTTAGGCGTGAAATATTTAACATGTTTAATATCAGTCGTGGCATGGCGTGGCCTATTCGTGATATAATCGTGCTTCACGAAAAGCTGTTTACATTAGTCGTGGAGCAAGAGTGAACCACGTAAGCGTGGACCACGTTCGTTATTCACTAGTAATGTAAACTCGGCTTTAAACTCAGTGTCGTGTCAGACGGCTCTTGGAACAAATTCTTAAAATACATCTTAGAACTGAATCTGTGACTGTTCGTTTAGCGGAATTTAGTACTGACAGTGGATTCAAGTGCAGGTTGAAATCCGTTCGCGATTATTCCAGTTTTTCGTCCTAGGATATGTCAGCCAGAGCTGTTGGAACTATTTCTATTTTTCTTCTGCACCTAGTTTTAACATTTCTTGCGCTAATTCTGTCACGCCCTGTATACAATTAATGTACCAATTCTTAATTCTTATTGGTCGCCCATATTTTGCATCTGTTAGTTAAAGAGACGCCTTTCACATGTACCTTCTTATTTTGTTATAACCATTAATATTATTTTGACATCATTGTGTGTGATATAATATTTTCCAGCAGACGTAAGTTCTTACGTCTGCTAGCCCACACTTGACTAAATGTCCGGTATGGACACATGTTGACATATTTATAAAACTTTGACAATAACGTTTCCAAACCTCCACATAATAAAATACTTTGAAACTCATGTAAAAGAGATATAATGTCCGTCTGCTTTATAAAGAGATTGGCGTCAATCATCCGTCATAGTTTTATTTCATACACTTGGATATTCCCTTAAAGAGTATTTGTATATTCCTTTAAAGGATACATAAAATAAAGGCAAGACAAAAATATGTGATTTTAAGAAATAAATCGCATAAGCCGATTTATTACACCCCATTGCTCCATTAATAAATTTGTTAATTGTGAATTATTCTCATTTATATACAACGTAACAGTTCGTTTCTGCTCAAGAAACCTCTCCATCCATTTTGTAGAAATATCCTGGATCATTTTAGACTTACTGTGCAGATATTTGATATTTGTAAATCAATTGCTGAATTGAAATCAATATTATTGATTTATTGACGAAAAGTGAATGATGTTGCGATCTACACGGTAGAATTTACGCGCTAAAACCACTTGAAAACAGAAACAGCACATTGCCAAGTTACGAACCTTTCTTGTAAGTAAAATAATAAATTCATGTTTTGCAGGTGTCAAAGTGAATCCGTTAGATTGTGAAGGTCGTACACCATTGCATTTGGCTCAATCAGCTGAAGACGCGAAATTACTCGTCATACATTATGAAAACTCCGAAGACATAAATTCAAAAACTATCAGAGGAGCAACTCCGTTACATATAGCTGCTTATAGCGGTTTTGCCGATGTAGTACAGGTGTTGTTGGATGCCAAAGCAGACGTCTTTGTGACCATGAAAGACGGTAGCACACCTTTGCATGTGGCAACAGAGAAAATCGAAAACGTAAACATCGTCCAGATGTTATTACAACATGGAGCGCCCGTTAACCACGTTGATAAAACATTAAAAACAGCATTGCACATCGCAGCCTCAGTAAATGCATTAGAGGTAGTTAATCTTTTAGTAAATCACGGTGCTGATGTAGAATTAAAAGATGACGAGGATAACACTCCTTTGCATTTAGCTTGTAAAAGAGGTTATTTGAAAATAGTAGAGTATTTAACTGGTTTTCGTGATAGCACAATTTTGTTGAGAAATAAAAACGAATTTTCTCCATTTGATTACGCATGTTTGTGCGGAAATAATGATGTGATCGAGTATTTCCTGAAACTGAAAACTGATTTACTTCTTTCTGGTGTTGTCTTCCGCCAAATTATAGATCTCGATCAGTTGGCATTGTTGAAGCTACTCTTTTCTTATAACACTATAACTAAAGAAGATTTAGAAACACCTCTAGATTACGGCCGCACCTCATTACATTTTGCCACATCCAATGGGTGTTCCAAAATTATAAATTTCCTATTGCAAAATGGCGTAAGAGTGAATCCAGCTGATGAAGATGGGATGAGACCAATACATTTCGTTAAAACTGCTGAAGATGCAACGCTTCTCCTTGGTTATTATAAAAATCCTACCGATGCTTTCGAAAGAAACCATATTGGAAGAAATCCGTTACATACAGCTTCCCAGAATGGTCACGCCCATGTAATCAAATTGTTTCTATCACATCAAATTGAAGTGTCAGCACGCGATACAGCCAAATGGACGCCCTTACTTCTAGCAGCATATGCGGATAAAGTAGAATGTGTTAGAATTTTGCTGCAGCACGGTGCTGATGTCAATGAGGCGAATGATCAATCTAAAACCGCATTACATCTGGCAGTTCAAAATGGTTCTAGGCCAATTATTGATGTTTTATTAGACAATGGGGCTGATGTTAAATTAAAAGATTGTCATGGTAATACTGTCCTACATTCAGTTCTGGAGTGCTATCAACGGAGGACTTGGTTTGTTGAATCACCAATACACGATAGCGAAGTAGCTAGGCATAATGTGATGGAATTAGTTGACGTATTACTTGAACGTGGTGTCGATCCATTTGAAGTTAATTGTGATGGAGAATCTGCCATTGATATAGTGAATGAGCTGGAACTGAACGAATTTTTGCAGAAAATGTAAGTCTAACATTGATTTTTAGGATTTTTGCATTTTTTCTTGTATTTTTAGGAGTGGTAAGAGACGAAGACTAAACGAAGTTGTAGGCGTGCCATAACAGGATAAAAAGAATTATGCTACTTGAAGCTAATTAATTCCCGTTTTTCATTGTTTAGTTATTGCATTATAGGCAAATTCAGCGTTTGACACAGTTACTGTTTTTATAAATGATAATGATTGTATATTAAAAAAATAATAAATTTGTTTCTGTTAATTGTTTAATTTATTTGCACAATGCAAGTGATCAGAAACAGATTACGCGCTATTTGTATACTCACAAGTTGACGAGCATAATATACATATGTGGGATTGCAAGAGCGAGAAGGGCAAGAAGTAAGCGGGGATGAGGTAGCAGAGCAGACGACAGTATATCATTAATCATAGTGCGGTACGGATCACACGCTATCGGGGCAAGAATCACTTACAAACATATTAATTTCACTCTTATATTTTATCAATATAGTTTGAATATCTGACTATAAATCTTTTATTTAATGTCCCACATATATGTACACTTTTTAATAGTGGAATGACACTCAAATAGATAATACTAATAATACATTTTATTTTTCAAGATAATTTCCATCCAATTTTATACATGTAGCACAACATTCCAATTTTCTAATCCGTCTAAACAGTAATATTTCGAAAACTTCCCAAAATAGCAACCAAGTTACTTTTATAAGCTTGGAAACAAAACAATCATTTGGAGCAATTCGTATTCTAATTTGAGAAATACGAGTATAGCGGTTGCAATTACGAATGAATTATTTGAAAAAAACTTTTGTCTTCTTCGGTTACTTCGGTGGTCGTGTTTTTCTATTTGAAGTATGATTCATATATCATCTACAGTGGTTGAAAATATTCCCTTATATTTCACATGAACTTATGCATTATATTCATTTTAAATTATCACACTAGTTAGCTTTGCATAACTCAAATATTGACGCATAATATTCTGTACCCGTTCGTTATTTTGTTGCCTCTTGATAATGTACCACTGCACGAGTCAAGACTTGAGCTGCTGTTCCTAATTGTAGTGGCGAAGCAATTAAACACGTTTTATTATCCAGGTTTGGCAGCGTGTGGTAATCTTTTGCTTCCGAATCTGAAGAAAGCACGGTTGTTCTATTGTCACGAGATTGAGGGTGTTCATTCTGAACATTTAATTTAAAATCACAGTGATGTGTTCGGAATTATTTGTTTTTTTTTTAATTTTTGTAGTTTTTTTTAGAAATTAAAAAAAAGCATAATATATGAAAAGATCTTCCAAATACATTTCAAATGAAGGGTTACTCGACCCCCTTTGTCATTTAAAATTTTTAAGTTGATATATCCTACATCGCCATCTGTAAAAGTTTTTAAAATGGGACATGATAAATATTATTTCTTGTCGTGCAAATGCTTGCACTACACAGTTATCATCGTGTATTTGTTTTATATTAATTTATGCAACATTACAAGAAGCATTCCAGAAAACAACGTAAAAAATCCTCATTTTTTTAAATACATTTTTGAAGTAGTAAAATATATTCCCGCGTTCGCTTATTCTTTGTTTAAAAGCGTCATGCACTTTATTTAGTTCTTTTCTAACGAAAGACGTTGGTTCTGACTTTTGTTTTAACCTGTCACCGCGACAGATCCTAGGAGGTACAAATTTGTGATTCTCTTCTGCAATTTTTCTGTCCTTTATTACGTCTTCTTCAACATCTAACGTGTTGAGTAATAAGGTAAGTAAATAAATATTTGCCTTATATGTTTTTTTACATACGTGGTACAGTTAGTTTTTGAGAATCGTCGTTTTTATAACTACTATACGCTTTGTCCCGTACATTACAAAAATGTGTCATTTCTTTCATTCTATCATCGAATGTAATTTCAAATTAGTATTCACAACGGATAACAAACTTTAAAATATCTTCTTTCACTGCATACTAGCCATTTTTGCTTTTATATTTAATTTTCTGGTTGTCCCTACTAAAAATCTTTTGTCCCGTACGTGACAGAGTCGGGTACAATTCTTTCGTCAATGTGCTTTTCCCAAATATTGCGTGATATTACATGTGTTTTTTTCTTCTAGTTTCGTTATGGAACGCTTATAGTTAAAATCTACCAGCACCAGCAGAATGCATAAATGGAGGAGTAAGAAAAAATCCAAGATCCAGATTTTCTTCAAAAAGAAAGAGAACGGATGAAATTGTTTCGGCAAAATAAAAAACGATTAATGACAGCAAAACAAATAAAGGAGCAGAGACGATATGAAAGAGACCGAAAAAGACAACAACGAGCTAAAAAGAAGTTGCCGACTTCAAGTTCAACAGTTGCGGAAATCGTAAATCCCTACAAATGTAATCAAACCTATGGTAAAGCCATACGTAAAACTTTAAATGCACTTCCCTCCTCCCCTAATAAGAAAAAAGTTGTTATTACAGGTTTAGCTAAGCAGATGGGGTTAGAAATATTACCATCCATTAAAGAAACGCAACGTCCTAGCACTTCCAAGACTCCTAAAAATTCCCTCAGTGAAATGATAATTTTTTTTATCATCGTCCCGATATAGTGTATACTTGTCCAGGAATGAAAGACTGTAAAATTGTGCAGAAGCATTATATGACAATGTTTTTGAAGGAAGCTTGTGAAATACTTAAAAATGAAAATCCTGAAATTTCAGTTAGCTTTACAAATTTTTGTAATTTAAGACCACCTGACGTTTTACTTTTGAGAGATACAACCTTAGAACAATGCAAGTGTCGAATCCACGAGAACTTCATTTTAAAACACAAAGCACTTAAAATAGGCTATAACAGGGAATTTTGGCAATCAGTATTGTGTGATTTTAACAGAAATTCCATTTGTTGGACTAATACGTGTGAAAACTGTTCCCATGGAAGAAAACTTAAAACACTGTTAAATCCGAATACAATAGTGTCATGAAAAACTTGGGGAAAAGACCGCAATACAGGACGCTTTTCTTTGGTAATTCGAGAAACGTGTGCTGGCGAATTGGAGGAAGAAATTCTTCGAAAATTTCCAAATGTAATGAATTATGTTTATACAAAACGTGTGCAAGCTTATGAATTTGAGAATGATAAACAAACTAAAGATGTGCGCATACTTCAAATTGATTTTGCTATGTCTTTTAGTTGCGAATATCAAAACGAAATACAAAGTGCCTTGTGGTCTCGAAATAGTGTAATGCTGTTTACCCCTGCACCTTTTTTGAACGGTACTTGTAATTTCTTATTTGTTCAGATTGTCAGAAAAAAGATAAGGACACGATATTCGCTAAGATAACTAAATTATATGATGAGATTTTTCAAAAAGATGAGGAAAAGGTGCACACTGAAATTATTTGGAGTGACGGACCAGCGTCAGAATTTAAAAACAAATACATGGTAGTGCTGAAGGAATTGTCTCAAAAATATGCCAAATCATTTTTTTGGAAATATTTCGCTACTTCACATGGCAAAGGCGTTGTCGACGGGGTAGGAGGCAATGCTAAACGTCTTGTGCATACAAAGATTTTAAATAAAAATAACGAAACAGTAATTCAAAACGCCAAACAGTTTGCAGAAGAAGCTGCCAAACTTTTGAAGGAGACAAAAGTTTTTTATGTATCCGAAGAAGATATAAAAGTCTTTATTAATAAATGTAATTCCTGGGAAGATGTTAAAAATATATCAGGAATTTCGTCTTTCCATATACTTCGATGCGATATTGAGGGAAATTGTTACTCTAAAAAGGATGCCTTAAAATCAGAAATAGCTATTCCATCCGGTTCAGATTCCCGTAAACGGCGAAAATTGTGTTAAAATAAAGTTCTTTCTGTTTGTTATGTAGTTATAAGTATTATTGTACGTTTCTGTTGTAATAAATTTGATTAAATCAAAAACAACATCGTAAGTTTTCCCATACGTGACATCCCTGTCCCGTACATGACAGTAAAATAAAAGCTCTTCAATTTTTTTCTGTCAAACATTATAAAACCGTACTTTCCCCAAAACAAAAAAAATACTTCTACTAGAGTTTATCGTATATTTTGTTAACATTTATCCGTAAGAAGAGCTGAAAAATATATTAATTTAACTAACTTGATAAACGTGGTAGTTTTGCATGTCCCGTACGTGACGCGTTAAAAATTATTAATAATTCTTAAGTATTATGAAATAAAATAATATATAACAGTGTATTACAAACTTGTATAATACAAAAAGTTTACTATGTGTAGGAAATGAATTGCATTTATTGTTCTTAAAAAAAATTAAAAGATATTTCTAAATTATCGCGTACACTTGTCCCGTACGTGACACTGGAATGCTCCACAACTTGTGCTGTGTGATGTATATTTGTATGTCACCAATTATTTTTATAATTTAAATATAACATAGAGTATTAAAACAATATACTGTATGTATGCAGAGTGTTTATTCAACATATTTGGCTATTAGTAAGGTTATACAATTTTAAATAAAGATACAAATTATCATTTTAAATTGTGTTTATGTGATAATGCTTTGTTTCTGAAAAGTAATACAAGTTTATATTTTTTATATATTTGCTAATTTACCTATCATACAGTAAAAGAATCATATAAGCTCATGGACAAAATTAACGCACCACGGCATATATTTTGTGTTATTCCAAAATAATGACGATTTTTAGTTTTCTAGTTATCTTATATAGTTCAAGGAAATGCTGTCAACAAGAGTTTCATTTTAAAAGTACAATTACAAATAAAAGCATTTTTGACAAAACTTGATCCAAAATCCGATCGGAAATTTTTGCTTATTACGACAAGTTGTCTTTAGCCACCAAGTGTTTTTTTGTTATTGATAGTGTCAGTGCGAGTGTAATACATTTTAGTAATGAATCGCAGAACAATTTTTTCAGTGGAGGAAGCAGTAAGAGCATCAACTTTGCTGGATGAGGGATATTCGATGTGTCATGTTGCTAATGTGATAGGAAGAAAACATTCCAGCTTAAGTCGCATGGTTAGACGATTTAACGAGACAAATTCTCACTTACGAAGGCCGGTACAAGGGCAAAAACGGTGCTCTAATGCAATATATGAGCGTTTTCTTAGATAATCCGCTCTCAGAAACAGGAGAACGACTAGTACCATCCTAAAAAATGAGCTCGTAGCTGCTCGCAATAATCTTGTAGCTTCCCGAACGATTAGAAGGCGCTTAAATGAATCTGGATTAGGCAGCAGAAAATCGGCCAAGAAACTCCTGCTCACCAGAGAGCACAAAATTCAAAGATTGCGTTTTGCGAGAAATCATCAAGATTGGACTCTTAATGATTGGAAGGTGATTTTATTTTCAGACGAAACGATGATTGGCCTAAAATCTCCTGATGGACGTGAGCCTGTCTGACGAAGGTCAGGAGAGAGATTTGCTAGTTGCAATATCTCTCCAAGAGTTCCGTTTGGTGGTGGCTCTGTAATGTTTTGAGGAGGCATATGTTTCGACGGCCGCACAGAGTTGGTCTCTGTACGTGTTAGGTCAATGAATGCAGATTATTATCTTGATCACATTATTGTTGGCCATGTAATGCCATTTGCTCTTTTTGTGGGGTGCTCTTGTTTATGTAGAATAATGCTCGTCTTCATGTGGCTGGGCAAGTTATTCACTACTTAAATGCTGTTGCTATGCCGTTCATCGAATGACCAGCCAAATGTCCTGACATGAACCCAATAGAGCATTTATGGGACGGTATTAAAAAAAAGGGTTCTACGTCGCACACCTCCACCTGCCAACCACAATCAACTGATAGACTCAGAAATTCAAGAATGGGAAAATACTCCTCCAGAAGTCGTTCAAAATTTGATCTCCAATATGCCAAGACGCATGGAAGCAGTAATTAGAAGTAGAGGAGGATATACACGGTATTAGAATAGCTCTAAGTCCATAAATTCTATTGTTTACATGTTTGCGTTGTTTTCAAGTAAAAAGTTTTTTATAATGAATGATTAGAAATATCGCCATGTTTCGCTGATTTCATTTACAAGCCACTAGACAGTACCTAACAATAAGCTTTCATGAATTTTTTTTTGCAATATTAAATTCAATATTGTAATTATACAAGTTTAATTGAGTGGTGTGTTAATTTTGTCCGTGAGTTTATATTTTTAAAGAAAGTAAGGTCGTACTCTTGATTTTTAAAGAGTTAAAGTCTAATTCATCTCAATAAGTAAATGAAAGCGCGACAGGTTGTCGTTTCCCACATTATTGTAGAACATGCTTGCAGATTTGCAGTGCGCAATAGATTTCATTTCAGTTTTAGATCTTAACATGATTTTTTTTCTTAAATTATTGTTACAGTATAATTTAAATACTAAGAAGTGCTTTTTTCCATTCATGTACCTACTTCATTTCGCTTGTGAATTTGAAAACTAAAAAATTAAGAAAAACATCGTTTCTCCTTCATTCAAAACTACCAGTTACTGCAGTGGTGGTCTTTAAAATTTTGAAACGTTGGGTTTATACTTTTTTAGTGGTAATAATTTTGAATTTTTTTAACATAAACAAACCTTTTCACAATGCACTAAATCCCTTTGGTTGAACCACAATCGGACATATGAGAACTGTCTTTAATGGGTCATTCTGCATCAAATTATACAGTCGGCAAGGCGTTCAAACCAAAATTCTGTACTATATCAACTGGTGATTTTTGATTATCGTTCAACATTAGTGAATCAGCACCATGCCTCAATAGTGCGTCAATAATTTCATCAACCATATTTTCTTCAACTTTCATTATATCATATTCCATCGCTCGTAAATGTAATGCCGTATTTCCATTGATGTCTTTGATGTTAACATCAGCACGATGATGCAAGAGAGTTTTCACCATTTCTAGGTTATTTTCTTGAACGGCAACGTGTAATGGCGTTAAACCGTCGTTGTTACGTATGCAAAGATCTACCTTCTTATCTAACAATAATTTCAGGAGAACCACGTTAGCATTTCTCGCGGCAATATGTACGATTGTTGAACCGTTGTTATCTTGACGATTATAATTTGCTTCATTTTCTAGTAATATTCTTATCGCATTTGCGTTATTATGAGTCACCGCTAAATGCAACGCAGTTGAACCATCGTCAGTAATCAATGTGGTATCCGCGCCTTTTTCTAATAATATATTTATAATATCTACATTATTATTCCGACTGGCGATGTGTATGGCTGTTAAACCACTGTCAGATTGTCGGTTAACATCAGCACCATTCTCTATGAGTAATTTGAAAATATGAATATTATTGTTGCGCGTTGCAAGATGCAGAGCGGTCGAACCATATTCAAATTTCCTATTAATATCGGTATGTTTTTGCAACAGCACCTCCACGATATCAACACGGTTCTCTATTGTTGCAAAATGTAAGGCGGGCCAAACATACTTGGATTGTCGATTGACATCCTCATTATATTCTAGTAAAATCTTCACGACGTCTACGTTGTTTCTTTTAATCGCCGAATGCAACAATGTAAGACCAGTTGCGCTCTTTACATTAACATAGGCGTCGTTACTCAGTAAAATTTTCAAAATGTTTTTATTATTATTTTTAACGGCAATATGGAGCAGCGTCGAGCCACGTTCATCTCTTGCGTTTACATCAGCCCCATTCGATATTAGCTCTTCCACATGATCTCTGTCATTGCGTTCGACAGCCTCGCAAAGAGCGGTCTTGTGGTATTCTTCATCTGTCATGTATGCACCATTTGCTCTCAATAATGTAACCATCTCGATATTTCTACGTAAATATGCGCAATGTAAAGAATTCACGTCATAATCGTGAGTGGGATTAACATAAACTTTACTTTCCAGCAATAATTTTGCTATATTAATATTATTATTGTTGACAGCTTTGAACAAGAGACCCTGTCCACGCTCATCTCTTAAGTCGACATCAGGTCCCCATTGCAATAATAGCTTCACCATGTTTGTGTTGTTGCGCTTAACAGCTTTATCCAAAGCAGTTTCGCACTGGCATCGAATATCTTTTAAATTAATATCTGCACCACGCCTTAACAACATATCAGCTGCGACTATACTGTTGTTTTCTACAGCCATGTGCAGAAGTGTTTTACCGCGATAATCTTTCTCATCAATGTCTACCACAACCTGTTCTAATGATGTTTTTATAATGGCTATTTGATCACATTCAACGGCTCTATGCAAATTGCTCCATTTGAAGTGTTTATTTTTATCTTTAACTTTAGCACCATATTCCATCAGTAATCGTTCAATTTCTATATTATTACATTTAACTGCAAGATGTAAAGGTGTAATGTTACATACATCGTAGGCATTTGCGGAAGCGCCCTTTTCTAATAGTATTTTTACGAGAATTGCATTATTTCTTCTAATGGCAACATGCAATGCAGTCGAACCGTAAATATCCCTCGAATCAATCGACCCGCCATTTTCTAAAATCGCTTTTGTTATATCTAAATCTCCCGTTACGACAGCTGTCAAAAGCGCATTTATTCCATCTTCATCCGCCATATTTACATTAGCGCCATTACTTAATAACATGTAAATCATGTTGAAATTTACGTTTTCTACTGCAAAATGTAAAGCTGTTGCACCACCAATTGCTCTCCGATTAATATTTGCACCGATTTCGAGTAATCTTTTCGCAGCATCCAAATCGTTGTTTTTGACGGCAAAGTGCAGCAAAGTTAATCCTGCTTCACCTATACGATTGACGTTCAGACTGTCACTAAAAACACATCTTGCGTCATCGATATTGCTGCTTTTTATATTTTCATATAATATCCTCATATTACACTGTAGTAGCTTGAATTTGTCTTCATCTATAAGCTTGATTTGAGGGAATTTATCAATAATATCTCTTAGTTGATTGCTCTCCTCACTTAATTTGCGTACCGCGCTGATAGCATAAATGCCCTCAGCATTTAAAATCGCACCTTTTTCCAAAAGCATTTCTTTGATGGAAGCATAACTTCTAGTAATTGCCAGTTCTAAAACGCTTATGCAATTATAATCAACTAGATTAATATCTGCTCCGTTTTCCAGCAGTACTTTAATAGCATTTTCACCAAATCCGCGAAGAGCTGTGTGTAGAACATTTCCACCATCGTTATCAATGTGATTGATATCCGCACCACCATCTAATAACATTTTTACAACATCCGCATTATAAGAATTCTGTTGCAATAGGGATTCGCCAGTAGTAGAATTTATATGATTCACGTTTGATCCATATTTTAGTAAAATCTCGATGTTGTTCTTTATACAATGCTGTGACGCTATATGTAAGGCGGTCACATCCTTTAGAGTCTTACAATTAACTTCTGCCCCATGTTCTAATAAATTTTTGACAAGAGCTGTGCAATCTTTACTAGCGGCTATGTGAAGTGGTGTAAGATAATCATTATTTCTCGCATCTACAAAAACGTTATTTTTTAATAGCAGATCAGCCATTTTTACGTTTGAAAATTCGATTGATAAATGCAGGGACGTATTGCCATCTTTGTCTTTTGCGTTTAAATTTGGCATATGCTGAACTAGTAAAGATGCTACAGCAATGGATCCTTGGATGACACTGTAGTGCAGAGGCGTTCTTTCAAAATCATCTACTGTGTTCGAGATGACACCTGCATCTAATAAATCCTTTACTACATCTGGATTGCCGCATATACTTGCCAGGTGTAAAGCTGTTAGTCCTGTTCTTGTTACACAATTAATACAATCGAGACTGATTGGAGATAAGTTTTGGCAAGCTTCATGTATTATTCGAAATTTCTTATTCTCACAATATAATATTCGATTGATATCATAAACCATGTCCAAGCTTCCTAAATTAATTGCACGTAGCATCATTCTTTTGAAATACTTACGTAGCAAGGATTCATTTTTCTTCAGGAGCAATAGGGCTGTTTCCAAGTTTTTAGTTGTCAAAGCATTCGATACATCCTCATCTGTAATTAGTCTCTGTTTGGTGTTCAGATAAATTTCGACGCTTGTGGTCAAACCGCTAGCGCATGCGTCTTCAAAATATCGTTCGTTCAAATTTTCAAGGTATTCGATCCAGGTCCAGCCCATGAAGATGTCAGGAGCGTTCACATCAAATTGATATTTAATCATGTATTGAAGGACATTATCCACGGTAGTCTTGTGGCCAATATATGCCGCTAAATGTAGAGGTAACCTATTGCATTTATCCATTTGTCTCAAATGATAATCGCTAGTGCTGCACAAAGCAACGACTGAAGGTATGTTATTGTCTAATATGGCGTTGTGCAGCTGTAAACCCTTGCACATAATCTTATTGAAATAATTCTTAAGTGACCAGTCGCATTTCGTTAAGATATATTCGTAAACACTTTTGGAAAAGGGATGTTTGATGTTTGTACAGAACCAATCGATCATCAAGAATTCGACGAAGGTTTGATGTATGAATACTGGATAGTCGTTGCTGAATCGACTGATAAGACCCAACTTAATTTTATCGGTTTCAATGCACTCATTTACTAAATCTTCATAATCCAATCCTAGCTGATCTGAAATCACTTCCTTACCGAATATCGCCGCTAGTGCCAGACATTTATGTACCTTCAAAACATCTTCACGCTGATACTTCGAGCTGTTATAGTAATCGTTTTTTTTGCGAAAGTACCTCTCGATTTTCTTTTCGACTATTCTATCGTGCAGCTGATGTATTTCGACGATATTCTCTATACGTTCTATCTTCAAGATCATCAGAAAGGATAAATACAGGGGAGTTTTCAGAAATTCTGTCGGTATTGGTAAATCGTGTACTTCAATCGACGTTCCTTTTCTGATGCATTCTTTGACGGCACCTTCCTCTAGATCGGAAATTTCGAACGGTTGTATTTCGAAATCATTGACTATCAAGTTATCGGTGATAAATCGGGAAGCGATTATTATTTTAATGTTGGCATTTTTTGCGATGTTTCTGATAAATTCCAAAGCTTCCGTTTTGCAAACCGTTATGACTTCATCGAACGAATCGATGAACAGGATCAATCTACCAGACTGCCTGTGGAATTCGCATAGAGAAGTCAAAAATTCGACGTACTTCGTGCTACGACTTGTCTTATTGATCTTGCTGAATATAAAATTTAACGGGGCTTCATTTAATCCACTTTTTCGTTCCCTTAAATCCCGACGATAATCAATTAAATTGCAAAATAACACGTAGTTCTCTTCCTTATACTTTTTCGACAGAGAAGATAGTAACGTGGACTTTCCAGCACCTGGTGTTGCGCCTAAAAGTGATATTCCGTTCATTATCTCCGTAAAGAAACATTCTTCTCCAAATGTATCACCTTTATAAGAAATCGAGGAACTCAAACTCCCACAGTTTCTGCACTTTGCTATTTGCATCTGACCATTCTTAATAATAAGATGAAGTAAGGAATATCCATCAGAAGAGAATTTCTCCCACAAGTCTTCAATAGATCTGTCATCGACATTAACAAAAACACTCCTGTCATTTTCTAAACCAATTTTTGCAAAGTATGCGATATAATCAACTGGCCCCTTAATAATTTGATTGGCGATAACTGAATTTAAAGTATCTATTTCGCCCGACAAAAAATACATGGCTTTCTCAAACTTATCAATAGATGGAATTTCAAGAGTGGCCCTATTCAAATTCCTGCTCATATAAAATGTTTCATTATCACCGAGCCTACAGCCAATAACCAATACTGCTTCGCCATCGTCGATACTATAAATTTCATCTCCGTTCTCATCGACAAAGAAATTCCTCAATTTATCTTTATCACCATCTATTAGAACTAACCTATCTTCCAGCGCTTGTAGATAACACAACGAGTGGCTCTTAAATTTCGGTTCTTGTTTAATTTGGTGCGAGTATGCTTCAACTTCCGAATGTTTGCAATATAACTTAATGTTGGTGTCGTCGTTGACGTTTATGTCATCAATTCGTACACTTTCGTCGGAATATTCATTTTCGATTAGGAAAATTAATGAATTTGTCTCATCGAAGCATTCCTCCTTTAAATACTCCTTTCTACGCTTCATTAGGTGAAGAATTAATGAACAAGATAATGATTGCATTAATTTCTTTTCCTCAGATATGACGCTGTGAAGGGAGGTTGGCTTACGACCTTGCAACGATATTAATATCCTCTTAAGAAGCTCGTTTCGTAATTTAATAGAGTTAATATTACCAACGTGAATCAAGGTGTTCAAACCAAAAGAATGGACTTCTTCATATCGTTTCTTTAAGTCGTCTATGATAATAACTTTTTTCTTTAAATGTTGATATTTCTTTAAAACCGACAGTTCACTATTTGTCTTTAGTACGAGTGGTATCTCATCAAGCACCCATAACTCCACTAGTAGTGACTTAAGAATATTTGGTATTAAAATCCAATGCCGAGTTTGGCTTAGTTTAGATATTTTCACAAATTCATTAATAATATGCTCATTTAGATTACCACCATTCTTCACGCAATTATTCCACTGAATAGTATGATTGAGTATTTGATCAATTTGATGGGATAAGCAACCGAAGACAAGTTGTTCAACATCCTTTTCGTCTTTAATAATTGTAACATCGTGATCCAAAATGATTTTATTCCAAATACAAGATTGATCATTGTTCATATCAATCTTAAGTGTAGGTGTTAATATGTACTCGGAAAGATGAATTCTCAATAATTCCACTTCAAATACCCTTTTACTCAATCCATTTACGTGAAGATCTGGCACTTTAAAATACTCTTGAACATATCTGATAATCACCATTGTGTCATGAATATCACAAATCTTCCCTATAGAATTTACGATCTCACTGATGTTAGGTTGTTTTAGGAAAAAATACAGTTTATCAAAGAAAGCATCTTCTCCAGGCGAGTTCAATTTATAACAACAATCATTAAAAGTAATAATGGATTCGTCTGCTCCAAGAGATTGGCTACGATTTTGAAGGTATAATTTTGACTTGTGGAATTGAATCGGTTCTATAACAATATTATTGCAGAAAAACCAAAAGTGAATGGTCTCGTTGGAAATACCTTCTCGAAATTTAAAATTTTGTGTCTTCATGATCTCGTGGAAGCTATCAGCATATGCCTTTAAGTCATTTAATTTTACTCCATTGGCTTTTGATGTGTGTTTCACTTGTATTAAATATAAGTATGATTGATCTTTCGTTTTGAATTTCACTCTGGCTATTATGTCGTCAAATTTTCCGGCATCTTTCAAATTTGTGTGAATAACGAAGTCTTCTACGTTTTTATTCTGCGATAGAAGGGCTGCTATAAATGTAGTGACTTTGTATTGGTATTCCATACCCAAATCAGATTGTGAACCAGGAGTTTGATCCATTTTTAGTGGGACTATATTGAGAATATTTATCTGGAAGGAAAGAAAAGATTATTTTTTCAAAATAATCATAATTTATTTGTTTTATTAACTAGGTTAACACATTGAAATAAGTAGATATCTTATACAGGGTGTTTGTTCATTCGCTGATATAATAAAAACAGTATGTATGTGTATGTCAAGTATTTCGATATCCGACAAAGAAAAATATTTTTTTTAATTGTGTACATTGTTTTAAAAAAGTCAACGTTTTTATATTAGGCTATTAGGCAGACTTGCAAAAATAAACACACATATGGTTTAAAGGCTGAGTGTGTATTATGCATGTTTGCTTTATGTAAACACTTTCATTAGGGATAAAAAAATACTTACACAGCTACTTCTTCAGATATCCGATTACAAAATAATAAATGAAATAGTTTGTCTTTTAATAGCGACTCAATATGTTTTGTTGTTCGTTTGTAATGCACAATTACAGCAAATGTTCAAAATTCTGACCATTCTCTTGAATACATACTCTGACGCGTCGTATAAATGACTCACACACACTTTGAAACAAATTGCGCAGACTATTCTGTAACAAATCCAAATAAATTTGTCCGTTCAAACGGGGCGGTAAGAGAAATGGCCCAACATTGTAATTTTTTATTATACCGATCCATACATTTAAAGAAAATCGGCGTTGATGGTGACACCATGTCTAATCGCCGGGAGGTTTTGCATTTGCCCACTCATGGGCATTGTGGAAATTAAATACACCATTCCTAGTGAAGGTCGCTTTATCAGAAAATAAAATGTGAATTATGTAAATTTTGCTGCTCTGCTGTAACCACTCACAAAACTGCATCCGCGCAGAATAATCTGTCTGTGATAAACTTTGTACACGAATATAATGATATGGATGCATTTGATCTTCCCGCAGCGTTCTCCAGACGGTCTGATTGGACACATTACACTGTCTAGCAACTACTAGCAAGTTGTCGTGTACTGAGTGTTGGGTAGTTTTCTATAGCTAGTATGATATCTTCTTCTGTGTCTAATACTC
This sequence comes from Amphimallon solstitiale, assembly GCA_963170755.1. Taxonomy (NCBI): domain Eukaryota; kingdom Metazoa; phylum Arthropoda; class Insecta; order Coleoptera; family Scarabaeidae; genus Amphimallon; species Amphimallon solstitiale. The sequence continues at coordinate 10,278,131 of OY720677.1, forward strand.
TATTGCTTCTGCCACGTCTTTCGCGTCGTTGTGGTTCAATTCGTCCAGTATCTCTTAATCGTTGAACTAATTGTACAAAGGTAGCTCTCGCGGGCAATTGTCTATTTGGAAATTGTTCCGCATATCGTCGCCGAGCTCTTGCAGCATTCTGTTCGCACTCACCATACATTGACACCATATCTACTAATTTATTATTATTGTAAGACATACTCTTGAAAGGACACAACACAAAAAAATTAAATAAAGAATACAATATTTGCCAGGTACAACTTCAGTGGTCCATACAAATACGCATATTAGACTATCAACTGTTAAATATCGTAATATGATACACTGTACGCTAGGGTGGTCCTTATTTTTGAACTTCTAAATTTCAAACGTCTCACCCCCTCATTATTTTTCTTTTGTAAATATATAACGCTCTGCCAAATTTCAGCTTGATCACTTGTCATTAAGTCGTGCCTCACGTAAGTCAAAAATTGGCAATAGTGAATAATATTCAAACAATGGTTTTTGTGTCGCCTCTAATACTAGGTAACTAATCTTGGGTGTGTATCACGTAAAATAATGATAATCGACGTGTACGAACTTGTTACTAAGTGGTGGGAACATTAGTGTAACAACCGCTGCGCGCGCACGCACAGTATATAGTATATAAGTATGAGCGCGCATCGCTAGCTCTCGCTTTCCGCTTTAGTTCTTACGTGTATTTCAAGGTATAAGCTATTAAGCATCAGTTTTTGTATCGTGTGTTTAAAAATAACTTCCAAACGTAAACTAAGATCTAATTTGTATTTAATAGGATGTGAAACTTCCCAAATTTGTGGTAGTAAATTACCGTCGAACAGACAAGTGCTACAAGTTTTTTTTTATAATATTAGATGCGTGAATTTAACAGTTCGAGAAAGTGCGCGTTTAGCTATTGACGAAACTGTTATTTTCTGGCAAAAAGCCAAAATTCCGGTACGAGAACCTCAACACTGTGTTGCAAAGCTGGAAACTTTGTATAATGAATGGCGAAATTTACAAAAAAATTGTGGCAGAAACAGTACAACTCAGAGAACTAAAGAAACGGCGTTCACAGAAAAGTTGGATGTACTCTTTGATATTGCTCACGCAGATGCTCTTCAACAATAGCAATAGCAGAAGACCGAGAATTTCTTTTGTCACAAAGGCAAAAAGGGAGACCGGGATATTTAGCTGGAATTGACAGAAAACTTGCAGAAAAAGAAGAGAGGAGGGAAAAAAGGTTGAAGAAAGAACAAGAAAGGCACGAAAGACTTAATCAAGACATAAATAATGAAAATGAAGGTAAAATACTATTATTATTTAGATAGAGATTAATTTAATTAGTAGTTTTAAATTTCCTTGCAGTTATTATGACCGATTCAGATGCAACATCCGATGACAATGCAGAATTTTCTGAAGTAGAGTGTGACAAACCCGGTCCTTCCAAAGTTCAGAAGCGTGGCAATAAGTCTTTTATTACGCCTAGGCTTGTAGCTGCTTTAGACAGGTGCAAAATAAGTGATAGAAATTCAGTTCATATTTTGGTGGCAGTTGCAGAGGCTCTCGGGCACTGCGTTCAAGAGTTGGTAATAAATAGATCTTCAATTCATCGCTGTCGAGAACGTTTACGCTCCGAGCGTGCTGCTGAGCTTAAGAGTGATCTGATAAATTTAAAAGAGTCCGAAACAAGTCTAACAATTCATTGGGACGGAAAACTACTTCCGGCATTAACTGGTAAAGAAAAAGTGGACCGTTTGCCTATTATTGTTACCTGTAATGGTAACGAGCATCTCCTTGGTGTTCCGCCACTTGAATCTGGAAAAGGCGATGAGATGGCATCTGCTGTATATCAACTGCTTGAGGAATATCAACTAAGTAAAAGCGTTGAAGCTCTTTGTTGCGATACTACGGCATCAAACACTGGTAGAATAAATGGCGCTTGCGTTCTTTTTGAACAAAAATTGGATAAAGACTTGTTATACTTGCTGTGTCGTCATCACATTTATGAGTTGATTTTAAAATGTGCTTTTGAAGTCTGTATTAGTACCTCATCTGGACCAGATATATCTCTCTTTAAGAGATTTCAACAGGCCTGGAGCCAAATTGACTTAACACGTTATGAGTCTGGAGTTCAAGATGATTATGTGAGCGTTAGAATTAGAAACTACCGTGATCCTATTTTACAGTTCTGTCTCACCCAGTTAGAACTACATCATCCTAGAGAAGACTACAGGGAGTTATTAGAACTTGCAATAATATTTCTAGGTGGCCAACTTCCTAAAGGTGTAAGTTTTCGTATTCCCGGTGCTTTCCACCATGCCAGATGGATGGCGAAAGCCATTTATTGTTTTAAAATATTTCTCTTCAGGAGCCAGTTTAGACTAACGTCGCATGAAAGTGAGTGCCTTAGGGATATTTGTATTTTTGTTACTAGTATTTACATTAAAGCGTGGTTTTGTTGCCCCATAGCTGCGAAAGCACCACTGCAAGACCTAAGTTTTTTAAAAGATTTATTTTTTTATAAAAACAATCACGAAGAGCTTTCAAGTAAAGCGATAAAAAAATTTTGCGGTCATCTTTGGTATTTGACATCGGAGACGATTGCTTTGGCTCTTTTTGACGAAAGCGTTACCGTAGAGACAAAAATTGAACTTGCAAAAGCAATCCTGGAAGATGAGGACAATGAGGACGATTTCCAAAATGTAAAACGTCCTATACTTCAAAAAGAAGATGTTGCCACATTTATCAACCAGCCGCTACAATATTTTGCTTCAAAAAATACGGCCGCGTTTTTTAAACGATTTAAAATTGAGTGTGAGTTTTTCAAGCACCATCCGTCTACTTGGAACACTCGAGAAGATTTTCAAAAGGGATTAGCAATCGTTAAAGAGCTTAAAGTTGTCAATGATACGGCTGAAAGAGGTGTCAAACTTATGGAAGAATTTAACAGTATTTTAACAAAAAATGAAGATCAGAAACAGTTTCTTTTAAAAGTTGTAAAAGACTACCGTAAAAAGTTTCCAAGCAGCAGCAAAGAAGCGCTTTTATCAACAGCTTAGATAAAATTTGTTTGTTTATATGCGTTTTTTCTTTATAATTTCTTGTTTTGTGTTACCATATTTGGTATTTTAACTGTATAGTTCAATAACTTTATAAATATGGTATGTATTGGTTATTGGTTTAGTACAGGGGTCTCCAAACTACGGCCCGAGGGCCACATCCGGCCCGCGGACAGATTTTGTCCGGCCCGCGGAGAGCTAGCATACTTGAAAACTCCTTTTAGAGAACATATTTTTTATAGCAAATTAAATTTAGTTTACTGAAGTATTCTAATTTTATGTTGAATAATTATTAATATGACATCTACATTGATATGGTCATGGGCTAACTACTCATAACATTGTTGTAGGCTTATTGTTATTGTTTTTGTGATAAGTTGGATAAAGAAACACAGAATTGTAATGAGTAAAGACATGTATAATATGCAGAAAATTTTACTTCAGTATATAATAACTAACAAATTATTGAAATGAATCCAACTAACATTTTATACATTTTAAATAAAAACATAACTTATAACAAGCATAATGACATATGAAATACTAATGAGATTTGTGTAATTGAGATTTTCCACTGACAATAGTTTGTAGTTGTGGACTAATTTTACTTGTACCAATTATTAAAAGAGATTTAAGATGCTCATCAGTTAATTTAGATCTGTAAACATTTTTTGTGTACTTCATTTTGGAGAAGGTCTTCTCACACAAATAAGTAGCACCAAAAACAGAAAACAGCCCACGAGCAAATTTATGCAAATTATCAAATTGTGTCAGTGGAAGACTCTTATAAAATTCCAACAAAGATGAGTTTTGATATTTGTTCTTAATTATATCACTGCACTGTAGATCAATTATTTCCATTTGAAGTTCCGGGGCTAGGGTTTCAATGTCAGTATCAAAAGGATTCTGAAAAACCTTAATTTGATTCGCAATGGCATCAAAGTCCGAGAAACGAGTATCAAAATTTATTTTCAAAGCACTCAAAGTTTCGATTGCAAAATCGATAGGAAACTCAGTCTCAGTAGTGTGGCTGAATATTTCACATGTTTTAAAATGTGAAAAACATTTATTTCGTAGTTGTGATTGAAACAATTTCTTCCGGAATGATTTGATATTAGTGTATAAATCAGGAAGATGCTGGTTTTCTCCTTGCAATCTCAAATTCAGTTCGTTCACATGTTTTGTCAAATCAACATAGAATGCTAACTTCCACAGCCATGCGTTGTTTTGTAATTCAGTAAGAGGGCGATGCTTTTCATTCAAAAAAATTTCGATCACTGCTCGAAGTTCAAAAAAGCGCTGAAGGACTTTCCCACAACTAAGCCAACGTACGGCAGTATGATAAGGTAAGTCATTTTCTCCAATCTCTTCAATAAATTGTCGGAATTGTCGGTGATTCAGCCCAAAAGATCTGATAAAATTAACAGTTGATATGACTGGTTTCAGAACTTCAGACATATCCAAACATTTTCCGCACAAAGACTGTTGATGAATGATACAATGTAAGACTAATGGTTTTAAACCACCGTAATTTTCTACAGCCTTTGACACAAGAGCGACCACTCCTTTATCTTTCCCACTCATGTTTTTGCCTCCATCAGTTGTAATACATTTCAAGTTTTTCCATCGAAGGTTCTTTTGATTAATGGCCATTTCAACTCCTTTAAAAATATCTGTACCAGTAGTTGTGCCATGAATACTATTCATATCAAGAAGTTCTTCATGCACTTCATAGCTTTTATCTACTCCTCGAATATAAATCAACACCTGAGCAGTATCTGACACATCCGTTGACTCATCCAAGGCCAAAGAAAACCACTCAACATGTCAATTTTTGTCGAACAGTTGAGAGGATATATTTTCAGCGATGTTTTCTACCCTTCGAGCCACAGTGTTTGCTGACATACTGACACTTTTTAATAAATTTACCTTTTCAGGGCACATTTCTTCGGCTACTGCATAATGCATTCTTTGATCATTTCTCCATCGGTGAATGGTTTTCCACGTTTTGCAATTTCAAGAGCCACACGAAAGCTGGCACGCGTTGCAGCCTCTTGTTCAGTTTTGAGTTTTGTAAATGAAGATTGCTGCGATTTCAATCCGCGCTTCATAGCTTCGAATTTTTCTGTCCGCAAACTTCCTGTATATTTTGAGTAATTTTGAAAATGTTTTGTTTCATAATGACGTTTAATGTTATATTCTTTGAGAACGGCTATGCTTTCATTGCAAATCAAACATAGCGCCTTCTTACTGGACTCAATTATGAAATACTGAATGTTCCACTGATCTTTGAATTTTCTGCATTCACTATCAATTTTTCGCTTCTTTTCCATACTACTAAATCACACACAAAAGCAACAATTCAAATCAAAATACTGTTACAAAGATGTCTTAAACTTAAACACGCACAAACACGTTTTAAGGAGGTACGCACTATTTTATTTCACAACAGTGTCATAGGAACTGACTTGTGGTTGCGCCACTAGCCTTCTTATATATTCCAATTACTGCCATCTAGAAGTGAGTGGAAGACACCAGAACTTTCTCGAACCAACGAGATTATTCTGTACGTGCTATTAGCGCAATCTGTTAGCGATAGAAGGTACTACCTATTTCCGCTTGTGTCCACCAGATGTCGTGTCACGTTACTCCTCATGGCTCGTACTCTACGACTAATCTAGAAATTACAGATAATGACAGGAAAATTAATAATATGCAGTGTTGCCGTTTTGCAGCCTTTTTTAAACGTTGCGTACTTTTTCGGACTTTTTTTCATCAGTGGACTATTTCACTTTTTACCACCGGCAACAATGATAATATGGTTTTGGCCCTCGGAACTTAGTGGAGTAATCAGTATGGCCCTAAGGCTGGAAAGTTTGGAGACCCCTGGTTTAGTATATCAATAACACATATCCTTCTCTAAAACAAGGGCCTTGAGGCACGCCTTAGAGTTGATTGATTGGGTTCAAATTTTGCATAGCTTATTATATTCATGTTTAGAAAACTTTTGAGGGGTGAGACTGTTGCTACCGGACCTACGTCGCACTAAGATAAATGTCTAAAATTAAGGTAAAGAAACGGAGAATCACAATGGAGGTTGATAAAATCTGGGAAACGCAGGGCCGAGCTAACTCTGTCGCAGACGGCGTGACGGTTCAGGTAAACTAGAACACCTAAAAGTAGAGCGTCGGTCGGCAACGACGCTAGCGACGTTGTCCGGGCACCAGGACACTGTGTTACCTTACGATAACCTACCTGCGCCTCCTATGAGCTACCACTGGCTGTGTCCCTCCAGCGGGTTACCTATTGATCACCCAGTATATTAAAAGCACCCTACCTTATGTACGTGCTTGTCACAATATTATATGAGATATGTAGAGGTAAAATAAAAGAAAAGATATTACGGAAAGTAGCGAGATTTAATTAAAAGATATGTGAATCAAGTTATTTTTTTTTTAAAATATATTAAATATAAAAGTTGGTTGTGTTATATATTTTTTTTTACAAATTAAAAGAAAAGTTAAAGTATAACAGAATAATTCCAGTGACACAAAGCGGTCTGATCAGTTTAAATGTAAAAGAAGATTAACAAACGTTGACTGAAATTGATTTACACACAAAAAAAAAGAAATGAATACTAGACAGTTTGATAAATTTCGTACGCAAAGCGTTAGGTAATAATAATGAATTATAAAAGGAAATAACAAGTCTTAAAACTAGAACATAATCTCTGCGTTTCAGCAGCAGATGGTTGGTAGCAGAAACGTTTCATTACCTCACATAGTTTAAGTACAAATAAAATCATAGAAACGCCACAACGGCAAGGTTAACACAAATGTGAATTAATACGTACGCAAGAGAATAATTATCATCCAGTACATAAGACTTAGACTAATATAGTGAAAAATTCGTTAAATTCCAAACGCAAGGTTTGATTACAGGTTCAAAATTAATTTAAAAGTCGGTTACTTATTAACAAATGTCATATTATTATAGATAAAATTAGAAAGGAAATTTTACAATATACAAAATTACACTGAGCTTCCCGTACCAAATATATTCCTGCAGCAAAGATTTCAACTAGCTCAGGAAAAATTAAATGAACATACGTAAAAGTCAAACTTCTAACTTTCGGTAATAAACGCGCAAAACATTATTATTATAAAAAAAGATTAAATTCAGCACAACCAAGAGAAATACTAATATGATTTCGGAAATGAAATTACTGGATAGTTACTAAGTTAAAGGTTAACTTTACAAGGGATATAGTGCTCCATTAAAGAATTTACAAAAGTTAATGACTAATTTAATTTTCAACACAACAAAAGTTACATAACTACGGTAATGACCTACTAAAATTATTAATGAACTAATTATTCAACATGACAGTGAGAGCCCTTATCTAAACTTCTTAGGGTCTCCCTGTATTCCGCAAAACCAGTTTGCAAAGCAAAAACATGAAAAATAACGATAATTTATTTAGGATTAATATGTGACCTTGCAGTTAACTAGTGGTGCGTTAGTTATTATAGCCACTCAAAAAAAATTCTTAGGTCAAATTCAGGCAAGATAAAGTCCTGCACTCTGGCATAAAATCGTCGAAAATCAGTCGTAAATTAAAGTGTAAAATTACAACTTTAGTTGCACTTAACTGACAAAATGGACGCTTCCGGAACCAATATGGTGGAGGGCCCCTCGTTGAAAGATTCCACTTCAACAGACAGATAGACGTCTAAGAGCAACTACTGCAGCAACGATGTATCCACCATACCCTTCCATGATATTGCGGGGAGATATTACCAGACACATGGCAACTGAGGGCTTTTATGCCCGTCAAAAGAATCCTATCGGCTACTGAGGGCTTTTGTGCCCGTCAAAAGAATCCTATTAAATTAGCCGAGAAAAGAAAACCAAAATAAAATCCCGAAAATTTACACAAAGTTTCAAACACTTACCCCAAAATGATAATGGAGATCCCGCGATAAACGACTTCACAAGTCACACAAGGGTGCAAAATTCGAATTAAGAAGACCAGCACGTGGCCATGCGTGAATTTTATGTAACGGTATATCGATAGAAACTCACGAAAAATGACCAAAATTAAGGTAACGGTAATTACTGCTTACTCCAATTAAAGCCGCATACGCGAAAATATCTACATAGATAATGTACCTAAGTACTAAAGGAAGATAAGCAATTTGCACACCATGTTCTTACCCAAGAACCGACTATAAAGTGAAGTGGAAACGGGAATCTTCTTCCATATCTCATGCGCGCCAGGTACACGCAAAAGTCACAAGCACGGAAGTATCACTGAGCGAAAGGCGGGAGATTTCAAATAAACATCATAGGCACAAATCTAAATTGACAATTAAGGGAGTCGACATCGTGACTTAATTATAATTAACGCAACCCTACACATAACTTAGACGGAAAGAAAATAAAGGACACACTCTTACAAATGTACGTAGAAATCAAAAGTCGGCAGTTCGAGAGGGAATTTCATGCTAGACGTTGGCAATCCGTGAAACGCACAACCATCTAAGCGACGTAACCAAACGTTAGACAGATAGAAAACAAAACAAACCTCCAAATGTAGATACAATTTATTACGAAAGAAAACGGATCCAGCAGGTAACTATTGAAATTTCCAAAATCTTAAATCACGTTACAAGCAGACGGTTAAGAAAACCGATCAAAACATATATTTCAGAGTATCAACGATACTTAACCTCCACGGCAGTTCCAAGGAAGAATTAACAGAAGTTACTAACACTTAGAATATCAATGATTGAGTAACAAGGGATCAGCAAAACAATTAAAAGTATGCCCCATATTCCAAGCACTTCTCCAATTAACACTCCTTGCATTTTTCAGTGTCATAAACAAGAAGGCCGAATACAATTCAGACGTGCTAGAGGGTCTATGTCTAGAGAAACACATAAACACAGGCGGCAGTTAATACAGTGAGGCCGTCTGATGTGCGTGTCAAGAATTTAAAGACACACATAAATGCACTACGTAGAGAACGGAAGTAATGAATAAGGAAATATTGATAACACTGAAACAGGCGTAAAAAGTAACTGCAAATGCAGAAAATACGAAACTACAGGTAGGGTAAAATAAGCTAGAGATAAGAGAATTAGAATTAGTTACATAGATACAGAGGTTTTTACACAAAGAGAGGGTATTTGCTCGATAATACATATTACACATCTATCAACTCCACGGTTCGCGACCTAGGGCTCTAAGGGTACAATAGTCGATTTAGCACACACATACATATACGGCAGGCGGTCCTTTCAACCGGTGAAACGAACGATGTACAAGGCACACTCAGAAAGTCTCGTGCTTATACAAAATCTACGTACTTAGACAAGGCACATAATCCTTCGAGAACTAAACACATAAGTAAATTTTACAGCGTAACACTGTAACAATTCAAAAAATTAATTTTTTGTATCACCTAAGGACCACCCTACTGTACGCACAATCTTTGTGTTCGACAACAGAGCTTCTTGTTCGCAACTGGTCAGCATTTCTTGTTTAAATAAGCAAGACTTACGTAGAAGGCACATACATACACACTTACACCATGCGTACAGACCGTTTTAACAATATTTTCCATTATTTTCCTCTCTTTTTTTGCGATTATTTGAACACTTTTCCTACACGAATTTTTGGTAATAAGTTCTACATTTTGGGAAATGTATACCCTCCAAATTATGCAACCGAGTGATCAAACACCCTGTATATTAGATGTGTTTTATTATTAAATAGCTTTTCTTTTGCGCTGACATTTGTTTTCACATAATATTAGGAAATTAGTTTTAATTCCAATAGAATGCAGTCTGCATACTAGTTTCTTTCGAACCCCCCCCCCCCCAGTTCCTTAACGCAAACAGGAGGATTCGGCGAACACTTGTTTCGGAAATGTTTGTTATCACTGCTAATTCCTTCACTTTCAAACGGCGATCTTCTAGCACTAAATGTTCAATAATTGAAATTTGTTGAGGCGTTATAACTTGAATTGGTTGACCCGACCGATCAGCATCTTCCAAGGATCCTTGTCCCAAACGGAAATATTTTGCCCAATTTTTAGTTGAATACGAAGGAAATGAATCGCCGTAAACGCTGTTTAATGTGATAAGGTGTATGCCCTTCTTTTGTTAAAAATTTATTGACGGCGCGTTACTCAATTTTCGTTACTTCAGACATTTTTGTGCGCTGGTCACGTTGGTTGGCTGGTTACTAAAAACTACTAGACTTCGAACCATCATATTTATAGTGTACACTTCGCGTATGTGCATACATGACGTGACGGCGTTCGAACACGTTTGAACCTGTCCTGTCCTCTGTCCTGGCCTGTCAGGCCGATAATTTATGGCGCCTACCTCGTATATAGCGCAAGTTTGACTACGCATATCTCTATAACAGTTGCAAATTCGGCCCATGTTTATAAGAAGTTTTTTTACTTATTTTTGACCAAGAAGTCGCTATACAAAAACCGCGAACTACCTCATCGGACAGCCCAGATTTAGTTGTTAAATTGTATCATTTATGTGATGCGATAACCGACAAGTCGGTCCCATCACACAGTACAATTAAAGTAAGTTTTCAAGCGAATCTTTGAGTGATAAAAACACAGAGTCTGTGCAGAGTGAGTGAGGGAAGTGAGAAGCACCCCTATAACAGGTCAGTTAAACAAAAGTTAAACTAAATCAAAAGTTAATCAACAAACATCGGGCAAATAATAGAGAGAAAAGTGTGGTTAAGTATACTTGGAAGGAAGAAAGCATAAAATAGGTGAAGAGAGGAGAGACATCTGCGGGCGGTGGGGCGTGATTTCCGAGAGGTCGACTCGAGTCGCGTCCTGCTTAGTCGGGCGGTAACCTTCTCTGACCGGTTTGTTGCCGGGCACGCATTAGATTGCTAGCGAACGCCAGTCGGCGCGCGCTGTCGCAAAGTGGGCAAATGAGCGGAGGTAAAAAGCGCGGCAGAGATAGGGATTCGGACGTGCTAGACACGAACAACGCAAGAGAATTATTTGGAAGAAGCAAGAAAACTATTAGATCGCCAGAACAGAGAAAAATAGAACAAGAAAGAGCCGGAGGTCAACAACAAAGTGATATTATTGTAGAAAAGAAAAGTAGTAAAGAGGAAGGGGGCGCGATGGAAGAACTGAAAGAAATGATGAGGCAGATAATGGGAGAAATGAGGCAGAACACAGAGGACCTAAAGAAGGAAATCAAGGAATTGAAGCAGGAAATGGAAAAGAGAGAGGAGAAATGGATGCACGAAAAGAAACAACTGGAGCAAAGGATTGAAAAACTGGAAAACAGAATAGAGAGAGAGGAAACAACAAAAAGGAAAAATAATATTATAATAAAAGGACTAACAACCAGGGAGAACCTGACAAAGGAGGGAGTAATGGAATTTCTGGCGAAAAATTTACAAATAGAAGCCAAATTGGGAGAAGTACACGTAATAACCAAGAATAGGGAGTGGCAAATGACAAGAGTAGAGATAGATTCCTTTGGAAAGAAGCTAGAAATTATGAAAGCAAAGAATAAGCTAAAAAATACGCAAATCTACATTGACAATGATCTAACGGTGGAGGAGACATTCATACAAAAGGAAATAAGAAGTATTGCAAAAGAGGAGAGACGCGAGGGCAAAGAAGTGAAAATAGGGTACCAAAAAATGTGGATAAATGGGAAGGAATACATATGGAGCAAAGAGACTAGAGGAGTAATAGAAGTGGAAGAAAATAGACCGCAATCAAAAAACTAGCAAAGCAAATGGAAATGGAACAAATGCAGACAACGACAACTGCTAAGGCACGGACAATGAATAATGGATCACGAAATATACCATTAGACGAAGATGTGGGTAGAAACAAGAAAGGTAAATTTACGAGCTGGACCTTTGGAACATGGAATGTCAGGGGATTGAACGGTAAAGAAGACGAACTCATAGAAGAATTCGAAAACTCGGGGATACAACTATTAGCTATAACAGAAACGAAAAAGAAAGGACGGAAATGCTTAACACAACGAAACGGTCACCTAGTGATACTAAGCGGAGTAAAACCAGAGGACAGAGCGCAAGCAGGGGTGGGATGCGTAATACAGAAGACAAGTACAAAATGTGTCCAGAAATATGAGTACATCTCGGAAAGAATATTAAAAATCACACTGGAGACCGAAGGAAAAGAAAAAACGAATGTAATAATACTATGCGGACCAGACGAAAATGAACGAACCAACATAAAAGATAAATTCTGGGAAGAAGTTTCCCAGATAGTAGAAGAGATAAGAGGAAGAATAATCATACTAGGCGATATAAATGGGAGAGTAGGTAAGAGAACGAATGAGACAGAAGAAATAATAGGAATCCATGGAGAAGAAGTTAGAAACAACAATGGGAAACGGATCATGGACTTCTGTACCCAAAACAATTTCCTAGTAATGAACACTTTCTTCCAGCATAAAGAGTCCCATAAATATACCAGAGTAATGGAAAGTAGGGGAGAAAAGTCCATAATAGATTATGCATTAATAAACAGACCCTATAGGAAAGACATCAAAGATGTGAGAGTCAGTAGAGGCCCAGAAATAAACAGCGATCCCTATTTAGTAAAGGTGAAAACAAACATAGGAAACCAAAATCATAAAGGTAAACAGAAAAGATCAAGAAATCAAGAAACAATACCTAGCAAAGAAACAATAAGAGGTTACAAGCTAAACAACAAAGAAACAGCTTTGAAGTATCATAGGGAAGTTGACAATAGACTAAGAGACATACCAACAGGAAATATGAACCTAGAAACAAGGTGGACGATTTTCAAAACAACACTGATAGAAGTGGCCAAGACAGTATGCGGCTATATAAAAGTAAATAAAAACAAGAAACAAACTGCCTGGTGGAACGACGAGATAAAAGAACAAATAAAAGAAAAGAAACGCAGATGGAAAAAGTATCTCAAAGAAGGAACCAATGAAAGATACACCGAATACAAAGAACAGAACAACAAAGTAAAGAAAACAGTCCAAGAAGCCAAGCGAAAATCATGGGAAACGTTTGGAAGTAAACTGGAAGAGGACTACCATGCAAATCAAAAGCTGTTCTATCGAATACTGAAAAATATGAAAGCCGGAAGTCATCACCAGCAAACATTAATACAGATAAGAAACCGAGAAGGGGAAATGCTGCATGAAAAAGAACAAATTTTAGAAAGATGGAAAGAGCACTTTAAAAATTTACTAAACCCGGATGGGGACAGGAACGGAAATTCATGGGAAGAGAAGGAAATAGATTCCCTACAAGGACACAGCATTACTGAGGATGAGGTAATTTATGCAATCAATAAGCTGAGGAAAGGTAAATCTGCAGGATGTGACCAGATTACTGCAGAAATGCTAAAAAATTTAGGAGTACATGGCATGAACTTTCTAACCAAAATCTGCAACGTATGCTGGAACGAAGGAAGGGTACCGAAGGACTGGGAAGTGGGTATCGTCACTCCGATATTCAAGAAGGGAAATAAGCACGACTGTGACAATTATCGAGGCATCACTCTATTAAGTATAGCTTCCAAAGTATATGAAAGAATACTAGAACAAAGATTAAGATACGAAATAGAACCTAACATGGAGCAGTCACAAAGCGGGTTTAGGAAGGGAGGAAGTACACAAGACCACATCTTCACCATAAAACAGCTGCAAGAACGGACACGAGAGTATGGAAAGCAGTACTTCCTGGCTTTTCTGGACTTGGAAAAAGCGTTTGACAGGGTTCCAAGAGAAGTAATAGCGGAAAGTCTAAGACAAAGGTCAATATCAGGAAAATTACAATGAGCAATAGAGAGCATACGAAACAACAGGAATGTGGTTAGAACGCATAATATGGAATCACAAGAATTTAGCGTTAATGTGGGGTTACGACAAGGAGGAGTACTAAGCCCAATATTATTTAACATGGTAATGGATGACGTCATCAAAGAAGTAAAAACAAGAACAAAAGCCATATACGTGGGCCACAGAAACTTAGAAGCGGAGCATATGAGCGAGTGTGCATTTGCAGATTATCTGGTCGTATTTGCACGAAGTGAAATAGACCTTGAAACCAACTTGAACCATTGGAATGACGCACTAGCAGCTAGAAGCTTAAAAATAAATGCCAACAAAACCAAAGTCATGGTATTGGGGAAAACCTACTCAAAACTGAACATAAAAATTGACAACAAGGATATCGAGCAAGTGGAAGACCTCAAATATCTAGGAGTATACATAAGTAGCAACGGAACACATGAAACAGAAATATCATACAGAATGGAAAATGTATCAAAACTATACCATTTACCGAGGAACGCATTTATATGGAAAAAAGAAATTTCAAGGAAAACAAAGATGTGCGTATACAGAACAGTGTTTCTCCCAGTTTTAACTTATGGGTGTGAAAGCTGGGTGCTGAGCAAGAGACTGAAATCCAGAATCCAGAGCATTGAGATGAAGTATTTGAGAGGGGTCCTTGGAATAACTAAACGAGACAGAATAAGGAATACAATAATAAGAGAACAATTAGGAACAGAACCAGTTATCAAGAAAATCGAAAAGAGCCAGTTGAGGTGGTATGGACACTTGGTCCGGATGAGCAGCGACAGACCGGTCAAGAAAACATGGGAGTCACGGGTGCCAACTAAGAGATCAAGAGGAAGACCAATCAAGACATGGAACCAAAATATGGAGCATATACTGGAAGAGCGGGGCGTAATACAACAACGAGCGAGAGTACTGGCAAGAGACAAGAAAGAATGGAGGAAGTTCGTCTACGAGATGCAGTAACTTGTGCATAACATACGGGTTCAATAAGGTTTTGATTATATATATATATTGTATCATTTATTATTAAGTGTATTAAATAATAGTTGCTTTATAAAAAGTTGAACTTTTGTGAATTAAACATAATTGTTAATTCATTAATGACCTTATAAATTCGATGCTCGCTTATGCTGATGATCTG
Organism: Amphimallon solstitiale; assembly: GCA_963170755.1. Taxonomy (NCBI): domain Eukaryota; kingdom Metazoa; phylum Arthropoda; class Insecta; order Coleoptera; family Scarabaeidae; genus Amphimallon; species Amphimallon solstitiale. The sequence continues at coordinate 10,293,223 of OY720677.1, forward strand.
AAAATCTTTAGGAAGAATTAGTAATAATGATGATTGTGTCGAATTGCAAAGCAACTTCACTTTAATAGATCACTGATGTTCGGATAATGACCTACGACTTAAGATCGAAAAATGTGTGGTTGTTTCACATGCAAAGATACGTAATCCCGTGTTATACAGATATCACGAATTTTATAAGGGTGGAATTTGTATTTTTTCATTATTCGACCGACGCTACTCCGACTTATTCCAGATCATTCCGCTTTCTTATACTGGGCCGGTTTTACAGTTGGAGTTTAAGCCGAGGCTTACTTGAGCTTCAGCTTTAGTTTAAGCCCGAACTTAAACTAACACGAGTTTTACAGTATCTCTTATGTAAGTGGTTTAGTAAAGCCGAACATTATGAGAGAAGTTTAAAGTTGGTATTGCGGAAATCGATAATTGCAGGTTATGTGAATGATTATCGCGATAGTTTTGTTAATACTTGTCTACGAGTTCGGTTCTTTCTAGGTTATATTTAACGAAAATCTATGTGAAAACGAGTGACGATGACAGAAAACGTGTTTCAAACATAACCGCTGAAGAAACATATCAGTTAATCGAAATAGTAAATTAGTATATTAGATTTGCTGCTATGTAGACCTTATTTCTGAGAAAGTTAAATAGTGCTAGAGCAGTAGTAGATAGTAATCATAAAAGATCCATTAGATTAATGAATATTAATACAATCCCGGTAATTTTTTGTGAATGTATTCTATAAATAGGGCATTTATATAAATTGTCTTATAATAATATATATGTATATTAGGATTTATAATTTTAATCCAAGAAAATACAGATTTGCTAAAATCTATGTTATTATATATGCAGTATTCTAGAAATATAATATTGTGGCAAAATTGAGATAATAGGAATTATTTAGAAACATCTTCGTTTTCCAGGAAAAATTAATAACAAGTTTACAAATAAGTAGGTACTAAATGTGCACACATCGAAATTGTAATAATAAAATCTACGGAAAATTCCCAGAAATAATGCCCATTTATTTCGAAAGTTTAGAGGGAGCATATAACTGATATTTTGTCGAAATTCAGAAGAATTCAGAGCACAACAATCAGACATGTACCTACGAATTGTAGTGCAAAACATATGATCGAGCGTGGTTTAAGGCTTAAGCTACCCCATGCGTACCGCTTAAGCCTTTGCCCTCGCTAGGTTGGTTTAAGCGCGCCTATGTCCACTGTAAAACGGGTCAAGAGTTTAAGCCTTGGCTTAAACTAAAGCCAGGGCTTAAGCTAGTACTATATAACCGGCCCTCGTCGGATCCGCAACAACTTGTCCTAAAACGGCTACTGCTGTCGCTTCGTTTCTTACTGGGTTTTCTATGTTGCGTTTTTTATTTTGTACGGACCCCGTTTCGCGAAATTTAGAAATTAGTTCCGAAACATACATACTTACGATTTAGATGTTTATGAGGGTGTTGTTCACTGAATATGTCAGTGGTTCTGTTGGCATATTCGTTATTTTTAAAATACATCTCTCTCTCTCTCTCTCTCTCTCTCTCTCTCTCTCTCCCTCTCTCCCCCTATCTCCCTCTCTCTCCCTCTACCTCTCTCTCTCCCCCTCTCCCTCCCACACCCTCTCTCTCCCTCTTTCTCTCCCCCTCCCCCTCCCCGCCCCTCTCTCCCTCTCTCCCACTCTCCCCCTCTCTCTCCCTCCCTCTCTCTCTCCCCTCTCTCCCTCTCCCTCTCTCTCCCTCTCTCTCTCCCCCTCTCTCTCCCCCCTCTATCCCTCTCCCTCTCTCTCTCTCCCTCTCTCTCTCTCTCTCTCTCTCTCGCTCTCGCTCTCCTGAATAGTGTAAACGATTTTACATTTTATTTATTAAAATATGATTTAATTATAATGGCAGTATGTACTTGACAATGTTGACAATTAAATGTCAAAAATATTACGTATTTAGTTGCTAATGAAATTAGCTTTCAAATGATGTGTCACATTTTGAAACACCTTTTTTTATCCCGCTAGAGGGCGCTAAAATCAATAGTAGCGCAACCAATGCGCAATATTGGTGAATTCTCCATGAAAATACCTTTTTAATGATGTATTATACTAAGTACTTTCCCTATTTAAATTGTAATGGCTAGAGTGATGGAGGGCAGAGGAATGACGTGTCACAGTTGAGGATATGATGGAAAGGTGTCCCCCTTGTATTAAAATCGACCAGTTTTTGCGTTTTTTTCACAAAGGCTTTCTCCCTCGTGATATTCTGTTACCTTTGCCGTCTCCTGGAAACGAATTAAACGACGTGCTTGCGATAAATTTGAGCTAATAAACATTCTATATTGTTGTAATTGATATTTACTAAGATTGTGCGGACTTAAAAATCATTTCGATCCGTGGATGAGATTGTTATAAACAAATATAACAGACGATGCACATTTCCCATAAAATTCCCATATATTTCTAACAGTATTAATAAATATAATAATACTGAAAATCTTTAACCAACCCAAACAGTCGTTATTGTGACCAATGATGAACTTACCGCGCACAGGCTCCACCTACCAATTTTTCACCAATGCACTAAGTGGAAATTAATTGAATACGACTCACAGGCTCCACCCACTAAATTTGTTCGAAAAATTTATCAAGTGAAAAATATTTTACATGAGAAGCAAGGGCTTCTGCCAATCAAAAGACTCGTTATTCAGACGAATAGAATGCGTCTTTTGAAAGAACACCTGCCACCGCGTCATTTGCTTACGTCGTTAAAAATGTTATAAAAGCTAAGAATTCTATTGATGAGTATCTAGTCGCCTCTAAGACTTAGAGCGACAACAGCCCCTTCTCTGGAGAGAACCGAACTTTCGCCAAAGTGACTTCAGAGCTGATACAACGTTTCTACGAGCGAGCCGAACCTTATCGAGCGAGCTCATAACGCATCCGACGAAAGTCGACGCCGGGAAAAAGTTTCCTGAAGATCTCTGAAACGTATTCAATCGTTTCAGAAGATACCCGAAGGCGCAGAAAGACCTCCCCGAAGCGACTCGAAGCAAACCGAGCGTTTCCGAGGCAAAGCCGAACATACCCGAGGAGAACTAAAGACGTAGGACGACTCCCACGAGCAAGCCGAAGCGACTCGAAGCAAACCCGAGCGTTTCCGAGGCAAAGCCGAACATACCCGAGGAGAACTAAAGACGTAGGACGACTTCTACGAGCAAGCCGAACGCAGCCGAAGCAAACCCGAGCGTTTCCGAGGTGACCCGAAGATACCCGAAGGCGTAGGAAGGCTTCTACGAACGAGACGAAGCAAACCCGAACGTTTCCGAGGTGACCCGAAGATACCCGAAGGCGTGGAAAGGCTTCTACGAACGAGACGAAGCAAACCCGAACGTTTACGAGGTGACCCGAAGATACCCGAAGACGAGGAAGGACCTAAAAGGGATAAGCCGAACACTTACGAGGAGGACCAAGAGTCCGAATCAACAGCAGTTGCGTGCTTCAACCAACATCCAAGGAGCATTCGTGACCTGTTAGTGAGGCTGTGAACAAAGTGACCCAACCAAAGAGAGGTTGTTGAACAAAGTGACCCAACCAAAAGAGAGGTTGTTGAACAAAGTGACCCAACCAAAAGAGAGGTTGTTGAACAAAGTGACCCAACCAAAGAGAGGTTGTTGAACAAAGTGACCCAACCAAAAGAGAGGTTGTTGAACAAAGTGACCCAACCAAATACGAGAGGTTGTTGAAGTTGTGAGTGCCACTTAGTGCTTCAACAAAGATCCAGACCACGGATCGTTAATCAAGTGTCAGACCTGTGCCGATACACCATCCCAGTGACTGGTGACGTGTGGCTAAAGTGACCTCACATCGTACCCATTGTTACAACCGTAAGTACTGAACTGATTCCTAAGCTTGCACGGTTGGCAATCTCAAGATAGCCCCGTCACGTCACTCAGAAGTAGTTAGTTGGTTTGGTACCCGAAGGCAGCCTTACCCATTCTAGGCGTTAATTGACTAGGTACCCCGAAGGGAGCCTTATCCCCTAGAACCCCAACTGAGTGTCTCAAATATCTCTCTCTTTTCAATTGCCAGTATCTAGCGACCACCCCCTTTGTCTTATCCCCCTGTGTGTGGGATCATTAGCCCTTTGGTCAAGGTGTCTCCATAGACAGTGTATATAATTTCAATCTATGTATATATCTCTTAATATTTAGTGTTGCCTTAAGCCATTTCTTTATAGTCCTGCGTGGCTATTGTTTTTAGTGACCGAGTTGTGGTAATAAATTCATGTGGTTTGAAACAACTCTTTCATTAACCCCAGACACTAATATAAGCTCTATCCTGGAACACCCAGTGAATAAGTGTAGTGCCATCCTGAAGGAAGGACGCCACGTCTCCCCGTATTAGAGTACTACAGCTATAAGAGCTCAGGTAATTCGAATAACCTTATCTTGAGTAATTCCTATAAGCTGAAAGGTAACATTTTGGCGCGCCAACGTGAGTGGCAAAGTTTCGTAACCTAAAAAACGGAAACTTTCGGTGCAGAAAGCACCGACGAACGTGGGGAGACAATGGCTCCGAGAGGCCCGAAATCTCTGAGGAGAAGGGAATCCCGCAGAAATCAGTCTAGAGGATCTGACCGATCACCTTCCCCTACAAAATCATTACCCAAAACTGACAACCCGACAAGTCAAATGGCCAGCTTGCTAAATGAGTTCAGATTACTGGGAACTCGACTGGAAGTCTTGGAGGGGAGAAAACCCGTTGCACAAGACACCAGTCCTGAGGTCATCGTCGACTTGGACTTAGGCCAAGCAGCCGGACTTACGCCAATCGAGCCGGTTAACACCGAAGAACCCATGACAGTAGTTACTCCTGAGGTTGCCGTCAGGCTGAATGACATACCTATCAGAAAGGTAGTTGCCACCCAGGAACCACCGCAACCATCGCACAGTCAGCATGCCCAAGGGTGCTGTTATACCTGTCAACATACGACAGTCACCCCCGCACCTCCAAGGCCTTACGGAGGACAGCTGACAGAAGATCCTGAGGTATTCCTGACACGACTGCAGGCTCACCTAGAAACAACCAGGTTTGAAATCCCTGAGGATGTTGACGACGCCGTGCGACCGTTCTTGGTGGACGAGGCCGCCGCATGGGGGCGCAAGAATCAGGGAGGATTTGACACTCTCGATGAGTTTTGCCACCGTTTCCGCCGAGAATTCCTCAGCCAACAACGCAGGCGTAAGCTTCAAAGCGCCTGCGAAGTTCGGCAGAAAGATGATGAGGACCCCGCTACCTTCGTCACCAGAATGCGACGTCTATGTCTGCGGCTCAACCCCCAATGGCCAGAGGACGGTCTCACCCAGCACATAATTCAGTTGCTGACGGAAAAATACTGTATCCAGGCGACACAAACAAACCCTGGGACAGTAAGCGAATTGCGAGAGACAATGGAACGGTGGGCAGAAATATTTAATAATTTTGCCACCAGAGCACCCACGTCCAAAAAGGAGGCTAACACACGACCCACGACGCAGCGCCCAGCTGAGGTAGCGTCCAGGAACCAAGAGCCTCGTGTAGTTGGGGGACGAACCCTTCCGAGGTGTTGGTTCTGCCCAGGGAGGCACATGAATCGGGACTGCCCGAAGCAGCCGAGAGAATTCGCCGTACGCCACCCACGTCCCCAACAGAACCAGGGGGAAGACAAAGGGGCCGCTCCACCGCAGTAACGGGGACGGCCCTCACCACAATGGATGGCGAAGGATCCACTCCATCCATTAGACTGCAAGTCAACGGCCAAGAGGTGGTGGCACTGATAGACACAGCTGCCACCAAGAACCTCATGAGGCCAGAATATATGACGGGTCGAGCTAGAGAGACACGACCGGTTACGTTCAATTGGATCCATAAAGAGGCCACCTTCCAAGCTCATCACGAAGGCACACTGAAGGCTTCCTCTCGTCAGTATAAGTTCACGTGCACTGCGACAGTGGTGCCGAACATGCGAGCCGCTATCATCCTGGGGAGCCCATGGCTCACGGAACACCGGGCAGTCATTGATATGGCAAGGAGGTGCATGCATGTGGGCAAGGAAGGGAGACAGACCTTACACTTTACTGCGAGAGGTCCACGGAAACGCCCTACCGGAACCATACATACAGAGACGGATACCACCACGTGGACGGCAGCGGATAAGCAGACCTTCCAACAAACCTTGAATGATATCGGGGAACTTTTCGAGGAAGGAGAGGCTGTCACAACTACTGCCACTACGAAACATGAAATCCGGCTCTCCGATGACACACCGGTAAGAGTACTCACATATCGATACTCACCAGCCAAGAAACGTGTAATCGCCGAACAGATTGACAAAATGCTTGCAGCTGACGTAATCCGCGCTAGCCATAGCAATTACGGTTCGCCGATTGTCATCGTTAGTAAGAAAACTGGGGAGCCGAGATTCTGCGTGGATTTCCGCAAGCTGAACAGTAGGACAAAGGATGAGACCAGTGCCCTGCCTCCCATCCAGGAGTCACTCAAAGACTTGGGAACAGCGAAGGTGTTCTCCACGCTCGATATGCGGAATGGCTATTGGCAAATCGCAATGGAAGAGAAATCTAAGCGGTATACGGCGTTCACTACTCCGGATGGAGCAGCTTACGAGTTTAACGTCATGCCGTTTGGTCTTAAAGGCGCACCGACCACCTTCCAGAAACTCATGGTACAAGAAGTACTTGTGGGATACCTCCGTGAGCTTGCCATAGCCTACCTCGACGACATCATTGTATATTCCGAAAACGTGGAGCAACATCAAAGGCACCTTCGATTGGTCTTTGAAAGATTGGCCCAACACGGTTTGAAGCTAAACCTGGGTAAATGTCACTTCGCCAGCCCAACTCTGGATTACCTAGGGCACGTAGTGACCGAGGAAGGAAACCATCCACAGACCGGGCATATCGAGGCAATCCAGGCCGCCGAGCCGCCCCGTACCCGGAAAAGCCTACGCAAGTTCCTCGGGCTGATAAACTGGTTGCGAGACTACATCCAGGATTGCTCTAGGATAATGGCCCCGCTCACGGACCTACTATCCACGAGCCGACCCTACAAATGGACTCAGGAAGCAATGGGTGCCTTCCAGGCCGTGAAGGAGGCGGCATCAAAGCCTCTGAAACTTTACCGCCCAGATTTTGGAAGACCGTTCTGCCTGCAGACCGACGCCAGCGCGGTAGGTGCGTCCGCCGTCCTCTACCAGGAGGATGATGACCGTAGACACGTGGTAAGCTATGCTAGCCTACGATTTAATAAAGCTGAGCAGAGGTACCACATTAACGAGCAGGAGTGCCTCGCAGTTATTTGGGCCATTAAGCGTTACCGTCCCTATCTGGAGGATAGGCCGTTCCTCTTGCGAACGGACAACAAGGCATTGACTTGGCTCCAGCAATTCAAGGAGACCAAGTCTAAACTAATGCGATGGTCTTTACTCCTACAGGAGTTTTCCTACAGAATAGAACATATTCCTGGTAGGGAGAACGAGTTACCGGACGCACTATCCCGATGCCCTGGAAATGATGAAACGCCCGCTGGTTTAGGGGACATCGAGAGGATGCTTCCCTACGAGACCACCGGAAATTCCGAAGCCCACTCCGCAAACGAAATATTCGTCATAGAAGATGACGAGCCGTTGATGCACACCATTCGAGATGCACAACAAGTGGACCCGCAGGCCTTGGAGATGGTGACCAACTTGAACAGAGACCCCGCCGCCCCGGAGCACCCGAGCATAACCTTCAGAGATGGTCTACTGCGCTACCGATTAGGAGAGAAGTGGTTGATCTGGGTACCACCTACCGCCCGCGAGAGGGTGATGCACCAATACCACGATCACCCCACTGCCGGCCACCCAGGTACGGAGGAGACACATCGAGCGATCCGAGAGCGTTTCTTTTGGAATAACCTCCAGACCCACGTTGCAGAACATGTGAAGACTTGCCGCATCTGTAATGCCTTCAAGAGAGGACCGCCCCAATCACCAGCCCCGTTGCGACCACATTCACCGAAACAACCGTTTGAGGTGGTGTCGGTCGACATTGTGGGGCCACTAACCGAGTCCCGAAGGAAAAACAAGTTCGGAATAGTCATCACGGACTTGTACTCTCGATGGACGGAAGCATGCGCAGTGAAGAGCGGCTCCAGTACCGCCGTCATCGAATTCCTGACCCAGGTGTTCCAAAGGTTTGGTTACCCAATGGCCATTTTGTCCGATAACGGCCCACAATTCACTTCGGTGGCATGGGACTCAGCCCTTAGAAAGTGGCAGTGCTTACACTGGACCACCCCTATCTACCACCCCCGAGCCAATCCTGTCGAGAGAAGGAATCAGGAGCTGAAGAAGGGCCTTCGCGTCTTGATGGAAGGCGAGAATCCCGAGCAGTGGGATGACAGGCTGGACCAGGTACTGTTTAACCTGCGATGCCGACAAAACGCCGCAACAGGGTACTCCCCAGCAAAGGCCCTGTTCGGTTTCGAAATGCATCGACCCGGAGAATGGCGAGATCCGCAGGTAAACCCACCTGAACCCGCCGCAGAGCGGACCCGTCATATTCACGCAAATGAACTGAGGTATCGGGAACGAAGGTATGCTAATGCCAACGCCCCGATGCCACTTGAACTGAGGCCAGGCGAGTTCGTAATGGTGAAAGCCCACTTGCCCCCTGGCCAACCTTTCGGACCACGTTGGTTGGGACCGTACCCAGTGGTCGAAAACGCCGGCCCTACAGCTATTTGGGTCGAGCGTCCAGGCGCACGCCTAGTGAAGTTTCACTTGGACCAGGTACGGCCCATGCGACGACCCAACGTGGCCCCAACACACGGGCCACAAGACATAGCCCCACCCCAGGAGCCACCAGACATAGCTCCCCAACACACGGGCCACGAGACATAGCCCCACCTAATGAGCCCCCTGAAGAGGTTCCTACACAGGACCCAGGCCGCCCACCCGGAGCAACTGGAAGTGCCCAGTGAATCATCCGTACGCCCCTCCCCCAGAACAAATCGCGAACACCCTCCTTCGCGTGTGTAGTTATAAGCGACCGTAGAGACTTTACTTAGGTAATTTAGTGTGTGCTTAAACAGGTTTCGAACAGCGTCTTCCCCGGGAGCGGTCGAATTGTTACTCTACCGTTACCTGGGTGTGAACTAGCGACGTGTTCAAGGCTGAGTTAAAGCCAAAACCATTGTGTATCGTATACCTCCCCCCCCCTTTTTAGAACAAATCGCGAAACAACCCTCCTTCGCGTGTGTAGATATAAGCGACCATAGAGACTTTATTTAGGTTAATTTTAATGTGCTCAAACAAACCTCAAGCAGCGTCTTCCCCGGGAGCGGTCGAATTGTTACCTTTGCCGTCTCCTGGAAACGAATTAAACGACGTGCTTGCGATAAATTTGAGCTAATAAACATTCTATATTGTTGTAATTGATATTTACTAAGATTGTGCGGACTTAAAAATCATTTCGATCCGTGGATGAGATTGTTATAAACAAATATAACAGACGATGCACATTTCCCATAAAATTCCCATATATTTCTAACAGTATTAATAAATATAATAATACTGAAAATCTTTAACCAACCCAAACAGTCGTTATTGTGACCAATGATGAACTTACCGCGCACAGGCTCCACCTACCAATTTTTCACCAATGCACTAAGTGGAAATTAATTGAATACGACTCACAGGCTCGACCCACTAATTTTGTTCGAAAAATTTATCAAGTGAAAAATATTTTACATGAGAAGCAAGGGCTTCTGCCAATCAAAAGACTCGTTATTCAGACGAATAGAATGCGTCTTTTGAAAGAACACCTGCAAGCGCGTCATTTGTTTACGTCGTTAAAAATGTTATAAAAGCTAAGAATTTTATTGATGAGTATCTAGTCGCCTCTAAGACTTAGAGCGACAACAGCCCCTTCTCTGGAGAGAACCGAACTTTCGCCAAAGTGACTTCAGAGCTGATACAACGTTTCTACGAGCGAGCCGAACCTTATCGAGCGAGCTCATAACGCATCCGACGAAAGTCGACGCCGGGAAAAAGTTTCCTGAAGATCTCTGAAACGTATTCAATCGTTTCAGAAGATACCCGAAGGCGCAGAAAGACCTCCCCGAAGCGACTCGAAGCAAACCCGAGCGTTTCCGAGGCAAAGCCGAACATACCCGAGGAGAACTAAAGACGTAGGACGACTCCCACGAGCAAGCCGAAGCGACTCGAAGCAAACCCGAGCGTTTCCGAGGCAAAGCCGAACATACCCGAGGAGAACTAAAGACGTAGGACGACTTCTACGAGCAAGCCGAACGCAGCCGAAGCAAACCCGAGCGTTTCCGAGGTGACCCGAAGATACCCGAAGGCGTAGGAAGGCTTCTACGAACAAGACGAAGCAAACCCGAACGTTTCCGAGGCGACCCGAAGATACCCGAAGGCGTGGAAAGGCTTCTACGAACGAGACGAAGCAAACCCGAACGTTTACGAGGTGACCCGAAGATACCCGAAGACGAGGAAGGACCTAAAAGGGATAAGCCGAACACTTACGAGGAGGACCAAGAGTCCGAATCAACAGCAGTTGCGTGCTTCAACCAACATCCAAGGAGCATTCGTGACCTGTTAGTGAGGCTGTGAACAAAGTGACCCAACCAAAGAGAGGTTGTTGAACAAAGTGACCCAACCAAAAGAGAGGTTGTTCAACAAAGTGACCCAACCAAAGAGAGGTTGTTGAACAAAGTGACCCAACCAAAAGAGAGGTTGTTGAACAAAGTGACCCAACCAAATACGAGAGGTTGTTGAAGTTGTGAGTGCCACTTAGTGCTTCAACAAAGATCCAGACCACGGATCGTTAATCAAGTGTCAGACCTGTGCCGATACACCATCCCAGTGACTGGTGGCGTGTGGCTAAAGTGACCTCACATCGTACCCATTGTTACAACCGTAAGTACTGAACTGATTCCCAAGCTTGCACGGTTGGCAATCTCAAGATAGCCCCGTCACGTCACTCAGAAGTAGTTAGTTGGTTTGGTACCCGAAGGCAGCCTTACCCATTCTAGGCGTTAATTGACTAGGTACCCCGAAGGGAGCCTTATCCCCTAGAACCCCAACTGAGTGTCTCAAATATCTCTCTCTTTTCAATTGCCAGTATCTAGCGACCACCCCCTTTGTCTTATCCCCCTGTGTGTGGGATCATTAGCCCTTTGGTCAAGGTGTCTCCATAGACAGTGTATATAATTTCAATCTATGTATATATCTCTTAATATTTAGTGTTGCCTTAAGCCATTTCTTTATAGTCCTGCGTGGCTATTGTTTTTAGTGACCGAGTTGTGGTAATAAATTCATGTGGTTTGAAACAACTCTTTCATTAACCCCAGACACTAATATAAGCTCTATCCTGGAACACCCAGTGAATAAGTGTAGTGCCATCCTGAAGGAAGGACGCCACGTCTCCCCGTATTAGAGTACTACAGCTATAAGAGCTCAGGTAATTCGAATAACCTTATCTTGAGTAATTCCTATAAGCTGAAAGGTAACAATTCAATCTGTTTAGTTTTCGGCACGCATGTACTAATAATTGTGTGTTTACTCATTCTGATGTCGTCAAACAAATATATTACAAATATTTCATCAAATCATATAGTCGGCTTAGTAAGAAAAACGCGTAACTCCATTTTGCTAAAATGTACAGCAAACGCAAAAAACCTTTTTTTGACCTTCATGCCAGTGACAGAGTATTTTGATTTTGCATGAATAAAGAATAACCCATCACATTTAATATTTTGAATAAAAATGTAAAAATAATTTCTTTCTTGTAATTTAAAACGGAGTTACGCTACTTTCTTATAAAAAATTACCTCCAAAATTGGAGATACGTGCTTTTCGGAAATGAAACATACCAGGAAACAAGGCAAAACTTATTTTATTTTAGACGAAAAAGTAAGCAATTACAAAGGTAAAAAAAACTACGTTAAAAATGGAAGTTCATCGTAAAATTTGTGATAATCTTCTAAAAGACCTAATTTTAGAACTTGCAGGTGATCTGATATTTTTCTTTCTTAATTTTTCTGCGTTCTGTAAACAAAGAAGGTAAATCTTCAAACTTGCAGAGAGTAATTTGTTTGTTCAATCATTGGTGTAGTACATGCCATGGATCAGTATGTCTCATTTTAAATTCAATTTCTTTATTTGGTGTATATCTCAGGGCTTTTATATCCGTGACAACGGGGTCGCCCACGGCCCTACCTGGATGTATTGAAATATAAAATTTCAGTGATATACTTGACATTATCCGGAGATGGACTTGACTGACAGTAATATACATAGTCGGCGGGAAGGTTTACTTTGCGATCTCTGATCTGCCTTTCAATAGTCGCATGCATAGAGTCCACCTTCATTTGGGTGTGTCCTTTGAATAAATATTTCTGGGTGAGTACAATGTTGTGCTGGGCAGCTAAATTTACAAAAGCATTAGCTAATGTTGAGTTGCAGTTTTGGCCTGTGCAACCATCACTAAAGAAAATCATTACACGTAAATCACCGTCACTCTTTTTTAACTCTTGCTCAACAAAGTAGCAAATTATGCTGGAAAATTCATTTGCAGTTAAGCCCCATTCGCTTTCATTTCACAGAAAACAAAATCTCTCTTTGGTTTTTAGATTGTAAATAGTAAAGTTATGTACTATAAGTTTTGTTTTATAATACATTGCAGAAACTGTCGATTTGGGACTTAACAGCACGCACTGTAAATCCATTGCATAAACGTTTACTGTTGTGTCACTACTAGATGTGTCTTTTTCCTTTTCTAGACGCGCCTCTTCTTTGAAAGTTTGATGTATGTTAAACTTTTCTTCAGATACGTTTTTGGTTTTATACGCCTCGCACACGTCGCAAAGATTTTTTTTTGGCGTGTATAGTGACAAGTTAAGTTCCTCAAATATCTTCATAAACGTATATATGCATGTAGACACCAAGTGATGTTCGACGCAATATTTTTTTATGAAGAAATTATACAGTTCGGCATTTGAACGCCAAAGTGGTTCAAGGTAATTTTTTTTGGAGGAAGACCTACAAGAGTGGCTTTCCATTTTTGGTAACGATTGAAGAAACTGGTAAACGGCCATATTTTTTTCTGCAAATTTTGTCCTTCTTATTTCGCTTTTTCTACTGACCTTGTGGACAGTCTGAGCTTCTATACCATCTTCGCCATTAGCAATGGCAAATTCTTTTATCCAACTTAATACCATTGTTTCTTTTAACCCTAGTGTACCTCTGAACATACGCTTGCAAACTCTAATCCTTTCCAAGTCTATTTTTAAAAAATACTTAAGGCTGGACGCCCGCTTCATGCTGAGTTCGATTTGAAATAGGCGTACCACTGCTTTTCGTGCAAATGTAAATAAAAGACAAATGTTTAAGGGTCCGCGTGCTCTGTCTTATGCCGAGGAAAAAGATAGAGAAAAGAACTTGTCACCTAATCTAATCTGCCTGTAATTTATGGCTGCGTTATGGTCTCAGATAATCACCGGTTGGCGCACATGTTTGGCAGTCGGGAAGCAACCGCCCCTAAATTATACAATCTATATTTTCTCAAACACACAAAAAAAGTGAAGCTGGATATGTAAAATCACCTGCCGGATTCAAATTTTGAGTTGGAAAATAAAATCGAAATCGCAAAAAGGTCGAAAAATCGTTTTTTTGTGTAAATTTTAAAATTTTCATTTTCTTCAATTATTAATACTTATCTCGTGATATCTCAGCAATGTAGAGAGCTAGGGATCTGTTTTTTTTAAGGTTATACCCTAAAGTATTTGGATGATACTAGTGTTTTCGATTTTTCTTTATGGTGTGTAAATTTTATAAAAAAAAAAAAGTTTTAGTAGACCACCAATTTGTGTAGGATATTTTTCAGCTATCGAGTAACTAATCTTATTTTTCAGAATTTACCCATATATATGTGAAACAAAATAAAGCCAACATTCCAAAATTATTTTTTGTGCAAGAAATAAATTTCTAGATCGTTTCAGAAGCAAATTATTGCGAGTCAAATATAATAATTATACTCCCTGCCCGCAAGCCGTGTGAGTCCTAGCATGCGCTTCTAGCAGGTATAGCGTTAGGGACGGGAAGAGATATTGCTTTTACTTTCTGATACGTAGTATAAGGAAGTATTGTGACGCTGACACTGTATATGTACACTATATTGTAAAGAAAATATCAACGGTTTCGATAAAATAATGTCCGAGTAACGATTACTTTCTTAACATACACCGATCTCAGAAGTATTTTACAAACTGCGTAGAAACTGCCCGAAATGGTAGGCGGAGCTACCTCTCGACACAATGTGCGAGCGTACCACATACTCTATTTGATTTCAGTGAATTTCGCCCAAATTTCAAAATTTTGTTTTCCGTTTCGTGACCTTATTTTTAAAAATTAAGAAAAAATAAAATTTATGTATTGCTGTTGAGTGTTACATAATTTTAAATAAAGGCTTGTTTTTTGAAATTTCTTACATTTTTATTTTTATTTAGGGCCCTTTGGACAATTTCGAAGAAATTACGATTTATCCATTGAAAGGCATTTTTTTCTTAAATTAGCGTGTAAATTCGGTAAGGTTTTCATGAAAAATACGATTAGGAAATGGAAAAAACGATTTCGAGGCCGGGCGTATAGCCTTAATAGAATATTTTCTTTTCGATACATCTTGTTGCCCTATTCTTCTCTTAACATTCTCGCATTGCACCAAAGTTTGTACTTGTAGCTTCCTTTCACTCCAAGTCATTTTATTCCAAAATGTTTAAAAAATGTTTAAACGTTCTACTTCCTCCAATTTTTGACAGTGAATAGCAGATTTCCTCTTACTTAGAGTAGAGTTGCACGGATTTGGAAGAAATTTGCCTGGTTTGTTTATGTTGTAGTTCTAAGATTCTCCAATTTTCTTTTTACCTTGATACTCCAGCCCCTTTAAATGTTTATGTTTATTTATATTATATTTCCATTCTTCAGAACATTTTCTCTTCTTTCGAGTTTTTATATTATTTAGGCTGTTATTGGGTGACGGCTCATTTCCTCCTTCGTTGTTATTGTCTTCATTAACAGAACTATTATCATAATCGCATTCCGAGAGATCCGAAGCATCCGAGTCATTTTTAGAAATATTGTTATTATCAACGACTTGTCTGTTTTGTTCCGGTTGAGGGATCTGAGAGTTTTCCATATTATCATTGTCAATTGTATAAGTATCGTTCAAATTTAAAACTATCGGCAACTCCAAGTGGTCAAAGCTAGTTGAATTCTTTGAAGTAATTATCTCCTCGCTAATTTCACACTGTGTAGCCCGTGTTTGTCAGTGATGGAACCTCAATATTTAAAGGAGTTTCATTTTTACTACTACACAGTTGTGCGGAAAAAGGAGACAAACATCCATCTTCTTCAACTGTATATTCGACAGCATCTACATAAGAACTGCGTAGTTGCTGCTTGACCAGTTCCATTATGTGTTTTGTTCTGGATGACATCCTAAAATTGAAAATAAACGACCTTTTATTAGCTTTAGAGTAAAGTAACTGAAATGAGATACTACAAGAATTAAAAAGAAAAATTTACCTACATCTTTCCTATACAATACAACGTAAGTACACAACAACATCAAAGTATTGAATTTGCAAAACCGCGCATGTCCATAGCCCGTTAAAAAATCACAAAATAAGTAAATACATTTCTTATTAATTCATTAAACTTATCAAACTACTATAACTAACAATCTTACCTTTCGAACTAAACCATTTTCTGCTCTAAAATATGTTTATTTCTTCACTCTATCGTTGAATTCTTGCAAGCACATGGACACACTATTGAAATATTACAAGAAACTGGGAGTTACGCGGATTTTTCGACTTAAATTTGATAAGTACATGGAGATACGTGGTTTGCTTAGTAGCATTTTTAAGCGGGAATATTGTTCGGAGAGTGTTACGTGGATTTCCGATTAGTTAGGTTTGAGGTTTTGTAACCAGATGGCATCAAAATATCAACTTGTCAAAGAATTGGAGTTACGCGTTTTTCTTACTAAGCCGACGAATATGATAAAATGTAACTATTTAAATAAGAGCTAAACTATAACCTAAACATAGCCTTCATAAATTATTACTGTTTGGTAGCTAATAAAATGTATAAGAACTATACAACCGCTATAGTTATGTACGAATCAAGTGCGGAAAGACTATGCTCCCGCATGAGCGCATTTTTAAAGCATGAGCGACTGATAGGAGGCTGTCAAATATGTGGAGCTTATACATTTCTTGGAAGAATATTTAGCAATTACTCCTATTTCCCTAACTTTTATTAAAGAAAATCCAGGGAAGTAGTATTTTATAAACTACATTTTATTACTATCAAGGTCGACTATATTAATGTCCCAACCAGCCAGTCTTTTTACAATTTTTACAGTCGAGTCGACCGGGAAGCATCCGTTGCTGGTCGAGTAAAACATGCGCGAGATGTTATTTTTAAGGAAAAATGAAGAAAGTGGTACTTTGGAAAATGTACATAATGTAGGGGGTAATAGACACAGTGCCAGTACTGCAACTATAAGAGACATCTTAAAAGCATATTTTGTCAACGAATGTGCTGTTGAATGGCAGTGGACAAAGGCAACTAATAATGCAGATTAAGTTTATGTAGCTCATAGCTATATTATGTTACAATTTTTATGGTATTTTGCATTTAATTAGTGTAATTTACTGTTTTACTTGCAATTTTTACACATAAATTTTTCATACAAATTTGGAATAATGTATTCTAGTTATATTATTTATTAATGAAACAGCGAAATATAGCCAAATCCAAAAATGCAATGAAGATAGTAAATAATTTATAATCTAATCTGATTATTGTCTGCACCATGTGCATATACTTTATTTTCATGCTTGTCAATATATACAAATAATTGTATGATATATAATACAAATATAAAAACAAACTTTCTTTATAAAAGAGTGTTAAATTAATATTAAGTATGCCATAAGTTACATTATGGTTTTTAGTTTACCTGCTGAATGAGAATTATTTGTTTTACTGATATTATACCTACGTAAAATAATTACATATTTTCTACAATAAGAGAATGCACCTTCATAGTATAGAAGAAGTATATTATTATAAAATGACACAATAGTATTTTTATACATTTTCTTCTTTTTTGTATTTCTCTTCAGAAAGCATACGTAAAAATTTTCATAGTATGCTTGCTTTTCTGGGTCCAGATCCCTCATTTCCATGGCAATTCGCTTACCAAATATGTCACACTTATCGTCGAGATGTGTGGAAGCAGTTGGTTGCGACAACTTTTTTAAAATTTCTAATTCAATTTCATCCCCCGTATTTATCAATTTGTTCCTCCTTTTCTTTGGAGGAGGTTCTTGCTCTTCAGTTACCTTTGGAGCAGGTCCGGGCAAGGTAATACTACTTGTTGACGGTCTGTAATCTATAGGGTCGTCCAGAAAAATAAAAATATTGAAATATTTGTACAGCTTCTTCTGTGGTTGTTGGCTTGACCCCGATGGTACATACTCCTTGACATCATTTTTAGTTTTAAGGTACATATCACGGAAGTTCTTCCATTTCTTTTTTATTTCCTCAATTGATAATTTATGGCCCATACTATCTAGTGCTTCCGTAACCTCCTTAAATAAGATCTCCCTTATTGGTCTACTCCTTTGCTCGATGGATAAGGTGTGATTATGGAGAGCTGGTCTCTTCTCTATTTCTTTTATTAACACCTCATCAACATTTTCTGACGTTGTGTTGTCATTGACTGTTAACTTATTACATCGTGCATGTGTAAGTAACGAACTTCACAAAGCATCTTAAAACAATTCGCAAAGTATGTTAGTGAGAGTTTTATTAAATATTTATTTTTGTTACTTACCATATTGGGCGCGCTCAAAATCACTTTAAGAACTTAACAAAATTTGATAATTTATGTTACTCTCTGGATATTTTATAATAATCGGGTAACAAGAATCTTTAAAAGTACTCATTTTAACGTGTATGAAGAAGGAATGACCAAGTGTTACAAAATTTGTTTAATAAGGACCGCTACCTGTTTTAGACATTTGGTAAACACATGTTGAGTTTTAAAACTCTTCGAACTACCGTCTAAAATTTTAGAAGAAGATAGATTAATATACTAAAAAGAGAAGCACATATTGTAAACACAGAAAAATAGAACCCTCTTCTATTTTTCCCCCACCAACTGCGAGATTTCTATTTCAAAATTTTCAGTATTGTGATTGATTATTGCCGGATAACGCGTTACGTCATCACGCTTCACGCGCCCGTGAAAATCCACCTTAAACATTTTTGTACTCGTATAACATAACATACAGTTTTACGCATTCATATGGGTGCGGGAAGTAAAAATTAATTGTCAATTCAAATAATAAGTACTGCTAACTCAAAATTTTTGGATTAATATGAACAAATTTGTAGTGTGTCATAAATGATAACGTATTTAACAGTAGGTATTATTTAAGTATTCGTACAAAAATTATTATACAAACTTCGTGCGTGAAACATTTCGCGAATTCGTGTCCATAAAAATTAAAAATGGCCACTCATTCGCGGAATATGTTTTCCCGCACTTGGTTCGTAAATAACTATTAATGTCCAATGACGTGTACTACCAGATACGATATCCCCACTATATTCAACGTGATGTACGCTTACCTTTAGATATCGATCGATAACTTCAAATTCAGGAGCACTTATTAAACCTACTTTACATTTACACTATCTAATCTTCTGCTAAATTCTTCGTCGTCGAAATACTACTATTCAAAAGTATTAAGTAATAAAAACACATATAAGTATATAATGTTTAATAATAATGAAAAATAAATGTAATAACTCATAGACATCTGACGGGAAATTCCTATATGTTTTCGATAAATTTCTTCCTAATTGATAAGATAAAAGATTATTTCCATCGTCAAAGTGCTACGCATATAAACAAATTATTACAAATATAAATCTTTATTTTATACGCTCTAAATGCAATTATACTCGAATTTAAAAATAACGCCCCTAAGGTCGGATGCATTAGAAACTACGTACACCAGCGGAATTAAATATCCGTACAATTCGAGGAGATATAAAGTGGAATGGTCATGTTTTCATTATAGGTAAAACGATCAGGTCAGATTTATAAGATCCGTTTATTATCAATTATTGCTATTCAACTTGCGCATACTTTGCACGTAGGAGGAGACATTAAAATTGATTGTCAAGACCGCTCCCTTAATTTTGCCGTAAGTTTTATGCTATGCCACACAATAAGAATGCAGGGTCAAACTACAAACTTTGCACTAACATGCTGTTTGTATATAGTTTTTAAGGTTAGCGTACATACTAAATAGTTATTGTTGTTGTAGTATAAATATATTTTGCAGTGAACCCAACATTTCTGATAAAAAATAAATTATAAATAAAGCAAATTAGATATATTAAAATAGAATTAAGTGATCTTAAGTTAAACGTATTTAAAATATTCGTTAAAAGGAAGATTAATTCGTGTGTGCAAACTGCATTAAATACTTATACGTACTTAGTATTAATTTAATAATTATTTAAGTTAAAAGAATTGATTAAAAAATTAGTTGATCTTCAAATAGGTAATAGCAAAAACGTTCGTGTAACATTTATTGCTGATATCATTTAGTATAAGAATAAATTTGAGAAGTAATAAAAGAAATAAAGCACATATACTATTTAGCGATGTAAGGGATATAATTTAATAATATTTGTATTATATTTAGGGTTCTTTTAAATAAAACTCTCCTTGTGCAAGTAAACTATTTATTTCAGCTAAAAACGGTCACATGTCAACAACCTCAATGGGCGCGTTGCTCTGTGTTTTGCTGCTCATCGTTGCCAACCTTGACATACTAAAAACATTTCATTTAAATACTAAACATCTCCTTTTCTTTCAGTTACAAAATCTCTGTATCTTGAAGGTGGGTTAATAACACGACCAGATCTAGTTCTGTACTTTCCTTGATTTTGCTGTCCTGTTAGCAACTCATCTCCCCGATCTCTTACAGTCTTTTCTCTTAATTCTATTGTATCATCCAAGTCGCATACATTTAATTGGTCTTTAATTTTCCAGTAAGGTAATAAATCCAAAGATAAATTCCGTTTATCACTAGGCCATCCTGACTCACAGAAATTTATTATTTTTGATAATACAAGGTCTTCCCTCGTACTACTTTGAAATTGTTCTTTTCTCTTTAGTGACATGGGAAAATTCTTTACTATCGAATGAATCGCGTAATTTAGTTCTGGATCATCTTTTATTTCCTTTTTCGAAAACGCCCTAGATTATGTATCCGCTATATATAATTCACGACCAGGTACGTAAACTACTTTTAAATTTGGATACCTAAACAATTTTAAACTCATTCGTTCTATTCTAGTGGATAATTTACTTAAATCCTTTTTTATAATCACTTCTAACGGCTTGTGATCTGTATGTATAGTTACATCATTATGTCCATATACGAATGTATCAAATTTATCTACTGCAAAAACAATAGCTAGTAATTCTTTCTCTATCTGAGCCCATTTTTGCTCTGTATTTGTTAAACTCCTTGATGTATATGCTATTGGTTTTCCTTTTTGCATAAGGCAACAACCTAAACCATCCTTGCTAGCATCTGATTGAATTGTTATACTATTTTCGAAATGAAAATATGATAACACCGGCGCGTTTGCTAACAAATTTTTAATTTCTGTAAACGATTGATCATGTCTTTCTTTCCAATCCCACTTACTATTAATTTTTCTTAGGTCTCTCAATGGCGCACTAATTTTTGACACTGCTGGTAAAAATCTAGTATATCACCAAATAATTCATACATTCTTAGTCGTCTATTGAACTGGTACCTACCAAATGGCGTAGTGAAGCTACAAAGCTCAGCACTTTTCTCATCTATCTCTATCTGGAAATATCCGTCCTTTAGATCAAGAACCGAAAAAAATTTGTTGTTGCTTAACTTATAAAATACATCATCAACTGTCGGGATAACAAACTGTTCCCTTTGTATAAATTGGTTAAGATATCTCGGGTCTAAACATAACCTAAGTTGTCCATTACTTTTCTCTACAATTACTAAATTATTTAGCCTTTCGCTTGGTTTATCTATTTTTTTAATTATCCCTTGCGATTCTAATTTTCTAGCACTGTTTTTAAGTTATTCTTTAAACTATATGGTACTCGTTTCGTTTGGTGACATTTTGGTATTGCATTTTCTTTTAATCTTATCTTATATTGCGTCGGAAATTTACCTAACCCTTCAAATACATCTTTATATTTATCTAACAAGTTTTTTGTATTTGTATCTATCACATCTACTTTTTTAAGCAAACCTAAGCTAACATAGTCTTGCAATCCTAATAAAGGAATTTGATTTTTGTGATTTACAACCACAAAGTTTACTAATTTTATTTTATCTCTTAAGGCCGTTTGACACTTACGTAAATTTTAAATAAAATTCACAACTTAATTCACACGCAAATTTTATAATAAATACATATCGTGGCATACATAAATTTTAGCTTGTAGATTTGGTTGTTAATTCACATGTAAATTATTTAGAACATGTTCTATTTTCTGGGTGGGTGTTTCTAGTAAATCTGCGCGCGCATCGACATGAGCAGGTAAATTGAATATCACTGCAAAACATTGCGATATCACGTTTGTTAGAAGTTAGTTATTGCTGATTATTGTACTTAGTCGGTATCTTGATTCTTGATGATCAACAGTATATAAAAAAGACATATTGGTCAAACGATCAAGTACGAGCATTAATTAATAAATATCAAAAGCATCCTGGTTTATATGCGGTGAAAACCAAAGACGATAAAAATTGACATGCACGATCCCACGCACTTTATTTATTTCCCTCATAAAGGCTTTTTGTTTTGTAATATTTTTTCAATTAAATTAAGTAAATCGTTAAATTGTACACTTGTAAGTCTAAGAAAATTTTAGTATACATTCGAATCTTCTATTTTCAACTGGTAATTTATCAGACTTAAGATGCCTTTTCTTTTTCGATTTAACCACGATCGAGCTCATGACTTTTTTACGTTTTTTACCACGGGCCGTTACAACTACGGTTGTTGCGATTATTATAGTAGTAGTTAGAAGTAATAAACTGTCGTCTACTGCGTCCATAACAAATCCAATAGTGTCCAATATTTATTTAAAAAGCAAACAAACCAACATAACCATAACCTCAAATCATAATATTTAGTATCTAGTGCGCATGTTTAATTATAAATTCGTTAGCAAATTTTATGCAAAAAGTTGATGTGTGGCAAACAGGCATTTCTAGTGAATTCACATGTAAATTTGTAATTAAATTTGTTATCAAAAGTTTCTGTATGATACTGTGTTAAATTTACATGTAAATTATGATGTAAATTTAATTCCTAATTTTGTATGAAATTTACGTAAGTGTCAAACGGCCTTTACTCTACACAATAAGTCTATATTTCCTACTGTATTTAGTGAGTTATTCCCATATGCTACTAATGGAATCGACGCTTTATCCATTACTTCTGAGCAATTCAATGAGTTTAAAATCTCTAATGGCATAACACTCACCTCTGCACCCGAATCTAGCTTAAAGTTAACAAACTGTTCATTGATTTGTACATCTTCCATCCACTTTGTCACTTTTCTTCCTGTATTGGTTGTAAGCGTTGATGTCTTCTCTATTGTATTGACGTATAATTCATCCTCTAGGTAACTACTATTTTCACTAATTCTTTTATTTACTTCATTGACACTAGCTCTGCTTTTATTTTCACTTTTCTTTTCAGAAACACACTTCTTCGCAAAGTGATTTCTCTTTTGACACACTGCACATGTTTTTCCATATGCTGGGCACTTGTTTTTATCAAACACATGTTGAAACCTACAAAATTTACACATTGCCTTCTTTTCTTCTTCTTTAATTTGCGTCTCTTGTTGAGTAAACTTTTTCTTTCCCTTCCTTTGCACAGCATTAACTAGTTGTGTCGTTTCTAATTGTAACACTCTTGCCTGCGTTCTACTGGTTTCCACAACTCTACAATATTTTATTGCCTTATCTAAGTCAAGATTTTCTTCTCTGAGCATTCTTTCCTGTGTACCTTTATCCAAAATTCCTAACACAATCTTGTCCCTGATCACGTCTTCTTCTTGATTGTAGCCACAAGACTTATCTCCTTTTTTTAATTCTGTATAAAAACTGTCAAAAGTTTGTCCCTCTGTTTATATAACACGATACCATCATCTCCTACTGCACTCATTAACATCGCAATTTTCTTTACATCAGTTGTCTAGTCATCACAAATCGCTGCAATGTAAAATTCAAATTTCTGACTAAATTTCTCCCAGTTTTCTGCAATGTTATTGTCCAATACAAGCGGACACGGCAGTCGAAATTGTGACTCCATTTCTTCTTTATCGTCTTCGATTTCTTTTCTGTTTACTACTAGATGCACTACTAACCCCACCTGACACCATGTATTATATTTAGGGTCCTTTTAAATAAAACTCTCCTTGTGCAAGTAAACTATTTATTTCAGCTAAAAACGGCCACATGTCACAGACACAATTGATTCGCTTTTGCAAGAAATGTGGAAATACGCAGATATACCGTTAATACTGAAAGTAGATGGTGAAATATCCGTTTTGGTAAAATACAAGCATTTAAAAAAGAAAATTATTTTAATATGCAATGTCAAAAGGAAATATAAGGAGTTAAGGACATTGAATTTGAAGATTTTTGCTAGCGTTGCAGATATTTGAGACGCCGAGGATAGTAGTCGTCTTCTTGAAAATATACATGTCTCACTGCAGGGTCGTCAACCAGCTTCGCTAGAAGAAATTACTGATCAAGATGAGCAATGTATGAAAGAATTACATTCTTCCGAAATACTTTGTCTCATTCAACAGAAGAGACAATTTCTTGATGCAGAAACTTTGAAGAAGGTAGAACTGATGATCATAATTAAAACTGTTACGGACGAGGAAATTGAAGAAACTGAACTTCTTGCTGTGAATGATAGCATCCATAAGAATATAGTAATAACTTGCCACAATTTGAAAGTGGAAGAATATACAAAATTAATAAGCGAACATCATAAATTTCGGAATCATTCAATCTACAGATTGCAAGACAGCAGTTATGGTTTGAAGTTCATATCTGGTGACCAGAATAAGTTGAAGTCTTTCTTCGTCGATGAAAAGACACGAACATGCCTACATATCTAGAAGTCTTCGTACGCCTATAATAGACAAGTCGATTTTGAGTGGTAAACCGAGAATTTATTTGTTATGTGGAAATGTAGAATCTTTAGATAATGCTACTCGAATGAATATTATTAAAATTACCCATTTTATCAGCGACATCACTTTGATCAATGATGAGAATACCTTCATTGATGTTCGAGATTGTGAAACACAAGAAATAAATTTAGATGTGCATTATTTGAAGACGACATATCCTATAGTCTTCCTTAAAGTTGTGGAAGGAAATTTGTTACTTTTAAGTTATAAAAATTGCAATGACTTGTTCGCTTACATATCTTATGGACGAAATATTATTTCAGAGGATGTATTTTTCGAGGCTAGCTTTGCAAACAATAAAATAATTGTAATAAGTGGAGAAGCTG
The DNA here is from genome assembly GCA_963170755.1 of Amphimallon solstitiale. NCBI lineage: Eukaryota > Metazoa > Arthropoda > Insecta > Coleoptera > Scarabaeidae > Amphimallon > Amphimallon solstitiale. The sequence continues at coordinate 10,317,968 of OY720677.1, forward strand.
GGATGGGAAAAACAGCATTATTACACTCTTTATCGCAAGCTTATGATAAAAGGTGTTTTGTTCTCTTTTGTGATTTGACAGATTATACTCAGGAACTAAAGCAACCGAAAAAAGTAAAGTTTGAATTAGATTATTTGTTCAATAAATATACCCAAAGATTGTCCTGCTACAAGAACCTTCTCTATGCTATCTATAAATATCACACAAGTAAAGGTAAAGTTATACTCTTTATAGATTCCTTCGATGAAGTCTTACCCGTGTATAAAAGAGAAGTATTGCAATTTGTTCAGGACATTGCAAAAACAAACATAAGAATAATAATCGCATCCAGAACGATTGCCAAGAAATTGCTGTTTAATCAAATGGAAATATATCCTCTTACAATTGCCAAGTTGAATGCTGAGCACATTGAAACATACCTGATGAATAGAAACTTAAATAGCATCGAATTAAACACAATGCCAACTGAGTTTCTAGCAAATCCTTTATATCTTACTTTCTTCATTTTCCTTTCTGAAAGAAAAAAGGTGGATTTTACAAGTATTGATTTAGTTTCCTTATATAAGATGGTAATTTTAGAGAAGATCGAGCGATATCACAACAAGATCGGACTGCGTTGCTCTGTGTTTTGCTGCTCATCGTTGCCAACCTAGACATACTAAAAACGTTTCATTTAAATATTAAACAATATTTAGTTATAGTACAATAATATGGATTTAGTTAAAACTCTGTTCGATTTCTTGATAATCCATTTGACAAACGTTCGTGTACCATAGACCTACAATGGAAAAGACGAGAAAATAATAGATTATAAGTCAATAAAATATTGTTAATTTGATTTAAGAATAATCAACTTAAATAACCAACACAGTCCGCTTGTGCAAAGATAGTAGCAGTAACGTCCAAATAGAAATCAGATGCAAGAAAAACCACCATAAACGGCAATGTCTTTCTAATCGTACTCATCTAAAATTATAAAAGAAAAGGCTACGCTTAAACTAGTAAGTGGAAGAAAAACAAACAGCACAGATAGTAACATACAAATTTACAAATACATGATGAAAGGATCAAATTCATTTAAAATTCGGGTAATTATTTTGCAGAAAAACGCTCGGACAGGTCGATTAGTATTTTTAGTTGTGAATTTTTTGACATAAGAAGTTTATATACAGGCTGTCTAAAGAAGAACATATGCAGCAATCATAGTTTTTTTAAATAGAATACCGTGTATATTATGCCATTTTTGAATTGTATGGTACATTCTCAATACTTTTTGTGCAACATACCATATCTCCAAAATCAGCTCTTTTCAGAATAATGACGTTTGAAATGTGATTAAAATACACACAAGTAAGGAAATAAAATGTTTTATCGACGACTAAACAATAAAGTATGTATTATATTAATCACTATTGGTTAATAAGAACACTCATAATGCCCGGAGAGAATTATGAAATGCGACTGGGGAATAATGAGACATAACGTTACCATTATTCCCTGCATTTCGCGAATAAGAACATAACGTTCCCAACGTTGTCGTAGTAACGATAGACAAGTCCGGCCATTTTACTAACTGTCTAACCATCAAACGTCATATCGATATAGTAATCTAACATTTTCGTTTAATTATTTTGATTTTTTTAGTAATCTTCAGTTAGTCGTAGATAAAGTAGTGTATACTAACTCGCAATAATAACTATTATTCCCTCAAGCGGAGTTACTCCCTCGCGGCTCGGTTCGTAAATTCGGCACTCGGGAATAATAACTGTCATTATTGACTCGTTGTATAAACTACTATAAATTGAACAAAGACACCTTGAACATTTTTTTAAAAGCCAGCAAAAACAACCTGGTATTTCAAATTTTATCTTCAACAAAAAACTCTTCTTCAAATTAATCGATTTTCATTCTTTGACCACTAGACCATTTGCATGTTTTTTTTTGTGGCAATAAAAATCAAACCATCACCGGCTTTTAGTTTGTCAGTGTCATTTTGTTAGTTTTACGTTTCATTTTAAAAATGCATTCATCTTAGAAAGAACGTATTGAAGTACTTATTATCATTGGTTTTGGAGATAGAGTGCGTACTCAACAAGATGTGTGTAATTTATTTAATGCATTTCATCCTAATCGACCTCCAATTACTAGATCTACGGTCAGCAAAATTGAATTGAAATTTTCTGTTAGAGATTTACGTAAAGGAAGACCAGCAAAAATATTAGAAAATTCTCAATTAGACGTTTTAGTAGAAACGGTAAATAATCCCCATGTAACCGTTAGGACAATCTCCGGAAATTGTAATATGTCAACGGGATCTGTGCCACAAATACTGCGAAAAAATAAGTATCATCCATATAAGGTTCAATTAATACATGAATTAGTAGAAGACGATTTCAATCGAATAACGCAGTTTAGTGAGCAGAAAATTGAAATTAATAATCAAAACTTAGATTTCATGACAAAGATTCTTTTCTCTGATCAGACTACTTTTACCTTAAATGGACACGTGAACAGACAAAACTGCTGGTACTGGGCAACTGAAAATCCTCGTCGGACACAAGACTATCACACACAGCAACGTCAAAAAATAAATGTCTGGGCAGGTACTGTCGAAAATCAAATTCTTTTTTTCTGAAGAAACTTTAAATGGGAAACGCTACTTACACTTTTTTCAGTTTGAACTCATACCCGCTTTAGCTGTTGTACTTCCTCATCCACAAGATCCAGATATTCCTCACAATGACATATGGTTTCAACACGATTGCGCACCTGCTCATTTTGCAATTGTAGTTCGACAATTTCTTGACTTAATTTTCCCTAATAAACGGTTTGGACGCAGAGGTTATATTGAGTGGCCACCAAGGTTACTGGATTTAACCCCATTATATTTTTTCTTATGGGGTTATTTGAAATCTAAAGTTTATGTGAATAGACCAAATAGTCTTGATGACCTGAAAAATAGAATACGGAAATAAGACTTATTCCACCAGAGGTAATTGAAAACGTTCAACAGGAAACAATCCGTCGACTATAAAAATGTAAATGAAAAGTGTGAACACATGGATGTTAAAACTAACATCAAGCAGGAAATAATTACTGTGACTTACATACACTCTGTTCGTAAATGATTGAGATGAGAACCATAGGCAACCAAATATACAGATTGGTAGCTTCCAATAAAAAAAAAACATAAATATGATATCTTTCAAATATTTGTTTGGATTAAAAAGCGGGTAATCTACATAAAAAGTTTATTAAAAATGAGATGATAACACAAGTATAATAATTATAATATTCACAATAAAAAATAGAACATTCACATTAAATGTTGAAAGCGATGTCCCACATTTTGTATGCATATGTTAATCCTTCTTTTCATATTTTCGAACACTCTTTGTAGCTCTTCTACCGTAATTTGTTATCTAATTGCTTCTTGAAGTTCTTCCAAATTATGGAGCCTGTTCTTTAAAACACTATTTTTTAGTTGACCAAACAAATAAAAATCAGGCGGTGTAAGATCAGGGGATCTCGGAGGCCATAGGCCTTGACTAATGAGCCTATTATTATAAAATTCCTGAAGAAATGTTAATGTTTCTTTTACTGTATGTGCTGGTGCATTATCCTGTTGGAAGTAACCATTATTTAATTCATCATCATGAACTTGTGTTAAAAATTCTTGTAAAATATTTACTGTATCTTTCTGCTCTAACAGTCTCATGAAAAAATGCAGGTCCTATTATTCGTCTTCGAGAAATAGCAACCCACACTCCTACTTTCTGTGGGTGTAACATTACAATTACAATAAATAAACATATTATAGTAAATGCTGAATACCTGTCTCAGCTGATAGTTTTCTTAATGATTTTTTCGACTAATTGTCATACGTTGCTCAATATAATCTATTACTGGTTGTGTTAATTCTGTTAAGTCTTCCAGAAGTCTTCCCCTTACAAATGCAATTTTTTTTTTGAAATCACTTAATAATATTGTTTTCATGATTCACAAAATTATGACGATTAAAATCTATATCGGGAAACTGCTGCCTAAATTGATGAATAGAAGACTCCAAGTTGTATGCACAAGATCCATCTGGATTTTGAGTTCCACTACAATAGTGGGCCATTAAAATGAAGGCATCTTCCTCAGAAGTGAATACCATTTTAAAACTAAAAAGTAAACGTATAATGTCGTTGAAACATGATGTATATATGATGTACATTACCTGGTCGAATTACAATAGCTCTACAGGTTCTCAAATTACGCAATATAACAAGAAGAAACGGATTCGGATCAAAATATAAAGTTTAACAGAAAATGTACACAATAGATATAAGCCATATGACATAAAGGTAGGGCAATTTATTTTTTTACCAACTTAAATTTTAAATTTTGGGCGGTTAATTTGAATTTCATCTCAGGCATTTACGAACGCGCTGTATATACCTTTATACGTAAAACGTATATGTATATATGCATGTGTTTGAGATACACACATACATTAAGCGCCGATAATCGAACGCACAGACACCGGTGTTTCGACCTATGAGGTCTCATCAGTGTACGTGGAGATTCTCGACAATGGCTTCAAGACTTAAATCGCTGCCTATATCATTTTTGCATGTTAAATGCAGTGAGAGTATCACAGCGACATCTAACACCCAAAACATGCTTTTTTCCGTGTCATCTTTTGGGTGTTAGATGTCGCTGTGATAATCTCACTGCATTTAACATGCAAAAATGACATAGGCAGCGATTTAAGTCGTGAAGCCATTGTCGAGAATCTCCACGTACACTGATGAGACCTCATAGGTCGAAACACCGGTGTCTGTGCGTTCGATTATCGGCAATGGCACTTAATGTATGTGTGTATCTCAAACACATGCATATATACATATACGTTTTACGTATAAAGGTATATGTATACGTAAGTCACAGTAATTACAAAAATGTATTGAAGTAAACGGACAACATATTGAACATTTATAAAGCAAATGTTATTATTTCTTTTGTATGTTTTATTATTTACGGTTCATGTATTTTTTTTTAATTTATCACATTTCAAACGTCATTATTCCAAAAATCGCTGATTTCGGGGATATATGTATCTATGTTACACAAAAAGTGTTGAGAATTTACCATACAATTCAAAAATGGCATAATATACAGGCTGTTCCATTAAAAAAACAATGAATGCTGCATGTATAATAAAAAATTAGAATAATCTACTTGTAAGCTTATTCCTTAACAGCATAGTATTTTAAAAGTTCTTATGAGTTCTTGCAGTGATTTGTTTCTTCTTGGTATTTGTTCTTTCTTGGTATACCTCTTATTCAGTTTTTGTTTGGGATAAGGTTAAAAATTAAACGAAAGGCCTAAATCTTATATAGAAAATATATTTATATTTTATTAGAATATCAATCGTAAATAGCATTACTATACTGTATCTACATCTATTTTTGTTTTATAAATAATGAGAAAGAAAACATTTCTACCCATTTTCGAGTTATAATGCTTGTGTAAGGCTTATATATCTATAATGATAGTTGTAAGAATAATTATCCTGTTCTTTTAAATAAAAGAAAATCATTGATTCTTGATAAGAAATTTTATTAATACGAAGCTGATTCTATTTCACCAAAACATACATTTTCACATAGTGCCTTGGTAATCTAGAACTTGCAACGTGAATGCTCTGAAACTGGCCTATACTAATCGCTAGCTGCAAATATTCTCACATACTACTCTCAGCACATCCAACACCATTAACTATCCTTTCATTACTTAAAAATAAAAGAATTATTATCACTAAAGAAGATAATATTCATCTAATTGATAATACTCAACGTTTTACTAAAAGCAAATATTTTCACATAGTACTTTCAGCACGTCTCACACCATTAATTATCGCCAAATTGAATTATTTATTTCATAACTTACTTTATTTCGTCATATATTTTATCAAATTCTGCCTTATTCGTATCCTCCATCTTAAAAATTAGCAATACAAAAAAAATTAATTGAATGAAAATTATTTAAAGAGGAAAACTAAATTAAAATTGAACTCTAAATCTTAATATAAATAAACTAATCGTGAGTTGAAAGGTAGTGTATCGACCCTACTCTCACCCTCGCTATCGCAAATATTTATTCTTTTTAGAAAATTTTACGTCTTTCTAGCTCGAAATACAAACTTAATCTTCAACAAGTCGATTCTTGTTTTTCGCTTATATAAAAAAGCAATTGCTATCGGCAATTTGTAGCGCCTCTCCTGTCAAACTAAAATTTAGGTTGGCATTGATTTTTTGAAACGTTTGTGATAAAATCTTTCTTTCCTGTTTTCTTCAAGTTGCCACATTCGCACCAACACGCACATCGTCTTTAACAGTTTATACACTAATGGCGGCACCTTGAATTGTTTGTTATTAAAAGTTTTTCACAAACTTGTGTTACCAACAGCCTCTTCCGATGGAAACAAATAAGACGTTTTCCCACAGAACAAGTCCAGGCCCAATATAGGTGTACATGTTTTATTCCTATCTTATCCCGATCCTCCAGAATAAATTAAAATCCCAAAACATTCGTAAAATTACAAATTTCGCGTAATAACTTTTTAAGACAATTTTGGTACGAATCATAGGCTCCGCCCACAACCAATCAGAATATTCGTAAAGTTAGAGAAATTTCGCGTAATAACTTTTTGAGACAATTTTGATACAAATCATAGGCTCCGCCCACAACCAATCAGAACGCTTAAATACAAAATTTGTTTTGTATTTTCTTTTGGGATACGAATCACAGGCTCCGCCTACGGCCAATTAAAACGCTTAAATTCCTAATACACGCAGAAGACGTAACCCTGTCTAGGCCCCAAGGGAAATTACCGTGACATAGATACTTCTTTGTTCGTCACCTGCGTCACTGGGGTTCCCAAATTAAAACGTAAACACATTTGGAAACCTATATAAGCTGAGGCAAATGCCTACACCATATCGAGTCCTAACTCGGTCACCAGCCTGCCAGCATCAACCTCCTGGACCAGCAGATAACAGGCCACCGATACCGAGCGGACTTTCCAGAAAGCCATCCAGCGGAATTGTATTTACTGCTTACGTAATACAAGGGACCAAAAAGGCACTTCCAGGTCATTGGAAGTATACACGGCGAAACGTGTTCAGGAGAGCACGTGGACCAAGAATTCACTAAGAATTCCGGAGGAATTCTTTATTTCGGACGGCTTCTTCATCGGAATCCAAACTCATCGACGTCCGAAAATAGATCTACGTGGTGAAATACATCCAACGCATCGCCTAGTATTGACCGAAGAAGTTATAGGAGGATCCTACTACTGCTTACGTAGTAGCGGCCGTTTTAGTTATTTACAGTGCGCTTATTTCGTGTAAAGAAACCAAACTTAAGGTCCCTCTTTAGTGTTCGCCATAGTATTAACTTCAGTGCACCAGGACAAGCTACAGCTGCTTACGCTGTAGCAATTAACCGTAAGTGCAGTGAAAAACCTATTAAGCCCGCGTTTTTATTTGACATTGTTGGTTGAATGCCAGCACCTCCACCAAAACATTTAAATTCAGTGTGCGCCTTTGTTAATGAATTATCATATTAACTTCACGTGGATTCATTAACGACATTGCTATTGCTAAAGTGTTAATATTAAATTCCACGCGTTAGTGAAACATAACCTTCAAATATCCAACCGATATCTTCCCTTATACATACTATTTGTTTATAACAATATTATTATCCAAGTTCGTTGTTACTGGTACCCATAAGCAGCGTGTGTTTAACTTTTATTCCAGTAACAACCATTTTAGTTAACATTGTTGGTTGAATTCCAGCACCTCCACCAAATTATTTAAACTCAGTGCGCGCCGTTATTAATGTATAATATTAATAAATTCACGGTGGTTCATTAACTATATTGTTGTATTCGGAGACTTAACCTTAAATTCACGCGCTAGTGAAACCCTAACCTCCAAATACCTAACCTATATTTATCCCTATGTACATTATTTGTTTATAACATTATTAATATTCAAACGTATCGTTATTAGTACCTATATTCAGTGTGTGTTTGACTTTTTAACGGATAACTTTTATTTTATTATTGGTTAATGCCAACTCCTCCATCATTATTAAGCAGTGTGTGAATTGTTGCTATTTCATAATATTTAGTTGTTTCAAAGTGTACAACAACTATTACTCAGTGTGCCCGTTTGTATTTAAACCTCGACTGTTAACATTTATTCGCGACACGACTTGTTTTTTGGTTATAGTGTCGTTTATTAACACAGGTCGTTATTAACATCGGGTATCATTACGTATCATTAAGCTTTGAATTATTAAAATATTATAACGTTGTGGAACATTATTGTTTTAATTAATAACATAACCCAACTTTACCCTAAATTCAATTAATACCTCCTGGAGGAGTCTTTTGCCGCGGCCCCTTTGTTTGTTTGTTTGTTTTACAAATTCCCAGGATTAAGGGGAGGTATTACTTGTTATGTTTCGTCTTCGGTAGGTATATCTTTTCTTTCTTCTTAGTATAGTCCCTCATTGTACTTGTATATGAACGCATATATTTTCTTTTGCAGCCTTTTAAACCACACATGACCATTTCCATAGCCTTTTTCATCGTTTGTTATATATTTTCTTTTCCCATTTACTAAAGTTTTTCTTATTTTTCTTTTAGAAATACCTCGTTTAGGTAGTACCGGGGACACGTTATAAACAACTGGAATTTTTCTCACTGAGCCTGCACCACAAAGATCAGTCGCCCCCGTCACATTGTCTCCAAATTTTATCCATGCCCTCTCTTCTGATAGTACATTGATTTGCAGAAAGCTGTAAACAATATTGACACTGCATTTTTCTTTTGCAACCTTTTAAACCACACATGACCATTTCAATAGTCTTTGAAGCCCTTGTGTTATGCGTACAAGGACTAATAAGTGTATTTTTTATTTATACAGTTACTGTTTACATAAAACATTCTTATTTACGATCTGTCACTTCGCACTAGAAGTGTTTTGATGTATATCGTCTTTCTGTACATAGATATTAAGTTACAGGTATCTACTATACCTTAAGTATTATTATCAAAATCTTTCTAATGAATTGGTACCATTATGTATGTTTGAATTTATATTCCTCTTTTTATTTTATTTATTTAAATCATATCTCTTCTCGATCACACCTGATGTTACCTTGCTCATATACCGTAATAGCATTTAAATTATTCACTTTCTTTATTGTCCCATCTCTTAACATAACTCTTTCTCTGTTATTCACTTGCAATACCTTTTTGTTTTTAAATAATGGTCCATTTCTTAAGATGTTTAAAGCTGTTCTAACGCCTTGTACAAAATTAGGTTCTGTATTTTTATATTCAAACCATATCTCGTGCTTGCCTTTTCTACAAAATATAGAGTGCATTGATTTATTTTGTGTTTAATTTTATGCTTAATATTTATACTTATTTAACTTAGTATGTATCATAACGTATACATTTTGATAATAGCATTGCCCCTTGAATGTTGGCAACTTATTCTACTTCCTACTACATGTATTAATTAATGCTTAAATCTTAAATAAACGATTTTAAAAATAAAATTAGTGTTCTTTTTCAATAACTTAACTAATTCTTAATATTATTATATCAATGATGTGAACATCACACCAATATATCATTCTTTAGACACCCTGTATATAATTTTCTTATGTCAAAAAAAAATTACAACTAAAAATACTAATCGAACTGTCCGAGCTTTTTCCTGCAAAATAATTACCTGAATTTTAAACGAATTTGTTCCTTTCATCATGAACGCACTGTATAATGAGTGTTTACGTTAAAATAAAAGTACAATAATTATGTAAACAAACTTAAATACATAAATCAAACATAGTAAATACTGTAACAATACCTTATATTAATAAAAGATATAATTACATTCAGGTAAATTCTATAATCTTTATTTTTATTATGTATTTAAATCCTGTATTTATTCTCGTCAATAAAAAAAATGAAATCTTTTATATAATATTTATATCTATTTTCAAATTCTCTCAGGTATATTATTTATTTATGCCCTCACTAACTCAGTTCTTGTTTTTAAAATTTAAACTAATTATTTTTAGATGTAACTAACTTCACTTAATTCCTCAAAGTCAAACAGTTGCCTATATGTAATTTCTTCAATACCCGTACATATCATAATATCTTTACGTTTTATAATTCTTTATTTTATCAATCAAATTTTACTAAACAGTTATTCTCAAGTGAATTATTATATGTGTTCCATATGTATCTTCAATTTATACTTACTATGAACTCAATATCAAGGTATGTATTAGCATACTATTCAAATAATAAAAAAAAATCACTGACTGTTGTTTTACTATTTATAGGTTAAGGTTCTTAGCGTCATATCTGTTTCATCTATATAATTCAAGATCCTTCTCCACATATACCAAATAAAAACAAATATATCAAAACTAATTTGTTTAATTAACTAGGCAAATATTAAATCAGATGGTAGTTCCCAACACAATCTCCAACAAATATACATACATGGAAGTATCAAGCTTGTTTAAAAAAAACTCCTATAAAAATTTATAAGTGCACGAAAATATACCTTTCGTGAATCGAAATGTAAGCAAGTAAGTATATTTATTATACTATTATAAAAATACTGTATAGTTCTTGTTTGAATTTTAATTTCCCATACAATTTACTTAGTTTTAGTTTGCCAATCAGATTCTTTGATTTTATAAAATTATTAAATTCAGTCACAAATTAATATTGTGAAAGGAAAATACAAAATATCTTTTCTTAATTATCTACAATGTTATTAGGTACGTTTTTTTTTTAAAAATTGTCTAAATTCTGTTATACTTTTACTATCTTTGAAACTGTTAAACTCAGATAATTCCAAATAATTATACGACCTGTCACAAATATTGAACTGGTATTCTTTCTTGTAATCCAAACGATTTCTTTTTAGTTCGAAGATGACATGTACTGGTTCCAAAGATGTAGATCCTTTCCTTTGCCTAATTGACTGTAATACTCGGGATATGGACTGTGATGACTGCTATCCTGTTATACCTTCAAATCTGCTATCATCTGGAATCTCGAACCGTCAAACGCTTGTGTACTGTTCCTTGATACTTGTCTTTCCACGAATTATATCTCCACCGGACTGGAATACCTGTGATCGCCTGCTATGTTAAAGTTCTCGAATTCTTCTATTTCTGGATTGATATACTAGTACAAATACTGGAACTCGAACAACTCTCCTGTGTAATAATTTTCTAGCTGAATATGGATTATTCTTCTTGGATAATTACCAATGTCGTAAGTTTATTTTTAAATTATAATCATATAATTATTCGCTTCCTTCTCAAATTTAAATTCTCTTCATTTATTTCGTTATTAGTAAATTAAATCCTTTCTTCTTGTATTTTTTAAAGTCTATTTATATGATGATAAATGGTACTATTCCTGAGAATATTTAAATCACCTAAAAAATATCTGTTTTCTTTTCCACTCTATCTTTATCACTTCTTCTACACTTTTATGCAATAATTGATAACTTTATTATGTATTTTTCGGAGAAAAACTTCGTTTTTCCGAAAACACATCTACTGCTTTCTAAAATTATTTAGAAACTCTTTTTCTATTTATCTCATATCCCTGGCAATAAATCCTTAATTTTTTAATATCCAATCATCTTTGTACACACATTGTGATAATCCAAAACATATTTTATTTGAACTTGAATATTTAAAATACCTTTTTGTAATTCCAAAAATTTATCAATTTAATTCATTACTTTATTTTTTTCAACCTTTAACACACTTCGGCAAACCAAATACTCAATACTATTACGTTATTATTTTAAATGTCAAAATCTGACACTTCTCATATTTGAATTTAAGCGCGCAACTATACATCATTTTTTTAACCTTTATGATTCAAAATCCATACTAATTATCTCTATTTTTCAATAGTGTTAATTAAACAAGCTTTTACAAAATAATATTACATATAAAAATACATCAAGTAATATTTAAAATTCTATTTTCAGTAATGGGTAAAATTAATACAACAAAGAAACCTGATAGGCAACCAACCACTCGATGCAAGAAAAACTTCAACATACCCCGATATGCAACCAACTTTACACGATGCCCAAAAACATAGGAATATATCCATTTAATATTCTCACAATTATTTTAAGTATAAATCAAATATTCCCACAGCTATTTACTTTATTATAGTTCGGTCTATTAAATTTTATCAACTTTCATTTTTTAAATACTCACTTCAAAAACATATACAGTATATTCTATTAACACTAGTACTTCCCACATATCATTACTAATTCATGTTGGTGAACTACCACATATGCCCCTTTTTTAATAAATCTAAATTTCTATAGAATATATAAATTTATATTTATTCAACAATTTGAACTAAAATAATGTAATACAATTTGTACTACTTCCGTAGCATAACAATATAATCTCATATAAACCCATATATATTTCTTAATATTTGGTACATAAGAAAACCTTCCATTATTTATCTCTCTGTATCTATTTTAATTTTAAATCTCAATTATCTACAATCAACCATTTTAACTAAACTAATCTTCATAAATATACTAATTTATACTATTATATTCAAAATTTACATCTTTATCCATTGATATTCATCAAAAATGTCATAAAATGTATCTTTTAACATTTTTATGCTTTCTATATAAGTAACTTTATTCCTTTTCTTATCCTATCTTAAACCTTCTTTGTTTTATCCTATTCATGATTTTGAACCTTCTAAACATTCTTATCAACATTTTAATCGAAACTACTTTTAACATTTATTGGTGATTACTTTAAAGTTGTATCTGTTATTTCTTCAGATATTTAATAGCCTCTAAAAAATATGCTTTACATATGCTCACTTATTCTTTATTATTTTATTTTATATAAACTGTTCTTAGCTGAACAATATCCCTATACCTATAATAGACATTTTCGTCTACCTTTTAAAACTTTCACTTTTGGAAAGTACACAAATTATATTTTCGTTTTTTTAAGGCGTACGTGACCTACATATTTCTTTTAATACATTATCATTCTATATATTTATTATCATTTTGGGTTTTATTTACCCTTTCATACATAATCTCTATAAATTATTCCATATATTTTTTTATCGCCAACCGTCAGTAAAGTGATGCGTTACCATAGCGTTTTACGGAGGTAAAGAAACACTTTATCGTACTGTACAATAAAGTACTTTACCTGCCGCTAATATCTGTCAGCGTAGCCATGACTGATGACTTTAAAAATAAATCGTTTGTCACTGTCATAAACTGTCATAAGTTATTATATCTTTATTTGTTAAATTAACAATTTTCACGGTTGGCGATAAAATTTTGTATGCACCACGTCAGTAAAGTACCTTTACCGAACTCGTCTGTTACTCGCCGCGCTCGCTTCACTCGCTTGGCTCGTAAACCAGACTCGTTCGATAAAGTATCACTTTACTGACTTGTTACATAAATAACTATTATGGTTCCTTTTATTATTTATTATACATAGCAAGCATTCATTATTATCTTTTCCAAACATATTTCATTTTAAAGGCTTCTTCTATTTTTATATCACATATTTTTTTTTTTTATAACTCTTAATGACTTTAATATTTCTTGACCATTAAATGCTTTTATTACTCCGATATATATCCTTTAAAATTTTTTTTTTTTATAAGGTTCCTTCTTATTCTTCTTTCATATATCTATTTTATACATTTCTTCACATTTTTATACTTGTGTACATTTTACTAACTGTAAAGTTACTTATATACTCCTCTATTATTTATATTTACAAATTTTATAATGTACGGAATGAGGAAAAATTAAATATTACTAAATTTTTTATACTAACTAACATTTTCAACTCTTATTTGTCTAAATTATTCTATCCTGATTCAATTATTTTAGAGAAAGGAAATAAAATACATAAACCTTTGTTAGATCAACTTGGCTAAAATTTCTTACATGATTAACTCAATCATAAAAAAAATTAAATGCACATATTCATATTCCTCTTCTTTATGACATACTTTTATAGAAACAAAAGACATTTACCATGCCCCTAAATTTTGGTTCTATTAATTTTGATGTAGCTCTGGTTAGGTGGTATCGCTACTTACCAACGGTTGTCGCCCTATGAAATTCAACCGCCATGCCCCTAAATTTTGGGCTTTATTATATACAAAGTAGCTCTGGTGGGTGGTAGCGCTATTTACCAACGGTTACTGGCCCTTCAGTACCGCCATGCCCCTAAATTTTGGGCTTTATTATATACAAAGTAGCTCTGGTGGGTGGTAGCGCTATTTACCAACGGTTACTGGCCCTTCAGTACCGCCATGCCCCTAAATTTTTTAATAATCTATTTTTAATCGCACCCTATTTAGCAATGTATCGAATATATTCACTTGAGCCATATTTACTTTATTCCATGAATTAATATCTTCAATTCTGCAATACATCTTGTTTACACATTTTCCAACCTTTTTAAATACACTTATGACATCAGCTTTGGATGTAAATAAATTTATATTTTTTTGAATTTCCATATCCCATTCCATTAATTTGCACTTAATCTCCAGGATCATTGTAACCTGATGAACATTTCTTCGCACATATTTTTCTGAAGAATCTCTTATAATCACCACAGAATCATTTCCATTTACCAATTCTTTATACTTATTACACATATTAATCTTTTCATTTTTCAAGTCATTTTCCACATAAGTTGGTATTATATTATGTCCAACTTTAAAACTTCTTCCCATATTCTTTTCGTCTCTTATAACTATTTCTGTTTTCTGCTTTAAAAAATATAAATCCAAAATATTATCCTCTTCTTCTGCTAATAAAAGTGAGTCCAAATATGATCGTAAAATTTTTCTGTCAAAATCTAAGTATTTAGTTTTCTTTTGTATAGGCTTAATCGTGTAAGATTTCTTGATTTCAGCTGTATTTTGTTCCATGATGATACAGTTTATTTCATCCTTCTCACAATTTTCAATTACCCTTTCTTCAGTTATATCTATTTTGTCCTTTACACATATTTGTTTTTCTGATAATATTTCTTCTGGAATTCTTACTAAAGGTTCTTTACATTTTTCAATATTCCATTTATATTCTTCTCCAGTAACCGTAACTTCTTCTTTCAATTGTACAAAATTCTCTGTAATAACCTCATTTAACTTGTCTATTTTTCCACTTACTTGTTCGTTCAACTTATCCAATTCTCCACTTAATTCTCTTTTAACTTCTTCCCTTTGTTGTCTATTTTCTTCGATCATCTTGTCAAATTTCCCACTTAATTCTTCATTTACCTTCACTAATTCTCCTCTTAATTCTTCCTTTATATCCACCAAATTTTTCTTACTCTCTTCATTTGCCTTTATTAATTTACCACTCAACTCCTCACTTGCCTTCTCTAATTTATCTAATCTCCCATTTAATTCTATTTTATCCTCCTCTCTATTTTTCTCACTTTTCCTAATATCCTCCTCTCTATTTTTCTTAGCATCCTCACTCGTCTTATCAATTTTACCACTTAATACTTCCTTCAACCCTTCAAACATTTGTTGAAATAATCTCATGTCTATTGCTGAATTCGACATCTCTGTTTTCGAAGTCTCTCCTTGTATTTGCGTCTTATCACCTCTATCTTGACCTTCTTCTAACTGTCGTGTCTCTTCCCGTACCTGTGGTATTTCCCCTCCATCTTGTATACTGCCTATCTGTTGTGTTTCTTCTTCGCTATCACTTGAAGACTCGGGCCTATTCATTCCAGAACTACTCTTTGACCTGGTATTCATGATTAATAAATAGTGAGTGAAAACAATTCAAATATAATTTCTATTTTTATCAATATAGGTTTTACTATACTTATCACCTTTATAAATTGTTTATTTCAATTTCCACATATAATAATATAAATAAATTATTAAAAATACTATATTGTGAGTCTTATTTTAATCGCTCCACGTTGGGCACGCCATAAAATGTAACAATACCTTATATTAATAAAAGATATAATTACATTCAGGTAAATTCTATAATCTTTATTTTTATTATGTATTTAAATCCTGTATTTATTCTCGTCAATAAAAAAAATGAAATCTTTTATATAATATTTATATCTATTTTCAAATTCTCTCAGGTATATTATTTATTTATGCCCTCACTAACTCAGTTCTTGTTTTTAAAATTTAAACTAATTATTTTTAGATGTAACTAACTTCACTTAATTCCTCAAAGTCAAACAGTTGCCTATATGTAATTTCTTCAATACCCGTACATATCATAATATCTTTACGTTTTATAATTCTTTATTTTATCAATCAAATTTTACTAAACAGTTATTCTCAAGTGAATTATTATATGTGTTCCATATGTATCTTCAATTTATACTTACTATGAACTCAATATCAAGGTATGTATTAGCATACTATTCAAATAATAAAAAAAAATCACTGACTGTTGTTTTACTATTTATAGGTTAAGGTTCTTAGCGTCATATCTGTTTCATCTATATAATTCAAGATCCTTCTCCACATATACCAAATAAAAACAAATATATCAAAACTAATTTGTTTAATTAACTAGGCAAATATTAAATCAGATGGTAGTTCCCAACACAATCTCCAACAAATATACATACATGGAAGTATCAAGCTTGTTTAAAAAAAACTCCTATAAAAATTTATAAGTGCACGAAAATATACCTTTCGTGAATCGAAATGTAAGCAAGTAAGTATATTTATTATACTATTATAAAAATACTGTATAGTTCTTGTTTGAATTTTAATTTCCCATACAATTTACTTAGTTTTAGTTTGCCAATCAGATTCTTTGATTTTATAAAATTATTAAATTCAGTCACAAATTAATATTGTGAAAGGAAAATACAAAATATCTTTTCTTAATTATCTACAATGTTATTAGGTACGTTTTTTTTTAAAAATTGTCTAAATTCTGTTATACTTTTACTATCTTTGAAACTGTTAAACTCAGATAATTCCAAATAATTATACGACCTGTCACAAATATTGAACTGGTATTCTTTCTTGTAATCCAAACGATTTCTTTTTAGTTCGAAGATGACATGTACTGGTTCCAAAGATGTAGATCCTTTCCTTTGCCTAATTGACTGTAATACTCGGGATATGGACTGTGATGACTGCTATCCTGTTATACCTTCAAATCTGCTATCATCTGGAATCTCGAACCGTCAAACGCTTGTGTACTGTTCCTTGATACTTGTCTTTCCACGAATTATATCTCCACCGGACTGGAATACCTGTGATCGCCTGCTATGTTAAAGTTCTCGAATTCTTCTATTTCTGGATTGATATACTAGTACAAATACTGGAACTCGAACAACTCTCCTGTGTAATAATTTTCTAGCTGAATATGGATTATTCTTCTTGGATAATTACCAATGTCGTAAGTTTATTTTTAAATTATAATCATATAATTATTCGCTTCCTTCTCAAATTTAAATTCTCTTCATTTATTTCGTTATTAGTAAATTAAATCCTTTCTTCTTGTATTTTTTAAAGTCTATTTATATGATGATAAATGGTACTATTCCTGAGAATATTTAAATCACCTAAAAAATATCTGTTTTCTTTTCCACTCTATCTTTATCACTTCTTCTACACTTTTATGCAATAATTGATAACTTTATTATGTATTTTTCGGAGAAAAACTTCGTTTTTCCGAAAACACATCTACTGCTTTCTAAAATTATTTAGAAACTCTTTTTCTATTTATCTCATATCCCTGGCAATAAATCCTTAATTTTTTAATATCCAATCATCTTTGTACACACATTGTGATAATCCAAAACATATTTTATTTGAACTTGAATATTTAAAATACCTTTTTGTAATTCCAAAAATTTATCAATTTAATTCATTACTTTATTTTTTTTAACCTTTAACACACTTCGGCAAACCAAATACTCAATACTATTACGTTATTATTTTAAATGTCAAAATCTGACACTTCTCATATTTGAATTTAAGCGCGCAACTATACATCATTTTTTTAACCTTTATGATTCAAAATCCATACTAATTATCTCTATTTTTCAATAGTGTTAATTAAACAAGCTTTTACAAAATAATATTACATATAAAAATACATCAAGTAATATTTAAAATTCTATTTTCAGTAATGGGTAAAATTAATACAACAAAGAAACCTGATAGGCAACCAACCACTCGATGCAAGAAAAACTTCAACATACCCCGATATGCAACCAACTTTACACGATGCCCAAAAACATAGGAATATATCCATTTAATATTCTCACAATTATTTTAAGTATAAATCAAATATTCCCACAGCTATTTACTTTATTATAGTTCGGTCTATTAAATTTTACCAACTTTCATTTTTTAAATACTCACTTCAAAAAACATATACAGTATATTCTATTAACACTAGTACTTCCCACATATCATTACTAATTCATGTTGGTGAACTACCACATATCTTTTCCACTCTATCTTTATCACTTCTTCTACACTCATATGCAATAATTGATAACTTTATTATGTATTTTTCGGAGAAAAACTTCGTTTTTCCGAAAACACATCTACTGCTTTCTAAAATTATTTAGAAACTCTTTTTCTATTTATCTCATATCCCTGGCAATAAATCCTTAATTTTTTAATATCCAATCATCTTTGTACACACATTGTGATAATCCAAAACATATTTTATTTGAACTTGAATATTTAAAATACCTTTTTGTAATTCCAAAAATTTATCAATTTAATTCATTACTTTATTTTTTTCAACCTTTAACACACTTCGGCAAACCAAATACTCAATACTATTACGTTATTATTTTAAATGTCAAAATCTGACACTTCTCATATTTGAATTTAAGCGCGCAACTATACATCATTTTTTTAACCTTTATGATTCAAAATCCATACTAATTATCTCTATTTTTCAATAGTGTTAATTAAACAAGCTTTTACAAAATAATATTACATATAAAAATACATCAAGTAATATTTAAAATTCTATTTTCAGTAATGGGTAAAATTAATACAACAAAGAAACCTGATAGGCAACCAACCACTCGATGCAAGAAAAACTTCAACATACCCCGATATGCAACCAACTTTACACGATGCCCAAAAACATAGGAATATATCCATTTAATATTCTCACAATTATTTTAAGTATAAATCAAATATTCCCACAGCTATTTACTTTATTATAGTTCGGTCTATTAAATTTTACCAACTTTCATTTTTTAAATACTCACTTCAAAAACATATACAGTATATTCTATTAACACTAGTACTTCCCACATATCATTACTAATTCATGTTGGTGAACTACCACAATACATACCTTGTATATGCATAAGTAGGCTTACCATACATCCCGGTTTTAGATATCAATCCCGGCCGGTTTGGTGTTTTGTCCCGGTTGTTGCTAAAAGTGATGAGACGCGCAGGGATAAGGGCGATATGCGAATTCAATTGCGTATTGTGTGAGGGAAGATGCTACGTGTAACTTGTCAACGTAAATTTCGATTTTAACCTAAATGTGTTGAAGCTTAATACCCTGAAAAAAAATTGCAAATTTACAAATGAACTGCCGAAAGACTACCCATTTATTAAACAGCTTTGTAGTGAGGATGGCAGAGTGAAGTGCCAGTAATGTGTCTCCGAGTTTTTTATTCTACACTGTGGGCGAGCGGATATTAAAAACCATTTCAAGTCTGCGCAACACAAGGCTGGTGATACAGTGACTGCAAGCATTTCATATATAAATACATTTTTTAAGAACGATGATCCCGTTCAAGATGATTTAGATATTCGGGCAAAAGAGGCCACGTTTGCTTTTCACACAGCAATGCATGATATGAGCTTCAAAACTTCTGACCGCTCGTCCAAATTGATCTTAACATTCTTTGAACCAAAATGCCGGTGATAACTGACCAATTTTAACAAGAATGTTCAGCTCATGGAAAAAAGTGAAGCAAGGGCAATAGATATTATTTTGAAGCTAGAACTATTGAAATCTAATCATCAGGACAGGACGGATAGTAACTTAGGTACATCGAATTTTGGGGAAATAGTTTCGGTGGCACCGAAATATTCGTATTGTAAAATATATTGAAATGGGAAAAGATTTCTGAGGCTATTAATGAAATGAAAATTTTTACAATAAAATAAAAAGATAAAAATCAAAACAGTGTAAATGATCAAGATGTCAAAATAATCTTGGTAATACCTCCCCTTAATCCTGGGAATTTGTAAAACAAACAAACAAACAAAGGGGCCGCGGCAAAAGACTCCTCCAGGAGGTATTAATTGATTTTAGGGTAAAGTAGGGTTATGTTATTAATTAAAACAATAATTTTCCACAACGTTATAATATTTTAATAATTCAAAGCTTAATGATACGTAATTATACCCGATGTTAATAACGACCTGTGTTAATAAACGACACTATAACCAAAAACAAGTCGTGTCGCGAATAAATGTTAACAGTCGAGGTTTAAATACAAACGGGCACACTGAGTAATAGTTGTTGTACACTTTGAAACAACCAAATATTATGAAATAGCAACAATACACACACTGCTTAATAATGATGGAGGAGTTGGCATTAACCAATAATAAAATAAAAGTTATCCGTTAAAAAGTCAAACACACACTGAATATAGATACTAATAACGATACGTTTGAATATTAATAATGTTATAAACAAATAATGTACATAGGGATAAATATAGGTTAGGTATTTGGAGGTTAGGGTTTCACTCGCGCGTGAATTTAAGGTTAAGTCTCCGAATACAACAATATAGTTAATGATCCACCGTGAATTTATTAATATTATACATTAATAACGGCGCGCACTGAGTTTAAATATTTTGGTGGAGGTGCTGGAATTCAACCAACAATGTTAAATAAAATGATTGTTACTGGAATAAAAGTTAAACAAACGCTGCATATGGGTACCAGTAATAACGAACTTGGATAATAATATTGTTATAAACAAATATAATGTATACGGGTAGATATCGGTTGGATATTTGAAGGTTATGTTTCACTAACGCGTGGAATTTAATATTAACACTTTAGCAATAACAATGTTGTTAATGAATCCACGTGAAGTTTATATGATAATTCATTAACAAAGGCGCACACTGAATTTAAATGTTTTGGTGGAGGTGCTGGCATTCAACCAACAATGTTAAATAAAAACGCGGGCTTAATAGGTTTTTCACTGCACTTACGGTTAATTGCTACAGCGTAAGCAGCTGTAGCTTGTCCTGGTGCACTGAAGTTAATACTATGGGCGAACACTAAAGAGGGACCGTAAGTTTGGTATCTTTACGCGAAATAAGCGCACTGTAAATAACTAAACGGCCGCTACTACGTACACAGTAGTAGGATCCTCCTATAACTTCTTCGGTCGATACTAGGCGATACGTCGGCTGTATTCCACCACGTGGAGATACTCTCAGACGTCGGCGAACTTGGATTCCGACGAAGAAGGCGTCCGAAATAAAGAATTCCTCAAGAATTCTTCGTGGATTCTTGGTCCGTGTGGTCACCTGTACACGTTTCGCCGTGTACTTCCAAATGACCTGGAAGTGCCCTTTTGGTCCCTTGTATTACGTAAGCAGTAAATACAATTCCGCTGGATGGCTTTCTGGAAAGTCCGCTCGGTATCGGTGGCCTGTTATCTGCTGGTCCAGGAGTTGATGCTGGCAGGCGGGTGACCGAGATGGGACTCGATATCATGTAGGCATTTGCCTCAGCTTATATAGGTTTCCAAATGTGTTTACGTTTTAATTTGGGAACCCCAGTGGCGCAGGTGGCGAACAAAGAAGTATTCATTTCACGGTAATTTCCCTTGGGGCCCAAACAGGGTTACGTCTTCTACGTGTATTAGAAATTTAAGCGTTTTTAATTGGCCGTAGGCGGAGCCTGTGATTCGTATCAAAATTGTCTCAAAAAGTTATTACGCGAAATTTCTCTAACTTCACGAATATTCTGATTGGTGTGGGCGGAGCCTATGATTCGTATCAAAATTGTCTCAAAAAGTTATTACGCGAAATTTCTCTAACTTCACGAATATTCTGATTGGGTTGTGGGCGGAGCCTATGATTCGTATCAAAATTGTCTTAAAAGGTTATTACGCGAAATTTGTACTTTTACGAATGTTTTGGGATTTTAATTTATTCTGGAAGAACGGGATAAGATAGGAATAAAACATGTACACTTATATTGGGCCTGGACTTGTTCTGTGGGAAAACGTCTTATTTGTTTCCATCGGAAGAGGCTGTTGGTAACAATTGACCCCCCCCGAAAAAGACGTTGTTCCACACGACATTCCAGGCCCCAAAAAAAAATATGTCATAATTAGCAAAATACATTTTAATTTCGATTCCCAATGTGTCCCGTTGCTCCTGGTGGGCCGCTCTAAAGTCCCGTTGCTCCTGGAATTTTACGTTGGCTGGGTCCTGGTGCTCCTGGTGGTGGCTGATCATCAAGTTCAGCCGGCTGGAGTGGTTGACCCTGGTTTGGGCGTCTTGCTATACGGACTTGATCAATATGATATTTTGTCCATTGTGCGCCAGGTCGTTCCACCCAGACGGCTGTTGGTCCGGCTGCTTCCCGGACTGGGTATGGTCCTGCCCATTTTGCGCCGAATGGCTGTCCTGGTGGGAGGTGGGTGCGTACCATGACCAATTGACCGATGCGTGGTTGAATTGGCATGGGTGCATTTTGCTCTATGTATCTGTCACGATACCTTCGTTCATTAGTATGTATATTTTGGATTCGCTGCGGCCCAGTTTCTGGCGGGACATTGTGTGGGTCTCGCCATTCACCAGGTCTCCGCAGTTCGAACCCAAACAATGCCTTTGCCGGGGAATAGCCCGTCGCAGCGTTCTTTCGGCATCTTAAATTAAAGAGTACCGTGTCGAGTTTCTCGTCCCACCTCTCTGGCGTTTGCCCTTCTAACTGGAGACGTAGGCCCTTCTTTAATTCCTGGTTTCGCCTTTCTACTGGATTCGCCCGTGGGTGGTAGATTGGGGTAGTCCAATGGATGCATTGCCATTTACGTAAGGCAGCATCCCAGGCGACGGACGTGAATTGTGGGCCATTATCCGTTAGGATAGCCATTGGGTAGCCGAATCTCAGGAACACTTCCTCCAAAGCGTCGATTACGGCATTGTTGCTGGTAGTTGGTACCGCTCGTGCCTCGGTCCATCTGGTGTGGAGATCCATTATGACCACACCAAATCTATTGCCCTTTCTCGATCTGGTAAATGGTCCCACGATGTCGACGGACAGGACTTCGAAGGGACGTCTCGGGGCATGAGGTCGGAGAGGAGCCTTGGCTTGTAGGGGTCCCCTTTTGAACGCATTACATAGCCTACATCCCCGGACATAATCCATCACTTCTGCTCGGATTCCTGGCCAATGGAAGCGATTGGTGATTGCTCCATAGGTCTCTTCGGTTCCTGGGTGTCCTGCCGTTAGATCGTCATGGTACTGATGCAGTACCTGGGCTCTGGCTGTCTCTGGGACCAAGATTGGCTGGTGGGTTCCCTCTCGATATCTTATGAAGCCATCGAGATATATAAAATCGGGATGGTTTTCTCCGGGTTGGTTTGGACGGAGTTGTTCGAGTAACTCCCTCATGGCTGGGTCATCTTGCTGTGCATCTTGTATCACATGGTATAAGGGATCCCTCTCCTGTAACAAACATACAAACTCTCCACTAGCCCGGGTTACTGGTTGCTGCGTGTCTGGCACTAATCTTTCCACTTCGTCTAGTTCCAGTGGAGTGGTTTCGTCACTGGGATGGCGGGAGAGTACATCAGGTAGTTCATTTTCTCGTCCTGGGATGTGTTGGACTTCATATGAAAATTCCTGGAGGAGGAGTGACCATCTCATTAGCTTCGATCTGGTTTCTTTAAAGCTATGTAACCATGTGAGTGCCTTACTATCGGTCCGGAGTCGGAATGGTCGGCCTTCTAGGTATGGCCGATATTTTCTGATGGCCCATATAACGGCCAGACACTCTTGCTCGTTAATATGGTACCTTACTTCTGTCTTGTTGAATCGTAGGCTGGCATAGCTTATGATTCTTCTTTGGTCCTCCTCCTCTTGATATAGTACAGCAGATGCGCCTATGCTGCTGGCGTCTGTCTGCAAAATGAACGGCAGCCTAAAGTCCGGGCGGTGCAGGAAGAGGGGCCTTGTTACCGCTTCTTTAATTGCCAAGAAAGCTTCCTCGGCAGGCTTAGTCCATCGGTAAGTGGTGTTGGTGGTCAAGAGATCTGTAAGGGGTGCCATCGTTCTTGATGCATCTGGTATGTAGTCTCTCAACCAGTTCACTATGCCTAGGAAACGGCGAAGGGCCTTCCTCGTCTTGGGTATTTCATGGGACTGGATTGCTTCGATGTGGATCGTTTGGGGCTCATTCCCTTCTTTAGTGACCATATGGCCCAGATACTCTAAGGAGGGACTGGCAAACCGGCATTTCTTCATATTTAGTCTTAGGCCGTGTTGCTGAATTCTTTCCAACACCAAACTCAGGTGTCGTAGATGTTCCTCCATATTGTCAGAGTATATGATGATGTCGTCCAGGTAGGCCAGCGCAAAGTTCTGCAGATAGCCTACCAGGACATCCTGGGCCATTAGCTTCTGGAAGGTAGTCGGGGCCCCCTTTAGGCCGAAGGGCATCACTTGGAATTCATAGGCAGCGCCCTCTGGTGTCGTGAAGGCGGTCAGTCGCTTGGATGCCTCTTCTAATTCGATCTGCCAATATCCATTGCGCAGATCTAGTGTGGTGAAAATCTTCGCCGTCCCCAGGTCCTTTAATGATTCCTGAATGGGTGGTAGTGGACTGGCTTCGTTTTCCGTCTTGTCGTTAAGGCGGCGGTAGTCGACGCAGAACCGGGGCTCCCCATTCTTTTTCGTCACTATAACTATCGGAGAGTTATACTCACTGTGGCTAGGTCTGATAACTCCTGCCGCAAGCATCTCCTCAACCTGGGTGGCGATGACCTTCTTCTTCTGCGGGGTGTACTTATACGTGGGCACCCTCACTGGCACATTATCCTTCAGGCGTATTGTGTGTTTGGTGGTGGTGGTGGTTTGTATTCGTCCACCTTCCATGAACAGGTCCTGGAAATTGTTGATGATGTTCTTGAATTTCTCCCTTTGTGGGTTCGTCCAATCCTGGACGTCAACGGGAATATCTTCAAGATTCATCGTTGCTGAAGTAGTTCGTGGTGGCGTTTTATCGAAGTAGATCGTATGCCGTCGTTTAACTCCAACATGGACACATCCTCTCAGGTAGTCCAGGACCGCATGGTTCTCTGTTAGCCACGGGTGCCCAAGTATGATTCCTGCCTGGAGACATTCCACCTCCAGGGCTTCGCATTGGAATTCGTACTCTTGCCCCGCAGTTGCCTTTAACAGTCCAAGTTTATTAGTGACGAAAGTTTTACCTTTAATTGCCATTGTAAATTCCACGGCGGCTGTCGTGGTGGTTGACCCAAACATCCATTCGGGTCTGGCCAGGTTCTTACTTGCGGCACTGTCAATTCGGGCTGTCACTGGGCGGCCATCAATCCGTAACTGGATGGATGCCGTTTGATTTGTGGGTGTCGTGGTAATTAGGGCCGTTCCGCTGCTGGCTTTGGAGCGGCCCTCTGCTCTTCCCCCGACTGCTTAGTGGGTGCTGGGTGCTTAGCCGCAAAACTTGCTGGCTGGTTGGGGCAGTCCCGGTTGAAATGTCTGCCAGTGCAGAACCAACATCTGGGCAACGATCTCTCGGCAACTGGTTCCCTCTTTGGTACCGCTGGGGGAGCTGCAACTTCTTTCTTTAAAGGTACTGTTGTTGTCTTACCTTTAAACTGCTCGAAGACTGTTGACCACTTTTCGCAGGTATCATGTAGGTCCTTTAATGTCTTTGGTCCCACTTGCGTTATTTGAACGCAATACTGCTGCGTCATCTGCATGATGATGTGGTTCACTAAGTCCTGTTCCGGCCAATTTGGGTTTAGTCTCAGGCACAAACGTTTCATTCTTGTGATGAATGTTGCTGGATCTTCATCCCAGCGTTGCCTTGTTTCACATGCCTGTTGGAGAGCCTTCCTTCTTTGTGGGCTCATAAACTCCCGTCGGAACCGGTGGTCAAACTCCCCCAGAGTATCAAAGCCTCCTTCGTTCTTCTTGAACCAGTTGGCTGCTTCTCCTGTCAGGAACGGGCGGACTGCGTCATCTATATCCTCCGGCACCTCAAGACGGGCTGTCTGCAAGTGGGAGGTTAGTCTTGCTAGGAACGTGGTTGGATCCTCAACTAGGTGTCCACTGTACACCCTTGGTGGTGTAGGTATATTGGTGACGACACTGCACGGACTGCAGCAGTGCCTTTGGTGGTGAACACCCTCCGTCTTGGATACCGTTCCGTTCCCTTGGTTGCTGACTCTGATGACTTCATCCTGGGTTTGGACAGCTGCGGTGGATGCCTCCTCTTCCTGGACGGCGGTGATGACCTCTTGGTCCTGGAAGTCGATGGCAGCCTTCGGGTCCTGGCCATCCTCATCACCTAATTCATAACTGATGGAGGTACAAACCTCTTGATCCTCGGTACGTGATGCGACCCTGGACGTTGAGGCGGTGTTGGATGTGATGGTGGCTTTAGTCGTTCCCTCCAGAGCCGTCATCCTTCTACCTATATTTCTGAGTTCATGTAACATGATCTCAAGCTGCAGGGCTGGATCAGCGGCACCGGGGGTGGTTGTCCGTAGCGAAGGCGATTGTCTTGGGCTAGGACCATCCAATTCCACGCTGTCACTTGATTGTCTGGTTTTTCGTGCTGTCCTCTTAGGCATCTTGAAACCTGGTGTCTCTGTTGCTTAGGTGGATGGGTCGGTGGTGGATCCGCGGACACAATCCTGTGTTCGTAGTCCCACGTTGCTGGGCGCCACAATAATACCTCCCCTTAATCCTGGGAATTTGTAAAACAAACAAACAAACAAAGGGGCCGCGGCAAAAGACTCCTCCAGGAGGTATTAATTGATTTTAGGGTAAAGTAGGGTTATGTTATTAATTAAAACAATAATTTTCCACAACGTTATAATATTTTAATAATTCAAAGCTTAATGATACGTAATTATACCCGATGTTAATAACGACCTGTGTTAATAAACGACACTATAACCAAAAACAAGTCGTGTCGCGAATAAATGTTAACAGTCGAGGTTTAAATACAAACGGGCACACTGAGTAATAGTTGTTGTACACTTTGAAACAACCAAATATTATGAAATAGCAACAATACACACACTGCTTAATAATGATGGAGGAGTTGGCATTAACCAATAATAAAATAAAAGTTATCCGTTAAAAAGTCAAACACACACTGAATATAGATACTAATAACGATACGTTTGAATATTAATAATGTTATAAACAAATAATGTACATAGGGATAAATATAGGTTAGGTATTTGGAGGTTAGGGTTTCACTCGCGCGTGAATTTAAGGTTAAGTCTCCGAATACAACAATATAGTTAATGATCCACCGTGAATTTATTAATATTATACATTAATAACGGCGCGCACTGAGTTTAAATATTTTGGTGGAGGTGCTGGAATTCAACCAACAATGTTAAATAAAATGATTGTTACTGGAATAAAAGTTAAACAAACGCTGCATATGGGTACCAGTAATAACGAACTTGGATAATAATATTGTTATAAACAAATATAATGTATACGGGTAGATATCGGTTGGATATTTGAAGGTTATGTTTCACTAACGCGTGGAATTTAATATTAACACTTTAGCAATAACAATGTTGTTAATGAATCCACGTGAAGTTAATATGATAATTCATTAACAAAGGCGCACACTGAATTTAAATGTTTTGGTGGAGGTGCTGGCATTCAACCAACAATGTTAAATAAAAACGCGGGCTTAATAGGTTTTTCACTGCACTTACGGTTAATTGCTACAGCGTAAGCAGCTGTAGCTTGTCCTGGTGCACTGAAGTTAATACTATGGGCGAACACTAAAGAGGGACCGTAAGTTTGGTATCTTTACGCGAAATAAGCGCACTGTAAATAACTAAACGGCCGCTACTACGTACACAGTAGTAGGATCCTCCTATAACTTCTTCGGTCGATACTAGGCGATACGTCGGCTGTATTCCACCACGTGGAGATACTCTCAGACGTCGGCGAACTTGGATTCCGACGAAGAAGGCGTCCGAAATAAAGAATTCCTCAAGAATTCTTCGTGGATTCTTGGTCCGTGTGGTCACCTGTACACGTTTCGCCGTGTACTTCCAAATGACCTGGAAGTGCCCTTTTGGTCCCTTGTATTACGTAAGCAGTAAATACAATTCCGCTGGATGGCTTTCTGGAAAGTCCGCTCGGTATCGGTGGCCTGTTATCTGCTGGTCCAGGAGTTGATGCTGGCAGGCGGGTGACCGAGATGGGACTCGATATCATGTAGGCATTTGCCTCAGCTTATATAGGTTTCCAAATGTGTTTACGTTTTAATTTGGGAACCCCAGTGGCGCAGGTGGCGAACAAAGAAGTATTCATTTCACGGTAATTTCCCTTGGGGCCCAAACAGGGTTACGTCTTCTACGTGTATTAGAAATTTAAGCGTTTTTAATTGGCCGTAGGCGGAGCCTGTGATTCGTATCAAAATTGTCTCAAAAAGTTATTACGCGAAATTTCTCTAACTTCACGAATATTCTGATTGGTGTGGGCGGAGCCTATGATTCGTATCAAAATTGTCTCAAAAAGTTATTACGCGAAATTTCTCTAACTTCACGAATATTCTGATTGGGTTGTGGGCGGAGCCTATGATTCGTATCAAAATTGTCTTAAAAGGTTATTACGCGAAATTTGTACTTTTACGAATGTTTTGGGATTTTAATTTATTCTGGAAGAACGGGATAAGATAGGAATAAAACATGTACACTTATATTGGGCCTGGACTTGTTCTGTGGGAAAACGTCTTATTTGTTTCCATCGGAAGAGGCTGTTGGTAACATTGGAGGTATACAAGCTACAGAATAACTAACTTAAATAAGAAACAGAAATGCTATAAAAGGACAATCAACACAAGATGGAGCAATTATCGTTTTGATAGCATTTTTTTACTGACATAAAAATGCGAGCACAGGAAAAGAAGAGTTTTACGACAGTCTTCGGCGCTAAGTATTCAAATACAAATAACAAGGCCAAACCCTTGAAAGAACACTATATTATATCGTTCATACTTCTGTTAAATTTTGTTAATTTTAAAATATTATTTTTTACTTAGAAATCATGTTATGATTTAAGTAATAAAATAACAGAAAACAGTATGACTTTAATACTGTAATAGTTTAATTTTGGTGTATATACATATAAAGTAGCATTATATTTACTTTAAGCATTTAAAATATAAAACTTTAGATATGGATACAATATATAAGAAAGAGTTTGAGGAAATATATAACCAAGAAAAGTCAATACTTACACGAAACTTCTATTTTATAAATGAGTTGCTTTTACTTTCTTATACGTAGTAGGTATAAGGAAGTATTGTGATGACGAAAATTTTCGACCTCGAGATTTTTGCAGATGTCCACGTTTTGAAGTCCCCTGATACCAAAAAAGTGATTTTTAAAAAATGTCTGTGTGTCTGTGTGTCTGTCTGTGACCACGATAGCGGACAAACCGCTGTAGATATCTATTCCTATTCTCCTATTCTAATTTATAAAGAATTCAAATGTACTCAAAATTAAATTTTAGACAAATTGTCTTAAAATTCCAACCGGAAGTAGGTCTTTTACTCTTATCGAAAATCAGTTTTTTGCGAATATCTCGCAAGTTATGCTTTCTAGGCAGGTACATTATGAGTATAAAAGTATTTAAATTATAATTTTAAATATCTTTTGTATAAAGAAAATTTCAAAATTCGGACCGGAAGTACCACTTTTACTCTTACCGAATAGCGATTTTTTGCAAATATGTCGTAAATTATGATGCATTCTATATATATTTATTAAGAGTAAAAAAGTATTTAGAGTTGGATTTGCAATATTTTTTGTATACATGAAATTTCAAAATTCGGACCGGAAGTAGCACTTTTACTCTTAGCGAGTAGCACTTTTTTTCGAATATCTTGCATATTAAGAGAATGAAAGTACTTAGAATACGATTTTGAATAAGTTTTGTATAAAAAAATTCTTAAAATTGTATAGTTTGAAACGCTCATACGTATATGAAAGTCGTGTGGTGGCCACACCTCATTTTTTATACACGGTGGCCAGAAAAATGCGGACAAACGCCAGGTAGAACGATTCTTTGTTCAATTCTGAGGCGATAATCTTAATCCAAAAAAGTTATACGGTCCTTCCTTACGGCATACGAGACCATCAAACATTAAGTTGTACGGCTAAAATTTAGCAAATTTAGCAAAATTCGTCAAATTTATCTATGTAAAATCATTGTGGTGAAATTTAGAAATGGAATTATCTCAAATGCATTGATGTAACTAATCGATTAATACCAATGGTTTACAAAAAAAAAGATTGTCAACTCAGAATTAAACAAAGATTTGGCCTGCGTGGCGTTTGTCCGCATTTTTCTGGCCACCGTGTATAGTTATTATAAAATTAAATAGCTAACATACATGCATAGGTTTTATAGAAGCTTTGATTTGAGAATGTCTGGACTGGTTGCGAGTTGAAACGCATTTATTGATATTTGTATGAATAAGAATAATACCAGAATTCTCTAAAATGTTTCTTGATAGGATAAAATGCCTAATATTTGTAGCAAATGTGAGAATGTTTGGGCATGATGGGAATGGAACACATTCAAGAGATGGTTTATTAATTACATTATTAAAATTCAAAAAACTATATGAATATACGTACGTATATTTCTGAACTTTGAAAATAATTAAAAGACAGTAAAAGGATAGTATTGTATATAAAATAAAATCATAAATCTAATTTTTTTATTTTTGATATCATTAAGACAATGATAATAATTTTAAGGTATAATCAAATGCATAAATAAATTATTTAATGTACTTTTAGTAAATGAAAGTTATAATATAGTAATAAGATATTTTTGTTTTATTCCGATCCATATAAGTACAATATATACATAAAAATGTAAATAAAAATTAAATGTGTTTCAAGAAACACTTACATTTTGTTTTTAATTAGTAATACTTATCCCAATACATACAAAAGATAGAGAGATACAAATCAAATTATATTCTGAAGGTACGAAAAAGGTTAGATACACTATTAGAATCCACGTTAAAATAGCAAATGCTGTAACGTTATAATAACAATTACATAACTTCAAATTAACTATATATTGTAAAAATATCAAATGTATGATTTAATAATTAACGTTAAAGCTATCACACTTGTTTAAAAGGATGTGAAATAATCTTATATAATCTTTTATAATTTACTTTTTTTTAATTCAATTTATTTCGGGAAAACTGCTGTTATCATTCTTCTTAGGAATTATAAGAATTCTTGTACAATATCTGAACTGAAAAATCAATGGTTGAAAATTATAAAAATTATCTTGTTTTGGCTATTAAGTTAAATGATGATGATGAGTGTGTGATGTACCTACAACCTATCAACAAAATACAGAAAACATTGGATATTTTATTGCACAAATACAGGATGAAATCAGATCCTAAAACTGAGT
Source organism: Amphimallon solstitiale (assembly GCA_963170755.1). NCBI lineage: Eukaryota > Metazoa > Arthropoda > Insecta > Coleoptera > Scarabaeidae > Amphimallon > Amphimallon solstitiale. The sequence continues at coordinate 10,349,829 of OY720677.1, forward strand.
TTTAATTATATAAATAATGCATTCTTAAGTGCATCAGTGCATCATAATAATAAACATCAGAAATGAGCGGACTGCATTTACTATACATTAAACTTGTGAAAGTACACTGTAAATAAATAAAAGAGATCGATTAGGAATCAGTAAAAATTCGTTCTTACACATTTATACTTACAAATTTACTGGCAAAGTATCGAAGATTTCCTTTGCTATATCAACTGGCGATTTTTGCTTATTATTTAAAATTTGTTGATCAGCTCCATATTTCAATAGTACACCAGTAATTTCGTCATCTGACACATCGTCAATATGCATTGTCTCGTATTCCATTGCTCGAAAATGAAGTGCCGTATTTCCATTGATGTCTTTGATATTAATATCAGCACGGTAATGCAAAAGAGTCTCCACCATTTCTAAACAGACCTGTTGAACTGCAAGGTGTAGTGGTGTTAAACCTTCGTTGTCGGTTATGTTAATATCCACCTGATTATCGCATAACAGTATCAAAACGTCCACATTATTATTTCTTGCTGCAATATGTGAGACTGTTGAACCGCTGTTGTCTTGTAGATTAATATTGGCTTCATTATTTAATAATATTTTTATTGTGTCAATGTTATTCTTTTTCACCGCTATATGTAACGCAGTTGTAGCATCTTCAGTAAACAAGTTAATTTTAGCATTTCTTTCTAACAACGCGTTTATAAAACAGTCATCATTCTTTTCGCTGGAAATATGCAGAGGTGTTAAGCCTATGTCTGTTTGTTTGTTAATATCAGCACCTTTCTCCGTTAGTACTTCTAAAATATCGATATTACATGTCTTTGCTGCTAGGTGTAGAGCAGTAGCACCGTCTTTATCTTTTCGATTAATATTAGCACCTTTTTCTAATAATATTTTTACAATATTTGAACGGTTGCTATGAGTTGCATCATGTAAAACCGTAGAACTACCATCAAACCAACGATCGACATTTGTATCATGCTCCAATAGCATTTTAATGATGTCTACTTTTCCTCTGTACATTGCCGTGTGTAAAGCAGTGCAACCACAATTATCTTTTAAACCAACATCACCACCGTTTTCTAACAGAATTCTCAAAATATTTTTATTGTTGTTCCAAACAGCGACATGGAGAAACGTTGATCCCTGATTATTTCTTCCATTTACTTCACCTCCTTTCAGAACGAGCTCCTTTACATTATCTGTCTCATTGTTTTCTACTGCTTCACAAAGGGCTGTCCTACTACATTCTCTATTAGGCAAGTAAGCACCATGTTCTACTAATACTTCAGCGATTTTGACATTACTTGATCTATAAGCACAATGTAACGCATTTTTGCCAGTACTAATTTTTGCGTTTACATATGGTTTAGCTTCCAGCAGTAAATTCACAATACCAATGTTGTTATTTTCAACAGCTCTCTCCAAAGGCGTATGTTGTCTAATGCCGTATTTTTGATAAACATCAGCTCCCCACTTGATTAACAAGTTTACCATATTTAAATTATTGCATTTAACTGCTTTATGTAAAACAGTTTCATTTGTTAGTCTACGAATACTTCGACCATTCTTCACATTAACATCCGCTCCTCGTGTTACCAACATTTCTGCCATATCTTCATTATTGTTTTCAACAGCCATATAAAGGGCGGTGAAACCACGATAATCCTTCTCATCAATATCAATTTCACAATCAGTTGCTTCTAACAAATCCAGTACTATATGATTCTGATTACATTCAACAGCTCTATGTAAATCGTTCCATCGAAAGTATTTCATTCCATGGCTAGTCTTTGCAGCATTTTCTAATAGTAGTCGTTGAATTTCTATATTTCCACCATTAATGGCAAGGTGTAACGGAGTAATATTATATTCATCACAGATATTAACAGAAGCGCCATATTTTAATAATATGTTTGTGATAGCTAAATTATTTCTTCTAATTGCTTGATGCAAAGGTGAAAAACCGCTGTAATCACATGCGTTAACCAGGGCACTATTGTCTAAAAGCGTTCTGGTTATATTCAAATTTCCCAATTTTACAGCAATAAATAGTGGATTTGATCCATATTCATTCATTAAGTTAACATCCCCTCCGTTTTCTAATAACATATTAATCATATCTAAATTTTCATTTTGGACAGCAAAATGTAAAGCTGTTGCTTTATCAACTGCCCTTCGATTAATATTTGCGCCATTTTCCAATAGAATTTTGACAAAATCTACGTCATTGTTCTTAACAGCAAAATGCAAGACCGTTAATCCTTCTTCACCTATTCGATTAATGCTCAAATCTTTATCATTAAAAATACGTTTTATATCGTTATTCTTACTATTGTGCTTTAAATTCTCGTAAAATTGTTTCATGTTAGATTGTAATAATGGCAATCCTTCTTTGTTCATACGATTCACAATATCCTCACTCTGAGACTTCGAAATATTTTCTGCCGCGCCTATCTTTAGCATAGTGGTTCTGTATTGACCCTCAATATTCAAAGTTGCACCTTTACACCGCAACATATTTTCAACTTCCGTGTTATCTTCTCGAATTGCAATCTCTAAAGCAGTCACACCATTATAATCGATTAGATTAACATCCGCCCCTTTCTCCAATAATATTTGTGTATGTTCTATATTACCTTGTAATGCAGCATTATGTAGAGTTGTTTTTCCGTCAGCGTCAGCATAATTAACATCCGCTCCGGCATCTAATATCATTTCGAGATTTCCGAATCCCCTCCAACTACACAGTTGTAAGCAAGACATACCAAGAGGAGCGATGTGATTAACATTCGCTCCTTTTTCTAGTAATACTTTTAGAGGGACATATTTGCAGCGATCTGCAGCCCAATCTAAAGCAGTGCCCTTTTTAGTAGAACGGTTAACATCTGCACCGTGTTCTAATAATTTCAGAATTGCAGTGTGATTACCTATCTGAGCGGCTCTCTGTAGAGGTGTAACAACGTTCTCGTCTATGTCATATGAATCTGCATTTGCACCTTTACCTAACAGCATATCAACTATGTCTAATTTTGACAGCATAACTGCTACATGTAGTGGTGTATAATCATCCATATCTTTATAATTTAAATCGGCCTTATGCTCAGCCAACTGAGATACTATAGCAACGGAACCTTCAATCACGCTATAGTACAAGGGTGTTCTTTGGAAATCATCTGTAGCATTTGGGTCAGCTTCTAAATGTAATAAGTCATTTACAACGTTAAGATTTCCGCGGATACATGCTAGGTGCAAAGCCGTAAGTCCAGTTCTTGTTACAAAGTTGGCACAGTTTGAGTTAACTACACCTGGACCTTCTAAAGCTTGATGTAATATATGAAATTTTGTATTGTTCCTGTAGAGTAATCGTGTGACGTCGTATATAATGTCTAAGCGTTTTAAATATGTTGCATCAATTATTATTCTTTTAAAGTACTTTGATATTAGAAGTTTATTGTTCTTCAGTAGTACCATTGTTACTTCAAACTGTTTTCTGCCTAATGCATACAGTATAGATTTTTCTTCAATAACTTTGTTCGTCGCAATCAAATAAATTTCAACTGTAGTTGTCCAACCGTTTTCGCATGCTTTTTTAAAATATTCTTTATCGGGACGATCAAAATACTTGATCCAATTCCAGCCCATAATGTCACTACAGTTAAGATCACACGCATATTGAAGCATATACTGAAGGATTCTGTCCATAATTTCCCATTGGCAAGCACTGGCCGCTAGCAGTAAAGCCGTTCTCTTGCATTTATCGATTTCATCCAAATGACATTTATTCTTCTCACATAAACTAATAACTGCAGTTAAATTCTTTTCCAGAACAGCTGTATGTAATTCTAAATCTTTACACATGACTTTATTGAAGATATGTTGTAGCATCGTGTCACATTTGGTTACGATATATTCGTAAACAGTTTTGGACAAGGGGTGGTCGGCGTTTGTCTTGAACCATTCTATTATCATGAACTCGGCAAAAGTTTGATGTATGAATACCGCATAATCGTCACTGAATCTACTGATAAGACCCAGTTTAATTTTATTAGTTTTAATACATCTATCAATTAATTTTTTATAATTTAATCCTTGATCTGCAATCACTTCTTTACCAAATATTGCTGCCAATGCCAACAATTTATGTTCTTCTAATGTATCGTCTCTCTGATCTTCCGAGTAATACTCCTCATTCTTTTTGTAAAAGTATATTTGAAGTTTTCTCTCGATTGCTCTCTCATGTAATTCAGGAATCTTCAAATTTTTTTCATTCTTCAAAAACAAGAGTAAATTTAAATATAGCGGAGTGTCGATGAAAACATAGCAAAGCAACTTGTCCTCTGTATTTATGGAAGTTTGTTTTTCAAGATACCGCCTGACACCACTGGTTTGCAGAATCGCAATTTTAAAAGGCTGAACTTCAAAGTCAGCAATTAACAATCTATCAGTGATTAGTCGAGAGGCAATTACTATTTTAATGTTCGTATTTTTAGCAATACTTTTAATGAAATACAGCACTTCGACCTGACGCACTGGCAAGACTTCATCAAAGGAATCAACAAATACAATGAGTCTTCCACAAACTTTGTGAAAATTACACACTGAGCGTAAAAAATCAATATACTTCTCGCTATTATTACCAAATTCACATTTTTTAAATATGTAATTCAGTGGATCTTCAAGTAATTCTTTTCTATTTTCTCTTAAGTCTTGGCGATAATCAATTAAATTGCAAAATAAGACATAATTTTTTTCATCATATCGTGTGGACAATGTCGAGACTAGAGTAGATTTTCCAGCTCCTGGTGCTCCACTTAAAAGTATTAGTCCGTTATTTGTTTCTGTAAAAAAGTCTTCTTCTCCAAACGCCTTTCCAGTATATGTAATAGAAGAACACAAATTTCGACAATTTCTGTATTTCACTATTTCCATCTGACCATCTTGAACTTTCAAATGAAACATGGGATACTCTGAAGAAGACATTCTCATCCATAATCCTTCAACAAATTCATTCTCGATTTTAACAAAAGTATTCTGGTCATTTCGTAAGTTAATCTTGGCGCAGCGCTCAATGTAATCCATAGATCCCTCAATAACTTGACTCATTATAATTGTATCAAGTGATTCTATTTCACCTGATAATAGGAAAATACCTTTTTCAGTTTTATCAAAATATGACTTATCTAATTTGGCTTTATTCAAATGCATATCTATATAAAATGTTTCATTATTACCAAGCCTCCTTCCAATAACCGGTACTACATTATTGTCATCGAGATAATAGACGTCATCTCCATACTCGTCGACAAAAAAATTTCTCAAATTATTTTGATCACCTTTGATTAATTTGTACTTGTCTTCGATCACTTGTAAACAATATAACCGATAATTCTTAAACTTTGGATTGGATTCAATTTGATGCAATTGTCTTTCAACGTCAGAATGTTTACAGTATATTTTAATATTGGCATCGTAATCAATATCCTTTTCATTTATATGACTGTTATGACAAGAATGTTCATCTTCGATTAAAAAAATCATCGAATCCGTTTTTTCAATGCACTCTCTTTTTAAGTAGCCTGTCCTGCATTTCATTAGATGAAGAACTAAAGAAAGCGTCAGCATTTTCATTAAATTCTCATCGTCGGCTATGATACTACGTACAGACGTAGGCCTTCGACCTTGCATAGATACTAATATTTTGTTTAGAAATTCATTTCTTAAATCAGAAGTTACCATATCACCAACATGCAGACATGTTTTCAAATCAAAATAACTAAACTCAACATATCGCTTCTTCAAATCGTCTATGATTATAACCTTTTTTTCTAAATGTTGGTATTTTTTTAAAACCGGAAGTTCACTATTTGTCTTTAATATAAGCGGTAATTCATCAAGCACCCATAACTCCACTAGTAAGGATTTGAGAGTGTTTGGTTTCAAAATCCAATGCCTACTTTGGGTTTTTTCAGAAATGTCCATAAATTCATTAATAACGTGGTCATTCAGTTTTCCGCCATGCTCCACGCAAGCATCCCATTCGAGAGTATGATTCAATACTTGATCGAGTTTTCGGAACAAGCAACCGAATACACAGCGTTCAACGTCTTTTTCATCGTTAATTATTGTGACGTCATGTTCCAAAATGATTTTGTTCCAAATAAGGGATTGTTCGTCATTCATATTAGTCTTAAGTGTTGGCGTCAATATGTAATGGGAAAGATGAATTCTTACCAGTTCCACTTCAAAAATCATTTTAGTCAATCCATTTTTGTGAAGATCAGGTACTTTGAAATACTCCTGCACATATTTAATAATTTCCATAGGGTCATGAATATCGCAAATCCTTTCCACATCATTCACAATTTCCGAGTTGTCGGGTTGTTTCAGAAAGAGATATAACTTATCGAAGAAATCCAAGTAAAATCTTCCTTCTCGTCCAGACGAATACAATTTATAACAACAATCATTGAAGGGAATGATAGATTCGTTGGCATCAGGAGACTGGCTACGTTTTTGAAGGTACAATTTTGAAAGGTCCCATCTCGTATGCAAAGGAATCGGCTCTATAACAGTCTTATTGCAGAAAAACCAAAAGTGAATGTTCTCGTTGGGAACACCTTTTCGAAATTCCAAATGATTTGAGATTATGATCTCACGAAAGCTATCAGCATATTTATTTATGTCACTCAATTTTACTCCTTTGTCTTTTGATGTATGTTTCACTTGTACTAAATATACGTATGACTGATCTTTCCTCTTAAACTTTACCCTGGCAATTATATCGTCAAATTTGCCGGCATCTTTTAAATTCGTGTAAGTGGTGAAGTCTTCTACATTTTGATTCTGCGATAGGAGAGCTGCTATGAATGTGGTGACTTTATATTGATATTCCATACCCAAGTCGGATTGTGAACCCGGAGTTTGATCCATATTTTAATGTGCGTATTGAATATTTATCTGTAATAAAAAGAGCACTATAAATTGCGTATGTAACACAAAAAATGCCTTAGTTTTGCAACTGCTTTTGTTAAATGTCTTTATAATGAGCTATGTAAGATATACGTATTTTAATGATTTACCGATAGCCACTGGTATTTAGCTTATTTTATGTTATAGGGTTTATGCCTTTAATTAAAACTAGTTATGATTGTCAAAAAGGAATCAACCCAAACCTATTTGAAAAAAAAATCTGGAATAGAAGACAAAATCGCAGATTGTGGGATGTAAAATGGACTAAATTGTGAAGATAATCATCAACTTTACCCATACGAATTTAAATCCGCTTATTTTTCTGTTTCAGATGCTCAGGAGGAACTCTAGAACTTCCAGATCATCCTCCGCAAGGTCATTGTTGGAGTACAGAAGATGAAAACCATCCAAGGCAACCTAGAAAAGCTCACTTTTCTAATCGACCTGGCAAACGAGATCTTTGGCTCAGTAAACGTTACAGTGAAGAAGAACCATTAAACACACTAATTTTATTGACTCTTACAGCAACATAAAATCATACCAAACAACCCACATTATTCTTATCCCATCCAAAAACACCGATCCAAACCACGAAACTCATACAAAATATCAATAGTCTTTTACCGATGTTCTTGGCTAATCGGAATCGACACACCCGGTCAACATATATCACTGAACTTTTACTTACACACAGTAAACACATGCAACATCATGCACATACATCATTCTCCGTAATCACGGTTTTTCCGGGTAGGACGCCAATTCGTCAGTGTGATAATAGTTATTTACGAACCAAGTGCGGGAAGACTGTTTTTCCGCATGAGCGCACATTGTAAGCTTTAATTGCGCGAATGCGTGGAAGATACGCAAGTGGTTTGTACAATATTTTTTGTACGAACATTAAATTAAAAAAATATTATTGATTAATGTCATTAGTATCATACCTAACCTAAGATAGATTAGGTACCTAATTAATTTAAGCATTTCATGTACGTAACTATTACTCACCTTTCGATAAAATTAAGTTATTATATTCTTACACATGGCAAACATGAGGTATTTATTCTTATATTTATAAATTTATTTTCAGTTTGGTGCAATTATAATTTATTATATGAACTGCCAATATGAATGTCAATAATAGATGGTCCTTGAATGTCCCTTAAGCAAGGCCAACTGTATCTGACATCGCTAGAGCGATATAAGGCTGTCACATAACTTGATTTACATTGATGATTTTGATTCTTGTAACCCCAAAATATTTATCAGTATGTGGCGCCATCTACTAGTAGTAGTAAAGGAAATAATTGCTGAATTTTTATTGATAGGTTAAATAATAAAAAACGTTGTGTTTTATAATAAACATTATAGGTAATAGGACTTTGTGTACTTTAAGCATAAATTTTACAATAAGTATTATTAACAACATTAAAATAAACAAACAGAACAAAATAGAATTAAAAAAGTACGCTGAAACTTAAGTTATTGGGTAGGTAAGCAATTTTTTTATAATTTCAGTATTTTTCTACTTACTGGTTTGTTTCGTACGTATTTTCTTTTAATACTATATGTTTTTTCCAGACGAATATTGTACAGAGTTGGTTTCATCATTAATTCGATAATTAATCTACAAACTTAGTCTTTATGTTCAGTGCAATTAAAAATAGTGTTTTGTATTATATGTGGATGTAAAGTAGTCACTAACTGCTGACAAAGATTTTCTGACTCCAAATATGGTAAGATTTGGGCAACAATATCTGCTAACTCTTTCAAGAGACCTACAAATTTATAGTTCGGATATGTCAGACCACCACGGTCTTGAAGATAAATTAACCGTACCAAAGGTCCAGGAATTTCTGTAGATAGTAGAGGACACAGGCAGTAATCACACTGAATATTTTCATTTAATATTTTAACAATGTAACCCCCCCCCCCAGAAAAGCAACAGATGCAGAGTAAATAGTGTTTTTAGGAATAACGGTTTTACTTAAATTTCTAATTTTTTCTAATAATGGGAAAGGTAAAATGAATTCAGGATCAATTATGTCGTACAGTATTTGTATTGAATTTTTAGAAGATTTCTTGGATCCTGAAAACGTTGCGGTACTAACATAATTGATGCTTTTATCTGCATTTGATGGTTTAGAAGCTTTCACAATTCCACACCGCAATATTTGTCTTAAAGCATATTCTGCTGCTCTGGCATCAGCAGCATCATTTTCACCTCCTTTAAGTCTAACAAGTGAAAACATGCTTTCGACAGCATCAGAACTAAATGCTCTTGTTAAGACATAATAAAACCCACATTGCTGTAGAAAAAATTTCACACAAAGGTAGGTACTTCTTGCGGTGCATGAGCTGTTTCGTTTGTTAAATATGCCAAATCAACGGACGAAGATGATTTTTGAATATCGGCTATATAATTTGGAAATGTAATATTCAACCAGTGTAGCCGTTCATCTGTAATATCAATGTATGGAGTCACCGTGCTGTCTAATGCATGCATATAATGAGTTCTACTCCTAACATTATGAACTTGAAGGAAAGTATACATGGTTTCTAAATATTTGATGGTACCATCTACATCAGTGGTTCCCAAAGTGGTCCAGGTGGACCCCCATGGGTCCATAGGAGACTACACGGGGGTCCACGTAGACGTGAAAAGAAAACAGGGGTTCACAAGTTGTAAGTGGGGGTCCACGAAAAATTTTCTGGTTTTCATAATAAAGAACAAAAATTTTGGCTTGGATTTACCTATCAACGTAGGCAGGTAGCATCATTCACTAGGTAGGTACTCAAAACTATTCGAGACTCAGTTCAAACACAGAATTGAATAGAACAATAGATAATAGTACAAGTGTACACCACATGTCGAGACTTGCAAAGTGCCGCCCGTGCGCCCGCTCGTCCGGGATGCTTGTTTAGACCTGCAAAGAGATGAAATGCGACTTGCGCTGTGCTTGCAATCTACATTAGTGTAAATACGAATGCCAAGAACAAAACGTTACTCATTTGTTTCCGGGATTTTGAACATAAAAGTGTGACTGTGAGTGAATCGATGTTAGTGTTTGCAGTGCCGGAAAAAGTAAGTATCTGCCAATTTGTTATACCTACATATTTTTATTGTATATTGTAATTTATCAATCATATTATAGGTATTTGTTTTACTATTTGAGTGTAGTAGGTAGTTATGTAGTAAAAATTAAATACTAGAGATTATTCAAAACTTCTACCTTTTTGTTTAAAAATATTTATTGACGCGACGACGGCGATTAATTAAAAGAGCGGTGTTTCTGCGGGCATTTTGTTTTTTTTTATTGCAATAATTCTATTCTGTTGTGTTATAATAGCCATATTCTGGTAAACTCGCCTCAAAAACAAACATTTTTTTCAGGTCACAACTGATACAGAGAATGGCTGAATCTAAGAAGAAATGTCGACAGTACAGTGTTGATTATTTGAAATTTGGTTTTCTTCCATCAACGGCGGACAAACGATTGCCCATGTGTCTTTTATTCAACAAAGTTCTGAGCAATGACTCTACGAAACTATCGAAGCTCGAAGACCATCTAAGAAGGTGTCATCCTGAAACAATAGGTAAACATCTGAAATACTTTCAAACATTGAAGGAAAAATATGAAATAAATGTAAATAGTATGTTTGCTTCAACGTCTCAAAGTAACGATGATGGCTTGCGGGCATCTTACAATATTTCGTTGCTTATAGCGAAATCTGGAAAACCGCACACCATCGGAGAAGAGTTAATTTTACCCGCTATTGAAGAGGTTTTAAAAATTGTTCTGCACAAACCTCCATTTGACGTACTCAAAAGAATTCCTTTAAGTAACAACACTGTACAAAGACGTATTGATGAAATGAGCTCTGAGATAGAAAGCTTCTTGTGTAATTATCTGCAAACCACTCATTTTTCTATTCAATTGGACGAGTCTACTTTGCCTGGTAATGAAGCATTATTATTGGCATATGTTCGATTTGTTATGGACGATGAAATTCATGAAGAGCTGCTATTCGCAAAAACTTTGAAGTCGGACACTAAAGGCGAATCGATATTTAATGTCCTGAGTGATTTTTTTTACAGAAAAATCTATTCCATTTACAAACATTATTTCGGTGGCAGCAGATGCAATCGCTTCAATTTGTGATTAACGCAGTTAATAAAATAAGAAGCAATGCTTTGAATACCCGTTTATTTGCACTATTGTGCGATGAAAATGATGAACATTTCCAACGACTGCTTCTTACATACTGAAGTACGCTGGTTGGCGAAAGGTGCATGCTTATCGAGATTTTACTCACTTTTCGAATCAGTGATAGAGTGTCTGGAAACTAAAGTACCAGATTTAAAAGAAAATCTGATCAAATATAAAGCGGACATTGCGTACTTAACAGATTTGTTCATAAAATTCAATGACGTTAACTTGCAGTTACAAGGGGACAGCCTTAATTTAATAAAAACAAAGGGTGTAATTTCGGTTTTTCTTGGTAAATTGAAATTAATGAAGCAAAATATTAATCGGCCCAAATTCTCCTAGTTTCCGCACTTGTCACAGATAGAATGTCTTGATCAGGATATTCAGACATACGCTCAACATTTAAATACCCTGCATGATGACTTCAAAAATAGATTTGAAGATTTTCTGACGATGGAAATACCACCATGGATCATAACCCCATTTGATGAAATGGAAGAGGCGAATGTGGTATTACCAGAGGAGCTACTTGAGCTCCGCACCAACGAGGAACTGAAGGTGAAATTTAAAAAAGGCTATCAAACATTTTGGCTGCAGGCAGAAATCCCCGAAAAATATCCTGGGCTGTGGGAAATTGCGAGAAAATTTTTGATAGCGTTTCCCTCGTCATATCTTGTCGAAAGAAGTTTTAGTGCCGTTACCAACCTGTTAACAAAAAAAGGAGCAGATTGAACATCACAGAACGGGGAGATTTGAGATTACTTCTTACAAAACTGAAGCCCAAATATTGATAATTTGCTGTCAATTCATCAAGTACATTCGTCTCATTAAAAGTATGACTATTTTTTATTGTTGATTTACATTTCAGAGTTCATTGTTGATTTTTTTTTTATTTGTAATAATAAATGTTTATAATTTTGTATTACCACAAGTATTATTTTAATAAATAGGACACAAGAAAATGTGCTACTTTTTTTTTCTTCTTAACACCCCCAATTTAGGGTGATATTTTTTAGGAGTTTTGGGAATACAGTAGAAATGTAGCAGCAGGGGTCTACCGAAAATAGTAAAACTTTGAAAGTGGTCCACGAGAAAAAAAAGTTTGGGAACCTCTGATCTACATCTTGGAACTGCGGATGCTTATTCTCTTGCAAAAACCTTAAAGAACAACTTACGGCTGGTGAAAATATTTGCTTTGCACGTAAAACGTTCATCTTTTCAAAACTGGTGGGAAATAAATGGTTTCTTGTTAAAAATCTTACAGGCTTTACCGGCAAATCTTTTTGAATAACATGTAATTTTTTTAAAAAATCTGATGTAACAAGACAGATTTCCTTCCAAAAATAAAGTTCTCGCATTTTTTATAGCATGGCAAAAATCAAAACTTAAGAACAATGGTAGTGGTGCTAAAAAAGGGTGTGGAAGAGAATTTTGAAGTGATCCATTACCTAGCATTTTGAAAAGTTTTACATTTGCTGCAAAATTATCTGTGACAAGTCTCAAAACAATAAACCCGATAGAAGAAAGAAGCTCCAACACAGAGTCAGTTTATGTAAGTTTTCCGATGATAAAGAAGCATGAAAAAAATACCCAGCAGGCATTACATAGGGGGTACTTAGTCCATAGACAACATAACAAAGCATTTTGTTTGCTATGCCTGGTTTCTTGCCTATAATATTACTTTGGCAATTACTTTAACCATATATACAATCTTCAGACCTGCTGTAAAACATTTTTTCTTTAATTGCCATGTCATCTATTACTATTGAGCAAACACGTTCGACAGGATTTTTTAGCTGATTAATTTATGCATTTAATCTATCTTTGATTAAAGAATTAACACCATTGAAAGGACCTAGATATCGTGAGATTGTCATTTTAGAAGGTAAATTTATCAAATGTTTCTTGTAAAATTCATAACCTTTTGGAGAGGTAAATCTCCAAATAGTACATAATCGAATAATGTTTCTGACCATCGAGGAGTTTTTTTTACAGTAATTTTTTATATCTGTTATAAAAATGTAGACAGTAGAACAAAATAAAGTATCATGTATAAAATTGTTTTTCACAATTAAAATTTTAACACATTATTACACAGATTATTTTATTCTTATATAAAATTTAAAAATAAAAAGTGCTCTTTTGATAAGATTACCACAAAATTCTTGAAGAATATTTATCCATAATCCTCGGATATCAGGCTTACTTGGAATTTCGAAAGAAACATTTCTTTCTCCACAAATAATACATTTCCTAAACATTTTTAGAATTTTACCTTAATTTTCAAATTGAAATTGCCGTCAGGTTGACATTAAAAACTCAAATTTAGAATATGTATGCCTTCCAATATTTAAAATAATTTGAGTGTGTGAAGTTAGCTCCCCTTTATTCGAATATCGGAAATCTGACGGTTGTTCCAGGTTGTTCTAGGTTTGTTCTAAATTGTTCCAAAGTATTTAAAAAAAAAAGTCAAAATTGGCCGAGATAATTGAAAAAAACGACTTTTTCACCCAGCCCCCCTTTTTTCGAAAATTGAAATTCTGAAGGTAGTTCCAGGTTGTTCTAGTTGTTCTAAACATTGTTCCAAAGAATCTCGAAAAAAAAAATCAAAATTGGCCGAGATAATCGGAAAAAACGAGTTTTTGCCAGCCCCCCTTTTCTTGAAAATTGTAATTCTGATGATTGTTCTAGGTTGCTCTAGGTTTGTTCTAAATTGTTCCAAAGTATTTCATAGAAAAAATCAAAATCAAACGAGAAAATGGGAAAAAACGAAAGCCAAAAGTATGAAGTCGGACCCAGTTTTTGCAAAAATTAAAATTTTGACGGTTGTTCTAGGTTTGTTCTAAACATTGTTCGAATACGTAAAAACCGTATCTCTTATATATCAAAAGATGTGACAAAAAAACCAAATCCAAAAGTGTGAAGTTAGCCCCCCTTTTATCGAAAATCTAACTTCTGTCGGTTGTTCCAGGTTGCTCTAAGTGTGTTCTCAATTGTTCCAAAGTATTTAAAAAAATAAATCATAATTGGCCGAAAAAACGGTAAGAAACTTTTTTTTCTGGCGGCCCTTTTTTCGAAAATCGAAATTCTGTCGGTTGTTCTAGGTTGTTATAAGTTTGTTTTAAATTGTTCCAAAGGATTTCAAAGAAAAAAACATAATTGGCCGAGATAATAGAAAAAAACGATTTTCCCACGGACCCCCTTTTTGCGAAAATTGAAATTCTGAGGGTTGTTCCAGGTTGTTCTAGATTTGTTCTAAACATTATTCTTATACATCAGAACCGTATCTCTTATATTTCAAAAGATATTGCAAAAAAACTTTCTTAAAAAAGTGTGAAGTTGACCCCCCTTTTTTCGAAAATCTAACGTCTGACAGTTGTTCCAGGTTGCTTTAAGTGTGTTCTCAATTGTTCCAAAGTATTTCAAAAAATAAATCATAATTGGCCGAAAAAACGGCAAAAAACTTTTTTTTTCTGGCGGCCCTTTTTTCGAAAATCGAAATTCTGACGGTTGTTCTGGGTTGTTCTAAGTTTGCTTTAAATTGTTCCAAAGGATTTCAAAGAAAAAATCATAATTGGCCGAGATAATAGAAAAAAACGATTTTCCCACGGACCCCCTTTTTGCGAAAATTGAAATTCTTAGGGTTGTTCCAGGTTGTTCTAGATTTGTTCTAAACGTTATTCTTATACATCAGAACCGTATCTCTTATATTTCAAAAGATATTGCAAAAAAACTCTCTTAAAAAAGTGTGAAGTTGGCCCCCTTTTTTCGAAAATCTAACGTCTGACGGTTGTTCCAGGTTGCTCTAAGTGTGTTCTCAATTGTTCCAAAGTATTTCAAAAAATAAATCATAATTGGCCGAAAAAACGGCAAAAAACTTTTTTTTCTGGCGGCCCTTTTTTCGAAAATCGAAATTCTGACGGTTGTTCTGGGTTGTTATAAGTTTGTTTTAAATTGTTCCAAAGGATTTCAAAGAAAAAATCATAATTGGCCGAGATAATAGAAAAAACGATTTTCCCACGGACCCCCTTTTTGCGAAAATTGAAATTCTTAGGGTTGTTCCAGGTTGTTCTAGATTTGTTCTAAACATTATTCTTATACATCAGAACCGTATCTCTTATATTTCAAAAGATATTGCAAAAAAACTTTTTCAAAAAGTGTGAAGTTAGCCTCCCTTTTTTCGAAAATCTAACTTCTGACGGTTGTTCCAGGTTGCTCTAAGTGTGTTCTCAATTGTTCCAAAGTATTTCAAAAAATAAATCATAATTGGCCGAAAAAACGGCAAAAAACTTTTCTTTTTTGGCGGCCCTCTTTTCGAAAATCGCAATTCTGACGGTTATTCTAGGTTGTTCTAAGTTCGTTTTAAATTGTTCCAAAGGATTTCAAAGAAAAAATCATAATTGTCCAAGATAATAGAGAAAAACGATTTTCTCACGACCCCCTTTTTTGCGAAAATTGAAATTCTGATGGTTGATCCAGTTTGTTCTAGATTTGTTCTAAACATTATTCTAATATGTACTTCAGAACCGTATCTCTTATATATCAAAAGATATTGCAAAAAAGAACTGTATCCAAAAGTGTGAAGTTAGCCCCCTTCTTTTCGAAAATCTAAATTCGACGGTTGTTCCAGGTTGTTCTAGGTTTCATCTCAATTGTTCCAAAGTATTTCAAAGAAAAAATCATAATATGCGGAGATAATAGGAAAAAACGATTTTACAATGGGCGGAATGCACTTTCCGAACATTACTGTGTTGAAGGAAGTTTTTGTATGATGCAGTTCTATTTAAATAAATAAACATCTAATATAGCAATAAATATATATTTTCGCAAGAAATATAATGTTCATTTATTACAAAACGATATTGTTACCAAATGCTGATGAACTATTTCAAAGAAAAAGTCAAACCGGTTATGAAAAAGCGATATTTTTCCCCAGTCCCCTTTTCTTAAAAATCGAAATTCTTACAGTTTCAAAGTATTTCAAAAAAAAAAAAAGCGCTGGATATGGGTACCCAACTAAAATCAAACAAAATAGGGAAGTCTATCAGGCTCCCTTTGTTATTTTATTTTGTCTAATAATAATAAAAATAAAACACTGATTTTAAAGTTTCAAAATTTTAATTATAGTAAACCACTACAACGTTGTTTCGTCGCACAGCGACTTATTTTGTCTACTCGTGGTCTAGCCGAGCCACTTTTTACTTTCTTATACGTAGTATAAGGAAGTATTGTGATGATGAAAATTTTCGACCTCGAGATTTTTGCAGATGTCCACGTTTTGAGGTCCCCTGATACCAAAAAAGTGGTTTTACTTTCTTATACGTAGTATAAGGAAGTATTGTGATGATGAAAATTTTCGACCTCGAGATTTTTGCAGATGTCCACGTTTTGAGGTCCCCTGATACCAAAAAAGTGGTTTTTAAAAAATGTCTGTGTGTCTGTGTGTCTGTGTGTGTGTGTGTCTGTGTGTGACCACGATAGCGGTCAAACCGCTATAGGTATCAACTTCAAATTTTATATTTACGAATATAATCTCCCTCTTGAGAACTGATTAGATTTTGAGCAAAATCGGCATACCGGAAGTAGTAGTTTACTTCAGTGAAAAAATCGAATTTTGCAAATATTTCGTCAATTACTAAGTTTAAACGAATTTATAAAGAATTCAAATGTACTTAAAATTAAATTTGAGAAAAATTGTATTAATAAAGTTTTTCGAAATTCCGACCGGAAGTAGGTCTTTTACTCTTATCGAAAATCAGTTTTTTGCGAATATCTCGCAAGTCATGCTTTCTAGGCAGGTACATAACCAGTATAAAAGTATTTAGAACGTACTTCTAAATATCTCTTGTATAAAAAAAATTTCAAAATTCGGACCGGAAGTAACACTTTTACTCTTACCGAATAACGATTTTTTGCAAATATGTCGTAAATTATGCATTCTATATATATTTATGAAGAGTACAAAAGTATTTAGAGTTGGATTTGGAATATTTTTTGTATAAATGAAATTTCAAAATTCGGACGGGAAGTAACACTTTCATACGTATAAGAAAGTCGTGTGGTGGCCACACCTCATTTTTTAAAAAATGTCTGTGTGTGTGTCTGTGTGTCTGTGTGTCTGTGTGTCTGTGTGTGACCACGATAGCGGTCAAACCGCTTTAGATATCAATTCCAAATTTTGTATTTACGTGTATAATCTCCCTCTTGAGAACTGATTAGATTTTGAGAAAAATCGGCAGACCGAAAGTAGTAGTTTACTTCAGTGAAAAAATCGAATTTTACAAATATTTCGTCAATTACTAAGTTTACACAAATTTATAAAGAATTCAAATGTACTCAGAATTAAATTTGAGACAAATTTTCTTAAAAAAGTTTTTTGAAATTCCTACCGGAAGTAGGTCTTTTACTCTTATCGAAAATCAGTTTTTTGCGAATATCTCGCAAGTCATGCTTTCTAGGCAGGTACATTACGAGTATGAAAGTGTTTAAATGATAATTCTAAATATCTTTTGTATAAAAAAAAATTCAAAATTCGGACCGGAAGTACCACTTTTACTCTTACCGAATAGCGATTTTTTGCAAATATGTCGTAAATTATGCATTCTATATATATTTATTAAGAGTACAAAAGTATTTAGAGTTGGATTTGCAATATTTTTGGTATACATGAAATTTCAAAATTCGGACCGGAAGTAGCACTTTTACTCTTAGCGAGTAGCACTTTTTTTCGAATATCTTGCAAAGTATGCATTCTATAGCGATTTATTAAGAGAATGAAAGTACTTAGAATAGGATTTTGAATGATTTTTGTATAAAAAAA
Organism: Amphimallon solstitiale; assembly: GCA_963170755.1. NCBI lineage: Eukaryota > Metazoa > Arthropoda > Insecta > Coleoptera > Scarabaeidae > Amphimallon > Amphimallon solstitiale. The sequence continues at coordinate 10,367,832 of OY720677.1, forward strand.
TTCTTAAAATTGTATAGTTTGAAACGCTCATACGTATAAGAAAGTCGTGTGGTGGCCACACCTCATTTTTTTTCATGGTTTTTGCTCCGGGAATGCAAGCACGGGTAGACATTCCTATCAAGTATGCTTATTTTTTGTAGCCCCTCTTCGTAAACATGTTGAAATATGCTGTCTAATTTTCTCACTAAAACGATTGAAAGGCTACCATTACTTTATTTGGAAAAAATGTTATATAGGTACCTATTTAGATAATATAAGATAGTATATCCGTCAAAGAGTAGCCGATTTCGGAAAGGCTGCTGTTTAACAATACCAAATTGATAAAAAAATATATTATTTATGTCAATGTAAATAATATAATAATATCAGTAAATAAATTTTACAGAAAAAATATATATTTTAGATTTTAGGGATAAACTAAAGCATGAACTCTAATAAAAATAAACAAAGAAACATGAACCTAGCAGCTCATGAGAAAAACACTAATCTTTTTATGAGCAAGGTATAATCATTCTCAATATGTTTATGAGGTAGTTTTTAATCTACATTAATAATGTAACCAACGTCACTGTTCTAATATTATTTTATGTTTTAGTAACAATATTGTTTTCAAACAAATGAATTATATTACTTGGGAAAATATATGTATATTTACTACTTGTATAGATGTTATTCTGATTCACAAATGAGTATTATTATTCATTTTAAAATATAGATAATAAGTAAAATCGTTTTACCTATTATCTTTATTATGTTTTTTTCTTTGAAATCCTTTGGAACAATTTAAAACGAACTTAGAACAACCTAGAACAACCGTCAGAATTTCGATTTTCGAAAAAAGGGCCGCCAAAAATGCAAAGTTTTTTGCCGTTCTTTCGGCCAATTATGATTTATTTTTTGAAATACTTTGGAACAATTGAGAACACACATAGAGCAACCTGGAACAATCGTCAGAAGTTAAATTTTCGAAAAAAGGGGGGCTAACTCCACACTTTTTGGAAAAAGTTTTTTTGCAATATCTTTTGAAATATAAGAGATACGGTTCTGATGTATAAGAATAATGTTTAGAACAAATCTAGAACAACCTGGAACAACCCTAAGAATTTCAATTTTCGCAAAAAGGGGGTCCGTGGGAAAATCGTTTTTTTGTCTATTGTCTCGGCCAATTATGATTTTTTCTTTGAATTCCTTTGGAACAATTTAAAACAAACTTAGAACAACCTAGAGCAACCGACAGAATTTCGATTTTCGAAAAAAGGGCCGTCAGAAAAAAAAGTTTTTTGCCGTTTTTTCGGCCAATTATTATTTATTTTTTGAAATACTTTGCAACAATTGAGAACACACTTACAGCAACGTGGAACAACCGTCAGAAGTTAAATTTTCGAAAAAAGGGGGGCTAACTTCACACTTTTTTAAGAAAGTTTTTTTGCAATATCTTTTGAAATATAAGAGATACGGTTCTGATGTATAAGAATAATGTTTAGAACAAATCCAGAACAACCTGGAACAACCCTCAGAATTTCAATTTTCGCAAAAAGGGTGTCTGTGGGAAAATCGTTTTTTTTTCTATTATCTCGGCCAATTATGTTTTTTTCTTTGAAATCCTTTGGAACAATTTAAAACAAACTTAGAACAACCTAGAACAACCGTCAGAATTTCGATTTTCGAAAAAAGGGCCGCCAGAAAAAAAAAGTTTTTTGCCGTTTTTTCGGCCAATTATGATTTATTTTTTGAAATACTTTGGAACAATTGAGAACACACCTAGAGCAACCTGGAGCAACCGTCAGAAGTTAGATTTTCGAAAAAAGGGGGGGTTAACTTCTCACTTTTTTAAAAACGTTTTTTGCAATATCTTTTGAAATATAAGAGATACGGTTCTGATGTATAAGAATAATGTTTAGAACAAATCTAGAACAACCTGGAACAACCTTCAGAATTTCAATTTTCGCAAAAAGAGGGTCCGTGGGAAAATCGTGTTTTTCTATTATCTCGGCCAATTATGATTTTTTCTTTGAAATCCTTTGGAATAATTTAAAACAAACTTAGAACAATCCAGAACAACCGTCAGAATTTCGATTTTCGAAAAAAGGGCCGCCAGAAAAAAAAAGTTTTTTGCCGTTTTTTCGGCCAATTATGATTTATTTTTTGAAATACTTTGGAACAATTGAGAACACACTTAGAGCAACCTGGAACAACCGACAGAAGTTAGATTTTCGATAAAAGGGGGGCTAACTTCACACTTTTGGATTTGGGTTTTTTGCCATATCTTTTGATATATAAGAGATACGGTTTTTACGTATTCGAACAATGTTTAGAACAAACCTAGAACAACCTAGAACAACCGTCAAAATTTTAATTTTTGCAAAAACTGGGTCCGACTTCATACTTTTGGCTTTCGTTTTTTCCCATTTTCTCGTCTGATTTTGATTTTTTCTATGAAATACTTTGGAACAATTTAGAACAAACCTAGAGCTACCTAGAACAATCATCAGAATTACAATTTTCAAGAAAAGGGGGGCTGGCAAAAACTCGTTTTTCCGATTATCTCGGCCAATTTTGATTTTTTTTTTCGAGATTCTTTGGAACAATGTTTAGACAACTAGAACAACCTGGAACAACCTTCAGAATTTCAATTTTCGAAAAAAGGGGGGCTGGGTGAAAAAGTCGTTTTTTTCAATTATCTCGGCCAATTTTGACTTTTTTTTTGAAATACTTTGGAACAATTTAGAACAAACCTAGAACAACCTGGAACAACAGTCAGATTTCCGATATTCGAAAAAAGGGGGGCTAACTTCACACACTCAAATAATTTACGAAGCAGTTTATTATGCTTTGGATAGATAGCGCCACATACTGATAATATTTTGAGGTTATAAGAATCAGAAATATCTAGTTATGTGACGGCCTTATATCACGCAGCGATGTCAGATATAGTTGGCCTTGCCTTAAGATGTCGCTTAAAATGTCGTCAAATAGATGACGCCACAAATTTATTGTGAATTTTTAATTATTACTTCTATTTCCACAACTTTTAGTGAAGAATAGTCGAGGGAAGTAATATTTTATAAACTAAATTTTATTACCATAAATACTCTTTCCTAGTCGAGCGACACATGCGCCAAATGTCAATTTACAGGCGTTGAGTACAAAAACGCGTTTAACGTGCATCTCAGTCAACTCATTACCAATTAATAAAATTATTAAACCAGAGGGGGGCCGATGGTAACACTATAACATAAAATAAATGTATAAACTTATCCCAATAGTTTTATGATTACCATTTATTTTGAAATAACATTTTAGTCTTATTAGTTGATTTATACTTTTTATCCTCCTTCAAGAAAGGGATAACTACGATTTTGGTATTAGCCAGAGAAAATATATTTATTCATAATTCGATTTTATATTTATTTCTTCTATATTAAAATATAAAGTTTCTTAACTAAATTACAAAAAATACTTTCAGGCTTCTTATTGTCTGAATTCACTGGTCTTACTTATCAATTTTTTTTTCCAATGCGTTTTTCCTATTTCCCCTCGAACATTCTGGAATTCAATAGGATTATTAAAATTAAATTAAAATATTTCAAATACCTACTTACATACTTGTTGGAAACGAGTTCAAAACCAAATGTCTTCATTATATCATTTGGTGACTTTTTATTATTGTTTAAAATGAAGGGGTCGGCTTCATGTGTCAATAGTATATCGATAATTTTGTCATCGGAAGGTTCTGAAACTTCCAGTATGTCATATTCCAATACTCGAACGTGTAAGGCCGTATTTCCATAAATGTTCTGGATGTTAGGCAAGCCACCATGATCCAAGACAATTCTCACCATATCCAAATTATTTTGTTGAACTGCAAGATGGAGAGGTGTTATGCCTTCTTGGTCGCGTATGTTAACATCTGCCTTATTATCGCACAATAGTTCCAAAACATCTACAAAACCTTTTTCTATTTTTCTATTGCATCATGCAACACCGTTGAGCCAAGCTAGTTTTGTAGATTAGTGTTTGCACCTTTTTCTAACAAAATTCTTACTGCTTCTATTTGATTATATTTCACTGCCAAAAATAATGGAGTCAGTGCATCTGCAGTACGCAAATTAATGTCAGCATTATTTTCTAATAATATACGTAGCATATCTATACGACCATGTTTGCTAGCGATATGTAGAGCCGATAGTTCTTCAATAGATTGTGAGTTAATATCAGCATGATATTTTATCAATAATTGTAAAATATCGATATTAATGCATGATTTACAGCAGTTGTACCATCAACATCTTTTTGATTAACGCTAGCCTAATTTTCTAATAGTATTTTTGCAATATTCAAATAGTTAAGGTTAGCTGCTATGTGCAGAGGTGATAAACCATTATCAGTCAGATAATTGATTTTGGCATCATTTTTCAATAACATTTTGAGGATGTCTACATTATTACTCAGTATTGCTAGATGCAGACTATTACAACCGTTTGCTTGTTTTAGGTTAACGTCACCGCCGTTTTCCAGTAATATTTTTACAATGTCTTTATTATTATTCTTGACAGCAATATGAAGCAACGTTGATCCACCTGTGTCTCTTCCATTTACTTCGCCTCCTTCCAATATTAACATTCTTACACGATCTCTGTCGTTGTGGTCAACTGCTTCCTAAAGACGCCTCGTACAGTAATCTTCATCAGATATATATGATTCATATTCTTTTAATAAATTAGCAATTTTGATATTGCCCAAAGAATAAGCATGAACTAAATACTCCTTTTCGTTAAAATGTAAGTTAAAATACATTTTGGTTTTCAACAGTAACGTTACTATATCCATGTTGTTGTTCTGAATAGCTATTAACACAGATTTCTTACGACAACTTGTGTTATCCATAGTATCATATTTCAATAACAAATTTACTAAACTTTTGTTATTCAACTTAGTGGCTCTACATAATGCAGTGTCAGATAAACATTCCAAATGAACGTTTGCTCCGTGTCTTAATAATATTTCTGCCATATCTTCATTATTGTTTTGGACTGCTATATACAAGGCCGTGTCATTACGATAATCTTTCTCGTTAATATCAATCTCACAATCAGAATCGTCTAACAAACGCTCAACAATTTCCTTTTGATTACATTCCACTGCTCTGTGTAAATCATTCCATTTAAAGTATATATTCATGGGAATAGTATCTGCCAAGTATTTTGTTAGCAATGTTTGAACGTCTGCATTTCCGCTTCTAATTGCAAGCTGATAAAGCGATACATTATATACTTTCCTGATATCAGAATTAACGTCATGGTCTAATAATATTTCTATGATACCAAGATTACTTCTTCTAACGGCTATTTCCAAAGCTGTCCAACCGCGAATATCTTTCTTATTAACCGCACCATTATCCAAAAGAGTTTTTGTTACATTTAAATTTCCCAATTTTACAGCAACAACAAGTGGAACTACTTTATCGTCGTTCCCTAAATTAATATTTGCTTCATTTTTTAACAACATATTAATCATCTCTAAATTTCCATTTTGAACGGCTAAATGTAAAGCTGTTGCTCCACCAATTGCTTTTCGGTTAATTTTTGCGCCATTTCGTAATAGTATTTCTGCGAAGTTCAAGTCATTGCTCTTTACAGCAAAGTGTAACAGTGTTAATCCTTTTTCACCGATACGATTAATATTTACATCTTTATTAAACATATATTTTAAATCGTTGTTCATGCCAGCGCTTTTTATTTTCTCATAATATGTTCTCATGTCGCATTGCAATAATCTCAATTCTCCTTTTTCCATCAGATTGTCAAGATCAGCAGGAGAGATTGTACTAGTTTCTGCTGTATATTTATATAAAGCATTGGCTCTGTATTGACCTTCTACATTTAGAATTGCACCTTCCTTCGGCAACATTTTTACAAGAGGCGGATTCTTATATTTAATCGCAGTTTCTAATACACTCACACCATTATAATCGATTGCATTAACATCCGCCCTGTTCTCCAATAATAACTTTATGAGGTCTACACTTCCCTTTCTAACAGCCACGTGTAGAACTGTGGTTCCATCATCGTTAACATAATCAATTTCTGCTCCCTCATTTAATAACAATCGCACAATATTGAGGCTGTGCTTAACTTCAATACATTTTTGCAAGATAGACCAACCACACTGATTTATTTGATTAGGCTTTCCTCCTTTTTCTAGTAATATTTTTACGTTGGCACTTATATTTTTCTTTACAGCTATAGACAAAGCAGTCCGGCCATTCTTATCTTGTCGATGAATTTTTGCACCATATTCTAATAATTTTAATAGTATAAACTGGCAATCCCGACCAGCGGCTTCATGCAATATCGTGCGACCGTCCACAAGTGTTTGACTAACATTCACTTTAACTCCAAAATCTAATAGTATGTTGAATATATCTATTTTTGAATAACGAATCGCCAAACGTAAAGGAGTATTGCCAAAGTTATCTATAATATCTAAACGGGCCTTGTTCTTACCCAAATGGGTTACTATATCATCGGAACCTTGTATGATGCTGTAGAATAAGGGTGTTTTTCCGAATTCATCTGTAGCGTTCGGATCAGCTCCTAAATGTAATAATTCTTTAACAACGTTAATATTACCGGATATACATGCTATGTGTAAAGCTGTAAGCCCATTTCTTGTTACAAAGTCAATACAGTTGGGATTAACCGAGCATGAGTTTTGATAAGCTTCATGTAATTGCTGAAACTTTAAATTATTCTCATAGTATAATTGTAAGACACGATATATCAGGTCTTGGCGTGTTATAGACATTGCATTTCTTACTATATCTTGAAGTTCCGTTTGTATCAGAGACGGATTGAAAAGTAGGAAAATCAATCCCGTATGATACCTCCTGCTGTTCCATGCCCTCGCATATTTCTTGAAGTCTATTTCTATATTTGTAGCACGCAAATAAATTTCAAGAGATGTAATTAAATTCTTTTTACATAATGTTCTAAAATAGTTTTTACGTTGAAGACGACCATGTTCGATCCAGTTCGAGCCTAATAAATCCAGATCATTTGTATCACATCTATATCTGACCATCTGTTCAAGAATTGCGTCAACAATAAAAGGGTTGCCCTTCAGGGCAGCCACGTGCAACGCTGTTCTCTGACATTTATCGACTTCCGTCAAATGACATTCATTTTCATCACAAAATGTTTGAATTAATTGTTGGTTTCCTTCAAACACAGCTTCATGGAGTTTTAAATTTGTACACATTGTTTTATTGAAGACATCTACTATCATCGTGCCACATCTGGTTAAGATATATTCGTAAACAGTTTTGGAAAACGGATGGTGGATGTTTGTCTTCAGCCATTCTATTATCATAAATTCAGCAAAAGTCTGATGTATGAATACTGCGTAACTATCACTGAATCTGCTGATGATGCCTAATTTAATTTTATTGGTATTTTTACATCTATTAATTAATTCGTTATAATCCCGGCCTTGATCTGTAATCACTTCATTACCAAATATTGTTGCTAACGCTAACCATTTATGTTCTTCTAAAACATCGTTCCTTTGGTCTTCTGAGTCATAAACCTCGTTTCTTTTGTCAAAGTATACCTGAAGTTTTCTTCTGAGTACTTTCTCAAGCAAGTCAACAATGTCGAAATCCTTTTCATTCTTTAACATCAACAGGAAATTTAAATACAATGGAATTTTCAAGATTATAGCTGAAACGTTTGTTTCGCTTAGATTTATCGAAGTATGTTCTTCAATATATTTTCGGACTTTAGTCTTTTGTAAATTAGCAATTCCAAAGGGCTGAAGTTCAAAGTTCTCAATTAACACCTCATCAGCGATTGGACGAGACGCAATTATTATTTTCATACTATTTTCTTTAGCTATATTTTTAACGAATTCCACCACTCCTTCTTGACGAAATGATACTACCTCATCAAATGAATCCATAAACAGAATTAATCTTCCAGAATTTCTATGAGATTTATAAAGCGAAAATAAGAAGTCAGTATACCTCCCACTATTATTACCGCACTCCCACTTTTCAAATATAACATTCAATGGATTTTTGAACAATTCGCTTTTTGCATTTGATAATTCTTCGCGATGATCAATAAAATTAAAAAACAGTACATAATTCTTTTCATCATACCGCTTGGACAATGATGAGAGTAACACGGACTTCCCCGTTCCAGCGATCCCATTTATTAGTATTATTCCCTCATTTGTTTCTGTAATGAAGTCTTCTTCTACTATTTTTCCTCCAGAGTACGAAATAAAAGAATTTAATCTTCCACAATTTTGACATTTTACTAATTCCAATAAACCATTTTTCACTTTCAAATGAAATAATGGATGCTCTGTATGAGAGAGTTTTTTCCATAATTCTTCGACAAATCTAATATTAATGTCAATAAAAATGTTTTTTCGTATTTTATCTTTTGCATTCGTTGCAGTATTAACAATAACTTCATTAAAAAGTTGATCCATCCCAATTGGATTAACTGCATCCATTTCCTTTGATAAATTTACCCTCGCACAGAACTCAGTATAACCAATAATTTGTTCCTTGATCGCTTTATTGAGTGAATGTATTTCACCGGATAATAAAAATACAGCTTTTTCAACTTTATTAAAACATGTATCTTCAAGTGTCGCTTTAGTCAAACGCATATGCATATAAAATGTCTCATTATGACCAAGCCTACGTCCAATAACTGGAATAGTATTGTTGCCAAGGCAGTAAACATCATCTCCAGATATGTCAACAAAGAAATTTCTCAATTTATTCTTATTACCTTTAATTAACGTGTATTTCTTTCCTACCTTTCGCAAATGACATAACAAATAGCTTTTGAATTTAAAATTTGTTTTAATTTGGTTCATTTTTTCTTCTACTTCGGAATGTTTGCAATATGTACATATATTATTATCATCGTTAACATCTTCATCTTCAGTTTTATCGCTTTGGAGATTATTTTCATCTTCAATTAAAAAATATATTGATTTTGTATTCTGAAGGCACTCTTCTTTTAAATATGCTTTTCTGTATTTCATCAGATGAAGAAGTAACGAAGTCGTCAGTGTTCTTAGTAAGTCTTCTTCGTCGGTTACGATATTGAGGAGAGACGTATGCTTACGACCTTGCAATGATATTAATATTTTGGAAAGAAACTCATTTCTTAATTCAATAGTTTTAATGTCGCCAATGTGCAGAAATATGCTTAACCCAGAAGAATTAAATTCATCATATCGCGTCCTTGCATCGTCTACTATTATAACCTTTTTCTTTAAATGTTGGTATTTTTTTAAAACCGACAGTTCACTATTTGTCTTTAATATCAATGGTAATTCATCCAGAACCCATAACTCCACCAGTAACGACTTGAGAATATTCGGTTTCGATATCCAATGCCTACTTTGTTTTCCTTCAGAAAATTGCAGAAATTCATCAATAACATGATCATTTAGCTGTCCACCATTCGCTACGCACGTATCCCATTCAAGAGTATAATTCAATATTTGGTCCATTTTCTGCAGTAAGCAACCGTATGCATAGCGTTCAATGTAGGTTTCATCGTTGATTACTGTGACCTCATGTTCCAAAGTGATTTTGTTCCATATATTAGATTGGTCTTTATTCATGTCAATCTTAAATGTGGGTGTCAAAATGTAATTATAAAGATGAATATTAAGCATTTCCACTTCAAATATTCTTTTACTCAGTCCGTTTCGTCGCAGAGCAGATGTACAAAAATAATCTTCCACATAGTTAATAATTTTCATTGGGTCATGAATATCGCAAATATTCCTTATATCGTTTACAATTTCTTCGTAATCGGGTTGATTCAGAAAAAGATAAAACTTTTCCAAAAAATCCAAATAACTATATCCATCTCGTCGAACTGAATGTAGTTTGTAATAAGAATTATTAAAAGGATTAATTGTTTCTTCACCCTTTGGAAGTGGGTTATATTTTTGCAGAATCAATTCTGTAAAACCCACGTCTGTTTTCGTTTGAAACGGTGCAACTACTGTTTTATTACAGAAAAACCAAAAGTGCATGTTTTCATTGGGAACATCTGTTCGAAATTCCAAATTATTTGAATGCAGGATTGTACTAACGCTCTTAAAGTATTCGGTTATTAATGACTTTCTCCTTAAATCTATACCTTCCTTTTTAGATGTAAGCTTTACTTGTACGGCATATATATGCGGTTTCTCTATTTCTTTGAAATGTACCTTGGCAACTACGTCGTCGAATTTGCCAGCGTCCTTCAAATTCGTGTAAATGATAAAGTTATTAACGTTTTGATTATGCGACAGGAGTGCTGCCATGAGAGTGGCCACTCTGTATTGATATTTCATACCCAAATCGCTTTGAGAACCCGGTGTTTCCTCCATTTCTAATGAAATTCTCTCATGAATATTAACCTGGAAGGAAAAAGGAATATTCGATTTGTAAATAAAGAGATTTAAAACTATATACATTAACAACGTTAGCATAATATGTACGATACTTCGCTAATTAATTTTAATGTACGTGACAGTAAGGTGTTATTTAACTTACCATATTCTATCTACTCAATTTAAAGCAGATTTAATAAAATATAGCACTATGTGTTCAATGATTTTTTTTTGAAGAAATTTAAGATTAGATATGTTTTTAAGAATTTCGATTTTCTTTAATAAAAAAGATAATCAACGTTCTTCCAATTGGATGCTATTGACATTACGTCGGTGATTAATAATTGAAAGCCTGTAGAATTAAGAAAATGTTACTATTTGACTAATATGTTGGAACTGAACCATAAACTAAAAATATCTTTTTTATAATAATAATAATAATAATAATAATAATAATAAGCTTTATTGCCCAACAGTTACTACCAATTACAGGACAATTTATTGGAACATTACAATAATGAAGTATGCAATTGACATCGCAGTGTACGCTGATTTCATTAAAATTAGAACACATGGAATAAAGAGGTGATCTAACCGCGACATTGGTTTTCGGGAAAGGCAAATTGAAAGTAAGGGCATGGCGTGACGCAGGACGGGGCACAGCAAACCTTATTTGCTGGAGTAATGCAGGAGAATCAACTACGTTGTGAAGCAGCTTAAATAAGAAGCATGTACCCGAGGCAATACTGCTGAAATGGAGATAAGTTAATTCAAAACGGGCTAACAACAGACAGTGGTCAGCATTCCTGCACGGATAAACTCCGTCAACTCGACTCCATAGAAATTTAACAAACTTGCGCTGAACCAATTCAAGCTGCCGCATAACACAGTGATAAAGTGGATACCATAACACACAAGCATACTCAAGACGCGACCTTACCAATGAGAAGTATAACGCCTTTAATGATTCAGGATTGGTAAAAGATTTGCAATTGCGGACGATGAATCCCAGCATTCTCAAAGCAGTAGAAGTTACATTGTTTATGTGGTCAACGAATGTGAGTCTCACGTCAAAAATCACACCCAAGTCCCGCATTGTCTGAACCCGTTCCAAATCCACGCCACTTAAACTATAAATAAAAGTACATGGTTCCGCACAGCGCGAGAAAGACATAGACTTGCACTTCGATACATTTAGCGGTAAGTTATTCGTAGTACACCAATGGAAGATGTTATCCAGGTCAGTCTGAATGCGAATACAGTCTGAAATCGAAGAGATACTACAAAAAATCTTTAAATCATCCGCGAAGAACAGCTTATCGCAACTGATCACGGAAGTGACATCATTAATGAACATATTAAATATTAAGGGACCCAGATTAGAACCCTGTAGGATCCCAGACGTAGCGGTGTACGTGAAAGAAGATGATCCATTGTAGAAAATGTATTGAGAACGATTACTTGCATAGGACATAAGAAGGCTAACAAGAGCATCACTGAGGCCGAAGGCTCTGAGTTTCATGGCAAGAATAGTGTGATCCAAACGATCAAAGGCCTTGGCAAAGTCAGTATACACCACATCAACCTACCCCCTGCCATCCAAACTATCTGAAATGAATTGCGTGACATGGCAGAGATTGGTAACAGTGGAACTCGCATCCAGAAAACCAAGCTGATAAGGTGACAAATTCCGCCTAACAAATGGATATAGACCTGAATGAATACAGAGTTCAAAAATTTTCGAAAAATTTGAAAGGATTGCAATGGGCCTGTAGTTTGTGATAACTGTTTGATCACCAGTCTTGAAGACGGGCGTATATCTGGCAATTTTCCAGACGTCAGGAAAGGTAGAGGAACCCAAAGAGAGTTGAAATATTTTGAGTAGCGGCCTCACGAAGACAAACTTGCAGTCCATAATTAAGAAGGCAGGAATATGATCATGTCCACAGGTGAAATCATTTTTCAAGCTATTAATAGCAGTGATAATAATATCTTCCGAGAAGCAATGAAAATGAATATTGCAGTTGAAATTCTGTACAGTGGGAAGGTTTGCAGCAGAAGAGGGGGTACCAAAGACATTGCTGAAGTAGGCCGCAAATCCATTGAGTATGTCCCTCGGCGTATCGCAACTGTTACCGTTATACGACATGCGTCTCCTTTTATCTCTGATAAAAGACCAAAATTTCTTAGGGTTACAAGAAACATCATGCTGAATCCGACCCAAGTACGCACTGTAAGCGTCTCGAGATTGTCTCTTTACTAATAGACAGATATTTTTGAAATTGGCTAAGGAGGAGAGGCAGTTGTAACGTTTGAATTTCTTGAAAAAGTAATATTTCAACTTAATATTGGCTATTAAATCAGATGAATACCACCTCGGATAGCTTCTCGAATAGCGAGTACAAGTAGGCACATATAAGTCAAGCGCCGCATAAAGTGTATTATAAAATATTTCACAAGCCCCATTAATATTATTACACCCATCCAGCATCGTCCAGTCCACACTCAAGAGATACAAGTAAAGTTCATTGAAATCACATTTCCCGAAATTGTAAGATCTAGACTCAATTCTAGGAAAACCAGCGCTGCCACCACTTCCAGCATCGAGTTGTATTAAAAGGGCCGGATGGTGATCATCCTCCGCAACAAATACAGAATCATCCCGCACAACTACGCACTGAATGTCAGACACAACAAGATCCAGCAGACGATCGTTGGCATTACACACAGAATTAAATTGCTTAAAATTAGTAAAATTAAGAAAATTGTTAAGTACTTGAGATTTGAAATCATTTACAGAGCTAGATGCAAAGAGAGTACAATTGAAATCGCCAATCACGACTACACTGGAAAAGTTACTAATAAGTTGTTCAAACCTGTCAAAAAAGGATTCAAAAGTCATTGGTTGAATGTCTGGCGGTATATATAACACGAATATAGTAACACTCCCGGAGTGAGATGCGAACCTGTAAGCAACGATATCTATGGAAGGAAATTCCCCATGGATACCCGATAGATCCAGTCCTGATCCAACTAAACAGCTCCTGGCAGCCAAGAGAACTCCACCCCCACGCGATCGCCCGATTTCCTCAAACTTTCTGTCAGATCTACAGACAGAGTAAGTAACAGGAAAGTATTCAGTGCTCCTAACCTCTTCGGATAACCAAGTTTCAGTCAGGCAAATGATGTCGTACACAGTTGAACAAGCAGATACATAAAACTCATCGACTTTTGTGCGTAAGCCCCGGACATTCTGGTAGTAGATGGTGATAGTGTTTCTGTTGGGCACTGCTAGTTTAATGAAACAATCTTCGGTACGCCGCGGACGTACTTAATCTGCAGCTGTTCACCACCAAGTGTTCGCTCGTCCAATTCTGTTTTCAATTTCTTATAGTATGATATCTGTTGCTGTGTGCGATCCATAGAAATACGAATATCATTAAAATCTGCCACATTTCGTAAGTTCCTACACCTTGTGATAGCCTGATGAACCAGTCGCGGAGAATCAAGGGATGCGCATAGGTCGAGGCGATGTATGCTCCCGGCTCCTCCTACCTAGCCGAGAGACAGCAACAGCGCTCACCACTGACAGGTGGCCTAATATTTTCTTAGCCAAGTCCAGATTCATAACAAAGCCAGTGCTGCCAGGATCCGTCATCTCAGCAGCACCATAGACCATCAAGTTATACTTCCTTGCTTCACGATCCTGAACCTCCCGTACAATCATCTCCACAGATTCATCGCTCAACTCAGCCACACCAACAGACTCCCGAGCACGCAGTTCAGAAACCTCTCCTCTGAGCTAAACCATTTCATTCTTCAGATCAGATATCTGACCACAGAAATCCACAATTGATGCCTTAAGGCTAGCCAGATCACCACCAAGCCTGCCACACCCACTGCATGGCCAGGCAAAGCTTGGCTTCGACTTCAATAGGCGTACCTCAGTAATGCCAACCCCAACACATTCGTGATTGAGGCTCTTCCTGCATATGGAACAGTATAAAACTTTATGCTCTTCAAAGTTCTTCCTACAATGAGTACAGGAGACTGACGGTGCCATAGTAAGAATAAGAATTAATAACAATAGGAAAATACAGGAAGACAATGCTTCACAGCACGGGGCCTATCGTACTGACTGACCTAGACAAACAAGAGGGCCACAAAAAAGGTTACAAAAACAGAGGAATGAATAAGGATAATAATGAAATGAACAACAGAGTAAAAGAAAACACCTGTATAGTATACAATAATAGCCGAACCGAGATACTACACGCACAAAAATTACATGCAAAATAATCGTGCAAAAAGTTGCTACAAGAACTCAAGTGGATACAGATAAACACCAGCACTTTTATATGTAATCGATGATTACGCTTTAATAAACGAATGTACTAAATAAAAAGCTAACCCACGATATGGATAATAATTCTACGAATAATTTGATATAAAATCGGTATTTGTACTCACAGAATGCTCCGCAAAAAAACAATAATAACACGAACACACATAAAACGTGTCACTCGCTTAATACTTCGCATATATAAGATTATTTAAATTATTGAAGATTATATACAGGCTGTCCAGACCATGCGAGGACGGAAGATTACGGCTTTATTATGAAAGTTAAAGAAAAGTGTTTTAGACAAAAGTTGTAGCCACTCCTAAAATACACATTCTAAAATTATTTTCAACTATACAGAGTATTGCGTAAGTGAGTGACGATACAAACTTGTGTTTTTTTAAATGGAACACCCCATATATTTTGGCGTAATTAGATGCTACTCTTAAAAAGAAGGACATGGATATAAACATGTGTAGGGGTATCTCTTACCGTTGTAGCTTTATTCGCAATTTTGTGTCTCAATATGTCCAACTTTGTGGAGACTCCGAGACGAAACCTGAAAGAATTTTTGAGATCTGTATAGGCAAGACGTTTTCCACTTTCGTCAATTTTAATAATTTATAATCAATTTATTTATTTTTAAATAAATGGATTTGGAGGAATAACAAACGCAAAATTAACATTTACGATTTTTTTTCAAATAGAACAGCCTGTATATTTTTCTTCTAAAGTACAGTATTTTTTATAAGTTTTTAATGATACCATGTTTTCCCTATCCACACTTAGTATTTTATAACCTATTAACTCTTATTATTATTAATAGATTCTAAAGTTAAACGAAAAAAGTCGTAGTCACCTGTGAATTTTTAATTAAAATAATATCTGAATTTTATATCTGTCATTAGTTACGTTGTATTTACAAAATAACGCTTTACTTTTACGATGAATTTCACGAAAGATAAATGGTAAATATGATTTACGCATTGGGTGAGAGCGAAAGAAACTGTTTATTATCCAATAGGATTTACTGTCAACGTTATCTAAATGCAAGACCTCCTAGAATCGAAGCATTTCAAAAATTAAAAGAACGTTTTGAAGCATCTCGAAATATTGGTTATTCCAAAAAGGAGATTAAAAATCGACGGGTTACTAATGAGGAAAATGAATTAAATATTTTGCTATCGTTGAAAGACAATCCTCAAGTAAGTACACGAAATTTGAATATCCAGACTGGAATAAGCAGAAGTACTATCAATTGCATCACAAAGAAAAATAAGTACCATCCCTACCATATGTCATTACATCAGGACCTTCGTGGAAATGATTTTGTAAATCGCTTAAGTTTTTGCAACATTATGTTAAACAAAATGAATTTGGACCCGAATTTTCAATGTTCGATTTTATTTAGTGACGAAGCTACTTTCAAAAGTACCGGTACTCGACGAGCTTCTTCTCACACCATTCATCTCTTCGCGTTCAATACTTTCTGTTCGTTCGGATTAAACTGTTCTAGTGTGGACGCCCTATGTGAATAATGCATGACCGACGCTAAATCTAGTGGTAATAACTATTATAATGTTGAAATTTTTGCTGAATTTAACTTGTCACTACATGTCTGTTACTGACTTTAGCTTGAACAAACTGGTTTATTACGTATGTATTATTAACGGCCACCTGATACTAAGAAAAGGCAATTACACATATTTTAATTCTATGAACGTTTATTCAAATTCGTACTCGTAATATTTTGAGTAGAAACACCAATTTAATTTTTAAAATCATTAGTTCATTAATGAACTCATTTCACACTTAAACATTTTTTTTTATATATAAAAAGACATGAACTTATTAGGCTGCTATTTAAATATACCCATTGTGATATACTCCAACCTTTAGTTTTTCAAGAATTTAGGTTCAGATTCTGTTATTAAAGTATTTTATTTCAATTTTGAAATGATTCTTCTTCGCAGACACACCGCTATTTAAAGCATGAAGTAAAAATAAAATATCAAAAATCAACATATTTGTATGGTATACGTTCAACGATGACGTGGATGACTAATATGTAATGGTACAGGCCTGCATGACTTGTATTTATAATTAAAAAAATGGGTGTGCTTATTAAGACCACACGGCAGAAGTAAAAACTTCATCAAGGCGAGGTTAATAATACGAAATACAACTTTTTTTTTCGTTCTATATTCATTTACATTTACATTTTCCATTTTTCATTTTTGTTCTATATTACATTTAAAAAATATATATTTATTATTATTGTGTATACATTATTCTAGTACATTTCGCTCGGTCTGATCAAGTTTTCACTTCAAAAATTCATACGTACTGCTATGATATTAGTACAATTGTTCTAGGGCTGCCGCGATATAGCTCAGAAAACAAAATTCTCTCTTTCTCAGGTTCCCTCGGCGAAACTGTACAATTTTCACGTCAGGAATCGTGATCTTAGGAAACAGTATAAAAAAACAACAAATTACATGAAGACAAAAAAAAATAAAATAATTATTTAATTAACTTTTCTAAAATTTTAATAAAAGTGAAAAACAGATCAGATATAATTATTTATTACAAGAAAAACAACAACAACAAAAAAACTTTAATTAACAAATTCTCAAGAAAAAACCCTACCCACTAATTGACCAGATAGGATAAAAAAAACTTGTACTGACAAACACGACAAAATTTACCTAGTTAATTACTGAAAATTATTCACAAAATCCATACAAAATAATAATTACTTAAATTGAATAAATTAAATACCTATAATTAAAACACATCAAATTATATAGCAAACTGATACAGTAAAGAAAATTATCTAATTTAATAGCTTCTCAATAAATATAAAATATTTTCAAACACGTGCTGGAAAAACAAAATGAAAGATACGAGTCTACTTTTACAATATTAAAATTTTCTCTTATTATAATAAAGAATGCATTCTCTTTCTTAAAAGTAAATACTTAACTTGTATAACAGCAATAAAACTAATTCACACACTTGATTAAATCTCGGCTCCTTAAAATCAAATGAAAATTATAACAATTTTTATTTTAATATTCAAACATAAAATATCTCTAATTCAACAACTGAACTTAACGGGATACCAAGATTTAATGTCCTTCAATATTAAACACTCGGCCAGTGAAAGTCACGCACCGCTTCCACATTGAAATAAAATTCTCACATCTATAGAATATTTAAATATCAAGTTAAGGAGCGTAAATAATCTTTCTGGCATCTTCTCTTTTAAATTCAAATAACAACAAAATAAATATTAACATACACAGATTACCAAAAGACTACTATACCTCCCAAATGCTTAAACAGAAACCAAAATAGAGTGTGTACCAAAACATTTGCGCCACAGAAATATAAATTTGAAATAAATCAATTTATCTAATTTTAATTGTCCATAATATATAAAAAAAACCATAGCAGTACGCATGTATATACACAAATAGACGAGTACCCGCGCTGGTCTAATGGTAACGTGCCGGCCTTACACCCGGGCGGCTCGGGATCGCATTTGCACGCGGACAAGAATTTTTCAGAAAATAAAATTTAATTGAAATTAAATACCGCTAGTCTCTTGCTCCCTTAGTCGACTCGACTCGAGCCGACTTTACCCGAACGAGCGTTACAAGCCGAGCGTGACGACCCAGTCTCGTTCAGTGCCCAACAATCAATGCATCAACGCGCTCATAGAAGTTTTCACTTCAAAAATACTTTTCTGCCACGACACGACTTTCTTATATGTGTGCGAGTTCCGAGAGAGAGAGAGAGAGAGAGAGAGAGAGAGAGAGAGAGAGAGAGGGAGGGAGAGAGAGAGAGAGAGAGAGAGAGAGAGAGACGGAGAGAGAGAGAGAGACGGAGAGAAAGAGAGACGGGGGGAGAGAGAGAGAGACGGAGAGAGAGAGAGAGACGGAGAGAGAGAGAGAGAGAGAGAGAGAGAGAGAGGGAGAGCGAGAGAGAGACAGAGAGAGAGAGGGAGAGCGAGAGAGAGAGAGAGATATCTTAAAAACCACTTTTTTGGTATCAGGGGACTTCAAAACGTGGACATCTGCAAAAATCTCGAGGACAAAAATTTTCACCATCACAATACTTCCTTATTCTACGTATAAGAAAGTAAAATGTGTATAAATATCACATCTCTTAGTGCGAGTCTTTTCATTACTTCAGTTTTATTATTTAGCTTTATGCGTTTTTAAACAGTAATTTGTACACATTCGTAAACAATTATGCTTTTATTACGTATTATGTTTTATAATACTATTACATTTGCGGTTATTTATCAATAATCTATTTTTTTTTATTAGAGTGTGTACTTACGTCATAAACAATATTCTCAAAAGCTGCATCAAAACATAACTGATTGATAGAATAATTAAACACAGAAAAATTATAGAATCAGTGTTATCAACCCTTGAACCTGTGACATTAAAAATCACACTGTATACTTATACCTATATTGTTAATTTCCTTCTTTAATTTCAAAAATGTTATTGTAAGGAATAGTAGACCGAAATTCATAGAAGCAGTGACTAGTTGAGATCTTGGATTATGAACAAAGTATATGTACCTAAATAACTCACCTGTTGAAGTATTAGGGAAGTTTATTATGAAAAAAGTCACACTGACAAGCGATATCGTGGATATTCCATGAAAATTAAATAAAAATGGAAAGAATACGCATGCACGTAAAATATCACAAAAATTAAATTGAAATAAACAAAAGAATGAAGCGTCGCCATTAAAACTGCAATCCACGTAAGCGACAGACAAAAAACAAAAATTTCGATGGAATTTACTAGAGGAAGTATCAAGCCGCAGGATATGGCCGTGAAAACTGCTGGCGGTGAAAGGGGAAACGGTACACTGCCAAGCAATTACAGTTCTTAAATGTATTCCGATTCCGTGCAGTCACTGGTGGAAATGCGCTGCGTTTTAAAAGTGTTTATGTCTGGTGATGCTGCTGATGATCTAATAAGGCGAATTAAGAGTCTACTACATGAGTTGACGAACTTATTCGCGACGAAGACAATAAACTTGTATAGAGATAGGAGATATCTAAACATACTCTTGCGTGAATGAATATCGCGCGACATATTGCTGTGACTTCTTCTATATTGGTTAATGACCAAAAATTGAATTAATAAATTAAAATATTTTATTGATCTCAGGGTCTAAGTGTGAATTTATTATATTCTATATCGAATGATGTGCCACAGTCTTATACTTATAGTGAGTTCTGGCTGTGAATGTGATGTTTACTTTCCTTAGATTCTCCTGGGATGGGTATAAATAAGTACATATAGAATGTCAGCACAACTTATTTTATTTTATATATATTAATATTTACAAAAACATCATTAAATATCATAACTATGCAATATAATACATTACTTATTTCATTGTCATATCCAGTCTCTTTCATCCGCGGTACAAGCACCTTGCAATTTCTAATTTTTACAAAATTGTTAATGATGAATAAAAATAAAGTTTACTGCTCTAGTCCTTCATGTATGCTCATGTTTCAAAGATTACTGCTATCCTATAAAAGCGTTAGCACCTCGTTAAGTCGCTCTGAACCAAGATTCACACGTCAATCCAGAGCTTACTCAAAGAAGAGTTTGTTTTAAATTGTTTATATAACGTTCAGAACTTTCATTGCCATCCGGAGAATTTACTTATACCTCGTTGAAAACGTCTCGAGCCAAGATTCACACGTCGACCCAAGGACGTATTCAAAGAAGAATTTATTTTTAATTGTTTAAATAATATTCTAAATTTTTATTGCTATCCGGAGAGTTTACCTATACCTCGTTGAAAACGTCTCGAGCCAAGATTCACACGTTGACCCAAGGACGTATTCAAAGAAGAATTTATTTTTAATCGTTTAAATAATATTCTAAATTTTTATTGCTATCCGGAGAGTTTACCTAAACCTCGTTGAAAACGTCTCGAGCCAAGATTCACACGTCGACCCAAGGACGTATTCAAAGAAGAATTTATTTTTAATTGTTTAAATAATATTCTAAAAATTTATTGCTATCCGGCGAAATTTACTAATATATATATATATAGCAGTCATGAAGGCTTTTTTATTTATTTACTTTAGAATTGCAAGATGGATTTTATTTATTGTGCTTGTACTCACTTTTCTTCGTTATATAGCATTTCAAATTCCTCCTGATACTTCAATCCCTCCATTTTTATTGAATTTATTATTGTGGGTTCTTTATGCGGTCCAATCGTGTTTCTAACCGTCCCTCCGTGTATTTCGAACGCACTTATCATTATCGCCTCTTGCGACTGCCGTGTTGGAATCTTAAGGCGTTTATGCCTTTAGACCCTTTATTTTCTTCGGCGCACTATTTTCTTTTTAGTTTAAGAGAATCCGGACCACTTATCGACTGCCCGCTTTTCGCTTCTGTCCCGCTTTTTATAGGGATAAACATTTGACTAGCGGCTTATTTTGTTTTTAAATCGTGCGTTTTGTTTGAATTTTTGTCTGTCACGCCCTCCGTGTTAATTTCGGTAACTATCGAACTTATGCAATCACGTGACCTTGTTTCCACCATGTTTGTTGTTGTTATTATTTTACATATCTTTATTTTTTTATTCCATGGACACCTTGAATGGTTTTATTCGTTGGTAAGTATTCTTTTATTGTATTATATCATGTACTGACTAATGCTTTATTTATTTATTTTAGCCTGGAATGTCATTTGTATGTGGATAAAATTATGTACCATCGCATATCTAGATGTACATTCAACAATGTCCTTTTATTTTGTGAATATCAGTGAATTTGCATAGCCAGCGTAATGTTTTATTTTCAATGATAAACTAGGCCTCAATATTTATATTCTGGATGCATTGATGTATGTCGAAACAGATAAATCATATACCTTTGCGTGCATTTCTTGTCCCATGCAAAAGAATATACAATTGATCTTGTGACCGTAAAATAAATGGTATATATTTATTTATTCATGTATATAGACCTTTGTTTAATATTGTATTTTTGGTTTTAGCTTGGTCTTTCTTAGAATATATTTGCGTATAGAGGAAGATGAACAAATCGTGCCTCTTTACGTACATTCAATAATATTTACTACAGAAAATATAAGTGAAACATGTATAGTTATACATAACATTTATTCTTGACACCGTTGGTGGTTATAATATTTATATTCTCTGTAATTAATTCCCATTCTGAACTATTATTGTTGCTTGAAGAGTGTATTACCGGGTTGACCTACATTTTTATTAACCACTAATACTACTGCTTTAAATTCTTATATATCCTTTTTTATTAAACGGAGGTCAGTACTTGAATATTGTTTTATAGATATTTAATTCCTGTGTACTAATTTATTTAAGTTGAGGTTAATATTTTTTTAATTCTTACATTCCTTTTAATTGTGCTATTATTTTTACGGGTATGCAACCCATATTGCATTTATGTGCATACTACTGCCTAGTTATGAAATTTTTAGTAAGCACTAAATATATAATTAAAACTACATACATTTACCTTAATTAGTGAGTTTATTCTGTATTTTATTTAATAAAATATTTATTATATTGAAATATATAAAATTATAATTTATATTGGATATGTAAAAATTATTTTTACTTAAAATAAACATAATAAAATTTTATTTTGTTGATTTTTATTTGTTTGGTTCTTTATTTTATTTATTCATTTATTTTCAAGAAAATACCACAGCATATCCCAAGTTAAGAAACTGTCAATATGCCATAGTTGACTACGAAAAATATAGGCATATTGCAATTTCTTTACTTAATGGTATTTTCTAAAGTTTTGCTTAGCTAATATTCTTACGTCTAAATTTACTATATTTCTATGTGGGAACTATCCCTTTTTATTTCTTACAGTCTAGTTATTCTAACTTAAATAATATTATCTTGGGAACTGTCCCTTTTTATTTCCTTACTATCTATTTATATACAACTTAAATAACATAATTTTGGGAGCTGTCCCCTTTTATTTCCTTAATATCTATTTATATACAACTTAAATAATATAATCCTGGGACTATCCCTTTCATTTTCTTAATGTTTTATTTACATCTCTTAAATAATATGATCTTGGAGTTATCCCTTTTTAATTCTCTTAATGTCTATTTATATATATACAACTTAAATAATATAATCTTGGGAACTGTCCCTTTTATTTTTCGTAATATTTATTTACATATCTTAAATAATGCAATCTTGGGAACTATCCTTTTCATTTTCTTAATATTTATTTACACATAACATAAATGATATAATCTTGGGAACTATCCCTCTTTATTTCCTCATGGGTTCATATTTTTCATCGTGTGAGTTTATATTTTAACTTTACTCCCTTCATTTTTGTTTAAATTTTTATATCTTTCATTTACAATCGGAAAGTGATACTTAATTTGTTTAAAGTGAAACACATACAAATATATAATAAATTGGAAATATTTTCTTCGTGTGGGTTCAATATCTCTTGCGTGGCATCAATTAAGCCTACAATTGATATTCATATATATAAAGTCTTATTATTTTCCACATATCAGTCGGGGAATTTATCTTGAATAAATAGTATTTTCGTATTATTTTCTTCATGTTACCTGCCCAAAAGGAATCTTTTAAAACTATCGTAGCAAACCACTTGGCATCTGTGTACTTCATTGATAATGTTTCTTTGAATCTTCTATATTTTTCTCTGATAAAGTTCGACTCTGCTTTTCTATTATATTGTTCTTCAGCATTTCTTTTATTTCTAATTTCACTTAAATAATATTTACTGGGAATTGGATTTGTTTTCACATGGAAGGGTTCCTTTTCATTTACCTCGAGCCTATGCTCGTAATTTCTTACCAAGCCAGGACTGTCCTTGACTAGTCTCTTGTGCTTATTTAAAAGATTGCTCACATGATTTTTACACTTTTCATTGCAATTTATACTTGTACCATCCCATTTTAATGTGAAGTCCTTATTCTCTGGATGCTTCACGAGATGCGTACATTTATTGTCATATGAATCGTTAATCATTTCTTGCGTGAGTTCCTTTTCTATTTCTTCTACATATAATTTATTAATTAATTTTATTTATTTCTCTACTGGTGCTTCTTCGCTCCATGGAATTATCATATCTCTTATGTGAAAAGTCTTGTCCTTCATATCCAGTCTTGTGCTATATTGACTTATAAAGTCCATTCCCAATATGCAATTGCAATTCAAATTATTTACTACTACAAATTCTGTCAGTAGGTTTAAATCATTTATTTTAACATTAACGCAGAAAACTTTATCAATGGTTACCAAAGATTTTTGTTTGCTGTAACTATTTTTAATCTTCTTTATAGGAATATATCGTCCTTGTTCCTCTAAATTTTTCATCTATAACGCTGTGGTCGAGTAGCTTTTATTTTATTTATTTTTCTTCCCCAACTTTGATTGATATCTGTGGTAGTTCATTGGTTATTTTCATCGGATCTTCATATTTGTATATGTCTCGTTTCATTTTCCTTGATTGGGGTGTCGTCGTCGGCTAAGGTTGGAGTGGAATCGCCATGTTCCATCGGAGGTCCCCAATTTATCCTCCGCCGTGCTCCTTGGTTGGGGTGTCGTCGTCGGCTAAGGTAGGAGTAGGGTAGCCACGTCCCATCGGAGGTCCCCAATTTATCCTCCGCCGTGCTCCTTGATTTATTGGGAGTTTATTTTCCCAAAATCTTGAGGCGAAAGTCAATAATGTTTTTGTTGTGCCGAAGTATATCCTTGATGTACGTCGTTGTTGCTCTAGGTTCTCTATCTTCTTGTTTACTCGAACGTATATTCATTGACTGGTAAAGTGATACTTTATTTTCTTTATTTATTTCTATGGCTATACTTATCCTTCCCTTTTCTATCAGTGCAACTTCTTCGGTCCACCTCAGTGTTTTAACTTCCTTGTGTGTCTTTGAAAATTTTTCAAGTTGTATAATCAGTGCCTGTCGTTTCCATGAACCTGTGTATCTTCCTGTTCCTATGAATATTTCTAATGTTTGTCGTGAAATGTATAGATGTGAATTCTTGTCATCTTCTTCTTCATATAACAACGTATCTAAATGTGTTCTTAGAATTTTCTTGTTGGAGTCCATGTATTTGGTTCTTCTCCATGTATGTATTATTGTGGAGGCTTCTTTGACTTTTGTTGCTGTTTGTGCATCATCTTCATGGGTTGGCATATTCCTCGTAATTTCTTCGTTGTCGGTGTTTATTATTTCATTTTTAAATGGTTCTTCTCTTTCTTCAAATCGTTCTATCGTTTTTTCCGTTCTGTCATTCGTTCCGTTTATCAATGATCTGTACGTATTCTCACATTTTCTTGTATTATCCCTTATTACTTTGGCTAAACCTGACACAGACTCTGTTATTTTGTTTTCTAAATTGGCATTTATCTGACGCATTTCTGTTTTAAAATCTTGGAATTTCTTGTCAATTCCTAAGCTGATCTCCTCTAGTTTTTCATTGTTTGCTTTGATTTCTTCTTTCAAATTTTCATTGTTTGATTTTATTTCTTCTCTCAAATTTTCATTGTTTGATTTTATTTCTTCTCTCAAATTTTCATTGTTTGATTTTATTTCTTCTCTCAAATTTTCATTGTCTGATTTCATTTGTAATAGGACTTGAAGCAAATTATCCATTTTATCTTCCGATGATTTTTCGGTTGTTCTCTTGAGAGATGTACTTCCAACGATCGGTTCTTCCAATTGATCACCTTCCAACTCGTGTTTCTCTGATTCTGAGCTAGAGGTTGAACGGTTGCTGCAGGAATTATCTCTGTATCTGGTAAACTGTGGTCTTGTTTCCTTATCTTCAATCTTTTCAGGTTTTTCGCCTTTATTTTTGTTGTTTTCATCAGCCATATTTTATTTTTGTTTTATTCTATCTCTTATTCACCCTGTCCCAATAGGAGAATATTGTGTGCTTATGGCGTTATAAGGAAAGTAAATTCACACAGCCTTTTTATCGTTGAATGCCAAATTAAGATTGATCTTGACCAACGATAGGCCTAGCAGGTCGGGCGCCAAAATAAATCTTGGCCAACGATAAGCCCTTACCAGTTGGGTGCCAAAATAATGCTGTGACTTCTTCTATATTGGTTAATGACCAAAAATTGAATTAATAAATTAAAATATTTTATTGATCTCAGGGTCTAAGTGTGAATTTATTATATTCTATATCGAATGATGTGCCACAGTCTTATACTTATAGTGAGTTCTGGCTGTGAATGTGATGTTTACTTTCCTTAGATTCTCCTGGGATGGGTATAAATAAGTACATATAGAATGTCAGCACAACTTATTTTATTTTATATATATTAATATTTACAAAAACATCATTAAATATCATAACTATGCAATATAATACATTACTTATTTCATTGTCATATCCAGTCTCTTTCATCCGCGGTACAAGCACCTTGCAATTTCTAATTTTTACAAAATTGTTAATGATGAATAAAAATAAAGTTTACTGCTCTAGTCCTTCATGTATGCTCATGTTTCAAAGATTACTGCTATCCTATAAAAGCGTTAGCACCTCGTTAAGTCGCTCTGAACCAAGATTCACACGTCAATCCAGAGCTTACTCAAAGAAGAGTTTGTTTTAAATTGTTTATATAACGTTCAGAACTTTCATTGCCATCCGGAGAATTTACTTATACCTCGTTGAAAACGTCTCGAGCCAAGATTCACACGTCGACCCAAGGACGTATTCAAAGAAGAATTTATTTTTAATTGTTTAAATAATATTCTAAATTTTTATTGCTATCCGGAGAGTTTACCTATACCTCGTTGAAAACGTCTCGAGCCAAGATTCACACGTTGACCCAAGGACGTATTCAAAGAAGAATTTATTTTTAATCGTTTAAATAATATTCTAAATTTTTATTGCTATCCGGAGAGTTTACCTAAACCTCGTTGAAAACGTCTCGAGCCAAGATTCACACGTCGACCCAAGGACGTATTCAAAGAAGAATTTATTTTTAATTGTTTAAATAATATTCTAAAAATTTATTGCTATCCGGCGAAATTTACTAATATATATATATATAGCAGTCATGAAGGCTTTTTTATTTATTTACTTTAGAATTGCAAGATGGATTTTATTTATTGTGCTTGTACTCACTTTTCTTCGTTATATAGCATTTCAAATTCCTCCTGATACTTCAATCCCTCCATTTTTATTGAATTTATTATTGTGGGTTCTTTATGCGGTCCAATCGTGTTTCTAACCGTCCCTCCGTGTATTTCGAACGCACTTATCATTATCGCCTCTTGCGACTGCCGTGTTGGAATCTTAAGGCGTTTATGCCTTTAGACCCTTTATTTTCTTCGGCGCACTATTTTCTTTTTAGTTTAAGAGAATCCGGACCACTTATCGACTGCCCGCTTTTCGCTTCTGTCCCGCTTTTTATAGGGATAAACATTTGACTAGCGGCTTATTTTGTTTTTAAATCGTGCGTTTTGTTTGAATTTTTGTCTGTCACGCCCTCCGTGTTAATTTCGGTAACTATCGAACTTATGCAATCACGTGACCTTGTTTCCACCATGTTTGTTGTTGTTATTATTTTACATATCTTTATTTTTTTATTCCATGGACACCTTGAATGGTTTTATTCGTTGGTAAGTATTCTTTTATTGTATTATATCATGTACTGACTAATGCTTTATTTATTTATTTTAGCCTGGAATGTCATTTGTATGTGGATAAAATTATGTACCATCGCATATCTAGATGTACATTCAACAATGTCCTTTTATTTTGTGAATATCAGTGAATTTGCATAGCCAGCGTAATGTTTTATTTTCAATGATAAACTAGGCCTCAATATTTATATTCTGGATGCATTGATGTATGTCGAAACAGATAAATCATATACCTTTGCGTGCATTTCTTGTCCCATGCAAAAGAATATACAATTGATCTTGTGACCGTAAAATAAATGGTATATATTTATTTATTCATGTATATAGACCTTTGTTTAATATTGTATTTTTGGTTTTAGCTTGGTCTTTCTTAGAATATATTTGCGTATAGAGGAAGATGAACAAATCGTGCCTCTTTACGTACATTCAATAATATTTACTACAGAAAATATAAGTGAAACATGTATAGTTATACATAACATTTATTCTTGACACCGTTGGTGGTTATAATATTTATATTCTCTGTAATTAATTCCCATTCTGAACTATTATTGTTGCTTGAAGAGTGTATTACCGGGTTGACCTACATTTTTATTAACCACTAATACTACTGCTTTAAATTCTTATATATCCTTTTTTATTAAACGGAGGTCAGTACTTGAATATTGTTTTATAGATATTTAATTCCTGTGTACTAATTTATTTAAGTTGAGGTTAATATTTTTTTAATTCTTACATTCCTTTTAATTGTGCTATTATTTTTACGGGTATGCAACCCATATTGCATTTATGTGCATACTACTGCCTAGTTATGAAATTTTTAGTAAGCACTAAATATATAATTAAAACTACATACATTTACCTTAATTAGTGAGTTTATTCTGTATTTTATTTAATAAAATATTTATTATATTGAAATATATAAAATTATAATTTATATTGGATATGTAAAAATTATTTTTACTTAAAATAAACATAATAAAATTTTATTTTGTTGATTTTTATTTGTTTGGTTCTTTATTTTATTTATTCATTTATTTTCAAGAAAATACCACAGCAATATGTATGAACAACATTCACTTTTATTTCATATCGCGTTGTCTCTAAGTATAGAAGGTTGTCTGTCTCTATATATATTTAAGAAAATACGAAATTCTGCACATTATGGAATACAAATTAAATGGTATTGTCAAACAAAATTTGCTTCAATAGTAATAATAATATTGATTTATTAATAACAAAGTCCATGTTCTCACAAACTTTGTTCAATTAAATTTAAATCTTTTCCTATTAAAAACTAATGCATATTAATGCAAAAGACTTGTTGAAAACAAGGCAGTGAATTTTCCTTTATACTAGTTAATTTAGGTTTATACCAATACTCAATACCTGTTATATTGCCACGTATAAAACGTCAAAAGGCCTGTGACAATAATAATATGGCACTGGGTAAATTAAAATTACAAATACAAAATATTTGTAAATAATACTTCCAAATGATTCCCAACCACTATGCCCACGTACACGATCCGCGTTCGTTAACCTCGATAGGCAGACAAAACTAGCAGTTTTGTCATTTAGGCTGCCGCTTACTCAGTGAAGATGATATGGGTCGAAACGACGTGAAGCTAATTTTAATAAGGCGCCACCGCGAATTTAAAGCCTATCGAGGTTAACGAACGCGGATCGTAGATGGTAAGAAAAATCAGGTGAAAATAGGTAAAAGCAACTCAACAATAAAACAAAACAAATTCAAACCACAAGTTCTAAATTTAATTTCCAAC
Source organism: Amphimallon solstitiale (assembly GCA_963170755.1). Lineage (NCBI taxonomy): Eukaryota > Metazoa > Arthropoda > Insecta > Coleoptera > Scarabaeidae > Amphimallon > Amphimallon solstitiale. The sequence goes on from OY720677.1 coordinate 10,397,093, forward strand.
AAGAGGATATAGAATATTCATATATAAAAAAAAGTCAAACATGAAATGAATAAATATTAATAATGTGAAATGTAAAGAGAAAAATAAAACAAAATTTAAATCAGGCCTCTAATGCCTACAGTTGATCGTGATGATACAACCTGTATAAGCAATCCATAAGGATTAGAAAAAAAAAAGGATGCATCTATCAACTAACACTGTATGTTAAAAAAATATATTTAAAATACTAAATTTGAAATGCAATATAAAAAAGAATAATACTAAATGATAAGCAGAAATGATTAAGTTAACAATTACAAATAATCAGAGCACTCCTAAATTTAAAGAATTCACATTCGGTGAAATATTACTGTAGGTCTCGAAGAATTTGCAAATTGATCGCTTACAAAAGGTTATGACATAGGTCAAAACGACCACTTAAATAATTAAAAATATTAACCTAGTACTTAAAATCAGAATTACAGTAAGCTATTCTTGATTAACTCACTTACAAAATTGGGCTCTTATGCAGTAAATTCTCAAAATGAAAATCAAAGTTACAGAAATTAATTAATTAAAAGTAGGATGGGCTTATATTATATCAAATTACTAGGTTTAATAACAAAACTATTCAATAGTCTCCGATCAAAAGAATCGACAGACCTTACACCTGCAACGGCTAATTATTAATACAAAATTAATCAAGTTTAACCTCCCAGCAAACAGGGTGACGTGATAATCACGTTAATTTTAAGTGTCTTTTTGACTTGAAAGACATGCGATTACGACGTACACAATACGACATAAATGACGACATTATGTCACAGACCAATGACGTCACATTTACGTGAAAGCCAAACATTCCATTGACGACATATTATAAAGTATATTTGACGTCACTTTGTAACATTCTATTTGACGTCACTTTGTGGTGTCCTGTTAACGTTTAATAGACGACATATTTTATATTGCATTTGACGCCACTGGATGGTAAGGTTCTAAAATAACAGACACTTATAGGTCAATATTTTTATTTTTAAGACAAACAAGTATGGTCTCGGGAGTTGACTTTTTCTCCAATCATCACACTCACTATCAGAATCACTTATGAAACGCTTTGTTCTTTTAGGGGCACCGCTTTTGAACATCTTCTATATCACTCTGTACATCAGATGTAACTTCTACTAATTTAATTCTTTTTCTGGTCTTCGAAATATCCATCTGTAATCCACATACAAATTATGTAAGAAAACCCACATTTCTATATTACCTGTTGCAAACATTTTTTTCGTAATTTTATACAGTTCCCAACTGTCCAACGGAGATTCGCCTTTTTTCATAGATGTTTCGTATTCACCTTGAGTTTTGTATGGTGGCCACAAAACTTCTTTTTTTGGCGTCAACCACAATTTGTTAACGACCGCCACAGTTGGCTCTCTTTCTTTTTCAATCTCCACCCCTACGAACGCCATTTTATTATTAATTTAGTCAACCTGTAATTTTAATAATAATTAATCGTAACAAAAGAACTACCAAAGGTAAGATAAATGTTTTGACCGATTCCACTGTAGGTTATTAATAGCGTATCACTGTTTCTGATAATTATCATTCTGTATTTCACTACTCTTGAACGTCATGAATTTAAATAAACATGTTAAGAATTACACACAATCATTATATATCCCATGAGTTCAGGAGTAATGCAGTGTGTCGACCATGTTTCCACCAAATACGCAGTTTTTAACGCACGTAAACAAAATATGGGAATCAGACGTGATGGCATATTAATTTTTGTATGACTACTTACGAAATGCGTTCTGACGGTTTCGATGGTCAAACAGCAACGATATCGAGATGAGAATCTTTTAAATTGGCATTAATAACACATGCAATATGCAAATATAAAACTAGCATCATGCACGACACATACACCGTTCACAACGCACATGCACACTCCACCGACCAGCGACAGCGAGGTAACGCGATCGTGAACGAATAGCGGGAACAACCCGCACTGGTTAGAAAATTTAGAAATTCATTATGCAAAATGTATAAGCATTTTGAACTATTATTTGTCTAGTTTAGCTACTGTTGAAAGCAAAAACAGTAGAAAAGAATAAAATAATAATAATTATTATTATCATTTTGGGAAGAAAAAACATTGAGAACTATTTTTTTTTGCTTTCGACTATAAATAAACATATTTTGTAAATAAAAATATGGAACTAAAATATTACCAAAATATCATCAAAAATTCACGTTCATATTACGTCAAAAGTTACTCATAAAATCAACGTCGTTTGTAGGTCATTTTTTGGACATATGACCAACCTGACGAATAGTTACCTTAAAATGACGTAAAATTAACGTCATTTTTGGTCAGTCTGTTTGATGGACTGAGTATTCACTTATCTGAGTCTAATGAGGTCTTCATTAGTTGGTATCAACAGCGAAACAACAGGAAAACTCAGCTGCCTGCCAAGAATAACTAATTTAGGTTTCACCGGAACAAAAAAAAAGCAGAATCTTTGTCCAGGGGGCTTTATAGTTAATTCCAACATATAATCGTGGACCTATGTTTTGCAACTGCTTCTCACAATTTCAACGTCACACAATTTTTCCCTAAATAGAGAGAATAATTAGTTCTAAATGCAAAATGAAAATCAAACAACACATGAGACATATGGGTTATGAAAAAGAGTCATTAACAATTTCAAATTAATTGGTAGATAAATACATGACTATATGTTCTTCTAGTGTGCATACTAATAACACTGGTCTGCAAAAAAAAATTTTTTAATCAAGCCTCGGCACTATTCTTGGCGATTCTTATGTAAAATGACGTCCTGAATCCAAATATAACTGCCGTTTTCTTCCATCACCCACCATTTTTAGGAGAGCCCCGCACTTCTATTTTTAGCACTTTTCGATAATAATAATAAATTTATGGACATTGATTTAATTTGAAGGGGTAAAAAGAACTATTTTAGCTGGAAACAATTATAAATAATAAAGATATGTACCATTATTTGGTGCTTGCTTTCCTTTTATACCCTGAGGTACAGCTGTCTCGTCCCAAAAACCAGCAGTACTCCGCCAACATGCTTGCATTCCACTTCCCTGAAAATCTCTTCTCCATCTTAGCGATGTCTTGATGGAACCGTTCCCCGTGTTCATCGGAGACTGCTCCTAAATTTTCAGGGAAGAAGTCCAGGTGCGAGTGAAGGAAGTGTACTTTAAGAGACATGTTACATCCCATGGCCTTGTACGCTAACAGCAATTCCTCGACGTGAGCGACATAATCATCACTTTTGTGGTTACCCAAAAAGTTCTTACAGACGTTTTGGAATGCAAGCCAAGCAAGTTCTTCTTTTTGATTTAGGTGTTCAATAAACGTCGGATCTTGGAAAAGTTGTCTAATTTGGGGACCCACAAAAACTCCTTCCTTGATTTTAGCTTCGCTAAGACGAGGAAATTTAGTTTTCAAAAATTTAAATGCGTCACCTGTCTTGTCCATTGCTTTCACAAACTGCTTGATCAATTCAAGTTTGATGTGCAAAGGTGGCAAGTAAATATTTTCCTTCGGGACCAAAGGATCGTGGGCGACATTTTTCTGACCAGGGGTAAAATTTTCTCGCAGAGGCCAATTCCGTACGGTGTAATGTTTATCTCGGGCTCGGCTGTCCCATTCACAAAGGAAGCAGCAATATTTTGTGAATCCTGATTGCAGGCCCGTGACTAGAGCAACAACTTTTAAGTCAGCGCAAAGTTTCCATTTATAATCATGATAACTAATTTTATCAAGGATTCGGCTGATGTTTTCGTACGTCTCCTTCATGTCAACAGAGTATGCAACTGGAACTGATGGTAAGTCATTCCCATTTGCTAACAGGACAACTTTTAAGCTTGTTTTTGACGAATCTATAAACAGTCTCCATTTGTCTGAGTCACATGGCATCTTTAGCTCTGTCATCAATGAATTGGCATTAGGGCAGAACACTAGGCCTTTATCTTCCGAGAAAAGTAATTTTAGGCTCGACTGTCTGGTCCTGTAAGAAGATATTTTTGCGCCCTTTTCTAAGAGATTCCACTGTTGAAGTCGCGATCCAAGAAGTTGAGATTTAGTCTTAGGTAACTCCAAATCCCTGGCGAGATCATCTAATTCCGATTGAGTAAGCAGGTGAGGTTGCCGAGAAACTGAATCAGCCGAATACTCTTCATCATCGGTGAACGTATCATTCGATGCCCCAGGTTGTAACTCAGAGTCTTTCAAATCCATTTCTGTCTCTAGAGTATAAGTTTGAAGGACACTGGGAATGGCAAAGACTCGTTGTGAGGAACAGGTCTTAGAGCTGAAGGAACATTGGGATACTAAATTGTATGCTTACTTTTGCTCAAAACCCAACGGTGGAAGTTATACAAAAGTAACAGTCTGTAAGATGACAGCGAGGTTCATGCCAAACCATGGGCACAGCAAATGGCATTGATTTACGGGTACCTTTGAGCCATTTGGTCAAACTACTGTAACAAGTCGTACAGCAAACTGATGGAGCCCAAGTCTTGTCCTGGTCGCCAACTTGGCAATCAAAGTACAATTTATAAGCAGTTTTAAGAAGCGGAGAAAGGGGTTTTAAAGTAAATTCCCCGCAGACATAGCAGAACCTATTGGGATGATTTTTACATTCGGGTGGCATAATTAAATTGTAAATCAATACCCGATATTAACCACAAATCACACTTATGCACTTGGAAAAACCCAGAGTAAAAGTATTTTTACTGTTTTACACAAATAAACAATTCCGAAACACAGAATTCACGCTTAAGGTGCCAGTCCACAATGAGAATATCTCATGAGATTTTTGTCTCATGCAACACAAATCGCAGGATAACTCCAATTTCATTGGTCTTTCGACCGTTTCCACAATGAAATTGGAGTGATTTTTATTGCATGAGACAAGAATCTCATGAGATATTCTCATTGTGGACTGGCACCTTTAAAACGTCGACACGTTAACTCTACAACGGCTATAGATGTACTGATCGAAACAACGTAGTACTATAACGAGAAGAGCAATGCAAGTTTAAGCTTGTCGTAAATTCCTTCGCGAACCTGTGCGCGTGTGGTATTGAGAGCGCCAGTGTCGTGCAGTCAATATGCCTAACTGTTTTTATTAATGTTCTTCTATATTTGTATTTTATTGTAGTTTCAACATGCTTTTATATATTAACAATGTTGCCATATACTTTGCTATAAATTTTATTACCTGCTTTCGGATGTTTATTGGCTAGAAGTTGAAATATGTAAAAAATAAGTGAAAAATATGCGAAAAATAAGTAGGGGATGTCCCTCACAAACGGAAGGTGGTGGGGGAAAACTGAGGTCATAATTGGATTCAGGATGTCATTTTACATAGGAATCGTCAAGAATGGTATCAGAGCCGATTTTCATGCAGACCAGTGTAATCATCAATTCCAAAGCATTCGTAAATTAACGTCATACGTGGATTATCCAATATATTCCGGCAATGCCGTTGATAAGACATTACACTTCCAACAAATTCAAAAACAAATGCAAAATTTCCCGATACTGAATGTCATTCACTAAAGTTGGTCGATATGACGATGATGATCGATTTAACATCTATCCCAAATAAGAGAATGAAAATTCAAAGCTAACCAACATGTGGCATCAAGCTTATTTTCAAGACGGTCAGAACAAAATGAATGACATGACCTGCGTTACGATCTATCTAACAACTGTGCGCCGGTAAAGAAGAACAAAATATCGACTTAAAGAAAATATTCTAACCAAGCCTAAATTAATTAAATTTGAGTACAATTTCAATTGTAAAAATTATTAAGAAGAGAATAACAACCAAATTAAAATAATATTAAGTCAAATAGGGTTAAGCTAGTAAATTATCGACCTAATAGCGATCGTACTTAAGCGATGGATGACGCTACTATACCAAAATATACAAATGATATTATTACCAATTTCCAAAACAAGTCAAACTTGTATTAATTAACTAAGTTTAACAATAATTGTTAATTAAAAATAAAAGTAATTAAGCCTATGATTTTTGAACCGTTACAATATGTTGTAATGAGCATTGCTCACATAGTCATTCTTACCATATATTTGTACTTGTGCATGTGCTTTTATTTATCTATATTAGTTCAGTAAGAAACTTCTTCTTCCATCAACAACTAAAGAGTTCTTGCTTGTTTTCTTTTCAAGATTGCCATTACTTCTCTCTCTTCTTGGTATAGTCATAATTACATATGATAAATAATATATCCTTGTACAACAAAATAAATAAGCCCTACAACTAATGTTTATTTGGAAAGCAAACTTTCAAACCACTGAACCAGCATTGACTACTTCAGGATGATATAATCCCCGAAAAAGGAAACATTTTAATTGTTTTTGCATTTTATCGATCAAAACGTTCACATCTCTACAAATTAAAGGTTTGTTTTGGTTCTTGTTTGAACTGTTTTAGAACGATTCTAGTCACGCGCGTTAATGTTCCCGTCATGCGCATTTATGAAATCTAACGCGATTTTGCAGACGCGCCTGACGAGAACTGTTCTGTTGCAGTTCAAAACAAAAACCTGAACAGACCTTAAAATATTGAGTATAAATTATGTATGTATGTATATGTGATTTTGTTAAAACAGCAGAATATAGAGTGCACGTGCACAGAAATTCTGCTGTTTTCACACATCATTTATACTCAATATTTTAAGGTCTGTTCGAGTTCTTGTTTTAAACTGCAACAGAACAGTTCCGCTCAGGACAGAAGAGCTTTAATTCCAATACAATCATAATCATTGTCAGCTATAACTATGCCCTTCCTTTCTCTTTTATTTATTTTTTTCCTAAATTGTATATTATAGTTCTCACTCAAGCACCTTACCAAAATTCTATTTTAAATACATTATTATTATAAAAAATAACACTAAAATTAGAGTAAGTGAGTAAGTATTTTTTTAGAAGATGGTCTTCATTAGGGATTTGTGGTCAGGGGTACATTGCAGGACTGGACTTAAATAAATAATGTTATTCGAAGTAGTAATATAATCATTATTACTGTGCGCAATTTACATTATTCATTTAAGCCCAGTCCTGCAATGTACCCCTGACTGCCGATTCCTAGTCATTACACACCTATGTATATGTTATTTAACAGCTTTACACATCTGGCAGAAATTCTAAAATTAAATTTAAACCCAAATTATGATGTTACTGTCTTTCGTCTATATTTGTATTGTATATATGTAATAATGATTATTGTACATTTAACGATTTACTTTTAACGCTGCAAAAAATATTAATAAGATGTGGGCACCACAAGACTTTCTTATAACGTATGTGCGTTCCGAATTTGTTACTTATACAAAACTTGTTCGAAATTGTGATTTATATATATTTTTCCTGTTCATAAACATGGAAATAAATGTGTTACATTCAACCCCATTCCTAAATTTTTTATGCAAAAAAAAACTGCTATTCAATAAAAGTGCTTTGTAATTTAAAATTGGGTATGTTTATGATCTCGTAGAAGCTATCAGCATACGCCTTTAAGTCATTTAATTTTACTCCAATGGCTTTTGTTGTATGTTTCACTTGTATTAAATATAAGTATGATCGATCTTTCGTTTTGAACTTCACTCTGGCAATTATGTCGCCTAATTTGCCGGCGTCTTTCAAATTTGTGTGAATAACGAAGTCTTCTACGTTTTTATTCTGCGATAGGAAGGCTGCTACGAAAGTAGTGACTTTGTATTGGTACCTATTCCATACCCAAGTCAGATTGTAAACCCGGAGTTTGATCCATTTTTAATGCGACTATATTGAGAGAAGGAAAAAAGATTATTTTTTCAAAATAAGCGTAATTTATTCGTTTTATCAACTAGGTTAACAATAGGAAATAAATAAATGTCATATATTAGATGTGTTTTATTACTAAATAGCTTTTCTTTTGCACTGTCCTTTGTTTTCACATAGAACTAGAAAATTTTGAGTTTAATTCCATGCATTTGATTTCAATGCAGTCTGCATGCTAGTTCCTTTCGAACCCTCCTCCCAGTTCCTTAACGCAAACCCCCAGATGGTCGCGACCCTCAGATTGGGAACCACTAGTCTAGAATATTGTTTAGACTAGACTCTAAAACCTCTTATACAGGTGGTTCCAAAAAATTTGCAATACGAACGTTGCTAAAAAAATAAGTTTCACTGCTGTATTAGAATCGAGGAGTTCCTTGTGGCAAAACCCAGATTGTCATAAATTTCAAAGTTTGTGTTTATCTTGACATTTCTAAAAACGCCATTTAATCATCACGAATCAAGAATATGCTGATAATTTTTTTGTATGGTTACTGCAATGGTAGCCCTGTTAGTCAAGGCGCGCACCAAAGTGGTGCATTAGAAACGATGTACACCAGGGGAATTAAATATTTGTACAATTCGAGGAGATATAAAATTATAAAAATTATCTTGTCTTGGCTATTAATGAAAATCGAATAATGAGTGTGTGACGTACAGCCTAACCACAAAGTACAGAATACATTGAACATTTTATTGCACAAATACACAATTAAATTAGTTCCCAAACTGAATTTTTTATTATATGTATAAATAATGCATTCTTAATGTAAAATATGTGTTGTGACACGCAGCACTGACTAGCTCGTTCACTAATTATTCACATTCACATATTAAATTCTTTTATCCTACCCATAATTTCTAATGAAATTTAGTAAATGTACTTTTTATTATGTAATGCAATTACCTGCCAATCAAAAAGAAGACGTATTAACAAAAGTGCTTATAATAAAATGAAAATATTAACTTTTGAAAAGAGCAGGGGAATTACTATTTCTCTATGTACAGTACATGTACGTTAGATAAAATGTATAGTTTACAATACACAAGTGCAGACACATTCCAATTTATTCTTTGACCACATTACATATGTTTATACTGCCTATTTGGAAGATTGTGAATATATAATACCTTGAAGTACTATAAGCATAATTTCAAAACAAAAGCAAATTAAAAATTAGCAATATTCTTAAATAAACTGTATATGTTACTTCTTTTGAACTATGAGTTCCCTTGATACCTGTGTGTGTTTGATTATTTGCTTGGCAGAACAGGAAGACTTTTATTGAAATCATTATTTGCCCTCTTTTATGTATATAAATCTTTGCGACTATTAAATAATTATTTATTGTATCATAAGTTTATATAATTATAATATGTTAATAAATTATTAAAAGTAAGATATGGCTGCATGTATTTCCGTATTCAATAGAAACGAAGTAATACATGTTTATTGGTATTACAGAGATAATTTGATCAAAATTCTTATACTTATATAAAGCACAAATTAAAGCAGCGGGAAATAAATATACTTTATAAGAAGAAAAAGTATTTCAACATAAAATTTTATTTTTTAAAAATGTCTAAAGAGGTCCTGATCTAAATTTGGATATCTTTGCATTTCTCAAATTGCGTGTCGTTCTTTCGTGTGAGCAAAATATTATCCTTGAGTATGTAGTAGTTTACTTATGTACATAATCATTTATCAGTACGTATCTTTGTACTTTAGTTTTATCTTATCAATTGTGACAAAATTTATCGACAAATATTTGTGTGTTTTTTTAGATATATTTGTTGTCTTTCTTAATAAAAAATAGATATTCTAAATGAGTTTATATTGAAAAAGATTAATCAACTGTGAAAGAAGACATACAAGACAATACATAAATGGATTTAAGTAGTTCGCTCAAAAATTCAGAATCATTCATAACTAAATTTAAAGGTAAGAAAATATCTCAGTATGTAATATTAATACGGTAATTTGTGTTTATCATTTTCTGATGAAAGGGGCTAATAAACCAACTTCACCAGTATATTCTTTATTTTATTTAATTTATTGTCCATCTACATGTTACAATATCCTAATTTACCTTACGCTTACAATACATAGGTATTTTTGTCTGCTTTTAAATATGTGTAAGGCGATGTAGAAGTAGTTGGGTAATAACCAGTCCTGTAGACTTTATTCTAACCAATTGCTATTATAAATATTTTTAGCCAAAAACACTACGTTTACTATTTTTCTATATTACATTCTAGAAGTGTTGTTTACAACAATGTAAAGGAAAAAATTTAAAGAATCTTGAAAACTATAAAGGTCATAACGTAAATGAAAACTGTAAACACATGGATGTTAAAACTAACATCAAGCAGTAAATAATTACTGACTTACATATATACATTTATACGTAAAACGTATATGCATATATGCCTGTGTTTGAGATACACACATACATTAAGTGCCATTGCCGACAATCGAACGCACAGACACCGGTGTTTCGACCTTTGAGGTCTCGTCAGTGTACGTGGAGACTGTCGACAATGACTTCAACACTTAAAACGCTGCTTATGTCATTTTTGCGTGTTAAGTGCAGTGAGAGTATCACAGCGACATCTAACACCCAAAAGATGACACAGAAAACAGCGATGGCTTCTAACGGCATGTTCTGCTATACAGAGGCCTGTATGTTAATAGTGTATCCCATGTAATAGAGCCTTCTGTGGCGTCAACAATCAAAACGAAAATGAAAACTGTAAACACATGGATGTTAAAACTAACATCAAGCAGTAAATAATTACTGTGACTTACATATATACATTTATACGTAAAACGTATATGCATATATGCCTGTGTTTTTCTGTGTCATCTTTTGGGTGTTAGATGTCGCTGTGATACTCTCACTGCATTTAACACGCAAAAATAACATAAGCAGTGTTTTAAGTTTTGAAGCCATTGTCGACAGTCTCCACATACACTGACGAGACCTCAAAGGTCGAAACACCGGTGTCTGTGCGTTCGATTGTCGGCAATGACACTTAATGTATGTGTGTATCTCAAACACAGGCATATATGCATATACGTTTTACGTATAAATGTATATATGTAAGTCACAGTAATTATAAAGGTCATTTTGCGCCGCGCTGTATATAACTGAAACAAGGAACAGAATACCTACCAACGTTAGCATTGTTGTGAGCTTTTTACTATACTAACTGTAAGGATTAATAAACATAAATGATATTTATACACCAAGTATAATATATCATCGAACTCTCTTCTAGACCCGAGATGAAGAAAACTAACATACACACACACAATTAAAGATCGTTTTCCTGTCTATTACGACTGAGTTAGCCCACTAAAAAATACTGAGAGGTAAAACCGAATTAATAACTTCAACTATACTTTTAAGCAAGTATACAAGGAGTTGAGAGTTCTGACTTTTAAATATAATTCTTCACATATATCATTATTGCACGAAGATTTTAATTCTATACAGGCTGGCGCACTACATCTCCGTCGGTTTATATACGAAAAGTGGCAAAACATTTTAAAAATCTATTATCAAGAGTTGTGTAGGTTTATTAGGGGCACGTTTTAAAATTATTTTGAAATATACAGACTGATTCAAAAAAAGTTTTGAAAATTTAAATGCAACACATTGTATATTATGGCATATTTTGATGCTATAGGCTAAATGAAGGTATTCCCTATACCAAACTCAACCTCCTCTCGAGATATTTTACTATTTTTGATAATGTAGATCAAAATTTAGGAGCCATTTCTGTCTTATACACTTGACCGAATTATTTTAAATTGTAAATTTAAATTTATTGACAAGCAAAAGTTGATATCTAAAAATTATACAGGCTGTTTAAAAACAAATTTTTTTTTTCGATAATAAATACTGGTTGTTTCATTTAACTTTCTTATTGTAAATGAAACACCCATTATTTATTATCATATTTAGATTCTAATTTTAATTGTTTTTAAAATGCTTAGGGTTTCCTATGCCTATCTCATATACTTTTTTAGTAATGTCGGATTTTCAATTTTAAACACTAATTTCTTGCAAATCATTTTCTAAAAGGCTAATATTTATTAACCTAACGGTTTGATTGGTTTTGTTTCACAATAATTAAGAGGCGTCATAACTAGGCAAATAACAAATACATCTTTATTAAGCAGATAACAAACTTAAGTAGTAAAAGAAAACTAATATTTTAACTTGTGCTCGAAATGATGTCCATCTGATTCAATGCAAAACCGAATTTCTCTCGAAAGGACTGTTTAACTCTTGTTAAAATATTTGGCGTGTTAGAACAAAACGCTATTCACCGTTCATCAAAAAGAACGGGCTTACCAATCCAACGATTCCACCCCACACATTGACACAGCAGCTGTGTTGCCTATCGAGAGTTCTCAAAAAAAAATGGGGATTTTCTTAACTGTAATAGTGAAAATTATGTCTGTTAACTAAACCGTTATTGTGAAATTATGACTTATCCGTAAAAAGTATAGAATTCAAGAAATTTTCATCGTCTCCAAACTTTTTTAGAACGCATAAACAAAATACGAGTCGACGATCGTAATGTACTTACCAAACTGATTGCGTAATTGAATACGATACGAGAAAAAGTTGTACATTTTTGTAATTCTTCCGACGCTCCGCCTGCTTATGCCATTGGTTTCACTTATTTTTCGCTAACTTGTATGTGGATTTTCCACCAGAGATTCTATAACAACAAAATCATTTTCTTCATTTGCCATAATTGGTCTTAGCCGTTCTGGTTTCTGATAACACACATTTCCTGTTCTTAGAAAACGTAGCAATACATTTTCTAATGACAGCCTTTCAGGATGACGCCTGTTAAAATATTTTTTAGTATAAACTCTCCACCATTTCGCTTTGAGAGTAGGCTCTTATTTTAAACAATTAAAATTATTTAAACGACATCGAACAGTAGCAATGTCTTATCTGATATGTACTCTCATTGTCAAATAATTTATTTGTTTGAAATAATAATAACACCACCAAAGCCTACTTTTGAAAAATAAATTGCAAGAAATTAGTGTTTAAAATTAAAAATCCTAAATTACTAAAAAACTACAAAGGATAGGTATAGGAAGCCCTAATGCAGTATTAAAAGCAATTAAAATTAGAATCTAAACATGTTAATTTAATACAGGCTGTTCCATTTATAATAAGAAAGTTCTTTGTCTTTAATGTTAGTCAAAACAAAAATTTTGTTTTTAAACACCTTGTATAATTTTTATATATCAACTTTAACTTATCTTATCTTAAAGTCTGATGCTTTGGGTAAACAATAAATACAATTTAAAATAATTCGCTTAAATATGTAGGACAGAAATGTCTCTTAAATTTTGATCTACATTTTCAAAAATAGTAAATATCTCGAAAAGCGGTTGATTTAGGTATAGAGAATATTAACTGTAAGTGGCCTTCATTTACCTTATAGTATCAAAATATGCCCTAATATACAAGGTGTTCCATTTAAATTTTGAAAATTTTGGTGTGCAACATTTTTTTGAATCACTATGTGTAATTCAAAATAATTTTAAAACATGCCTCTAATGAACTTACACAACTCTTGATAAAAAAAATTTTAGAATATCGTGCCACTTTTTGTATAAAGGGTGAGTCATTAGTAGCCGCTTCTTCCATTGCTCTTTTGTGGTTTAAATAAAAGAAAAAGCAATTAGTGGGGGATCCATGGTTGCTTGTGGCGCATATTGTAAAAATACTTTAAGCTGTGGTGCACTTCCGGTTTCACCGGAAATGCACGGAACATAATTTTTTTAAATGACTCACCCTATATATTTTTGGATTTTCTTGTACTGCTTTAAATTGCCTGTTCAACTGAGTTTTCTTTTTCAAAATTGAGCCAATAGTTTTTGAGTTATTAATTTTTTTTTGAAAATATTTGACCAAAAAACGTGTTCAGAAAAAAATCATTTTCACATTGTTTTTAAAAGTAAAAACATTTACTTTGGTGGTGCTTGTAGCCAAGAAAATTCTGCATCATTTGGTAAAGTTGCACTCGACAATACCAAAGAAACTTTGTTTTTTCAAAGCCTACTTCCTGAAATTTTCACATACCAAAAACTTATTTTTTTTTAATGGAACACCCAGTATTTTATTGAGACATTTTGTTCCTTTTTTTAATCTCTTTCATTTTTGTTAACAATGCCCTATACCTATCTTTTCTAATTTTTGAGATAATCGCTATACGAGCAATTAGTGGTCAATTAAAGAACTACGGGCTCTGTTCTCTGCACCCAAATATTGGTCCAATAAAGGCTGGAATGCGGCTGACTGCCTGAATCAACTGTTAAAGAAAGTCGGTATACATTTATGTCAAACTTATAAAAGCATCGCTATTAGTTATCATCCAAATGAATTGTTCTTATGAAGAGTTAATAGATATGATTGACATTTTGGATGAATCTAAAAGAAACTCTTTGCTAGCATCCAGACCTTATGCACAGCGATCCCTGGTAGAAGTCAACCGAAGCCAGAAACCTTCGAAAATATAACGTGGACGATTTGAGTGAACAGAAAGCACATGAATATGAAAAAAGAGCGGAAAAAGCAATAACTAGTGAGGATAAGACGTTTATTGTACTTGCGAGTGTAATTGAACACCCCCATACCAGTACTACGAAAATTAGTCGGCAGTTAGATGTAAGTCAAATTTGGGAACCCAGAATAATTAGGAAATACAAAATTCACCCATAGCATAGTCATACACAGCGTTAGATGAAAGAAGCAGATAAATTAACCTGGCTTTCTCAATTTTTTGTTGTTTACAAACGAAACCTTCTATTCAAGTGAATTAGGGATACGCATCGAACACCGATGTTTTCGAAACATCGATGTCTGTAATTCGATGTTGCGATGTTTTGACATCGATGTTAGTAGTTCCATATAAATCGATGTAAATCGATGTTGGTCCAAAACATCGATGTTCAATGATCTATAGAAACCTATATTGCCGGTGGGATCAAAATTTGTAAATTTGAAACGAGGAAACGTAACAGCAAAGAAACAGATATCTAGATTCTCATGTACTTAAATTATCTCAAATTAATAATAAAACCAAGTACTTGGTGTTAGAGGGTTGTTTAATAGATTCAGTTTCACAAACCAAGGAGATCCATTCTTAAATTGTCATACGGCTCTAAGTAGTATTAATTTTTCAACAGAAAATACCTTTTTGATATATTTACTAATTTTTTTTATAATTTACCAATTTATTTGAGTCCAACTGCACTATTACTATAGTTGTAATGCATAAACACATAGTGTGTCCAATAATGAAATTTATTTTAATTATAAAAAAAAACCGTAAAACGTACACAATTACTTTAACGAATACTGTACAAGGTTATAGTTTAAACATATTTCTATCTATAACGTTTATTTATAATATTGGTTATAATAATAATAATATCTATATATAAAATGAACTGAAGATTACACAAGTTATTACCTACATATTTTACACAGAAAATTTTAAAGAACCATTTTGGCTCACTGAAATAAATATTTTATATAAGTAACATAACTAGTTTTATGAAATGACAAATATCTTTTCTATAATGTTATAATATTTCTTCTAAAACTCATTGGCGACTTAAAAGTCATCAGTTTGGGGAGTGGAGTCCCTAATTACTCATACGAGAAATTTACTATTTTTTCTGATCGCAAAACTTTAGAATTATGGGATTTACGGACTCGAAACGGCACATCATTGGCTAAGGAAGAGATGACTGAAAGGGGTAAGTAGTTCACCAGTTAACATTTCTGGATTTACAGCGTAAAAGTATAAATAGGGCCAGCATGCAGAACCTGGTTCATTTTTATTTTTGATACATATTACGATACTGTTCAGTAGTTTAAGTATACGCGTCTTTTTTTTTACTCCTACTTTATAATGTCTTCAATAAGAAAAAGTTATGTGTGGAAGTTTTTCGAAAAACATTCAGATGGTACAGCGACTTGTAGATTGTGCAAGAAAAAACTTAAAACATCGGGAAATACCAGCAATTTAACTGGTCACGTAAAAAGTCTTCATCCACATGCTGTAAAAGTTAGTGCTTCAACACAATCAACATCGAAGTATGTAGCTTCAACATCAAGATGTGTACAATCTTCAAGTCCAGGTGTAGAATGTACTACCTTTGTCGAAAGTGGATTGTTCGAAACACCTCCTCCGGAAAAAAAGGCAAGTGAGTCTATCAAACAAAGATTAATTTCTGAATCTTTTTCGGAAATACAAGCATATTCTGAAAGAGGTGTGATATCCTCAAAAATTACGAACTGTATCGTATTCATGATTTGCAAAGACTGCCAGCCTATTTCTATAGTAGAAAACGAGGGATTCCAGCAGCTTTTAAAAACAATTGCGCCACTCTATAAAATTCCAAACAAATCGAGTATTACAAGATTTATTGAAACAAAATACGATATAATGCAAAGGTGTATCAAAGAAAAATTGTCAAATTTAAAACACGTAACATTAACTACAGATATATGGACTGACACCCACCAAACAAGAAGTTTTTTGGGAGTCACAGTACATTTTTTAAATAATTACGAACTCTCTGCCATTATTGTCGGAGTTGTAGAATTGTCCGAAAGACACACTTCAGAATATCTGGCTGATCAAATCTTGACAGTATGCAATGATTGGAATATTGCAAAGGAGAATGTTACTTGTGTTGTGACTGACAATGGGGCAAACATAGTAAAAGCTATAGAATTGGCATTTGAGAAAGGAAAACACTTACCATGTTTTGCTCACACTCTCAATTTAATGATAGACAAGGCCATGGAACAGACTACTGGACTTATTGAGTTAATTACACGAGTAAAAAGTATTGTTACGTGGTTCAAACACAGTGTTGTTGCTTCTGACGAGTTAAGAAAAATTACACATTTAAAATTAATACAGGAAGTGTCAACAAGATGGAACAGAAGATATTTTATGATTGAGAGATTTTTAGTAAATTATAAAGCTGTTAACGAAATTCTAATTAAACATCCGCAGGCTCCAAACATGTTATCAGCATTAGATATTTTTGAATTAAGAGAAATTGCTGAAATTTTGAAACCAGTCGAAGCAGCCACAAGAGAAGCTTGTGGTGAAAAGTACTTAATTACTAGTTCAATAATACCAATGGTGCACTGTTTACTTGACTCTATGAGTAACATAAAATCAGAAACTCCTATTGCTACAGCACTTCGAGCTTCAATAATGAATGAAGCTAAAAGAGATTTGGACACAGGGAAAGCGTATATTTTCTAGCGTTAAGCACTATACTTGACCCAAGGTTCAAGAAGATTCATTTCACAGATGCACTGGCCTGTTCCAGAGCCATTAAACAATTAAGGGATTTAACTGTGCAAGATGTAGAACAAGCACATCCTCCTGAATCCGAAATTGGTAAGTTAATTGTCTTCACATTCAATTATTTAAGAGCTTATTTTGTATTTTGTTAACTAGATGTCCCAGGAACCAGTACCAGCGAGTCTTTTTTTTTTGACCAAGAATTACAATTTGATGAAAGCTCATAGTATCTCTAACTCGCGTTCCACTGATGAAGTAGCAGCATACTTGGAGAGCCCATTGTTAAATCTGTCGAAGAATCCTCTGGAAGAATGGAAATCTTTGAAGCTCCTCTATTCGAAATTATACGGTGTAGCCCTGAAGTACCTCACGACAGTTGCAACATCAGTTCCTTCAGAACGATTATTTTCTAAGGCTGGACAAATCCTATCTCAACAAAGAAATCGCCTCAAAGGAAAACGTCTATCACAATTGTTATTTTTACAATCCCTTGATAAGCTTATAAGGGATTTGTAATTTCAAGTGTAGCTTATAAGATTATACATACTTATTTATTACCGTTATTCTGTTTTAGTAGTTATTTGTAATAAAGTTACCAAGTAATTATTTTTCTTATTTATAATAATTATTGATTATGTACCATGCTTAAGGCTCTATTACACTTATCAATTTTTTGACCAAGAACCAGATCAAGTTAAAATTGACGACAAGTCGTGTATTACACTTGTCAAGTGGACTTAATCAATGATCAATTTGTTGACAAAGAACTTGTTGAATTAGAACATGTTCTATTTTTCTTCTCAACTTAATCAACTTTTTAGTGATTTCTAGCAAAATTCATGTTATAAAGTTTTTTGCCAACTGTGTAAAATGAAAACATTCCATTTTAGAATATCGTTAAGAATGACGTTAATTTGATACTTCTTGAAAGAATTGTGTGCCTAAATTATTTATTTTCTTTTGCAGCTCTCGTGCAGTTAATTTTAACATTCAATATCAAACACAAATCTTCGGTAAATTTATTATTTTTTTTATTTCGTACTTTTGCACTATTGGTACTACTAATTCACCTAAAAGCATGCTAAAATCTTGGTGAAAAAATTGATAAGTGTAGAAAAACTAACTATAAAGTTACTACTGACTACCTACCTACTCTGCAATTAATTAAAAATATATAAATTACCACTGACTGTATAGAATTTAGTTAGCTGAATGGTAAGTGCATATTTTTTGGGATTTCTAAATAATATGAAATTTTTTTCCGATGTATCAAAGACATCGATGTTTTTTGTACGATATATCGAAGACATCGATAGATTGTATTTAATATCAAACATCGATGCATCATCGATGTTTTGCTTTCGATGCGCAACCCTAAAGTGAATACGTTCATCGTCACAATTTCCGTTATTATAACATATAAAATCCCCTACTTTATCACACCTGTAAACTTTCAAAATCGTTGGTCATTAAAACTGTGGAGAAGAATAGTGGGTAGTTACATAATTGGACCTTATTTCTGTGATGAAAATGTTAATGGAGGAGAGTATCTTCGCTATCTACGAACGGATTTTCAAAACTTTTTGAAGACATCTTCAAATATGTCAGTAAACATAACCTTTATTTTATTTCTATGTTAACCAACATTGTTAAAAATGAAATACTGCAACTGGACATTGCCGGAATTAAGAAATTGAAATGCGATGCTCTTCATTCTATATATTACTTTTGGGATAGTTGGATATAACATTTACTTTGTTTGACAGTTGACTAAGGAAGTCGGACGCCATCCCTGCCTTCCATTGGTTGAACGAATATTTCGGCGTATAGAACAACAGCGCTCGTAGTTTTTATTTGACCGCTAATTGCTCCTATAGTGATTATTATTATCTCAGAAACTACAAAAGATAGGTACAGGACATTGTTAACAAAAATGGAAGAGAATAAAAAAAGGAACAAAATGCTTCAATAAAATACTGGGTCTTCCATTTAAAAAAAATAAGTTTTTGGTATGTGAAAATTTCAGGAAGTAGGCTTTGAAAAAACAAAGTCTATTGAGGTATTGTCGAGTGCAACTTTGCCAAATGATGCAGAATTTTCTTAGCTACAAGCACCACCAAAGTTAATGTTTTTGCTTTTAAAAACAATGTAAAAATGATTTTTTTCTGAACACGTGTTTTGGTCAAATATTTTCAAAAAAAATTAATAACTCAAAAACTATTGGCTCAATTTTGAAAAAGAAAAAACAGTCAAACAGACAATTTAAGGCAGTACAAGAAAATCCAAAAATATATAGGGTGAGTCATTTAAAAAAATTAAGTTTCGTGCATTTCCGGTGAAACCGGAAGTGCGCCAGAACTTAAAGTATTTTTACAATATGCGCCACTAGCAACCATGGATCTTCCACTAGCTTTTTTTTTTCTTTTATTTAAAACTCAAAAGAGCAATCGAAGAAGCGGCTACTAATGACTCACCCTGTATAAACCGACGGGAATGTGGTGCGCCACCCTGTATATTACACACATACCACAACAAGGGGTTTGCCCAATGCGTGGGTCACTTATATAAATTACATTACCCCTGTAATGTATCAGCTTTTCCTATTCATGAAGCAAAATATTGAATAATTTAAGTATTCATTATTTCTTTAAATATTAATTATACATCTATTCCATATTACATCAATATATAGTATTGTGTGTTTCTTTCTTTTTAGAGATAGTTTCTAAACATACCTTTATCGAAAATGGATCAAACTCCGGGCTCACAATCCGAGTTAGGTATGGAATATCAATACAAAGTCACCACATTAATAGCAGCACTCCTATCGCAGAATCAAAACGTAGAAGACTTCATTATACACACGAATTTGAAGGACGCTGGCAAGTTCGACGATATAATTGCTAGAGTAAAGTTTAAAAATAAAGATCAATTATATCTTTATGCTGTACAAGTAAAGTTGTCATCAAGACCCCAAGGTATAGATCTAAGTTCTAATACGAAGTTAGATATAAGCAAATATGTTGATAGTTTTCACAAAATCATGCGAGAAAGTAATTTAAAATTCCGAGAAAATATTCCAGATAAAAATATGCATTTCTGGTTTTTCTGCAACAACACTTTAGTTGAACCGATTAAAATAAGCACTAAATCGGGCATTTTAGAATTGACACTTAAAGAATGTTCCAAATCCGATAAACCACAGCTGTCTATCATTCCTACTAACAATTATAAACTCTACTTCTCTCGACAGCATGACAGCTACTATTCGCGCTTCTTTCATAATTTTTATCTTTTCCTAAAACAACCTAATGTCATAGATATTGAAAAAGAAATAGAAAATATTTGTGAGATTCCTAATGCACTTGAAATTACCAAATATATTCAAGGTTATTTCCGGGATTCTGAATTGAGGGAAAAGGGACTGACCAAAAAAGTTTTTGAAGTGGAATTGCTAAAAGTCCATGTCTCCAATTACATTATGACGCCTACAATTGAAATTAAGATGGATAATGAGCAATCAGCTATTGGGAATGAAAGTACTCTGAAGCATGATGTTACAATTATTAACGATGAAAAAGATATTGAGCATTGTATATTTGGTTGCTTATCTCAAAAAGTCGGTCAACTGCTTAATAATATTATTCAATGGAATACCTGCGTGAGGAATGGCGACAATCTAACTGAAGATGGTATTAATGAATTTGTGAAATTTTCTGAAGGAAGCCAAAGTAGATATTGGATTTCGAAACCGAATATACTGAAGTCATTACTGGTGGAACTGTGGGTGCTAGATGAATTACCGCTTATACTAAAAACAAATAGTGAACTCACAATGTTAAAGAAGTACAAGCATTTACAGAAGAAATTTGTAATAATAGATGATTCCAAAAAACGTTATGAAGAATTTAAATCTTTTGGTTTGAATCCATTCGCCCATGTAGGTGACATTAATGATACAGAATTAAGAAACAAACTGCTTGGTCAAATATTAATATCCTTGCAAGGTCGAAAGCCCACGTCTCTTCTAAGTATTATATGTGATGACAAAAACTCAATGGAATCCATGACATGTTCTCTTATACGTCATCTAATGAAACGCAGGAGTGCTTACATTCAAAAAGAATGCCTTGATGAAACAAGTTCTTTAATTTTTCTAATCGAAAATGAAAACTCTCATGTCGATCTTCAAGTTGATGACATAAATGTTAATGACGACACCAATATTAAAATATATTGTAAACATACTGAAATTGAAAAATATTTTAATGAAATTAAGGACAATCCCAAATTTAAAAGTTACTCATTATGCTGCTTACGAGTTGTTGAAGATAAGTTTGTATTAATCAAAGATGACGAAAATAAATTGAAGAATTTTTTTATCGATCAGTATGGTGATGGCGTCTACGATCTTGGCGAGAACAATATAGTGCCTAGTATTAGACGTAGGCTTGGTAATAATGAAACATGTTATATACACAGGAACTTGAATAAAGGCACTCTCGAACGAACATGCTTTGGTAAAGCCGAAAAAGCCTTGTACTTGTTTTCCGGTGATGTTGATTCACTGGATGAATTTATCACTAATGAAATTATTAGTGGATCTATTGAGTATATTGAGCACCGAGCGAAGATTAATTTAGGAAACGATAAGAATGTCTTTATTAAAACCAAAAACAAAACTCTTGTAGGATTATGGAAAAGAATTTCATCTATAGGACATCCATTGTTTCTTTTAAAAGTCAAAAATAGAAAGATGGAAATAGTGAAATGCAAAAATTGTCAAAGTTTGAGTTCATCTATATCGTATAGTGGAAAAACCTGCGAGGAAAAAAACTTCTTAAGAAAAACATCAAACGGAATAGTACTCCTAAGTGGAGCACCAGGAACAGGAAAATCCACGTTACTCTCATCATTGTCCAAACACTATGATGAGAAGAATTACGTATTGTTTTGCAATTTAGTCGATATTCGCCACGCCTTAGAAGAAAGGAAAGGGGATTTATATGAAACTCCGTTCAAGTTCTTGTTCGAGAAATGGGAACATCTTAATAAGTACACTGATTTTTTAAGTTCTTTAAGTAAGTTTCACAAAAATTGTGGACGATTGATTGTATTCCTCGATTCATTTGATGAAGTCATTCAAACTCATAATCTCGAAGTGTTGAAATTCATTACTAACATTACTAAAACTACAAACATTAAAATAATAATCGCTTCTCGACTAATGTCTGATAGTTTGTTAACTACAGACTTTGAAGTTCAGCCTTATGAAATTGCTAATATTAAAGGGCCTAAAATAAGAGAATATATTGAAAAACATACGTCTATAAATTTAGACACATACTTTGATAAACCTGGACATATCGGCTCTGATTTCTTGAAAACTCCACTGTATTTAAATTTTCTCTTGATCTTGAAGAATGAAAAGGATGTCGACATTCGCGATTTGCATAAGAAAGTAATTGAAAAAAAACTTCAAATATACTTTTATAAAAGAAATGAGAAGTATTCTTCAATACGTCAAAGAAACAAGCTTCTAATAGAACATAAATTGTTGGCACTGGCAACAATATTTGGCAAAGAAGTAATTTTAAATCAAGGATTAGATTACGATGAATTAGTACAAACTTGTATTGAGACTAATGAAATTAAATTGGGAATCATCAGCCGGTTCAGTGATGGTTATGCAGTATTCGTACATCAAACTTTTGCCGAATTCATGGTAATAGAATGGTTCAAAACAAGCGTCGATCATCCATTTGCCAAAACTGTTTACGAATATATCATATCTAAATGTGATTCCATGCTTAAAAATGCCTTCAATAAATTCATGTGTAAAGATTTAAAACTTCATGAAGCTGTATTACATGAAAGAGAAGAAGTGAATTTGTCATGTTTATGGGAGCATACATTAATTAATAATTTATGTTCCTCCACAAATAGTGAATATTATTTAAATGAAGTCGATAAATGCAAAAGAACGACCTTACATCTGGCTGCCAGTAATTGCCAAATGTATACTGTGAATATAATTCTTCAACATATGCTTAAACATGGGTGTGATTGTAACTCTAGTGACATCGTAGGCTGAAATTGGATCGAGTATGTTAATCGTGGAAGTAAAGAATATTTTGAAGAAGCATGCGCAAAGGGTTTGACCACAACAGTTGAAGTTTACTTGAATACTACAAACAAAGCTGTTGAAGACAAGCACTTGTTAAATCCATCAATTTGTGGATCATTGGATGTAAATATGGCGCTCTTAAAGAAGAACACGTCTCTTATTCCAAAATATTTTGAGAAAATAATAGCGCTTGCGATAGAGTCAGATCGCTTAGATGTCGCATATAATATTACAAGATTACTCTATGCTAATAATGTAAAATTTCAGGCATTACATGAAGCTTATCAAGATTTACGTTCAGTTATTTCGAGCTGTGCTGACTTTGTAACACGAACTGGACTTTGCATCTAGCATGTATTCACGGCAATTTTAATGTTGTAAGTGACTTATTAGCTTTAGGAGTTGACCCAAATGCTAGAGATAAATTCGAAAGAACGCCGCTCCACTATAGCGTTATTAAAGGTTTCGTTGCTATAGTATCTAAACTGGCAGAGCACAAGGCCCACTTAAACGTTAAAGATGTGTGTGAAAAAACACCTCTAGTTTTAGCGGTTGCACTTTCAAAAATAGATATAATCAATATGCTGTTGGAAAAAGGTGCTAGCGTGAATACCTCTGCACCTCTGCACGAAGCTGCTGATAAAGATCCCCAGATTATTTTAAAATTATTAAAACATGGTGCAGAAATTGATATTCAAAATTGGCCTCTTTTATTAAGAGCTATAAAATTTGGAAATATTATCAACGTAAGAATACTATACTAGAAAAAGGAGTGATTGTCAATAACAAGGACGCCATTTGGTATTTTTTCTTTCCCATATTTCCTACTCATGTGAATTCAGAGATTTAAAAATAATAATCGATGCTGGAGCAAATGTTAATTCTGCTAGGGAAGACGGAATCACACCTTTACACATAGCTGTTGATGAAAATAGTATAGACGTTGTAGAGATACTTTTGCAAAACGGGGCGGATGTTAATCTGGTCGATTATAGTGGTGTAAGTGTATTAGAAAGAGCTATTAAAAATAAGAATAAGAAAATTTTAGACATTTTACAGCAGAAGGGTGCAATTTTGAGTATAGAGGGTCAATATAGAACCTATGCACTGAGACGACATACAGACGTATATAATAAGAGTTATTTGAGTGAAGATATCGACAGTCTTATGGAGAAGCATATGATTTGACGTTATTACAATCCAATATGAAAGTATTCTGTGAGAGGATAAAAAGCTGTAACATAAATAATGATATGAAATACATTTTTAATAAGGATTTTAACATTAATCGTATAGGTGAAGAAGGATTCATATTATTACATTTTGCCGTCAAGAACAATGACTTAGATTTTGCTAAAATACTGCTACAAAATGGCGCAAATATCAACCGAGAAGCAATAAGTGGAGCAACAGCTATACATTTTGCCGTCCAAAATGAAAATTTAGATATGATTTGCATGTTATTAAATAAAGGAGAGAAAGTTAATTTAGTGACTAAATATGAATCGAGTGCACTATTTATTGCTGTAAAATTGGGAAATTTTAATATAACAGAAACTCTTTTAGATAATGGTGCGATTGTTAATAAAGAAGATAACTCTAGCGGTGTGACAGCTTTGGATATTGCAATTAAAAGAAATAACGCAGCTATCACAAACTTACTGCTGCAAAATGGCGCTTCTGCTAACATTTGTAGTCACCATAAAATTATGCCATTACATCTTGCCACAAAAAGTGGAAATACAGAAATTCAACGACTACTAATAGAAAATGGTGCAAAGACTGACCATGGAATGAAATAGTTCCAATGGAATAATTTACATAGAGCTGTCGAATGCAATCAACAAGATACTGCAGTGAATTTGTTAGAAGCAACTGATTGTGAGATTGATATTGATGAGAAGGATTATCGTGGTATGACAGCCCTTTATATGGCAGTTGAAAATAATAACGAAGACATAACAGAAATGTTACTAGAAAAAGGAGGAGATGTTAATGTGCAGAATGGGCTACATAGGCAGGACACCGTTTTACATAGAGCTATCAAATGCAATAACTTAAACATGGTAAGATTGCTATTGAAATGGCATGCGGATGTTGACCAACGGAACGGTTATGAGCAAATCCCTTTGCTCAGTGCTGTTCAAAACAATAACATTCCTATTTTAAAATTACTGCTAGAAGCCAAACCATACGTTAATGCTATTAAAGCTCGAGAGGGAAGTTCCTTACTTTGTGCTTATAGTGCGGGTAATATTAAAATCGCTAGAGATTAATAGAGAATGGTGCTTATTTGTTTGATTCAGAGTATATTAAGACTGATCTTTGTAAAGCAGTTGAGGACAATGAAAGGGATTGTGTAAGAGAGTTAATTTTAAAAGGTGCTGACGTAAATGGAAGAGATTCTCATGGATCAACATACCTTCATATTGCTGTTACAAACAACAACAAAAGCGTATTGAAGATCTTATTGGAAAGCGGCAGTAATGTTAATCTAAAAGATGCTAATGGCTTCACTGCTTTACATTTAGCAACAATTAAAAGAAATTTAGACATGGTCAAAATGTTAGTCAAATATGGTACAAACATTAATCGTTGGTCCTACCATGGTTTTGCAGCTTTGCATATTGCAACTAATAAGAATTGCTTTGCTACTGTAAAATTACTATTGGAAAACCATGCCGATGTTAATCGTAAAACTGATAAAGGTTCAACAGCTCTACATCTAGCAACACAAAAAAGTAATACTGATATTTTAATGTTACTAATAGGAAACGGCGCTGATATTAACAAACAAAATGACAATGGCTTAACTTCTCTACATGTTGCTAGTAATAGGGGTGATATTGACGTTATAAACATATTATTAAAAGCAAATGCCAACATTAATTTACTTACTGAAGATGCATCAACTGCGTTACATTTGGCGACCAAAAATACTGACGTTGATGTAATTAGAATATTAGTAGAAACTGAAGCAAATGTTAATGTCAAAGACAACAGCGGCTCAACAGCCTTACATATTGCTGTTAGAAATGGTAAAGTAGATCTTTTGAACTTACTGTACGATTATGACGCAGATATTAACATAACAGACAACGAAGGTTTAACACCACTACACCTTGCAGTTCAACAGAACAATTTAGAACTGGTTGAAGTTCTCCTGCTACGCGGTGCTGATGTTAACATCAAAGACGTCAATGGAAATACGGCATTACATGTACGGGCGATGGAGTGCGACATAATGAAAGTTGACGAAAATTTAGTTGACGAAATTATTGATGCACTATTGAAGTATGGAGCTGATCAACTAATTTTAAATAACAAGCAAAACTCACCAATTGATATAGTAAAAGGTTTTGGTTTCAATAATTTGCCGGCAACTTTGTAAGTATAAGAATGTGGGAATCAACTGTTATATGAATGATTTTGTTTGTTTATTTCCAGCAGCCGTTTCCAAAACGAATCTATTACAATTTGATTCCTCCCATGTCATATGCACATTGTTACTATTATTATTGTTAATATTATTATAGTTAATTTTATCGCAAAATAAGAACTATTGTATATATTTAGTTTTATTAATACTATTATAATTTTGTCTTCGAATGTTTATTTATATTAATTATACAGGATGGCGATTATGTATGGAACCGTGTTCGTTATGCTAAGACGGTTTGAGCTTGAAATTTTAAATATACATAGGACTCAATTAAAACTACTTATTTGTTTTTTATTTTTGTTTATGTTTATTTTGTTTTTGTAATGGGAACATGGGTTAAATGGTATAAATAGATTTGGTATTCGTTTGACAGAATTTTAGAAAAAAAATTAAACTTAATGAAAATAAAATAAAACACGTAAATCAAGCAGCCTTTGCTCATCCGTCAAAAATTGAGAGAACTTAACAATGGCAGTAGAAAATTTCCCATTGTCATTATTGCCCCTATCATTTCCCATAACCAACCCCAACAAAAACTTGCAATGAAACTAAAATAAACAAAACTAAACAAAGCAACAAAAATTTAATAAAATGTTTCAATTAGTATTTAAACAAAATTTCACTTTAGAATTTAGATTATAAAAGATGTTCAAAGTGTTCTCCATTTAGTTCCTGACAGTTATGAAGTCTGTGGATAAATCCGGCTATTGTATTATTTAACCATAACTAAACGGGGAACATGGTTGGAAGCTACTAGTTTTTATGCAGAGAATTTCGATAGTTTACAAAATTTCGTTACATGTTTAAATGACGATGCTCGAAGTATTTCTGAGTGCAAGGAACTAACACTAATCCCAAATTTAAAAAATCAGTTGTTATTCATTCAGGAACATTTTAGAAATTTTCCTAAACATTAATAATACTAAGTTTAATTTTTTTCTAAAATTCTATCAAACTAATCACCAAATCTATTATACTATTTATTTCGGGGGGAAATAATCTTTTTAACAATGTTTCATTTAACCCAACTTTGCATTAAAAAAAACAAGTAGGCTTTGTATTTCAAAAGCTTATAGATCAAAACAAAAATAAAAAAACAATAAGTAGTGTTAATTGAGTCCTATGTCTATTTAAAATTTCAGGATTCTAACTCTAACCGTTTTAGCATAACGAACTCGTTTCCATACATAATCGCAACCCTGTACATTGGAAATGATTGATCAGCTAATTCTGAATAATAAGCGAAATCACCAATTAATATATATATTAATATGATCTCTATTATTTGTTTGTGAATCTAATTAGTTCTATAAAATCGCTCACTGTTAGACTAGCTACCACGTTATATGATGGGAGCGGAATCGAGCGAGTCATGACTCATCGCCCATGGGCGCGCTATTGAAATGTTATATTTTTAAAGAGGTTTTAATTTTATTTATATAATTGAATAACAAGTGGCTGGTGATTATAAAATACAAAATACCCTACTATTTGTTCATTTTCTCTTCTGTAAGACTTGTTCTCTTTGAATTAAGTACATCCTTGTAGATAGAAAACGTCTTTTCTACATCGCAACTGGTTATATTTACGTAATGGAAATATTCTTTTATTTCAGCGTATTTAGCATACACAATTGCCGCAATGTTATTAAACCTGGATTTCTATTAAAAACTGCGTGTAAGTCACTTGGAATTATTAATAGCCACATCTAATGTGGTTAATCCATTTTTACTTTCTTATACGTAGTATAGGGAAGTAATGTGAAATTTTCGACTCCGAGATTTTTGCAGATGTCCACGTTTTGAAGTCCCCTGATACCGAAAAAGATGTTTTTAAAAAATGTCTGTGTGTCTCTATGTGACCACGATAACCGCTGTAGATATCAATTCCAAATTTTGTATTTACGTGTCTAATCTCCCTCTTGAGATCTGAGTAGTTTTTCAGTAAAATCGGTAGACCGGAAGTAGCAGTTTACTTCAGTGAAAAACTCGAGTTTTGTCAATATTTTGTCAACTACTAAGTTTAAACAAATTTATAAAGAATTCATATGTACTTGAAATTAAAATTGAGAACAATTTTATTTAAAAAGTTTTTCGAAGCTGCTACCGGAAGTAGGTCTTTTACTCCTATCGAAAATCAGTTTTTTACGAATATTTCGCATGTCATGCTTTTTAGACAGGTACGTTACGGGTATAAAAGTATTTAAAACGTAATTTTCAATATCTTTTGCATAAAAACAATTTCAAAATTCAGACCGGAATTACCACTTTTACTCTTATCGAATAGCGATTTTTTGCGAATATGTCGTAAATTATGCATTCTATATGTATTTATCAAGAATACAAAAGTATTTAGTGCTAGATTTGCAATATTTTTTGAATATATGAAATTTCAAAATTCGGACCGGAAGTAACACTTTTACTCTTAGGGAGTAGTCCTTTTTTCGAATAATATCTTGCTAAGTATGCATTCTATAGCGATTTATTAAGAGAACAGAAGTACTTAGAATAGGATTTTGAATAATTTTTGTGTAAAAAAAATATAGTATAGTTTGAAACCCTCATACGTATAAGAAAGTCGTGTGGTGGCCACACCTCATTTTTTAATTTGAGATTCGATTAGTTTAGGCAAATTTCTAAAATGTTCCTGACGGAATAACAACTGATTTTTTAAATTTGGGATTTGTGTTAGTTCCTTGCACTCAGAAATACTTCGAGCATCGTCATTTAAACATGTAACGAAATTTTGTAAACTATCGAAATTCTCTGCATGAAAACTATTTCTGTGTATGTTTTAGCAGAGCTAAGTGACGATATTTTACAGACTTTGCAATAAATTTCGGAATCACTGACAATTAATTTTTATCTCAGAAAAAGTAACATAAACAACGTTCTAGATCGAAATAAATGATAACTACAAATGTACGCGTATGTTATTGAAACATACATATTATATTGCGAAATATAAGGTAAATATAATAAATTTTAAAAACTCGTCACCCTTGTACCTACGCCGCTGGAGAAAGGATTTTATTCATAAAATTCCTTATTTTATGGCAGTTTTTTCTCTGATTCTCGGCCGTAAACAGATGTTGCAGTTCGCCCTATGAATTAGTGCTATTCAGATATAATGTAAACAACACGCAGTTGTTTACATTATTTCTTTTCACGGTTGTGGCTCCGTGGTAGTTTAGCTCGCTCGATTCCGCTCCCTAGTTATATGTCATTAGAATCACGTACACTCTAATAGCGTAGAGACGTTAGTGGATGCTTGTTTACTTATAACAAAGAGAAAATTGACTTTCTTTCAATCAATAAATACCAGAAATTAAACTTGGAGTCTGTGGCATGAAACTACACAAAAACACTAAAACACCTTCACCACACTAAAGCACAAAAATGGCTAAATACGTATTTCAACAACTAGGTTGTCATCATCAGTAGCACTGATTGAAATTCGAGTGTTGTTCTGTACGCTACGGTGTGTAGACAGCGCGATTTTTAATCAGTGCTACTGATGATGACAACTTAGTTGTTAAAATACGTATTTAGCCATTTTTGTGCTTTAGTGTGGTGAAGGTGTTTTAGTGTTTTTGTGTAATAAATACCAGATAAATTTCTGTTTTGCTGTTCAATATTATGAACGATTATCAGTACTGTACAGTACCTGAACGATTATCAGTACTGTACAGAACCTGTACAAAATATATTAAAAAAAATAAAGAACTAAAATCTATGTAATTCTTAGAATTATCTTACCTGTTTAAACAACAAGTTAGAAGTCAATTCTCTATTTTATAAAATCAGGGCTTGGGTTCTCAACTAAGTCGAAAATTATTTCTTAGCATCATTTTTCTAACTTCGCTTCGGTCAAAATTGTTTAAAAATTCTTCCCAATTGTTTTTTTCACGTCGTCTAATAAAATCTCGTTGTTATAAAATTACATTTTAGGTATATTATATATATACTGTTAGTTAATCTATTATGTTTTGAACAATATAACTACAATTATATTCACAATATACCGGTTGATTATAATATAGCTCTAAATTTTGTGTAGTGAAATTCTTATTTCATCAAGGTTGTGTTTATATTTTAAAATACTTATACATTATACAACAACTTAAATAAAATATTTTGTCCAATACATTTGTGTATTATATTCTTTTAATGCATTCTTAAAAGTTATACATTTCATAATCAGTTTTCTTCATGTTTAGATTAGTAAGAATAATCACTATATTTCATGATGAATTTGGTAGCAATACTTTCTATATTTGATATTCTTCTAGCTTATCGTAAAAGATAAATTTGTTTTTTGTTTATTTTTACATGACCAGAATATCCGCGAGTTTACAATTTTTTTAATCAATAATAATTCTAAATATCAACACTTTGCAGACGATTTGACACAAGTACAATATCCCCTAGCGAAGTTTTTTCATGGCTAGTAGGGGAAGGTGTCCTAAAATGACATACTTTTTACTTACGACTCGTTTTTGCTAAGACCATTCAAAATGTCAAGCTGTAAAAAATATGACACGTTTGTCTCAATAAACTTTATTGATAAATTGGAGCAAAATTATTTCATCTCTACCGAAAACGTAAAAAAAAAGTTTTTCGAAAAAATTTAAAGTATGTCATTTTACAACCAGGTATATTGTAAAATGACACACACCTATGGGTGTAAAATGACATATGCTTAAAACAAATGGTATAGAAAATCTAGAAACATTAAAAAAACAATAAATTCTGGAAAATGCCCAGAACAACTGATAAAAAATACAGAAAATAAAGAGAATTTAAAAAACTAAAAAAAAAATCAATTCTTGCAAATTTCACAAATGAATTTTTTTATCTTTGGATACACTCCGACACATTCAGTATGTGCCCACTTCATGCAATTCATGCAACTAATCCATGGTTCCCTAGACCGTGAATTTGCAAACATCGTTACAATAAAGGCAGGCCACTTCATGTTCATTGTCTTCGGCTGCGAAAGGATCTTCTTCTTCATCATCTTCTGTTTGCGTAGTGGAACTTGGATGACCAAAAACTTTTTTTTTACATTGACGAAGGTTTTCTTTGCTTTGGTTCTTCTTTTTGCTTAAGTTCCGCCAAATTTGGAGTAGTTGTTAAAACACCAGTTATTGCTTGCCTTGTCTTCCTTTTTCTAATTTCTGTTATTTCGGGCACTGGAGAAATGTCCTGCAGAGTGATTCTTTTTTTTGGAAGCGTATTTTCTTTCATGCTATTTCTGCCGTCAATTTGATCTTGTTCTGATTGCACCGCTTGTTTCACGTCCTCATTTCCCTCTATGTCATTACTGACTGACTTATCAGATTGACTACATATTTCTTTTTCTATACCGCTTGGCTCCAACAATCTCTCTGTGATCACCGCTGGTTCAAAAAACTCGCCTGGAAAAATATGTGAGTTTAATGGGCAAATGCCCGTTTTTAAAAATCCGCTTGTAGCGTTTTTTATTGTTGCTGCTTTTCCATAAGCAGAAATAAATAGGCCCCCAATTTGATTCTGTGTGATGACGCGCCCCGGATGGTTTTTTAACCAGAGTGCGCATTCCTGATTGTAGAAAGTCTTCAAGGGACCAAAGAAAGACACATCAAGCGGCTGAATACGATGCGTGCAGTGCACGGGGAAGCACATCATGACAATTCCATTGTTTTTTGCAAAAGTTAGAGCCTTTAGATATTTATGACTGGAGTGCCCATCCAAAAGTAATAGAACTTTTGATTCAAGAGATGCATTAACAATATTCTGAAAATGCTCCAACCACAAAACGAAAGTATCTCCGGTCATCCATCCTGTTTCGTGATACAAGCCCAAGGACCCTGGAGGTAAGGCATCTAGAAGTTCCTCTTTTCTATTTTTTCTAGGGAAGATCAGAGCTGGCAGCACAAAATTACCTATAGTATTCATGCAGCAGACACATGTAACATGCTGACCTCTTTCAGCGCTGGTTAGATATCCAACTTGCTTTCTTCCGGTCTTTGCGAAAATTGTGGGGGTCTCTGCACTGTCGACAGACCACTTTCATCCATATTATAAATGTTATGAACATCAATTTTCTCGTTTTCCAGCGTCATTTCCAACGTATCAAAACAATTTTGAATTTGCGGCCTGTTAAAGGCTGCTGCTCTAGCAGCAGACACAGCTTCCGGCTGTCTTAAGGATATTTCAGGATGTCGCATACGAAAACCTCTTAACCATTCACGTCCAGCGCTGCGATCTTTGAACCTGTTTGGAATACCATTTCTAGTGGCAAATTCAAATGCAAGTTGCTTAATTTCTTTGGTAGTTAACCCAAATAATCTGGATTCCAATAACAATATGTGCCCGACAAGCTCTTTCTCTTCTGCTTTATTAAATGTTGATGAAAATCGTCCCAGCACCTTCGCACAGCCTTTGGCTTTCTTATTGACATCATTAGCTCTTCTTCTTAGTGTTGCCTGAGGGACGTTAAAAAGTTTGGCTGCTTTCAGCCATCCCATCTCACCATTTTTTACAGCAT
This sequence comes from Amphimallon solstitiale, assembly GCA_963170755.1. Taxonomy (NCBI): domain Eukaryota; kingdom Metazoa; phylum Arthropoda; class Insecta; order Coleoptera; family Scarabaeidae; genus Amphimallon; species Amphimallon solstitiale. Next base: position 10,430,438 of record OY720677.1, read on the forward strand.
CAATCGCATTTAACATTGCCCCTTCATTCCACGTTTGTCTGGTTGAGGTCCTTTGACGGTTACCCACCATTGTGACGCTATAAAAAGCAAGATAATTATATTAGTGAATGCAAATTGATTTCAGATACATGATTGCAAAATGACATAGTATGCCATTTTACCTTTATGTATGGGTATGTCGTTTTACACGCCATGACACAAAGTCCTTTGTCCGTACCTGATTTTTTTAGCTGATGATGAATCACAATTTTGCTAATGTGCATCTGTAGTATACGCTTACACTTACACGCAGTAGTAATTTCGCCTCAAGAAGTACACAAATTCTCAATAAAAACACACTGGCACTATACCACGTTAAAACTTTCTCCCGCCAGTAAAACACTTTTGTAAGGTTAACTGCTGCCTGTCGCAGCGACAAACAAAATAGATTTCTAATACCAAGTTAGGACGGCTTTTGCGCGACAGAACATTACCTTTTCGCTAGATGGCACCTGTAGTTTCATAATAAATAGCACTATCAGCCGTTTGCACCGGTTGTAATAAACTCATAGTTAAAGTTTAATCTTAGTTAACTTTTAATTTGCATTGCACGGGTACGTTAACTAACGCTTAATGCCTTTAACTCATAATTAAGTTAATCTCAACTAAAAGTGCGGATTAAAGCATTACGCATGCGTTTTCATGCAGTTATTTGGCGGGTAAGGTGAGGTTAATTCATCCATTTGAACACGTGAATGTCGTTTTTCTAATTTACTCTTGAATTATGGATATTGATAATTTAAACATTCTTAATAATATTGAAGAACCAGACCCTGACGACTTAGGTATATTAGAGTTCTTAGAATTCGGTATTGCAAGACAAATATATGAAAGAGCTAATTATTTTCAAGCAATGGATGGTAGCACATTCCGAAAGAGATTTCGATTATCAAAAGAAACAGTTCGTAATATCCTATAGTTTTAATAATTGGTGCATTAATAAGAATATTTGTGCATTAGCAACCAATGTATATCACCTGTAAACCAGCTGCTGACATGTTTACGTTTGTATTCAACTGCAGGACATCTGGATGCAGTGGCAGATTTTGCTGGAATGCACACTTCTACGGTGTCACGAATAGTTGTTAGAGTGTCTGAAGCAATAGCTCGTTTAGGAAGAAATTATATTGTACTTCCAAATAACCAGGATGAAGTGCGAAGGACACAACAAAGGTTCTTTGATATTGCAGCCTTCCCTAGAGTCATCGGAGCGATAGATTGTTCGCACTTTAAAATACTGTCACCTGGTAGAGATTTACCATATATGCAATAAATATTATTATATAATTTATATTTTAGGTGGAAATGATCCTGAAGTTTTTAGGAATAGGAAAGGTTATTTTTCTATTAATGGGCAATTTGTGTGTGATGCAGATTTGAAGATATTAAATGTTGTATCTAGGTGGCCGGGTAGTACTCACGATACGACTATATTCAATTCTTAAAAGAAATTTTCAAAATAATGTACATAGAGGCTCTTTATTCTTAGGTAAATTCTGACTTGAAATAACCACATTACAGTATGAATTAATAAATACATATATATACATTTTTAGGTGATAATGGTTATGCAAATAACACCTATTTAATGACTCCATTATTAAATGCTCATACTCCAGCAGAACAATTATATAATGAGAGTCATATAAGAACAAGAAATACAATTGAACGGTTGTTTGGGGTAATAAAGAGACGTTTTCCAATATTGGCATATGGTTGTCGTCTCAAAATAGATACCTTCTTGACCATAATAGTAGCCACATCAGTGTTACACAATATTGCACTCCGCATGGGTGATCATTTACCGCCACCTCTGCCAGAAGAATAGGATGAGCATATATTAAATCAGATGATAATAAATGGTCAAATTCCAAATGTGAACAATGATGCACAAGAAGATATTGCTGCAGCATCAAGGGCACAATTAATTAATGATTATTTTATGCAGCGATTGTAGAATTAAGCATAAGGTGTTTACATACATGTATATATAGTATATGGTTTGAAGTAGTCTTTGCCGTTATGTATTAATGTCAGAAAAGAGTGTTGGGGAGTCCGGCAATGTATATATATATATTATTGTTAATATCGCTGTAAAGCATGTTTGGAAACTTGTATCTTAAATATATTTACATTATTAAAATGTTTTGTTTCACATGGTAAACTATTGTACTTTCTTAAGCCATTAACACAAACATTTGTTGTAAACAATCTATTAACTTTGCATGTATAAAAAAATTTCAATATTTCTTGTATTATACCCATGTGTGTCATGTATGTAAATTAATTTTTCACAAATATATGTTGGCATTACACCGTGCTTACTTTTGTAAGTTAATTGTCATTATTACTAAATTAAAACATAAAATTTTTAGATCTAACCGATTTTTATTACATATATTTTATATAATTTTTTTTAACGCCTTTAATTGCTCCTCTTTAATTAAGATGTCCAATTCTAAAGCCCTTTTTCTTAATAAAGACTCTTCTCCATTCTGTTTGAGCTTTAGTATATGTTCTTCCTCTTTTCTTTTTTCGTCTTGTAGCACAGAATATTTCTGTGCATTCAGAAGTTCTAACTCAAGTTGGAGAACATCTTTTTTCATATCCGCAACTTGTTCATATTTTAAGGCTACATTTTCCGTTTTTGAAATTTGTGGCCTACGTCTACTAGACCAATCTTTTGAACCTTGTGGCTGGATCTTTTCTTTTAAGTTTTCATGTACTTGTGTTTTCAACATACTTGATGTGTGGTTGTCCCAAGAGAGTACATTATCCTTATCCTACAAGTAATATTATAAGCTTTATTTTTATACAGTTATAAAACACATACATAATTATTTTCAGCAATTTCTGAAGCAACTTGAATAAATATAGTCTATTCTTGTGGATCCTGGAAGTAATAGAAGTTAAATAATGTTTGATAAACTATTATATATATAACTTACATTGTCAATACTAGTACCATTACAAGTATCTGCTTCTTCGATACTGTCATTATAATTTGGACACTCTGAATTTTCTATTTCAGCAGTGGCCTAAAATATGTTAATTATTCATTACCTATAGATAACACTTTCATATAATCTTCTCTTTACCTCCATATCACAATCAAACTTATTTTGTAAACCAAACACAGTTTTCTTATTGATGATGTCCAGCGTCAGATCATACATAGGATTATTCACTGGCATGGTGTCCATTGGCCCGCCCCCAGTTTCATTTTGATTACACCTTATACGGGCAGCAATTTTTCTAGTCTCCTTTTTTTTATTGTTATAAAATCTTTTTAAAACATCTGCACTTCTAAATACTGTCATAGACTGTGCATTAAATTCTTTTTCAATAACTTTCCATATATTTTCTTTCTGCTTCCAAGATGTCACACCGGTCTCCTTGCATTCAATAATGTGTTTGTATTTTTTTATCACATTTAAACAATGGAGTTTTTCCTCGTTGGAGAAATTTGCAGAGCGAGCCCTTTTGTCGTTCATACTACAAGTAAAGATATGTAGTTTTAAATGATATTACAAGTATAATACACGTTTTTATATACCTATACATACCTCATGATAACACACTATCGTTCAATATATACTTATTCTTTCAAAAAGGAAAATGTTAAGGTAAGTGGAGATAAACCACGCTTTGCAATATCCCGCCAATATACCTGTAATTACCTGTAAATTCCAGGTATAATATGACAGTGGCTTAAACCGAAATTTTAAAAATTAAAAATCCTCCAACTATTCAGGTCTACCACTATTACAAACTCTGGATTTGTTAATTAAGAGTTAGAAGTTGACCCGTGCAAAGCTTTAGGCATTTAATTATGGATTAAAGTTAATCATTAGTTAGTTAAACTAAAAGTCAATTACGGCCGGTGCAAACGGCAGTATGTCATTTTACATGCTATGTCATTTTAGGACACCTTCCCCTACGATTCGTACTGCGTTGGAAACACAATTTTAATATATATATATATATATATATAAATCTCTTCTAAAATACAGAAGATAAGTCTAGGACAATACTTAACAAACAAAACAAAAAATAGCGGACGAAAAGCATAATATCATTTCGTAAAAATATTTTCCCCATTTGCGTTCCATTTAACATGAATAAGATTTTTTTTTATTTGCTAAATGTTGACACGTTGCTAAAGCTCCGCGTACACCAAATATAGAATAGAACAAGTTTTGCGCATAAGTATCAATTGGCATACCTTGTGTCTACTCCATATCCAAATTATTTCGTATTTTGTCATAGCACTCTTAAATCTATGCTTTTAAAAAGACCCTGTAATCGTAAGTCTCCAACTTTAATCTTAAATAACTCGAAAACCATTAGCTTTAAATGAAGAAAATCCATGTTGTAAGGTAGTTGATAATAAGGGTAAAAAAAATTAAATCCTCTTTAAACCTTTCAAAATTTTTAATATACTCTAGGACATGTTTCGGCTTAAAGTCATCATCATTTGATTCTAAATGTAACCACCTAAAGTTCCCCATTTTCCATATTTTAATTTTATCTGGATCATCCCTCTATTATAAGTTTTACTCTATAATTTTACAATTTCTGAATTTTAATATAATATTAATTACGTCATTGTAACAGATAAACATTTAAATTTCAACTCCTGTATGAATTTTTAACTATTCTAGCTGATGATGGCTTTAAGCCGAAACATGCCCTAGAGCAGCGATTCTCAAACTTTTTCTAACAACGGGGCACTTTTTGAACCATAAGTTTTCTGTGGGGCCCTAAGTTTATATACATATTAGGGGAGTAGGCAAATATGTATATATGATATGAAAACTCATTTTTATAATTTATACATTTTATTCTATATATTTTTTTATAATAAAAATCTTACAAACGTAGGTAAGTTATATGAATATGTATCTACAAATAGAAAACACAAAGATAGAGTGTATATTAGTTGTTACCATTTAATGGGAGGTATGTAGTTGCTTTTTATTTTCGACCAACTGTTTAATGTCAGGCTTGATAGAAGAGAGTTTATACGCATGTCAGGTTCAGCAGCCAGTCTATTAGAGTATTTCGTTTTTGTAGCTACATATGTCGAGAATCCTGTTTCACACAAGTATGTTGTTGGGAACGGAAGAAGAACAGTCAGAGCTTGTGTGGCAAGTTGTGGATACTCATCACGAACCCTGCACCAAAAATTATGTAAGTGACATTGTTTTGAACAGTGATTCCATGCTTGAATCTGATGTCATTTCTAAAAAGAATTCATATATTTCGTTTGACATATTTTCTGGCTTCTGCAAATTTGGTACTAAAGGATTCTGAACCCATGAATTCATTTTCAGGTCTGTATTCTGCTCTTCCGGAAAATACCTCTCAAAAGATGCGTGCATATCATTAAGACATTGGATCACTTCTTCAAATATTTCATTTGGTAATTGTACTGTCTCACAAACGAACTCATTCAGTGTTGAAAAGCTTTCTAGTTCTCTGTTGCCAACACAAACAATCCAAAACTCTATTTTTTCTTTGAAGGCAGTTATTTTGTTATTAGAATTAAACACAGTCGTCTGTTTTCCTTGTAAAGATAGATTTAATTCGTTAATTTTCCAAATATATCTGCTAAAAAAGCTAGTCTGGACAACCAAGTCACATCACTCAAACAGTCTTTTAATTTAAAAGAAATATCAGTCATAAAACTTGTAATTCAGTTCTTAATTCGAATAATTTTCTTAAGATCTTACCCCGAGATAACCATGTAACTTCAGTGTGGAGTGGTAGTGTTTTATGTCTGCTTCCATAATCTTCACACAATATTGAAAACAATCGGGACTGAAGGGGGCGTGATTTGACGTAATTGATTATTTTTACTGCTTCATCAAGAACCATTTTTAGATTTGGTGGCATCTTCTTTACGACAAGTGCTTGTCTATATAGGATACAATGCCTAGAACTACATTTTGGCGCTTTACTCTTTATTAGCGATACCGCTCCAGCTGTTTTACCAGTGATTGCCTTGGCCCCATCTGTACAAATATCGATACAATTGTTCCAATCGAGATTGTGTGTTTCATAAAAAGTGTCAATCGTCTTAAAAATTTCTTCTCCGGTAGTGTTACTCGGCAGCGATGCGCACATAAGCAAGTCTTCTTCGATTGAATGTATATATGGATATCGTACAATTATCAGCAAGATGGCCAGTCCAGCAACATGAGTCGACTCATCCATTTGCAGAACGAATTTGTTATGTTTAAGGCGACCAACTAGCTCTTGCTTGATGTAGCTTGCAAGGTCGTTAATTCGACGCGAAACAGTGTCGTTCGAAAGCGGCACTGTAGAAAGACGCTTTGCAGATTTTTCATCCAGCATACACTGTGTTATGTCTACCACACATGGTTTTATTAATTTCTCAGCAATAGTGTGCGCTTCTCCCGCTTGTGCAATGCGATAGCTGACCAAATAGGATGCCTTCGTGGATTTTTCATTCACAATCTGGGTCGCATATTGTTGAATAATGTTTAATACTTTTCAAATAAAACATATCACATTGACATAATCTCTTTATTACACACCCTGCTATTTCCTCGTACAACTACACCTATATCTTACTACTATTTTTCCCTATCTATTCCACCGGTACCAACCTAAATCTATTACATATATACATTTAGTTATGTTTACCTATATTAACACTCTCCCTTAAACGTAACTTATGTATAAAATGTTCTAACAGAGTAAACAGTATATAACAAACTCATTAACTATGAAATGTTTAAATTATTACAATGTTTTCGAAAAACATTTGCCCCCAAACCTTTTGTAAAAATGTCTGCGAGTTGATCCATGGATTCAATGTATTTTAGTTTGATTTTTCCATTCTGCACTTCTTCTCTGATAAAATGATATTTTACGTCGATGTGTTTTGTGCGTTTCATATTTTCTGAGTTATGACTGAGAGCTATGGCACTTTGATTGTCTTCGTATAATGTTATCTCACTTTGAGTGAATATTTGCAAATCTGCCATTAACTTTTTCAGCCATATTCCTTCGCATGCCGCTAATGTTAATGCATTATATTCAGCTTCGGTTGATGATAATGCGACTGTATTTTGTTTCTTTGAGCCCCATGATACAACATTATCGTTAATTTTAAACACATACCCACTCACTGATTTTCGATCTACGGGATCGCTTCCGAAATCAGCGTCACTATAGCCTTCCAAAATGAGATTTGTCGAACTTTTCATATACATCAATGAATAATCTCGCGTACCTTTTAAATATCGAAGGATACGTTTCAAGTATGTCCACATTTCCTCTGTTGGGCTTTCCTGGTATCTGCTAAGATAGTTTATAGCAAACATGATATCCGGCCTGGTACTGAGAGCTATGTACATCAAACTGCCAACCAAGGCACGAAATGGTTGATATGTAATCCTGGCTGGATCTGTGTTTCTCAGCAGTTTCAGATTAGTTTCTATTGGTGTCGATATTACATTGCAATCAGTCATATTGTATTTATTTAGTACAGTTTCAATATACTTCTTCTGATTCAGTTTTACAGTTCCCTTTTTTTCGTCCCATTCAATATCTATACCTAGAAAATGATTCAGTTCTCCAACATTTGTCATTTCAAATTTCTTACTAAGTTCTTCTTGTAACTGCACTATATCGTCCCTTTTTGTTGCTGCGATTATTAAATCGTCGACATATATTAATATATAGATCCGACGCTCTCCCTTAATTTTTGTATATAAGCAACTATCATTTTCGGATCTGATAAAACCTAATTTCAATATGAAGTTGTTAAAACACTCGTTCCATTTCTTAGGTGAGGTTTTTAATCCATATATCGCACGTTTTAGTTTACAGATTAAATTTCCCTTTCTTTCAAAACCTACTGGTTGTTCCATGTAAACTGGATCTTCATTTTCGATTTTCCCGTTTAAAAACGCTGTTTTTACATCTAACTGTACTTTATGCAATTTTAAATGGTTTGCTACCATTATTAATAATCGAATTGTAGGCATTTTTGCAACCGGCGCATATATGTCTTCTTTCATGGTCATTCCTCCACTTTGCATAAAGCCTCTTGCTACAAGCCTTGCTTTAAATCGCTCGTTCTTTTCTTTTTCTCTTTTAATTGTATATACCCATTTACAGTCTATTACATGTTCATTTTCTGGTCTTTCTACCAGTTCCCAAACATCATTTTTCTGCATTGATTCCATTTCTTCTTGCATTGCTGCTTATAGGTCTCTGGAACCTTCTCTGAGCATGTTAACAATGTGTCAACTACATAATCTTTGAAACGTTCTGGAAGTTTCCTAGTTCGTTTCCTTTCCACATTATTTTCATTCTCTGTGTCACTTTCTTCTATCACCTCTTCTTTCTCTATTTGCGTTTCTTTCTCCTCATCGAATGCCTCAAATGTCAATTGTCTTGCAGGTTGATTCGGTGAATTTAAACTTTCTATCGTTTTGGTTTCATCGAAAGTAACATTTTTCGAAAATTTGAATTTTCGTTGTGTTGGCTCCCATAACTTATACCCATTCTCCACATAACCAACGAAAATACATTTCTCATTTTAAGCATCGAATTTGCTTCTGTACTGTTTCGGAATATACTTGTACGCTATACACCCAAAGACCTTTAATTTACTTACATCCGGTTTCCTTCCAAAGAACATTTCGGCTGGCGTTTTACTTTCTTCTAATGCATTCGTAGGACTTCTGTTCAATACATACGTCGCCACCCTTACAGCTTCTCCCCAGAATTCCTTTGATAAGTTTGACCCCAGTATCATTGCTCTAGCTCTTTCAGCAATTGTCCGGTTTGCTCTTTCAGCCACTCCGTTCAAGTGAGGATTATAAGGTCCTGTGTATTGTATCTTAATGCCCCTATCTTTACAAAATTCTATAAAATTCCCGGCCTTGTATTCGCCTCCCCTATCACACCTAACAGTTGATATTCTAAGATTTAAATGGGCAGTTACATATGCTTCATACTGTACAAAATATTTGAACATTTCACTCTTAGCTTTTAATAAATATACTATTTTAAATCCAGTAAAATCATCAATAAATGTAAGAAAATATGATTCATTATTTATAGTCTTAGGATCAAATGGACCACATATATCAGTATGAATAAGTTGTAATGGTCTTGTACTTCTACCTTTGATTATTTGTTTCCCAACCTTTTCTGTCTGTTTACTTTGCACACATTTCTCGCATTTACCCCTATCCCCTGATTTTGGAACAGTTAAAGATAACCCTTCTACCATATTTTTATTCTTCAATTTAAATAAATTATTATAGTCCATATGCCCATACCTTTTATGCCATTTTTCTAATGCTTCTGTACTATTTATACAACTATAGCTTTCCCCCACATGTTTATCTAACTTAAAACTAATCTTATACAAATTTCTGTCTCTAAATCCAACATTTAACACCTTGTTATTCTTTATTAATAACACTTTTCCATTATTAAAAACAACCTTAAATTCATTTTCCTCTAATCTAGGTACTGATAACAAATTATATCGCAATTGTTCCACTAATGATACATTATTAATGCTACCTAAACATTTATTTTTACCAGCTTCTAGCAAAACCTCTATTTCCCCTAATTTTGTAGCCTCCATTGCAGTATTTTCTTTTGCCGCAATTATTTTTATTGGTTTTTCTAATTCAATTTTATTACTTAACAATTCTTCATTATTAATCATATGCTCTGTGGCCCCTGAATCTACAATAAACGTAATAACATCTGTATGTTGTTCTTGTGTTAATAAAGATAACGTAGAAGATAAAAATGCAACCCGTTCATCTTCTACTTGCCTTTCTACAACATTCGCTTGTAATTTTGTTCTACATTCAAATCTACGATGCCCTATTTTTCCACATCTATAACAAACTGTATTACATTTTGTAGAACTATGTACAGTGTCATTTATATTTATTTTTCTCTTATCAGTAAACTTTTGTTTATTTTCATTACTTATTCTACCACCTACCTGATTTGTATGATTCTTAAAACTATTTATATTTCTACGACTATTACTATAAAATACTGTTGTATCTGCCTGGCACGTTCTTCTGTCATCCGAACCCATCTTCTTCTTCATATCGTAGTCCAATAACTTCGGTTTCACGAACTCCACCGTCAGTAGCTTGGGATCCTGAGTTTCCAGGGCTGTTACAATTCCATCAAATGATGTTGGTAAAGTTGATAGTAGATGACATACAACCAAAGTATCATCCATATTCGTTCCCACTGCTTTAAGTTCTCGCACCAACTCATCGAAGTTCTTAAAATGATTTTCCAGACTTTCGGTTTCTACATATTTCATTTCTAATAACTTTTTCCACAAATATAATTGCGATGCCACCCCTTTTCTTTCAAAGGTATCTGTTAATATCTTCCACATTTCGTAGGAACTATTTTTATTCTTGACATATTCAAGGTACTCGTTCGCAATACATTGAATAATTAATACCTTGCATTGCTTGTCTTTCTTTTGTAAATCAGCTGATGATTCTTCGGTAATATTTTCTTCTATACATTGTTTCACCTCTAGTTGATCTAATACTGCCTCTACTCGAAATTTCCAACTATTAAAGTCCTTTCCGCTAAAACGATCAAGTCCATATCGTTCAACGCTGCCTGCCATTATTCTCGCACGTTTTTTTTTTCAACCTTGTTTTTTTTCAAACTGTTTTCTCCGCCAATGGACAATACACCACCATTTAAATTATTCCGTTTAATTAACTAACTAACTACCTAACTACGGACTGCTACCATGTTGAATAATGTTTAATACTTTTCAAATAAAACATATCACATTGACATAATCTCTTTATTACACACCCTGCTATTTCCTCGTACAACTACACCTATATCTTACTACTATTTTCCCTATCTATTCCACCGGTACCAACCTAAATCTATTACATATATACATTTAGTTATGTTTACCTATATTAACACATATGTCATAGTTTATTGACTTCTTAATAATTGCTCTTTCTTACTTATAAAAAATTCTTTATTCTTGTCTTTGCAATCAGGGTGTATAGTTTCTAAATGTCGGCGCATCTTCGCAGGTACCATGGAACAATTTGGAAGTAACTTGCTACATAATATGCAGAGAGGCGAGCTGTTAGAAAAAACAAAGACAACAAGACCACATGATTCGTCATATCTTTTTTTTGTTGCCTTTAGTGAGTAATTAGATTTAGATGTCTTACTGCTTGAAATCACCATATTACCTTGAATCTCATCTTCTTGATCGTAACTCTTTGATGTTGATGCAGCATTTTCCGGGCAAATCATCTTCGAACTTTCTAAACTACATCTTGTTGAAACACCTTTAAGCCACCGCTTCTATCTTTTAAATTCAACAGTTTAATTTCACAATATAAAAAACAGAATAATATAACCACAAGATATTTGACAACCGTTAATAAGAAACACAAATTAAATATACTGTGGCCTGAGAGCGGTGCGTGGATTGGAGATCCTTCGAGGCGGTTCTAGGTTTTTCTGGACGAGAATGATGGAGGGGGGACACGTAGTGGAATGTTCGCAGCGTGTCTAGATAAGTCAGCGCACAGAGAGAGTGAGAGGGTGAGAGCGTCAACATGCCACTTGTGATAAAGTAGTGACGAGTATCGAATCACCACATACCTAATCGTACAAACTAAACTCCTTTGTTTATAGTTTTTGATCGTAGCATTATTGTATATTTATTATGCTGCTTGACGCCTCACTTTCTGCTTTTACGTACTGACAAAATAATAAATTCTATAAAATCAATATTGGTATAATTTTTTTTCTCAGTATGTGACAAAACTTGATGTGCTTTGTTCTTTATGTTAATATTATTTTGGCGGAGCCCCAGGGTTCCGCGGAGCACACTTTGAGTAACGCTGCCCTAGAGTATATTAAAAATGTTGTAAGGTTTAAAGAGGATTTAATTTTTTTTACCCTTATCATTAGCTTTAGTCATTAATTAACCTTAATATCAAGTATAGTTATCCGAGCTGGTGCAGGCATGAAATTATCCAAATATTATAAGAAGCCTAAAAACACCGTCTTCCAAATGTTCTTCGGAATTTCAAACATCAGCGATATATCGACAGCGTTCCGTTAGCCTAAACTCAAATTCACGTCAAAAAATTCAGGATACTAGGCCAGATGCTCTTTTGACAGCCCTGGATCGATTTGAATGCGTTCTTGCGTTTCTCCTCTACTAATATGATGCATGGCCTTACCCTTCCAATACACGTCGATTAATTCTCTGAGTCTAATATTATTTCCAGTATTAAGACACTTAGAAAGAATTTGAGTTGTGGTTGCAATCAAGGGCTCAGTTTCTTGCTGAAGAATTGTACTGCAGTAATTGTAGCCCCTTTGTTAGTCATTTTTAATTTAATACTAAAAACAACTACTTTCCCCCATTCTGGATGTAATAGTACTAATAGTGTAGCTGCGGCTAGTAGTCTGTTAGGATTTGTCTTCCACAATACCAGGTCTTTTACTAGTGTGTGAACACTCAAGACTTTATGTAATGTAATGTAATATGATGTACTTGTATGGAATCCATATGTTCAAACCCATAAGTTTTCATTAGAGTATGCTCAAAGACGATTTTTAAAGCACAACGCTTTCCATGTAGAGGATTTCCTCATAGCACCTTACTGACAGTATTTTCAGTTACTTCACTTGACGTAATGACGTAGCAATATTAGCCCCGCCTTTTTATATAACCTAAACGCTAAACAACTTATTTCAAAACTTAACTTTTTTTATGTAGCTCACCAATAATGTGTTTGTTGCAGGCGACTTTAATATTCACATGGAAACAGAAACAAAAGTAAGTCAGAATATGTCGGACATTCTGTATGCTTATACTATGAAACAGGTATTTCATGAACATTCTAGACAAACAGATACCACTAGTTCCTTAATAGACAACATATTTACAAATGTTGATCTCTCTAAGATTGAGGAATATACAGTCAATATGCATCTTTCCGATCACTTCTCACAGATTCTGAGATACACATATCCAAAACATGATAGAGTTGCGAAAACCACAAATACTATTAGACCTATGAATTCGAATAGTATACAACACTTAAAAGAATTCTTAGACGTGGAACTGCACTTACCTAACAACATCCTGGATGCCAACGAATTATTTAATTACTTCCATAATATTTTTATGGTCGCATTTGATGCTTGTTTTCCAAAAAAAAGAGTTACGATGACAGCTACGAGAAACAACTACGTCAATCCAGAAATTAACAGTTTAAGGAACACATCGGATGCATGGGCTGTTATGGCAAAGGTTTCAAAAAATCCAGATTATTATAGAGAATATCGACAACTCGAAAAAAAATACTTGTGCAGGATAAATGAAATCAAACAAAAATCAAACTCAGAGTACATAATGAGATCAAGCAACAATACCAAAGCAATATGGGACGTAATAAAGAGAGAACTCAAACCTGAAGATAAACAAAAAAATAGTAATACCTCTTTGTCGACTACTAGCTTGAGGTTGGCGAAACCATGCGATGGGCATACAATCCAGACACTCGTCAACAAAGTTTCTTCATAATCACAAACTGGGAAATGCATCCACCTTCTACTTTATACCCATTACGTCCGTAGAAATAGAACAAACGATTCAAAAAATTAAAAGTAAGCATACTAAAGATGTATTATGATATTTCGACATGTCTTCTAAAAGAGAGAACGTGCAGATATCCGCACTATTGGCGAGCATTTTTAACAAATGTATAGAACAAGGTGTGTTTCCTAGCCTATTGAAAGTCTCTAGAGTTGTACCTATACATAAAAAGGATGACGTTAATGACTGTCAAAATTATAGACCAATTAGTATTCTGCCGGCGGTGTTAACGGTTTTTGAGCACGTTATTGCGTCTAGAATTATAGGATATATGGAGAGTTAACAATATTTAGTGTCCGCACAACACGGTTACAGGAAAGGGCGTTCGACTAGTAGTGGTATACTACACATAGTGAAAAGGCTGTACAGGGTCTTCGACGCTGGTCTATATGCAGGAATAAATTTATTAGATTTAAGCAAGGCCTTCGACTCTGTTAGTCATGAGATGTTGCTGCATAAGTTAGAATATTATGGAATAAGGGGTGATTCCCTAAACCTAATGCGATCTTACCTAACGGGCAGATATCAACTGACGGAATGAAATAACACGCAGTCTGAGCCTATGATAATAAAGTATGGAGTTCCACAGGGATTGATCCTCGGTCCTATGCTGTTCATAATATATATGAATGATCTTCCTTCTAACATAGGCGGGGTGAAGGTATGTATGTACGCTGATGATACCTCTCTTTTGATGCAGGACATAGATCCAGCAGCACTGCATCAGAAGTCGATAGGGGCAATTGCGGACGTTGAGAATTCGTTTGCTGCTAATAAACTGAAAATCAATAGTAATAAAACGCAAAATCTTCTATTCTGTACAACTAGCTCAGAACGATCGTCGGGAGTAAAAATTCTGGGCATCACCCTGGACACAAGTCTGAAATGGACTCTCCACATAGAAGACCTAGCGAAGAAATTGTCATCTGCTCTATTTGCAATAAAAATACTCACATTTATTGCAACTCGTGAGGCGGCGAAAGCAGCATATTTTGCAGGCTTTCACTCCGTGATGTCCTATGGTGTCCTCTTCTGGGGAATGGCTGCAGAAGCGGACAGGATATTTGTTCTACAGAAGAGGGCAATTAGGTTTTTGTGCGGCCTGACATGTAGGGAGAGCTGTAGATCACACTTCAAAAAAGAGAAGATACTCACTCTACCATCAGTATTTATCCTCTCTGTAGTTACTCACGTCCAGCAGAATAAAGAAGCATTTCCCTTGAACGGTCATCATCACAGCTATCCTACTCGTCAGCGACAGAAGATAAGAATACCTCATCATCGGCTGGCTTGCACTCAGAGGTCGATTGATTACTGGGGGTGCAAATTATATAATAAATTGCCGGCAGAATTAAAAGATTTGCCTTTGACCAGTTTCAAAAGAAAGGTTAAGGAAATGCTTGTGAATAGGGAGTGCTACACGATTGAAGAATTCCTGGCCACTTAATACATCAATATTGACTGTATGTGCTTCGTTTTATGTCTTGTTAGTTCTTATTGTTGGTGTTTATCTTTGTATCATGATATTATGTTTATGTTTATATTTCTATATCTTTATATATCTTTACCTTAAGTATTTAATCTATGCATGTATATAATCTTATATCTTAAATCATAATCGACAGTTGTACGCTATGTACAAAAAAGAAAAAGAAATATAGAATGACAATTTTCTGTAATGGTCTAATTACAAATGATTGCAAATATTCAAATATACAAATATACAATGATACAATCTTCTCGTAATTCTGATACATTATATATCGACCAGGCTACAAGTAATTTGTTATCCCGCTCATCAATTTCTCTTATATGTTACCTGTATAACACAATATTAGTTCAGAATGCCATATTTTTGATTGAAGCTTCTACGGGTAAATTTAGTATAATTCTTTTAATTACATTAATTTGTGACTATACTTTACTCTCATTGTGCGCTTGCGTTTTATTTCATTATTAATTGTACATTTATGCTACACAGTAAAAAATTGAGTGTTAATATTAATTAAGAGTGGTACATATAGGTCCACACTCACGAGGCAAGTTTTACCACGCATTTTCGAGTGTAAAAAATGGTAAAAAGCATTTCTCATGGAAAGTAATTCTTCTCATAAATCGAGAGTATAATATACACTAAATAAATTACTCTACTAATGACGGTATTACATTTTACTGTCCTGTTTTTATATAGTTAGTGTAAATATGACAAATTTGGGTGTATTTTTCACTTGATCTCTGTGTCACTGTTAACATCTCTAGTGTAAATATGACAATTCTGGGTGTTGTTATTATTTTATTTGAGCGTCTTTCTTAACATTGTAAGTGTAAAAATAACAATTTTGAATGTTTTTTATACTTGAACAAGTGTCACTTTTACCATTTTTGGTGTAAATATCATAATGTTGAGTGTTGGTTTTACTTGAACTAGCGCCACTTTTAACATTCTTAGTGTAGATATCACAATTTGAGAGTTGTTTTTACTTGCACTAATGTAACTTTTAACATTTCCAGTGTAAATATACCATATTTGAGTGTTATTGTTACTTGAACTAGTGTAACTTTTACCATTTCTAGTGTAAATATGATTTACTTGTAGGTATGTCATTTTTTAAAATATATTATTGTAAATAAAATATTTTAAGTGTAAAATAGGTGGGGTGTTCCGAGGTGGGTGAATTAAAATAATTACTTTGGCTTTGTCATTTTATTATTCTGTAACACTTAAAACTAGTTACAAATATATAACATTTATAAATATACATCCTATAGATATAACTATGCTAGACGGTACAAACAGTAACTCTTATAAGTAATTAGATTAATCAAGAATGAAGCCAAGTACAACTTAGATAATATAATTTAAGATAAATATTTGTATTATAACATGAGTATGATAGTCTGTTTATACCAAAATATGTTTTGGAACTATGTAGAAATTAGTGTAATGGAAAGCTTGTTTTTTCTCGTAGGAATCTTTATATTGTAACAATTTAACGTGCATTAGTTCTATTGAACCAAAACCTAACAAACCTTCAGAACTAAGGTTTGTTAGGTTTTGGTTCAATAGGAAAACATTTAAATGAATTGCAAACTCGTGAGTGATCCACATAGTTGTTATAAGAAAAGGTTGCTCTTCGATCAAAATAATGTTTAAAATTTAAATATTGGCAATATTCTGAAGAGGCTCGCCATGCTAAACATGATATGGATGTTGTACAACATATACATACATAATTTGAAACAAATTTTACTAACCGTACAATGAATAATAAGCTTGCTAACGGATGATTCATATGAGTCTCTTCTACCGGTAAGAAATAGAAGAAGTTCCGTCAATATTTGCTTATGTTTGACAAGATGTGGTAGTATACACTTTCAAAATAGTTTGTATGTACTTTTCAAAATTAGGCTGAAATACTTGAGAGCTTGGGTAAAGTAAGCTGGAGTCTTGATAAATCTAAAATAAAAATTCATAATGAGTTTGTATGTATTAATAGGCAAAATATACTTATTTTAATTATAATCAAACTTACATAGCTCCCTTTTGTACTAGAAGAATCCTTCAACTTTGGAAATAATTCCACAATTGCCTTTGCAAAATCGGTTTTAATCTTCTTGGATAAGTGTCTTCCATAGTTTTGCACCATTACTTTTACTGTCAAACTTACTAAATCCCTTCGAGTTCGATCGGACAGGATGCCGTATTTTTTGTATTCTTCTAATATATGTTGGCCTTCATTATTTTTCAATTACAATTGTAGAACCTGGTAAAACCAACACAATTTATTATTTCTTAAAGAACATAATGTAGGACACATACCTCTCCCCGAATATTGTTATTTATTAAAGTCGGTTGGCTAGGGATCACAAATCCATCTTTGTCTATATTATTAACACTTAGAACAGTGCGAGTATCAGAAGTTGATGGTAAATTATTTTTAGAAAATAAATTTAATGTATCTTGTATGACGTTATGCGGTTCTAATTGTGGCACGTTCTCCAACCACATGGCAACTTCGTCATGATTAGGTGTTATCTCAGAAACTGATAATGTTGAATTGGATGACGAATTCAGTTGTGAATCCTGTTCGTCCATGTGAGTAATTATTTTTAATTCAATACTTAACATTCTCAGCACATCAAAAATGCAATCTTCTTCAACAATAGTTCTATCCAAATCAGTGAAACTCAAATTATCGCTGACAATGTTAAATTTATTTTTGGCTAAAATATATTGGAATATTATTAAAATGGTCACATTATCAATCAAAACGTTAGAACGCACATTTTTAATGAATTACTTAATGTTACCAAACACTATATGTATAGTTCCCGCAAAAAGTTTTGTCGCATCCTAAGACCAGCAACATAGAAGGTATACCTGGTCAACTGTAGTGATCCCAGAAGATTTCCGACTACATTTTACATAAAATAAAGAGAGATTGTATTAATTTTTTTACACATAAGAGTAATATTAAAATAGTTTCAAGAATAAAATACATCTTGCATAAAAAAGCAAACAAAAAATTGCCCAAAGAACGTCTTCAATAGTTATACCGGTAAGTTTTCGGGTGAAGCAACGACAGAGGAGTGTCCAAGTCCCCACTATCACTCGCTACAGTTATCGTATTCCCCGACGCGAACGGCTGTAGTATACTACTACCACCGCTCTGGTTAACGGAGGGGAGTACATATACGTAGTCGTTCAGTTGTGGGGACTGATACATGCGCTATACAATCGTTGCGTTACCAGAAAACCTACCGGTATATTCAAAAAAGAGTAATTAAAATCCAAAATATAAGCAATATCATAACTATGTGTTAACGTTGGAAAATAGTTTTAAAGATGCAGAGAAATTGCCATTAGTGAAAAAAGCAAAGGTGAAATAATTGGTCCTTGGAGAGATGACTTCTCAGTCAGGAATATTGGTTTACTGATTTAATAAATGAGTTGATTATAATAACAACTATAAAAAATGAGGTGTGGCCACCACACGACTTTCTTATACGTATGAGCGTTTCAAACTATACAATTTTAAGAATTTTTTTATACAAAACTTATTCAAATTCCTATTCTAGGTACTTTCATTCACTTAATACATCGCTATAGAATGCATACTTTGCAAGATATTATCAAAAAAGTGCTTCTCGCTAAGAGTAAAAGTGGTACTTCCGGTCCGAATTTTGAAATTTCATATATACAAAAAATATTGCAAATCCAGTTCTAAATACTTTTGTACTGTTGATAAATATATATAGAATGCATAACTTACGACATATTTGCAAAAAATCGCTATTCGATAAGAGTAAAAGTGGTACTTCCGGTCTGAATTTTGAAATTTTTTTTATACAAAAGATATTGAAAATTATGTTTTAAATACTTTTATACCCGAAACGTACTTGTCTAAAAAGCATGACTTGCGAAATATTCGCAAAAAACTGATTTTCGATAAGAGTAAAAGACCTACTTCCGGTAGGAATTTCGAAAAACTTTTTAAATAAAATTATTCTCTATTTTAATTTTAAGTATATATGAATTCTTTATAAATTTGTTTAAACTTAGTAGTTGACGAAATATTCGCAAAATTCGATTTTTTCGCTGAAGTAAACTGCTACTTCCGGTCTACCGATTTTACTGAAAAACTAATCAAATCTCAAGAGGGAGATTATACACGTAAATACAAAATTTGGAATTGATATCTACAGCGGTTTGACCGCTATCGTGGTCACACACACAGAGAGAGAGAGAGAGAGAGACACAGACATTTTTTGAAAACCACTTTTTCGGTATCAGGGGACTTCAAAACGTGGACATCTGCAAAAATCTCGAGGTCGAAAATTTTCATCATCACAATACTTCCTTATACTACGTATAAGAAAGTAAAAAAATGAGGTGTGGTCACCACACGACTTTCTTATACGTATGAAAGTGTTACTTCCGGTCCGAATTTTGAAATTTCATTTATACAAAAAATATTCCATATCTAACTCTAAATACTTTTGCACTCTTCATAAATATATATAGAATGCATAATTTGCGACATATTTCCAAAAAATCGTTATTCGGTAAGAGTAAAAGTGTTTCTTCCGGTCCGAATTTCGAAATTTTTTTTATACAAAAGATATTGGAAATAAAGTTTTAAATACTTTTATATTCATAGCGTACCTGTCTAAAAAGCATGACTTGCAAAATATTTGCAAGAAACTGATTTTCGATAAGAGTAAAAGACCTACTTCCGGTAGGAATTTCGAAAAACTTTTTTAATAAAATTGTTCACAATTTCAATTTTAAGTACATATGAATTCTTTATAAATTTGTTTAAACTTAGTAATTGACGAAATATTTGCAAAATTCAATTTTTTCACTGAAGTAAACTACTACTTCCGGTCTGCCGATTTTGCTCAAAATCTAATCCGTTCTCAAAAGGGAGATTATATTCGTAAATACAAAATTCGGAATTGAGATCTGTAGCGGTTTGACCGCTATCATGGTCACAGACAGACAGACAGACGCACACACACAGAGACAGGCAGACAGACATTTTTTAAAAACCACTTTTTTGGTATCAGGGGACCTCAAAACGTGGACATCTGCAAAAATTTCGAGGTCGAAAATTTTCATCATCACAATACTTCCTTATACTACGTATAAAAAAAAATGAGGTGTGGCCACCACACGACTTTCTTATACGTATGAAAGCGTTACTTCCGGTCCGAATTTTGAAATTTCATTTATGCAAAAAATATTCCAAATCTAACTCTAAATACTTTTGTACTCTTCATAAATGTATATAGAATGCATAATTTACGACATATTTGCAAAAAATCGTTCGGTAAGAGTAAAAGTGGTACTTCCGGTCCGAATTTTGAAATTTTTTTTATATAAAAGATATTGGAAATTAAGTTCTAAATACTTATGAATTGTTTATAAATTAGTCTAAACTTAGTAATTGACGAAATATTTGCAAATTTCAATTTTTTCACTGAAGTAAACTACTACTTCCGGTCTGCCGATTTTGCTCAAAATCTAATCAGTTCTCAAGAAGGAGATTATATTCGTAAATACAAAATTTGGAATTGATATGTCCAGCGGTTTGACCGCTATCGTGGTCACAGACAGACAGACACACACACACACACAGACATTTTTTAAAAACCACTTTTTTGGTATCAGGGGACCTCAAAACGTGGACATCTGCAAAAATCTCTAGGTCGAAAATTTTCATCATCACAATACTTCCTTATACTACGTATAAGAAGGTAAAAGTGCTACTCGCTAAGAGTAAAAGTGCCACTTCCGGTCCGAATTTTGAAATTTCATGTACACAAAAAATATTGCAAATTCAACTCTAAATACTTTTGTACTCTTAATAAATATATATAGAATGCATACTTAATTTACGACATATCTGCAAAAAATCGATATTCGGTAAGAGTAAAAGTGGTACTTCCGGTTCAAATTTTGAAATTTTTTTTATACAAAAGATATTTAAAATTATAATTTAAATACTTTTATACTCATAATGTACCTGCCTAGAAAGCATGACTTGCGAGATATTCGCAAAAAACTGATTTTCGATAAGAGTAAAAGACCTACTTCCGGTTGGAATTTCGAAAAACTTTTTTAAGATAATTTGGCTCAAATTTAATTTTGAGTACATTTCAATTCTTTATAAGTTTGTTTAAACTTAGTAATTGACGGAATATTGGCAAAATTCGATTTTTTCACTGTAGTAAACTGCTACTTCCGGTCTACCGATTTTACTGAAAAACTAAGCAGATCTCATGAGGGAGATTGTAGACGTAAATACAAAATTTGGAATAGATATCTACAGCGGTTTGACCGCTATCGTGGTCACAGACAGACAGACAGACAGACAGACAGACAGACAGACATTTTTTAAAAACCACTTTTTCGGTATCAGGGGACTTCAAAACGTGGACATCTGCAAAAATCTCGAGGTCGAAAATTTTCATCATCACAATACTTCCTTATACTACGTATAAGAAAGTAACAAGTAATATACATACATTGAGAACAGCACCCCCTGTTATTTTTTTTGACAACCACGCAATTTCGTATTACATACCCTTGAATCCTTTGTAAAATTCTCTATCTAATGAGCCCACGAACATTAAAATCTGTTCAGGCAAACCGAAATTATACCTACTTTTGTTCGCAGATATTCCCCTCTCCACCCTCCCTCCACCCTTCGTATGGGTGTTATATCAAATAGTTTTAATTGAAAATTGTATAAGAACGTCTGAAAATGTTGCTAGTAAAGTTTTTAATCCATCTTAATCGAGAATTTAATGAGAGATTATCAAATTTTTAATTAATCTTGAGAATTGCGCCCCCTTGCGATCATTCTGGAAACTTAATTCAATACTTGACATTCTCAGCACATCAAAAATGCAATCTTCTTCAACAATAGTTCTATCCAAATCAGTGAAACTCAAATTATCGCTGACAAAGTTAAATTTATTTTTGGCTAAAATATATTGGAATATTATTAAAATGGTCACATTATCAATCAAAACGTTAGAACGCACATTTTTAATGAATTACTTAATGTTACCAAACACTATATGTATAGTTCCCGCAAAAAGTTTTGTCGGGTCCTAAGACCAGCAACATAGAAGGTATACCTGGTCAACTGTAGTGATCCCAGAAGATTTCCGACTACATTTTACATAAAATAAAGAGAGATTGTATTAATTTTTTTACACATAAGAGTAATATTAAAATAGTTTCAAGAATAAAATACATCTTGCATAAAAAAGCAAACAAAAAATTGCCCAAAGAACGTCTTCAATAGTTATATATTTAAAAGAGAGTAATTAAATTCCAAAATATAAGCAATATCATAACTATGTGTTAACGTTGGAAAATAGTTTTAAAGATGCAGAGAAATTGCCATTAGTGAAAAAAGCAAAGGTGAACTAATTGGTCCTTGGAGCGATGACTTCTCAGTCAGGAATATTGGTTTACTGATTTAATAAATGAGTTGATTATAATAACAACTATAAAAAATGAGGTGTGGCCACCACACGACTTTCTTATACGTATGAGCGTTTCAAACTATACAATTTTAAGAATTTTTTTATACAAAACTTATTCAAATTCTTATTCTAGGTACTTTCATTCACTTAATAAATCGCTATAGAATGCATACTTTGCAAGATATTATCAAAAAAGTGCTCCTCGCTAAGAGTAAAAGTGGTACTTCCGGTCCGAATTTTGAAATTTCATATATACAAAAAATATTGCAAATCCAGTTCTAAATACTTTTGTACTGTTGATAAATATATATAGAATGCATAACTTACGACATATTTGCAAAAAATCGCTATTCGATAAGAGTAAAAGTGGTACTTCCGGTCTGAATTTTGAAATTTTTTTTATACAAAAGATATTGAAAATTATGTTTTAAATACTTTTATACCCGAAACGTACTTGTCTAAAAAGCATGACTTGCGAAATATTCGCAAAAAACTGATTTTCGATAAGAGTAAAAGACCTACTTCCGGTAGGAATTTCGAAAAACTTTTTAAATAAAATTATTCTCTATTTTAATTTTAAGTATATATGAATTCTTTATAAATTTGTTTAAACTTAGTAGTTGACGAAATATTCGCAAAATTCGATTTTTTCACTGAAGTAAACTACTACTTCCGGTCTGCCGATTTTGCTCAAAATCTAATCCGTTCTCAAAAGGGAGATTATATTCGTAAATACAAAATTCGGAATTGAGATCTGTAGCGGTTTGACCGCTATCATGGTCACAGACAGACAGACAGACGCACACACACAGAGACAGGCAGACAGACATTTTTTAAAAACCACTTTTTCGGTATCAGGGGACTTCAAAACGTGGACATCTGCAAAAATCTCGAGGTCGAAAATTTTCATCATCACAATACTTCCTTATACTACGTATAAGAAAGTAAAATGGGCTACAAAAACAATATTAATTTAAATAATATTCCATAAACTTTTTTGTATCAATTTTAAAATAAATACAATCTTTCAAATTAACCACCATTTTATTCCTTTACTTTTATAATTCTGCTGATGTTAAATGTTCAAAATATTCTAAAATTAAACATTTTTCGCAGTGCCAAAGAAGTACTGAAAATTATATTCTTCTCAATCGACACTGACATTGTAAATTATCGAAATTAAATTATAAACTCGAATCTTACCGACGACGAAATATTTATAATTTAATTTTGTTAATTAACAATATCAGTGTCGAGTAAGAAGAATATAATTTTCAATAATTCAAAACATTGGCGTATTAGAGAATATAAATATTTTTACATTTTATAAGAAAAACGCACTGTTATTGTTACAGGAAAAAATAGAATACAAACTAGTGTTGACCAGGCATATCTTAGTAGTAATAGTGACTGAATTACATAAATTACGCATAAAATATTATCTCTCACTATATTGAGAAACCCTGAAATATTTGAGCCGACAAAAAAATCTCGAGGTCGAAAATTTTCATCACAATACTTCCTTATACTACGTAATATACGTAGTATAAGGAAGTATTGTGATGAGGAAAATTTTTGACCTCGAGATTTTTGCAGATGCCCACGTTTTGAAGTCCCCTGATACCAAAAAAAAGTGGTTTTTGAAAAATGTCTCTCTCTGTGTGTATATGTGAGCACGATAGCGGTCAAACCGTTGTAGATATCAATTCCAAATTTTGTACTTACGTGTATATACTCCCTCTTGAGATCTGATTAGTTTTACAGTAAAATCGGTAGACCGGAAATAGTAGTTTACTTCAGTGAAAAAATCGAATTTTGCCAATATTTCGGCAACTATTAAGTTTAAACACATTTATAAAGAATTCATATGTACTTAAAATTAAAATTGAGAACAATTTAATTTAAAAAGTTATTCGAAATTCCTACCGAAAGTCTTTTACTCCTATCGAAAATCAGTCAAGACGTGCTTTTTACGTTACGGGTATAAAAGTATTTAGAACTTAATTTTCAATACCTTTTCTATTAGAAATTTTTCAAAATTCAGACCGGAAGTACAACTTTTACTCTTACCGAATTGCGTGTTTTTGCAAATATGTCGTAAATTATGCATTCTATATATATTTATCAAGAGTACAAAAGTATTTAGAGCTGGATTTGCAATATTTTTTGTATATATGAAATTTCAAAATTCGGACCGAAAGTAACACTTTTACTTTTAGCGAGTAGCACTTTTTCGAATATCTCGCGCAAAGTATGCATTCTACAGAGATTTACTAAACGCTTATAATAGGTTTTTTAATAATTTTTATAAAAACTTACCCATAGACTTATTTTTCTAAGAAGATAAAACTATTTAAAGCAATTTAGAGCAATTTTGTATAATTATAATAAACGCTCATACGTATAAGAAAGTCGTATGGTGGCCACACCACATTTTTTAACGTGAAATCCAAATGTGTTTATATATTTTTAAATTGTGAAGTAATAGCAACTCTATCAACCATATTTTTTTTAACTTTTTTAAATAAGTAAGCATTAAAGATTGACTTTACGTTGTGAGATCGTTGAATCACCCAGTATATATATTTCCTGATTTTTCTTGCAAGTGCATCATTTGAGTTAAATTTAAATTTAATAACGTCAATATAAATCGCAAACAATCCATTCATAGAAGTGTTGTTGATTATAAGACCAAGCTAATTAGTGTTATCAAACTCCCTGTTCGCGTACCTACGTATTTCAGTATTTCCGCACTTTGTTCATCAGCATAATTTATAAAAAAATAATTGAAAGTACCAGTGTATATTACATCAATACGTTCCAAAATGACATTGATTTTTGTGTATTAGTGCTCTTCTTTTATTAATTCGAATTAACTTGAGTGACGACCGAGATATATTCATGTATGTGCCGAGGAAGAACAGCTAATTTGGCAACCATCACTTAACACGTGAGTATACCTGTTTTACATATGTTTTTCACGTTGTAATTTACGAGGGATGCCTTTTACATTCCCAAACTACCAAAGAAATGCTAACTGTATGCAGGAATGATTATCATTCTCGGATGTCCCAGCGTAGCGGTAAAGCCCATTATTGGTATCTAAAAATATAGATAGCGAAAAAAGTTTAATACAAAATTTGTAGATAATAATAATTATTTATACAATGCTTAACAATGACGAACCAATATATACCTATGTGGGACGCTATGAGTTTTTTGTACATTTTATGATAGCCCTTTAAAGTTGGTTACACTGACATCAGTTTGCATTAGTAGATTTTTCGTCCAAACTGTACAACTTTTGAAAAATTGCTAAGAAATAACAACACTAATAATAAAAACAGAGGGGTTCAATTAGAAAATATATTTTTCCACTACTATAATTTAATGTTAAAAATTCTAAAAAGAAATTAATGGAACACCGTGAAAAGTTTAAATATTAACTCTATAAAAATACCTACTTTCTTGCTTATGTGGCGTTATAGAATGTTAAATATGAATAAACTCGATTATAATTTATTAATCTAAAAAATAAATTTCTATGACTTGCATTGCACATAGCATATCTAAAATTAATCGAAAAGAGTTACTTAAATTATTTTTCTTTAAAGATAAGTACTTTTTAATTGAATTTTGAAATGGTTGAAGTGAGAAACTTGATAATTCTGGAATTATGTATAGTTTAAAAATATCGCAGTTACAGTGTATCAAACAGTTTTCGAAACGCCAAACTTATGTTTATAAGTTAAGTTGGAAAGGCAAAATCGTCAGTGCAAGTATTCAAATTTACTCTACTGAAAAAATAGATATCTAGAAACACAGAGTATAGGTTCCTATTTTCAAGCATCACAGTTATTATAAGTCATCACAAATTAAAAAAATGAGGTGTGGCCACCACACGACTTTCTTATACGTATGAAAGTGTTACTTCCGGTCCGAATTTTGAAATTTCATTTATACAAAAAATATTCCAAATCCAACTCTAAATACTTTTGTACTCTTCATAAATATATATAGAATGCATAATTTACGACATATTTGCAAAAAATCGCTGTTCGATAAGAGTAAAAGTGGTACTTCCGGTCTGAATTTTGAAATTTTTATTATACAAAAGATATTTAAAAGTATGTTCTAAATACTTTTGTACTCGTAATGTACCTGCCTAGAAAGCATGACTTGCGAGATATTCGCAAAAAACTGATTTTCGATAAGAGTAAAAGACCTACTTCCGGTAGTAATTTCGAAAAACTTTATTAAAAGAATTTTTCCCAAATTTAATTTTGAGTACATTTGAATTCTTTATAAATTTGTTTAAACTTAGTAATTGACGAAATATTTGCAAAATTCGATTTTTTCACTGAAGTAAACTACTACTTCCGGTCTGCCGATTTTGCTCAAAATCTAATCAGTTCTCAAGAGGGAGATTATATTCGTAAATACAATATTTGGAATTGATATCTACAGCGGTTTGACCGCTATCGTGGTCACACACAGACAGACAGACACACAGACATTTTTTAAAAACCACTTTTTTGGTATCAGGGGACCTCAAAACGTGGACATCTGCAAAAATCTCGAGGTCGAAAATTTTCATCATCACAATACTTCCTTATACTACGTATAAGAAAGTAAAATGCGTAGAAGATAAAAGGCATAAAAAATATTAGTTTATTACTATAGAGGAAACGCGTTTCATTCAATTGTACGTCACACTAGATCCGTGACGTCTCGTCTTGTTTATGTTGCCGGATCTATTTTTATTTCTGTCAGTGACATTTGATATAACCAAAGAAAATATTTATTCACAATACAGTATCTATAACGTAATATCTTTAGTAATTGAAATGCTCTAAAACTTCAGTCTTTCTGAACTTATTTATTATATTGATTTAGATTGTCGAAAAACCATAAATGTTTCATAACGTATCCATAATAAAATTTAAAATGACCAATAATAATAATAATATTAATAATAATAATATAATCTTTCGAGATAAATACTTACGCTCATTCATCAGATGATTATAGAAAAGTTTGTAAAACAGCTTCGACTGTTTACAGAAACCTTTTGGCTTTATATTCAAAGGATGCAAATATATAACAAGAAAATGGACGTGCTTAAAACCACACAGCAGAAGTGTAAACTTCATCAAGGCGAGGTTAATAATACGAAATACAACTTTTTTTCGTTCTATATTACATTTAAATAATCGTCCGCGAAGTTACCAATTCGCGAACGCAACACAGTTCGCGAAATAGAATTTCGCGGCCGTTGCTATGGCAGCGGCCGTTAAAGTAAATACACATTTTGACACATGTTTAATTACACTTTCTACGACTTATTTTGACAACTATCAAGTATTTGTAGTTTATTATATTCGTCTCATTTCCATGGTAACGCATGTAAATCAAGTAAACCACTTTAATTTAGCACCTTTAGAACTAAATTAAATTAAATTGTCTCAATTTAAATTAAATCGATTGAAAAATTTAACGGTTGCCCAAAAAATTGTGTGTATATCTTGTCCGCGAAAAACTTTAACGTACTCGAGATTGTCTTGCCTCGGCCGCAAGCATTATTAAGCAGATTTTCGGACGCATGTATATATATAAATAGACGATATAAATACTGACTTTCGACTCCCGCCCTTGGTCTAATGGTTAAGTACCCTCTCACCCAGGCGGCTCCGGTTCACATCTGCTCTGGGACATGAATTTATTTATTCATTTAAATTTCAATTCAATTGAAATTAAATACCTCTATATGAGATATTTATTTATCTTGTTCCCTTAGCCGACTTTACCCGAAGAGCGTTACATATCCGAGCGTTACATATTCGAGTGTTGCAGGTCAGTCTTGTTCACTGTCTACAATCAGCGCAACGCGCCTAAAGAAGTTTACACTTCAATAAACAGAATGTACAGTTCTAATAAGAACTGTTTTTATACAATTTATATGAAACCAAAAATAAAGACGCAAATTTGACACACGTATTTTTGACAGATATGATTTATCTGCCAACACCGAATTGAACTATTAGTCTATTAAAAATATGTAATAAAGAAATTTAATATTGAAACGGAAATTATGTGTTTGTTTGACATGAATGCGTATATTACGATCAATTTATAAATCTTCTATTTAAGCTAATGAAATAAATGCCCTCAAGTATACTTTAACAAAGTAGGAGTAACTTTTTTAGTTTCTCTAATACAGTTATGACAACATGTAAACGTCATCGATGACGTGCAACTGAACTTATCGCGCCTCCAGTATACCTGTATCTTCCTTATGCCAGTAAATAATTTCAATCCTGTTTTCGTCAAATATAGATCATACTTATTAATTCCAACATTAAATATTTCGTTTTTGCCGTGAAATAAATTCATGCACTTGTAATGACGTTTTTTATTTCAATTAAAGTTAGAAATATAAATTTGAGGAATTTGTTATGTAATAATATTAAAGATTAATAATAATTCTAATATAGTTCAATCGCTTTGGCCCCTATATGCTCCAATAAATTAAAATGGCGTCAAATTTGAGATACAGTTCTCGACAAATAAAATATGACACGTCTTATTACGATTTTAGCTTAATTTTATTTGTGTAAGTAAGTCTTTTACTAAAACAATTAATGTTATGAAATTCCTTGTCATGACATATGTTATAAATATCAAATAGAAGAAGAAATACCGGTTTTCCTGGATCTATTGGAACAGGATCCTGGGGAATAAAAAATGCCGGGTTACAATTACGCGTAGCAGTGAATACATCCTTATTACCTCCTGCTTGAAGAGAACAAAGAATGGGCTTCGCTCTACAACGTATAGGATATAACGCTTGGGATAAAGTAATTTTTTCTGATGAAAATAATTTCAGTCGTCGTACAATGGACGATTAAAAGTTTATCGATCATGAGGTAGGTACACGTTTTGAAGATCAATATATATAAATAAAATTAATAGGAATCCTCGATTTTCGGTTTGCGTTTGAGGATGGAAGTAACGAATATAGGTATAAATACTCTTAATAATGTGATGGTTTCAACGTTACAAAATCTTATCGCGATCGAATTTCGTGTTTCTGCAGAACAATTGTCATGTTCATACCTTCGCAGCAACAAAACAGTTTGGATTTTCCTTAGTTATAGTGGAGATTTAAATGTAATAGAACTTGTATTGTAAAATTAATAAGTAAAATCTTCATGTGCATAGCAAAGAGGAATTATTTCGCATAGTACAAACGGCATGGACAAAAATAGCTGAAAATCATGTCAATAATGCAGTAAGATCAGTGCTTGAAAGAATTAATGCTATGATAGGGGTAGATGGTGCTCTTACAAAACATTAATTTCAATAACGCGTTTATATTATTATAATTTTCAATAAAAGGTTTTTATTTAAATGTTCGTCATTTAAATAAATATGATTTAATTGTAGTTTTGTAATTTAGGTGCTGTTAAACTGATAAATAAAATTTTTCATCTATTTATAACTTCTAATCATATCAACATCTGTAATACTGACTTACAATAATTTAAAAAAAAATCCCATTTTATTTGTCGAGAACTGTATTTCAAAATTTTACCTGTCGAGTAATATACCTACAAACGCCATTTCAGGGTATCATAAATAATAATATTCAAACACCTTTTGACATTTATCATAATTACCTTTTGACGTAGTCATATTTGTCATCCAAATAATCAAATTTGTCAACGATGCTTGCCTACTACATACAATATTACAAGTATTAAATAAAATACAGGCACATACAACTAATATTTAATAAATTTATTTCTATAAAACGAAAAAAAAATGTCTCTTTTACCTATTTATATTTTGCAAAAATTCATTCTAAAGAAAGTGTTCAAAATCGGTAAAAAATATTTATAGTTGTTATTGGCCCCGATTTGATATAATTAGTGTTTAAAAAAAATAATTCATTAATATGTCATTGCCAATTATTGATTTCATTATTTTTAATTTCGATTATAAATGCATAATACAAATACAAATAAAACTTTTCTTTCATAATAACTAAACAAGCGTTAAAAATATTTACTGCCCACGCATAGATAAAACAAATGGAGCATTACGCAATCTTAAAAGTATTTATCTGATTATTATCAATACATCCTGCCTAACGCCAGTTATTAACAATTTATAATACAGTC
Organism: Amphimallon solstitiale; assembly: GCA_963170755.1. Classification (NCBI taxonomy): domain Eukaryota; kingdom Metazoa; phylum Arthropoda; class Insecta; order Coleoptera; family Scarabaeidae; genus Amphimallon; species Amphimallon solstitiale. The sequence continues at coordinate 10,461,359 of OY720677.1, forward strand.
AACCATAAATTTAGATTGATGGAGAATAATTTAGGAATACTGTTGTTGTTGTAACTTAACTTGCGTTAATTTAACTGATTTTATTGTCTTATCAATTTTATTTGTTTAACGTAACATAATATTTCAGTTAAATAAAAATCAATCATTAATTCTTATATGAAATATATTGTAGAAGTTCACAAGCGATAGTATATTCTTTTAGACCGATCATATGTTTTTAATGGACAGATACCAATCCATGTCATTGATTTCTACAACGTTAATACGTGAAGACTTCAGCATAATCGGTAAATAAAGGCATAACATAGTCTTGTTTCCAGAACCAACAGTATATTTTCATTTCGAAACTAATAGTTAGTTTTAAATTAAACTGGAATATTGTAAAAAAGAATCAAGAAGCAATCAGTCAAATATAAAAATACAGACATAATAGTATATGTAGTATAATTAGAAAACAACATAGGTAAAAGGCTTTAATATATAAATATAAGAAAAGACAAGTTAACAGAAAATAAACAAATTCTGTTTTATTAAAATATGAAAATAATTTCTTTTATAATACTAGAGATAAGTAAATACTTATGTTAATAAGACCATTTCTTCTTTTTCTGTTCTTCTACCTGGTGAGTAATAAATATACGAATATTAAATAATGAAATGGGGCCACCACACGACTTTCTTATAGGTATGAGTATTTTACATTATACACGTTTAGGAATTTACTTATATATATAAATCCTATTCTAAGTACTTCTATTCTCTTAATGAATCTTTATAGAACGCATACTTTGCGAGATGTTCGGAAAAAAGAGCTACTCGCTAAGAGTAAAAGTGTTACTTTCGGTCCAAATTTTGACATTTCATGTATATGAAAAATATACCAAATCCAGCTCTAAATACTCTTGATAAATCTATATAGAATGCATAATTTACGACACATTTGCAAGAAATCGCTATTCGATAAGAGTAAAAGTATTACTTCCGGCCAGAATTTTGAAATCTTTTTTTTACAAAAGGTACTGAAAATTAAGTTCGAAATACTTTTACACACGCAATGTACCTGTCTAAAAAGTATGACTGATTTTCGATAAGAGTAAAACACCTACTTCCGGTAGGAATTTCGAAAACCTTCTTTAATAAAATTCTTCTTAAATTTCATTTTGAGTACATATGAATACTTTATAAATTTGTTTAAACTGAGTAGTTGACGAAATATTGGCAAAATTCGATTTTTTCACTGAAGTAAACCAGTACTTCCAGCCTGTCGATTTTAGTGAAAATCTAATCAGATCTCAAGAGGGCGATTATACTAGTAAATACAAAATTTGCTATTGATACCTATAACGGTTTGACCGCAATCGTGGTCACACACACACACACACAATTGACTTTTAAATGTGTAAAATGTGTGGTTCAAAAGTGTCATATGTGTTTCGAAAGTTTAATCTTCCCCTTTTTGAAAAGAAACAGCTCTTCACAGCTACCCTGCAGAAGAAATGTCGGTTTTACTTTCTTATACGAAGTATATGAAAGTATTGTGATGATGAAAATTTTCCACCTCGAGCTTTTTGCAGATGTCCACGTTTTGAGGTCTTTTACTCTTTTCGAAAATCAGTTTTTTGCGAATATTTCGCAAGCCATGCTTTTTAGACAGGTACGTTACGAGTATAAAAGTATTTAGAACTTAATTTTCAATACCTTTTGTATAAAAAAAAAATTCAAAATTCGGACCGGAAGTAACACTTTTACTCGTATCGAATAGCGATTTTTTTGCAAATATGTCGTAAGTGATGCATTCTATATATATTTGTCAAGAGTACAAAAGTATTCAGATCTAGATTTGAAATATCTTTTGTATAAATGAAATTTCAAAATTCCGACCGGAAGAAACACTTCTTAGCGAGTAGCCTTTTTTCAAATATCTCGCAAAGTATGCATTCTATAGAGATTTATTAAGAGAATAGAAGAATTTAGAATAGGATTATGAATATTTTGTGTACAACAAAAATTCTTAAAATTTGAACTTGAAGTAACACACTTAGAGGTTTATTCTTTTGAGATCAAAGTATTTAAAACAATTCAGAACAACTTAATTATAATTTGAAACGCTCATACGTATAAGAATGTCGTGTGGTGCCACACCTCATTTTTTAAAATCCAAACTGTGGAAATGGCATATAACATCAAATTGTGGTATTTATGTATCCGCATGCTTCTATAGAAGATAGTTGCACCTGTGGGTGTCTTCACCGTACATTTTTTTAACTGTTGCCATAGGGAATTGCATGGTAAAAATTATACCCCCTGTTAAATTATGATGCGATGCAGATTTGGTGCTAATTCTTCTTTTACTAATAAATCACCAGAATGCATACTGTTTGAACAACCACAAGCACTTTTATTTGACTAATTTTACTCTTCAAACTTGAAGGTAATGAACATACATAATTTGACAAAAACTTAGTAGGCAAGATCAGAATAAAAATTTACAAATGTCATTTTATTCACAAGTTCTGCCAAATACCCGGTTATTGTGAATTACTGCTTTAAAATGTCTGTTTTCACAACTAAAGAACGTGTTGAACTTGTAACAGCATTCATTAAAGGTATGTCCAGTAGAGAAATCATCCAGAATTTTGCTGCTGCATATCCCGATCGCCCTATTCCGAGTAAAACTATAATACTCAAATATTACAATGCTTTTCGTGTCACGGGTTGCTTAAATCATGAACACAGAAAACGGAAAAGAAACTCGTTGTTGTTACAGAAGATTTAAGAACGAATATCTGTGTGGCGGTAGAAGAAGAAGACACCACCAAACTTACTTCTCTGGCAGAAGAATTTCACGCTTCAGGAAGCAGCTGTTTTAAAGTCCTGAAAATGGAAAAGTTCAAGTAGTACAAAATTAAAAATGTGCAGAAATTACTACCCCGTGATTACTTTCCAAGAATGGAATTCTGTGAATTCTGGATGGAAAAAATTAATGAAAATCGAAATATCTTAAATAACATTCTATTTTCTGATGAGAGTTCTTTCACATTAAATGGCAAAGTTAACAAACAAAACAAACAGGTTTGAACAAGAGAAAATCCCTACAGAACACAAGAAACACATACGCAATATCGTGATAAAGTTAACGTGTGGGTTGGAATTTTAGGGAATCACTTAGCAGGGCCATTTTTTATTGACGGAAATTTGAACCAGCATAAATACTTAGATCTTCTTCAAATGGAGGTAGGCCACAGGTGGATGCTTTGAGATGCAACGGAGCAATAATATTTCAACAGGATGGAGCACCAGTCCATTCTGCTGCCATCGTCAGAGAGTTTTTAAACGAAACATTTCCTGATAGTTGGATTGGCCAATATGGACCATTCCATTAGCCTGCTCGAAGTCCTGACCTAACACCACTCGATTTTTTCTTATGGGGGCATTTAGGAACACAAGTTTACGACCTCATAAGTGGTCAACCAGAAACTGTGGAGGAACTAAGGGAAAGAATAACTGAAGCTTGTAATTCCATTACTGTGCGAACTTTACAAAACACTCGAAGAAATTTTCAAGATCGCTTGGGATATTGTCTAGCAGTCGAAGGAAAACACTTTGAACAATTCCTTTGATAATTACTAATAATTTTTGTTAATTTGTTGTTATTTGTGCTTTAATGGTTTCTACGTTTTTTTTTATAAATAAATGTTTACATGTTCTGTCGTCCAAAAACTAATTTAGTCATAGCCTCGAGGAGCTTTCGCTATTTATTTTTTAAAACAACGGCTGCTAGAAATGATAGTGGCAAGAAAACGCTTTCATATAATATTTTTTTCAAAACTTTTTCGACATTTTAGAATATTGAATTGTAATCTATCCGATAGTTTAAAGAATCTTCCAGCTTTGTTCCAAAAAGGGTTTAAATATTTTCACCAGAACAAAAGTTATCACGATGTTAAATTTGTACCATGCAATTCCCTATGGCAACAGTTAAAAAAAACGCACGTATATTAATGCTTGAAGAAAAAAATGAGGTGTGGCCACCACACGACTTTCTTATACGTATGAGCGTTTCAAACTATACAATCTTAAGAACTTTTTTATACAAAACTTATTCAAAATCCTATTCTAAGTACTTTTATTCTCTTAATAAATCGCTATAGAATGCATACTTTGCAAGATATTCGAAAAAAAGTGCTACTCGCTCAGAGTAAAAGTGCTACTTCCGGTCCGAATTTTGAAATTTCATGTATACAAAAAATATTGCAAATATAACTCTAAATACTTTTGTACTCTTAATAAGTATATATAGAATGCATAATTTACGACATATTTGCCAAAAATCGCTATTCGGTAAGAGTAAAAGTGTTACTTCCGGTCCGAATTTTGAAATTTTTTTTATACAAAAGATATTGAAAACTATGTTTTAAATACTTTTATACACGTAACGTACCTGTCTAAAAAGCTTGACTTGCGAAATATTCGCAAAAAACCGATTTTCGATAAGAGTAAAAGACCTACTTCCGGTAGGAATTTCGAAAAACTTTTTAAATAAAATTGTTTTCAATTTTAATTTTAAGTACATATGAATTCTTTATAAATTTGTATAAACTTAGTATTTGACGAAATATTGGCAAAATTCGATTTTTTCACTGAAGTAAACTGCTACTTCCGGTCTACCGATTTTACTGAAAAACTAATCAGATCTCAAGAGGGAGATTATACACGTAAATACAAAATTTGGAATTGATATCTCCAGCGGTTTGACCGCTATCGTGGTCACACACAGACAGACAGACAGACAGACAGACAGACAGACACACACACACACAGACATTTTTTAAAAACCACTTTTTTGGTATCAGGGGACCTCAAAACGCGGACATCTGCAAAAATCTCGAGGTCGAAAATTTTCATCATCACAATACTTCCTTATACTACGTATAAGAAAGTAAAACTGTGTAACCCTTTTTAAGGCAATTGCGCGCACGGAGGAGTATGAAATTTGGCATAGTTAAAGTTCATATGGAGGTGTGCAGAATGATAAAATTTACGTATAATATGTGTTAGAAATACATTAAATTAAATAAAATAAAACATCCATATATTAATTCGTGAAGAAAAAAAAACTCTTCGGGTGAAATACAAAATGCGTCAATGTGAAACAGTCGCACAGAGTAGAGATTCTCTCTAAGGAATTTATACGAGTATATATAGAACCTATATATTACTAATACATTAAATTAAGAAAATAAAAAGGTCGAATTTTGACCACTGGGCGACCACTAGTTACATTGTGGAACGCCCCTTTCTGAATCCATACTGCTTCTCATTTAAAATGTTACATCTCTTAATTAACAAATGATACCAACTTATCTGCAACTATCCTTTCGATAACCTTAAAGGAATGTAAAACACAACGAGATAGGCCCGTAGTTCTAAAATTTTCATCACCTTATATTATAGGTATAGGTAATGGTAAAGCCCATTATTGGTATCTAAAAATATAGATAGCGAAAAAAGTTTAATACAAAATTTGTAGATAATAATAATTATTTATACAATGCTTAACAATGACGAACCAATATATACCTATGTGGGACGCTATGAGTTTTTTGTACATTTTATGATAGCCCTTTAAAGTTGGTTACACTGACATCAGTTTGCATTAGTAGATTTTTCGTCCAAACTGTACAACTTTTGAAAAATTGCTAAGAAATAACAACACTAATAATAAAAACAGAGGGGTTCAATTAGAAAATATATTTTTCCACTACTATAATTTAATGTTAAAAATTCTAAAAAGAAATTAATGGAACACCGTGAAAAGTTTAAATATTAACTCTATAAAAATACCTACTTTCTTGCTTATGTGGCGTTATAGAATGTTAAATATGAATAAACTCGATTATAATTTATTAATCTAAAAAATAAATTTCTATGACTTGCATTGCACATAGCATATCTAAAATTAATCGAAAAGAGTTACTTAAATTATTTTTCTTTAAAGATAAGTACTTTTTAATTGAATTTTGAAATGGTTGAAGTGAGAAACTTGATAATTCTGGAATTATGTATAGTTTAAAAATATCGCAGTTACAGTGTATCAAACAGTTTTCGAAACGCCAAACTTATGTTTATAAGTTAAGTTGGAAAGGCAAAATCGTCAGTGCAAGTATTCAAATTTACTCTACTGAAAAAATAGATATCTAGAAACACAGAGTATAGGTTCCTATTTTCAAGCATCACAGTTATTATAAGTCATCACAAATTAAAAAAATGAGGTGTGGCCACCACACGACTTTCTTATACGTATGAAAGTGTTACTTCCGGTCCGAATTTTGAAATTTCATTTATACAAAAAATATTCCAAATCCAACTCTAAATACTTTTGTACTCTTCATAAATATATATAGAATGCATAATTTACGACATATTTGCAAAAAATCGCTGTTCGATAAGAGTAAAAGTGGTACTTCCGGTCTGAATTTTGAAATTTTTATTATACAAAAGATATTTAAAAGTATGTTCTAAATACTTTTGTACTCGTAATGTACCTGCCTAGAAAGCATGACTTGCGAGATATTCGCAAAAAACTGATTTTCGATAAGAGTAAAAGACCTACTTCCGGTAGTAATTTCGAAAAACTTTATTAAAAGAATTTTTCCCAAATTTAATTTTGAGTACATTTGAATTCTTTATAAATTTGTTTAAACTTAGTAATTGACGAAATATTTGCAAAATTCGATTTTTTCACTGAAGTAAACTACTACTTCCGGTCTGCCGATTTTGCTCAAAATCTAATCAGTTCTCAAGAGGGAGATTATATTCGTAAATACAATATTTGGAATTGATATCTACAGCGGTTTGACCGCTATCGTGGTCACACACAGACAGACAGACACACAGACATTTTTTAAAAACCACTTTTTTGGTATCAGGGGACCTCAAAACGTGGACATCTGCAAAAATCTCGAGGTCGAAAATTTTCATCATCACAATACTTCCTTATACTACGTATAAGAAAGTAAAATGCGTAGAAGATAAAAGGCATAAAAAATATTAGTTTATTACTATAGAGGAAACGCGTTTCATTCAATTGTACGTCACACTAGATCCGTGACGTCTCGTCTTGTTTATGTTGCCGGATCTATTTTTATTTCTGTCAGTGACATTTGATATAACCAAAGAAAATATTTATTCACAATACAGTATCTATAACGTAATATCTTTAGTAATTGAAATGCTCTAAAACTTCAGTCTTTCTGAACTTATTTATTATATTGATTTAGATTGTCGAAAAACCATAAATGTTTCATAACGTATCCATAATAAAATTTAAAATGACCAATAATAATAATAATATTAATAATAATAATATAATCTTTCGAGATAAATACTTACGCTCATTCATCAGATGATTATAGAAAAGTTTGTAAAACAGCTTCGACTGTTTACAGAAACCTTTTGGCTTTATATTCAAAGGATGCAAATATATAACAAGAAAATGGACGTGCTTAAAACCACACAGCAGAAGTGTAAACTTCATCAAGGCGAGGTTAATAATACGAAATACAACTTTTTTTCGTTCTATATTACATTTAAATAATCGTCCGCGAAGTTACCAATTCGCGAACGCAACACAGTTCGCGAAATAGAATTTCGCGGCCGTTGCTATGGCAGCGGCCGTTAAAGTAAATACACATTTTGACACATGTTTAATTACACTTTCTACGACTTATTTTGACAACTATCAAGTATTTGTAGTTTATTATATTCGTCTCATTTCCATGGTAACGCATGTAAATCAAGTAAACCACTTTAATTTAGCACCTTTAGAACTAAATTAAATTAAATTGTCTCAATTTAAATTAAATCGATTGAAAAATTTAACGGTTGCCCAAAAAATTGTGTGTATATCTTGTCCGCGAAAAACTTTAACGTACTCGAGATTGTCTTGCCTCGGCCGCAAGCATTATTAAGGAGATTTTCGGACGCATGTATATATATAAATAGACGATATAAATACTGACTTTCGACTCCCGCCCTTGGTCTAATGGTTAAGTACCCTCTCACCCAGGCGGCTCCGGTTCACATCTGCTCTGGGACATGAATTTATTTATTCATTTAAATTTCAATTCAATTGAAATTAAATACCTCTATATGAGATATTTATTTATCTTGTTCCCTTAGCCGACTTTACCCGAAGAGCGTTACATATCCGAGCGTTACATATTCGAGTGTTGCAGGTCAGTCTTGTTCACTGTCTACAATCAGCGCAACGCGCCTAAAGAAGTTTACACTTCAATAAACAGAATGTACAGTTCTAATAAGAACTGTTTTTATACAATTTATATGAAACCAAAAATAAAGACGCAAATTTGACACACGTATTTTTGACAGATATGATTTATCTGCCAACACCGAATTGAACTATTAGTCTATTAAAAATATGTAATAAAGAAATTTAATATTGAAACGGAAATTATGTGTTTGTTTGACATGAATGCGTATATTACGATCAATTTATAAATCTTCTATTTAAGCTAATGAAATAAATGCCCTCAAGTATACTTTAACAAAGTAGGAGTAACTTTTTTAGTTTCTCTAATACAGTTATGACAACATGTAAACGTCATCGATGACGTGCAACTGAACTTATCGCGCCTCCAGTATACCTGTATCTTCCTTATGCCAGTAAATAATTTCAATCCTGTTTTCGTCAAATATAGATCATACTTATTAATTCCAACATTAAATATTTCGTTTTTGCCGTGAAATAAATTCATGCACTTGTAATGACGTTTTTTATTTCAATTAAAGTTAGAAATATAAATTTGAGGAATTTGTTATGTAATAATATTAAAGATTAATAATAATTCTAATATAGTTCAATCGCTTTGGCCCCTATATGCTCCAATAAATTAAAATGGCGTCAAATTTGAGATACAGTTCTCGACAAATAAAATATGACACGTCTTATTACGATTTTAGCTTAATTTTATTTGTGTAAGTAAGTCTTTTACTAAAACAATTAATGTTATGAAATTCCTTGTCATGACATATGTTATAAATATCAAATAGAAGAAGAAATACCGGTTTTCCTGGATCTATTGGAACAGGATCCTGGGGAATAAAAAATGCCGGGTTACAATTACGCGTAGCAGTGAATACATCCTTATTACCTCCTGCTTGAAGAGAACAAAGAATGGGCTTCGCTCTACAACGTATAGGATATAACGCTTGGGATAAAGTAATTTTTTCTGATGAAAATAATTTCAGTCGTCGTACAATGGACGATTAAAAGTTTATCGATCATGAGGTAGGTACACGTTTTGAAGATCAATATATATAAATAAAATTAATAGGAATCCTCGATTTTCGGTTTGCGTTTGAGGATGGAAGTAACGAATATAGGTATAAATACTCTTAATAATGTGATGGTTTCAACGTTACAAAATCTTATCGCGATCGAATTTCGTGTTTCTGCAGAACAATTGTCATGTTCATACCTTCGCAGCAACAAAACAGTTTGGATTTTCCTTAGTTATAGTGGAGATTTAAATGTAATAGAACTTGTATTGTAAAATTAATAAGTAAAATCTTCATGTGCATAGCAAAGAGGAATTATTTCGCATAGTACAAACGGCATGGACAAAAATAGCTGAAAATCATGTCAATAATGCAGTAAGATCAGTGCTTGAAAGAATTAATGCTATGATAGGGGTAGATGGTGCTCTTACAAAACATTAATTTCAATAACGCGTTTATATTATTATAATTTTCAATAAAAGGTTTTTATTTAAATGTTCGTCATTTAAATAAATATGATTTAATTGTAGTTTTGTAATTTAGGTGCTGTTAAACTGATAAATAAAATTTTTCATCTATTTATAACTTCTAATCATATCAACATCTGTAATACTGACTTACAATAATTTAAAAAAAAATCCCATTTTATTTGTCGAGAACTGTATTTCAAAATTTTACCTGTCGAGTAATATACCTACAAACGCCATTTCAGGGTATCATAAATAATAATATTCAAACACCTTTTGACATTTATCATAATTACCTTTTGACGTAGTCATATTTGTCATCCAAATAATCAAATTTGTCAACGATGCTTGCCTACTACATACAATATTACAAGTATTAAATAAAATACAGGCACATACAACTAATATTTAATAAATTTATTTCTATAAAACGAAAAAAAAATGTCTCTTTTACCTATTTATATTTTGCAAAAATTCATTCTAAAGAAAGTGTTCAAAATCGGTAAAAAATATTTATAGTTGTTATTGGCCCCGATTTGATATAATTAGTGTTTAAAAAAAATAATTCATTAATATGTCATTGCCAATTATTGATTTCATTATTTTTAATTTCGATTATAAATGCATAATACAAATACAAATAAAACTTTTCTTTCATAATAACTAAACAAGCGTTAAAAATATTTACTGCCCACGCATAGATAAAACAAATGGAGCATTACGCAATCTTAAAAGTATTTATCTGATTATTATCAATACATCCTGCCTAACGCCAGTTATTAACAATTTATAATACAGTCAACCATAAATTTAGATTGATGGAGAATAATTTAGGAATACTGTTGTTGTTGTAACTTAACTTGCGTTAATTTAACTGATTTTATTGTCTTATCAATTTTATTTGTTTAACGTAACATAATATTTCAGTTAAATAAAAATCAATCATTAATTCTTATATGAAATATATTGTAGAAGTTCACAAGCGATAGTATATTCTTTTAGACCGATCATATGTTTTTAATGGACAGATACCAATCCATGTCATTGATTTCTACAACGTTAATACGTGAAGACTTCAGCATAATCGGTAAATAAAGGCATAACATAGTCTTGTTTCCAGAACCAACAGTATATTTTCATTTCGAAACTAATAGTTAGTTTTAAATTAAACTGGAATATTGTAAAAAAGAATCAAGAAGCAATCAGTCAAATATAAAAATACAGACATAATAGTATATGTAGTATAATTAGAAAACAACATAGGTAAAAGGCTTTAATATATAAATATAAGAAAAGACAAGTTAACAGAAAATAAACAAATTCTGTTTTATTAAAATATGAAAATAATTTCTTTTATAATACTAGAGATAAGTAAATACTTATGTTAATAAGACCATTTCTTCTTTTTCTGTTCTTCTACCTGGTGAGTAATAAATATACGAATATTAAATAATGAAATGGGGCCACCACACGACTTTCTTATAGGTATGAGTATTTTACATTATACACGTTTAGGAATTTACTTATATATATAAATCCTATTCTAAGTACTTCTATTCTCTTAATGAATCTTTATAGAACGCATACTTTGCGAGATGTTCGGAAAAAAGAGCTACTCGCTAAGAGTAAAAGTGTTACTTTCGGTCCAAATTTTGACATTTCATGTATATGAAAAATATACCAAATCCAGCTCTAAATACTCTTGATAAATCTATATAGAATGCATAATTTACGACACATTTGCAAGAAATCGCTATTCGATAAGAGTAAAAGTATTACTTCCGGCCAGAATTTTGAAATCTTTTTTTTACAAAAGGTACTGAAAATTAAGTTCGAAATACTTTTACACACGCAATGTACCTGTCTAAAAAGTATGACTGATTTTCGATAAGAGTAAAACACCTACTTCCGGTAGGAATTTCGAAAACCTTCTTTAATAAAATTCTTCTTAAATTTCATTTTGAGTACATATGAATACTTTATAAATTTGTTTAAACTGAGTAGTTGACGAAATATTGGCAAAATTCGATTTTTTCACTGAAGTAAACCAGTACTTCCAGCCTGTCGATTTTAGTGAAAATCTAATCAGATCTCAAGAGGGCGATTATACTAGTAAATACAAAATTTGCTATTGATACCTATAACGGTTTGACCGCAATCGTGGTCACACACACACACACACAATTGACTTTTAAATGTGTAAAATGTGTGGTTCAAAAGTGTCATATGTGTTTCGAAAGTTTAATCTTCCCCTTTTTGAAAAGAAACAGCTCTTCACAGCTACCCTGCAGAAGAAATGTCGGTTTTACTTTCTTATACGAAGTATATGAAAGTATTGTGATGATGAAAATTTTCCACCTCGAGCTTTTTGCAGATGTCCACGTTTTGAGGTCTTTTACTCTTTTCGAAAATCAGTTTTTTGCGAATATTTCGCAAGCCATGCTTTTTAGACAGGTACGTTACGAGTATAAAAGTATTTAGAACTTAATTTTCAATACCTTTTGTATAAAAAAAAAATTCAAAATTCGGACCGGAAGTAACACTTTTACTCGTATCGAATAGCGATTTTTTTGCAAATATGTCGTAAGTGATGCATTCTATATATATTTGTCAAGAGTACAAAAGTATTCAGATCTAGATTTGAAATATCTTTTGTATAAATGAAATTTCAAAATTCCGACCGGAAGAAACACTTCTTAGCGAGTAGCCTTTTTTCAAATATCTCGCAAAGTATGCATTCTATAGAGATTTATTAAGAGAATAGAAGAATTTAGAATAGGATTATGAATATTTTGTGTACAACAAAAATTCTTAAAATTTGAACTTGAAGTAACACACTTAGAGGTTTATTCTTTTGAGATCAAAGTATTTAAAACAATTCAGAACAACTTAATTATAATTTGAAACGCTCATACGTATAAGAATGTCGTGTGGTGCCACACCTCATTTTTTAAAATCCAAACTGTGGAAATGGCATATAACATCAAATTGTGGTATTTATGTATCCGCATGCTTCTATAGAAGATAGTTGCACCTGTGGGTGTCTTCACCGTACATTTTTTTAACTGTTGCCATAGGGAATTGCATGGTAAAAATTATACCCCCTGTTAAATTATGATGCGATGCAGATTTGGTGCTAATTCTTCTTTTACTAATAAATCACCAGAATGCATACTGTTTGAACAACCACAAGCACTTTTATTTGACTAATTTTACTCTTCAAACTTGAAGGTAATGAACATACATAATTTGACAAAAACTTAGTAGGCAAGATCAGAATAAAAATTTACAAATGTCATTTTATTCACAAGTTCTGCCAAATACCCGGTTATTGTGAATTACTGCTTTAAAATGTCTGTTTTCACAACTAAAGAACGTGTTGAACTTGTAACAGCATTCATTAAAGGTATGTCCAGTAGAGAAATCATCCAGAATTTTGCTGCTGCATATCCCGATCGCCCTATTCCGAGTAAAACTATAATACTCAAATATTACAATGCTTTTCGTGTCACGGGTTGCTTAAATCATGAACACAGAAAACGGAAAAGAAACTCGTTGTTGTTACAGAAGATTTAAGAACGAATATCTGTGTGGCGGTAGAAGAAGAAGACACCACCAAACTTACTTCTCTGGCAGAAGAATTTCACGCTTCAGGAAGCAGCTGTTTTAAAGTCCTGAAAATGAAAAAGTTCAAGTAGTACAAAATTAAAAATGTGCAGAAATTACTACCCCGTGATTACTTTCCAAGAATGGAATTCTGTGAATTCTGGATGGAAAAAATTAATGAAAATCGAAATATCTTAAATAACATTCTATTTTCTGATGAGAGTTCTTTCACATTAAATGGCAAAGTTAACAAACAAAACAAACAGGTTTGAACAAGAGAAAATCCCTACAGAACACAAGAAACACATACGCAATATCGTGATAAAGTTAACGTGTGGGTTGGAATTTTAGGGAATCACTTAGCAGGGCCATTTTTTATTGACGGAAATTTGAACCAGCATAAATACTTAGATCTTCTTCAAATGGAGGTAGGCCACAGGTGGATGCTTTGAGATGCAACGGAGCAATAATATTTCAACAGGATGGAGCACCAGTCCATTCTGCTGCCATCGTCAGAGAGTTTTTAAACGAAACATTTCCTGATAGTTGGATTGGCCAATATGGACCATTCCATTAGCCTGCTCGAAGTCCTGACCTAACACCACTCGATTTTTTCTTATGGGGGCATTTAGGAACACAAGTTTACGACCTCATAAGTGGTCAACCAGAAACTGTGGAGGAACTAAGGGAAAGAATAACTGAAGCTTGTAATTCCATTACTGTGCGAACTTTACAAAACACTCGAAGAAATTTTCAAGATCGCTTGGGATATTGTCTAGCAGTCGAAGGAAAACACTTTGAACAATTCCTTTGATAATTACTAATAATTTTTGTTAATTTGTTGTTATTTGTGCTTTAATGGTTTCTACGTTTTTTTTTATAAATAAATGTTTACATGTTCTGTCGTCCAAAAACTAATTTAGTCATAGCCTCGAGGAGCTTTCGCTATTTATTTTTTAAAACAACGGCTGCTAGAAATGATAGTGGCAAGAAAACGCTTTCATATAATATTTTTTTCAAAACTTTTTCGACATTTTAGAATATTGAATTGTAATCTATCCGATAGTTTAAAGAATCTTCCAGCTTTGTTCCAAAAAGGGTTTAAATATTTTCACCAGAACAAAAGTTATCACGATGTTAAATTTGTACCATGCAATTCCCTATGGCAACAGTTAAAAAAAACGCACGTATATTAATGCTTGAAGAAAAAACTGTGTAACCCTTTTTAAGGCAATTGCGCGCACGGAGGAGTATGAAATTTGGCATAGTTAAAGTTCATATGGAGGTGTGCAGAATGATAAAATTTACGTATAATATGTGTTAGAAATACATTAAATTAAATAAAATAAAACATCCATATATTAATTCGTGAAGAAAAAAAAACTCTTCGGGTGAAATACAAAATGCGTCAATGTGAAACAGTCGCACAGAGTAGAGATTCTCTCTAAGGAATTTATACGAGTATATATAGAACCTATATATTACTAATACATTAAATTAAGAAAATAAAAAGGTCGAATTTTGACCACTGGGCGACCACTAGTTACATTGTGGAACGCCCCTTTCTGAATCCATACTGCTTCTCATTTAAAATGTTACATCTCTTAATTAACAAATGATACCAACTTATCTGCAACTATCCTTTCGATAACCTTAAAGGAATGTAAAACACAACGAGATAGGCCCGTAGTTCTAAAATTTTCATCACCTTATATTATAGGTATTATTTTGGTAAGCTTCAAGTCTTTCGGAAATACACCAGAGCTCAAGGAATTATTCATAATGAAAGTAAGCGGGGCAGTAACACAGTTTAAACATATTTGGATAATTAAAGAGAAACTCTCATCATAACCTGTTATAATTAATCATTTTCCCATCCTGTACTTCATAAAAGTGAAAAATTTCTTCCTTCATCAAATAGATATTTCCTTGGTCAATTAAAGATTCTTTATTTTTAGATGAAGTCCGATTATGGCTGATGGATGCAACTTCGAAAACCAAATAACAGACAAAGACTTGCTGGTGCCTGGACACGAATCTCGAGATATATCCTGCGAGCAGCAATATGAACGCGATTTTAAGATTACTACATACGTGCTGTCGTTATTATCCGAAAATCCAAACATAGAAAACTTCATCATATACGTCAACTTGGATAAAATACTTAGATTTAACAACTTCATCATAAAAGCATGGCTCAAAGACGAACCACATCCTTATGCATACTTGGGTGAAGAAATGGAATTGGAAGAAGAACCTGAAAAATGGAAAAGTGACATCATAGAAATAATAAAGAGAAAAAACGAAATCGGATTCTTGGAGGACATTCCTGATAACAACATATATTTCTGGTTTTATTCCAACGAATTCGATACCGAAAACGTTAACATTTTCGAGATTGAAAAGGACACATCGTGGAAATCGATTTTTAGTTTCAAAGAGACTAAACCTTACAAGATAGTGACCAAACACCTATCATCAGAACAAGAAAATCTTCTGCATAAATTGTATTTCTTATTGAATATGACGTCAGACGCGACAATTGAATCAGATATAGGTGAAATATTAAGTTTATCACAAGAATCAACCGGTAATCTCATCAGATATATTGGATTATGCTTCAGTACAAAGCAGAATAATATTTTAACGAAATATAACTTTGAAACAGAAGTGTTGAGGATTCATTTATCCAACTTTATAGTGAAACCAACGAATATAGTTGAAGTAAATCCAGAACAAGCTCGCCTATGGAATAAACTGACTATAAAGCATGACATAACCTTAATTGAAGACGTACAAGACATTCAATACATACTATTTGGCTGCTTCTTACAAAAAATAATAGACATATCAAAGGAGACTTTTAAATGGAACGATTACATGCTCAACCAAGGAAAAATCTCTAAAGATTTTAATGTTCAAATGCTCTTGAAATTTTTGAAAAGGAATGCTGAAATCCAATACAGCTTCTCGATACCAGACAATATTGGGTATTTGTTGGAAACCATGTGGAAATGCGATTATTTACCGCTAGTGCTAAAAATAGAAAATGATCTTTCTATTCTAGAAAAGTACAAATACTTAAAGAAAAAGTTTATCGTAATAGGAAAGACGCAAAATCACTGCAGCATAACCAGCGATGACTCCAGAAAAGTTTTCACAAATGCAGCAGATATTTGCGTCGGTGAATTAAAAGATCGAATACTTCGAGAAATATTAGTCTCACTGCAGGGAAGAGAACCAACGACACTTTATGATATCACTGGTGGTGATTTAAATACCATGAAAGAACTGACCTGCGCACACATACTGCACTTGATCAAGAAGAGAAGAACGTATTTAAGAGAAGATTGTTTTAAGGAAGTTGAACTGATGATAGCAGTCGTGAAGGATGACAATTCAGAGGAAATGTCCAGCATGGTTCAAGTTAATGGTAATTTTGCCCCTAACATTATAGTAAAATCTAAATGCGTCAACGTTGAAGCGTATATCAAGTTGATGAAGGAAAGTGGTAGTTTTGAAAATTATTCTATACATGAAATGCAAAACGGAAATGAACTACTTTATATATCAGGTAAGAACTACCTACTTATTATATAACATATTTAATTTCTAAAGAGTCATAGAAATTGATAGTCATAGTCGCTCCTGTACCTCTTGTGATAAGTTTTACGCTGTAATGATAGTTCAAACTACAAGCTTTTCATTGGTTACCATCCATATGACATAGTTACTAATAAAAGTAAAGGAATGATTTATATTTGGTTATTTGTTTCACTAAATTTTATTTACAAAATATAAACTTGGACAATTGTTTCGAACTTCTCAGTTCATTGTCAACTAACAAAAAACATACTTAGGTATAATTTGAATAGATATATTTTGAGTATAGTGGGTGTACAACTGTAAACAGAATAAATGGGAAATTTTCTAGTGTAGTTAACAAGAAACACTGTTTGATCGTTTACAATATTTAATGATTTTGTTTATTGTTTCTGAGATTTCCATAATTTCTATATAGTCAAAGCGTTTACCTTTATTTGCTGTATGTAAAGGGGGTTACACACCTTCCGTTTATCTGCGCAGTTTATCACGTGTAACGTCATGTCTGAGCGATAAACTGTGTGAACTGCGCAGTTTAGACCGGTTTTCACGCAGATAAAAAGTCTGCGCATTCGAACCCTCTTTTGCAATGATAACCTGCACAGTTTATGCAGTTTATCGTACAGTTTGGTCAGTTACCGTCCCGCCACGATGACTACAGTCCCAAAGAAACAGTCGCTTTCCGCATTCATCGACGGCTGCCGGTCTCTTCCCGAACTTTGGGTTGGGTTGAAAGTAAACAACCTACCATCCGTTTTTCGCAAGGGACTGAAGAAAGTAAACGAATCCAAGAAATCAGGATCTTTAGCTAATGATGTGTATATTCCGAGTCTGTGGAGAACTGATGTTTTTGGTGGATCAGGAAACTTCTGATGCCAGTGATTCAACCAATGAACTGACCAATGACAACAATGAAAATTCGTTAAGTAAATGTGCAATAATTCTTTATTACAATTATTACATATAATTATATTATAATAACACTGTATTATTTTTGTATATCATCGTCAATGAAACATTACTCGATGGTCAAACGGGCGTCTTAACCAGAGGCAACTATCTAGTTCACCCATCACAGCATTTATCCACTCCATCACCATCTCTCGATTGGAGTTCGACTTCCTACTCTCATCATTCTGAACCCGAAACTGCAAGTTTGGAGGGATTTTCGTACGATGACAACGCATACAATAATTAACAATGACATTATATACATACATACGTACATACCTTCTAAATCTTATTTTGTATTTCTACATACATGTACATTTTTATTTAGTAAGTATGGTAATAAAGTATGGCTCCTATTTTATGAATATTTATTTGGTCACACCTATGATCTTATCAAGAAATTAAAGTATGTGTACCTGAATATAATTTTGCAGTGCTTTCCGTATTGCCACGCATGTTACTATTATTATCTCTCCGAGTGCTTGAGGAGATACCCTCATCGAAAATTTCAAATCTTGAAAATTTCTCCCAGTTGCCAGGAACCGAAGAGTCGCAAGCAGTCTCACATGCGGTGATATTGCTTCCCTCAAGACTGTGTCCCTTTTTACCATGCAACTTTGCTTAATAAAATTTGAAATGCATTTTTGCCCATCCGTAGGTAATTTTTATAATCGTAAGTTTCACCTTCTTGTAACTCGTTCAGTAAGTGGTAGTCGCTGGGCAAAACGCTTCTTTGCAGATACCAATCTTACACCAACGTTCACGGCGTTTTTTTCCTTTTTCCTTCTTCTTCTACCACGATTGCTGCAATTATGCAACAAACTGTTGCCCTTCTTTTTCTGTCACCCATTGAGTTTATTCATTTATTGAAGTGAAAACTTCTATGGGCGCGTTGATTGTGGGCACTGAACGAGACTGAGCCGTCACGCTCGGCTATGTAACGCTCGTTCGGGTAAAGTCGGCTCGAGTCGACTAAGGGAGCGAGAGAGATATAGTTAACGCGTCTCTGCTGGTCTGTCGCCTTGATGAAGTTTTCACTTCTGCCGTGTGGTCTTAAGCGCACCAATTTTTTTTTTAGAACCAAACCTATCGAAGATGAAGAGAAAACTGAAGAAAAATCGGACGGAACTGAGACGAAAACTGAAGGTATCCTGCACACCTTCAGTTCAGATAAACGTACAGATTTTCACACAGTTATTTACCACAGATAACTGCGCAGATAAACGGAAGGTGTGTAACTCCCTTAAGATTTCAAAATTATTTAATGATACCATGTGGTTTTCGTGTATACAATGCTCCCAGATACCTAAGCCCTTCTTGGAATTTAAAATTGATTTCTTATGTTCGTCTATAGGGGAAGTGCGTATAAAACGTGAGACTTTCCAAAAAAATTCAGTAACATTGCTTATTGTTTATAGAAATCATTAATAATACTACTCCATAGAAATTTAAAGTGTATATTACTGTAAAAAATAATAAAAAACAATAGAAGTAACATACTTTTTGCAAAAAAGAAAAATGTGTTACAATGTACCATTTTATCCATACATGCTTGGATAAAATGGCATCATTGCAAACGAAAATAATAATATCGTTACACTTTAATTTAAACTCATAATTCACACACGAAACGCTTACATTTTGCAGATACATCAGCGCATCATCATCTTATGCAGCGCTGGCAACGAATCTATTGTTCGCCACCTTTTGAAAGAGAATAAAGTTTGTTGCAATAAGTGCACGCTTCGTCATTATCGTCTGCTACTTCTTCATATGGGTCTTTAATTGTTTCGTCTTCATCCGTGTCACTGTCCTGCAATAGTTTTCTTTTAACACTTCTTGCAGCAGCTCGCTGTTGTCCTTTTCGCTCTAAGTCAAGTTTATCGTTCTCTTTCTTCTGTAATGTCGCAATGTATGGGGATGCTGTTAGAATTTCAGATTTTTGTGTCTCATTTCTTCTTTTGCAATTGTTTGTTGTAATTTGTTTCGGAAGAGGCAGTATGTCCCTTAAAGATATATTAGGTTCAGAACTGGTGGTTGCAACATCTGCACGAGTATGAATACTTGATGAACTTCTAATGCTAGCTGAGTTTTCATTTGTTTCTTTGAGAACAGTGGCAGGGGCAAAACAGTCATCTGAGAATACATCTGGATTTACTGGATAAATTCCAGTGGTTTGGAACCCTTTAGTCGCGTTTCCTATTATTGCTGCCCTTCCATAGGCTAAACCAAAAAGTCGAGCTACTTGAAATTGCGTTACAACGCGGCCAGGATTATTACGAAGCCATTTGGTTATCTTTTCATTAAAATATGTCGTCAACGGACCAAAAAGGGCAACATCTAAAGGCTGAATTTTATAGGTGCAATGGGGAGGTAGGCATAGTAAAATTATTCCGTTCTGTTTTGCGAAATGCGAAATGTATTTATGACTTCCATGACCGTCCACAATTAAGAGAACTTTTTTTTCAATAGTAGCATTAGCATATTTTGCAAAATGTTTTAACCATTTTAAAAATATCGGTCCTACCATAAATCCTGAATCACTATGTAGCCCTAACGTTTCTGATGGTGCGCCATCAATTAATTCTGCTTTATAATTCTTTCTAGAGAAAATTAGAGTTGGTGGAATATAACCATCTGCGGCACTGATGCAACATACCATAGTACTGTGAATTCCTCGTTCAGCGCTGGTGATGGTTCCAACTTGCTTGCGGCCCTTGGTTGCCAATATTTTCCTTGGTTTCTGAACCGTAAATAACTCTGACTCGTCCATAATATACGTTCTTGAAGGTTCGAACTTATGTGTTGCCATAAGTTCTTGCAATTGATCAAAAAACCGTTCAACTTGGTGTCTGTTAAATCCTGCAGCCCTTGCTAAAGACGTTGACTCTGGAGAGCGTAAGCTGCTTTCTACATTGCGACGACGAAATCCTCTCTCCCATTCCCATCCTGCCATTTTTTCGCTATGAGAAAATCTGTGGCTGATCTTATTTGCTTCTGCATAGTCGTAAGCCAGCCAACCGTCTTAGTTCGGTAAGTGTGATACCGTAAAACATTACTTTCTCTTCTGGGAGCAAAACCACTATTTCTTTTTCTACTTCTTAAGTAAACGTTTTTGAGTAACGACCCAGCCCTTTGGCTCCCTTATCTATCTTCTTGTTTTTACTTGCAGCATGTCTCCTCAGGGTTGTATGAAGAACTCCAGATTGTTGCGAAGTCCGACGCCAACCCATTTGTTTAATCTGGACAGCCTTTATCGCAAGCTTCATACTCTCCTCTGACCACGACTAACGATTTGTTTTTCTTTCATACTTGGGACACATTCTAATTGAATTGTGTTCGTAAACATTTTGCTATCATTGTACTATGGTAAAATGGCATAGTGCCATTTTATCCGAGCGCAATGTATGCCATTTTGTCCTAAACCTAACCTATTTGCTATTTAAATGAAAATTACAAAAATACGAAAAAAATGATATAATCAAAATTATTCATAATGATCTTCAAAAGGCACTGAATACGCCTGTAACAAATATTATGAAAATACAAAACATCTTACCTGACTAATACTCTTTACTTCGCACAGTTGCTAAAAATTTAGACAAACGCTAAAGTAAATTTTTAGTCATAATCTACATTACCGGCCTCTAATCGCTCCTAACTTTGGGTAAGTAGTGCAATTTTAATGCAATTCCTCACAAAGAGATGGCACTAGTAGTTCAGAAACATATATGGTTCGGATGAAAATGGACCCGTGCCGTTTTATCAAAGTACGCCGTTTTATCCACATTTCCCCTACGTGTACGAAAACTTCTTCCCGTTTGACCTATGTAGAAAGCATCACAAACCATGCAATTTAATTTATAAATGCCACATTTTTCTGTTTTTTGAATTCTATCTTTGTGCTTCGTCCAAAGCTTTCCTAGGGTTAATTCATTTACTATTATCGTTTTTATGCCAATATTAGTGAGTTTGCGGTTACATATTTTCTCTTACGTTAAACGGCCATTTTTACTTATAATATAACTTAACCAACAAAAAAGAAAAACCGTTTGCGGTATCATAAAAATTAAATTAACCTTATGAATGACATCCTCCGACAATTTTGTGTATTATGGTTAGACTTGTTGCCGATATGACAGAAGATTTTTTGACATATACACATAATCTGACATTACCTCAAACCGGTGAACTGTGGCAGTAAATTCAGCTGTTCACAGAAACAAATATCATACGGATCTAAATTCTGATTGGCTCCCTTATTTTCAGAAATAGCGTACCGAAAATGGTTATACCGTATGTTTTTTTAATGAAATCTCCGTTATGAATTATAACGAAGATTTTTATAAGGGAAAATAGTTCACCGCAAACTCTATATTAACTAATCTATTATTTTTATTTGTGGTCTTACCTATGTAGTTCATTAAACGATATTTATTTGGTTCTATTTGAGGGGTTGCATATAAGAACTTGTTGACCTGATGACGTTTTTTCTTAAAAATTAATCTATTAAGGGTCCTCGCTAGTGAATGGGAAATGTAATATTGGTTGCATAGCACATAATTTAATAAGCCAAGGATGTCCAAGTACTTTTACACATAGGGAACATATAACAAATATTTGAAATAATAACTCAATATCTAAGCGAATAAAAATTCATTTATGACCAACTATTTACACATTTGTAACTGCGGGAAATATTTATAGCAGAATAACAATTCATTGTAATGTGGGTTGCCTAATTTTAATTTATTTTATATTCATTTTAAACAAAGTAAAGAATAGTTGAACGAAAAATAAGTGCACAGCCGGGTAGCTTTCTATTCAATTTATAACGTGAACCCAAGCAAACAAATCTCCTCCGAAGGATTTTTGAGAAAACTGGATTTTAATATTTTGACATATTAATTAATTTTCTGTAATCCGATAATTTTTTTCTAAATTTGATTCCTCAGCCGGGTAGATTACTAAATTCTTCATAAGTTGACGTTGAAAGGTTTTCTCCATCTTTAAAATCAACAAAAATATCTGGATTCTAAAATCTGCTATTTTGCCATTGTTGACAGATCCACTAGCGAGGACCCTTAAGAATATCTGGACTGTTTCATTGTTTACAGCTAAACATTTCAAAACTGCTACTTTTTTATCAAACTTTGATTTAGAGAGTGGTACAGTTAATAGTCTATGTACTAGTTGTATTTGCAATCTCTTCGAGCTTGAATCGCTATTTTCACGTCCGCTTACAGCTGTCCGTCAATCTCTCCGAGCTTGAATCGCTTTTTTCGCGTCCGCTTAGAGTTTCTTCACAGTTTCCTGTAAAACGCAATCACCGTCCTGACGCCATTTAGAATATCCGATTTTATTAACCTTTGACGCACCCCTGTACACATATAAATTCTGTTATGCCAATCGTATATATTATTTAGAACTTTTCTTTCCTTTTTACACAAACCGTTACACTGAACATTGCAGAGCGAGAAGGATAATTAAATGTTAAACATAAATCACGTTAAAGTCTATGAAGGAAGAATGTGCTCAGATTCAAGCACTTTTCGAAGAACCTTTCCGCCACATTGTTTTTTAAAAATTTTATTTCGGATTCGTGATCAGCAACCTCAAAGACTCCCATATACTAAATTTCACCAAGACTAAAGACATTTTGACGAACCTTTCCGCCATATTGAATCCACCATTATGTTTTTTTGACATTTCGACTTTGGAATCGTGATCGGCGACCCCCAAAACCCCCGTATCTAAAATTTCACATTCATACGTCAATTTTCAAAAAACTCGTCCGCCATTTTGTTTTTTTTGACATTTTGACTTTGGAATCGTGATCGGCGACCCCCAAAATCCCCGTATCTAAAATTTCACATTCATACATCAATTTTCAAAAAATCTTCAGCCATTTTGTATTTTTCTGACATTTCGACTTTGGAAATCAGATTTTGTTAATTTTTACAAATTTTTTTACACACTGATTCTATTTAAAAATATTATAAATTACTTTTATTTTTGTAAATTTAAATACTCACCATTTATATCTTCTGTTTATTTAAACATGATAATCTTTACGTTTCTTAATGTTTGTAACAATTTTGCAATTTAAAAACGTAATGAATGCATAACAGTAATTTAGTTTCCAAATAGGAACACCATACAAATAATACACTAATAAACAGAACAAAAAATAATTAATTTTTAAGTCATTCCGCTCCTGCCTCTACATATCTGCTTTTTTCCTAAACATTTAATCGTTTTATTGCCAAATTCCCGTAATACATACCTTATAATATCTACAGCAATTTCCTGACATGCTTTTGAAATGATCCTCTCCAAATGATCAACTCTTGAAACGTCCCTCGCTGGTAGACCTGCTGTTTTAAGTAACCCCATAAGAAAAAGGAGATCTAGCAGGCCAAAAAAGATGAATATCTGTGAATAAGTTTTTCATTGAAGTTATTTTCAGGATATTTTCTAACAGCAAGTGTACTATGGCATGAGACAACGTCTTGTTGAAACCAAATATGTTGTCGTTCTTGTAAGGGTAGTTTGTCCATAAAGTCAATGCTTTCATTCAGCAGGCGGATCGGGAACCGATCCCGCTCCAACCGTTCACTTCACAACAGTTGACTGTTAGCTGGACAGGACCGCTCACCTTTATGTCATCCTCTGTCATCTGGTACTTTTCATTGCTGCCATATGTTAAAATTGTAGAGATTAAACCGAATAAACAATAATAATAAATTGTTTTTCTGCATTAAGTTTTGGCGTAGTTTTTAGTGGAAGGGCTGGTTTTTCCAACCCCGAATAAAATACTGGGTGAACTCCAATATTTTAATACATTTATTTCTGCACAATACCTTTAATTTGCTGTATCTTACTTTTCTAGTAACTTTCTTCAAAATTATGTATAGGTTGGTCTTGGAATGCATCAATGGCGCATGCGTATAGAATACGCTCACTAAGTGAGCATAGAATTTTTCCGCTCACAAAAATGGCGGCCGCTCCTGAACATGTTCTGAGTGAGCGCTAGTCTTGTGGATATGATCACTGAACAGTTGCGCAACTGTTGTGTCTGCTGAATGAAAGCAATGATTTCATTTTTTGTTTGTAAGTAACGTTCCGCATTCATAGTTTGTCGAAAAAAGTATCGTCCAATAAATCTGTTTTTGATAATATCACACCACACGTTTGTTTTAAATGAATATTGGTCACGAGTCTTTATTGTAAATGTGGGATTAGTGTTAGACCACCAGCGACAATTTTGTGAAAATGTTGCTTCATCGGAAAAACTTGCGCGTCTTGTAAAAAAAATGATCCTCTTCTAACTCTCCTTGGATGAGAGAGCAGAATTCCAATCGTCTATCATAATCCCTTTCTTTCAAAGTGTGAACGAAATGTGGTTTGTAAGGATAGTATTTATTTCATTTTAATATATTTGCTATTGTATCTTTACCTACATTATTGTGTAGTAAAGACGGCCTTTTGCGCAATGACATTTTTGGAAATTCCACGACAGATAGCATTACTTCTAATTCCGTGTCAACATTGGCAACCGATTTTCGGGGTCTTTTTATAAAAATTGTCGTAAATACTTCCATAAGTCTTGAATTTATTTACTATTCGTAACTCTTGATTGACTAATACTTCTATTCGGATGTCTATTATTAAAAATAACTGTAGCTTCTCTACGCGTTTTATACTTTCCTCCAACAATCAAGACAATTTCAGTTTTTTTTTTTTCACCAATTAATAACACTTTCATTTCGTATTTTACATATAAATGCCAACTAATGTTTGACGTTTAAACATTACTTGTCAGTGCAAGGTACCTAGAGCATATTTATAATTAATGAGCAGAAAAATTGTTGAAAACATTAAGAAACGGAAAGATTATCATGTTTTAATAAACAGAAGATAAAAAAAAATAACAAAACCTGATTTTTCATGGTAGATAAATGCAATTATTACATACTTGAATGTAGTTTTCAAATCTAATCCATTATTTTTCATAACAATATTCCATAATGTCTAAAATAAAAGTACTTCACTCTTGAGCAAAATTCATATTTTTTGACACATCTTGTATACAATTGCAAAAAATTGATATTTGATTAATTCATTTTGGGTTCTAGACCATGCAGAACTGTTTACGAAGAGTAACTTTTTTTTCTTAAAATTATTAATAAAAAAGTTTTCCACATGATTCCAACTTAAGGAGGGTTTTACTTTATTGGCGTATGCCACAAAATGGTCAATTTCAACGTAAAAAATCGCAAAAATTAAGGCACTTGAAAAAGTTGCCGCTACATGCACGAAATAACCAATATTTGTTTTAGTGACTCACGATTAAAATTTACAATTATATTAAATAATAGTTAAAATACAGCACTTTGATTTTTTTCGTTTTATAGCGATATAAAGCTTACTGTGCTTAAGAAGTACTTTTTTGAACCTACATATTTTTATTCTGAACACGACAATGTATTTACTTTACTTTCAAAATAACCCTTGTGTCCAAAAAAATACTTTGAAACCAATGAGAATGATCACAAAGTCCGCATTGATAAATGGCAAATAGGCAACACACAATTCAACCTCTTACACACAGTTTTGTAATGTCTAAGACCAGCTATATGGAAGGTATACCTGGTCGACTGTATTAAGCCGAAAATCATATAAACAGAGAGATCTTCAACTTTCTTATTACCTTAGGTAAACGAATGTTTCATTCATATATCGGCTTTATTTTGTAATTATTTTAAGGATATTTGCCAGAATGTATTAGATATTAATTTTTCGTCTGGAATAAATATATGTTGTTATTATTATTATTATTATAATAAGTATACATTAAACATATTTGTAAAAGAAACTACATGCGGTGGGTACATATATACAAGCAAATTGTAATATATTTCAGATACTTTTCTGTTCGTTAATATTCTTCAAACTTTCAAAATGCATTTTATTTTTCAAGGACAAGGTTCCGGCTTTATGGAATTTCAGAAATGCAGTTTTCTTCGGCAATAAATATATATTTTTATTATTATTAATTATAAAGTTGCACGACTTATTATTATTTCTAACCTTACATGTTGAAGCTTTTTAATAATATGACCAATGTTTGTAGAAAACTAAAATCTAACCAAAGGAACTTTATGTCTTTGTGAGATACGAGCTGGAAGTTTGCCAGACTCTTCAAACTAAGTGGAAGGTTACACAATTTTCAGTTATCTAGATGGTAAAAGCATTTATTTAAATATCTGAATTTGTTGTGCATTCATATTTTTATTTTATTTATACTTTGTATTTTGACTCCAGGACAGTTTTTAGATTTTTTTTGTATATGTGAGTAAATAAAAGAGCATGTGCCAAACGAGCTTATAAGTTTAATTACAGCAGTTTATCGGGAGTGGCAGCAATTGTTCGATGGCGAACGAAAAAAAATTGTATGTAGGCGTAAAAAACAAATTTTCTTTAATTTGTGCAAAATTTGGTAAATCTAAAGATCACGTATGCTACAAAAATTAGTCTGCGTCGTCAACAGTCATGGAGTCGACAATTATTGCAGAAGGTTTCTCGTGAAATGCAC
Source organism: Amphimallon solstitiale (assembly GCA_963170755.1). Classification (NCBI taxonomy): domain Eukaryota; kingdom Metazoa; phylum Arthropoda; class Insecta; order Coleoptera; family Scarabaeidae; genus Amphimallon; species Amphimallon solstitiale. The sequence goes on from OY720677.1 coordinate 10,488,884, forward strand.
GGTGTAATTTATGGTAGATTAATAGGGCACGGTGATATCGTTCTTATAAAACTACGTGAAACGGCCCCTTACGGTCCCCAAAAAATTATTGAAAAAATCGAGTGCCGAAATCATATATTACGTAATTATATAAATAAAATTAGGAACTGTTTGAAAAAAACCTAAATTCAATTCGGCCGTGACAAAAGCAATTGAACATTACAAAAGTTCGAACTTAACAATAACAAATTATAGATAGTGAAATTGCAGTGTGACATTATAAATGGAGCAAGATATATTTTTTGTGAACACTCGGATTGTGCTTCTTACTTTTGTCAAGGAACTAAAGAAGGATACTTGGTTTGAGACAATACACATAGATGTAGAACTCTGACCAGAAATGGTAATTAAGTTAGAGTAATTTTATTTTCTCGCTTTATTATCTCAAATTATGGATCCTCGTATTTTGAGAAATCGAGAAATTAGAAACGTCAAATTGGAGAATTAGTATATATGTGATACGTTTAGACAAAACGCTACTTGGCCATTCTTGTTTATTTTCTGCACTGTCTATACTTTCGTAAAAAAAACTTGTTGTAAAAAACATGAATTAGGCCTACTGGGAATACTATGAGAAAAAAACGCCCTTTGCACTCTACCTCTAAGGTGGTGCGGAAAAGATTGCGTTTGACGTTTTGTCTGCCACATAACGGTTACTTAAAAATTTTACCGAAGCTTTACTGAAAAAAAATTAAACAGTGCAAGGTATAAACAAAAAAAAATTTGATATCAATAACATTCGATTTCAAGTTGTGGCTTCTAATCAATGATTAGTTCGGAGTCCGCACAGTTCGTATCTTACCCACGGTGAAATGTTTATAATTTAATTTCGCTAACTAACAATATCAGTGTCGATTGTGAAGAATATAATTTTCAATAACTTAAAACATGGAGCTACTTAGAGAATATAAATATTTTTTACATTTTATAAGAAACACCGGCACTGTTGTTACAACAGATATTTTTTTATCAGATATTAGTTTTCTCTAAAACATTACTCATATTATAAAGCCTTAACATGTAAAGTAAATACAAATCATGGTGAGAAATAATAAGAAGTACAACTTAAATAATTAATAATCATAAATAATAGTAATAAAACTATATATTTATTGCAGAATAAGATTTAATATCTAATTAATTCCGGCAAATATCATTAAAATAATTACAAATTACATAAAACGAGAGTCTTAATAAAACTAAATAAATACAAGCCAAAAGAATATTCAGAAATAACAAAAACAAATTTCGAATAAAAGAGATGCACCAATATTTTCATGCAATAAATACAGGAGACAAATATCCCAAATTTAGTTGCTTTCCAGTTGACCAGGATTGCTTCATGTTGCTGGTCGTATACCTATATCGTGTAAAAGGTACAGGCATATTAAACTCCATAAATATATTCAATATATTTCAGGCAGCCCGAGATACGCCGTTTGAGAATTTTTCTTAGGGAACGCCCACCCTTAAGTAGACACACTGTATATTTCATACTTTCATATCATTCGCCTCTATCGTTGGTTAACAAATTATTTAATTTAACCCAAACTATTCTCAATATAATATTTTTGAAGAACTAATTTCATGGTGTTCTAAAACATAAAATTACAATCATGTGGTTCTATTAGTAATCTTTAATACACTTCACAAGGATTAACCAAACAGATCTTTAATAAAATCGGCTTTTGTACTAATATGTAATTATATTTTTATAATACTCAATCTTTGAGTTGTTCTTTCTTATATATTCTTCCTGATATTTACACATGTTTTTGTAGGTAACAGTTACAAAGTGAGAAAATATCTAGTGGACCAAGATGGTAGAGAAGTATACGATTCTGGGAAATACCAATCAGTACCTATAATAGGTAATAGGTTGGGGCATAATACCCAAGGATACATAAACAGGTACCTACGTAAAGGTACTTTAAAGAAAACACTCCTTATGAAGCAGGAAAAGCAAATTTTCCTGATGTGCGGCGATATAGATTCTCTAGAAATGGGTATTAAGAAGTCCATAATAAAAACGTCTGCCATTTTCGAAAATGAGGTAGAAAATCATTTACAAATGGATAAGACCGTCATGATCGACATACGGGGACTAGCTTTCGAAGAATGCTGGATTAAATTTTCATCAGAAGGTTGTCCAGTTTTCCACATCCAAGTCGTAGATAGTGCCTTGCAGTTATTACACTACAAAAATTGCCCTAATATAAGCACATATATCACTTATGGTGGCGAAATTTTCGAAGAACATCAATTCTTTGAGCACATTACCAACAAATTTGTAATAATCTCGGGAGAAACTGGAATTGGGAAGACTTTGATGCTCCAAGGACTAGCGGAAATTTACGATAAAAACAGTTACGTGTTGTTTTATAATTTTCCAGATTATCGAGAAGATTTTCTCCAGTACGCGCCGAATTTATTCAGAAATCCTTTAGGCTTCATTTTTGAACAATTTGAAACATATCATTCGAAAGAATTATTGCAGAACATCTGCAATTACCATGAAAATATTGGAAGACTAATTTTGTTCATAGATTCACTAGACAGGTTACTACCATTTTATGAACCGTTCGTGTTAGGTATCATAGAATGTTTAGCAAAAACTAATGTAAAAATTGTAGTAGCATCCAGATTGATTAGTAGAAATGTCCTAATTGACAACCTCGAAATTTTACCTATAAGAATCAATTATCTCAAGAAAGAGGATACCAAGCAATATTTGAAGAACAAAGGCATGATTAATATCAACTTGGACAGGATGCCACTTGAATTTTTAAACAATCCTTTATATTTAGACTGTGTACAATGTTTATACAAGAAAGACTGTAAGAATCTAATGACGTATGATAAATTTGATTTGTACAAAACGGTGACGCAAGGGATAGTAGAACGCCATTACCGCCTACCTATTGACGATACTTTTTGCAGAGAGACTTACGTTAAACAGCACAGGTTATTTGCTTTAGTCGCTTTATTCGGTAAGAAAATAATCTCGGATAAAGAAATCATTAAAGATTATGATACTTCAATACAGGAATTCAAAAACAGTGCTGAAATTCAGTTGGGTTTAATTCGAGAGTTTCGCGATAACTATCCGATATTTCTCCATCAGATATTTTCTGAGTTTCTAGCCATGGACTGGTTGAACGACAACCTCACCATGGAGAAATCGGCCAAGATTATTTACAACAACATGATGTTTAAGCATGTCAACATCAGGTACCTCTTTGATAGAATGATCTGCAGAGATTTGCTTCTGCATAATGCAATCTTACGAAAGGATTTTGAGACAGTCCAACGGCTCTGTTCCGAGAACGAAAACCATCTGGAAAAAGTGGATAAGTGCGGGCGCACTCCGTTGCTATTGGTGTGCAGTTATTGCTTTGACAGTCGAAACTATCGTTCTCTGGAAGTTATCGTGGAATGTATGACGAAGAAAAAGCTAGCATTCACCGCCAGAGATCTTCTGATGAATTGGGATTGGATACAATATCTGAACTTTAGTAACAACCGATTCCTAACACAAGCTTACAATCATGGATTAACGACAACCATTCAAGTATTCTTGAAGCATAATAAGAAGAAAGTTGCTAGTGAAGACATATCCAGTGCCCTGAACAATAATCACCTAGACACTGCGCTGGTTTTATTTAGAAATAACCCTTCGTTATTATCCGATCATTTTCAGAAAACCGCCCGAATTGCTATAGACCAAGGACGCATGGATATACTTACCAATCTCTTAAGGATTCACTACGCGAACAATATAGGATATCGCATTGTCGATAAGGCATGCAGGAATAAGTTCCTATTCACTGGTGTAGCAAAATATATCAGGATGAGAACAAAGGATGGTTTCACTGCCTTGCATATAGCATGCATGTATGGCAACGCCGATATTGTAAGTAAGATCTTAAGCATAGAGACCGATTTATATGCCACAGATAAATTTGAGAAGATCCCTTTACACTACGGTGTCATACAAGGGTCTGTCGATGTTGTATCAATGCTAATAAAGAAAATGGCGACTGTGAATTACATGGACGACCTTGGAAATGGACCTTTGTACTTTGCATGTAAATTTTCCCACGTTAATATTGTCAAGTTATTGCTCAAATACGGTCTTTATAATGGAGTCACTAACTTGCACGGTTATACAGCACTGCACGTTGCTGCTGAGAGAGGCCATGTTGATATCGTCCAGATACTTCTTGAACACGGAGCGAATATAGCACAGAAAGACAGAAGGGGAAATACAGCGTTACATTTAGCATGTTTGCACGATAACATATCGGTGGTGCAATGCCTCATAGAACACTCAATATTTGATATCATCTCTATTAAGAACATAAGTGGATTGACAGCTTTTGATATTGCCTGTTTGGAAAGGAAACATGACATAGTCGAATATTTATTGAGTACTAGACAGAATATTACTGACACGAGTTTCTTTAAAAATGCCTTATGCACAATGGTCAAGCAAGGAGAGCTGGCGACCTTGGCCGTGCTGATAGATAAGAAACTGGTGAATAAGCACGACTTGGAAACTGCTACTGGGGAATCTGGAAGGAGTCTTTTACATTTAGCAACAATGCACGGACACAGTAACATTGTTCGATTTCTATTGGGCGAAGAAGTAAAAGTAAATCCCTTAGACGACGAAGGTTGCACCCCGTTACACTTCGCTCGTAACATTAGCATAGCAAAGTTACTTCTCAAACAGTACAGGCGTAGTTCAGAAGTGCATACGAAATCTCTAAAGGGTGAAACACCACTACACATCGCTACTCGTAGCGGGCACGTGGATGTCATCAATTTATTGCTATCGGAAAAAGCGCAGGTATCAAGCAAAGATTCGTTTGGATGGACTCCATTACATCGAGCTATAGTCTCGAGTGCAACTGACATCGCGAACACATTGATCAAGCACGGTGCTGGCGTGAATGAAGTCGACAATGATTTAAGAACGCCTTTGCATTTGGTCTTTCAAAGAGATCCCCAATTCAGGAGGAATTTGCCGGTGCAATCTTCAGCGCTGGAATTGCTGACTCTCTTGTTGAAAAATGGCGCCGATCCAAAGATGAAGGATAAAAATGGCGATACAGTGCTGCATCTCGCTCTAAAGAAATGGGAAAGTACTCTGACTTCACTACTCGAGATATTGCTAAAATATGGAGCTGATCCTCATATAGTGAATAATGATAATAAATCAGCGAAAGATCTCGTCAAAGAATTAGAACTGGAAGATGTATGGTATAAAGTGTAAGTTTAAAACAACAAAGTATTTTAATAAAAGCATTCTTCTTGATTTTTTATTGTCATTTTCAGGACATTTAAATCGCAGTAGTGTCCAAACCAAGGCCGTGATACCAGGAAGAATCTCAAGAATTTTTAGTGCTACAAAATCCCAAAATTTTAATATTAAAAAATAATATTTGTTATAATAATTGTAAGTAAAAAATATTTTCTCTTTAATAAAAAAAAAAATACTTTCCCTTTCCTTTTATATAAAAGAGGGATTTCTTAAGTAATTTATAAGGTTGTAACATAAGGCGTTATGAATATCACCAAATGATTAACTCATTCGGAACCTCGCGGATAAGTTCGAAGATCATAAGCCAAATTTTAAAGTAACTGTTTATTAATTATAGCATGCTTCAAGTTCATACTTCTTAGTTTTCCCATAGAACTGCTTCAAATAACAGTTATTTACATAAAAGTCAGGAAAGTGATACTTTTTTGAAGTACGAGGCTGCGTAGCGGCTGAGTACTCTAACCGCTGAGTCAGGTAAGACAGATTTTTTTGTGAAATCGAATAATTAAATTTTAGAAAATAAATTAATATTAAATGATCAAAAAAATCAAATCGGTTCTGTTTCTATTGCTTCCTTAGTGACTAGTCAACAAACATTTACAACAATAAAACTTCATCACTGTTTGCAATCTTAAAATGGTGATGTCGAAGACTACATTCCATCGAACATAGGTGCAGCTGCCAATGGTGCAATGCAAGATTTACTGCCAAGCAAATCTAAGGATTGAAATCGTAAAGCGTACTCAATATTTGAAGATTGGTGCAATTCTAAAAGAGTCACAATAGTTACAGAAGTTTTCGTTTATTTCGCAGAGAAGACGAATATGTAATTATAAATCCTCTACTTTGTGGAGCATTTTCTTAATATTAAAATCCACTTTGTTACTGAAGAAAAACGTTGATATTAAAATATTTCCTAAGTTAACTGCATATTTAAAAAGAAAATCCGATGGATATCAAGCAAAAAATTCAAAGTTAGATCAAAAATTAGGCAATTTCTTAGAGAAGCGCCCGAAGCTTCCTGATGATGAAGGTAAATAAAATATCTACGAGTTAATTTAATTTAATTATCCGATTTTTATTGAAGGTTGCGATAGTATTCGGGCTAGCAGGGTCTTGTCGGTGTGATGAGCTGATGAAAATGTCTATTGCTGACACAGACGACAAAGGTCTCAGGCAAATTTTAGTTGTTAAAATTCCTGTTTCAAAAACAGAGCCAAGTATGGTTTTTTGAATTATTTGCGTCAAAATTGCTCTTAATGTTTATAAACACTATTAAAAATCTAATCATAACATGTTTACTTACCTAATTCGAATTTTGAATTTGTGTCGCCATATGGCGACAGTGGCACATCAGACCAATAGAAAATGCCACTGTCGCCATATGGCGACACGAGTTATGTTCCGCATTGTGTATTCTTAGTTATTACATACATGATTGCACTATCATACTATGCCAGACAGACTTATTTGTTTATTTATATTGAAATAATAGAATAATTAATCGTCAGGCATACATATATTCCCCCGTACGTTACACAAAGACCATAAAGGAAAAGAAAGTAAACCAACGGTGAAAATATTCGTAAAAACTTCTTTCCCATGTACCTATACATTCAAATATTCCTGTAAGGCCTGGCAAATTGGTTTGCCTTGAAATGAAATCGAACCGGTGTCATCTAATGGCGACGGTGGCACACGCGGACAACCGAATGCGTCGTCAGTGGCAGGGAACGTGTTAATATTGCTCTATACCAATAGAAAGACTTGGTGCTACGATCAGCTCAAACCACACACCGTCGCTTATGTGTAAACGAGATACACATTTTAATATTTCTTTCAAAAATGACATAAAATATAAATGACGTTGCAGTAAAATCATTCTAGTCTGATTTTTACTATCGTAGGTAAGGGAAATTCTACTTTCTTGATCCAAAAATGTTCAGTAAAGTGGCGAAATATGGACGATTTCAGAAAAATATTATTACTACCCTTCCAGGAACTTTTTTAACATGAAATAATTCATAAAATCGAATTTCTTTATGCAAATATAAGATATAAACAATTTTATATTTTTATGTTTCAAGTCCAACTTCTCGAATTTTTATCTTACTCGGAGAGAGAATGACATTTTTATTGATTACTTACTGCTGGACTTGCAGCTTCTTTGCAAGTGTGATGCATTTAAGATGGATTAGTGATGAAAATAAAACTATCAAAGTGCATTTAGTGTTTTTGAATGAGAAACGAAAATTAATTTCAGAGGTAATCGTGAAAAGAAAACGAAAGGTATTAACTAACTAATCTGTGATCCCCCCAACATATTTTTGTATCATCAATGACACTGATGAAGCAATGCCACTATCGCACGTGATAAATATCTTCCCCTCTTGCGAATATTAATTTTTTCAACTAGCATTGGTTGGTTAGATAAGTTTCAGATGAGAGATAATATCGATCAAATGTCACTGTGTAGCGAAATTGATATAAAGTAGTTATTAGAGCTTGATAAAAACTTTTGCAGTCCAGAGTAGAAAACTTAATGTTACTCACTGTTTGTTGACAACTATTCCGAACAACAAAAAACTGTAGCATCAAAATCAAAAAATATTAGCAACCAATGCACTAGAGAATTATAAGAAATCTGAAGCAACATTATAAAAACAATCATTATGAAAGTTTGGCCCATCTGGAAGAGCCAATTCCTACAACTAGGTCTTTACATGGACCAATTAAAGATCCAAGTAAATCAAAGAATATCGATGTAAAAGAACAAAAAATCGACTTTGGGAATTGAGTTTCACCTCTGCCCTCTTTATATATTTGATGTTCCTATTTTTTCAAAAGAAAAGAGAAACCAATTGCTACAAACCACATTTAGTATAATATCCAAGTGCTATTCCATAGTGCCTTCACACTGTACGACACTTTTTGAATTAAAACCCGAATAACTTTGTATAATTGCTATCATTTGTAAAGGCAACAAAGTGTTAGTATTTTAAATTAAATGTAAAAAGATATCTCCATGTAAATATTTAATAGTGTATATCTATATATCTATGTATGGGCGCTTAATGTTATTATTAATATTATTAATTTACATTTCTCTTAACAATAAAGTTGCCAATCTAAAGTATAAATTCTGTCTAATATTTGATAACTTTATTATGAAAGAAATAGTCAATTTTTCCAACAACAGTTTCGACGTGGGTGAATAGTTATGTACATTCATGAAAATACAATAAATAATAAAACATAATAAATCACCTGGTTTTTTGTTTGGGATGTTTTTGCAATTTTATGTGGGCTTTTTATTCGCATTGTAAGTATAGGTGAAATACTCTCATAATTTTGGAGTTTGCTTTCTTTTATGATCAAGACACTAATACGAATACAATAATAAAGAATTATTTTATCATAAACCAAAATATATATAACGTTTTTTATACACTCTAACGCATAATGTATTAATATCAATCAGATAAATTATTTTTGTTATGTATAGCAAATCTTATTTGCTTTACGAGAACCCGGCGCGCAGAGGTATTTTTTTAAATTATAGCTGTAAGATTGTTTTTAATATACAGGTGCCCATTTTCTATCTCCCCCATATAAACTTTCTTAATATTGATGATACAGGATCAGTTAAATTAGTATAGTTCTTAAGAAATTTGAGGAGTATTTGATAGTATTTTCAAATTCAGATTTAACATTTGTTGTCAACTTTTGAACATATTTAAAAAAAATTAAAATTGGCGAAATTTTAATCGTTAGAAATAGAACAAAACTAAAAATGGCACCTTGTCGTATTTTCTACGTAGAATTTAATAATCTTAATTAAAAATTTATGACTATGTCTTTTTTATTATAAGACACCTAATACATATTTTTGATGTTTTACGTGTCTCTCGCCCATCTTAGTTTTTAAAACAGTTTCACTATATTCAGGAGATTTGCATTCAAAACATATATGGGGTTTAATTTAACTCATTTTTATTAATATTTTGAACCGAAAGAGAATAGTTATTTGTAATCGTATTGTAAAGAAAAAGGAAATATTATTCCAACCAACTAAAAGTTATAGGAAATTATATGGTAAATAATACAGTTTAACCTATTTATTAAAATTAGAAAATAGCCATAATTTATTTATTTATAAAAATAACTATATCAAGTAGCACATCATGTGAATCGTTGAGAAAATATCTTTTTTTATAAAGTCATGGCCTACTATGGTTTGCATTAGAAAAAACACAAGTTTGTGTCATAACTCAAAAAATAAAGCTAAAATAAAGAAATATTGTATTTTTTACCATATAATTTCCTACAACTTTTTCCTTTACACATTTCTTCTGAATCGAACGAAATAATAAAAAAAAATCTGCAAAATATCTAGTAAGCTATGCACTTTTTGCAGCAAACAAAACTCTAATTAAATAGAGCTATTAAAACTGCAATTCTTTTCCCATTTTACCGAATCTCTATCTGTTGTAGTTTCCCAGATCATGGTACTAAACATCGGAAAAACTAACCCTGTATACATATATAAAAATTAATACTGGCAGCCTTTACTTGATGATATTCCCTATTACAAATAAATAAAACATCTTTTATACTTCTTTATACCACTATAATTCGATAAATAGTGTTTTTCTCCAACTCAGCATTTCAAGACAAATTAAAATACTATATACACTCAAAATCGTATATCGTAATTTTTTTAAATACATTTCATACTTGGTATTGGAGCGCACAGATTGTTTGTTCTTTATGTATTTGATGTAGTTTAACAAGCAGGTTATTGTGTGCGTTTGTAACGTGCCTTACATGTGTCTTTGAGTTATCAATTTATGAATGAATATGATTCATATGCGTTCAAGTTAAAGTACGTCTTAAATGCGCTCGGCTGATGTGCATTGCAAGCTTTTTGTTGAGAGAACTGTACATTAAAATATGTCATAAACAGAAAAAAAAATTCAAACCAGTTAGAGCTTACGTCACCCTCTATCTTCTAGTAAAGTCAATGTTTCTGTTTCTATACAGTTGACATTTGCACGCTAGTGTAATTGCCAAATAATTAAGAATTCGTTCATTTCTACCGTTTTCTAAATCGTTTAGTAAATTAAATAGGCACCTAATTGTTAGTTCGAACATAGCCATAGGGACAATCTTAAAACAATAGCCAATAATTAATTGTCTTTTATATATTGCAACAGGTACAGTATTTTTTTATCACTTCTCGTAGATCTCAAATGTAAACTTATATTATGATTGCCAACCAAAACATAGATAAACAATTATTTAATTTATTTAATAATTCTTATTATACATTCAAACTTACAAAAACTTTTAGTAACTATAATAATTTAATTCTGTATATTTTGTATATTTATTAAATGTTGAATTTTCGAAATTATCATGGGAACTGTGCGATCTATTTGCGTATTTTTCTGGAATTCCTGAACACTTTTTCGGGCGGGATATGTTCCTGTTTTAATGAAACATCCGAAGTGCCTTTTAATATTAGCCACTTCTTCCGGCGACCAGCCTAAAACAAATACACATGTACAGATTCCTCCAATTAATTTGCGACATTTTTAACATAAAATGTTAGTCTTAATAAAAGTTTCTGTCTGTTAATTATAATTAATTAGATGGGATTTTTCTTATTTTTGCCTGTAAGAGAAGGCATCTTATTTTACAAAATATTTGTACATCTTAGTAAGGATAAATTATATATTTTTTTTCAAATCTACATAACTTCAAATATATGAACAAGAAATGTCAGTCTTTTGTACTATTATACCTTGTCTGACAATAAGGAGTGATTCAAAAATCCCTATAAAACCCAGAATAGATAGCTTATACATGTGGCAAATAATTGAGAATGTAGTAATTTGTAAACAATTCAAATTTTATTATTTGTTCTTGGTGTAAGTGTAAGTGAATTTATACCGTAGTCTTCAAATTTTAATTTCGGTTTACACTTCTATCGCATGCAGAAGATGACCTTATAATATGAGCGATGCCTGCTTGCTAACAGTGGTGGGAGAGCAACGCAGTGTCGATGTCGGGGGACCCTCACGCGAGTGTACTGTCTTGGCAGCCTCGCTTATGTTTATCTTTAGTTTATTTCGTCGCGCTCTTTTCCTCTTTCTACTTTCGTATCAGAAATTAAAATATGTCGACTATGGTATATTAATAAAATGATTGTACAAAAGTGACTTTTTACATTAATATATAAAATTTACCCAAAATTAGGATTGAATGCCATGTTTGACATAACCTATTATTGATAAACTCGAGAAAATAATATTTCATGATATTTTCTTTTCAATATAAAAGTAATATACAGGATGACTCATCTCCGCGGGTAAGGCCGATTGTGCCTTTACGAATGAAAATATTTCAAAGCGGTTTTTTTCTTGTGATAGTTGCTCATTAGGAGCACATTCTAAAAATATTTTGTATTACACAGAGTGTTCCATAACTTGGTAACAGACCATAGTTTACGATTTTTAAAGGGAACATCCTATATATGATCACATTTGTGTTCCTCGTATAATTTTCAGTCAAAAAATAATAAGATAGTATAGGCCTAAAGTCTAAAGTTTTCGACTTATTCCCATTTTTCTGAAAAATTCAATACATGTATAAAATTATAATTCTCGAAATCGACGTGTTAGAGGGACACAATTGTTTATGATATTGTTCATAATAAGTGGTCTTAATAGAAGCATATTTTTTTCAGTTACCAGTTACTAATTGCATGTGCAGAAAACTGGTTTAAAATTACTTGATACGTTTTTGTATAAATTTTGTATACTTGCTGAAATAATTTTTGCTTATTTTAGTATGCATATTTATTGTTATTTTGTGGTTTCTTTTTTACTAATTACAGATCTGTTGACACCTCCTAATTCCTGTTTCAGCACTTACTATAATTAAGGTACTGATGTGTTTTGTTTTAAAATTTGTTTAGTGTACCATATTCCATATATCTTATTAAATATATTGCTGGCATAGAATGTCTTGTAAATACAATATATCCAGTTTCTGTATAAATATGTAGATATAGAAATGAGACACTTACCAAGATTATAGAAGTAAAAGAAAAAAGAAGAGTAATGTTATATTACATAAATTTTGGAATAACGTTTTATAAACAACTCCTTAAGCTAGTAAACATTTTTTTGTATTCATATTACATAACATACAGTTTTACGCATTCATATGGGTGAACACTCGTGCGAGAAGTAAAGTTGATACTTACTGTAACTTGATAACATTTTAAAACCATAAACCCCTAATCTTACTAATACGCTGGCCAGTTCGTTGTTTTGATATGACAGTAATAAAAGACAATGTAATAGAAATTGTTATATTTCAAAGGTATGTAATTAAATGTAAGAACGGCAACAAATATTGTATAAATTACCATTATTAACTCTTTTCAGAAATTGAAACAGAACAATTATTAAAAATTTCGATAGCACAATTTTCACAACCAGATATTGATACTCCAGGGATTAGCTGATTCGTTTCAATTGATCTCGATTGTGAGGGTAAGGTAACATTAATAGTATTATTAGATAATCCTTGTTGTATTTCAGACGTCGAATAAGTTGCAGGAGGAATCAACATCTCTGACTAGGTCATTTTTTTAGCCAATTGAATTCTGCTATGCAGAGAATTTTCGACATATCCTTCTGCAACCATAGATGATTTCCATCCACCAAGTCTTTTAACTGAAAGCAAGTCAGCTCCTTGGTTTGCCAACAATGTCGCTGAACTCCTTCGGAAACAATGACCTGTGAAGTTACTTACTCTATCAAGCTGAAGGTACTCAGCTATTTGCATTGGAATTTTACCAATTGTATTAAGACCAACAGGTGAAGAAACACACTTGCCATTGCGATATGTTAAGAAGAATCGTTGGTTGTTGTCTGGTCTTATATTTGCATATTGCCAAATTAATGCAATCCATTCTGGCATAATGATTGCAAATGTACGGCTGTTATCTCTTCTTGTTCGTGGAATTGTTACAATAATTAAATTATTTTTAAATTCTATGTCTCGCAATGACATTTTGCAAAGTTCTACACGTCGACATGCTCCAGAAATACCCATTATTAATACAGCCTATAAATACATATAGTATATTGTATGAATTTAAAATATACAAAAATGACTACCTTCATTAGTAGGAACAAGGAATCTGGTGCTTCAACAATAAATTTAGTAATTTGTTCTTCGGTTAATACTACCGATTTTTTAGGCTGAAGGTGTTTCGTTGCCTGTTTTAAGTATGCTATGACTTTTGCATATTTAGATATATCCGTATTATCATATATTATTAAGCATGATTTTAGCATAGAATAAGTAGACCATAATGATTTATTTGATTGTAAACTTTGAAAATAAACTAATAAACAATTTTCTGAATAAGTTTTTATATTTTTAGATCTAGCCCAAGTTATGAATTTACCATAAATGGTGTTGTATGTGTCTTTTGATTTTGTAGGTGCATTAACTAAAAAAATATCGGGAGGTCTTGGATCGGTTACTATGTATTTTCGATTGTTTATCGACTCCATTTGTAAGCATTCATTGTTGAAAAGTGGAAAAGATGGAAGAGATTTGTGAGAGCGAGTTTATTCCGGAACAAATACTTGAAGAAGCTCAGAAAGCAACTTTAGATTTATTGCCGTGGAAGTCAAAGGACGCCTACGAAAAAGTATTTGCCGACTTCAATAATTGGAAATAAAAAAGTCGTGTAAAAGGAGCGATAAACGAAGAGGTACTCCTAGCATATTTCTACAATGTTAATAAGAAGTTTGCGGCATCATCATTATGGACAAAGTATTCTATGTTGAAGACAACATTAAAAGTGCACAGAAATATAGATATCTCAAAATACAGCAAGTTGATCGCCTTTTTGAAAAGCAAGTGTCGTACCTACAAACCTAAGAAGGCCAAAATTCTTGAAAACAAACACATCACACAATTTTTGAAGGAGGCTCCAGATGAAAAATATTTGATGATGAAGGTAACACTTAGTTGCATTCAAACTTAGAGTTTCTTCCTTAGGTGGGACTTATAATGGGTGTAGCTGGCGCTTGTAGATGTAATGAGTTGACGTACTTGAAAATTGAAAATGTCGAAGATAAAGGAAAATATTTGTTTATTACGATTGCTGATACAAAAACCTACGTTTCTCGAAGTTTTACAGTAATGGAAGAGGGTTCTTCTGTTAACGCTCTGGACATGTGTAGGACGTATATGCAATTACGGCCAGCTTCTATCGCTTCCCAGGGCAGATTTTTTCTACGATATACAGATGGAAAATGTACAAGTCAATCTGTGGGTATCAACACTATGTCAAGAATACCTGCTGCAGTGGCTTCTTTTTTGCAATTACGGGATGCTAGTTCCTATACTGGTCATAGCATGAGACGCTCTTCAGCTACATTATTGGCCAATGCTGGTGGCGATCTTATGGCCATCAAACGTCACGGTGGATGGAAGTCGTCTAATGTCGCAGAAAGCTACGTGGAGAATTGTTTATCAAATAAATTGAAAACAGGGGAAATGATTCAGAAAGAGACTGCGAAACAAGTTGCAATGAATCATACCGGTGAAACTTCTTGTGAAAGTTCAATTCCATCTACGGTTGAAGTTAATTTGTCTTCGCCAATAAAACAAAAGAATAATAATAACCTTTTCTCTATTAGCTTGAATATCAATGTAAATCTTAATAAATAAATTCATTTTGAGAGTTTTATGGCGTGTTTTATAGCGTGTTTTATGATTTATAAAACACTAGTGTTTTATAGACCCCATAAAAGGTTGCTAAGCAGTTGAATTATGACCGTATAATATAGTGATTGTGGATAAAAGTATTAACGTCTTACATGTTTTTGATGTGAAATTAAATAAGCAATTCAAAAACGAACTGATATACAGGTTGTTCCATTTGAAAAAATTGACTTTTATACAAAAACGTCTCATGTAATTTTAATCCAGTTTTCTGAACATGCAATTAGTAACTGAAAAAAATATATACTTCTATTAAGACCTCTTATTATAAACAATACTACAAAAAACTGTGTCCATCTAATACTTCGTTTTCGATAAATATAATTTTATAAAAACTGTAGATTTTAGGCCTAATAATAAATAGTTTTACGATATCATCCGTCCATCCAAGTCCCACATTCTTCTTGCTAAGTAGACAGACTTTCCACTAATGCGTGAATAATATGATACATTGTTCATGACTATTACAGCATTATCTGGTAACTTAGGCAAAACCTGATCAACCATTCTTCTAAAATGTTACCATTCATTTTATCATGGCAGTCAGCTGTCTTTCTGTATTCGAAAAACGTACACCACCTACTGTATAGCATTTTTGACAGAGAGTTGGATATCTGAACACTCGTTCTTTAGAAAAAAAATATTCAAACGAAGAGATGCCCCTCCCACAAGGTGCGCAATTTATTCTTATAATATTACGATAATCGCGAGGAATCTGCGAAAAATTGTCAAGCGTTACACATAGAAGTGCACTATGTTTCCTATATATGTATATCTTCGCAAAATATTACAATTTCTTATCTGCATTTACTCCTTCGTCCGGATAATGTATGCGATGATGCACAAATGTTATCATTTATTTTTTCCGAATACTTTATCTGTCTGACACTGACCCATACCTCGCACAGCGACGATTTCTCCCTCCGGCCATTTCTCGTTCTGTGTACTCGCTTGTTGATTCTGCCAAACCTATATTACATTCTTTCTAATCTATTTTCATTGAAGTATAACCAATCTTAGTTAGTGTTTTGGAGATGTTCATTACAATTACTGTTGTGAAGATTCAATATTTTGGCTTGGCTATGCTTTAGAATATGGCGGATATATCGTACTTATTTTTCCATATTGAATTTGCCTATGCAAGAAGCAATAGTATCTCTAAAAATGAATCACTTCATATTTTCAAACACAGTAGCGTTTAACTTATGTTTTTTAAATATTGAAATTTTATGTTAAAACTAAGGAACATATATGAAAATACTCCATAATATATTTTACCTCTTTTCCTTTTAGGTTCAGAATTATTGCTGATTTTAGAACTTTGCTCCCCGTTATTCTTCAAGTCACGTGCAGTAATATAGTCAGTATCGAAAACTGAAGTACTTTCATTATCATCCTCCATATTTCCATTCTGTATTTCTTTACCTTAATAAATTAAAAAGAACTTTCATTTTAGATATGGTCAAGCAATAGCGTATTGAAAACAATATACATACATATAAAAATAAAAAAGAATAAATGTCCTTATTATAATATATGCAATGTGTATTGAATATTTCAAACACAATTTTCAATATATACTGCACTAAAACGAAATTTGTTATGATATATACAAGCTGTTTCAAGAGGAATAGCAAATATTTTAGGAGGTGGTAATATCGAGCATTTTGAATAAAAAAGTTCATATAACATGTGACCAATTCTCAACAGTTACAGAGACACCGTCTTTTTAATGTTAAAGCACATGACTAAATAAGTTCAAAATTGATTTTCAAAAATCTCACCACCTATTTCAATTTATTATGCAAAGAAGCAATGTGTATCGTGTGTTTATGTAGTTTTTCATCCATAAACAAAAATCTAAAGATGTAAAGTCTGGAGACCTTGATGGCTAATGAATATTAGATTTTGATTATGTTTCACCTGACGGGTAGAATATGCAAGGGCTTCGTCATGTTGGAAGAGCACGCCCTTCCTTCTAGCTAGAGGAATCTCCTGCAATAATAGAAAAATCCCGTTTTTAAAAAATCCTAGATAAAGGGGCATTGCATGATAATGTGGTAACAGAAGGATCAATCAACTGATCTGTCTGTTATATCTCACCACACATTTACAGAAAAAGTTGTTGATAATTGCTTTTGACAATGGCATTTGGATTTTTATTACAACTGGTATTGATAACCACTCGGCATGTGTTAATATGTGCGGCGTTATTATAAGCGCAACTATCGCATGTCAAATACAGAGTGCTGCTTGTCATCTGTCTTATCACGTGCGTATACATCGGAGTAATGTACGCGCCAAATTCAAGTAGCTGTGCCTCTGTAACCATTAAGAATTGGACACATGTTTATAAGAACTTTTTCTTCTAAATACTCCATACCACCACAACCTAAAATACTTACTATTCATCGTGACACACCCAGTATATGTAATAAAAACTTAAATGAAGAACAAATATGGCAAATACTGTCTTGATAGATGCCCCATCCCGAAGATATCATTATGAGCAGTACATGACCTTACCCGATTTCTATGGATAAATCTGATAAAGATCACAATGATAGTCGACACGTTTAAAAATAAATATGTCCAATTAAGAAAATAATGATTTATTTAATTGGAAATAATACCCGCAAGAGGAGGATTTAAATCTATATGTCAAAATGTATCAATTGTAACAGTATTTTATTAATGCTTATTTATATAGTGAATGTTCTCTTAATAAAAATACGAGTAGAAATGCAATTTAAGTCTTACATGTAAGTACAGTAAACGCCAAACAAGATGGCGGGGGGGTGGGAATAAATCCGGGCAACATTAGCAAGAGTGGGACAATTATAGTCTGACATTATTGGATAGTCTTCAGTAAGTGGGCGTACGCGTTTTGAAAAACGACTACAGAGCATTCTCACCGCTCACCATCTAATTTCGCGTTTACTCTAGATGTATCCAAAGGTTTGATACACAATGTGGTAAGGATATTCATTCTCTTTTAATTTCATGTATTTATATAGATAAATATATTTACTTAAATGTTGAATTTTCGATATAATCGTGGGAACTGTGCGATTTATTTTCGTAATTTGTATGAACTCATAAACACTTCGTCTAGATGGATACGTTCCTGTTCTAATGAAAGATTCAAAATGTTGTTCGAGGATAGCGACTTCGTCTGGAGACCAGCCTAAAATGGATAAACACACATACAGGCGAGTTTTGTTCGATGACCAATATGGGAACCTAGTGAAGGTTAAATGGAAGAACAATTATTATTGTAGTTTTGCAAGACCTGTTTAATTAAGGCGACCATACATCCCGAATTTCCCGCGACAGTCCCCAAATGTCAGTCCCTGTCCCGATTTTTTACATATCGTTTATTGGTCCTGAATTTATAGCATTTTTCCCGAAAAACGGCAGTGTAAGAACGTAAAAGTTTAAATGCATGTAAGTATATATTTATTTAAGTAGTGTAGATTGCAAACCGAGAATATAAGCGTAAGTTAAGAGGCGCGCGCCATACCGACCGCATAAACAGGGGATTCCCCCTCTAGCTTTTATCTTACACGAATTGTGATTTGAATTTATAATGTATAAATATATTTTTGAATTATCAACGGTGCATTACATAAGTGCCAAGGGTATGTTTACTGCAGTTTCATTTAATTTATTATTTATTTTTACCATTGATTTTTTTATTAATAGGTTAAAAAAACGAAAATGTACATTGAACAAAGATCCAAGTTCTGCTTATTGAAGAAACTATAAGCAATTCCGATGTACGGTGCAACACATGTTCTTCAAAATTTTCAATAAGCTATGGTGAACGTACAGATATTAAATTTCATATAGATAGTAATAAACATAAAATGTCAAACTCTGCTGCTGCATCCAGCTCGTCTATTTGCAACGACCACAGCTTTAGGTCTATGGATTGTACGTCCAAGCTGCTTCAAGTAGCATTTGAGCCTAAATTTATATGTGCGCCAACCAAGGCCGAAGCAATAATACTAAATATTCTCATGCCTTACGCTTTAAGAACTTTGCACAATAATCTGGAAAAATGTTTATATGTTTCAATCTTAACTGATGGGTCCGAGCCCAAAGAAATAAAAGAAATTGCATGGATCAAAAAGGAGAAATATGTTCTAAGAAATATTCATGCTTCATCAAAATAATTTAGCAGGGTTACAAATTTATTATTTTTGTAAAAATGAATAATGTGTTTTAATTTAGTTTTTATTTAAGCTCTACCATAATAACAATAATAATAAAATAATTTATTTGTAAAAAAATATAACGTCCCGAATTTCGAACTTCAAAATCTGGTGACCTTATGTTTAATGTAGCGCCGATGGTGTAAACTAGAGTGTATCAATTAACGTGTCCAACAATTGATTATCTAAAGAGGGTGTTTTGGAAACTTTACTTCTGTGAGGAAAGCAAGTAACACAGTTTAAAATAAAACGACTTTCTTATACGCATGTGCGGCCTGAATTTAAAAAAAAAATTAATGTTCAATTAAATTTCCCTGGACTGCTTAGTTTGGGAAATATATTCCCATAAAAGTACTTTTCGAGGAGAGTAAAAGTATTGCTTAGTGTATGAATTTTGAATTTTTTATACACTTTTTTTTAAAATATTTTTATAGTGATGTAATTTCGTAATCATGGAAGGTGTAATAACAAATTAAAATAACTATAACTTTCACAATACATCTTATAGCTTTAAGTTACCGTAATATTAGGTGAACAAATAATGAATAATTGATTCCATAACTGGCCATGTACCACCTTTCTTTACGTATGTACGATCTGAGTTTTTTTATGACAAAAATTGTTTCAAATTAAGTTTCAAACTTTTAACATTTTAATAAACCTATGCGGAATGCATCATTTGCTAAATATTTGCAAAAAACCTGTTTTCGATAGGAGTAAAAGTGTTACTTCCGGTCCGAATTTTGAAAATTTTTTCTACAAAAGATGTTCATTAGGTTTTAAATATGCTCATAATCTGTATAGAATGTACAATTTGTGTCACATCACATTTGATTTGATTTTTGCTCAAGTAATGAACTACTTCCAGTTTACCAATTTGACTGAATAGTCTACTAAAAATACGCTCAGAAGAGGGAAATCTACAAAAAATAGCGTAATTTTCTCGATAGTGTAATATGGTAAAGGGGTGTACTCTGAGAATAATTGTAGATTTGAGGGGTTCCCCGAGTGTCAGTGGCGGCGGTATCGCGAATAACGCGTTTAATTCTATATCTCGAGAACGGTTCGGTTTACACAAAAAAACTATAGAAACCTTTTCTCTTATAAATTGAATTACTTAACTTTTTTATTTGAAATATTTTTTCCAGCATCAATATTTTCCGAGTTATTTCGTTAGAAATACACAAGCTTCTCTAGTTTCGTCTTTTTTTCGATTCTATCTCCCTAACCGTTCACTTTTTTGGAATCTTACCTATTATCAGACAGAATCATTTGATTCTCTACGTCCTTTGTCTGAAAGTTTTTTACCTACTGCTAATACTTTGGTAGTTATTGCTTAGTTTATCGATCAAACTCCCCGCTATCAACGCGGCAACGCGACATCAGTCCCTTGTTAGCCTAACCTAACCTAACCCATGCAATGGCGCGTCCGTGAACACGTCTAATGACAATCGCTGGGAATTCGATCGATAACCTAAACAATAACTACCAAAATATTGTCAGTAGGTAAAAGAGTTTCAGACAAAAGACGTGAATAATCAAATGATGTATAAGTTTGATAATAGGTAAAATTCCAAAAAAGTGAACGGTTAGGGGGATAGAGGCGAAAAATGACGAAAGTAGGGAAGTTTGGGCATTTCTAACGAAATAACTCGAAAAATATGGATGCTAGAAAAAAATATTTCGAATAAAAAAGTTAAGTAATTCAATTTAAAAGAGAAAAGGTTTGTATAGTTTTTTGTGTAAACCTAACCGTTCTCGAAATATAGAATTAAACGCGTTATTCGCGGTAGCGGCGCCACTCGGGGAACCCCTCAAATCTACAATTATGTCAGAATACGCCCCTTTAACGAATTATACTATCGAGAAAATTAGGCTATTTTATGTAGATTATTCACAGTGTCTGGACTAGAAAACTTATGCAGGTCTTGAGAGGAAGATTATACTCATATACATTTATATACCATGGTACTGACAGCTTTAATCGTTTGGTCATAAGAATATATGTAATATATCAAACATTATCAACTACATAATGAATGCAAATGATTGGAACTGTCATTAAACGCATAATAACCTGCAAATTTTCCACTTTATCATAAATAGCATACCTAGAGTGATTAGAATAAATCAGTAATTTTTTTTTATAAAATATCTAATAAGCCATGAACTTCCTCAAATAACCAAAAGACGCTTTACATTGGCCCGCAAAACTTCAATTCCTTTAACATTTAACCTTTAGTATAACTTCGCTAGTTTACAGGTCCCGATATTGATCATCGAAGAGATATAGGTATATACATAGACAACCTCAAGTAATATCTCAAAGTGTTACCTCTTCTCCTTTTAATTCCAGTATTATAATTTTCCCTGACACTTTCTTCCTCGCTGTTCGTCTGTTGGCTTGCAAAAATATTCCCGACATCAGTAATCTCGTAATCAGAAAGAAATTCCCGGGCAAAGTCTTCTAAACCATGTGAAGTGCTTGGCTCATTTTCAGTAACGGGAGGAACTTGCATATCTTCACCTAAATTGTGATATGTCAACTTACATACATATAAATCTCATTACAGAAACGTATAAATACAATTCTAAATTGTCATCTGACTTGTCATTGGCTTTACTAACAATCATAACAAACTAATAACAAAACGCTGCACCACAATGCAGACAATATCAATAAGTGAAAAAACAGAAAGATGATCACGCGGAAATAT
Organism: Amphimallon solstitiale; assembly: GCA_963170755.1. Taxonomy (NCBI): domain Eukaryota; kingdom Metazoa; phylum Arthropoda; class Insecta; order Coleoptera; family Scarabaeidae; genus Amphimallon; species Amphimallon solstitiale. The sequence continues at coordinate 10,511,002 of OY720677.1, forward strand.
GTAAATTAAAAATGAATTACTGAGAAATTCTGGTGTAGTGCAACCGTAGACACGTGTTTCAGATATGTTGGTTTTCATCAGTACAGTGTAGCTAAGAAACATGTGTGTTGCTTGGATAATATATGTAGGTAGTATAGACTCTTACCCTTAGTAATCGTAATTACTCCAAAAATTCTATCTATTTACTCAGTGTCCACTAACAATTGACTTCCTACTTTTGTTATTAGCTTTCGATGATTGTCAATGAAGCCATTAAGTCAAGATGACATTGTAGATTTGTTGGCTGCGAATAATTTAATGCTTTTATTAATTTCATTACATGTAACAGTTGCAAAAAAAGTCTCCAGTAACCACATTGGAGCGGTGATATTCGAAATTTTAGTGGAAACTTTTTTTAAAACTAAATATATGTAGTATACTAAATTTCATGTGAAACTATATTATGAGACATGTCGGCCTATCATATGTGGCAAATTCATATCATACTTACGACGAAGGTATTAACAACAAAATTTTCTTTCAAAAGAACGTATACAAAGAAAGACCACGTTAATTTAGAAAATGTAAAGGTGCAAATAAGTAGTGAAAATCGTAGAACACCTGTTATTTTTTAATTGTTAAATTAACACGTAAACGTGTAAACACAATCTTGGAACTCAATACACTGAAAAGGCAAAATATTCGTGTTATGTGATGTATATTGGAAGTGGAATGACGATGGAAGGATTGTCTATAAAAACACAGTCATGGACGCTTGATATTTTGGAGGGGATAGAAGACAATTCTGAATAACTTCCGACAGTATAGTAATATTTATCTTAATAATCTAGAATTTCAAAAGTTAATGAGTGTATAATCTATAAACGTTACTTGTTTGGTGAATTTTACGCTGCGTTACGCTAATAAAAAAAAATCATATAAAAGTTATAGTTCAATATAAAATAGAAATGCAAAATAAGACTAAAAAAGAAAGAAGCAGATTGGAATTGGAGTCTGGATTAATGCAATAAAGGAACATGGCACATTTTGGATGGAATTAAAGGCTTTTTTACTATGTAAAAAATTGTATAATTGAAAAACTAAATATTATATTTGGATAAGTAATATTAAATTTGTTCTTTTCATTTTTCTTTTCTAAATTTTATGTTTATTTCATCTATTTGTTAAAAAAATAAAACTACAGCTTATAGAATCATAAAACTTTCATGTCATTTGCAGGATTTTTCAATTGCTTTTCAGCATTTATTAATTCTATTACACAATTTATCACTTATAATTACACGAGAGCTTTCTTTTTTCCGGATAAATTTTCAGTTTTTAACGAAAATTTTTTTTGGTGGGTAACTATACGAAAGAAATTGCCTGATTAAACGATGCGTCCGAAGAATGAGTCGTTTTATCGAAAAGGCAATTGGTTGAGTTCAGTTACCATTTAGCAACTAAATTTGAGTTTGAAAATGGAAAAATTATTCGGAAATAAAAAGAAAGCTCGAATGTAATTCGGTAAGATAATTTACTAAATGTATAAACAATTACTGAAAAACTTATTACATAGTAATCATATTATTTAAAAGTACCTACAGTTATTAAAAACACAGTTCTTAAACACTTTGTGAAGAATACTTACAATGAGTTTGCAGATTTTATGTCATAACAACACTTCATGTCGAATACTATGATAAAGTAAACAAATTGATGTCGGGTCAACCAAAGACAGTACGCAAAGCTTACAATTGCGTCACCTTTGACATTTCATTTTGACAGTGAGTTCGTTGATTTTATGATATAACAAGAAAACACAAAATGTTGTTGGGTCAACCAAAGGTAAACAACTTTTTTGTCGATATAAAAGTTAAACTTTTCTCGCTGTCAAAGAGACAAAACAATCCCGACTTAAGGGTCTTTTTACACAAGCATTAAATTATCAAATGTATTTCCCTTTTGTCAAAATATTTTCACAATCTGTCAATTGTGTTTCACTTTGTACGCGCAATTATGGTCGAACGTGAAAGACGGCGAAATACCAAAGTTAGTAATGATGTGTGTCGCTTAATTATTAATTCTATGACTCGCGGATTGTCTTCAGTTACTGCTGGTAGACAATTCAACGTAAAACCCAACACAGTGAGGAAAATGTACTCAGTCTATACAAGCACAAGAGAAACAGATAAACAACCGGTGGGTATAGAAAGCAACTGTTACGGCTGTATTACACTTATCAAGTTCTTGACCAAGTTATTGACCAAGAAATTGCCGGCAAGTTCTTGATCAAGTTATTGTTGACCTTGGTTGTTTTACACTTATCAATTTCTTGACCAAGTTTTTAGGTGAATTAGCAGTACCAACAGTGCAAAAGTACGAAATAAAAAAATTAATAAAGTTACCGAAGATTTGTGTTTGATATTGAATGTAAAAATAACTGCACAAGAGATACAAAAGAAAATAAATAATTTACGCATACAATTCTTTCAAGAAGTATCAAATTAACATGTCATTTTTAACAGTATTCTAAAATGGAATTTGTGTTTACATTTTACACAGTTGGCAAAAAACTTTATAACATGAATATTACTAGAAATCACTAAAAACTTGATCAAGTTGAGAAGAAAAATAGAACATATTCTAAGCCACCATGTTCTTGGCCAATAAATTGATCAAGTCGACTTGACAAGTGATATACAGGACTTGTCGTCAATTTTAACTTGATCAAGTTCTTGGTCAAGAACTTGGTAAGTGTAATACAGCCTTTAACCATAGCTCAAAAGAAACTGATTGGTGATTGGGTTGATCAAGATTGCACTCAAACACTTCGTCGTTTGCGTCAAAAATGTTTAGCCGAATGGCCCCGTATGCAACTTTCACTATCAACAGTCAACAGAATGTTACAAAATCGCTTCGAGTATGCCGTAGAATATAATAGAATATAGAATCATGAATGGAAGACAAAAAATATTTTTCATCGACGAATTTGGTGTCCAAGTTAACTCAAGGGTATCTTATGGCAGATCACCAAAAAATACACCAGCTCTTTTACGTAAAGCTCAAAGGTCGAAATTATTCCATTGCATCTGCCATGACTTTGAATTATTTGTATATATTTCAAATTCAGGATCAACCTGAACCCTACAATACAAATCACTTTAAATGGAAGAATAATATTAAAAGATCAAAACCGAGAAATGTGAACGAATTATATGCAAACATTCACGTAGCATCCAAAGTCGTCACTCAAGATCATTGCAGTATGTACAGCATATGGAATCGTACCTGGGCGACTGCTTAGATAAAAATAAAATTCTTTCATAATTTATAACAATTAAACACTTTATTCTTAGAAAACTTTCAATATTGTGTATGTGTTCAATAAATATAGTTTCATATGATTAGAAAAAGGGAAAATCATTCGATAAATAGTAAAAATGGTTTGACAAAAGTGAAATACAAATGTGACAAGCGTTGTCATGTGGGAATTACATTTGATAAATTGTGAAATAGAATTAAAAAATGGTGAAAAGCAATTGAAAAATCCTGTATTGTTCGTTTATCTCATTCATACGATTACTTACAATTAATATTATTTTCTTCTTGGTTTACAGCAGACGTCTCCAAATTTACTTCCACCAATGATCCGACTCTCTCACTTTGTAAATCATCTTGTGGTACTAATGCCAGTTCCAAGTTCCAACGTGTCTCAACAAATTCTTTAAATTTTTTAACATCCAGTACAATCTTCTGCCTCTCATCATCGGAATCATAATCGAAACCTTTTCTGTTTCTTAATATCAAGCGCATCAGTTCATCGCACACTAACTTTAACGAAATCCTTAAATTCATCGCGGTATTTAGAAATGTGCATTTTCTTTTATCTTGATTATATCCTACGATATTTTGCGCCGCAAGGACTACATTATCGAAATTTTCGGATTGCAGCAAAGTTTTGAAGGCAACACTCTCATCATTAGTGACCTTCCGATAACTGATTAGTAAACGAGCAAGTCCCCTCATGCGGTGGCTGCATGTGTGCACAATGTTTTTTTTGCTGCGCCTCGTTAATAAGAACTCCCCAAAATGTGCAATGAGAAGATCCTTTTTGGCTTCAAATGAGATTTCGTCTCCTTTCATCAAGTCGAACACCTTAAAAAATTACAAGGTTAGCCCAGTCAATTTGTACAACCGACTTCGCAAAAGGCTAATTCTAATGAATATTGTTAATAATCAATAGGAAACCAAGTTTACAGCTTCAGAAGACCTGTACCAGCAACGCAATACTAAAAGACAGAGACATTTTTGCACATGTTTGGGTTTCTGATCAATCTATATACCGGGTGTATTATGAAATACCTTTCGTGCTGTAACTTTTTTATTTTTTATCCGAATGTAATAAATTATACGTCGAACTAAATCGTTTTACAAACACTGTAACGTGATCCGCTTTGAATTTTTTTTTGACACTTTGTTTTTGACAGACAGCAGCAATCTGTGTTTTTTTAAATTGTACTATATTTTTTTTTTTTACTTATTCAAATATATATTTTTTTCTGAATATGAAACTGTAAACAACGATACCCTTGTATGAAAAAAGAACGAGAAATTGAAGGTTTTTTTTTAGTTCAATTTATTCTGGTTTTTCCGAACACAGAGATTTCTTAAATGCATTTTAAATACTCTATTTCATTTTATTACCAGCAAATGTGTGTACCATTTATAATCAATTACATTCAAAACTATATAGCCCATAAAGTATTATAAACCAATGTTATCAGTGTTTCATCAGGTTCTTTACAGACTTCGTTACAGACAGTAAGATAATCAACATCTCTCGTTAAATAACAATTGTGACATTTACTTTGTAAATAGGTTTAAGTGTTTTGATTAAAATAAATAAAATTGTGAAAACACTCCTAGTTTCAATATAACTAGTTTCAAATAAAAGAAGTAAGCTTATACGGAAGGTACGCCCCATGAGCGATGGGTCAACAACAACATTTACAGTGTTTATTTTAAAAATTTAAAAATCAAGCAGTCATATTGAACGATAAAAGTGCATTCCAAATTTTCGAAGAGAGCTGTGACATCTGTCAGTCACACATTCATTATAACATTTTCAACGATTTATTTCTAAATTTTGTTATTGAAATGGATAATGGCGAAGGTGTGGATGCGATTCAAGCATATTTTGAATGCGGAAAAAATTCTGCAGCTGCTTTGCGATTTTATGAAAATCGTTTTCCTGACAGACTGCGTCCAAGTGCCGATAAGTTTGGAAGGCTCGTGCGAAATTTACGAAATTTTGGATCATTCAGAAAACCGAAAATAAATGCACCTGTAATTCAAAAACAAAATTTAGAAATTAAGTGTCTTGCTCTATGTGGATGAAAACCCTAATACGTCTACACAAGAAATTGCTCACTACATGCAGGTATCACATTCTACAGTTCAGTACATTCTGAAGAAGCACAAGTTCTTTCCTTATAAACCACGGAAGGTGCATGCTCTCGGTGAAAACGACCCTCAATGTAGGGTTCAATTCTGCACGGTTTTCATGAATAAACTAAGGGAAGATTCAATTTTTTATCGTCGTGTGTTGTGGTCAGATGAATGCACTTTTGGGAAAAATGGTGTATTCAACAGAAATAATCATCGCCATTGGAGCAGTGAAAATAACCATGTTATGGTGCAACACAATTTTCAAAATCGATTCAGTGCAAATGTATGGTGTGGCATTTTAGGCGATAGACTAGTAGGGCCTTTTTTTGTTGAGGGTAATCTAAACCAAGAAAAGTATAATAATTTGTTACGCAATGAAATAAGCGATTATTTAGACGAGTTGCCACTTGCTGAGTTAAACAGGGTGGTGTTCCAACAGGACGGTGCCACACCCCATAATGCACGAATGAATACTGATTTTCTGAATAATTATTTTGGCGGCAGATGGATGGGCACTTACGGACCTATTCGATGGCCTGCTAGATCGCCAGATCTGAATCCACTGGATTTTTTTCTGTGGTCTTACATTCAAGATCATGTCTATTTGACTCCACCTGATACCAGAGATGATTTAGTAAGAAGGATAGTACAAGTATGTCATGAAATACCACCAAATCTTATATTAAACGCAGCAGTTGGAGTTAGTAGAAGGTGTCAAATGTGTCTGGAACAAAATTGGGCCAATTTCCAACATTTGATTCATTAAAAGCTATGATAGCTTGATTTCTGTAAATATCGTAGTTTTTTTTTAATAACAATAAATTTGTCACTCAATTTAATGGAGGTGTCTTCAGGAAATAAATCTTTATTAGAATAAGTAAAAAAAAATATGTAGTACAATTTAAAAAAAAAACGTTAACTACTGTCTGTCAAAAACGAAATGTCAAAAATTATGTTTTTTAAATAACAGGTTACAGTGTTTTAAAAACGATTTAGTTTGACATATCATTCATTAAAATCAGATAAAATATAAGGAAGTTACAGCACCAAAGGTTTTTCATAATACACCCGGTATAACGTGTTTATAAATTGTCGCAAAAGCTACACTCAACGACATTCTTCGTTCGGTTCTGAATAAAAAATCTTAAGGGTCCTATAAACTCCTATATAGTGAATCTGTCAACAATGGAAAAATAGCAGATTTAGATGCAAGATATTTTTGTTGATTTTAAATTTGGAGAAAACCTTTCAACGTCAACTTATGAAGAATTTAGTAATCTACCCCCCTGAAGAATCAAATTTAGAAAAAAATTATCGGATTAAAGAAAATTAATTAATATGTCAAGATATTAAAAACAAGTTTTCTCAAAAATCCTTCGGAGGAGATGTGTTTGCTTGGGTTCACGTTATAAATTGAATAAAAAGCTACCCCGCTCTGCACTTATTTTTCGTTCAACTATTCTTTATTTTGTTTTAAATGAATATAAAATAAATTAAAATTAGGCAACCCACATTACAATGAATTGTTATTCTAGTAAAAATCTTTCCCGCGGTTACAAATGTGTAAATAATTGGTCATAACTGAATTTTTATTCGCTTAGATATTGAGTTATTATTTCAAATATTTATTATATATTCCCTATGTGTAATAAGTACTCGGACATCCTTGGCTTATTAAATTATGTGCTATGCAACCAATATTACATTTTGTTATCACGGTGTTTTTGAAGTTCAGACTTTTAGTGCGTAACTAAGCCTTCCTCTTCGATATCTGTCAATAGAGATAGCTGCAATTTAGTTCAAAAAATATTTTTTACTAGTATTATTTCGTAAACGTTTTCGTTTTGATTAAAGAATTTGTTTTTAATATTCCTTCATTATCGTACTTTCACTTTCACTTTGTAGAGCAATAAGTTTGTATTTCATGTGATTTCAATCAATATCATTACTGTCAAATTTTGACATCTACCTGTGCATTTAATTCGACTATCGTGTTTCATTAAGTGTAAACTCTGCTTCTTCATAGTTATTTGTATTGTTTTGATTAGTTGTCGTGCTACGGTATTTTATCATTTCTTTTTTGTTATTTAATACTTCATAATGGATTTTATCGAAGACTAAACAATAAAGTAGGTATTATATTAATCACTATTGGTTAATAATAACACCCATAATACCCGGAGGGAATAATGAAATGCGACCGGGGAATAATGAGACATAACGTTACCATTATTCCCTGCATTCCACCAATAAGAACATAACGTTCCCAACGTTGTCGTAGTAACGATAGACAAGTCAGGCCATTTTACTAACCGTCAAACGTCATATTGATATAGTAATCTGACATTTTGTTTAATTATTTTGATTTTTTTAGTAATCTTCAGTTAGTCGTAGATAAAGTAGTGTATACTAACTCGCAATAATGACTATTATTCCCTCGAGCCAAGTTACTCCCTCGCCGCTTCGCGGCTCGGTTCGTAAATTCGGCTCAATAACTGTCATTATTGACTCGTTGTATAAACTACTATTACATTTAACGAATAATAATACCGCGAGATCAAAAATTATATTGATAAAGGTTTGCCATGGAACGTAAAACGTCTGTCTTAAGTTATATCACTGTCATACTGTCATCAATATAATGACAAATATTAATGACAGTATGGCACTTAATGATATACCTTAAGACAGACGTTTTACATTCCATGGCAAATCTTTATCAATATAATTTTTGATCTGGCGGTACATGGTGTATGTTTTCTGTAATGGAAATGCTAATATGGCAGAACGCAAATATCACGTCGTTACCCAAATCGGAGGTGTTGGAGCATTTCCATCCATAGAGGGTAGCGCGGCATGAAACAGCATGTGCGCGCCGATACAATGACATAGACATATATGTGAAATAGATTTGACGTTGTTATAATATATACACTCATGTAAACACAACCTAAACTAAAGTATTGCAAACCAATAGTGCTTTAACTATATAACTATCTCAACAAATACAGTCCACTTACTTCAAATATCTCAATCAGGAGGCATCCTAGTGGAAATGTATTTCGAAGGTTGGATCAACATTTACGTGATACTGGTTCGATTACTAACAGAAATGCTAATACTGGTCGACCAAGAGACCTACAATAAAACTAGAAGAGCAAATTGTAGCAGTACAAGAAAATCTCTCCGTTAGTACCCGACAGTTAGCTTCAACCTTAAACATCCCTAGTAATAAAACCGTTCAGTTGGTTCTACGAGAAAACCTTCTTCGTCCATATTATGTTTGTAAAGTTCAGCCACTCGATGAAAACGACAACATCTTTCGATTTAATTTTTGCAACACAATTTTAAATAGGATACAAGAAGATGGCTACTTTTTAAGAGGTATTCTTTGGAGCGATGAGTGTATTACAGAGATTGTGTATTTAATACCCATAATGTTCAGCATTGGGCGGATGAAATTCCGCATGCATTTCGAGAATATGGTCGTTTAAAGAGGTTTTCCATCAACGTTGGCTGGGCATAATAAATCTCCAGGTCGCTGGGCCAATTTATCTACCAAATCGTCTTGGTGCCAGTGCGTATCTTAATGTATTGGAACAAGTTATTGACGAGATGCCATTGCAAATACGCCAAAACATGATTTACATGCATAACAGAGGTCCTGAACAATAAGCTCGTAATTTATGGGAACCGTTAGATGAGCACTACCCAAACACATGGATTGGTCGCGGCGGTTCTATCTTATGGCCTGCGAGATCTCCCGATGTCAATCCTTTAACTGTTTGGGGTTTCATTAAGGAGACAGTTTAAGTAACGCCTTCTCAAGACGCTCACGAAGTCAGAAACAGAATTAAATCGGAAGTATTGAAAATTTCACCAGAAAGGCTCGAACAAGTAGTACAGACGATACCTCGTAGATTGAAGCTAAGCCTAGAGACAGATGGTTTTCATTTCCAACAATAACGCAGTAATGTGTAGAATTTAAAACATCAGATTTACCATCTGATAATACTAATAACGAGTAAAATGTTTTCGTAGATCGAAATACGGAAATTATAGCGGTTTCTACAATTATAATAGTATAAATGCGGCTAGAGTGTTGTCAAATGTATGTTTCTTTCAAATGATGACATACGACATTTTAACAAGTACTCGTGAAAAAAATTCCGGTAGAGGTTGTGACATATCGAGTTGACAGTTTTGTGATGTAATAGCGTTAACGTCAAATAAATGAACGTCAGTTTAAGACACTTCCAAACTTTTAAAAAGTCAGAAATGTCAACTCGATGTGTCAGAACGATATGCCGTATGTTTGTGCTCGCAAAACTCAAAAAGTAGTCGGTCGACTGATATGAAATTTTCACATAATAATAGATGAAATTTGTTATAATTTAAGCGAAAAATAAGCTCATTATGTCCAGAATATTCTGAAAAACAGCTCTTCAAGAAATCATTGTTAAATTTTATTCTTTTGGTTGCCAGATTGTAAATAATATGTAAATTGCTATGTGTTAACTCTGTTTAATAATGTTAAAAAAATGTATTATAAGAGAGAAAGTAAAATTATTGCTCCAGAATACGCGTTTACTGTCACTCTCGATCAATACTAGCATTCAGCAGACACAACAGTTGCGCAACTGTTCAGTGATCATTTCCAGTAGACGACGGCTCACTCTGAACATGTTCAGGAGCGACCGCCATTTTTGTGAGCGGAAAAATTCTACGCTCACTTAGTGAGCGTATTCTGTACGCATGCGCCATTGATGCATTCCAAGACCAACCTAATACATAATTTTGAAGAAAGTTACTAGAAAAGTAAGATACAGCAAATTAAAGGTATTGTGCATAAATAAATGTATTATAATATTGGTGTTCATTATGGAGTATTTTATTCGGGGTTGGAAAAACCAGCCCTTACACTAAAAACTACGCCAAAACTTAATCCAGAAAAACAATTTATTATTATTGTTTATTCGGTTTAATTTGTATAATTTTAACATATGGCAGCAATGAAATGTACCAGATGACAGACGATCACATAAAGGTGAGCGATCCTGTCCAGCGAACACTCAACTGTTGTGAAGTGAACAGTTGGAGCGGAAACGGTTCCCGATCCGTTTGCTGAATGAAAGCAATGACATGCTAGTTTTCGCTCTTAATACATACTGATATGGAGGGAGGAGAGTTGTAGTGCTGGTTGAACGTTAACTTTAAATATTTAATAAGTGTAAATGTATCGTTATTTATACTCCAGCTCTTTTAACCGCAAAAACATGAGACGACTTTGTTTGAATTGTATCATTTTTTTTGTACTTCAAATTCCTCGAAGGTCTAAAAGTATATGAAATGGTTCAGAAGAAAAAAAATGCGTTTCTTGAACTTGTCGTCGGCAAGTTCAAACATATTTTGGAAAACAAAGTAATGCCGTCACGATAGCAAACCAAAAAAAAATAATCGTGACAAAAAGTAACGAGAGAATTTAATTCTCAAAATCAAACAGGACACAGAAGAGAAAAGCAATTATACAAAACAGCCCGCACTAATTTATTCAGAGACAAGGTACGAGAGTGCACTTTTGAAGTAATTACTGGAATTATTTTGTTTATTTCTACAAAAGTTCATACAAAGCAGGAAAAGGGAAAAGTCTGTTATTAATAAATCACTGAATATTTACTTTGACGCAGGAACGAAGACAAAAACAAACACGGTGAAGCTAACCTAATGTGTTATTGTACCAAGACAATACACGCGTCATTTTATTTAACTGACAGAAATGCCGCGTTAGCTTAACTGCAGAATTAAACAGGATTTGGCTTAAATTATAGCAAATTCCGTCTATTCTTAAAAAGAATTCGTAGGATCTATATCTTAGCAAAGAGTAGAGAAGTGTAAGAGGCGACACTCTCGTCGGCAGCTTTGATCTCTGCTTTACCGTTTCTAAGACCTTGAGCGCTGGCTGTCTCTTTAAATCGGAGTATCGGTTAGAAGGACCAAATAACTCTGTTTAATATTCACGTTTGTTATTTTATTTCGTCTTAGATTTTTATTATAGTCAAAATGAATAAAGAAAAATTCTTCTAATAACTAAATGATATATATCGCTGGTACACTAATAAAATTGTAACAACATATTTTTATATAACCTCTTTGACCTATATTTTGTCATTGATAGAAGTTATAAGAAAAAAAAGGTTACTGCGAATTCCATAAAAAAAAAATTTAATTTTTTTTTTTATATATGCGCGACGTTTGTAGGACGTGCATCACAGTACATATCCGCATATTGGCGCATACCTCCTTCGGGAAAGTGTATTTTGTTGACCATCACCGTAAATAAGTATAACATAACAATAATTAACAACGATAATCAACAGAAAACTAAATTATTCACTTAACTAAACACAACGCCAGCGACAATAACACAGTCGTATCTTTGGCTGCCTGACCTAAGATTGTAATGACAAGTGCTCCAAATACAGTTCTAAAAATAGGAAACATACGTACTCTTTACTACATATGTTTCCTATTTTTAGGGATTCGTGGCGCTAGGGGAGGTAGCTGTGACCAAATTGTGGCATATGAAACGAACATATTCATAGCGGGATCAAGTTCATTCATACAGCTCATCTCAAAAATATTGACTGCACTTTTCAATATTTTTTTCCGGTCTTAATAGCAAACATTGATATACAAAATGTTTGTCTATTACTTTGTAATTATTGTGAAGTATGTCACCTTAAAATCTTATGGATCTTTGACCAAACACAATGTATAAGCTGTAATTGCTTCAAGAGTTAGCAGATGACTTTGATCATAAGCAAAAATTGTATAGACAAATGATAAAAATTTGGCTTCGCCATCTAATGTATTGCGAGCGTGTTTTATTTTCAGCTACAATAATAGTTTTTTAAGTGTAACAGTCATTAGATAGAATCTAGGTGTTTGGTAAGAAAAAATTCTCATGGATGCAATATAAAATAAAATGCAAAACGAAAAAAACCCTTACCACAAAAAATAAATTAGTTTCATTTGATGTAAGTTAATTGTTTCCCTCAGTACCGATTCCAGAAACATTGAAATATTTAGAGGATATGTTGATTACTGAAGATGGTAACTTAGTTGCCGAAATACGTATATACTTATTGTGGTAAGAGATTTTTTCCTTTTGCATTTTATTTCAGATTTTTAGTCACAGTATCCACCCATTATTGGATGGATGCAATATCTTCAAAAAATTAATGAATTCTTTTGTTTTATATAATTATTATCTTTCGGGTTAACCAATTTAGTTTTTTCAACTTAAGGATATTTTTAATTTTTTTCTTGTTTTTAATTTTCTTCAATTGTAACATTAAATTGTTTTACAGGCGGAAATAGAATAAAATATTCACGGGAAATCAATAACAGAACACAGAACTTGTCATTAAAAAATATATCTTTAACAACATAATATGAAAAACAAATGACATAAGAAACTGAAACAAGCTGAAAACATACGCTATAGTTAACAGATTGCCTCCAAAAGAAATAAATATTAGCCACTTATATGGATTTGACAGTTCTAGCTAAAGGGTATCTGTAATGTACTGACGCATTACGATTTAGAAATACTCATGTTATTAAATCAGCAACATGGAAACGTCTTTCTTCATTTGTTCTACCGCCAGTTTCGTGCCTAAGTATGCATAAATAAATATGATCATATGATTAGATCATATTTACATGCTCTATTGCAAAAATCGATTAAGATACAACTGAGAATTCAGTTGACAACTGACAGCACTATTTAAATACGAAACATTCTTTTTTACATTTTCAATATATACATACAGCGATCATCCGTTAAAGATCAGTAGTCACTCATGTCGCACGCATGACTACTAGTAAACACGAATGGCACCAGCCGTCAGACCTCGTTCTTAAGTAGGTACTGGTTAGGCACTTAAACTAGTAAGCTCTTTATATACATTTGTAATAGCGATCTTACCTGTTTCTTCACGTTTAATTTAGATATTATATGTGTCGAATCTAATGCACATGCAGTGACCGTTTGAGAACGAGCTAAATAGTTTTCCCTCATTCGTTTCACATTGCTGTTGGATACTAATTTGACGACACACGATTTGGCGTGTCGATTTAAATATTCTTTAACAAATAATCCCTTGCAGTACGCACAGGGATAATACATCGTATTTGGATCACTGTATTCGAGCAGCCTTCTACTTGGTCGTATTATGCCCTTCAGGTACAAGTCGAAATTCGTGTGGTTTCTCAACAAAGTAATCACGCGTCGTCTCTCTTTGCTATGTCTCGGATACTGCAGCATATCCGCAACTTCTTTTTCCTTGGAGTGTTTTCTTCTTAAATGCCGCGAAAAATTTTTGGATACTAAGTCTTGCGAGCAATACTTACAATGAACAACTTTATTACTTCGCCGCTTGCGCTTCTGCAAGAAATAAGTTTTGTTTAGTTGACCATGAAATGTAATAAACAATTTTTAGAAGTGTTTACAAAGTGATGGTATAATTGTGAATCACCACATTCTACTCATAGAGTGCAGGCAAAAGAAATAATTGATTATCGCCCACTAGTAAATACATAATATTTCGACCTTAGTTGTCCCTAGGCTTGTTCTAATAAAGCACCAGTATGTATTGTAACAATATGACGTGACTGAGCATGTTATGATTCATGTTGGAAGGCCTAATTTAAATTAAAGTGAAATTAATAATAATAATTAACTTGATCCGCTTCTAGTTATAATTAATATAATGTGACCGTATCCTACCTCCAAATATCGACTTTGTTTATTAATACTATAGTTATACAACCTAGAGAAATCTGTAAATATTCCGTAATATTTCTATGTAGTAAAGTGTCGTCCTCTGATATCTTTCAAATGAATTAATTTGTATGAATGAAAAGTGGCAAGCCAATGAATTTATCGAAAAAATCTCATCCCCACTCTCACAATTTAATCCGGAAGTTTACAACAAATGTAATATTTTCTATTAAATTTTATATGAGAGTATATTTTGTTTGATTTGCTTTTCACATCGTTTACCCTTGAATTACATATCAACAAAACCTATATAGCTATTACTATGATAAAGTAGCTTTAAGTAAATTTTTTATTGAAGAATCATAGGATTACTATTTTGTTCCCTTATTATACTCACAATTACCCTTTTATAACAATAAGGAAAGAAATAGCATTATATAAAAGACTTTTTAAAAAACGTATTCATTTTTTTTAAGAAATATAATCTAAACAAGACAATGGAATTAAAAAACCAGCATTTTTACTAAATACCTACAGTATTGGCTACAGAGTTTGGGTTATTCTCACTTTCTTCTACATGTTCAACAGGCATGTCTAAAACAGTCTTCTATTTATGTTGTATGACTAAATATGTTATGTAAAACAGGAAAAAGTAATTAAAAGCTATCCAAACCACACATATTAAGTTGCTTTGCATGGTATTATCAACTTGACTGGTTTATGTGGGGCATTAAAACAAATAATATAGTACGTTTTGCAAAGAAAATGAGTGATAAACAGCCCATTATTTTAAGGTTTCAGAATTTAGACATGTAAATGGTTCACAGCCAATCGTCTATCACTTAACCAGGATAAATGTGAGACAATTTACTTTACTAGTAAACACAGATCAAACATATATTCTATGAATAGAAAATTCCTTGATATTAGACTAGACACAACATTAACATGGACGTTGCACATAGATGAATTAGTCAAACACTTGTCTTCTGCTACTTATGCAATTAGACATATCAGATTTATAACTGATAGTCTAGTGGAATAACGACATACTATGAACTATCAAATCACAACATATCAACTATGTTTAACCAATATGGGGTAAGTAGGCCTATGCAGAAAAGGTGTTTATTCTGCAGAAGAAGACTGTTCGAGCAATTGTCTGTGTTTCACAAACTATTCACTGCAAACCTCTCTTCAGGCAGCTTATGATAATTCCACTGGCCTTGACACATGCAACAACTAATAAGGGCTTTGAAAAAGCTGCCACACCTGACCACTAGAGGTGAGATTACAGAAGTCTCCACCTATCATAACCATTTGCTGCACATGCCACATATCATAGGACAAAAGCCACTTCAGTACAACGTCGTCACTGGTAATTATTTAACAATATCAAAGTGAAGACATTTTTATGCTTTCATATCCAATGAGAAAATAAAGGACACCCTACTTCAAGAAGCATTTTGACATGTTTTACAACTTAACTAGTTAATTCCAATTATTGTTAATTTGCCTTAATATATTCTTCAAAATGTAACAAATCATATTATCTTTAACATTTATTATTCAATTTAATAATTAACTTTCTTTAATGTACAGGTTGATTCAAATTAAGTACGTACAGTTGCTAACTCCGTTATTATTAATTCTAGAAAGTCGGTTAAATTAGCAGAGTAGTGGTGTTTTTAATGTTGACTAATATGCAGTTCATGAATAAACGATAATAAAGGAGTCTTAGTTACCCTATAAAATGTATACTAGACTTCTTTCATTTTAACAAAAGAAAAACCGTATGCTATTTGACATTGTCAACAACTGAGTATAAATCTTTCGCACGCATTTTTTCGCATAAAACTTCTTTGGATGGTGTGTTCTCATTTGAAAAAATGCGATATGTTGGAAGCATACATCGTGTCCAGCAAAATTTCAAAAAGGACTAGCGGACATTATGCTGAACGATATCCTTTACGGCAGCAGCCAGACAGACTTTACTTTCGAAAACTATACAGTCAGTTTAGACGACATGATTGCTTACTTAAAAAATGAGGTGTGGCCACCACACGACTTTCTTACACACATGAGCGTTTCAAATTATAGAATATTAAGAATTTTCTTTTACAAAATCATTCAAAATCCTATTTTAAGTATTTCTATTCTCTTAATAAATCCCTATAGAATGCACACATTGCAAGATATTATAAAAAATGAGGTGTGGCCACCACACGACTTTCTTATACGTATGAAAGTGTTACTTCCGGTCCGAATTTTGAAATTTCATTTATACAAAAAATATTCCAAATCCAACTCTAAATACTTTTGTACTCTTCATAAATATACAGGGTTACTCATTACTGCGTCAAAGTCCAATATAGGTGTTATTAAATAGTACTGAAGAAATTTATTTTATAAAAAGTGGCACAGTAACAAAAAACACACATTTTGAAAATAATTTGAATTATACAGGGTGATGCGTTAAAATGGCACACATTCGAATTTTTTTTTTAAATGAAACACCCTGTATATCTTTTGTTTTTCCTTATCTGCTTTAATTTGTGTTTTCATCATATCTGGGGTTTTGGTTTTGGATGACGCATTGTTGAGTTATTAACGAAAATTATAAAAAAAATGGTAGCGACAATGTTTACCATAAAAATTCTATGCGGTAGTATTATGATTATCTAAGACAAAATTATTTAGTAAGTATGCAACCAAAGGATGTGTTGAACCTACAAAATAAGCAAACATTCATTTTATTATACAGGCTGTTTGTTACGATGCAATAAATTTGGCTATCGTCAAAAAGCGTTTACTGATTTTTTTCAAATGGAACACCCGTATATTATTAAATTGTTGGAATGATGCGTTAATTGCGCTTAATTTTTGTTAATAATGTCCTATACCCAAACCCAATAATTTCGGAGTTATTTTGAATTTTTCATTACAAACCGCTAAATTATTTGTTTTCGATTCGATTTAGTGTACTGGGTAAACGATTTGATAAAGAAAAACAAATAAACGTCAACAAACGTCAAAAATTAAAATCTTATGGTTGCTGTTAATTAGGTGTAATATTAGTGATTTCATAAGTTTCTGCGTTTAATATTGTCATTGTGTTATTTATTGATTGGATTAGTGGGTAGGTACGTACTTTTCTTGTATATTTGTTGTTTGCCACATATTATTATTACGGTTTATAGTTAAGTCAATATGCAGTTTGAAAGCAACGAACTCGTTTACATGATTTTCATTATGGGATCTGCCCAAAAGAATTGTCTATTAACCAAGCGAATTTATGCGCAAAGATATCCTGACAGAAGACAACCTTCAGTTACAAGTTTGGAAAGAATTAAGGAAAGATTTATTAGAACAGGAAATGTGAGTTATGAAAAGCTTGAAAGGACAAAGAGGACAAGTAATGAAGATAAATAGAAAGTCTTGTTATCAGTAATTGAGAAGCCCTCTACTAGTTCGTCCAAAATATCAACAGAAACTAATATACCACGATCTACTGTAAGCAAGATTTAAAAAAAAATATATCATCACTACAGTATTTCCTTTCATCAAGAACTGTTGGGGCCTGATTTAGAGACTAGAAGGACGTTTTGCGAATGGGGATTAGAAATTGAAAGGATAACACCTAACTTCTTCCAAAAGGTATTATTTATTGACGAATCGACCTTTACTCAGACTGGTAGCCCAAACCGTCATAATCTTCATCATTATGCAATAGACAACCCAAGAATATTAAGAGCGATTGATAAGCAGATGCAATGGACTATAAGTGTTTGGGCTGGTATTATGGGAAACTTTATAATTGGACCACATTTCTTTCACGGACATTTAAATGGTGCGCAATATTTGAATTTATTGCAATATGACTTGCCTCAGCTTCTGCAAAACGTTCCTCCAGCTCTAAGAGAAACTATGTGGCTTCAGCACGGCGGTGCTCCAGCATATTTTGCACTAAATGTCCGACACTATTTGAATCAAGAATTCGAAGGTAGATGGATCGGCCGCGGTGGTCCCATTAGTTGGCCACCTAGATCGCCAGATTTGACCAAACTTGATTTTTTTCTATGGGTGTACATAATAGTTATTTATTATACAAGGGAAAAAGTATTAGATTTTAGCTCGAGGTTGGGTTTATCTCCCGACGCGAAGCGGGTTGAAAAAGTGACGTTTGGTTACCTGTCAAGAAGGATAAAATGTCACACTTTTTTCCCGTCACAGAAAAAAAAAAATTGTATACCAGACACCTCCAACTACAGCAGACGATATGAGGCAACGTATAATACGTGCTTTTGAAACAGTTTCCATTGAGAAGTTGCAACACGTAAATAGGTCCTTTCTGTCAAGGCTGCAAATGTGTTCTATTCAAAATGGGGGTCACTTTGAAAATTTATTATAAATATTGCTTCTAACAAAATTACAGTTTGATACTTTTAGTCGTTCATTTGTTTTTGTTTGTCATATCGTTTACCCAGTACACTAAATCCAAAGGAAAACAAATAATTTAGCGGTTTGTAATGAAAAATTAAAAATAACTCCGAAATTATTGGGTTTAGGTATAGGACATTATTAACAAAAATTAAGCACAATTAAGGCATCATTCCAAAAATTTAATAATATACGGGGTGTTCCATTTGAAAAAAAATCAGTAAACGCTCTTTGACGATAGCCAAATTGATTGCATCGTAACAAACACCCTGTATAATAAAATGAATGTTTGATTATTTTGTAGGTTCAACACATCCCTTGGTTGCATACATACTAAATAATTTTGTCTTAGATAATCGTAATACTACCGCATAGAATTATTATGGTAAACATTGTCGCGACCATTTTTTTTATAATTTTCATTAATAACTCAACAATGCGTCATCCAAAACCAAAACCCCAGATATCGATAAAAACACAAATTAAAGTAGATAAGGAAAAACAAAAGATATACAGGGTGTTTCGTTAAAAAAATTCGAATGTGGGCCATTTTAACGCATCACCCTGTATAATTCAAATTATTTTCAAAATGTGTGTTTCTTGTTACTGTGCCACTTTTTATAAAATAAATTTCTTCAGTACTATTTAATAACGCCTATATTGGACTTTGACGCACTAATGAGCAACCCTGTATATAGAATGATAATTTACGACATATTTGCAAAAAATCGTTATTCGGTAAGAGTAAAAGTGATACTTCCGGTCCGAATTTTGAAATTTTTTTTATACGAAAGATATTGGAAATTAAGTTCTAAATACTTTTATATTCGTAGCGTACCTGTCTAAAAAGCGTGACTTACAAAATATTCGCAAGAAACTGATTTTCGATAAAAGTAAAAGACCTACTTCCGGTAGGAATTTCGAAAAACTTTTTTAATAAAATTATTCACAATTTCAATTTTTAGTAGTTGACGAAATATTGGCAAAATTCGAATTTTTCACTGAAGTAAACTACTACTTCCGGTCTACCGATTTGACTGAAAAACTAATCAGATCTCAAGAGGGAGATTATACACGTAAATACAAAATTTGGAATTGATATCTACAGCGATTTGACCGCTATCGTGGTCACACACAGAGAGAGACACACGCGCAGACATTTTTTTAAAAACCACTTTTTTGGTGTCAGGGGACTTCAAAACGTGGACATCTGCAAAAATCTCGAGGTCGAAAATTTTCGTCATCACAATACTTCCTTATACTACGTAGTATAAGGAAGTGAAAGCAAAGAACAAAGCAAAATATCATCCTCATTGAAGAAGTACAAACTACTGTATTAGCATATTTTGAAGCTCATATCGAATTTTTATTAGGGCTCCTACGATAGAATTGGGTTTAAGTTCATTCATTAATCCAAAGAATTTCGAAATAGCATAAGTTCCGAACCTCACAAACATTACTAAATGTATTGTGAAGGAAGATGACACCTTCGAGCATTATTAATAAGTTATACAGTTACTGTCTTTTAACTTCTGTGACATTATTTTACGACCTATAAGACGGGCAGGTTTATAGGTCAGTGCGTGACAGAGAAAGTATTCGGAAAAAGGAAATGATAACATTTGTTCATCATCGCATACATTAGCTGGACGAACGAGTAAATGCAGATAAGAAATTGTAATATACTGAAAAGAGATACATATATGTGTAATATTATAAGGATCGACTACGCACCTTGTGGGAGGGGCATCTCATCGGCCAGGTCTCAGTCTGTGAGCTGTACATATGTATAACTTCTTTATTATCCGTTTTAAGGCATTAGTGCATGGAACTTTTATATCACGAATTAAATTATTAATCATATTTTTAAAAATATATAGGCTGTCCTATTTAAAAAAAAACATTTCAATGTTTCTCGGTAATGCGTTAATTCAATTGTTTATTCATGAACTGCATATTAGTCAACATTAAAAACACTACTGCTTTGCGAATTTAACCTACTTTCTAGAATTAATAATAACGGAGTTAGCAATGGTGCGCACTTAATTTGAATCAGCTTGTATATTATCATCATTTATTGCCTGGGCGGAAAGACTACGCCCTTAACAGCATATAACTACTAAAATAAAATAAGCAGACTTAGAGACCGAGTATCTACCGTACATACCATACTTTGTAAACACTTTAAAACATGCCTGATTAGGGCGTTTCATTGATTTATTGAAATGTACTTACATTTATCTGATCAGAATCAACCTGTTCACCATCTTTCCTCTTCGCATTCGACTGTAAAGTTTCAAGAGAGCTCGATTCTAGAGATTCATTCAGAAAAATTGTCTTACGCCTTAAATTGTAGGCAACGTTTAAGTCCGAATCTTTATTACACTCTTCTGCATTCACATTGTCCTTCAGATCTACGGTACCTTCGGAAGTATTCGTGAGGATACATTCACTTTCCATTCTATTTTCAACTACGTCAGTCTGTGAGTTGGTTTCACTTTCCATTCTATTTTCAACTGCGTCAGTCTGTGATTTAGGTTCAACAGTATTAACACGATATTTTCTCTTAAACTGAAAGAATGTCTAAGATAAATATTTAATAATAGTGACAATGGTCGCATTCAGCAGACACAACGGTTGCGCTAATGTTCAGTGATCGAATTCAGATGATGTACGCCGACTCTGAACATGTGGAACGGTCGCCATATTTGCGAGCGGAAAAATTCTACGCTCACTTAGTGAGCGTATTTGTCCGCATGCGCCATTAACGCATTCCAACACCAACGTAACGTACAATTTTGAAGAAAGTTACTAAAAAAGTAAGATAAGCAAATTAAAGGTATTGTGCAGAAATAAATGTATTATAATATATCTGTTAACCGAGTATTTTAATCGGGGTTGGAAAAACGGGCCGAAGCTTAATGTAGAAAAACAATCCATATATTAATACGTAAAAAAAAACTCTTCGGGTGAAATACAAAATGCGTCAATGTGAAACACATATTAGTCTGTGGTCTAACAGAAGCACAGTATTTGCAAAGCCCAATCAAAAATTATATTCTTTCCTTAAATCATTTGAAAAAAAGAATTAAGAGTAGGTAGAAGAGATCTTAGTCTATCCCTAAATTCGAAACCGAAGTACGGTCTAACTGCGAAGAAAAACCGTTATAACAACGAAACCCCTAAAGTTAGGGATGTGACGTTACATAAGAAAAAAAAGTACTCTTCAAGGGCTTTATATATTATATATATTGTTCCATTTAAAAAATATAGGCACGGCACTGATGACCAAAAATATTTTAGGGAAATGGTGATTGTAATTATGGACAATTTTTCTCTTAGACTTTTTTCGATATATTGTACGATAGAGGAGCTACGGTCCGAGGCATGTTAGGTGCTACAACCTGTAGATATTTAACAATAATGTTTTATTTTATTTTATTTAATGTATTAGTAATACATAGGTACTATATACTTGTATAAATTCCTTAGAGACAATCTCTACTCTGTGCGACTGTTAGACCACAGACTAACAGTCTGTTTCACATTTACACATTTTGTATTTCACCCGAAGAGTTTTTTTTAAAGGCATTAAATTCGTTAATATTTATTTTTTGAAAACAATCTCGAAGGGGTATAGCGATTTCAACTAAGGGGAATACTTTCATCGCAATTTCAGTTTCTTACGTCATTTGTTTTTCATGTTATGACGTCACCGACTTTGTTTTAAATGGCAGCCTATAATTTTTTTTAATTAATTTCGATAGTACTTTCAATTCCCTATCCAGCGGTATAAAACTTTTAATATATTACATTTGCAAAAAAATTAAGAAAAAAGTCTTAAAGTTGAAATATTAAAAATTTATTAAACAAATCTAGTCACATAAATTTGATGGAAAGATTGACGACACATTCGTTTTTATTATAAAATTATAAAAATGTTGAAAAGCCGAACTATAAATTTACTACCTACTTCATACAAAGTTAATAAAACTAAATTGATTAACCAGGAAAAAACTCTAACAATAACATCAGACACAAAAATAAGCCTAGAAATAACACTTTTTAAATTACATTCACACTAAGTGTTCAAAATGACGACCCTGTACAATCTGACAATACCCAAGACGATTATAAAACTCATTTCTCACATTCTAAACAGTTTGAGATGATATTAATCCAGTTTAATGTCAAATTCTGTTCTTGAGATCTTCTAAATTATTAGGTCGATTTTTATACACTTTTCTTTTTAAGTATCCCTATAGAAAGAAATCTAATGGCGTTAGATCTGAAGACCAAGCCGGCCATTCCATCGGACCTCTTCTTCCTATCCATCTTTTTGGGAGAACTTGGTCGAAGTAGCGTCGCACATTAATGGCGTAATGAGACGGAACGCCATCATGTTGTAACCATAGATTATTATTAGGTAAGTCAGGGCTGTTTGCATTAGGAAATAACGCAGCTAATGCAGGCATCAATTCGAACTGTATAAATTACAAGTATCTCTCTCCAGTCAAATTGTTAGCAAAAAAGAATGGACTCAGAATTCTGTTACCAATAATTCCTGCCCATACGTTAACTTTCTGAGGATATTGCTCAGTAGTACCACTTTTATTAATAAATAGTTTGCAAAAAGTAAATTAAGTGCATTTAGAAAAGGGAATAACACTTATTTTATTGTTGGACAGACAAATTAATTTATTCTGACAGCCGTAACTAATGTTTTTTGTTTTATCCACCGGTAACTAAATTCATTTTGCCACTATGGTGAATTTTTAATATTTGAATTTTAAGACTCTTTTTCTCAATTGTTTTCAAATGTAACGTACAAAAAGTGTTATACCGTTGGATATGGAATTGAAAGTACTATCGAATTCAATTAAAAAATATATAGGTCAAAACATTAAAAGCAAATGACGTAAAAAACTGGAAATGCGATGAAAATATTCCCCTTAGTTAAAATCACTATACCCCTTCAAGATTTTTTTTTTAATGAATGTTTACAAAATACATTAAATTAAGAAAATACATTAAATTAAGAAAATAAAAAGGTCGAATTTCGACCACTGGGCGACCACAAGTATATTATTATTGTTTCTTCGGTTTAATCTGTATAATTCTAACATATGGTAGCAATAAAAAGTACCAAATGGAATGTGATCACATAAAAGTGAACGGGCCTGTCCAGCGAACACTGTTATCAAGTGAACAGTTGGAGCGGGAACGGTTCACGATCCGTCTGCTGAATGCGACCAGTATTATTACCAACATTGAGAAGCAGAAACAATACTGAAAAATGAACTTATATGATATAGAAATAAGCGACACTTTGTGATATGTACTTTTTGATCAATAGCAAAGCTAAACGAAAATGTGCGTAATAACAGTAAACTTACTTGTTTTTTCCCTTTTAATTTAGCAATTTTATGCGGTGCGTCTACCAAAGATACCTTGACTCTTTTAAGAGACGTCTTGTTTTTTCTTTTATGCTTCACGACGTTGTTAGGTATTGTATGTAAAACACAATTTCTTGCATGCCGTCTTAAATATTTTTTAACATACAGTCCTTTACATGTTGCGCATGGATAATATACTCTATTTTGATCTTGTTTTTTCAGCACTCTTCTAGGCCGTATTGTTCCTTCGAGAAAGAGCTTAAAATTCGTGTCGTTTCTCAAAAGAGTAATTGCTTGTCGTTTTTCTTTGCTGTTGCTTGGATAACTGAGCATATCTTTAACTTCCTTTTCCTTGGCATGATGCCGCCTTAAGTGTCTGGCAAAATTGTTAGACGGCAAGTCTTTCGAGCAATATTTACAAAGAACTTGTTTTTTTTGGCTACTCTTGACGTCCTGCAAAAGCAAGTTTCGTATTTAGTCAGTAATGAGAATGTACAGGGTTATTCATTATAAATTACCCACCCTTCATCATCGTTATTATTGCTTATACAAAAAAATGTTTCAAATAAAAGTTGTGTAGCTATGACTGAATTTCTTTTGCATGCCATCAAAAACACAATGGCGTGCACAAAATAATATTTTTTTTAATAGAATGCCTGTATATATTACATTTTTATAATGGTCTTCTTTTACGATTACAAAAAAATACCTTATGATACCTGTATGTTAAACCGTTTACGAGTTATTAAATGTCGAATATCATAGTTACTGTACTATGCAAAAGTTAACATTATTAAAGTAAGCTATGAAAATGACAACTATTGTGTTTGATAAATGACATTTCCTTAATAAAATAGTCAAAACAGTTTACAGTGAGAATGAAGAAGTGCAAATATTTAGAAAATAACAAAAATATATTTAAAAAAATTTAAATACAAATAATTAATAAATTATAACAGATGTTCTATATATCCACCATTATTTTCAATTCATAATTGATAACTCATTCTTAAATTTATAAATGTATTGGAAATGGTTTCATTATTGACATTTAGATTATTTATTTAATGAGGAATCCTTTCTTTAATTACTTGAATACTATGGTTATTATTATTGAGAGTATCTTTTAAAAATCTCCAAAAAATGAATCCATAGGGGTCAAGTCTGGACTATCAGGTGGCCATTTAATAGTTTCGTTATTCCCTATCCTCACCGCGAATACATTATTCAAATGATCTCAAACCAGTAAGGCACTATGCGAAGTTGCTCCCATCCAAATCATATCATCAAGTTTAGCCTCCAGACCTTCGATATTCTTTATTAAAAATAGTGGAAAAGGATGACTCATCAGTCCATATCTTAGTAAAAAAATCTGGATCTTCATTCAAATTTTCAATCATACTGCGGAAAAAGTCCAGAGTTTTCCTTTTTTGAGCCTCTGTTAAAACTAGTACAGGTAATATTTTATATGGTCTATAATTGTTTTTTTTAACGTACGTTGAATTTTGGCATAACTTTTCTCTAATTGAACAGCTCAATATTTAAACTACTTTCAGAATTTTCAAAAAATCATATATATTTCAATAACAAGCTACTAGTGAATAAATATAGATGGCCTTACTTTCAAAATCTATTTGTTCATTCTCATTTACTTCAACTGAATGCTTTTTTCTGCTAAAACTGGAGGTATTGTTTACCTTTCAGTAAATATTTTTAAACGTGTTTTCTGACGGTGTTGGACGATTTGGATGTGACACCCCACAGGCTCTCTTTGCTGCACGTTAATTTTTGTTATTTTGAATAAAATATTTGCACTTTTTCATCCTTGCTATAAGCCATTTTAACTATTTTATTAAGGAAATGTCATTTATCAAACGCAATATGTTGTCATTTTCATAACTTAATTTAATAATGTTATCTTTTCCACAGTACAGTAACCACGATATTCGACATTTAATAACTCGGAAACGAGTCATACAGGTATCATATGGTAAATTTGAGAAATCAGAAAGAAAATACAATTTTAAAAATCCACTAATATTATAGGTTATACCATTTTTTAAAAAAAATATTATTTTTTAATACTGTTTTATCTGCGCGCCACTGTGTTTTTGATGGCATGCAAAAGAAATTCAGTTACAGCCACACCACTTTTATTTGAAACATTTTTTTTTGTATAATAATATGCAATAATAATGACAATGAAGGGTGGGTAATTTATAATGAATTACGCTGTACATATTTTTTATAGATTTACATTGCGAGTATAAAGTACGGAATAAATTCTACATAATAGTTTTTGAATATACAGGATGACTTTCGTAAACGACGTCATTGATACTTCTATTTTCTTATACGTAGTAAATGAAGTATTGTGATCATGAACATTTTCGTCATCGAGATTTTTTACATATCTCCATGTTACTTGATCCCCTGATTAAGAAAAAATCGTTTTTGGCATTTGTACTTATTTTGCTAAAGTGGGGTCTACAAACTATGGCCCGCAAGCACCACCAATCCGTAAGTAAATCATACAAAATAATAATCAGATGTTTTTATTTAACGACCAATTAAGAAAAATAACTGACAAACACTGATTGTCATGGCCACTTTTCTGATTTTGCGATAAGTTTTAGAGTGTGTCGCCAAATATGAATAGAGGTTCAAATTAGAAACAGCATTGGTGTACTTTGAAAACATTTTTTCGGAAAAGTTGTAGTTTTTTTTTTACCCGCTGATTACGATAGTAAAAACAGTAAAACAATTGAAAGTGTAGGTTAACAGTCATTTTTAAAAAAATATATTTTTCTAATGGCACACCCAGTATGTTTTAAACCAATCTATGCAAAATCAATTGCTTAACAAAAGTTGAGAATAACTCATATAATTCAAAAACAAAGTTTCCATCCTATCTATTGGAGTTAAATATCTTAGAAGGCATGGAGATTAATTCTATGCAAGTGACAGTGTGACATAGTTTGTCAAAATACTTCCAATTGTGTGTGAGAATATAATAGACTGTACGCTTAATAGCAATAATTTATTATCAATTGTCATAAAATGCCTTTCTGACATACTGAAAAATGTGATATTAAAAAAAAATTGCGATAGAGCGGATCAACGATAAAGTAAATTATTTCCTGAGCGACAAGTGCCACATCGGCTTTACTATTTAAGACTTTATCGACAATTTCGAAGGAACGAAAATGTTTTTGACAAGAAAAAAACAAAGAAGACCAATATCATTTCAGAAGAAACGGAAATGTTAAGCAATTAATTTTGCATCGATTGGTAAAAAATATACTGGGTGATCAATTGTTTTCCTGTTTTCGCTATCGTAATCAGCGGAAAAACACTACAACTTCCCTAATCTAACCGACTACGCAGCTCTTACAATAACGGAGATAGCAATGGTGAACACTTAATTTGGATCACCCGGTATATGAAATATTTACGTTCTGTGTATCTGAGTTGTTGATCTCTGATGTGATATTATATATGAACTGATTAATCAGGCAGAACCTAATCACACATATTTAAAAGAGTGTGAAGATAATTATTAGAATTTACTCACTTCTTTTAATTTAACTCCCATCAGGAAAATTGTAGTTTCACATACTATTTCTAAGCCCATTTTTCTGAGAATTAAGAATCATACTATGCAGAGTAAGACGACATCGTAACAGTTTTTGTAGATTTTCAAAATAAATTGTTATTAATTAAAATTCAAGAATAGATGAATCTTATGGCTGCACTACAAAATATGGATTAAATTGGATGTGTTCTTGCGATTAAGTGTAATAATAAAATTAAATTGTACATACAATATGTATCTTAGTGCATATATAAACTGTTACATCTATAATTTAAAAAAAATAAATTCAGTTAATTTACCCAACATCTCTATTTCCCTGTTTTTTTCCATTCATCCACTTTTCGTATTTTATTCTATTTGGGTTTCGAATGACACGCAAGTGGACAATGTCTGCCTCGTGGCAACGTTGGATGAATCCTCAGGGAGCCCAGTAAGTTCCAACTAAAGCCATAATATAGCCTGATGGTCTCCGATTATTGTCTTTTCATCTCCAAGGTTGCTTATTCCTTGGCTACACTGCACTGACGAAGACCAATGAGTCAGAAACACGTGTCTGCAGTTGCATTTCAGCGGATTTACCCCATATCTATATTTTCCTGTTTTTTCATTCATCCGTATTACTTTCCTTATTATATATACGAGGGCATATTAAAAACTAATGCCTCCATGACTATAAATTTATTAGTATGCGAAATAACAGTATAAACTGTTCTTTACGTACTGATATATTCACTTTTCCACATAATCGCCATTGACAGCAACACATTTACGCCAACGTACTACGAGTTTTGCAAGTGCGTCTTGGAAAAAGTCTGAAGACTTCCCACGGCACCATTTCCGCACCTCCGCTTGCCCTTGAGATGTTCCTCAAGCTTCGGAAAGAGAAAAAAATCACAAGGCACAAGATCAGGGCTATAAGGTGGATAAGGTAAAACGTCATGAAATCCAAACTTCTACAGTTCTACGCACGTTCTCTGATTTGTGCGAGGCCGAGCGTTGTCACGGTGCAGAATTGGCACTTTGTCTGGACGAACCCTACGCAGCCGCCGCTTCAGATTTGTTAGGGTGTTAAAATATTCTTCGGAGTTGATAGTGTAGCCACGTTCCAAAAATTCAATGTGAACGATGCCATCGTAATTCCAGAAACGGTAATCGTGACTTTCCCAGCAGATGGAAGTGCTTTGATTTTTTTCGGTTGTGGCGAACCCTTATGTCTGTACTCGATGGACTAACGTTTCATTTCAGGATCGTAATGTTGCGCCCACGACTCGTCACCGGTCACAATTCTTTGGAGGAAAGCATCAGCTTCTGCTTCATATCGAGTCAAGAATTGTTCGCAAATTTGTTTCCGATTGGCTTTCATTTCATCATTAAGCCATTGGGAAACCCCAACGTGTGCATACTCTCCTATACTGCAGCATATTGCAGATAATATGACGTCCTCTTTCTTGTGAATACCCACCATGTTGGCAATGTCACTTTGTATACATCGTCGATTCTCACGAACCAGTTCATTCACGAGAGCCACCTGGCTTTCAGCACACACAGCCACTTGTCGGCCACTGTGTGCCCACCTTCAAACAGTACTCACATCAACACACACATCACGGTACACGGCACTCAACCTTCAGTTGATGTCAATGGGCGCTACACCCTCCGCAGTAAGAAATTCAATGACAGCTCGTTGCTTTAACCGCACATTCATGCCGGTCGCCATGTTTAGGACTGTCTTGCGCAAACGCGATGTTGTTGAAAATCTCCACTAGGGGGACTTCTTTACAAATGCTTAAAATAAATGGCAAATCACTTTTGACACGGTCTGCTCCTCATTATAAAAGTTATGACTATGGAGGCATTAGTTTTCAATATCCCTCGTATATATCACTTTTCATTTTGCAATACAATTGGCTTTTACTAACATAATCGCTAATAAATATCAATGACGTCATGAACCTGTATATTCGAACTATTTTAAAATGAGAATTTAAAATAAAAATTTCTTGCTATTGGAATTATCCTAAAAATCAATACTTGTTTGTTACTTTATACTCGCACTGTATGTATACTCACATCTTTTATCCCAGGGTAAAGCGTTTCAACAGAATGCGCTTTCATGTCTAAATTAGCGGTAACGTCTTTCGTCCCGGCAGGTACTTGTCCATTAGAGTCTTGACAATCTAAAATATTTTCAGAAGTGTTTACAAATATACTTTCACTTTTGTAAGAGACCATTATTAGATATAAAGGGTGAGTTTTATTTTCGAGCGAAGGTTAAATAAGGATTGAATTGCAGTCAATCTGATGTGCCACTTGATTAATTGACAAAGTTCATGGCATACTAGACTGCTTATTAGACAATAAATAAATATGGCGTTATTTTCTAATCTCTATTTAGTTCTTAGTAATACAACCCTACCCATTTTCATATGCAATAAAAAGTCATTATCGAAATACTACATGAACGTTCATTTTTTATGCAAACCATAGCTGGCTTTGGTCTTATAAAAGTGAAAACTTTGAAAACTGTCTAACGATATAATATTATTTTTACGAACAAGGTAGTCATCACTAATTTTGGCTCTTTTTAAACATCATTGTTGGTCTCATCATGAAATTAATAATTAGTTTTTTTGTGCGAATGAAGTAACATACACATCACATCTAATAATGAGTGTCTGTAATTGATTTACGCCATGCGATTTAGGAATTTTTTTAATTTTATTAAATCAGTAACTTGGAAACGTCTTGCTTCATTTATTATACTCCCAGAGTCGTGCCTAAATGTTCAACTTCGAAAATAAACATCACTTTATAATTATACTAACTGACCCGGCAAACGTAGTTCTGTCGTTTCCGATAGGTGGCGCGATGAGTTTGATTTGGTTAAGTCCCTGTATAAGAAATTTCTGTTTATAAATATAAAATTTATTAATAACTCGATCACAGCGCCACATATCGTGCCCAGATTTTGTGATTTTCTTTTCTGTCACTAACCAACGTATATTGTGAATATGAGACATGTTGGTTCATAAATATTGAATTTCTTAATAATTTGGCTTCAGCGCCACCTATCAAAAGTTTTGATAGTCTATTTTACGCGCACTGACGATATAAATATGGTCTGAGAATATCAAGAAGATTGGTTGAGCCATTAAAAAGTTATTGAATAACGTGCAGACGCACCAATTATTGTATATACAAGGTGTGTATAAATTGGCGGACCCACTACACGCGGCGATGTTCTTTGTTAAATTCGGAGTCCAAAATCCTAATACGAAAATGTTGTACCATGCTCCATATCTTTGCACGAGGTTCCTAAAGTTCGGACTTTCAGTCTTGAAATAAGCATTATTACTTGATATTTGTTGACAGAAAGAGCTACAATTTAGAAGAAAGAAGAATTGTTGTTATTATCCTTTCGTTAGTTTTCTTTTTGATTTTAAAGTTTGTTTTTAATATTTGTTTATTAACTTATTTTGACGAAAAACACATCTGACAACGTTGTAAAACAATAAGTAGGCAGCCTAATGTTGTTCTAGTCAAATACATTACTACTGTCAAATTTTGGCACTTTGTAATCTACCTATTTCATTCGACTTGCTTATTTTTCGTGTTTATTTGTATAGTTTTAATCAGTTTTCGGGTTTTCGTGTTTACTAGTTGTTCTGTTTGTTTATTGTGAATTTTACGTTCAACGAATATGCCGATAAGTACATGATATACGGTTTCTGTCGTGGAAATGCTAGCATGGCAGGGCAGGAATATCGAGTGCGTTTTCCAAATCGGAGGCATCCAAGTAAAAATGTATTTCGAAGGCTGGACCAACGACTTCGTGAAACAGGTTCGTTTATTCCAAGAAATGCGAACGCAGGTCGACCATGGCAAAGGCGTACCGTGCAACTAGAAGAGCAAGTTCTAGCCACAATACAGGAAGATCCCTCTGCGAGTACCTGTCAATTAGCTTCTACACTAAATATTCCCAGTAATAAGACTGTTCATTTGGTTCTACGAGAAAACTTGCTTCATCCATACCATGTTTCTAAAGTTCAGCCTCTTTACGGAAATGATAACTTATTTCGAATCAATTATCGCAATACAATCTTAAATAGAATTCAGGAAGAAGGTGACTTTTTAAGACGTATTCTTTGGAGTGATGAGTGCATGTTTACCAGAGATAGTGTGTTTAATACTCATAATTTTCATCATTGGGCAGATGAAAATTCACATGAATTTCGCGAATACGTCACCAAAGAAGGTTTTCTGTTAACGTTTGGCTGGGTATAATAAACCACAGGGTAGTTGGACCGATTTACTTACCAAATCGCCTAGATGCCGGTGAATATTTAAATGTTTTAGAACAAGTTATTGATGAGATACCGCTGAACGTACGCCGTGTTATGATTTACATGCATGATGGAGCTCCTGCGCACTTTGCTCGTAATTTAAGAGACTGGTTGACTGAACACTTCCCAGGCAGATGGACTGGTCGTGGCGGTCCCCTTTTGTGACCTGCGAGATCCCCCAATCTCAATCCATTAGATTTTTTTGTTTGGGGTTTCATTAAAGGTAAAGTTTACGCTACACTGATGGATTTCAATTCGAACAATTATGTAGGTAATAATTACATTGATTTCTATCAAGAAGATGTACAAAAATTAGTCAATATTATCAAAATTTTTTTAAACTTTGTAATATTTTCGTAATAAATATGCAATCTAAGACACCAATTTTATTTCGTTTGTTTCTTTTTTAAATTTAAAATGTTCACATGACGACGTGTAAAAATGTTCCGAAGATTATAACTAGCACATGCGTGTTCAATGTTGCCAAATGTATGTTTCTTTCAAATTCATTATGAAGACAAAGGAAGCCTGATACATCGTTTAAGGATTAGGACTTTTAACTCAAAATTTGACCAAGAATGTCGCCACGTGTAGTGGGTCCGCCAATTATACACTCCTTGTATACTGAAACCGGAGAATCAGCAGTTAATGCACGTAAGCAATTACGTATTTATTACGATCCATGACAACCTCACAACTTAAAATTTAAATGAATAACTAGCTGACCCGGCAAACGTTGTTTTGCCATATAAATTATTTCTAGTGAATATGTTGGTAGTCTAATAAAGAAATAAGTAACTTATTGTAAGTGTGTGGGGATATGGTATATGACTGAAAGAGGAATGGAGCGCTGTGAACGATGACGGCCTATAAAAATAACAAAACACCAAACATTCATTTTTGAATTCATTGTACTTTTATTATCTTAACTAATAAATTTCTAATTACATCTCTATCACAAATAATGACAGTTAAAAAAAAAACTTTATCAGTCTCTTAGTGCAATGGAGTGTACGATATTTTTAGTGAGTCCATCTTTAGCCAACACAAACAAACTGGATGGTTTACCCACACGAGAACATGCCACGTATAATTGTCCGTGTGAAAAACACGGTGTGCCCAAATCTAAGCCACAAACAGACATCGTTTGGCCTTGATGAGAATATACTTAATATGAGAGTTGCACTGAGAAAGTAAAATGATAAGTATAAGCGCCACTGCTACGATCGACGCACAATCAACAATAATGGCCGAAAATGGTTTAGGCCCTAAACTTTAGTGAGTGAGAGAAAGCTTATTGTGTGAGAAAGACAGGAGACCGGCTTCGTTCTCATCCCTACTCTGTGCTGCTTACGGGGTGAGAAGTGACACCGGTAGACACCTGGCGGGAATAACTGATCGAGTGGAAACTGATCAATTATTGACCGCCGAGAGTAGAAAATTATTAAAGTACTAATATCGCTATTAAAAAATAGGGGTTGATGGTGGAAGGCTGAAAATTTAGGGTTATATTTTTTAATGCCGAGTCATAAAAAAAATTAAATATAAAATTTGGTCCAAAAAACAAAAAAAAAACTTTGGGGTGGACCCCCAAAGTTTTTTTTATCACTTAGGGGTATGAAAAATAGTTTACGTCCTATTTTCAGACCTGCTGAATATACACACAAAATTTCATAAGAATCGGTCAAGCCGTTTCGGAGCAGTTTTGTGACAAACACTGTGACACGAGAATTTTATATATTAGATAATAACTATTAATAACCTACATTATTTGTTTTTAATGAACTACTTTGTTAATATTATAGGTGTTAGTAATTATCGGATTGTTTAACTTAACAGAAAAACATATTGGGGATACGATATATGTATACTATGCATACCGGCAACAACGCCCAAGTCGTGCCGGCTGTAAAGTACGATTATAGCATTTCAGTCGCACACACTCAGCCGATGGATGTACATGTATTTTTATCTAAGCATCACATGCTTCGTAAATACGTATTTACCAAATAAGAATTCAAAATACTTCTGAGAGTTTTATTATATTGCGTATACAACGCAGTAGGAAAATAAAAGCACAATTCTAATTAAACATTAATTCTTAGTAAATTATTCTATAAATTTACTAAGTAAATAAAAAATATGCAATGACTCAAATTCATTTTTTATAAAAATCTAATTCGAATGTAAATTATTATTTGAATTATAAACTCCCAGAAGTATTTTGAATTCTTATTTGGTAAATATGTATTTACGAAGCGTGTGATGCTTAGATAAATACACGTACAACCATCGGCTGACTGCATGCGACTGAAATGCTATAATCGTACTTTAAGACCGGCACGACCTGGCGTTGTTGCCGGTATGCATAGTATACATATATTATATCCCCAATATGTTTTTACACATGCTGTATACGTTTCTTCTAGCCTTAAATTTGACATTTAAACCATACATGAAAATAATTTGAATTGGTATCTATATACCAATTCAAATTAAGGCAGCCTACAATTTGTAACATTGAAAAAAATAACGGCATAAATTAGGTATGACGTGCATAAACTGATTCACCGGTTTCAGTATATAAAGATGAGCAGTCTTATAAATTCAATATTTTCTTTTGGTACTTATTTAAATACAAGAATTCAACACGATTTTCAATATCGTTGTCACTAGAATTAAATGATTTTGAATTAATCGAAGTATTTAAAAAAGTATGACGGAATAAAACGGTGTTTCGAATTATAGAACGGAAACCAATATCACGTCCCAGATAACATTTACGGACAATCTACACTACAACAATACTTAAATAAATTGAAAAGAATAGCATACTTACATGGCTTTTTGGGCATTGCCATTGTAGCTCGGTCTCTGGAACACATTTTGCACTTAACTTAAATGACTGTAATTACAAATATACGGGCTGATTCAAGATAACCTTTCAACATTTTCAGAGATCATAAAGGACATTAATATAAAAACGTGTACTTTATAAACTCGTATCTAGAAATGCCTCAATTCTCATATAGTGAAACATGCACAATGTATTACGTCAGTCAATACCTAATGCCCCCTATTTTTTTCTAAATGAAGTTAGTTAAGATAAACATTTTAATTTGGCGCTATTTCTCAGCCCTTCTTCTACAATCCACTGCAATAGTAACTTTCTGCGTCAGCAAGTGGCACCACTGCAGTCTCTTGCAAAATGGCCGACATCGATGTTAGTATTAGACAGCGTCCTGTAATTGAATTCTTGAGTGCAGAAGGACTTGGAATTGAAAAATGTCTGCTACATATTTACTATATTTTGGAAGTTACGTCGACTACCAATACCTAATTGTCTCACGGAAAAAACGTGGCTGTTCTTGGACATTTAGTTCTTACCAAAATAGTCTGTGCTAAAAGGCAAGTAATTCGCAAGGTACGAGGGCGTATTTTTGTGTTATCTATCTAGCTATGAAAAAAAGCACATAAGAGAACATTTTTTTTTATTTTTCTACATAACTCCCTTCAACACTAATACACTTATTCCATCTTTTTTCCAGTTGCCCCATACCCTCAAAAAAAAATTGTGTCGGTAACCCCGCAAAATATTCTTCAACAGCTTCTTTGAGTTCTTCATCAGAAGCAAAACGCTTTCCTCTGAGATGCTTTTTTTAAATTTTTGAATAAGAGGAAGTCTGAGGGAGCTAGGTCGGGGCTATACGGTGGATGCCTTAACTCTATACACTCACAGTCATTGATTATCTGCTGAATTTTGTTTGCCTTATGAACCCGACAATTGTCGTGCAGCAACAAGGATAAGAATGCGGGCGTTTTTCCTCCAGAGCAGTTTTTAAATTTTTAATTGTGTTTCCGTAGGCCTCTCCATTTATGGTAGACCCTCTCGGCATATATTCAATAAGCAAAACTCCTTCAGCATCCCAGAAAACAGTTGCCATCAGTTTTTTTTCAGAAAATTGTGTCTTGGCCTATTTTGGTGGTGGAGAGCCCTTATGAACCCACTGCATGGATTCTTGTTTAGTAGGAGGGTCCCAGTAATATACCCAAGTCTCGTCCCCGGTAATAATTCGAGATAAAAATGTTTTGTCCGTCTCCAACTGGACCAAATTTTCTTGAGAAACTTCTTTTCTGCACAGTTTTTGTTCAGGTGTAAGCAATCTGGGTATCCACCGTGCACACACCTTCTTCATACCCAAATCGTCATGCAAAATTTTGAGAACACTTGTTTCGGATATACAGACTTCATTGGCAATGACAGAGATCTTTACACGCCGATCTTTCAGTACTAAATTTTCGACTTTTCGCACAATGTTTTCAGTTCGAGCTTCAACTCATCCGGACTTTGGGTCATCATTGATTGACTCTCGGCCCCATCGAAAGAGTTTAGACCAATATTTTACTTGGAAATAAGATGGTGTATCTTCCCCATATACAGCAACCATTCTGTCATGAATTGCTTTTGGACTATTGCCTTCCTTTGTCAGAAACTTTATTACGCTGCGATGTTCAACTTTAGTTTCACTCATTTTATCGAGAAATGGACCGTCTCAAATCTCCAAACACAGCATAAACTAAACACAACTTAGCACATGTACTTCTAACAGTGACAGAAATTTTTCAATAATTTGTTTCACATCGTCACTCTTTTGTTTCATGGCTAGGTAGATAACATAAAAATACGCCCTCGTACTTCGGAAAATGAGAATTGATTATTCGATATGTAATATAAGGAGTATTCTTGGTAAATAGCTATAATCTTTTTGCATTTTTAGGTTAATATATATCTTAATATTTGTAGATGTATAAAATTCTAATGGAAAAATTGCTGAGCTGAAATGAAGCAGCTTTGCTAGACGTTATCAGGTCACCAATATTAACAATATGTGTAAATATGTTAACTCTAATTTTAAAAAGGATACTAGAAGTGGGTTTATAATGAATATTTCAACATTGTCAATTTTTGTCCAATAGATTTGTATCTGTTGGAAAAAAAACTTCGAAATGTAAGTAAATTGTTATTCTTGACACTACCCAACAACTTCATTTTTCGCAACACTTTTATAATTTTATTTTGTGCTATTACATTATTTTAAAATTATTAATATTAATTATTGTAAAGTTAATGTTTAAAGTGTTATTTTAAAGTTTATTTCAATAAAAATTCAGAAATAATTTCTTTTGGGTACTACTAGATGTCACCATATAAGGATCAATATTTTGAGGTTACTAGAATAAAAATCATCAATACAAATCGAAGTTATGTGATGACATATCGCGCAGCGATATCAGATACAGTTGGCTTTACCCACCGTCTAACATTGCCTTGCCTTACACATTTCTCAGTCTTTCATAAATGCGAATGAGCATCTCACCTTCTGCACTCAAGAATGCAATTACAGAACGCTGTCTAATAAGAACATCGATGTCGGCCATTTTGCAAGAGAGTGCAGTGCTGTCACTATTGCAGTGGCTTGTAGAAGAAGGTTTGAGGAATAGAGTCAAATTAAAATTTTTAACTTAACTAACATTAATTAGGTAGAAAAGAATAGGAGGCATTAGATATTGATTGACTCTTGTATATATAGTCGAGTCGTTCTCGCAACCGACATGCGCCACCAAATTAAAATGGCGTCAAATTTAAGACGTTGCAAAATTTGATGTGTCAAGTAATATTAGGGAATCCAAATCACGTGATCTAATATGGCGTCTGTGGGCAAACAATGAATGAGCCTTAGTTTGGTATGCCATCATTATTAGTTTTAATATGGTTTTACTTTTCGTGTGTGTTGAATTTATAAACATGATAATGCAGAGTGATTACTTGAAGAAATTCTTAACTGAAAATTCAGAAGTTGGAGTAACATTTTGTTGAAATCATGGAAAATAATTATTCGTGTGAGAATGTATTTTTTGGCAGCTATCAGATGAACATTAAATTACTTGATAAGTTGGATCCACTCACTCTTGAAATTACACAATTTAATAGATGGTATTCTACCTGTGCCAAGTACGGATATTATTGTACATTTGGTTTTAATACATATTTATTACACTAAGGACCAAATCACAATGTTCAAGAGTCTCACCGCTTACAGTTATTAACAACTTATTTATTTTATGTGGAAAAGTACGTGTTTTTGATTAGGTGACACATTTATAAGAAGTTAATTTAAAACCAATGGATGTGTAGTGCATTATTGTGAAATGTGAATCAACACTTTCGGCTCACTCTACATGCATGGCTGCTAACAACCGAACATTGTAGTTGTGTTAGTGCATTATTATTTCTAGTATACGAAGAAAAAGAAAGCCACTCATGCACTATTAAGGATTAATTATTTAAACCTGTTTTTAAATTTACAATAGCTAACAAAATAATCTGAGGATTGTTTAATAAGATTTATTTATTAAAATAGTTTCACTTAATTATTATAGAAGCAATAGTTAATAAATAGTAATAAGGAAATAAGTTTAATCATATAGAAATATTATGTGTTGTAAGATTATAAAAGTTTATTATAAATATTTAGCGTACAATGTATAAACAGTTTAGGACTTAAAAGAATGTAAACAGATTTCAAATATATTAATAAATAAATTTAACTTATTATTAAAGTTTTGTGTTTTGTCTGTAACGAAATGCCTATTTAAATTCTAAAATAATGGCCACATTGTACAGGGTGTTTCATCGGTTGGGGTATCGCGAATTAAAGTGCCTAAATATAAAAATGTCGACTTCAAATTTTAACCACTTATAGAACTTTTAAACCGCTACCAGTAGGTTAGGTTGTTTTTGATAATATTATTTTATTTAATGCGTAAATAAAAAAAAACCTTCGTTCAAAAAATCAAAAGTACTCAGATTTTATTGAAATTCAGGTGTTAAAAAGATATGTCTATAAAATCAACTATGCAATTGAAAAAAAAATTAAAACTTAATCAATTATTGAATATTTTACAATAATTTCAAAATTAAAGGCAAGACGTTGAAGAATTTATGGGTTTTTTATTACAGTGTTGTGTGTTGAGTTTATAATAAATTTTTATTTATTATCCGTCATAAATTTAAAAGGACTACCTGTTTGCGGACGTTGAAGAATTTATGGGTTTTTTATTACAGTGTTGTGTGTTGAGTTTATAATAAATTTTTATTTATTATCCGTCATAAATTTAAAAGGACTACCTGTTTGCGGACAGCACAATTAGAAAGTTAAGTACCATAAATCTGTCGTAAGAAAAACGACATTATTTAATATTGACTTTATTTGACAAACGGTTTCGTTTATAAAAATTCTGATTGTGAAGTTAATATGGGTGATATTTCCACGTATCACCATTCAAATTTGAACATTTTTTGAGCACTTTTAATTTTTGATAATACGTTTTTTTTAATTTACGCATTAATTAAAATAATATTATCAAAAACAACCTAACCTGCTGGTAGCGGTTTAAAAGCTCTATAAGTGGTTAAAATTTGAAGTCGATATTTTTATATTTAGGCACTTTAATTCGCGATACCCCAACCGATGAAACACCCTGTACAGGAATAAATTAAGATTATATAGTGCCATAAATAATTATAAATACAAAATCATTTATAACTTACATATGTTAATTAGAGCATTAAATACACTCACAATTTTACCTACACTGTTTAATTTTTGCATATTATTACACTTTTTTTAACATGATAGTGGAATGAGATATTTTATGGTGCTAACGAGTTCTTCCTTTAGTAAAAGCTGGAATAACTAAAATTCACTTGGAGAATTCCTAGTGCTTCCTTTATTAAAAATGCTCTTTCTCCAAGAACAACATATCCTGGGTTAAGATTGTTGCAAAAATTACTTCTTCCATTCAATTTTCAGATGTATGTCACCCCGAGCTTCACAAATATGGCATTTAGTTATCTGAGGAGTTATTGCTATTAAAATTTCTATCGTGTTTATAATTAGAACAGTACTGCTGCTGAGCTAAATTATTATCTGGCTTTCCAATGAAAACTTCAAAGCAGGCAATAATTACAGCTGTTTTTTTCATGAAACACTTCTTTCAAACACACTGCAATACAGAACGTTCTAGTCACATAATTATAAGTTTTAGCCTTTGATACACAACACCATACTTAGATAACTAGATAATCACCTTAGTAAGTTAGTTTAATAAGATAATTGTTTAATAAGAGCACTTATAGTCAAATTTTAATTATACAAATCTGTTTGTTTGCCCACAACGGCCATCTTGAATTTTATTTGACAGGTCGTTGGATTGCCCTATTAGTTTTGACACTATAACCCTAAATAATCAATTAGACATGTGGCTTTAGTACTACTGACAATAATTCTAATATGTAACTATTAATTTGATAATAATTTTACAAATTACTATTAGAAAGTCGAACATAATGATTATTTTATATTTGTATGAACTTGTTTACTGATAATAAGTAAATATAAGTACAATAAAGGAAGATTTTTAGAGAGACTTGAACTTTTGAAGTATATTTAAACATACAGGAATTTTTTCTTCTTCTTTTAATAGGCGTATCGCCTGTTTAGTTCTGGAATGTATTAAATAAATATGTTCCAATTAGTTTTACTACAGACAATATTTACTAGCAAAAACAATTATATAGCAATATCCTTACTAATTCTACATCGCTTTTCCATTAAATGCATTAAAATTAAAGTAATTTTGAATTATAACCCTTAAACCTTATTAAAACATGACTATGCTTCCTAGTACAATTCATTAAAGATCACTATTTCCTACATAAGTTACAAAAACAAGTACCTATATTTAATAATGCTGTTAATCTTACCTGGCAGTTCTTTCACGACAGTAACTCATATGGTACTCTTGATATTCCTGCTTCTCCAAGAAGATTTTACAGAAAAAGCACAAGGTAATCTCTGAAACTAAATAAGAACATAAGCATCAATGAAACTAAAAAAAAGTAGACACGTATATATATAATATATACCGTATGTGTCATTTTCATTAGGTATAGGGATTCAATGTTTACGTGCGATTTATACGTATACAAATAATATGTGGCAACGTGTGTCGCCCCTACTCTCCGTCACCAATCCCGGCAACAATCGACATTACAACGATTTTCTCCGATCTTCCCACCAGATTTTACATTCAATCTTTAGCTGCGAACACGTTGCGATCTAGTCTGCCATAAAAGCCGTCTTATTACTGGAACGGGAAACATCAAATAGCCGCCGCGATCTCCTGATCTACTAGTTTATTATTATTTTTAGAATCCTTTTTTATTTACCTTATTTTTAATTTTATTAGAATTACGCTTTTGTGTGTGTCATGCAGCGTGAATGCAGCTTAATAATTTTCTGCATTTACTGAAAGGAAAAAGAAAAACAAATCCTTGCAACGCGTAAATATTATTTCTGAACCCATTACAAACACCCAAGTCAATGGTCCAAGAGTTACTGCTATAACTTGAGCTTGTATCGGTGGCGCTCGCATAGGAAAGGAAAGTAGGGGTGCCATGTTGTCAGGTATTGCAGGAATTAATCGCCTATGGCTAATGAAAATTGACACATGCTGTATATTTAAACACTAGAGCGATTAGAAATAACGTTGAATGATCTTCAAAAAACTAACAATATAGACAGACAACTTCAATTACTGGTCCTGACATTCTCCCTGTTCACTGACAAGAATAATTTAATGTAGTTATAGAAAATACAATACATTCCAAATTTAATAAATAAAGTTATTCGATCAATTAAATATAATTTATCCTTTGCATGTATCTTAGTTGTATATCTGAAAAATTTTAATATCTGCCTCTTTTTCGATTAACTTTGCTCCTTGGTGTTAATGCTGCAGGATATTTTAAGCTAAAACCACTTTTAGTATATCTTTCCGAAAATCCAAGGTGTTTTAAAGGGCTGAACAAGACACAATTGCCAGTCATTTAGAGTGGAAAGGTTGATGACTAAGATTCTCTTTGAAGACTAAATATTTGTGGGACAATAACTTAGGCATTACTCATTTTGGATAATGCTCCATGACAACCGGTTAAATTATCCGGAAACTATCTTTCCAAAAATACAACTCTGATTTTAGGCAGAACTTACTTTTCAGTTTTGGAAAAAATTACAGCATAAGAGATGGCGTAGACATTAGCGAATCGTGGAAGGAAATAAAATCAACCACAATGAACCAAGGTTGGAAAAAAATGGCCAGAATACATAATAATAATAATAGGAGCATTCCAGTGTCACGTACGGGACAAGTGTACGCGATAATTTAGAAATATCTTTTTTTTAAGAACAATAAATGAAATTCATTTCCTACAGATA
The DNA here is from genome assembly GCA_963170755.1 of Amphimallon solstitiale. Classification (NCBI taxonomy): domain Eukaryota; kingdom Metazoa; phylum Arthropoda; class Insecta; order Coleoptera; family Scarabaeidae; genus Amphimallon; species Amphimallon solstitiale. The sequence goes on from OY720677.1 coordinate 10,553,328, forward strand.
GTAAACTTTTTGTATTATACAAGTTTGTAATACACTGTTATATATTATTTTATTTTATAATACTTAAGAATTATTAATAATTTTTAACGTGTCACGAACGGGACATGCAAAACTACCACGTTTATCAAGTTAGTTAAATTAATCTATTTTTCAGCTCTTCTTACGGATAAATGTTAACAAAAAATACTATAAACTCTAGTCGAAGTATTTTTTTTTTGTTTTGGGGAAACTACGGTTTTATAATGTTTTTATTTTACTGTCATGTACGGGACAGGGATGTCACGTATGGGACAACTTCGATATTGTTGTTGATTTAATCAAATTTATTACAACAGAAACGTACAATAATACTTATAACTACATAACAAACAGAAAGAACTTTATTTTAACACAATTCTCGCCGTTTATGGGAATCTGAACCGGATAGAATAGCCATTTCTGATTTTAAGGCATCCTTTTTAGAGTAACAATTTCCCTCAATATCGCATCGAAGTATATGGAAAGACGAAATTCCTGGTACATTTTTAACATTTTCCCAGTAATTACTTTTATTAATAAAGACTTTTATATCTTTTTCGGATACATAGAAAACTTTTGTCTCCTTCAAAAACTTCTTCTGCAAACTGTTTGGCGTTTTGAATTACTGTTTCATTATTTTTATTTAAAATCTTTGTACGCACAAGACGTTTAGCATTGCCTCCTACCCCGTCGACAACGCCTTTGCCATGTGAAGTAGCGAAATATTTCCAAAAAAATGAGTTGGCATATTTTTGAGACAATTCCTCCAGCACTTTCACCATGTATTTGTTTTTAAATTCTGACGCTGGTCCGTCATTCCAAATAGTGTGCATCTTTTCCTCATCCTTTTTGAAAAATCTCATCATATAATTTAGTTATCATAGCGAATATCGTATCCTTATCTTTTTTATGACAATCTGAACAAATAAGAAATGTTTTACAAGTACCGTTCAAAAAAGTGGCAGCATTACACTATTTCGAGACTACAAGGCACTTTGTATTTCGTTTTGATATTGGCAACTAAAAGACATAGCAAAATCAATTTGAAGTATGCGCACATCTTTAGTTTGTTTATCATTGTCAAATTCATAAGCTTGCACACGTTTTGTATAAACATGATTCATTACATTTGGAAATTCTCGAAGAATTTCTTCCTCCAATTCGCCAGCACACGTTTCTTGAATTACCAAAGAAAAGCGTCCTGTATTGCGGTCTTTTTCCCAAGTTTTTCATGACACTATTGTATCCGGATTTAACAGTGTTTTAAGTTTTCTTCCATGGGAACAGTTTTCACACGTATTAGTCCAGCAAATGGAATTTCTGTTAGAATCACGAAAGACTGATTGCCTTAATTCCCTGTTATAGCCTATTTTAAGTGCTTTGAGTTTTAAAATGAAGTTCTCGTGGATTCGACACTTGCATTGTTCTAAGGGTGTATCTTTCAAAAGGAAAACATCAGGTGGTCTTAAATTACAAAAATTTGTAAAGCTAAGTGAAATTTCAGGATTTTCATTTTTAAATATTTCATATGCTTCCTTCAAAAACATTGTCATATAATGCTTCTGCACAATTTCTTTTTTTCCCTGAATGTAGATAGTTTTACAGGCTTTCATTCTTGGACATGTATACACTATATCGAGACGATGATAAAAAATTTATCATTTCACTGAGGGAATTTTCAGGAGTCTTGGAAGTGCTAGGACGTTGCGTTTCTTTAATGAATGGTAATACTTCTAACCCCATCTGCTTAGCTAAACCTGCAATAACAACTTTTTACTTATAAGGGGAGGAAGGAAGTGCAAATAAGTTTTACGTATGGCTTTACCATAAGTTTGATTACATTTGTAGGGATTTACAATTTCCGCAACTGTTCAACTTGAAGTCGGCAACTTCTTTTTAGCTCGTTGTTGTCTTTTTCTGCCTCTTTCATATCGTCTCTGCTCCTTTATTTGTTTTTCTGTCATTAATCGTTTTTTATTTTGCCGCAACAATTTCATTCGTTCTCTTTCCTTTTGAAGAAAATCTGGATCTTGGATTTCTTTCTTACTCCTCCATTTACGCATTCTGCTGGTGCTGGTAGATTTTAACTGTAAGCGTCCCATTACGAAACTAGAAGAAAAACACATGTAATATCACGCAATATTTGGGAAAAGCACATTGACGAAAGAATTGTACCAGACTCTGTCACGTACGGGACAAAAGATTTTTAGTAGGGACAACCAGAAAATTAAATATAAAAGCAAAAATGGCTAGTGTGCACTGAAAGAAGATAATTTAAAGTTTGTTATCCGTTGTGAATACAAATTTGAAATTACATTCGATGATAGAACGAAAGAAATGACACATTTTTGTCATGTACGGGACAAAGCGTAAAGCAGTTATAAAAACGACGAGTCTCAAAAACTAACTGTGCCAGGTATGTAAAAAAACATATAAGGCAAATATTTATTTACTTACCTTATTACTCAACACGTTAGATCTTGAAGAAGACGTAATAAAGAACAGAAAAATTGCAGAAGAGAATCACAAATTTGTGTCTCTCAGGATCTGTCGCGGTGACAGGTTAAAACAAAAGTCAGACCCAACGTCTTTCTTTAGAAAAGAACTAAATAAAGTGCATGACGCTTTTAAACAAAGAATAAGCGAACGCGGGAATATATTTTACTACTTCAAAAATGTATTTAAAATAATGAGGATTTTTTACGTTGTTTTCTTGAATGCTCCAATAATAATAATAATAAGCATTATTGCCCAACAGTTACTACCAATTACACGACAATTTATTGGAACATTACAATAATGAAGTATGTACATACAAGTTATACAATAGAACAAAGAAAAGAAGAAAGGGAAAATTAAATATTAAATATTATAGAGCATGTAGTAACAACGAATGTCAATAATATTTGTTGAAGTGATCCGCGATTACTGCCCCCACAAACCCGATGCTGGAGCAATTGACATCGCAGTGTACGCTGATTTCATTAAAATTAGAACACATGGAATAAAGAGGTGATCTAACCGCGACATTAGTTTTCGGGAAAGGCAAATTGAAAGTAAGGGCATGGCGCGACGCAGGACTGGGTACAGCAAACCTTATTTGCTGGAGGAATGCAGGAGAATAAACTACGTTGTGAAGCAACTTAAACAAAAAGCACATACCCGAGGCAATACTCCTGAAATGCAGAGAAGTTAATTCGAAACGGGCTAACAATAGACAGTGGTCAGCATTCCTACACGGATAAACTCCGTCAACTCGACTCCATAGAAATTTAACAAACTTGCGCTGAACCAATTCAAGCTGTCGCATATGACAGTGATAAAGTGGATACCATATCACACAAGCATACTCAAGACGTCACCTAACCAACGAGAAGTATAACGCCTTTAATGATTCAGGATTGGTAAAAGATTTGCAATTGCGAAGGATGAATCCCAGCATTCTCAAAGCAGTAGAAGTTACATTGTTTATGTGGTCAACGAACGTGAGTCTCACATCAAAAACCACACCCAAGTCCCGCATTGTCTGAACCCGTTCAAAATCCACGCCATTTAAACTATAGATAAAAGTACATGGTTCCGCACAGCGCGAAAAAGACATAGACTTACACTTCCATACATTTAGTGGTGAGTTATTCGTAGTACACCAATGGAAGATGTTATCCAGGTCAGCCTGAATGCGAATACAGTCTAAAATCGAAGAGATACTACAAAAAATTTGTAAATCATCCGCGAAGAGTGGCTTATCACAACTGATCACGGAAGTGACATCATTAATAAACATATTGAATATTAAGGGACCCAGATTGGAACCCTGTGGGATCCCAGACGTAGCGGTATACGTTAAAGAAGATGATCCATTGTAAAAAATGTACTGAGAACGATTACTTGCATAGGACATCAGAAGGCTAACAAGAGCATCCGCCGATGCCGAAGGCTCTAAGTTTCATGGCAAGAATAGCCAAACGATCAAAGGCCTTGGCAAAATCAGTATACACCACATCAACCTGCCCCCTGCCATCCAAGCTATCCGAAATGAATTGCGTAACATGGCAGAGATTGGTAACGGTGGATGTCACATCTAGAAAACCATGCTGATACGGTGACAAATTCCGCCTAACAAATGGATAAAGACCTGAATAAATACAGAGTTCAAAAATTTTCGAAAAATTTGAAATGATTGCAAGGGGCCTGTAGTTTGAGATAACTGTCTGATCACCAGTCTTGAAGACGGGCGTATATCTGGCAATTTTCCAGGCGTCAGGAAAAGTAGAGGAACTCAAAGAGAGTTGAAATATTTTGAGTAGCGGCCTCACGAAGACAAACTTGCAGTCCTTAATTAAGAAGGCAGGAATACGGTCATGTCCACAGGTGAAATCATTTTTCAAGCTATTAATAGCACTGATAGTATCTTCCGAGAAGCAATCAAAATGAATTTGCAGTTGCAATTCTGCACAGTTGGAAGGTCTGCAACAGCAGAGGGGGTACCAAAGACACTGCTGAAGTAGCCCGCAAATCCATTAAGTATGTCCTGCGGCGTATCGCAATTGTTGCCGTTATATGCAACCAGATATACGGCTGTGTTTCCTTTTGTCTTTCATGAATGATCAAAATTCCTTTGGGTTATGAGAAACATTACGCTGAACCCGACTCAAGCATAAACACTAATGAGTCTAAAATTAATTTTCTTTCTGAGATTCGACAAAACATATTAAACTTAGCAAACAATCATGGTTTTGAATTTTTGGAAGAAGGTGACTTGATTGATTTTCTAGATGCTGACAGAGAATCTCTTTTAAACGAGAAAGAGATCCAGTTAAATACAGAACGAGGACTTGATGAAAAGTCAGAGCCTGCTATGCAGCTAACAGCAGAAAACTTCTTTCTTATCTCGAGCAGGGAATAAACAGCCTTCAAAATGATCCCGATGTAGAATGCAGTACTAAACTGTGTCAAGGAGTAAGCTCAGCCATTACCTGATACAAAACATTGCAAAAAGAAGAAGAAAAGATGGCGAAGCAGACAACGTAGAACCAAAACAATTTTAAACTGGGTCAATCCTCAACAGCAGAAAATGAGAATGGCAGCATATTATAGCTCAGTAATTCTTCATGTTAATGTTAGTCATCAGATTAAAATGTTTTTAAAGGTTTTGTTTTGTTTTTTATTTTATGTACACATATGTGCATATGCTTTCTTTTGTTTTTTAATTTATATATTTCTCTTTTAAACTTCTGTTTATTATTACACTGTTTTGTACTTTTATTTTTAGTTAAGTTTTTTATAGGAAATAAAAAGAATAAAATGCTTTATGAACTAAAACTGTATTACATATTTCCTAAAAAAACTGGAACAAATCCAATTAAATTTGAAAGGGTTTGCATCAAAATAATTGATTTGTTATGCGCTCTACGTCTAACTGTTTCGTAATGTATCTAGGCCGCAAAGTGAGGTATGGATATACTGATAACATTGTGGTTGTTTTATTACTATAGTAAGAGCACTTGTCAAATGTCCATCTTACTGATGTGAAGGTTAATTTACCTTTTCAAAAGTTACATGCATTATGTAAGTACTCATAAAAACACAAAATATCCTAACGACAGTTCACAATCAAAGTCAGAGACAAAAACCTCCAAAACACATTAGGCAACTCAGCGCATATTTCATACAGTGCATCCAACATAATATGTAAGAAACCAAAGAGATTGGAATATACTAGACGAAGCTTGACTGCAGTTTGTAGGCGAACAACTGCAGGTGGGGTAAGGGGAATTGATACAATGCCAAGCGATTATATTCCTTAAGGAAATCCCACGGCGTGCTGTCATTGGTCGAAATGTCGTGCTCGTACTTAGTTCGTATGATTTCGTTAAATTCTACACGCATTTGTTTTAAAAGTGTTTGTGCTTTGCAATATGTAATAACGCGAATTAAGCACTTTTAATGCGAAATACATAGTACAAATGGTGAAATTGTGTTATTTGTGTAAACGTCGATACGAAAAGGCATGCACTCGAGCACATCCCATCAGCGCTCTATATTTAAACCATGTTAAACACATAAAGTTGAATTCTTGACCAACTTACCTATGATATGATCGAGTGGATGCCTTTTCGTATCGACGTTTACACAAATAGCACAATCGCACCATTTTTACTATGTATTTCGCATTAAAAGTGCTTAATTCGCGTTATTACATATCACAAGGCACAAACACTTTTAAAACAAATTCGTGTAGAATTTAACGAAATCATACGAACCAAGTACGAGCACGACATTTCAACCAATGACAGCACGCCGTCGGATTTCCTTAAGGACTATAATCGCTTGGCAATGTATCAATTCCCCTTACCCCACCTGCAATTATTGCGGCCAAACATTGCAGCTTGATACTTCCTCTAGTATATTCCAATCTCTTTTTAAGAAACGGTAATAATGATTAGGTATTTAGGTATAATGATTACATTCTTGCACTTGAAGAAATACCTTGGCGCGCACCGCTACGGCGATTCAATTCATAAACTAGTCGTAGGGTACAACAAGCGTTTCATTATAGTGAAAACTATAGGTTTGTTCAGACCTCCAGTTCTGAACGGTTCTGGAACTAGTGCGCATGTCATTAGAAAAAAAGGCTGTTCGGACCATGCAGTTCTGGAACTACAAATTCTGAGAACTATTAAACCAGTTCATAGTTCGATCCTTCAGAACACGTAATTAAAGAACCGTTCAGAAAAGTTCTGGATGGTGGGCTAGTATTTGAAATTCTGATAAATCCGGAGCATTCGTATCAGCTTTCGCATTTTTCTGGTTATGTTAAACTTCAGACCTATGGTTTGGAGTTGTTGTAGATTAGTTTTTAAGTTGTCGTTCAAGTACGTAGTTGTTATTGTTTTTTATTTTAGTTTGTGATATTTATTATTAGAGTATTGGTGTAATTCGGTTGATCAAACTTGTTTTTAATTTTTTTTTTTTACACTTGTTTTTATTCACACTCATTATATCAATTTTGTAATAGCCAAAGCCAGCAGTTATAAGTATGTGATTAAACATTCAAATTTCTTCAAATGGTGGTTTATTGTTTTAGAAATTACTTCAGTTACTACCATGTTCTTGATGTGATTCTTTCTTTAAGAATAAAGTACATGTAATGGTACAATTATAGGAACTTCCAAACATGTAAAAAGTTAATTTATAATTATCATATATTCGTAGGCAAACTGACATATTTATTAAACTCATACAATCTAGTATTTAATATTATGTAAACTAAACTTATAATTTTTGATTCGATGTGTCCCCCTTGAGATTTAAGAAATATAAAGGAATTCTGTGATATCAATATATTAGATATCCGAACAATCTATTATATGTATATTTGTATCAACATGTATTTGAAAATTATAATAGATTGCAAATTAATGTGACCCCCAGACTTGTATGACAAAAAACATTCAGAGTCTCATTGATGCAAGTACCAAATCATGTAGGTATTACAATTCAAATTACCAAAAAAGCTTCAATTCTCAATATTCTCCAAAATGGATTAAGAGAGGGTACTACTTCACAGATTAAAAATAATCTTAAAAAAATATCTTGGGCATAATCTTTTGGTTTAAATGAATAAGTAAACGAAATGAAAAGGAGCCGGCTTTGAATATTGAAAATGTAACATATTTGTTTAAATCCATTATGATTGTTGATTTTATAGTTATGTAATACATATTTATTAATGTGTGTGTGCATATGATATACGTGCCAATTATTAATAACAGCTTGAATTAAAAATCCTTGTTTTATTTACCCGACTTATCACAAATATCCATTACAAAATTTAGAAAAATGTATATCTTCTAAACAACTTCATTACTTTCTAAATCCTGTCGTAATTTTGGTGATTAGATGCAGAACATTTAAACACATTTCAATGCTTTTTACGATTGATATTTGTTTACATTAGTTCCAGACAGTCATGTAGGCCTTATTTTAAGCAATGGAATGTTCTACCCATACCTGCTATTCATATATACCAACTTTTAAATTATGTACATTATTATTTAATACGTTTCACCAAGTGCCTAGCGAGACCTCAATCAATTGTATTATAGAAGCCAGTACGGTAAAACTCGCAAGTATGTACAGAAAGGTTTTATTGAGAGTGAATAGATGTTGCAATCACTTATGGTTTAACAAACAGTGTTTAAAGTTACAAGTATTTCCGAAATATATGAAAATTAGATGTCACAATAAATCAGATGAAGCACGCACAGCTGTAATTACAGCATACAGAAAATGGTTAAGTCTAGAACTAAATAAATGATACAAATCAAGGAACAACCTCAAGTTACATCAGAAGTTAATACACAATGAACTAACTCATAGACTGTTAAGCTTTGAATTTCACTTGTTGGATCTTTTCACCAGAGAAATAGTGAGAAAAGAAAATCACAAGCACTACATTAATCAAGCAAAGAAACTTGAAAACTTCTAAAAGACGATCCAACCGGGCTTTTTCAACGGGAAGTAAAATCCATCATAAAAAACAGTAAGCATATTATCACTGCTAATGACGCATACTCTTTAACTGTCATGAATCCGAATGCTCCCTTGTTATATGGGCTCCCAAAGCTTCATAAACAAGACTGCCCAATAAGACCAGTTGTTTCTTATGTACAAGCCCCGGCTTACAAGTTATGTAAACTGATCAACACAAAATTGCCTGACCTTCCACATCTAACATTTAAGTATAGAATAAAAAATTCCTTGGATATGGTGAGTAAATTAGAAACAAGTAAATTGCCTCAAAATTTTAAATTACTTTCCTTCGATGTTTGCAGTTTGTACACTTCTATCCTTATCAATGAGTTGAACGTTATTTTAAATGATTTAATAGCAAATAGTACGTTGACAGGTGACAGTAAAATAGAATTACGTAATATCTTGAATATTTGTATACAACAAAATTATTCCAAATTTAATAATTTGTACTACAAACAAAAAGACGGTTTAGCAATGGGTTCTCCCATGTCGTGTTTATTTGCAGAAATATTTATGTCGAAATTTGAAGAAGATCTTTTTAGTTCTAAAATCCCATTTGTTAATTGCATACACAGTTGGTTTAGATATGTGGATGATGTGTTATGCGTGTGGACCGGTACTGACAGGCAATTAGATTTATTTTTCAATCGTTTACATGAAATCAATCAAAAAATACAATTTACCATAGAAAAAGAAATAGATAACAGTTTAAATTTTTTGGACCTTACACTAACAAAATTAAATGGCAAATTAGATTATAGTATTTACAAAAAACACAATACACTGACACCCTCATATCTGCAGATAGCAAACAACCAGATAGCATTAAGTTTTCCTCTTTCAACAGTTTGATACATAGACTATTAACCGTCCCCCTTTCTAAACCAAATTTTGATAAAGAAGTAGCAGTCTTGAAATGTTTAGCCGTGAACAAAGGATACTGTCCAGATATTATTAATAGATTAATTACAAAGAACAAACATAAAAAATGAGGTGTGGCCACCACACGACTTTCTTATACGTATGAGCGTTTCAAACTATACAATCTTAAGAATTTTTTTATACAAAACTTATTCAAAATCCTATTCTAAGTACTTTTATTCTCTTAATAAATCGCTATAGAATGCATACTTTGCAAGATATTCGAAAAAAAGTGCTACTCGCTAAGAGTAAAAGTGCTACTTCCGGTCCGAATTTTGAAATTTCATGTATACAAAAAATATTGCAAATATAACTCTAAATACTTTTGTACTCTTAATAAATATATATAGAGCGCATAATTTACGACATATTTGCCAAAAATCGCTATTCGGTAAGAGTAAAAGTGTTACTTCCGGTCCGAATTTTGAAATCTTTTTTATACAAAAGATATTGAAAACTATGTTTTAAATACTTTTATACACGTAACGTCTAAAAAGCTTGACTTGCGAAATATTCGCAAAAAACCGATTTTCGTTAAGAGTAAAAGACCTACTTCCGGTAGGAATTTCGAAAAACTTTTTAAATAAAATTGTTCTCAATTTTAATTTTAAGTACATATGAATTCTTTATAAATTTGTATAAACTTAGTATTTGACGAAATATTGGCAAAATTCGATTTTTTCACTGAAGTAAACTGCTACTTCCGGTCTACCGATTTTACTGAAAAACTAATCAGATCTCAAGAGGGAGATTATACACGTAAATACAAAATTTGGAATTGATATCTCCAGCGGTTTGACCGCTATCGTGGTCACACACACACAGAGAGAGACACACACACAGAGACACACAGACACACAGACATTTTTTAAAAACCACTTTCGGTATCAGGGGACTTCAAAACGTGGACATCTGCAAAAATCTCAAGGTCGAAAATTTTCATCATCACAATACTTCCTTATACTACGTATAAGAAAGTAACAGATTAATAAATTCTTATATGTAGCCCCCCAATTAGAACCAAGTAATTATCGTTTAATAAATTACATAGGAAAGACCACGAATAAAATTAATAATAGACTAGTTAATATAGGCATAAAAACTATAATAGTAAATAAATTAAATCTAGGTAAACTTTGGACAAATAATAAGGATATAATTCAAAAAGCAGATACATGTGGCGTTTATAAACTAAATTGTTTAGACTGTGATGCTTTCTACATAGTTCAAACTGGAAGATGTTTTCGTACACGTATAGAAGAACATAGGAAAGCAATCTTATACTTCAAGAAATGTTCAGGTATATCGGAGCATTGTATAAATGAACAGCACATGGTATCGTTAAATAATTTTGAAATTTTACATTCAGCAAATAAAAGTAAACGATTAGACCTTTTGGAAATAATGGAAATATCGAAAGCAATAAACAAATCATTAAATTTAGTAAATGAACAAACAGATTTCGTAGGTTCCTCTGTTTTTAAGGCTGCTTCTCCTTAATTACTAGGAAAACCCCCATAATACATAACTCCCTTATATTGTTCACAATGTTACTCCCACCTTACTCAAATATATCTATTCTAATTTTAAGTAAAACTTGTCTTGTTCAGTTGAGAATGAACTGAGAAGTTCGAAATAATTGTCAAAGCATATTTTGTAAATAAAATTTTAGTGAAACAAATAACCAAGTGTGAACTTTCTTTTACCTTTATTATGTACATAAAAATAAACACGAGTTTCGACGTAATAATGACATTCACTCTTATAACACTCGTTCATGTCAAAACTTTCATATACCTAAGTACTCACTGAATTTGTCTCGAAATTCTCCCCAAGTATTGGGCTTAAGAGTTTTTAATGCCTTGCATCAAAGATTTCAAATTATAATGAAAGTGCGTGTATTTAAGCGTAGTGTTCGGACATTCTTGATAAAAAGCTCTATTTATTCTATCGATGAATATTTTGATTTATGTATTGAACAACCAATTGTATGACTTAATAATTTTTGATTTGTTATCTTAGTTGTAGGTTTTTAGAAGTGAAAACTTCTATGAGCGCGTTGATGCATTGATTGTGGCGCACTGAAAGAGACTGAGCCGTCACGCTCGGAATGTAACGCTCATTCGGGTAAAGTCGGCTCGAGTCGCGCTCGGCTTTGTATTATAACACTAACTAGCGGTATTTAATTTCAATTAAATTGAAATTTAGAATAAATTTATTTTCTGAAAAATTCTTGTCCGCGTGCAGATGCGATCCCGAGCCGCCCGGGTGTAAGGCCGGCACGTTACCATTAGACCAGCGCGGGTACTCGTATGAGAATTATCATATTTGTATATATACATGCGTACGTATGAATTTTTGAAGTGAAAACTGTACTAGAATAATGTATACACAATAATAATAAATATATATTTTTTAAATGTAATATAGAACGAAAATAGAAAATGTAAATGTAAATGAATATAGAACAAAAAAAAAGTTGTATTTCGTATTATTAACCTCGTCTTGATGAAGTTTTCACTTCTGCCGTGTGGTTTTAAGCACGCCATTTTTTTGTTGTTGTTGATGATGTCTTTTATACTTATTGTGGAGGATTTTATTATAACAATATCGATATTCTTTTTTGGAATTGTATGACAGTAAATATATATTATTATTAGTTTGGTGTTTTTTAATAATTCTATTAGTAATGTTGGTAGTACAGGTTCCCCTAAAATTCCAATTTTAAAACTGTTCGAACCATCAGGATTTCAAACCATTTCAGAACCAGGATTTGGCCGGACATGCGCATTGTTATCAGAACTACTAATTCTAGAACGGTTCCGGAACTGTTCAGAACTGGAGGTTTGAACAAACCTTATGATGAGATTCAGGTTTTCATGTAAAAATAGAGGTATTAAAAACAATTGTCTTTCAAAATAGCACTTACTTTAAAAAATACGCTCCATATTAGGATAAAAATGCTAGGGAATGTACAGAAAGAAGTAATAACACATTAATGAATTGTAAATATATTTATCATGTAAACTAAAATACAAGTCAATAAACAAAATACTTTATATATTTCAAAAATAATGCACAAAAGCACTCATCGTTGAAGAACTCTCGCTCTGGGAAAAAGACCATTGTTATGAACAGCAACAAGCGAGCATCGTCCGCATATGCTAAGCACAGTATATGATCATTCAATAGCTCAACATATATTTCTATCATCAGTAATTTCCCGGTCCATAAGAAGTCATCCATCTCCAGTAACCTAAATTGATCAGTAATCCAAAGTAAACTTTCCATCTCTTTGATTTATCACAAAATAAATGTATCAAATCTGCTGCCTATGAAACTTCGCACTAGCCTTGGTACATAACTGCTCCATATAATTGGAAGATGTTTGCCTCACTGAATACGACGTCGGTTCAATTCCGATTCAGATATTGAATAACGAATTATAATCCGATTTGGGCTTGGCTTGAACTGAAAGCGAACAAAAACATGCCCGAGACATTGAAAATCAGCACTTTCCAATCTATTTGCGATGGTCTGTCTAGAACATTTTACTACAGTTGCTTCCAGAATCTTATTTTTTGGATAAAACAGGTGTTGCCAGGTAGTATTTATTATCAGGTGATATTGTTTCTTCGTGGTAATTTTCCAGTAGTCGTTGACGTCCCTACATCTCTTTAAACCGATGAATCTAACGACGGATGGTCTAAATCTGAAGAAAAAAACAGAACATTAAACAATTGAAACAACAAAAAAACTACAGTAACACGATCTATAACAAACAGGCAACATTCTAAAACAAAAATGCAGTTAGTCGATAAATGGCTATTTATTACAGGACGATCATAGATATGTACATATATATTAACTCACATTTTTCTACATAATATTAGCGATTACAAAAAGAAAGCTAATGAAAGTGACAAAATACCTTCAAAAAGGGAATATTTACGCTAGGACGTCACCACTATTGCACGTGCCTCCAAAAATATATTGCTTTTGGAAGTCCTACTGTGATTAATGGTCTGTACATATAAAACTAGGTATTTTCATAACACTGCAGATGTAATATTCAAATATTTTTTTTATTGAAATATTGTGATTTTGATATTTTCTTTGCAAATAAAATAAGAATTTGTTACATTTGCATTCTTTCATAATATTTTTTTTATATTTTTTATATTTCTTATTACTTTCACTCTGGTCACCTTAATTACTCACGATAGGTTAATTAATAAATTACAGCTTTTCCTAGAAACAGCGCCAACAATGTCTGTTTCAAGTATGACTATTTCCTAGTTGATGGTGACCAGTACAGATATGCATTTGATTTATTGGTTGTCTACCATATCTACGGATTCAGGTGGAATACTTTCAGTGTTGAAAGTGTTCTTCACTTTTTAGCCCTATAGATAAATTGATCACTAATCAAAGAGATGCATGATGGAGAGATAAGAGAAAACAATATTCATTATGTTCTGCATAAAATTATGAAAATTAAATATCAAGTGTCATTTCAGTTTAGTCATTTTCCACTGCATTTTTATTAATCTTCTATATGAATTAGTTAGTATAAGTCGAGTCGTTTTGGCAACCGACACGGCCAAAATACGAACCAAAGACAACGATTCATACCACTAGAAATATCGATCAGCCGGAACAATTTCAAAACAATAAAATTAACTAAGTAATTAATATTTCAGGATATATACTTTCCCATAGTAAAAACTATTACATGAAAGCCAGTTACAAATTAAATATTACAAATAAAGCTATTAAATATTATTTTTTTCTACACCTATATTTTATATAACATTTGGCTAACTTGTTAGGAAGCAAGCATTGGTTGCATTCAGCAGAAGCACATGCTCCGCTCCATCGGTAACGTACGCTACATCGACAACAGTTGAGTGAAACAAAATTTAATGTTATGTTGTTGGATGTGCTACTTGCTAACACACTTGACAGAAGTCAGCTGATCAGTTCTTGTTTATTTGAAAAATTAAGAGAAAAGTCATAAATGAAATTGGAAATAAGTAGTTTCTGAACCGAAATTAAGAAATCCGAAAATAATAATTACTGGTGTTGAAGAAGATGTTATTGATCAAAACAATGAAAAAGTGTACGGGACTATTATACAAAATGATTAACATATGTAGACAAGGATTTCTCAGCTAAACTTAAAATAGAAAAAAAATACTCATACAAGAAAAAGAAGAACTCAACAAACTATATTAGTAAAATAAAAAATTGGTTTACTAATATAGTTCGTTGGAAGAACTATGGAAATATCACATTATTTGGTCAACTAGAGATGTATTCCAGCATCATAGAGAGGGCACAAATGAATGTAGGATGAAAAAGATATAAGGTGTATGAAGACCTACAAATAGATGTTATAAATGTGCAGGGTAGAATCATTTTGCTAAAGAATGTAAAAATGGAGAAACGTGGTAATTGTGCTGCAAGTGTGGTCTTTGTGCTGGTAGTCATTTAACAAACAAATGTAATAGCTTAATTATACTTGTATATAAGTGTATAAATATGTAAGAACAAATGATAAATTTAAAGTGGATATTGACACTAATCACAGTGCTTGATAGAAATTGTATAAACTACAAACGAATAATAGGTAAACAAGAATGGAAATTTAAATATATGTAGCAATTACATAGTAAGTAGGGTTGATTCACTTAGTAGTGATTAAATTGTAGTTTTTTAAGTGTTAAGAATATTAGAATATTGAAGAACTAGTCCGTAAGTATATTATAGAAAAAGTTTTAGTTTGTAAGTAATATATTTGTATACATATTTTAATAGCAACTGCGAAATAAAGGTTATTTTATTATTATTTGTTTTGATTAGTCTTGGCTGTTGACTGTTGTCAGTTGTTGTCACCATTGGTGATACACTACATTCAAAAGAACATTTACGTTGTATGTAATGCGCAAAATATTCTTCATCTGTAAAAGCTAGTAGTAATTAAGTTTTACATAAAATTACCTTCGATAAAACAACTACCCGACGCAAATCTATTGTGAATCTCATCCACATCTGTAATTTCATACAATTAATTTTTAAATTCATATAGTTAGCGCCATCTTACTCAACGTGTTACCGATACGTAGCGGTAATAGAATGCGCTACAAAAGATGGCCGTCCGCTCCGTAAAGTAGTCGATGTAATCGTGACGTAAGTCGATGTAGCGCAAATGTAGCGTATGCATCCAGCAGACGTTTCCTCAACAGTTCCACAACAGTTGCGTCTGCTGAATGGGACCATTGTTCACAAATTTAAAATATTTAGATGACAATTATAACAAACGTCAAAAGGAAATTATGACAAATGTAAAAAAAGTGTATGAATATTATTATTCATGACAGTCCTGAACTGGCTTTTGTAGGTTATATTACTTGACAGGTAAAATTTTGCAACATCTCAAATTTGATGCCATTTCAATTTAGTTTAGTGACGCACGTCGGTTGCGAGAGCAACTCAACTATATTAATGTTAAGTCAAGCAATACTGAAAAAATTTTTTTACAAATAATCTAATTATCTAAGGATAATATTTAAAAAGAATGTGCTAAAATACTCCATTATCTAGAACTGAACTACTACTGCTATATGTACAAAACTACATTAGTATTAATATTATTAATTAAGTATCTAGTGCCTTAATGTTGAAAAATATCAAATAATTTTCTACTTACCGAATTATGTATATTAATACTAGTAGTATGGTCATTTTAATACACTGTAATTATCTGCCCTTTAATAAACCACTGGTCTATCGTCCAGCATCTATGACTAAAAATTCACTTTATACTGTACACGTACGCACACTAATCAAGAAAAACATTTTAAATGCTCAACTTTGCACTTTATGCTCACAAGATATTTTGAAATGGTGTAAGTTAAATATATGAGTCCATGCCAATTTATTTTGTTACCCACAACCCGATCCATGGCAGGATATAAGAATGTAATGAACTAAAAAGAAAATCAGTATTTGTGATTTTCATAATTTCAATGAAATATAATTCACAATGCAACCTGAAAAATTCGCTTGGAAAAATACTATTTTATTAATTTATGTTTCTGTTCTAGTCTGCAATTAATTTTCTTAGTAAATCTGTTATACTACAAGTCATCAATAAAGGACATTGGTGTTTTTGGCAAAAATCAAGTGCACCCATATACTTAACTTTACCCAAAACTCATAGACATTACAATATAATTTTTTATTTATAATATTACCTTCATTTTGAGTATTTTCATTGGTTCTATTAGGGCAGATTGTTTTGTGTTTCGTCAAATGTTCTTTCCTGGCATATCCTAGACAACAAACTGCACAGGCAAAAGCATAACTACTACTTTGTTCTACGGCAGGAATGAAATTCATTTCAATATTTTTATTCAAGCTTTCATCATATTCTTCACCAAAATACACTAATAATTCTTCACCCTCCTGAATCTCACGAATTGTACAATAAAATATATTATATTCGTGTTGAAACACAAAGACATTATGTTTAAAAATACTCTTTGCAGGATTAATGTATTGCATCCAATTTAAAAAATTTTCTTTATCATCGTCTACTATAAATTTTCCATTTCTTATTCTCCAATAACTTTCACAAGTAGAAAGTCCAATGAATGGGCCAAATTTAACACCCTTTGGTATGGTTTTTAAAGCAAATATTCCTGAATGCCCACCTACTTCTCTTAATTCTAACACATTCCGTGGTATTTCTCCTTTGGCTTTCACATCTGTATTCTCAGAAGCATTTTTGTTTAAGATGTGTATAAGCATGGAACATTTAGAACAGAAGTCTTGATAAGCTTCATGGCACTTGTCACAAGCTGTTGATTAAATTTAATTGCATTAGAACTTTTCATATTAATTGTTGTAAATAAAAATGTTAATTATCTAGAAATGTCATTTGAAACTTTTAAAAGTGTAAAAATTTAATTACTATAACAAGGCAACAATTAGGTATATACTCACACAGCTCTTTAACACTCAAATTTGGTTTTACGTCAGTAGCAATAATTTCTTTTTCTATTTTCATTTCATGATTTTCAACAATTTCATATATTTTAGATGATGATAGTTTTTTGATATTATCCACAGTAGACAAGTCATTATTAAGAATGTTTTCTTCATATTCTTCTTGTTTTATATCACATGTAGGTTCTGTTAATGTAACATTAGCAGTCCCACATTCCGTTCTAACATTGTTATTTATCGTAGTGTTAGATATTCTAGATGATAATTGAGTTTCAATATTATTTCCAATGACAACTTCATCCTGGCTTATTCCAGAATCTTTTATATAGCCCCTTAATTCCAATGGATCTCTCTCACTATTTTCATATTCTTCCTTAATAGTAAAAGTATTTGCTAACAACTGTTCCATGTTTATATTACCTTTATCAACTTCTGTAGCAATATTTATTAAGTAAAAGATGAAGAAATCAGTAAAACATATACGGTATTTGATAATTCCATATATGCAAGATAAGCAAAAAGCATTGCGCCAAACGTAAACGACTCTGAGAGCTGTGACTCTGATCTACAAGAATAACATATAGCGAGTATAGCAACGAATAGCTGCTACTCAATGAAACCAAAACGAAACGTTCGCATTTTAATACCTTCGCCCATTTTGTTGTTCGTACACTTTAAGCGGTGACATTTAAATTTTCTATTAATTCGATGCATATAAAAACCGTATAATTTCGAAAAAAATAATGTTTCGAAGATTTTGTTACTTACAGCAAAATTTTCCTTCTCAGTTGACTTCAACGAAAGCTATAATCTACATTATCATGAACTGATAACTGAATGCTTTTCACTAAAGTTAGTTAAAACATTACTATTTATTGTAAAAGTCTATTACAAATTGTTAAAATAAAAGTAGAATGTATGAAATTAATTACTAATGAAGTTATATGTTCAACATGATCCATTTCTATTATGCAACCAATCGCGCATGATGCAAATGTTGGTTCACGTAAGGCGGAGTTGATCAGAATCCTTTTGAATATAACATCTATGGTATATGATTTATATTTTAGTTTTCTTTTAATTCATTTTTAAGGCATCATTTCGCTGTTTTCGAACTGTTACATGCTGAATATAATTTTAAAGCATCACGCATGCACACTTCAATAATGTGTATTTTTAAAAATAAGCGCCCGTTTTATTTTGTTACAAAAAAAACAACTGAAATGAACGACCTTGCTTTCTTTGATATCTTAGCTATTTAAATATATTTATGCGTAAGTAACGAATTTTAATTCAATCGTCGTATTCGTCGTTCAGTCCGCCAGTCATACCAGTCTTAATTCGGCAATCTGAACCACGTGGACATCCAAGTCATCCAAGTGAGCCATGAGTTTGAATAAACAAGTGACTTCAACCGCATCAATGGCTACAATCGCCACAATTACCGCTTTAGTTGGGGCATATTTGTATTACAGAAGGAGGAAAAATCGCATACCGGAAAAATGGTTGCCCGTTGGTAAAGTGAAAGAATTATTTATGTATCCTTTAAAAAGTGGCAGGAGGAGGGAGGTGCAAAGTGCAGAGTGCACAAAATACGGTCTTAGATTATATGAAAAGGATGTCGATTTACGAGATAGGTAAATACCTTATGATTAATTTGTACTGCTTGCAATTCTAATTTCGAAAAATTAAAGGTTTGTGCACATACTTTATTTAGAATTATGTTAACGACAAGGCAGGTTTTCTTCATAGCAGCGGCGACTCGTGAGGCAAAAGACAAATGAAAACAAGTAACCAAAACAAAGAATACAAAAAATATTTCTTTTTCCAAAACGTTACCTATAGAATTCAGGGATAACAGAAATGTCTTAACTCACTTCTGTGGCTTTCAATAACTGGTTCTCCCGTACGTGTTACATTACAATATTCTTTTAAATCTTTTTCGATTCAATTGAAAATCTATACAAATCTTCAGAAGAAGATTGTATTTTCATATATAAAGTTCGAGACTGATGGATTTAACCGTTTGGCCTCTATTATAGTCACACACAATGATGATTGTAAAAACGACTCTCTCGGGACATCAAAATATGAACATCTGTTCGTATATGACCACTATAGTCTCCAAACGGTTAAAGCTAACAAAAGTGGTTTTGAAACAACCTTATGAAAAAGGTTTTTCAAAACTCGTACCGGAAGTATGTCTTTTAAACTTATCCAGAACAAGTCGTTGCTAAAAACGGTAAAATTGGAATATAAAACAATGGTTTCTCCAAATAATTTACCAAATTTATCTATAAGAATGTCATGTGTAACTACACCAATTTATTCTTATATAATTTAGCTTTATTTAAAGCATATGAGCAGCAGTAACCTCGGTAAATCTCATACGCATTTGAGTACAATCAACCACTTGATAGATTGAGCAACTATAATCACAAAGCTGCGTCTTTGACACTTAGGTACTTTACTTCATATTTATTATTAGCAAAATACGCAAAACTTCTATAAAGAGAAGGTGAGCTAAATCCTGGGTAAATAGAGCGGGGAATTTTTGAATATTAATGCTTTAATAATGTAAGTTTGTAAGAAGCGGCGGATATTTAAGAAATTATTAGTAATAAAATAGGCATTATCTACCATAAATTAACTAAAGAAAATACGATATATTTTATAAAGTCATTTGCTATTCCTTGTAATACAGAGAGAATCATATGATGCCGCTTCAATATCCATACACACTCCATACTCCATACTTGACAAAAACACATGTGCCGCTTTTTTCAAATAATGTTTCGAGAAATGTTGAAATGTCGAATCGTTTTGGCAACCGACACGACTAAAGTACGAACTAAAAACGATGATTCAATACCACTACAAAATTCGATCGGCCGGAACAATTTCATTACAATAAAATTAAGAGGGGCGTTTACCTATCGAAAATTAAGGCATCGCCGTTTCGCGTTTTTTAAACTCATTTTGTAATTTTAGAATATCAAATTTGGGTTAGTGATGCAAAAGGCATAAATTTATAATGTCAAGCTCAGTTTTTGTACTAATTTATTTTCTTAAGAGAGTTATGTGTTTTAGAAATAACCACAAAAATGCATGACTAAGGCTGGTACACAAAAGAAAAAAAACGACCTCTACGCGCCAGCTGCACATTTGATGTACGATATAAAGAAAAAATCAAATTTATGTAATTCTTTTTAAAGATAAAAAGCATTAAACAGTAAACATTGGTTTCATTCAGCAGACACAACAGTTGCGCAACTGTTCAGTGATCATGTCCAGTAGAACAGCGCTCACTCTGAACATGTTCAGGAGCGGCCGCCATTTTTGTGAGCGGAAGAATTATACGCTCACTAGTGAGCGTATTCTGTACGCATGCGCCATTGATGCATTCCAAGACCAACCTAATACATAATTTTGAAGAAAGTTACTAGAAAAGTAAAATACAGCAAATGAAAGGTATTGTGCAGAAATTAATGTATTAAAATATTGGAGTTCACCCAGTATTTTATTCGGGGTTGGAAAAACCAGCCCTTAGACTAAAAACTACGCCAAAACTTAATGCAGAAAAACAATTTATTATTATTGTTTATTCGGTTTAATCTCTATAATTTTAACATATGGCAGCAATGAAAAGTACCAGATGACATAAAGGTGAGCGGTCCTGTCCAGCGAACACTCAACTGTTGTGAAGTGAACGGTTGGAGCGGGATCGGTTCTCGATCCGTCTGCTGAATGAAAGCATTGTCACACATATTTTACACCAGGTTTTTCGCGTCGTCTATCCCCACTTTACGGTATCTCTACCGGTCCTAGCGAAGACGAAAATCTATCAGAATCGGTCGGCTATTGCAGACTTAAATTCGAGTGACAGTTTAATTACAAACTGTCACTCGCATTTAAATGTCATATATACCTATAATATTCGAGTGTATAATGATATAACAGTTATGGGCAAGCGAAAATTGGTTTATTATAAAACATCAACAGTTCCGTAAGTACTCATTCTTTATACATGTGTTTCATATCTATAGTATTTCTTTATCTATGACAGAATTTGTGAATAAAACCGAAGCGCTGTGACGGAACCGAATATCGTCTACCTCCACCTACTCACGCCCCCTTGCGTCTACCCGTCCCGCGAGTAATATAAGTTGCATAAGTTTCTATTTGTTGGTAAACGCCACTCTTAAACTAATTAATTAATATTTCATGATATATGTATGTATATACCTTCCCATAGTAAAATACCATTACATAAAAGCCAGATACAAATTAAATATTACAAATAAAGGTATTAAATATTATTTTTTGTACATACATAACATTGGCTATACTGTTTAGGAGGCAACCATTGTTGGCATATTTAAAATGTTTAGACGACAACTATAACAAACGTCAAAAGATAATTATGACAAACGTTAAAAGGTGTGTGGATATTATTATTTATGACAGTCCTGAAATGGTTTTTGCAGGTTATATTACTTGACAGGTAAAATTTTGCAACATCTCAAATTTGACGCCATTTTAATTTAGTGGCGCATGTCGGTTGCGAGAGCGACTCGCCTTGTAAGTACTTTAAATTTCAACATAGCCTTGCCTTGCTGTTCACTTTATTATCGAAATTTGACATACATCTTTTGAAGACTACAGAACAAAAAATGCATATTTTCCGTTCATTTTTATAAACTGACAGATTATTTAGCTTCAAGATGTGGCAGGACGATTATCTTGCATGCAGCTCTCCGTACATAACACGAAAGCAGTTGCCAGATCGTACCTACCTAACAGATATACATACGCGAGCCGACAAGTAGACCTTCAGCGAAACCATATTAAATTCAATCATAAAAATAATAAATCTGAAGGAATTCTTATAATATTAACTTAAGATACTTTTTTAAAGAATATTACGATTGGGAATAGTATCTAAAAATGAAGATAGCAGCCTCTGCAACATGCATTATATTGTAATCTTATGATCGTATCGGCCAGTCGTCGTGCGTTGAACAGTACGTGCCCACTGCCCACATGTGTATAAATACTGGCAACAACGTTCGTTTCAATACATGGACTTTAGCTCGTATGCAAGGTATAAACAGACCGAACTTCTATATACAACTTAATTATAGTTAAATCGTTTTACCGTTGATTGAAGGAATACATAAAGATGCGCAACGCTATAGCAAAATAGCGTGTCTTACCGCTAAATAGCCCCGCATACCTCTTCCCTAGAAACACAACCGCTGTCTCGTGGCGACACCATACGGCATATCGTATAACTGCTAGAAATTGACCATATTGAGGAAAAAGCGAGGGTTTTGCCGTTTGCAAGAAATTATTAGCTCAGGGTGAATTACACATGTTTTAAAATCTCCTGGAAATATTTGTTTAATATACATTAAAACATGCACAAACTTATAAAATATGCAAGTTAATGTAGTAATATGCGTTTCATTTCCACTTCTTGTAGGTACTTAATATATTCATTGAAATAGAGTTTCAGTTTAATTATTATGGGAAGTGTATACAAAAAATCGTATTGTTAGATGTCTCTATATTCGAGGAAACACAGGGTGTGAGATTTTGTGTCTATTTCGCAAGGGTACCTGACGGTAATAAATATCTCGTTTGTCTAATGAGTGTATACCTGTAAAGATAGTTCTAAGAAAATACATCCGATCATACACCGTTATATGTGTATATTATATTATAATTACATCTGGGAATATGAAATACACAGAAAATGCGCAAAAATTTCAATCAATTCTTAATAGTTTTCTGGATAATTTTATCTTAAATATTGACATGGCTTTATATGAAAACTACGTAGGTATTCATGTAATATACAAATATATACAAAATAAGAAGTAAATAAGCAAATACCTGAATGTGAAAGTTATTTATTATTGATTATGTACCAAAGAGATGCTATGACTTCGAGAAATATTACTAATTACCTATCAGTTTTTATAATAAAATTTCATATTCTTAGAGTATTGCTAGTAAAGTCACCAATTTGTTACAAGAAAACTTATTATTATATAAATAATGTATCTTTTCATTAGATGGGTGAATAAAACTTATTGTTAATAATAATATATTGTAATAAAACTATACAGCAATATTGTCACATTGTTTTTTGCAAGTACAATATATATATATATTACTAAAATAATAAGATTCGCCAAAGATGTAAGAACAAAAACAAAAATAAAAAACTAATTGCTTGGGTTGTAGTTGTTTAGGAAAATGTATAATTTGGTGTTTTTTATGTGAAGGATGTTTACTTAATTCAGAATTAATTTTTATTGACATAAACATTCTAATCTTTTGTAAACGTAGTAAAATAACAAAAAATATATCTGGCTAGATACAAGAACTCGATAATGTAAGCGCAATGTCTACATTTCGACGGTCAACACAAAACTAAAAATCTCGGATCCAAATGACTGGTGCTGCCGCTCTAGATGTCGGATCCAGTTTGGGTACACTCAGTGCTATGTAGTGGCACATCTTTACGTATTCCTTCAATCCTATTCAATCAACGGTGCAATAGTTTTACCAACTGACACGGCCAAAGTACGAACTACAGACGACTACAGACAAATATTGTTGACCATTCTTTACCTATTGCTTGGATGGCAACTATCACAAACGTCAAAATTGTAATTATTTTAAATGTCGAAAGGTGTATTGGTATATAAATATTATTAATGATAGTTTTGAAACGGCTTTTGTAGGTTACTTAACAGGTAACTTTGGCAACATCTCAAATTTCACTCCATTTTACTTTATAGGTGTATGCCTGCTGCGAAAACAAATTGTGCGAAAACGATATAAACTTCACCATGACATTGTAAAAATGCAATCACTAGAGTATTATTTACAATTAGATAATTCGTGCCAATTTACAGATAATTCATTTAAAGAAAACGGTGTCTAGAAACTACACTGAAATTTGATGTTTAGAAACGTTATCTTTCTAAAAATACACGAAAATATATGATAAATATTTTATCATGTTTTATCAAGCGTTTCTATTTTATAAGGCTTAAATAAGATCAATTCAGATTTAAGTAATTTTTTAACAATTTGAATTATCATTACTATTGATTTATTAAAGGCTTTTTTGAACTCCTGGTCTTTTTTAATTAATTTTGCACATTTCTTTATGGAAAAGTTATTTCAAATTAAGCTTTAAATACTTTAAGCTATAAGTATAATATATTATATAAGAATAAATATTTGTGGAACAAGTAATTTAAATTATTTCTCGATAAAAGTAAATAGTTCCGGTCAGAATTTTTGAACAAATTTTATACAAAAATTAACAGTTAACTTCTGAATATTTTTGTATTACCTATAAATATTAATAAAAGAGTATATGTCCTTGGAAATAAATTGCTACTTTCGATGTACTAATTTGGCTTAATCGAACAGGCACCAATACTCGGAAAACCAGTTTCTCGTAGTATTTAATTAATAATACCATCACAGGTCCACAATGAAAAAATGTCGAAATAATAATTTATTGTTTTTATACTTTTTAAGATGCTTTTATTTAAAATTCTATGTTTATTTTCCGCCTAGTTTTAATTTTTACGAAATTTATATGTTTTAAACCTAGGTAATAGGGTTATTTTTTTGAACTTATAGATTTTAAATAATAATTTGGTGCATATAAACACTCTTCAAGAAAGAAGAATGAACTATTGTTTTGTGTGCGGTAGTGTAAAGTGATTTGAAAGTGATATCAATGTTGCTTGGTCAACATTGCCTGACCATTTAGCTGATGTTCATAAAATAAAAGATTATGTTGCGCCTTTTGTTTAGTCTGTTAATAATAACTCCAACGATCTAATTACTTATTACTGCAGACCGGACACGAAAGGTTAATGACTCATCGCCCATGGACGCACTATTGCCATGTTGTATTTTTAAAGAGGTTTTAATTTTATTTATATAATTGGATAACAAGTGGGTGGTGATCTATAAAATACAAAATACATTATTATTTGCTCATTTTGTAGATCAAGTCGGGTAACATAAGTATGAATAGGTATATACATATATAACTTTATTTATCACCGCTACTGCATTGGCTTATGTCTTGAATGACATAATAACGTCTATTGATAATGGATTGAATTTTGTGCTTATTTTTTTAGACTATTCGAGGACATTTGACACGATTTGTCATCAGCTGCTTATTTCTAAGCTCAAATATAACGGATGCGATGGTTCATTGGTTTTACTAGAATCATACTTATCTGGAAGAACAGCGAATCGCATACCGTGGTGATATTTCAAATAGTTCCGTTATTTTGGAGTACCACAAGGTTCAATTCTCGGTCCGCTGCTTTTTGTAATTTATACTAACTACATTCTATCATCTGTTAATAAATGTAATATCCAAGCTTATGCAAATGACACACAAGTTATTTCATTCATCTCCTTTTTATGCGTACCAAAGAGCGGCTGATGATATTAATGCGGACTTGTTTAAGGTGAATAAGTTATCTATTGAACATAACCTGCTTCTTAATTCACAGAAGACCAATGTGTTGATTTTTTAAGAAATCGAATTCACAGTTTCACGTTTCAAGTAATCGCTTACCTTTTGTGGATGTTGTGAAAGATCTTGTGCTACTTGTTGATATTCGACTTCGCTTCAGTGAACATGTTTCCTACTTATTACAGAAGTCCTACGGAGCATGAGGGTGTTATATGCTAATAGGTATATTTTAATTCTTCTTTGAGGTGGCAACTTTGTAAATCTTTGGTCTTAACTTTGTTCAGCTATTGTGATTTTGTTTATGGTCCATTTTGGTTGCGCAGGATAAGTTGCAAATTCAAAATCTTCAAAATTCTTGTTGTCGACTTATTTGCAATCTTAGAAATTATGATCACATTTCTAGTACTAAATCACATTTCTAGATCTAAATTAGACGTTATATCAATGTAAAAGATGAGGTTAATAAAAAGTATAGGATACACACATAACATTTATTTTAAAAACCTGAAAAAAGTTACAAAGTTTCTTAAAAAGACTATAGTGTATGTAACAAAGGAAAAGAACTCTGAAATATTATCAACGTTACTAATTATTAAAACACATTAATAATTAGAAACGTTGATAATATTTCAGAGTTGTATTCTGTAAAATGAGTTTTAGTCAATTTATCAAAATGTGTAATATCAAAAACTTACGTCTACAATTTGTAAGTGTTTTTGGTGTATTCCGTATAGAGACGGAACCCGAGGGAAAATTTGGATCAGCCTCAGAACTATATGAAGTAAGAATGCTGCTCGTACTTGGGCAGCCTAAAATAAAAACAAGATTGTTCCATAGTAAAAAAGTTCAAACTTACTACTACTAGATGATACTGGAAGCATCGGATGAATTCGTGGTGGACGAGGTAATGATTTAAGAGGGGCGTTTACCAACAAATAGAAACTTATGCAACTTATATTACTCGCGAGACTGGTAGACGCAATGGGGTGTGAGTAGGTGGAGGTAGACGATATTCGGTTCTGTCACAGCGCTTCGGTTTCATTCACAGATTCTGTCATAGATAAAGGAATACTATAGATGAGAAACATAATGTATAAAGAATGAGTACTTACGGAACTGTTGATGTTGTTGATGTTTTATAATGTCAATTTTCGCTTGCCCATAACTGTTATATTATTATACACTCAAATATTATAGGTATATATGATATTTAAATGCGAGTGACAGTTTGTAATTAAACTGTCACTCGCATTTAAGTCTGCAATAGCCGACCGATTCCGATAGATTTTCGTCTTCGCTAGGACCGGTAGAGATACCGTAAAGTGGGGATAGACGACGCGATTAGCTTGGAAAAACCTCGTGTAAAATGTGTATGACAATGTTTACTGTTTAATGTTTTTTATCTTTAAAAATAATTACATAAATTTGATTTTTTCTTTATATCGTACATCAAATGTGCAGCTGGCGCGTAGAGGTCGTTTTTTTTTCTTTTGTGTACCAACCTTAGTTAGTAGACATTAATCAAATTTATGCATTTTTGTGGTTATTTCTAAAACACATGGCTTTTTTAAGAAAATAAATTAGTACAAAAACTGACCTTGACATTATAAATTTATTCCTTTTGCATCACTAACCCAAATTTGAGATTCTAAAATTACAAAATCAGTTTAAAAAAATGCGAAACGGCGATGTCTTAATTTTCAATAGGAAAACGCCCCCCTTAATGCTATTGCTACTTCTACCGTCATCGCTTTCTTCATCACTAGACAGAAATTTTCGGATGGTCTACATATTCTCTTATGTTTAGTTTGCATTATGTCCTCGCATTCACTTTGTATGTCCTATGTAATTTCTGCTAATTTTAATTTCTTTTTGCCCTCTCATAATCGTCTACAGTTAAGCTAGGGTTTCCTAAGAAAGCAGTGCCGCTACCTAGGGGCCGAGATATGACGTGAAGCGGCTGCCGTAATATAACGGCTGTCCAGAGATGTAAAGTTAGAAAAGGCGGCATCGGTCAAGTGAGTCAATTGCGGTGGAAAATGAACGATCTAGACATAGCATTATTACTATATTTGGAAGATGAGAAGTCATCGGAAGAGAGTGATATATTTAAAAATCGTGCCACAAAGGGTGCATTTGAAATTTTAATTGCATCGACATCTGCACTGCAACGAAGAAAATTTCAGACAATACTTTTGCTTAACTCCAGCGTTATTTGTTTATGTACTAAATCACATAAGAGATGACAAAACAATATAATAGACACCAAAAGCCAATATGCCCAGAAAAAAGTTATGTATATTTGTAAAGTAAATATACGAAGCAGAAACAACATAATAATAATTTTAAAATCTATTATTGTTACACGTTGAAATAAATTTGGACGTCATCATTTAAGACGAAAGCGCGCTTTTGATTGGATGCTAGGGCAAGTAAAAATTCTGAATCATTATTACTGATGCTTAGTGGCTGGCTCTGTTTGAGAACTCGTTGTTTTGGCTCGACTCGTTTGAAGTAGACATACTTGTGTCTGAAAGGTAATACAATTGTCGCTGGTGATTTATTTGATTAGTTATTGGAAAAACCATGTTTATTGGAAAGCTAGTATTCATTGTTGATGATTGCGCAATCATCAACACGAAACAAACCAATCATGATTGGTTTGCCTTGACACATTTGAAATACTTCTTAATTCAGCATTACCAACCAACGATGAAATTTGCATCCTCAATTGAATTTGTTCATACCGAGGAAGTTGTTTTACAATTTTTGCCATAGTCTTGAAGAACAAGTCTGTTTCAACAAATTCATTTTGGGCAGCAGTTGCATTTCGCTGGCTATTCTTTCCAGTAGCTGCAGCCGTTCTTCAGAGTTTGACATTTTTTTCTGTTTTCTCCCAAATTCATATTTACTGACTGACATCCTCTTTGTTATTATCATTTTCATCAAGATTGAATGTCGTCTTATTTTCTGTATTATCAATGTGAGATATGTCCTGTACAATGTCAGCACGTGTATGTATTGTGATTTCACTTTCTTGAAGGTCATCTCCAACAACATTGGTAACTGAGCTTCTTTGTGATGAAGGTGTACTATCCAGTAATGATAGCAGTTTAGACGTCTTCTTCCCTGCTTCTCCTCCTGAACCAGTACTAGGTTTTCCTCTACGCCGAATGTAATAATCGCTTACGTAACGACCATCTTTTACAGCATTCAACACCGGAAAGTAAATACAAGAACCTAATGATTTTAGTTCTATTTAGGCATTTGGACACAGAAGAGTAATCTTCTGTAATCTTTACTTTTAGTATTATATAAGGATTCATTACTTTTTACAAAATCAATTAAAATATTCATCGGTCCAGACGGTATCAGCTGCACTTTTATCACTCATTTTTGTTTATAAATGTTGTTTTCTTAAAAAAAAATGTTCAACGTCTCAGAAGTGTTCTGTATAGTGAATATTAGAGTTATTATGTATGGTGAACATTAGAGTTGTTGGATTGTAGAGATTAAGAATAATAACGGTAAGTCAGAAAACGTGTGTCTAATGTTTTGGAATGGCATTATTAAAAAAGCGCTGTTAAAAAGTAATATGAGTCTTTTCATTATATAATACACAACAAGAAGAAAACGTTCACCAACTGTTTGCCACCGCTATGACAGCCGTAAATTCAAATGGCGGTACTGCTATTTTACGGCCAACGCCTCTAGGAAACCAACGTCATCTGGCTTTAAGGCTCCTCTGGATTTTTTAGCTCCATTTTTATATTTGAAGGAAAGATCGATGTTTATGTGGGTATCAAATATGCTGCTTAAGTGCGCTGCAATATCAAAGTTGGGAAATAGGCCTTATTTTTGTAGATATTGCCATAAATGTTTTTTATAAAAAACCGGTTTTTTGCGGTTATTTATAATGATTTTTAGTTGAAATTTATATGGATGTGTAGAGAATTCACATACCAAGTGCGCTCTCATTTTTCTTTTAAATAAAATTCTTTCATTCTCTTGATAATTTAATTGTAAGCTCTATAATTTTCTGCCAGAAATTTTAATCTAGGCAGCCCCTTATACATTTAACAAATCCATATTATTTGATTTATAATAGCTAGGTACTTAACCAGCGGGGGTCGACTAATCGTTACGACCATTACAAGGCCGCAATGAATATTTTTCTTTAGGTCGCGGATTGTATTTACTACCTACTAAGGGTTTTGTGTTAAATTTTGTATATGCTTTGCATGAAAGAACTGTCCCGGTTTCGCTATCCAATATTTTATTTTTTTTATACGATATGTAGGACTTCTCAAATCTTAGCTCCCGAAACAAATAATCATAAAATTTCAGGGCGAGATATGTAATTTTTTTTATCCAATTGCCTTCAAAGCTAAAGGTTTACGTATGACATTATCTTTATTCCGAGTATTATAATTGTGTTCACCTATTTTAATAATTTCTTTGTTTTTTTTAAAGATGTATAAGCATAGCTAACTTTATGTTGTTATTACCTATGCAGCAAAAAAATGGACGCATGAAGCGCTGTAAATAGCACTTGCACACTTTTAGCGCGTTTTATCTTCACGAGACACGAGAGTCACGTGACGCCATTGCAATATTGCATTGACACGCGCTCAAATGAAATGACTCAAGGTTAAGCCAGACTCGGTACCACTCGCTATTATTCGCTGCAGCCTTGGAATCCCGCTTTAACCGCGAAATTTTAACTGTGAACAATAGTTTATTTTATTTATATTATGGTTACAATTTGTTTATTTGAAAAAGAGTTTATCATTAGAGTAAAGACAGGAAATAATAACCGTTAAAAAATATAAAATATATTACAGAAACGATATTGAACCCATATCAGCGTGTCTGCAATAGCGGCAATGACATGTACAGTACAGTTGCGGTCAGTGAGAACTGGACAGATGTCAGTGTAAGACGGGTCACGATTAACATCAAATTATATTAGCATTGAAGTCTAAAAGTGGAGATGTATTTGCGACATACTTTTTACGTAAAGCAATGACGTCTCAGATAGGTTTAACAAATTACGTAAATAAGACGTTTATTTTTAGTAATATGACGTCTTTGACGAATTTCGATGTATAAAATACCTAATAAAAAAATCAGTCTGCTAGCTGGGTAGTGGTAACCAGTCTTCTTGAAAACAAAAAAGGGGACCAACTATAAATCTCTGATAGAGGAGATGGTGATAAACTTCAATATTTTAGAGTGTAAATCCTTTTTATTCGTTCATACCTGAACTGTTTTCCTGAAAATTTAGAAATAAATTATTAAATTTAATTTAAATTATTAAAATTCATAAATAACATTAAAAAAACAACAATGATATACAACAAGAATAAAGAGAACAAAGGAATAATAATAATAAAATAGCAGGTTCAGGTGGATTGCCAATCAGATTGTCCTCTGATTTTTAACCTAAACCTTCAAGATGCGTGAAAATGTAAATAGAAAACAATGCTTACAAGTAAGGTATTATTAATTATTACTATGTATAAGAAAGTAAAACTGAATGCAAATTATATAACATTATATAACAATGGCTTATCCCATAAAGAAGGTCATCGGTACAAAGAAAGTATTATTGTTGTCGTTGTTATCATTATTTTTTATGCCTTTACGCTGTTAGTTGCTTATGTTTAACTTTGTGTTTGTATTATTTAATTTTTGTGATTATGATTATATTATTTGACTTGTTCAATACCATGTTTATGGTCACATGAACTAATAAATATTATTATTATTATTATTATTATTATTATATAAGCATTTATTAATGTGACGTCAATATATATATTCTGTACAATTACACTTAGCACTTTTATTAAATTAATGTTAATGATGTTTTGTTTCAGATGCTTTGTTATATATGGAGCAGATAATTACGAAATGAAGACGGCTCGAACGTTTCCAAAATTAATTTTAATAGAAACTACTGTGAAAAATAATGGCGAATGCATTTTCACAGCACCTGGGCAGGATCCATTAACAGTAAAAATACCCGAACAAAATAAAAAACCTGTTAAAATAACGTGAGTTTTTCACATAGATACGACGACGAAATAATGACATGTTTTGTTGTTCGAAACAGACCATCGCCGCAATCACTGTACAGCTCACAGATTGAGAGCTGACCGGTGAGATGCCCCTCCCGCAAGATGCGCAGTGAATTCTTATAATATTACGATAAGCACGAGCAGTCTTGAAAAATTGTCAAGCGTTACACATCGAAGTGCAATATGTTTCCTATATACAGGGTGTAGATAAAGTCTGGAACAAAATTAATATTTCTGTTATCTTCGGTTTGATGGAAAAACCCTGAAACAGGTCGATTTTGTTTTTATCCCGTGCACTTTATAACATCGTGAATTTAATTCTGTCGTCATCTGGTTGCGCGCGGGCGTGACGTCATTAGTTTTTTCAAATGGTAACCCGCCACATTTATTACCCCTTGTCGTTAGGTATTCCATTGTGCATGCAACGGTATAAAAAGTTTGGTACGTTACATAACAATTTTTGGGAGAAAAATGCTTTCGAATTTCAAAAAATTAAAATTTTATTTCTAATGAAAAACTAATCAAAAATTATTTTAAAAAATCAGATAAATTATAATCCGAGGTTTATCTTGGATTGTCGTCAAACAAGACACAAAAAAAAATGTCAACGGAAGTGTTCAAATTGTCCGCCATTGGCCATTTGACACTGGCCGAGACGGACGTACACGCTTTCTACGACACGTCATATTGACAGTTCATTACTTGGTGTTTGAACTTATCCATTCACAATACTTGCTCCATTGGTAGTGTTGAACGTGCATTGCGAAAATGGCGAATTTGAGCGAAAAAGAGCGGATTCAAATTCTCATTATTGTTGGTTGTGGTGATAAAATACGTAGCCATGAAGAAGCCTGTCAGTTTTTCAATGTAGAAAATCCAAACCGCGCACCGATTTCGCGGTCAACGGTGAGCAAAATTGTCGCAAAATTTGCTGAAACTGGTAGTGTAAAAGACAGGGCTCGTCAAGATCGACCAAGAATTGAGGAAGATAGAAGGGTCAATATTCTCTTGGAACTTCAGGACAACCCCCACACTTCAACAAGGAACATTGCCAGGGATCATGCAGTCGATTTTACCACAGTAGCCAAATTGCTGAAGAAGGAAAAACTTCATCCGTACAAAATCAATCGGGTTCAGGAACTGAATGAAGATGACTTCGACCGCCGACTCGAGTTCTGTGAACAAATCATGCTACGGTGCGATGAGAATCCCGGATTTGTCGACAATGTGGTTTTTAGTGACGAAGCAACTTTTACCTTGAAAGGTGAAGTGAATCGCCACAATTGTAGGTACTGGTCGGGCGAAAATCCTCGATGGGTTCGAGAGGAGCACACCCAACACCGGCAAAAAGTTAATGTATGGGCGGGAATAGTGGGAGATCGCATTGTGGGGCCTTTCTTTCTGGACAGAAATTTAAACGCTGAAACAGACTTACATTTCCTAAGATTTACGCTAGTGCCAACATTGGTAGAATTATTTCCGGATGAAAACACCCCCGACAAGCCTCACCCCGGAATCTGGTTTCAACAAGATGGAGCACCTCCACATTTTGGCTGGCGTGTTCGGAGTTACCTCGACGAAATTTTACCCGGGAGATGGATCGGACGAAGGGGAACAATTGAATGGCCTGCCCTTTCGCCAGATCTCACACCACTTGATTTTTTTCTATGGGGTCATGTGAAATCAAAGGTGTAGACCAATAAGCCAAATAACTTGGATGATCTGAAACATCGTATCCGCGAGGAAATGCGAAATATTGGTGCAGAGACAATACGACGTGTCGTAGAAAGCGTGTACGTCCGTCTCGGCCAGTGTCAAATGGCCAATGGCGGACAATTTGAACACTTCCGTTAACATTTTTTTGGTGTCTTGTTTGACGACAATCCAAGATAAACCTCGGATTATAATTTATCTGATTTTTTAAAATAATTTTTGATTAGTTTTTCATTAGAAATAAGATTTTAATTTTTTGAAATTCGAAAGCATTTTTCTCCCAAAAATTGTTGTGTAAGGTACCAAACTTTTTATACAGTTGCATGCACAATGGAATACCTAACGACAAGGGGTAATAAATGTGGCGGGTTACCATTTGAAAAAACTAATGACGTCACGCCCGCGCGCAACCAGATGACGACAGAATTAAATTCACGATGTTATAAAGTGCATGGGATAAAAACAAAATCGACCTGTTTCAGGGTTTTTCCATCAAACCGAAGATAACAGAAATATTAATTTTGTTCCAGACTTTATCTACACCCTGTATACTTTTCAGTATATTACAATTTCTTATCTGCATTTACTCCTTCATCCGGCTAATGTATGCGATGATGAACAAATGTTATCATTTCTTTTTTCCGAATACTTTCTCTCTCTCACACTGACCTATAAGTCTCGCAGCGAGGATTCCTCCCAGCGGTCAGCACTCGGTCTGTGCACTGTACATGTTTAGAATATCGCTATTAACATTATACAGTGTGTTTGGTGCATCGTTTGTCAAATTAATTTGTCCGATAACAGAGGTCATTTGCTATCTCTTAAGTCTCAATAACTCATATTAGTCCCGTTAATTTTTTCGAATTATTAATTTTTATTCTGCAAAATCCCAAAATTCAGCATTTAAATTTAAATAAAAAAAAGTTACAGGTACAGCTTTCAGTCTAATTTTAATGTGTACTGTTATGTGGTTCCACCAAATTCAAAATTTCCAACAAATAACATGTAGTTTTCATTTTATGAACTCACAAAGTTTTTGGACGAAATAAAAATAAACTTTAAACTCAACTTTACATTGCAATAAAAAGAAAACTAAAAGCGGTCGTGATCTTCTAATTCTTTTAAAAACTTCTCTAGTGTATTCCCTTTCAAATGGTATGCAATATGTCATAAAAACCTTGATTACAACTTCCCGAATTCCCCAAATTTGTGCATCGGGACACATGACGGCATGATCGCAAATCTACAGATCTTGCTCGAATTGCTGACCTCTGTTGCGTATGTATGCGCGACGTCTTTGCCTTATTTCTACAGTAATTGTGTGTAACCGCATTTCTTGTTTAGTGGTGTCACATTATTATGGTACTCCCTGACGGTTGATCTCCAGTGTGGAGGACAACCATCATTTTGAAAGACAATAGGCCTGTATTCATTGAAAATTGCCGCCGATATTATATGTGCTTTTGTTCAACCAAAGGATTAGTAATCTCTCTTACCCATGTTATTTTGTATTAGCAGATTACAATTCTGTAAAACTAGAAATTCTAACCTTGAATATACCGTGCCTTCAAATACTTTCCTCATTAGAGACGGCCATGCTTTTTTTTAATGGTTGGTGACAGTACACGTAATCACACACACGCATAATTTTGAAAGTTATGCGTCTATAATTTGAATTTAAGTATGGCAATTGTCAGAATATGAAGTTTTCAAAAGCTTCGCATGTGCACCAACATTTATTACTTTAAAACAGCCTACTCTAATGAGACAAGTATTTCAAGCATTGAGAAAGAATAGGTAAGGAGACGACGTCACGTGATCAAACCGGGTTCAGGTCCGCCATATTGATACTACACTTACGTCAAACAGGTAGTGTTGGTAAAAAGTGAACTGTTTGTTAAGTTATCGTGTATTCGAGTTATATAATAAGTTAAATATTAAAATACATTATGGTTTCTTGTGCTCTACCTAGCTGCAACAGCAGAAACGGCGTTGATAAGAAGAATTGGTCTGGAATAACATTTCATAGGTTAGTGTAAGCCTGACAGGTGTGAGATGACAGATTATAATTTTGAGTAGTCTGGATTAGGTGAGGCAGTCATATTGGTCCCACACTTAGCCCCGCCCAATGCTCCCATTTTGAGAGTACAGCAAAGATGCTTTGCATCGTCTCCATAGTATTTTTCCTCAATGATTTGATGGTAGTTTATTTTGAGTAAACATAGTGGTAAACGTAAAAGTTCCAGATATAATAGGAAACTATTTACAGGACATATTATTATTCGCGCTTGCCTGTCAGATCAATCTTTCAACTCCATAAGTTTCGACTCCAAATTTTGAATACGCGTTCAATCCAGTCGAATTAAAGCACCTTACGTTTAAAATGTATAAGCAGCAGAATACTACCAAATCACATGATATCAAATATACTCACCCAATCTTGCTAACGGTACTATCACACCATTTTTTCTTCACTTATAAATTCAATGTTTGGTATTGCACTAATTTTTAATTTTTAGGTTAATACAGAAGGAACCTGCTG
Source organism: Amphimallon solstitiale (assembly GCA_963170755.1). Lineage (NCBI taxonomy): Eukaryota > Metazoa > Arthropoda > Insecta > Coleoptera > Scarabaeidae > Amphimallon > Amphimallon solstitiale. Next base: position 10,589,686 of record OY720677.1, read on the forward strand.
AAGGACAAGATTGTGGCGATGAGGCTGCTGCTTGGTTCTCTAATTATATCTTGGATAAACCTTTTGGAGTGCGCTTGGGATATCACAGTGGGGCGTATAGGAGAAATATAGAAAAACATTTTCGCAAGTTTGCGAAAGGCTACCACAAATTCAGGAATGATTGTTCGGTAATTATTATTAACAGCGCCGAAAGGTATCATGGCCTTATTGGAAGTTTTCTGTTTCACACTTGCGGCGACTTCATTTACGCACTTTGTATGAAGCACTTTCCCGTCTTAATATTCATATTAAGATGGAATTACATTATATTTTTTTCACATAGAGAGTTTAACAAGTTTAGTGATGTAAATTAGAAAAATACGTCAAACTTTCTAGACTTAATACACTAACTATATAGGTGTTATTTTTTTTCAAAGTTTCTTTAACTTTTGACATGGAGAGTTCCGGTATATGAAAATTAGTGATGGGCAAAGCCGAATTATTTCAACATAATCAGACTATCACTCGAGTAGTTGCTACTTGCATCATCACCCTGTATACATATAGTACAATGGTAGCGCTTTCTGACTTCTCCATCTTTTTAATTAATAAGATTATCTAAGCCTCAGCAATGCGAAAAATGAACAAAATAGCTATAATCTTAACTATAATAACTTTTCCTCTAAAGAGTACGAACTCTTTATTTAAAATTTAATCAATTATTATTCTCAGCACAGTCAGAATTTATACAAAATTTTATTAAAAATTTATATACTGGGTGATTCGTTTTTTTGTCGCATAGTAGTTATATTTTTGTTGCTCAGTGTTGGTAGTCAATTTAATACACATTTGATTTTTAATATTGTCAGAAGATCCAAATAAACGTCCTGCTTAGCTATGGGCTATAAGAACTGTTGGTTAGGAGTTGAAACTTCATGGATATGTTCTTAGTTTTTTTTATTTTATGTTATATATCCTTAATCATACTCTTGAGGAAAGTCATATTGTGCCATGGAACACCTGCATTAGAATAACTTTCAAGAATGCTTGAACAATAAACGTATCTATTACTATTTTTAACAAATAATTGCAACAATAGATTTTACTTTAATATTTCAGGGATTATACCAAGATCTAACTGCTTACCACTTGGTCAGTCAGTCATCAGTTGATGAACTCAATAGAAATTTGACGGAACCCGTAACTGCTAAAAACTTCAGACCAAACATTTTAATTGAGGGCAAAGATTTAGCGCCGTACTTAGAAGAAGAATGGAATTGGATTAAGATAGGTGATGTTATTTTTTATAATGCTAAATCCTGCACCAGATGTGTACTAACCACGGTGGATTATGATGTTGGCGCTCTCTCTAATAAAAGGGAGCCTCTGGTAACTTTAGAAAAGTAAGTGTCACCTTTATGGCAAGTATTATAATATGTACAGTATTTTCGACTTAACAAGTCTAAAATTCTACACATACTTACTAAACTACGTACTAAATATATCATGCTATTATCTCGCAGTATTTAATTCTAATTTAGCCTAAAGAAAACTTTTATGAAAAAGTAAAACCTACAGGTAAATAATTTACAGGAAATTTCTTAAAAATTATTAAAAGAAACTGACAATGATCATTTGCAAATTCTTTGAAGATGTTTAAAGGTGCAATTCCACAATGAGAATATCTCATGAGATTTTTGTCTCACGCAATAAAAATCGCTTCAATTTCATTGTGGAAACGGTCGAAAGACCAATGAAATTGGAGTTATCCTGCGATTTTTATTGCATGAGACAAAAATCTCATGTGATATTCTCATTGTGGATTTGCACCTTAAGACATTCTAATGGTAAATTTATTCTAATGGCGCAGTGCATTGCTATTTACGCGGCTTAAATTATAGGCAAATAAGATTTTAAAGTAGGTATTATATGTATATATTGATTTTCTTAAAATTTTCTGTCCAAAAAAAATACACCCAAATTGAATAGGTATAGTACACAACAAATTAATGTATGTGTGAAATAATCATTCTAATTGCATATTATTACCGTTATGTTACAAATATATTGCACACTTTAATTTTTTTTGCAGGACAAATAATTTGAAAAATCCGAAACATGTAGAAGCCGAAGGGAAGAAAGGAGTAATGGGAATACATTTAGGTGTCAAGCGGCTAGGTCAAATAAAAGTGGGTGACGAAGTTTATATTGGATAACGAAATCGTCTTCTTCTCGAAAACTGAATACTATTTGTTGATGTTATATATTATCATACTTTATTTAATTGCTTCTTTTTCATATACTCATATATGAAATATACCAGTTGTTCATATTTTTTCTTTATATTAAAATGATTTAAAAACGTACGGAATTGTTATTTTAATAATAAACGATAATAATATAAGTTTTTTCCTTTATTTTTCCCTTATTTTGAAATAGTTTCTTGGATTATTTTCAAAACATTTATTAAATGTAGGTTATGCTTTCATTCAGCAGACACAACAGTTGCGCAACTGTTCAGTGATCATGTCGAGTAGACGACCGCTCACTCTGAACATGTTCAGGAGCGGCCGCCACTTTTGTGAGCGGAAAAATTATACCCTTACATACTGAGCGTATTCTCTACGCATGAGCCATTGATGCATTCCAAGACCAACCTAATACATAATTTTGAAGAAAGTTACTAGAAAAGGAAGATACAACAAATTAAAGGTATTGTGCAGAAATAAATGTATTAAAATATTGGAGTTCACCCAGTATTTTATTCGCCGTTGGAAAAACCAGCCCTTCCACTAAAAACTACGCCAAAATTTAATGCAGAAAAACAATTTATTATTACTGTTTATTCGGTTTAATCACTACAATTCTAACATATGGCAGCAATGAAAAGTACCAGATGACAGAGGATGACATAAAGGTGAGCGGTCCTGTCCAGCGAACACTCAACTGTTGTGAAGTGAACGGTTGGAGCGGGATCGGTTCCGGATCCGCCTGCTGAATGAAAGCATTGACTATTCTCAAGACTTGAAAACTGTTCAACAAATATTCCGAAAATTCTGGAAAAATAGATATATTTTTAAAACATTTGATTTTTTTACGAAATTATCTAATTGTAGAAATAATCATGAAGAAAAACTAGATATGTTTTATAAGTAGGGAGTTCAGTTAAATTTCTCGTGCTCAAAAAAAAAAGAAACATCATATTCATTACAAACTCGAAAAGCAGCATTTTCTTATTGCTTACATTCAGCAGACGCAACTGTTCAGTGACCATGTCCAATAGACTTCCGCTCACTCTGAACATGTTGAGGAGCGGTCGCCATTTTTGTGAGCGGAAAAATTCTATGCTCACTTAGTAAGCGTATTCTGTACGCATGCGCCATTGACGCATTCCAACACCAACGTAATACATAATTTTGAAGAAAGTTACTAGAAAAGTAAGATACAACAAATTAAAGGTATTGTGCAGAAATAAATGTATTATAATATTGGAGTTAACCCAGTATTTTATTCGGGGTTGGGAAAACCAGCCTTACACTAAAAACTACGCCAAAACTTAAGGCAGAAAAATAATTTATTATTATTAGAGAGTTATTGCAAGTATGCTAGGAGTATCTCCTTTATTACAGGCTCCTTTAATAAAGTAGCCTGTAAGAGTGTGTCATCGAGAGACTTATTGCTTGTGGCATGCGATTAGGGACTGTATGACTTTATTTTGACGTTTCTGACACTTGACCTAATCTAACAAATTACGTTGTTTGTTCTGTCAATTATTATGGAAGAACAATTACAAGTTGCTATACTGTTAGGTGCAAATGAGGAAGAAATTGAACAATTACTTCTGCACAACATTATTGGTGTTGAGGATGAACAGGAAAATAACCTGGTGAGGCCTGTAGAATTTGAGTTAAACAACATGACTGATGAGGAAATCACAACAAATTTCCGTTTTTCAAGAATGGATATTACTAGATTAAAAAACGCTTTGGGACTACCAAATCGCATTGTGACTGAAACCGGAAATAATGTAAATGGTAACATAGTGCTGTACAACATTTAGGTCGGTACATATATATGTTTATTGATATGAAACAAAACTTGCAGGTATAACAGCATTATGTATGCTACTCAGAAGACTCAGTTACCCAAATAGATTACATGATTTAAAACGAGTTTTCAACTATTCTTCTCAATGCTTGTCACAGGTTATCAAAACAACATCAGATTTTATTATAGAAACTCATGGCCACCTTTTGGACAGTTTAAATGCACACCAGTGGTTAGATCGAAATAGGTATCAACAATATGCACAAGTAAAACAGTTTTTTTTTTATTGTAATTAAGTGTTAATTAGATTGTTTTTTAGGCTATAAGAAATATGGGCGGAGCAATTCAAAATTGTTGGGGGTTTATTGATGGTACCATCAGGCCAATTTGTAGACCATCTGTCCAACAAGAAGAGTATTATTCTGGGCACAAAAGAGTGCACTGTGTAAAATACCAATCAGTGTTATGTCCAGATGGTCTCATTATTAATTTAAAAGGAGCTTTTCCGGGAAGAAGACACGACGCTGGTATCCTCCGAAATACTGATTTGTATGAGCAGTTAGAAGAAAATGCTGTTTTTCCAAATCATGGAAATTATGTGTTATATGGAGATCAAGCATATGGAATCAGGCCATTGCTTTACTCTCCATACCCTGGTCAACCAGCAAATTTGTTAGACCACCAAATTGCTTTTAATAATAGCATGAAAGTTTTGCGAGTTGCCGTTGAGTGGGGCTTTCAAAAAGTACTTAGCATCTTCGCGTTTGTAGACTTTAAAAAAAATCAAAAGTTACTGCTGAATGACATTGAAAATTGGTACAAATGTGCGGTAATATTGACAAACTGCCACACATGTTTGTATGGCAACCAAACAGCAGAATATTTCAATATTCTCCCTCCACAATTGGAGGAGTATGTAGGGTGTAATAATTAAAGAGTATTTCTGAAAAAATGTATTAAATGTTTTTTTTTTACATACAAATAATTGGTTAGAACATAACCCTACCTAAATACAAGTCAAAGTCTCATTTTGTCCTATGACATTTAACAATTTATTGATAATTTCTTGCTGGCTGTCAATAATTTTTTTAAATTGCTCAGATTCAAAAAGGAATTTTTTTTCTGCCAATGCCACATTTCGTTCTGCAACTGCAACTTTCCTTTCTTCAATTAGCAAACGTTTCTCTTCCAATTCATTGTCTTTTGCATTTTTTTCTTTCAGGTACTCTAACCCACTACGCCTAATATAATTTGTCTTTTTCGCCCTGTTTTTCATTGGCCCTACGAGATGATTGATATTTTTTTATATATATTTTCAAAGTTTATACAACTTATTGATATGTAATATAAACCTTACCAAGAATATTTCTTGTAGGTTTCATGTTTTTTCCTGGGGTTGTAGCAGTGTCCACAATTTCTCCATTAGACGAATGTGACATAGCAGCGCCATTTGTAGCATTGTCGTTCATTATTGTCATGATCTCTATCACCTCAGGTACTTGAATGTCCACTATTTCAGGACAATCATTTGAATCATTCCTGTCTAATTCATCTTGAACTTCTATTTAAACAATAATGTTAATATAACCACCTTTTTACAAATGTTGCACTTACCAGAATATTTTATTGTTTCTTGTGGTTGAATTACATAATCATGGTCATACTTGTCACTAATATTGTTAGTATAAAAAGTAACCGCTGCGTTTTCCCTACAATTTCGTCCAATTTCACTGTTCATTTTGTTTTGACGTTTTAGCTGTGCTTTGAGAGGCCTCTGTTCTTTCTCTTCCTTTAGTAAGTCATTCAACTCTTGGAGAAGCACATCTTTCTCTGAATATGGTTCTTCTTCTCCAGACCTAAAATTTGTAAGTAGAATTTAAAGCTTACAACAATGCGCGAATACACAAGATACAATAGCTGGGACACTAGTTTACACAAATCTCTACCTCTTCTGCGTGGTTGTGTCCTTCAGCTTCCACTGCTCCAGTAGCATTTGCACGTGCTGTCGAAGGGTTTTTGCATTGAACTCTTTCCGCAGCAATACATGCACACTTATTCTAATTTCATCCCAAACCTTTGATCCATTTTTGTATGGATTACGTGACACGGTTTCCCGGAGAAGAATTACGTCGTCATCATATGAAAATCTCACTCGTTTCTTTTTACTATCAACAGCCATTATTTTAACAACACAGATGAACACATATGAATGAATTGCACTCTAACCTCACTTTCATCTGATATGTTTGACATTTGCACAGTTTAACGTCAAAATTAAGGGGCCTTAATTAAAAACCTCCTTTCCTGTATTTAAATTAAATACAGGCGGCCTGTATTTTAATAAAGGCCGACCTTTAACATCGTTCGTTATGCGCTTGCGTACATGTCACAATAAGGGAATCCTTTAATAAAGGAACTAAAAATCTGCTTTGCAATAACTCTCTATTGTTTACTCGGTTTAATTTGCATAATTTTAACATATGATGAAAACTACCAAATGACAGACGACGTTGGTGCGGGAACGGTTCTCGATCGGTCTGCTGAATGTAAGCATTACCAACAAGTAGTGATGGGCAAAATCGAATTATTTCAATAACCGGTTACTCACTACTCGAGTGATCTTGATAATCGAATTATCACTCGAGTAGTTTTCACTCGCATCTTCGCACTGTATTCAATAATAATAATATTTATTAAACTGGCCAACATGTATAATGTATACAATGCAAATGATACAACCCGCAGAATGTACTACGACTTTTCCCTGTATAATATTCTGGTATTCCATAAAAAAGTACTAATTTTTATTTAAAAAACGATGTACAAAGGCAAAGTGTACTTTCAAAATTATAAATATACATTTTCATATAGGTCTTAATTGTACAAAACACTAATACTTTCAAGCTTATTTCGTAATCAGGTTTTTAAAAACACGATATGTTGGTTGCCGTAAATCGTATATTTATATATTAGTCATATTTCATTTATCGCTCACCTTATATGCAACACCGACAACCCGGTTCTTCTTTACTCAAGTTGTCGCATTTCTACTTCATTATCCATAAAAAATATATGTATATATCAATAAATAACAGATATTTACAAAAAACACACAAATTGCAGATTTAAGTTGCGTTTATTACTTATATTTTGTCACCGGTCAATTAACCAACTTAAGAAGAAATTGATTGTTTCCTAAACATACTGATAATTTTTACGTTCTTTATATTTTTTATTTATTTTTGTGCATTTATATAGTTATTTTTATTACATATTAATTATATTAACTAACGCTATTGTTAGTATTTATATAAATACCTACATGTTGTTTATTAATACTGTATATATTTTTAAATTAAAGATGCACATTTTCCTGGAGCTCTCTATTTAACAAATCAACTTAATACTTGCCAATACTCTCATCACAAACTACTCCAATTCCCAGTAAATATATAATCAGTGTCCAAGTAGTAGTGCGACAACGCGAGCGAAAGATAACAACCCGGTACTCCGTGGGCGATATTGCAATGCAGGCGACGACTACTTACCAGGCACGGATTATCGGATGGTTCACTTAAATCAGGGGTTTTGCCGCCTAATCTACCTATGTACGCCATTATACGATGGCGCCACGGTGTTAGAAACAAGAGACCTATAAGTAAATTTGAATCATGACTTAAACCGAATAACTTAGATGTCGCAACTATAGCGCTGTCACTTTATGGAAACGCGTAGAACGTTAACCAACAAATTTGTGTGTGTTGCTAAACATTATTTTTCTTATTACTACCAGATTAGTTAGCGGTGTTATAATCGTACCGTAAGTTCTGTAAAGAGTAATATGATAATTTTATTAAGTTGACATAATGCCATTTTAGACTTAAAGGATGGATAGATGCTGGTGCATTGTGTGTGGGGCGTACAAGCAAGAAGCAAGAGCGATGCATATTTTCCGAGAATGCGAACACTAACTAACTAACGGCACTAATAGTTGACATATAACCCGAAGGTGAGCTGGAGATTTTTTGTTTGTAGTTCTGATTCCAAGTGCAACAAGGACCACCTGGTTGTAGCAAGGATTTTGTTGGTTTCCGATTACACCAATTAAAGTTTAAATGACAATTAAGTAAGTAATTGGCAATTATTAGAAGTATAATATAAGTGGGAATAATTGTAGTTGAGGTGTCAGGCGATTTTTGACAAAATGATTAGTGTACATTATAAAGGACCTCTAATTGAACAACTTTTTCTTATAAAATTATCAATGCAAATGTAGGGAAATGGAGATAAAAAATAAATTTAGTACTCACCGAGTCAACCTTGCAGGTTACATCCCATGTGAGATATCCCATATAGAGCATTGAAATAATGAAAATCACAATAAATAACGTCTATTTAAGCTCACAACACAACAATTACTTTTGATTTCCACGTTTTTAGATTGAATGTTAGCAAAATTGTAAATACGAGATCACATGATATCAGCTGTTTTTGTTGACATTTGATGGTGCTTTTAAAATCGCAGAAGTCATAAGAAAACATACAAATTGACCTAAATTGTGTGTGATTATGTGAAATAAACATCAATTATCGTGATTTTCATCATTTCAATGATCTATATGCGATACCTTAGATGAGATGTAACCTGCAAAATTTACTCGGTCAGTATCTAATTTATTTTTTAACTCTATTTCTCTATGTTTGCATTGATAATTTTATAAGAAAAAGTTGTTCAATTAGAGGTCCTCTATAAGGTACAGTAGTCGCCCGACACCTCAACTGCAGTTTAACCCTATGGGTGTATAAGAAAGCCTTTAAAGTACACGAAAAACTTACTACTTGTTTTTAAGTTTCTGTATTGTTTTTTCACAAGTAATCAATCGATGTTTAGCAGTGTTAATAGAAACTTTAGATTTCTTGGTACAGACGCATTTATGGTTTTTCCTAATGATTTTCCTGTGCAGTTTCCTATAATGAAAACGTACCTTTATACTATCGTTGATATTTGTTAGTATACAGTTGTAATTATTATATTTTATTATTCAGGAGCGAAACTTGACAACAGCAAATGGGCATGAAACCTGTGCTAGATGCCAGTACAACATGCAATAAGAAACTTTGCAGCCTACATTTTGACACAACATGCTATGCACACCCTCATTCAGTACGCCTCGACAGAAATGCAGTGCCGACACTCCATCCCATGAGGCCACCCACGGAGATTAAGGCAGCCATATCATTGGAAGTCTCATTTGTTTTACGACAACAATAAATTAATCATTAGTTATTGCAGGTTTAATTTTTTTGTTTTCTTCTATAGCCATGTAATTAACATTATTTAGTTTTTAAGCCCTAATTGTCACTCTTTTAATTATATATTGATGAAAAGACGTCTACTAAATTTGTTAGGTATCCTTATGTATCCATATTTTTATTTATGTCGCCTTATTTTATTTCATCATTTATGTAATACAAGATTTTGTAAATGGTGGTAGTAAACATGGGTTTAAGTCATTGTGTATCTATCGGGTTTAATTACATACTTTGTAGTATTTTGAGTAGGTACTTTTTCAACAGCAATTCTATCTTATTGTAAAAACTATCTTTGTAGTAATATATTTTGAACACTTGTGAAATATAGAAATAGTAATACAATAAAACACCTTTTTCACAAAAAAATGTTTAATAACTAGATGTCACATTTCGTGTGCACTGCACACATCATCAGTAGTAACTGTTATTACTGACGATGTATGTAGTGCACACGAAATGTGACATCTAGTTATTAAACTATTTTTTGTGAAAAAGGTGTTTTATTGTATTACTAAAAGTATGTTTGTTAGTCGAATATTCTACTTTTGGTAGATTATGCTATTGTTCGTTACTTTATTTTTGTACTGGTAATTTAACTAAAACATATGTGTTAGATGTTACTTATTAATAATCATAAGTGTACTTTGTACCTTTTCTACGTAACGATATTAAAGTGTTAATTATTTAAGTAATTCTTTTCTTTAAAACGTTATTGTGTGGTTACAGCATTGTAATTGAATATCGTACTGTATACTGTTTTCCTTGGCAATGATTCCTCATTACTACGGCAACCAGTAAATAGTATGCAATTTGATTACAAAAAAAATTGCATATACCACGAGATAAAAAATTGTATTGATAAAGATTTGTCATGGAATGTAAAATGTCTGTCTTAAGTTATACCATTAAGTGTCACTATCAATATTTGTCATTATATTTTCTGTTATAATGACAGTATGACACTTAATGATATAACTTAAGACAGACGTTTTACATTCCATGACAAATCTTTATCAATATAATTTTTTATCTCGTGGTATTAAACCCTTTATTTTGAATTTCCCGCTACCAAATACATTCGAATCGCCCGCTATTTGCTTAGTAATATTGAAAACTGTAATTTTTTGATGTCAACGCCATCTATTATTGGCGTACAACAATACAAAGCGCGGATAAAAATTTTGGCTTGGCTGCGCCATCTCTTCTAATCTGTGTTACCAGGTGAAAAATTACCGGGTAGGCGATTTTTCAAAGCAGGCGACGACTACCAGGTGACGGGTGATGAAGTACGACTTATTATAAAGTCAGTTCGCATTTCCGATTTGCAGCAACTCGGTTATTGTGTCGGTTCTCCGATCGCCCGTCACTCGTCGCTCGGATTCAAAAACCGAATTACACCGGTTATTTGAATAATCGGGTACCCGGTTATTTTTCACTCGAGTTCTCCCATCACTACCAACAAGTAAACGAACGGCAACACAGGTTACACAGGTGTTTATTGTTGGCTTATTCCATGTCTGTGTTCCATGTTTATCATATAATATCAATGTTGTTTATTCGGTTTATTGTTGCTTATGAACTCTCATTATGATGCATTTTTAGGAGTGTTAAGCAGCTATTTTTGTTATAAATCAAATCTGGATAACTAGTGATGACCGACGAAAGTGGATAATTTAATATGGATAACATATTACTTTCAGAAATGCTTAATGTAAAGCAAGAATTTGGAGACAATGTTTATGCAGATAATCAAATCATCATCTGTGAAACTACTGTCGAAATGAGTGATACTGAATTAAATAACTTCACAAAGAATAATGTGATGAAGAAATATGAATTACCCACCGTTGAGGATAACATTAAATTAGAGGCATCATCATCTGAAGTACAAAATATCACTAATGACCATATAAAAATAGATGATAGAATTACTGCTAAAACTATAAAAAATGAGTTAGATAATAAATTGTTACGTAAGTAAATTTCTAAATAAATTGTTTAATAGTATGTAGCCGCAATCTATATATTTTAGATTATGCATAAAATTGTATTGCTTCTATATATCTCTAAAAAAAAGGAAAATAATACATGTTTATATTTAATAAACATCAATTCACCTTCTGCACACAAATACAATTTTTTTAGATAAGGTAATATTGGGAAAAACTCATAAAATCTTTATTTAAGCTTTTATGGTTCTTAAATTATATTGTTCTGCCATTATTTGGAACAGGCTTTCAGACAACAGCAGGGAAAAGCAACACTGATGAAGGTGTCCTTTAGAATGTTGAACAAAATGTCAGCAGCAGAAGAAAAAGAAATGACACACAGCTTCAGAAGTCAACAAAGGCTTGCAGTGTACTTTAATATTTGGGAAATTAGTAATATTTTGTTAAAAATATCCCACCTCAATTTGATTGCATTTAGTGTTCTATAAAATTTTATTTGTGTGGACATGTTAGGTTTTGCATGTAGGTGACCAAATGTTTACTTAATAAACATATTAAATAAAAGCTTGCTAAAAATTGCTTCCATCATTCAAAACTATAACTGCCAAAATCTAGTGTTTCATACAATAAGTAATAAATATACAGAGGGATTCAGGCAGTATCTAAATGTAATCTTGGTGTATAACCTTGCTAAAATAGATAATACCTAACATATTAACATTTTGACATTGTATCTGTCCTATAGGTTTGAAACGAAGTAAACAATCTTTTTGAATTTCTCTGCATATACGATAAATGTTACATTTCTTTAAAAGATAACTAAATGATGGTATAACAATGCAAATCATAATCACTTGAGGATATTTACACCAACAATAATCTTTAAAAGCTCAAAATTCATCGGTTCATATGTGATCACTATCCACTTGTATAAAACACAAAACATTGATAGGTTACAAAAAAATATTTCTCATAAAAGGCATAAGATTAAGTTTGTTTACTGATTGCTGATATTTCATTACACTATGCAGTTCACATTTCTTAAATAAATATGATTTGCATAACCATTTTTTTAAATTTTAGTGTATAAAACTACAAAAAACTTGTTTCTTAACATATGCTAATTGTTTAAATCTCCTTAATTAATATGAACACATTTTCCAAATAGTTTGTGATCATTGTAATGAAGATTACCAAAATTATTGCACCAAATGTGATATGCTTGTGCATATTCTGAACAGAAGTGTGCCCACCGATACAGATACTAAAGCATGGGAAGAAATACCAAAGGACATTTTAGAAATCAGAGATTCCCTCGGCGTTTTGGGAATATATACTTTACAAGTTATTCCCGAAGGTGTAAAATTCGGTCCCTTCACCGGATTTGGCTCACCAGAATCTTGGAAACTAAATGGAGGAAAATTCGTAGTGAATGAGGATAAGTCAAAGTTGCTAAATTGGATGCAGTACATTAAACCTGTCGGGAAGACTTCTCATTATAATTTACTGGCATTTCAACATGAAGATAATCTGTATTATCGTAGCTATCGGCAAATCAAAGAAGGTGAAGAATTATTGGTGTATTTTGGTCAGGTGTATGAAGACAGCTTGAATGAAGATGTTGTAATGGACTTTATACCTACAATACAAGAGGACGTTAAAGATGTATTTGCCTGTACATTTTGCTGCCTTGGCTTCAGTTCAAGAGTATACTTGACGAAACACAAAAGCGTATGCCGCAATGGACTTGATGAGTTTAGGATCGAAGGTAACGGAAATCATTATATATTTTAAATCGTTCACTTATCGTTTTATATCTATTGTAAAGGTCTTTTAAAGAAACAGCTACGTCATAAACAACGTAACTGATGTTATAATAGTGTCGACAAATTACATTGCTTTGAGCAAACTGTAAATAGTTTATGAGATTTAAGTTATTAGAAATCATATTAATATGTTGTTAATTTATTATACATTGTTTCAAAATAAAGAGTGTTCAACAACTTCAAAATGTTATTTACTGAACAATATGGTGTTTGTAAACAGTTCAGTATATAGTAATTTGTCTACAATTTTTATATATAACACGCAGCTACATTCTTCGTTCGGTTCTGAATAAAAAATCTTAAGGGTCCTCGCTAGTGGATCTGTCAACAATGGCAAAATAGCAGATTTTAGAATCCAGATATTTTTGTTGATTTTAAAGATGGAGAAAACCTTTCAACGTCAACTTATGAAGAATTATATAATCTACCTGGCTGAAGAATCAAATTTAGAAAAAAATTATCGGATTACAGAAAATTAATTAATATGTCAAAATATTAAAAACCAGTTTTCTCAAAAATCCTTCGGAGGAGATTTGTTTGCTTGGGTTCACGTTATAAATTGAATAGAAAGCTACCCGGCTGTACATTTATTTTTCGTTCAACATGAATATACTTTGTTTAAAATGAATATAAAATAAATTAAAATTAGGCAACCCACATTACAATGAATTGTTATTCTGCTATAAATATTTCCCGCAGTTACATATGTGTAAATAGTTGGTCATAAATGAATTTTTATTCGCTTAGATATTGAGTTATTATTTCAAATATTTATTATATGTTCCCTATGTGTAAAAGTACTCGGACATCCTTGGCTTATAAAATTATGTGCTATGCAACCAATATTACATTTCCCATTCACTAGCGAGGACCCTTAATGTTAAAATGTCGTATCATGCTTTGTTTGTTATCGCGGGTTTCTTGAATTTAAGACGTAAGTACAGCGTAACTAAGCCTTCCTCTTCGATATCTGTCAATAGAGATAGCTGCATTTTAGTTCAAAAATAATTTTTACTATAGAGAGAGACAACATAGTTGTCAGTTCGACAGTGACAGGTTAGGTTGGTAACTCATTATAATGACACGGCATTTTAAATACTTGTTGGTTAAGATATTAGAGAGGTTGCGGTGTGTACTTTTCGGTATGTTACACGGCCATTTTGTACTTACAATATAACGTAACGTAAATTAAAAAAATTGCGCTTGCGGATTGCTGGTGCACGTTAAGCTTAATTTGACAGATGTACTATCGATAACATAAAAAACTATCACAAACATTATTTCAAATAGCCATGAATTTTGCTAATTGTGCTAATGTCATTGAGGCTTTTGGCACTTTTGTCAGACAAAATAATATTAGGTTATGTAATTTAATTTTTAATATCAGAAAATACACTTAACAAAAGCAAAGAATAATAAAATCAATATTTAGTCATTCCACAACGACGAGGCATGGAAGATATAAAAGGCCCTATTAAATTTTGGACTTGTTTTAGTGAATTCCATGTGCCCTCAATTTGCTGCCAAAGTGCTTCTGCGGTTTCCGGCTGACGATTTCGTTCCTGGAGTTGTTTTATCATACAACCCCAAATATTTTCGATGGGGTTGAGATCAGGACTATGTGCAGACCATGGCATTAGTTCAATATTCTGATTTCGGAACCACGCGGTTACATTCTGTGCAGTGTGTACAGGACAGTTGGAACACAAAATTGTTGTCGGGGTATAATTTGTCGTACAGTAGGTAGCATTGTGATCTCTAAAATATGTAAGTAGTTCTCAGTTTTGAACCTCCCAACAATTCTGCAGCAGACAACCATACCCTGAAAACTGATCCATCCCCACACATTGACAGAGAACCGTCCAGATCTATTGCACTTTTGCGAATATGCTTCATCGAATTTCGAATTTGTAGGACGATAAACCCTAACAGAGCCGTTGTGAGTAGACTGGAATACTTTTTCATCGGTGAATACGACGTTTTCCCAAAACTGTGGTTCACGATAAATGTTATTAAGAGCAAATAATAAACGGATTTGTTTCCCAAGATTCATCAAATGAATTTTCTTAGCAGCTACTCTGCTCCGTAAATTCGTTTCGCGAATTCTGCGACTAATCGTCGTCATGCATGCACGAAAATGTGTTTCATTTGAAGCCTTACGGGCCGTAGCAAAAGGATTTTGGCGCAAATAATCAGTTAAGGCATTATCATGGGCTGCTGTTGTTACCCTTCGCCTTCCAGAACCGCAGCTTTCCTGGTGAAATCGCCTTGTTCTTCCCATCGTCGTATTATGGATGTAACAGTGTTTTTGTTAATGCCAAAGTCATTAGCAATTTGTCTTATTGTCATACTATTTTCTCTACAAGTATTTAATTATTCTTGCCTTATCAATCAAACTGACATGCGACATCATTAATGACAGCTTCAAATAATCTTGAATTAACTGACGTTAGCTGTTTATTTCCGTCGGTTTTACACAGCTAAAACAAGGCTGTCCTAGTTTTTTGTGTTAGCGATAGTATGTTTCACATCGCACAGCATCGTCTTTATTTAGATACAAAAAGATTGTAGCAGTGGTCAGATTCGGGATCATATAATGTGACTTTCGTGAATTTCTCCAACGAATTCGTCATTTTTTCGCACCTTCCAATACAAAATAACTGTTTCGTTGTCACACTTCGCACTTATGACAACAACAAAACAGCTGTTCGGTGCATTAATAGACATGCGTCTTTATACCTACTATTTTCTGATTGGTTCCGATATTTCTAGAAATAACGTCTAAAAACTCGTTTATACGGTATAAAATTTTATAAAATTCAGTGTTATAAGTTATAAGGGTAATTTTTATAACGAAAAATACACACCGCAACCTCTCTATTATTCTATATTATTGTATTATAATATTAATTTGACACTTGACAGGAAGGTTATGTTGTGCTACTTAAGGTGCACGCACACTGAGGCGAGGCGAAGAGAAGCGCATTTATTACGCCTGATAAAAATGCACGTAATCAAATGGGTGCCCGCACACTGAGGCGTCGCGTGCAGAAGCGTAGCTTGCGTAAATTTTATAAGCGTAATAAATGCGCTTCGCTTCGCCTCGCCTCAGTGTGCGTGCAACCTTTACACCACACCAATAATACCAACCATAAACATAATAAATCGAACTGACAACATTGCTTTGAAATAAAAAAAAACAGTTTATTACAAATTGTTCACGATAGTAAAAGAGGTATACAGTGTGTCCAGATTTCGATGCTCACCATTGGTATATCCGTTATTAGAAGACATAGAGGACCAGTTAAATGGGAAATGTTTTGCAGAATTCAATGCTCGCAACAAATCTCATTTCAAATTCATTCGGACTTTTTACAATTTTGAGATATTTTGAAAAAACCAATATTTGCCGTTTTGAATTTTCCTCAATAACTCGATAACGCCTAATGCGATCGCTTTTAAACTCTAACATTGTTGAGACACTTCTTTAAGACAATTTTTTTTGTGTTAACAGTATCCCCCGATTTTCTTTTTGTTTTTTTAAAATTTGTTTTTTCTGAACGTTCTGTAAACACTAGATTTCAGAATTCCAGTTTCTCGAGCCACTCGACGTACTGATGTACTTGGATTGTTCATAACATGTTGTAAAATATTATTTTGGAGTATATCAGCATTGTTAACTTGATAGATGTTTTTTGTTCAAAGCTTCCATACTTCACTAAATTTCTGATTATTCTGCTAAAAATTGTCCGGTATGGTTGTGGTTTTTCCGGAAAAGGCCGAGCGTAACTTGTGCAAGCATTTTCAAAGATTCTATTTACTTTGAAATAAACTTCCAACACATCACCTTTTACTTCATTTGAAAATGTGTGAAAATGTGTATGTCAATATCAATTCTTATTAATCTCCATGCTTAACGGTAATTACTTTTACATGTCAATAATGACAGAGCTTATTTATCGTCTGTTTTACACTACCATTTAATTTCATAGCCAACTAATTTCGTATTAGAATGAAATTTTATTCAAATGTTCATATCTCTCGTGTAAATAAAGATTTTTTAGGCATGTTGTACATTATTGAAAAGCTATTTTTAAGTACTATCTAACTAATTAATATCGTTATCGAGTTATTGAAGAAAATTCAAATCGGCAAATATTGGTTTTTTCAAAATATCTCAAAATTGTTGAAAGTCCGAAAGAATTTGAAATGAGATTTGTTGCGAACATTGTATTCTGCAAAACATTCCCCATTTAACCGTTCCTCTATGTCTTCTAATAACCTATATACCAATGGTGAGCATCGAAATCTGGACACACTGTATATCCCATAAGAGACTGTATTGAATACTAAGGTTGAGACGCTCTATAGTATTTTTCGTAAAAGTTTTCGTTTTGATTAAAAAGTTTGTTTTTAACATTTCATCATTAACGTACTTTCACGAAAAACACAATTGACAACGTGTAGAGCAATGAGTTTGTATTTCAATGAGATTTCAATCAATATCATTACGATCATTACTGTCAAATTTTGACATTTACGTGTGTATTTAATTCGACTATCGTGTTTCATTTTATGTAAACTCTGCTTGATTGTGGTTATTTGTATTGTTTTGATTAGTTGTGCTACTGGATAATGGATTTTACATTTAATGAATATGCCGATATGGCACATTGTGCATGGTGTAGTGTTTCTGTTTCTTCTATGTTATGTAAATCGTTTCTTATTGTATCTGGAACTTTTACGTTTACAACTATGTTCAAAATAAACTACCTTCAAATCATTGAGGAAAAATACTATGGAGACGCTGTAAAGCATCATTGCTGTACTCTCAAAACGGGAGCATTGGGCGGGGCTAAGTGTGGGACCAATATGACTGCCTCGCGTAGTCCGGACTACTCAAAATTATAATCTGTCATCCCACACCTTTCAGGCCTACACTAACCTATGAAATGTTATTCCAGCCGAATTCTTCTTATAAACGCCGTATTTGCTGTTGCAGCTACGTAGATCACAAGAAACCATAATGTCTTTTAATATTTAACTTATTATATAACTCTAATACACGATGCACTCCACTTTTTACCAACACTAATTGTTTGACGTAAGTGTAGTATCAATATGGCAGACCTGTACCCGGTTTGATCACGTGACGTCGTCTCTCTACCTACATCTCTACCTATTCTATTACTAATAAGGAGTAAAATGTTTTCGAAGATCAAAATACTAAAATTATTGCGGTATCTACAAATACAATAGTATGCGGCTACAGTGTTGCCAAATGTATATTTCTTTCAAATGGTTCCTGAACGCATTATACATGTTCTTCAAAAATATTATATTGTGAATAGTTTGGGGTAAATTAAATAATTTGTTAACCAACGATAAATGCGAAAGGTAGAATAGGAATGATATAAAATATACATGGGCGAGATAGGGGAATACGGTTGAGTTTCAATCAGACTAGACCGATTCGTGTTTTGTCGGCTCTCGGGCACCGTATTACCTACCGGTTTCCCCGAGAGCCGACAAAACACGAGTCGGTCTAGTCTGATTGAAACTCAACCGTATTCCCCTATCTCGCCCATGTATATTTTATATCATTCCTATTCTACCTTTCGCATTTATCGTTGGTTAACAAATTATTTAATTTACGACATTTTAACAACAACATTTTTTATTCAGAACCGAACGAAGTATGTCCCTGGGTGTAGCTTTTGCGACATTTTTTACACACGCTATATAATATTAATGTATAAATACAGTGAAATTGAAAATTTAAAAACGAATTCCTTGTAAACAAGTAATCACGAATGACATTTGACTTAATAAAATTACGTTAGAAGTAACTTTTTATTGCATAACTCAGCTATTTTGTTAAATCAAGTATAACTTGTAATTCTTTAGTTACCCCTGATGGGGTCTGTTCCATGATAAAATGAAAGAAAACCTTATGTTTCGAGTAACTTTTAAATGACATATTCGGTTTCGTAATCGCAATTAAATCCTATATTGAGATTCTAAAAGAGAGATAATGAGCCTTTATGTCTTAAAGTATGTTTTACTATAAAACTAGCTATTGATTGCTATTTTATTAAAAAAAAAAAAACGAAAAATGCATGATCTGTTACAATCCTAACTACAATAATTGAGTGTGATTGTATTTTTTTTATATATATTATTTCAGAACTAACCCAATGCTCATATTGTAAAATCTATTTGGATAGAAGGGAATATCTACAATACCATGTGACATACTGCTGTGAGAAAAATGCAAAGTAAGTTTAATTTTGACTTTACATACATGCATGTACACTTATTAAAAGAAATATACAATATTTCGAAATGACACTGGTTAAAAAGGTAATATTCACTAAACTCTTTTTCTGTGTATTTCGGTACATATTTGATGTCCTTTTTTCCATTTTGGTTCTATTACAATTTGCTAATTTACTTACAGTGATGCACTCTTTGGTGCTGCCTATATTAAATCCGTTTTCTACGCATACATTTCAAGAAATTTGCTTTATAACACTAATCAGCTTTTTGTTGGCAGTTCTCAACCTTACGATGATAACAAGGAAGAATCAGAGAGATCTCGTTATGTGACGGTCTTATACCTTGCATTAGCATTCAAAATACATTGTGTATGTCTATTTCTCGACTTATATAACTATTCATTATTTGAATTCCTTTTTTTTTGTGTGTAAACTCAATTGTCAATTAGTTATTATTTGTTTGCCCTTTTTCTTGGTCTTAATAATTTCGTCTGTTAATATATTTCAAAACTACTCCATTTGTTTTGCCCCCCCCCCCCCCACCTTCTTCGTTCTCGAATTTTATTGGTTATCTAAAACGCTCTCTTTCACCGTTAACTGTTGAATACTACGAGGAAAGAATAGAACAGGAGAGAGTCTCCTTAATAATAATATTTGTCCAAAGTGGTAACTCAATATGGCCGCCTCAATGCATAGGCGTGCATAAATATTTTGTATAGGGTATATGTACTTCGTATGTTCTCGAAAATCATTTAAAATAGGTTCTTAATTAAAGTAATATCGTTAGTGCATTATTTTTTTCAATCCTTTTTTTCTTTTTAATATAGTAAAAGACACATTTAAATCATAAGTGTAGCAAGATGAACTTAACTACGATTTCAATGATTAAATTTTCTTTGAACTTTGCGGGATATAACGGAGACTACCGACTAACAATAGATACATTTTTGTGATTCCAGTAGTAGAATCGTATTCGATATTAAGTTGTTAGCGAGATTCGTGATGCAACTGCATCTTCTTTGTATTTTTAAACAGAGTTTAGTGCGGCAATTTAGAATAATAAGTGTACAAGAAATATATTTTTATTAATATTCCTTTTAAAAATAATGGTAATACAGTTGCAGATCAAACGCTAAAGTTAATGATGCTCACTGGACAGTATTAATATCGTATATGGAGGCGCATCCTTCACTTGCAACCGGGAAAATACATGGACCCAATGGAAAACAAATCCACAGAAAGTTGTGGGAAGACGTATCTTCCCAATTAAATGCTTTAGGATATGGTTTTAAAACGACGGAGAAATGGCAAAAGGTTTGTTATGTCAATAATATAAATAAGTACAACATTCTTAAATAAAGTACATATCTGTAACAGACATGGGTAGACTACAAACATAAGCTGAAAAAGAGAATGTTTATGCTGAAACAGGACATGACAGCCGGACAACAGAAACCACGATCTGAACTTGAAGACAGGGTACTGTATTTGCTGGGATCAACATTCTCTGAAGGAACAGGATCTTCAGAAGTTGGGGTAATAAATATCTTAAATTATTTTTTTTAAATATATAATTAAATCAAATTGTTTGTTACTAGTTACCTATATTAAATACTGCACCAATTGCAAAAGAAGATATGGGATCGTCGGCAAGTAGGGTATAAATATAAGTCAATATGTTTTCAACAATGTTGTAATTTTATAAAATTTATCTTTTTTTTTTAGCTACCTACATTGATACCAAATCTGCAACCAATAGAAAAAAATAGCTTAGAAATAGCAGAAAATAAGCTTAGAGAAGAACACAATTACTCTACGACAAAAAGAAAAAGGGGAGAATATGAAGAGACAATTGATATGTTAAAAAATATTAATAACTCTCTGAATAGAGGATTAGCAGATATTAACACGACATTAAAAGAATTATGTAATGTCATAAAGGCCAAACATCCATAATTTTTTAACTGGTTTATGTAATAATTTTTGTACCGACTGTATTATAGTTTATTTTTATAAAAGTTAATAAAACATCTTGTTTTTATTTCTTTTCTTGGAAATGTTTATTTTCCACATAATTGGGGGATATCCAGACATGAGTTACTGTTTTCAGTATCTAGCTGTATTAATCCATTCTATATGTTACATACATACCATTGGAACATAAAAAAATCTATAGTTTTTGTGCAATATTTTTAAATAGAATTTGAGCCATTAGTTTGGAATTAATAAATTTTTTTGAAAATATTTGACCAAAACACGTTTTCAGAAAAAAAATCATTTTCACATTGTTTTTAAAAGTAAACACATTAACTTTGGTGGTGCTTGTAGCCAAGAAAATTCTGCATCATTTGGTATATATATATATATTCGTATGAAACTACATGACAGGTACAAGAAAAGAAACACCGTATGTGTCAATTTTCATTAGGTATAGGGATTCAATGTTTACGTGCGATTTATACGTATACAAGTAATACGTGGCACCCCTACTGTCTGTCACCAATCCCGGCTACAATCGACATAACGATTTTCTCCGATCTTCCCACTTCTCTCCACCAGATTTTACATTCAATGTTTAGCTGCGAACACGTTGCGATCTAGTCTGCAATAAAAGCCGTCTTATTACTGGAACGGGAAACATCAAATGACGGCCGCGATCTCCTGATCTAGTAGTTTATTATTATTTTCAGAATCCTTTTTTATTTACCTTATTTTTAATTTTATTAGAATTACGCTTTTGTTTGTGTCATGCAGCGTGAACGCAGCTTAATAATTCTCTGCATTTACTGAAAGGAAAATGAAAAAGAAATCCTTGCAACTCGTAAATATTATTTCTGAACGCATTACAAACACCCAATGCTGCTAACCACGCTAACTTGTATTTACGAGCATGCATCGGTAGCTGCGAACACGTTGCGATCTAGTCTGCAATAAAAGCCGTCTTATTACTGGAACGGGAAACATCAAATGACCGCCGCGATCTCCTGATCTAGTAGTTTATTATTATTTTCAGAATCCTTTTTTATTTACCTTATTTTTTATTTTATTAGAATTACGCTTTTGTTTGTGTCATGCAGCGTGAACGCAGCTTAATAATTCTCTGCATTTACTGAAAGGAAAATGAAAAAGAAATCCTTGCAACTCGTAAATGTTATTTCTGAACGCATTACAAACACCCAATGCTGCTAACCACGCTAACTTGTATTTACGAGCATGCATCGGTCGTGCTGGCATTGGAAAGGAAAGATGGGGTACTATGTTGCCACGTACTGTATGGATTAATCGCCTATGGCTAATGAAAATTGACACATGCTGTATATAAATTATATTACAAAAGTAGAAATATATTTAGAAGGGCCATAACTGCAGGGGGGCCTCTAAAACACTGCACCATTTAGTCTAGGATCTAGGAAAAAACCTACATCACAGTGCCACAAAACTAAAGGTCTTTAGTTGTTAAGATCCAAGCAACAGCCTCTGAGTTAAATTATGCAGGTCCGTGTATCCAAATTCAAACTTAGCTAGACGACATTCTTCAACAATATGTATAACTGTTTCAATCTCAGCTCCGCAATCACAAGCTGGACCCGCGATCATATTCCAATTGAAAAACATACTATTCTCTTGAAACCAGTCAATTCACTGATGCTGCATGAATTTCATTTGTCTTTGGATATACCTTCGATATTAAGTTGACAAATCTTAACAACCGGACCAATATTCCTAAAAGAAACACAATATGAATTTAAACTTGAAAAATGATCATTTGGTATAACTTGCACTCGACAAACCCAAAAAAACTTTGTTTTTTCAAAGCCTGCTACTTCCCGAAATTGTCACATACCAAAATATAATTTTTTTTTCAATGGAACACCCGGTATTTTATTGTGGCATTTTGTTCCTTCTTTTATTCTCTTTCATTTATGTTAACAATATCCTATACCTATCTTTTGTAATTTCTAAGCTAATCACTATAGTAGCAATTAGCGGTCAATTAAAAACTACGAGCGCTGTTCTATGCACCCAAAAATTCGTTCAACCAATGGAAGGCTGGAATGGGGCCCGACTTCCTTAGTCAATTGTCAAACAGAGTAAAGGTTAAATCCAACTATCCCAAAAGTAATAATTAATAAGTTGGCTTCGTCGGTAAATAACAAAAAAATTGAGAAAGTCAGGCTAATTTATCTGCTGCCTATTGACAAAAAAGTAAGCGATTCTGACAATTTATTCGATCTAACCCTTTGTATGAATATGCTACGGATAAATGACATATTTCCTAATTATTCTGGATTCTCAAATTTGACTTACATCCCTGTATAATGTCATATTATTATTAATCTGTCATTTAGGGAAATCATGCTTTCTCATTTGTCCTCCGTAGAGAAAGCGAACATTGTTATCTTAGTTGAAGAAGGAGTATCTGAAACATATCTGAAAGGAACGTGGTTACAAGATTTGGAATTGCAAAAAGCACTGTACCGGGTGGCCAACTAAGAATGGCTGCCGGCTATATCTCAGAAACCAGTAGTCATATTGCTTCCGGGTCAAAAAATTTTAAGTAAAAGTGCCCAAAAGAAAATGTTGGAAATTATTTTGGAGTTTGTAAAATGTCCGCAAGGGGGCGTAACAGTCAGGATCAATGTTAAAATTTGGACTTTCTTCATATTTTTACAAATTAAGAGGTATTGAAAATGTTTAAACTTTATTCCTTACACATTCTTTAACACTTTTAGTCTTGCACATTTTTTACTATCTAGTGAAATAAAGTGGTGGGAGCAGTTCAAATGTTTCTTTAAATAAACTAGGAATTCTCCCGTTTGGGACGCCGTCAGCGGTAGATGGCGATATCTGAAATGTAAGCAAATAGGCTTCTTTTCAAAAAAGTTAAATACAATGATATGTTTCTTTTTACATAGGCTAATAAAGAATTAAAACCTCAACATTTCGGTAAAAAAACCAAATTTGTATGTTTTTTAGAACAGGAGATATTAACAAAAATAGATGAAAATACTTGAATTCTCCTGTTTTACTAGCCTTTCGTTTTATGAAGCTCAACAATTTACACTGTTATAATATTATTATTATTACCAAGAAAAATGTTATATCATTTTGAAAGACTTTGTTTAATAAACCAACATTATTTTTAATCCTTATTTTAATCCAAAAAATATACCATTAAAAATAAAATTAGTAAGCTATGAAAAAAGAAAACAATAACTCTCACTGTGTTAAAACGAGGAATTGTCAAAATAATAAATATTATTGTCAGTTTTTCATTGATTCCGTTTACTTTTTTGTGTTTGGGAAAACTTTTTTTCTACTGAGATGCGGTTAGCGAATGAAGAGGCATTCAATATGATTGGCGCGTATTTCGAATGCATGCGAAATGCAACAGTTGTTTGCAGAGTGTATGCAGTTCCCTGGAAGACGACATTACGCGAGCAGTGATTTTCGTAGGTTAGTGGAAAGGCTTAGGGCCACCGGATGTATTAATCTTCCGGTGTATATAAGGCAGTCTACTGGCCGAACCAAAGAAAATGTTATAAAAGTATTAGAATGCATATATTGAATTTAATCCACATGTGGGGACCAGAACCATAAGTAGAGAGATGGGCATTTGTAGAACTATGATCCAAAATATATTGAAAGATCACAAGTAAGCATTGATAGTTTGATCTACAGTTTGTTTTAATATTTTTAAGCATTAAGCGTAACGGTTGTTTTTAACGTTCCGTACTCGATTCCCTTAAGTTTTACTCATATCTGCCTATTTATTATCTGTTTACCGGTCACGGCCTCATTTTTATCCGATAACGTTTTACATAGACCACAGTACCTAATACTTTATAATAGTAAGTTACCTAAAACAATGCTTTCATTCAGCAGACACAACAGTTGCGCAACTGTTCAGTGATCATGTCAAGTAGACGAGCGCTCACTGTGAACAAGTTCAGGAGCGGTCGCCATTTTTGTGAGCGGAAAAATTCTATGCTCACTTAGCGAGCGTATTCTGTACGCATGCGCCATTGATTCATTCCAAGACCAACCTAATACATACTTCTGAAGAAAGTTACTAGAAAAGTAAGATACAGCAAATTAAAGTTATTGTTCACTCAGTATTTTATTCGGGGTTGGAAAAACCAGTCCTTCCACTAAAAACTACGTCAAACCTTAATGCAGAAAAACAATTTATTATTATTGTTTATTCGGTTTAATCTCTATAATTTTAACATATGGCAGCAATGAAAAGTACCTGATGACAGACGATGACATAAAGGTGAGCGGTCCTGTCCAGCGAACACTCAACTGTTGTGAAGTGAACGGTTGGAGCGGGATCGGTTCCCGATCTGCCTGCTGAATGAAAGCAATGTCTGACAAGTTTGGATAAATTTGATCTCACAGTTTTTTTATTTATGGGGGAGAGTTACGGACATTGTTTTTGAAAACCGGTCTACAATGAGACAAAATATGATCGAGAAAATTATAGCAGCAGTACGAAACATGTCGGAGGCGGAAATCGAAACTTCTGTTTTATCCACGCGGCAAAGGTTGCAGGCTTGCATTAACAATGATGGGCGGCATTTTCAGCAATTAAGCCGTCATTAAAAATGTTCTTTATAGTTATGTAATTGTAGTTATTTTAGTGTTTAATATTAGTTTTATTCTGATAGTGTTAGTATTAATTAAATCATAGCTTATGAAAATTTTAAATACATATTGCTATATGTTTTGTTATATCTTCTGCCAATAAATTCTATTATTATTATTATTATTTTCGAACGTTTAGCATAAAATTACATTAATGTAATTTTGGTTTCTTAAACAGGAACTAACGAAATGGTATACATTTTTTTCATTTAATATATTTATATATTTTGCATCGGTATTACATCTTTATATATTTTTCGCTTTTGTAAAATTTTATTATTTGGTCTGCGTGTTAGAATTTTACTGAAGAAGACAAACAAAAAATAGAATTTATTTTATATATATATGTATAATAATAAAAAAAGACAATTAAAACAAGAGAATTCATGCATTTTCATCTATTTTTGTTAATATCTCCTGTTCTAAAAAACATACAAATATGGTTTTTTTACCGAAATATTAAGGCTTTAATTCTTTATTAGCTCATGTAAAAAGAAATATATCATTGCATTTAACTTTTTTGAAAAGAAGCCTAATATTTGCTTACATTTCAGTTAACGCCATCTACCGGTGACGGCGAAAGTCCGAGATACAAAAACATAATAATATACCTATCGTAATTGTTGGTTTGGTGGTCGATTTCTTGTAAATGTATGGGGATGGATGAGTGTTCAAGGACTTTGACAGTGCACTAAAATAAATGATCTTTTTAAGACAGGAGTCTATATTGATATTACAGTAATTTTCTTTTGCTTTTCCGCTTTTGTCAATTGCGTTTCATGTTTTTAAACGTCAGCTGAGTTTGTCAAATAGAATTCCCTTTTTGTCAAATTACTTTCCCTTTATATCAATTGCTTTTCTTGTTTCTGCCATTTTATAAAAAGTATAGCAATTTACACATTAAAGTGAGACATTTATTTTTTATTTAGATACAAAGACAGTGTAACATCGATGTAATATAAAGATAACTTAATTCAAAATTTTATTTCTTTGTAAACAGTTTTGTAAATATATGTCTCCATGTGTTGAACATAATTGAAACAATTTTGTGGACTTATACGCTCAGATACATTGTGTACTGCCTCATATAATTCATTTTTCCTCGTTGGCTATGTTCTTTTCATTATTTGCTTCCACTGGTTAAATAACCCTTTTATTGGATTTAGAAAAGGGCTATAAGCAGAAAGGAACACTGGAAAATGACCATGAGGACCAAGACTTCCTCACTTCTATGGAATCTTATACTGTCCACAATATGTCATTATGTAAATGTTGAATTAACGTTGAGAAATTTAGAAAAGTGCAGTACATCTTGAATTTGAAACAAATACAAGGAATTTTATTACAGCGGCAATATAATAATTGCGCCCTCATAACTGTGCTTTTATTTTTGATGCTTTGGTATTTTTCACAGATCCTCCGTATGCAACGGGGAATATATTTGCATTCCGTATTCGTCGATGAAGAACATTTTTCTCTTTCCAAAGCGAACATGAATAATTTCCGGTGTATTTCTTCTTTCGGGAACAAGTGACACTTTTTTAACACAATAATGAAAGTTCTTACGTGCTTTATTAATCGTAGATAGTGATATTTGTAGAAGAAATGGCCATTGGTTTAAGCACTTTTCTTGCAACTGGCGGAGGGCTAAAGAACAACCCAGGTCAACCCAGTCCCAAATCTGTTCTTTTTGAGCATTTAATAAGTTTTGCTGCCGATGTCCTGCAGTTACTTTTGCAGTATTAGTAGTACTTCTATATGTTACATACACAACAACATATATATGTATACATACAGCACGTGTCAATTTTCATTAGCCATAGGCGATTAATCCATACAGTATGTGGCAACATAGTATACCCCTTCTTTCCTTTCCAATGTCAGCGCGACCGATGCATGCTCGTCGTAAGTAAATACAAGTTAGCGTGGTTAGCAGTAACTCTTCGATCAGCGGGTTGGATGTTTGTAATGCGTTCAGAACTATTTACGAGTTACAAGGATTTGTTTTTCTTTTTCCTTTTAGTAAATGCAGAGAATTATTAAGCTGCGTTCACGCTGCATGACACAAACAAAAGCTTAATTCTAATAAAATTGAAAATAAGGTAAATAAAAAAGGATTCTGAAAATAATAATAAATTACTAGATCAGGCAGCCATTTGATGTTTCCCGTTCCAGTAATAAGACGGCATTGCAGATTAGATCGCAACGTATTCGCAGCTAACATTGAATGTAAAATCTGGTCGGGAGAAGTGGGAAGATCGGAGAAAGTCGTTTTGATGTCGATTGTTCCCGGGATTGGTGACGGACGCTGTGGGGTGGCACGTTGCCACATATTACTTGTATATGT
Organism: Amphimallon solstitiale; assembly: GCA_963170755.1. Classification (NCBI taxonomy): domain Eukaryota; kingdom Metazoa; phylum Arthropoda; class Insecta; order Coleoptera; family Scarabaeidae; genus Amphimallon; species Amphimallon solstitiale. Next base: position 10,618,073 of record OY720677.1, read on the forward strand.
ATAAATCGCATGTAAAATTGAATCCCTATACCTAATGAAAATTGACACATACGGTATAACAACATATACATATAATATGTATATGCTGCATAAATTTTTCAAACTGTACCTATTCGGCAAAACAAAATGAAAAATTGAATTAAGTTATGTTTATATTACGTAGATGTTACAATGTATTTGTATCTAAATACAAAATAAATTTCTTACTTTATTGTGTAAATTGCTATATTTTTTTAAAAAATGTAAGAAGTACCTATACATACCTCTGCATATAAACAAGAAAAGCAATTGGTATAAAGGGAAAGTAATTTGACAAATAGTGAAACGCAATTGACAAATGCGGAAAAACAAAAGAAAATGAAGCCTGAACGATGTTAAGAACTAGCAAATATGTTGCCAACAAGTAATTATTTGTTTATGTTATGTACACAAATAGAATTATTATTATTATTTAACAAATATATATTTTCAAATTAACCGAAATATTAAAATTAATTTCTTTTTTAATTTACATATTACGAAGTATTATTATGCGTTTCTCCCTCAAACGTATGTGGTGATTTTGAAAAATCGAAGTATAAACCACCACTCACCTGTTATACTAATATGATGGTATGTCGAACGAAAAAACTATCTAAAAGAAAATTTGTCAGCTGTGTCCATATCGGAAAAACAATATTATCGCATGTGTGCTTAAAAAAACCTATATGCTCACAATGTTTGAGGCTTATTTGCAATGGAATATGTTTAAAATTATAAATCTAAAGTAATTTATTTTACATAAATTATTTACTTCAAAAATTTTTATTTTATCAGTCAATTTATTCGACATATGGGATGTATGTAACATGAATAGGTACACGCTAATTACACGTTATCAATGATTTCAACAGGTTTATAGGTCTATAATACGCGACAGCGTTACAGGTACCTTATTTACAGGGACGTTTTATCACCATATTTATTATAAATTTGTGCGTTACTGTCGAAAGACAGCATATTTGTCACAAACATATTCAAAATAAAATTTCATATACACTCGTGTAATAATTAAGTTACGACATCAATATCCAAGTGATCCGTGGCAATCAAGCCTAATTATTATCAAAATAGACGAATATAGCATTGAACTTTTTATCACTAAGAGGTCTAATGAAATATTTTCGCAAATTGTATGCACAATCTATAGACAATTAGTTTTATTGTAAGTACAAGTGAAAATATATGCGTGAATATTTAAAACATGAGTGTGAGTAAGCAAGTGTCTTCTACCGTTACAGTTGCATCTATTGCTACAATTGCGGTAATAGGTGGTGCTTATCTGTATCACAGAGCAAAAAAAAATCGCATCCCGGACAAATGGACTGCCGTTGGTAAGGTGACGGAATTGTCTGTCTATCCTTTGAAAAGTGGTAAAGGTATGGATGTACAGAGTGTTGACTGTACAAAGTTTGGTGTTCAAATATGCGAAAAAGACGTTGAATTAAGAGATAGGTAGGTAATGTATAATTGGTCGCCAAATTTACCGTGCTTATAATATTCAAAATAAGTTTTAGTTTTTACAAACACTAGGTGGCCCTATTAACATATCCTTTCATTAGTTTTGTATAATTTGACATATATTATTGTTCCAATAATGGGCTCAAAATCTGAAACAAAATGCAAAAGGAAAAGTCCCTTACCACAAAAATTAAAAAGACATAAAAAGTCTATATACATATTTCGGCAACTAACTTTCCATCTTCAGTAGAAAAACAGAAAAGCGTGTTAAACGTAGTGTTTTTTATATCTTTTTAATTTTTGTGCTAAGGGACTTTTCCTTTTGCATTTTGTTTCAGATTTTGAGCTACAGGCTCCACCCATTATTGAATCATCATGACTTTTCCCGGTCTACGGAGTACAACAGGTTCCACAGTTTAAGGAGTAAGACAGTATTGTTGAAAGCTGATATTAATTTCTTTAAACGGTGCAAACGGAGTAAAGTTTTTCCTTAATTTATAAAAGTTGATATATCGTCTATATGTAAAGTTAGTAACCAAGTTATTTTCCCGCGAAAACCAAATGGCTGAATTCAGAAATTAAATATCAGTATAGTAAACGATGTAGGTTAGAACTTGAATTGTACAAATTACACTTATGTTTAACGAAGAACTTAAATAATTACGAACACGAGGACTGGTGTCAATTTCATAGGTAGATACGTCGTGGATATCACTGATCACAAGCATGAATACGAAATTTCAGAAACTAGTTCCGCGTATTCAAAAACCTAGTATTGATTATTCTATGAAAGAAACACTAGTCATCAACTAGTTATCTGAAAACTAAAATATTGTTTGCCTAGCAGTAGGATTTCTGTGGAGGAGATTATTGCAGGCATCGAGACCTATATCAAAGGTTTTGCAGATTCTGCAAAATCTTTTATAAGAGGGGCCTGTAAGGTTCAAACCCGGGAAAACTTATAGCAGCACAAACAAATTGCAGTCAGTAATGAATCGAATACGATTAAAAATCTCAGAACCAAAGACTATTTTTACGTAAAAGCTAATAAAGGCAACAAGTTAGTAATCATCAGGGCGCGGACACGAGCGAGTCATGATTCATCGCCCATTGACGCACTATATTGAGATATTTGTATTTTTAAAGAGGTTTTAATTTTATTTATATAATTGGATAACAAGTGGCTGGGGATCTATAAAATACAAAATAACTTATTATTTCTTCATATTCTCTTCTGTAAGACTTGTTCTCTTTGAATTAAGTACATCCTTGTAGATAGAAAACGTCCTTTATATATGTGCGTACTGGAAATATTCTTTTATTCCAGCGTATTTAGCATACACAATTGCCGCAATGTTATTAAATCTGGATTTCTATTAAAAACTGCGTCTAACTTTTGCCGAAGGCCACATCCGAAGTCACTTGGAATATTTTTGAAATTATTAATAGCCACATCTAATTTGGTTAATCCATTTTTTAATTTGAGATTCGATTTTCATAATATGTGATTAATTTAGGCAAATTTCCTAAGTGTTCCTGAAGGAATAACAACTGATTTTTTACATTTGGGATTTGTGTTAGTTCCTTGTACGCAGAAATACTTCGAGCATCGTCATTTAAACATGTAACGAAATTTTGTAAACTATCGAAATTCTCTACATAATATCTATTTATGTGTATCTTTTAGCAAAGCTAAGTGACGAACGTGCGATATTTTGGCATTCTGTAACGATATTTTACAGACTTTGTAATAAATTTCGGAATCACTGACAATTCATTTTCATATTAGAAAAAGGAACATAAACAACGTTCTAGATCTAAATAAATGATAACTAAAAATGTACGCTTATGCTATTGACACTAAATAACAGTAAGTATATACATATTTACATTATTTCTCTTGCGAAATATAAGGTAAATATAATAAATAGGGCGCGGACATGACCGAGTTAAACTACAACGGAGTTACAATGGAGCAAAGAAATAATGTAAACAACACACATTTACTGAATAGCACTAATTCATATGGTGAACTGCAACATCTGTTTACGTTCGAGAAGAGCCCTAGAATGAGAGCAAAAAATGGCCATCAAATAAGGAATTTATGAGTAAAATTCTTTCTACATCGGCGTAGATAGCCTGAGGGGTTTTTAAAATTTATTATATTTACCTTATATTTCGCAAGAGAAATGATGTAAATATGTATATACTTACTGTTATTTAGTTTCAATAACATACGCGTACATTTTTAGTTATGGTTTATTTAGATCTAGAACGTTGTTTATGTTACTTTTTCTAATATGAAAATGAATTGGCAGTGATTCCGAAATTTATTACAAAGTCTGTAAAATATCGTTACAGAATACCAAAATATCGCATGTTCGTCACTAAGCCTTGCTAAAACATACACATAAATAGTTTTTATGCAGAGAATTTCGATAGTTTACAAAATGACGATGCTCGAAGTATTTCTGAGTACAAGGAACTAACACAAATCCCAAATTTAAAAAATCAGTTGTTATTCCTACAGGAACACTTTGGAAATTTGCCTAAACTAATCACATATTTTGAAAATCGAATCTCAAATTAAAAAGTGTATTAACCACGTTAGTGTGGCTATTAATAATTTCAAAAGTATTCCAAGTGACTTCGGATGTGGCCTTCGGCAAAAGTTAGACGCAGTTTTTAATAGAAATCCAGATTTAATAACATTGCGGCAATTGTGTATGCTAAATATGCTGAAATAAATGAATATTTCCAGTATGCACATATAACCAGTTGCGATGTAGAAAGGACGTTTTCTATCTACAAGGATGTACTTAATTCAAAGAGAACAAGTCTTACAGAAGAGAAATAAGGTATTTTGTATTTTATAGATCACCATCCACTTGTTATCCAATTATATAAATAAAATTAAAACCTCTTTAAAAATACAACATCTCAATAGTGCGCCCATGGGCGATGAGTCATGACTCGCTCGTGTCAGCTCTGATGCTTGGGCTCTTCTCGAGCGTAAAAGATATTGCAGTTCACCATATGAATTAGTGCTATTCAGTAAATGTGTGTTGTTTACATTATTTCTTTGCTCCGTTGTAACTTCGTCGTAATTTAACTCGGTCATGTCCGCGCCCTAGTAATTATGGACAAAACCGATTATTTTAACCGGGTTAATCATTCAATATCGGATGGATCTTACGTTCAGTTAAATAAAAAAAAAATCATTAGAATTTATTCAAAAAGTCAAAGATCATAAGCTGGAACAGAGTGAAATTTTAGTTTCAGTTGATGAGTTCATTGTTTTCCTCAATACTGACTCCAGAAACATTAAAATATTTAGACGATTATTTGATTATGAATAAAATTGAACGCGTAAAAATAGATGAATAGTTGAAGTTGCTTTCAGTTTGAAGGCAACTTCTACGAACACCGACAGGGTATAGCAATGGGCAACAGCTTGTCTCCATTTATAGCGAATTTGTTCATGAGTCACTTTTTTTATTTTAAAAGAAACACTAAGTATTTCTCTAAAGTATGGATTAGGTACGTTGACGATATTTTCGCGATTTTTAATACTAACTTGTGTGATTTGGATGACTTCTTATTTGAATTAAACTCGAAATTCGCTACAATTAATTTCACAATAAAAAAGAAAAACAATGATCAACTACCATTTTTAGATCTTTTGGTTATAAAGAATAATAATAACATAGAAATAGATATTTTCCGAAAAGACACCAATGTCAGCAAGTTTATAACAGCGGATTCAAATCATAGTTTTCAACAAAAGATGGTTTCTTTTAATTTTCTTATCCATCGGTTGTTAAGTTTTCCGCTTACAAAAGATAGGTATGCAAAAAAAACTTAGTTTAATTAAAAAGATCCCGAGGGATATCGAAGGTAGTAGTACATTCGATTTTGCTTGAACATTTAACTGTGAAAAAATCCGTTCTCGGTGAACGAAATTAGAAAAAGCAATCTAAAATGTCGCATAATTCTTTATCATGACAGTGCCAGCTCTCACACAGCAAAGAATTGATTATTTGAAAGAGAAAGACATCTAATTAATGTCCCATTGCTCGTATTTACCTGATTTATAGCCCACCAATTTCTTTGTATTCTCAAATGTGAAAGAAAAATGCGTGGACAACGATTTTCATCACCTCTAGTAATTGTTGAAGCCTTCAATAACTATGTTTTGAGATACCAACTTCTGGTGCAAAAAATGTTTCGGGAATTTGTTTTGAACGTTTCCGGAAGTGTATAAATATTTTGAAAAGCCATAAAACAGTTTATTTTAAATAAAATTTTTATTTCCTAGTTATTGTAAAAACTTAATCCATGTACGTAATACATGTTAAAATGAAAAATATGGAAGAGTTTATATGTGAAAGAGAAAATAAAAATATGATAGAACTTAAAAGCGCAAACAGAAATACTGAAAATAATAATATGGAACTGGAAATATAATTTAATCGTCAACGAAGGAAAGACTAAGGCAATGAAAGTAACAGAAAATGAGAATATTAACATTAAAGTAGGAGAAGAAATATATTAGAATAGTAGTGTTGGGGAGGTTATAAAAGAAAAGAGTTTGGAAGACGCAAAGCAAATGTCCAAAAATAAAAAGAGGACCTAGATGTTGATGATGTTATTTCAAGAAACAACTTAATTTAAATATTGTTTATTTATATGAACTGTATTAAAACTTGAGGTAGACTTGGACATTACTTATGGCTTTTAGAAGCGTTGTTCAGTTTAGGTTGTATGTTTTTCTTGACGTTTTAACGAATCTTTTTCAAGTTGTAGATGCTCTTTTTATACTTCTATAGTCTAACATCAAACTTTATTGATCGTCATCAATCTTTTTTAGATGCTTAGTGGTATATGGCCCAGATCTTCGAATCAAGTCGGGATTAACCTTTCCAAAATTAGTTTTGATAGAAACTTCCGTCAATGACAGAGGTGACTTCGTATTCACAGCCCCAGGTCAAGATCCGTTAGTTGTGAAGATACCAGATCCTGAAAAGAAACCAATTAAAATATCGTGAGTAAAGTAAAATACTCGACAACAGCGATTCCGAAATTATTTTTGTTTGTCTTTTGATTTTTATTTTAGGTTGTTGAAGAAAGAGCCTTGCGAAGCCGTTGATTGTGGTGATGAGGCTGCCGTTTGGTTTTCCACTTATATCATGGATAAACCTACTGGTTTGCGGTTAGGTTATCATAGGGGAGATTACAAGAGAAATATCGAAAGTGCCTATCCACAGTTTATCAATGTCTATCGTTTCGATAATAATTGTTCGGTAAACAAATTTAATTTCTTGTTTTTATTTTATGTTAAATAAAATTTTGGAAATAAAAATGAAGTGATCAAAGTGAACTGGCTCATGCATGGAAAACATATTGTAATCTATGTTTAGAAACAACTCATCTACACAGAAAAGGATTTCTTTTGATCAAACTGGTTGTTTCATTCGCAGTGATATATTTATTTGGCCGGAAAAACAGTTTTTTAGAGTGTCTTCGATCAGATAATTGTCTTGGAATCGAGATTAGTTTTACCTTATTCTGGTCCCCTAGCGTTTTTAGTTCTTCGAGGCACTCCTATTCCAGTCTTTTGGCTAGATATTGGTCTAAGTGCCTTTTGATAACCAAACTTTATTTGGTTCAGCTGATGGACGATAGCCGTCTTTTGTTTACTATAGCACATTGTAACACAGAGGCATACTTTTTCAATGCTAGTATTCGCCTTGACTAACAGAACAGATCCCTGTTCCAGTGCCAATTGCATTTTTGACCCGTTTGTCTAATAGGTTTGATGTCCTGTATAGCATTTTCCTATTTCTTCCTTTCTGGAATGCTCATTTCGAATGGTCCATTGAGGCAATATCGCTATATCATGTGATCTGTGTTCAAGTTTAAAACATCTCCTTCCACAAGGTCGATAACAGCCTTTCAGCAGTCTCAACTCTTTTGGCAACTCTTTTTAGCATCGGCAATAGTTAGCCGCAGGCTGTTTGGTCCCATCCTGGTCTCCCCATTTATCAAGTAATGTAGAGCTGGGTAGTTCAAGATGGTCTCCTTGGCTGCACTTGGAGTAGTTAGCATTGCTGTAATGACCCCATTATTGCCAAGTAGGCAATTCTTTATAGTTTGCTTAGTTGTAAAATCGACTCCTTTTGTTGTACCTTCACCCATCACATCAGAGATGCATAGGTTTTACTACGATGTTCTATATCCAGTATATCATGTGCGGTGTTAAGCCCCATTAGGTACATTGTAAGCGTCTCGTTATCACTAATGATATTACCGCTATTATCCTTAAAAATACTGAGGTGAAGTGAATATCCTTAAAAGGTGCCACTTGTTATATTTTTAAAATGATGTTAGTTTTAAAAATGCTGTATTAGCTAGCTCTAATGGTGAATTACGTAAAAGAAAGAAACACAAAATATATAATAAGAAAATAAAACAAATGTAGGATTATTATATTTATTTTCCTGTAAAGAATTTTAATTAGTACATAAAAGAAGAGATAAAAAAAATTAAGGAAAATAAAACAACAAGAGTGTCCTTAAGTTCTTTAATTAATTATTTAAATTTAATATTATGTTGAAGTACTAGGGGCACTAAAACAAACGTGACTTAGAACTGGGAGGGACGCGAACTTGGAACGATGTAAAGCTGTAGATGCGTAAGAGGGAAGAAATTAAGAGAGAGATTTTTTCTTCGATCGTGATTATATAGGCCGTGGTTAGAAGCAGGAGAGTGGGAGTGGTAAGCGCGCGAACTGTTTTTAAGAGAATAAGAGAACATAATTCGCGGGACAATCAGTCAATAAATACAGGGAAAAAAACATTATAATCAGATTCGTTATTAAATATAGAAAAGAATGATACCTGACTCGAGGTAGTTTGTTAGAGGATTACGACATCTGCCTTTCAGGTAACAAAGACATTATGAAGGTGAGTCACAATGAGGTGCTTTCTATAGCAAGTTATGGGTATTTAATGCGATTGTAAAGCAGTGATGAAGAAATACATTACACCTTATATTAAGACAATTAAATAAGAACAAATATTGAATAACTCGTAAACCTTTGATCGGAGAGTTTTAAGCTTCGAATGGGGAACAAAATAGGGATTAAGTAACATCATGACGTGGGGTCTGTTGTCGTCTGATAATTAGATCGCGAGTAAATTAATAATTAAGAAACTGCAATGTTAAGTATTTTGTGTTCAAAATAAGCGAAAAGGCTTCATTTAGGTAAACGGTTAGGGATGACCTTCTGGGAACTGGCTGCCCGAACGTGACCTTAACAAAGCAATTTTTATTTTAGAAATCTCTCCTGTCGTAAAAGCCAAAGTTGTTGATGTACGGAAGAAGCGATGAGTAATTCTTTAGGCGCGAAAATGTATTACATGACTAAAATAGATAAATTAATAATAATAGAAAAAAATCGAATTAAAGAAATTACGCGCTTCTTTTGTACATGAGGTTGTTAACACCGCATTCTTTGTGATAATCTCTTGATGTCGATTCCAGTCTCGAGTCTAGTGTTATTTCTAGATATTGTTGCGTTTTCGGGTTCGAAATAAACAACTCGTGCAAATGTTTTAAAACTGTCTGTATATTTACACACTTAAACTACTACGAATAAATTAACACACGTATTTATTTCTATTACTACTATTTGTATCAGTAATATTTATGTATTTTGTGAACTATAAGAAAACTGCACTACTCACATTATTTATGTTATTTGAACTGTTCAGTAAATACCACGCGCGACTACTATTGAATGAATGAATTCTTTCTGGGCACCGGCCGCTTTTTATATCGGCATATAAGACTCTGGAAATAAACGAGAAAATTCTCTCTTTCTTCTCGATGTTTGTAGTAAGTACGAGAGACTTTCTGTCGCTTATACATTACATATATGTGGATGATTTATGACTTATTTATAGGTACGTCGCGCCGATGTTTACATTTCTTTTGTGGCCTTATTTCATTACAATATTTTACCAGGCTCAGCGATCTGAGGTCCCTTACATTATGCCTTCAAGTCCAAATTCTATGTAATTACCTATGTTTATATTTTTGTATTATCAAAAAAACTTATACAAATTCATATTAAGTGTATTATTAGTGTTGTTCGCAGAGGAATCATAAGCCAGTTAGGGACGATTGATTGATGGAGAAAAATATGAAACTGATTTCGCGGCATTTAAATTCCTTTACGATCAATGCTATTATTATTCTATATAGCAATATTATTATATACTTATAGTTCTAAACTGATAATTTCAGGGATTATACCAAAACTTGACCAGCTATCATTTGGTGACTAGACCATCGGTGGAAGAATTAAGCAAACATTTAATGGAACCGGTGTCTCACAAGAACTTTAGACCTAATATTTTAGTAGACAGCAAGGATTTAAAAGCTCATGTAGAGGAGGATTGGGATTGGGTTAAAATCGGCGATGCAGTTTTTCGTACTGCGAGACCTTGCGTCAGATGTGCTTTTACCGCTGTGAATCCTGAAGATGGTGTTATGTCTAAAAACAGGGGCCCTCTGACAGTTTTGGAACGGTAAGTAAAAAACATGACATCGATAGAGGATAGTTTTGATGTATGCCAAATTTCAAATAAGAAATCTGCATAATCCAAAGATTGAAAGCTACCTACCGAATAAGTATTGACAATAACATAAAAAGAAATATTTTTAATATTATAAAACTGAGTCTAAATCAAATAATTCTCAATATTAATTTAAAAATATTGTATTAGTACTAACCAATAAAATTCAAAAGTGCTGTCATTGAAAGCAGTTTCCGAAATGTTGTAAAGTTTGAAGATGAAGAACTTATAAATAAATGTTTCAAAAAGAAATAATGAATAATGTAATGTTGTAATTATGATTACACATCAAAGGTGTACGATATATTGTGTTGTAAGAGAAATATTAATAAAAACAAAGTTATATGATACTGCAGATTCCCTCTATGTATTCAGCAAATCTTGATGAATTTTAGTTGAAGTCATCTCTTTTAAACGTAAGTAAGTACATAATCACCGCTCGTTGCTCGACACGATCTATTTTGATACTGATATGTGATTCTCGGACGTCTACTGTAGTCCCGCTTTAACATGTTCAGACTTGTAAGTTTGTAGCGTTAGTCTATACATAGCAGGTTAGAACGCGACGTGAAAATAAATAATTGTTTTGGTTTATAAATTGGTCAGCGGCGGAGCAAAGGGATCGGCGGTCGTAAATAAGGGATGACGAAGGTGAGTTTACTGAGACTACTAGCCAAATTATAGTTAAAATAAGAAATTATCGTAATAATAATCACGGAAGTAGTCTACATTAAAAACAGAAATAAATATGATATTTATAACGGGTGTTGGTACTTGATTTATTAATCGACCATTTGGATTAAAGCGAATTTTACATTATACAATTTCTGTCGCTGCTTGAATTCAGTATAATTGCCAATATTACATTGTAATCCAATAAGCGCAGTTTAAAAGTTTTTTGTTTAGTAATGACTTTCAAAATAGTCCACATATGCTGCATGACATGGAAAGTGCAACACCAAGAATGGGTGCGAATTTTTTGACCAAACTTGGTAGAAACGTATAACTAGTCAAAAGCAATAATTGATTAAAATTTTGTTGCGATAGATCAAGTGGTCATGACACATCTGACACTTCATTCAGTTTTCGCTGACATTAATGTGTGGTGTATTAATTGTTTGTTTGAAATTAATTTCAACGGTTTTGTCTTATTATACCTTTGTTTAACGTGTTTAAAGAGTTTTATTATGCCTAGAGTGCGGCAACGTGGAAATTATCGCCAATTAAGCGAATTCGACAGAGGTCGAATTGTTGGTTTGCGAGAAGGTGGTTTTTCATACAGGGAAATTGCAAATCGCCTTAACCGGAACCAATCCACCATTATGCGCTGTTATCAATCATGGACTAGGGAAGGTCAGGAAAGACGCCAAAGAGGAACCGGAGGCCGAAGAAGAACTAATGAGATACAGGACCGCCGCCTTCGCTTAATGGCACTAAGAGACAGGTTTTCCAGTACCAGATCAATTGCTGACGTGTGGTTAGGTAATATTGGTCGTCCTGTAACCCTTCGAACCGTTTATCGTCGAATTAGGGGTTTCGGCTTACAATCTTATCGTCCACATCTTGTGTTACCACTTACGGCTCAACACCGACAGCAACGTTTGGAGTGGTGTAGATTGCGACTGCACTGGAACGTGGAGTGGCACAGGGTGATATTCAGTGATGAATCTCGATTTTGTCTAGGGATGCATGATGGCCGTATGAGGGTCAGACGAAGACGTGGGGAACGTCGTGATATTCAGTTTTCCGTTGAAAGGCATGTGCATCGAGCAGTGGGTGTTATGGTATGGGGTGCTATAGCATATGGGAATAGGTCTCAATTGGTGTTCATCCAAACCACCATGAACGCCCAGCGTTACATTGATGAGGTGGTAGAACCCCATATTCTACCATATCTTCAAACGCTCGAAGACCCACTTTTCCAGCAGGATAATGCCCCTCCCCACGTAGCGAGAATTTCTATAAATCGCTTGGAAGAGGCTCATGTCAATATCTTGCCATGGCCACCCAAATCCCCCGACCTCTCGCCAATAGAACATGTGTGGGACATTATGGGACGAAAACTTATGAATTTAGCCAATCCCCCGCAGACACTAATAGCTCTCCGGCATGAATTACAGGTTGCTTGGGACACCATACCCCAAGAGGATATCGACCACCTAGTCGAATCAATGCCACGAAGAGTGAGGGAGTGTGACACTAATAGGGGCGGTTCAACACATTATTAATAAAAATTATGTTAAATTGTGTTAGTCTTTTGTTTTTTTTCTTTGAAATTTTAATCAATTATTGCCTTTGACTAGTTATACGTTTCTACCAAGTTTGGTCAAAAAATCCGCACCCCTTCTTGGTGTTGCAGTTTCCATGTCATGCAGTATATACTAATCAATCAAAGTTCAACACGATTTAACATTACAATGTTATTTCATCATATTCGCAATGTTATAGGTCATGTAAGCAGCCATTATATGATTATAAAATGATGTTTATTTTATAAGTTAAATATTTAAACATGATTCTAGCGGAAGAATAAGTAAAGGATAACGTCTCCATGTTGCCGATTTAATAACATGAAAATTTCTTTTATTGTATTTATATTAAGTAACTGGTGTAACGAAAGTTTTCGGACTTTTTTAAAAGGCTTTCTTCGAATACATAAACACAGTTTTGACGAGTAAAGTATGGCCATGTGTTACCATGGTTTCATCGTATATTTATTACACATGTAATTTTTCTTCTCAGTTGTAACAATATGGCTTGCAAATTAGAGCTACGAAAGCATATTTATAATTTAGTTGGCAAAATTCCTAACCGGCAAATTGTACACCTTTTTGAGAATAAAAATATTTTTCGAAGTGCTATATAGCAATCAATTTGTAAGTGTATGGAGGGTATACCCTGTCAGAACCTACCGAAAAATGGCCGACCACGAAAGCTTGCTGCATCCAGAAATCAAGAAAGACTTCTTCACTTTGCTGAAAACCATATTGGAGCGTCTACTGGTAAGTTAGCACGCTGTTTTCATGTTTCCAGCGCCACCATTCCAAGAGAAATAAAAAAAAGTAACTCAAAATATTGAAAAAGCCAAAAGTGTCCAAAATACATAGCAGCTCAACTTGAAAGAATTCCAAGATGTCGCAGTTTGAGCCAAGACCATTTTGCTGGAAACAAAAATCATTATGGATGATGAACAGTATTTTCCGCTTAGTAATACGGAAACTTCGGGTAATGCTGGTTTTTACACAAGAATTGTGGATAAGACTCCTTATGAATTAAGGTATAAAACAAAGGCAAAATTCCCACAAAAAATCCTAGTCTGGAGAGCTGTTTCTGAGGCAGGTGTTTCTCGAGCTTACATAGGGCATGCGAGAGGAAAGAGTTGCTTGCCAAAGTTGGTTGATTTCATTAATAAACATCATCCAAATGATGAAATGATATTTTGGCCTGACTTCGCTTCATGTCATTATGTCAGAGAGACAAGACAATGATTGGAAGCGCCAAAATATACCTTTCGTGTCTTGTGCGCATATCCCGCCAAACCTGCCTCAAGCAAGGCCTATTGAAACCTTTAGGGCCTTTTTATTCTCAGAAGATCTACGACAATGGTTGGGGAACAGAATGAAATTCAATTAAGGAACAGGATCCGAACTAAACCTTTGTGATATTTCTATAGAGTATTACGAAAGACTTATGAAGGCGTTTGAGTAAAACTGCGTTCCATTGAACAATTACGACAGTTAAGTGTGTTATAATGTTATGTGAAAAATTCTAAATAGTAAAGTTTTCCGAATGTGTAACACTTTTCATCCAAATAGTCCGAAAACTTTCGTTATACCCGTTAGTTACTTAGGACTGAGCACGGGGTAGGGAAAAGGTTTTATTACGTTCTCCATATATTTGAACAATGCAATCTCTCCCTAAAAAAATCGATACTAAAGTAAAGTTTGTCAGTATTGAATTGAATATTTTTAAAATCGTATTAAAAGAAAATATTTAAAAGATATAGTTTTTAAAAACGCGAAATGTTAAGTTATAATAATATCAATAAACAAACAATGCCATCTGGTCTGGTAAAAATTCAGGAAAATTTATTGAAACACCTCTGCTTTTCTAAATATAGGAGTTCGGCTTTCCGCTTGCGTATGTGGATTATTGGTTCAATATAATTTAATGATATTGTGAACGCGAAAAGATAAGATAATTTATGAAATTATTACAGGAATTCTTTGACCATCGCAGAGTAGACTTTTCACTAAAAATTCTGGATTTGACAACCTTGAATTATTTTATTTATCCACATCTAAAAAATAGATGGTTACTAATCATCTTGATGTAATAGAAAATCTTACCGACGCTGTGAAAATGCTGGTGAGGCATTACACCACTTTTTTCGTCAATAACGTTTTTTTGTGGTTTAAACCTTTATTTTTAACTCAAGCGTTTGCACGTATGTAGTTATTCGTCAGAATAGAGTAACCTCATCTGTCTATGGTGTAACATAATTCATTTATAATGCCAACGTAAATTTAAATGAAAAATTCGTGATCTTGCCGAGTACCTATACAAGATTTCAATCATGTGCTTCTTTGTACAATGAAATGTCTTTCAAAGATATCTCTTATGATATGAGATACTACTGTAAACTTTACTTTTTACAGAACAAATAATTTGAAAAAGCCTGCCCACATAAAGTGCGATGGGAAAAGAGGAGTTATGGGAATTCAGTTAGGAATCCATGTACTTGGCCAAATAAGAGTAGGAGATGAAGTGTACGTTGCATGATGTAATCCGATTTGTATAATGTAATTCAAGATTACTTACAATACTAAATTGAAAATTTGTATACGTATATATTATTTAAATTATCAATCATCAATAAAGATTCTTTCTTAATGTATACTGTATGTGTTTTAGGAAGATCCCGAATATATTTCAAATCATCCCATTAGCTTAAAATGTCTTTTGTACTTGTAATTATATATCATTATTGTTACACTTGGTATTCTGTTGGTGGTTAAAATTGCTTATAAAAGGTTGTAGGGGAAGGTTGCCAAATTTGGACCACCGCCTAAAACGGACCATCTTAATATCTCGAAAATTACAAAAGGTACTCACTGCGCCATCTATTTACAAGGTGCATAGTAACATTAAAACCTAAAGGAGTCAGTTGCACGGGGCGTTGTATAGTTGTTCAGGCACTCAGGCGCAATAAATGTTTGTGTTGTTGCGGTTATTATTTTTTGGCTACGCCGCTAAGGACATAATGCAGAAACAGTAAGTGCATTTAAATTATTATTTAGTCGATGAAAAACTACAGTTAGTTAGCAATGTTTCCATATTTCAATCCCTGCAAAAACAATTGTTTTCATTTAACGACAATTATTTAAACCTTCTCATGTAGTAGTAGCCTATAATGGACACCTAGTGCTACCCCTAAAATGAACCGGTCCATTTTAAGAAACTTTAATACACGTCTAATAAATTAAATGTTTGTTAAAGGGCGAGGGGAAAATATGGACAATGGACGCAACAAGAGCTTATTTTAGCTGTTAACGCTTACAGAAGCGGCCAGTACGGCCTAAATGAAAGTGCTCGAACTTACAACGTCCCAAAAGCTACTGTGCAGCGATACGCAAAAATGGAAACTGAGGTGCCAGATATAGTTAACAAAATCTGGTAAGGCATGTGAACTTTCAAAGAAATAGAAGATGAACTCGAAAGGCATCTTCTTAAATTAGAAGAAGTCATGTTCTGATTAAGTCCCTACGATGTCAGAAAACTTGCTTACGAAATTGCAACCAAGAATAATTTACACCATAATTTCAATAACGACCCAGCTAGCAGACTGGCGTTTTTATGACGTCTAAATTAAGTCATTTACGACCTTAACCCTAGAATACCAACGTGTTTTTAACTTCCGTGAATACCAAACCGTCGTAAAATTTACGACAACTTAAAATCAATAATTTTGTTGTTAATAAAAATAAAATTTATTATTCTAAGAATTTAATCTAAGCAAACAAACATAAAACTTAGTAATTGTGTATAAAAAGTTAATCTGTTGCACACTGCACACAATACATAGCCCTATGTTCAGCACACATAGCTTTTTTGCACTGACTGCAGTAATTTGTTGTCATCCTTCTTTTCTTGCTTGGACAATAAGAACAAATGGTTCGCTTCGATTCACCTTGAGCTGGTGGATCGTTTGGCATATCCTGTTTTAAGATCTTGTAAATATCCTCACGAAGTTGACGTGCCAAACTTGGCAGATTTTTTCTCGTTTCTAACCAGGGTGTTATTAACGCATTACATATTTCAAACATATAAGCACTGCGGGGAACAGGCTTTTCTTGTTTTTTATAAGTGTTAAAGCAATAAATTACATATGAATTTATTGCAGCTATGTTCAGTATGTTATAAAAGACTGCCATTGGCCAGCGTCTGGTCTTTCTGTTGCAGTTCATGTTAGAACATAGCTGATCAAATGTATCTACACCACCTTTGGTGGCATTATATGAATGTATTATATCAGGTTTATTTGTAGTAGCATTTACCGTCGAACCTTCATGCATAGTCGACAGTAGCAACACCAATTTATTTTTCTTTGGCATAAACGAGACAAGTGTTTTCTCTTTGTCAAAACAAAACATGGACGTTCCAGGTTTGCGATTTTTGACATTTAACATTTCTGGAGGTATTTGCCTTTTATTTTTTCTGATGGTTCCCACCAGCGTTAAATTGTAAGGATCGTTCAATAGTTCTTCCGCTAACTCCACAGAGGTAAACCAATTGTCTATGGTTACATTTCTGTTAGTACCATGGACAGTCTCAGTTAATTGCTTCGAATAGTAATTTGCCAAAGGCAGACCCCCAGTCTCAGTTTTTTTACCTAAGTAGGGCTGGGCATTTATTAAATATTTTGTTGACGAATCACAAGTCATTACAATTTTTATTCCATATTTTGTGGGCTTATTCGGTATGTACATACGAAATCCACATCGCCCTCGGAAACCTAGAAGTTGCTCATCAATTGTAATGTAAGATGTTGGTGTGTACGAACTTTTACAGGTATTTATAAGAATGTCCCATATTTCTCTAACAGGTGCAAAAGAATCGTTTTGTGCACGTTCTTGACGACTAACTTTGTCGTCAAACCGTAAACAATCAAGAAGAAAACAAAAACGACTACAGCTCATCGTTGCCGTGTACATATTTCCCGATAGGCTACGATCAAATAATTGCTTACTGTTCATGTGGTTGTCCTTCATTGCAGCTGCCAATATCAATAGTCCAATAAGAGCCAGTACTTCTTCTTTAGAGGTTTCTGAAACCGTTAGATTTTTTGTTTTGTATTTCGCTGCTTTTCGCAAAATTTCTAGATTAGTAAAATTCACGATCTTTTCTACAATGTTGTCACTTATAAAATGAAGAAAGCAGTCTTTCGGATGAAGAAGCTCTCAAGCTGAGGTTCTAGCTCCTGGCACAAAATGAATTATATTTCTTTTAGATATTCTTTTTGAATGTGATGAAGCTATTGCAGACCATTGATGTCCGTTTTTTCCTTTTAGCTTGGTTTTATTGGGCTTTATGACCATATGCTTGGTCATAAACCTTGCTAGTGGAATATCGTCATCACCTTCGTCTTCGTTGAATTCCGCAACCCCACGGTTTGATTGAACAGTTGGAATAGCTTCATCTACGTCTGAATCTTCTTCAGAGTTTTCAGCTAAGTCCAATGGTCCATTTTCATCTATATCCATTGCAAAATTTTCAATATTATCTTCAAATTCGCTTTCGCTTTCCTCTGAAGAATTTATTTCGTCACTATCATCCCCAGTCATTATTTTTTGAATTTCTTCTGCAATTTCTGCATCAGTGAGAGGCCGATGACGATTAATTTTACTTGTAGATGCCATTGTTTACTCAACACTTGAAAAATAAATCATTGTACAAATTAAGCGCAAAAGAAAAAATAAGGACTTACCGTCATTCAATAACCGCCTTTAAAAATAATTGTTGCATAAATACCAAACCGTCGTAAATTTTACGATCAACAGCCTATAACTCGGAAACAACAAAACCAACAATAAGTTTGGTTAACACAGTTCATACTTCATCGAATATTAAGAGGCTACTGAGACGGTCAGACTGCCGTGATAAAAAAGTGGGGGTTGACAGGTCGAAACGTGTCGGTGCTCGTAAAAATTACGACGCGTTGGTATTCTAGGGTTAAAGGATATTCGACCAAAATATGACGTCATCGGTACGTCTCATTGAGACGTTCATGTGACGTACGTTGTACGACGTTTTATGTACGTCATTTTTTGGGCACATTTGTACCTACTCAATATGTGAAGAGTATTTTAAATCAACCGCCTAAAAATTTCCTTCGGAGTTCGGTATTATTCGATCGCGTACGTGGTACGATCGCTTCCCACGCGTTTTTTGTACTATTAACGGTTATAAACTCAGAAATTAGTGGAAATTAGTAAATAGCACGATAGCACGTAATTAGTAATTAGTATATGGAACGTTTTGTAGTGTTATCTTTTAGTGTTTGTATTATTATATCTTATATACCTATATCTCAAGCTGGTATCCGGGTAAGTAAAGATTGAATAAGCCCTTAAAACAAGACACCTATCATTGTAGATAATTATTATGTACTTGATTACATGAGAGGTTATTGTTTATAAATGAAGGAGTTTTAGGTTAAAAATAATAAATATAATAATTTTATAGTAATTATATGAGGCAAACCGAGACCAATATATGTAAATGTAAGTTTCCTTATACTACGTATAAGAAAGTAATATGTTTAAATAAAGTATGTACAAAAAATAACATTCAAGATATAATCTATAACCTTAAACATTTAAAGTATATTGATTAAATTGTAATATCGACTGTCTATTGGAACATATATATATATATATATATATATATATATATATATATATATATATATGTCTCTTGTTTTTAATATGGCTCTGCCAAAAAGTATTTTTAATTGTCAAAACACTTATCCTTTTTATAGTAAGTTTGCCGTAATTGAATTTTCTCCAGAACAGGGAGGCTTAAGTCTTGTTAATAAAAATTGGCTGACACCAAGGAAAAAGGAAGTTTTTTGGCCACCTTACAAAGAGCAAAAACAATTTAATAAATCTCTGAAAAATTCAGAAAATGCAAATCCAGAAACATGGAATGTATATAATGTCAGAAGAATTTTCTTTGAAACTGGTAAGTATATTTTATACTTGATATATCTACTGATTATTTTTTGTGTTTTTGTACCTGTACAATATTGACTTATTTCTTTAAATGTTTATTGTTATTAATTTTATTTTGATATGCTGGCTTTAGAAATTAAATTTGTATTAATTTCTATCAAATATTCTTAAGAATGGCAATTCTTACTTCTAATTAAATTGATAAGATAGATCGAATGCATGCATTTGTATAGAGTTTTATTTGTTTTATTTTGGCAATATATTAAAATGAATGTATCTGTTTAGACGATTATGAAGAAGCTCTAGCAAAAGTCAAGAGGGCCGAGGATATCTCAGACTTAGAAACAAAAGAGGATGAAACCCTTTCGAAAAGATGAAACATTTCAAAGCCCATCATAGACAACTTCTATGTCCTCCAAAAATAGAGGAGGTTTTCTTTACTAACAGCAAGTTCTTTATGTTTATAATAAATCCAAAAATATAGAGGTATATAATGTCAGAAGAATTTTCTTTGAAACTGGTTAGTATATTTTATACTTGATATATCTATTTACTTTTTTTTTTGTTTTTGTACCTGTACAATATTGACTTATTTCTTTAAATGTATATTGTTATTAACTTTATTTTGATATGCTGGCTTTAGATATTAAATTTGTATTAATTTCTATCAAATATTCTTAAGAATGGTAATTCTTACTTGTAATTAAATTGATACGATAGATTGAATGCATACATTTATATAGAGTTTTATTTGTTTTATTTTGGCGATATATTAAAATGCATGCATCTGTTTAGACGATTATGAAGAAGCTCTAGCAAAACTCAAGAGGGCCGAGAATATCTCAAACTTACAAACAGAAGAGGGAAGAAACCCTTTCGAAAATAAAGAAGGCTTTATTTACTAATAGTAAGTTCTTTATGTTTATAATATGATCTCTAAATAAGTAAGTCGTTCGTCAACGTTTATTAATTTACTCTGCAGCTATTAGATGTTTAATGATGATTATACCAGTTTTGTTGTATATATATTTTTTGATACTCGTTGACAAATTCTGAATTATTTCTTGTAGAATATATGTTGAGAAAAATGTAATACTAAGGAAGTATTTATACATTTTTAATAAAGTTATGTTAATGTTATCACTTGTTTTTTCTTACATTTTCTATTGATACCATATTCATTCCCATGTCTGTTCGGGTTAAATTAAAAAAAATAAGGAAACAAAAATTTTTAGTTTAATTCTTATGGCTAATCTAATTCTTAACAGTTTCACAGTTGCATTTATAGTAATTTTTCACTGATACCTTGTAATTTTTGTGATACGTGTTATCACTTAACAAGCCATGCCTATCAGAGCTTCACTATAATGTTTGACTTGTGTGAAATTGCTTATAGTACCTGAATAATTTTTATTTATATGTAGGTCTAAATAAGGTCATTATTAAGTCATGATAACGTCGCATAAAGGTGAGAAATCGACGTCGCCAGTACGACATTACCTGACGTCATTTTACCTGTGACATATACACGTTATTGCAACGTCATCTAGACGTCATTCGGTAGGTCATTTTAGTTATAACTATTACCAAAAAATGACGTCGTATTGTCATCAGTCTGCTAGCTGGGGAAAAGCGAATTGCTGGGGGAAAATGGTATTATTCATTTTTAAAGCGTCACCCTTCTATTTCTTTGAGACAGTCGGAAAAAACATCATTAGCGAGAGTAAAAGGTTTTAATCGCAAGAATGTTAATAGTTTTTTTGATTTGCTTGAAAAAATATGCACAGAAAACTCTATTGACGCTACCCGCATCTTCAATGTGGATGAAAGCGGGTTTTCGACTGTTCAGAAGAAGTCGCAAAAAAATCTGGGTCAGAAAGGAAAAAGGCAGATTGGTGCAGTAACAAGCGGGGAAAGGGGTGTAAATACGACTATAGTTTGTTGTGTAAGCGGCGCGGATCAATACATTTCTCTAATGATAATTTTTAAAAGAGGAAGAATGACTCCAGAACTAGCCAATGGTGCTCCTCCCGGAAGTATGGTAGAAATTTCAGGAACAGGCTACATAAATACAGATTTTTTTACCAAGTGGTTAGACAATTTCATTTAAATTGTTCAACCCACCATCGAAAAGAAAGTACTTTTATAGTTAGATGGTCACACCACGCACAGTAAAAATTTAGAATCTATATTTCTTGCACGGGAACATGGAGTTATTATGTTGCAATTGCCAGGTCATACGACCGATAGATTACAACTACTTGATGTGGGTTTTTTCAAACACATGGAAACATATTACACACAAAGTGTAGAAACATGGTTACGGATAAATCCTGGTAAAAAAGTGTCGATGTTTTAAGTATCCGGGCTACTTGGAAAGGCCTACGCTAAATGTTCAAGCGTACAAACGGCTATAAATTTCAAAGCTGTCGGAATTTGGCCAATTGATCGTCATGTTTTTGGCGATCACCATTTCTCGGCTGTAGATAATTTGGAAAAACTTCATGTCGTCGTCGACGAAGAAAGTAACAAAAACAAGGAAAATGATACCAGCAACGAAGAAGAAAATGAAGTGGCTCACGAAAACATTATGGTGGCAAAAAAGAAACTATTTGAAAATGAAGGAAGTGGGAGCAAGTCGCAAACCCGTTTAAATATCTCAGTTGAAGAAATATCTCCTATACCAAAACCAAGAAATCTTGAACAAGCATTACAAAGGGGACCACATCAGGCCGCTGAAATTACTAGTTCCCCGTACAAAAATCATTTGACGATGAAGAAAAAAAAGCAAAAAGGTGTCTCCGAGAAAACCGATCAAAATAAACAAGCAAAGAAATTAAAAACGCAAAAGAAAACTAAAGTAAACGAGGACCGGTGGTTTTGTACCATCTGTGAGGAAGAAGACCAAAGGGACATGATCCGGTGTATGCTGTGTCGATGTTAGGTACATGCAGACTGTGCCAGTGTCAGTCCTAAACGCAAAATCTATAACTGTCCCTCATGCTTGATGACAATGTAATGAAATATATATTTAAACATTAATTTTTGATCATGGTCCAATTTAAGGTGCTGCTGATCCATTTAAGGCAATGGGTTTCTTAAATTGGTCCATTTGCAAGTAGGCAACGAAATATTTGTTTTTCAAAGAAAAAAATTTTTTTTTCAATATGTTTATTGTCAAAAGTTTCTTAATATAATAAAGTTTCGTTTGCGTTTCTTAAATCTATCTTTCTTTACTTTACCTATCCTCAATAACAAATAATCTGCAAACTGGTCCATTCAAGGCAACCTTCCCCTACATATAGTGAACAATGATTTATTAACGGCTACATTGATTACGTGATATAGGCGTGGTTACTTATCAATGGTCCAGGAATTAAAAGAAAATTGCGTTTAAAAAATAAAGCAATTTCAATTTAAGGCAGGTAAAATTAAATTAAATTAAATTGGTCCATTTGCAAGTAGGCAACGAAATATTTGTTTTTCAAAGAAAAAAAATTTTTTTTGAAAATGTTTGTTGTCAAAAGTTTCTTAATTTAATAAAGTTTCGTTTGCGTTTCTTAAACCTATCTATTTTTACTTTACCTATCCTCAATAACAAATAATCTGAAAACTGGTCCATTCAAGGCAACCTTCCCCTACATATAGTGAACAATGATTTATTAACGGGAACATTGATTACGTGATGTAAGCGTGGTTACTTATCAATGGTCCAGGAATTAAAAGAAAATTGCGTTTAAAAAATAAAGCAATTTCAATTTAAGGCAAGTAAAATTAAATTAAATTAAATTAAATTGGTCCATTTGGAAGTAGGCAACGAAATATTTGTTTTTAAAGAAAAAAATTTTTTTTTCAAAATGTTTGTTGTCAAAAGTTTCTTAATATAATAAAGTTTCGTTTGCGTTTCTTAAACCTATCTTTTTTTACTTTACCTATCCTCAATAACAAATAATCTGCAAACTGGTCCATTCAAGGCATCCTTTTCCTACATATAGTGAACAGTGATTTATTAACGGGAACATTGATTACGTGATGTAGAAGTGGTTACTTATCAAAGGTCCAGGAATTAAAAGAAAATTGCGATTAGAAAATAAAGAAATTTCAATTTAAGGCAGGTAAAATTAAATTAAATTAAATTAAATTGGTCCATTTGCAAGTAGGCAACGAAATATTTGTTTTTGTTTTTCAAAGAAAAACATTTTTTTTCAAAATGTTTGTTGTCAAAAGTTTCTTAATATAATAAAGTTTCGTTTGCGTTTCCTAAACCTATCTTTTTTTACTTTACCTATCCTCAATAACAAATAATCTGCAAACTGGTCCATTCAAGGCAACCTTCTCCAACATATAGTGAACAATGATTTATTAACTGGAAGATTGATTACGTGATGTAAAGTGGTTACTTATCAAAGGTCCAGGAATTAAAAGAAAATTGCGATTAAAAAATAAAGCCATTTCAATTCAAGGCAGGTAAAATTAAATTAAATTAAATTAAATTGGTCCATTTGCAAGTAGGCAACGAAATATTTGTTTTTCAAAGAAAAACATTTCTTTTCAAAATGTTTGTTGTCAAAAGTTTCTTAATATAATAAAGTTTCGTTTGCGTTTCTTACACCTATCTTTTTTTTACTTTACCTATCCACAATAACAAATAATCTGCAAACTGATCCATTCAAGGCACCCTTCCCCTACATATAGTGAACAATGATT
The DNA here is from genome assembly GCA_963170755.1 of Amphimallon solstitiale. Lineage (NCBI taxonomy): Eukaryota > Metazoa > Arthropoda > Insecta > Coleoptera > Scarabaeidae > Amphimallon > Amphimallon solstitiale. The sequence goes on from OY720677.1 coordinate 10,642,155, forward strand.
TATTAACGGGAACATTGATTACGTGATGTAGGCGTGATTACTTATCAAAGGTCAAGGAATTAAAAGAAAATTGCGCCAATAGTCACAAAGAAATCAGGCGAAGTCTTTAATTACCCTGTAGATATATCGTTATTTCTTTATTTGGGACAAACATTTGTTTAGATTCCATACTTTTCGAATATGTTGGGGGGCTGTCGTGTTGATTTGGTTTAAGTCTATCCTGATACCGCCATCTTGTGTGATCTAATTGAGTAGAGCGATTTCGCGATCGATCGTAGTTATGCGAGATCTCATCAGGAGTGGTAGCGCTGTTTTACAGTCATAGATGGAGTATGCTTGGTTATTCGTATCTATTCTCGGTAATTAACTATATTATTGATTTCTGTTTAGTTTAAGCAATGTTTGGGTGTTCTTGTCTTTTAGTTTCATTTGTAAATTATTATGTTCCGCTTGAAATTGCCGTTGGAGGCCTAAGAGTTATGTTGAATACTATGATTGTTTCCTCCGTGTTCGCTTAGTTGTCGCCTCTGCCGCAATCTCTCGAACGTTGTTACTTGAAATTTTGACACGTTCTCTTCCGTTTCAACAGTCTTACTAACAAGACTGAATCGCGCAAAAACAGCGTTTTCTCAGCCAGTGCTTAGGTAATTAATTTGGAATGTTGAATTTGTATCGTAATAAATCACTAATTAAGGTGGATGTTTGCATAATTCCTCAAGCTTAATTTGGTTATGACGTTATTGAAGAACCCCTGTAAGAGGATATTTTTTCCTTCTGGCTGAAGAAATCTTTCGCTGATTATAAGTACTCATATCACGTGTCTGATAGATCCTAATTGTATTTTTGTTCCCTGATCGATTTTTAATTTGCGATTACCGCCAGGTAGAACTTTAGGCAGGCATTTCCGTTTGGAAATTCTGTAACACGTGTTTGACTTGTGAGATACCCTTGGAAGAATTCCGGAAGGTTTAAGACGTGGTATCCTTTGGTGACAACAGATGTATGGTGCAGTTTCGTAGATATTACTGCAGCCTCATGCGTTAATTCCTGATGACTGTTGGTAGCCAAGGATGATTGGGGTAGACATTTTCCTGTAACTAATGTGGTATCGTTGAAGAATTTGTAACCATAGCTGTGTTGCTGTTTTGCTAAATATTGCCAGTGTATTGCACAGTCACTTAGTGCAATCAGACACAATCAAATTTGTGCAAGTTTACGTGCAGTTGTTGAGCACAACGTACTGTCTAACTTTGTTTTCCGGTCTAACTGTTCATTAGAGTCAACGTAATTACTAGATTTATCTTGTAGTGGCATATGAGTCACTGAGATTTTAATTTCTGACATTTAACGTTTAGTTTAACTAGTAGTGGTGGCCTTATTTTGAGGTTACGTGTCGAATTGGCCCTGCTACATAGCCATTTCGTTTCTTGTGTAAAGTTAATTGATATTTTGGGTGCGTATTTTGCATTATAGCATCCCAACTAGTATTGTGTAAATTTATTGCTTTGATTTTAGTATTTTTTCAATATAATTATGTATAATTTATACGATCTTTAACTTGTTGAATTTTATTAACATTTTCTTTTGTAAGACAATAATTATCTGGCACTGTTAGTATTAAATACCATTTAGAGTCTATTATCTAGTGTCGATCAGCTTGTCGTTAGCCTCTAATATATAGAGTGTTTTGTTTTTGCTAATGTTTTGCTGATTGCGACCAAACTGCTCGACATTGGGAAGACTCCCTGGCATATGTTACCTGTGTAATCATTTTCTTTTAGTTTTAAGTATTTTCTCATGTATTTAATTGTACTCGAGGTTTTGCCTCATATGACTTAATTCTTTTGATTGCTTCAAATCAGTATAACAGTTGTCAAGTGTAACTTGAATTTATGGCTCACATTTGGTGGCCGTCTTGATCAATTAATACCTACGTTCAGAATTATAAACAATTGTAACTGGTATGCACTTAGGTGCTTCTTATTTTTAATGTCATTTTTTTATTACTTTTAATTGCACTTAAATTGTAAAGACATTAAGTTAGTTGACTTGAATGATAGGTTGGCTAAGCTCTATCTTATCTTGGACTTTGGGCAATTTTTTTTATACAGTAAATAAACCTGTTGTTAAGTTTGTATGAGTGTGTTTGGCTTTGCTGATCATTATTCCTGGGGTTTAATAATAGACTTGTTCCGGGCCTATCTATCAGTTGCTGGTCAGTATAATTAATCGGAACTGGTGCCATTATTATATAACACCTTCACTTGTTGAGTGAACAAACCTACTCCTGCCCGACTGGTTAGCGGCAGTACTGACCATCATCTTCGACATCAATCTTGGGAAGAGTGAAAAGTAAGGCTTAGTGAGGGATAAGCTGGCGATTAAAATTTTATTAGTAGACAAGCGTCACTGTTTTAGTTATCAATAGAAGGTGTGTTATCGTGGTGGCATCATACCTTCTGTCCTCTTGCATATTTTTATATTTTTAACGCAAGAGGGTAGCAAAATGCAAAATATTTAAATATAATTTTAATACTTACGCACGAGAAATGCAAATTGTAATACTATGAAAGAGTTTAACATGTTTTAAGGAACCACTAGGCACAGTGGCGGCTGCTGCAGGGAGGGCAACGGGGCACTGCCCCCCGTGATAAACTTCTTTTAACAGATAAATTTAAATAGGTACCTAATTTGTATGTAATTTTTCTGATTTGTTTGATAACAAATACGCCCGTTTAGTAAATACGTCACAATAGATAGGTCTGTTGAACTGGATGCAAACATAATTTGATGACGCGCACTAAATGAGCGTATAATATCCCTAGCAGCAAAATCAGTATATGCACACTTGTCCTACATTAGTAAATATATATTTTTATCCTTCTCTAAAATTGTGATTTTGCTGCTTGGGTATTTTTTCGGAAGTAACAGTCCGTCTCTTCAGCGCGTTTAAAAATCACAGTCTGACGTAGCTCCGGGGCATCTTGCGCCACTGCCCAGTTTGTACTAGAAATCGCGCGTATAAAAAGTGGTGCGGGGCGAGAGCGGTATATGTCCCCATAGGGCACTAGACTGTGATGCCGGATGACATCCAGTATGTAATATCACAAAATAACAGAAGTGACAAAAGCGTCACTTGCATAATTCCGATATTTGTGCGCAAAATCAAACAAAATGGCGTGTTTTGTTTTTGTTGTGTATGCACTTGTATAAATATAACCTGTCTTAATTTTATAACTTATAATTTACGAAAAAATAAAGGTGCCAGTTAAATTGTTGTTGATATAAATAATAGAAACTGTACGAAAGAAGAAATCCGGAGTACATAGATGTTGCATTTTTGCTTTTAAAAATGTTTAGCAACAAAGTATATTCTACAATTTCTTTTCGTTTCCTAAAGAAGAAAATCCGTAAGTTTTATAACAGATAGTTTGTAATAATTCATCTTTGTAGTAAACACTTTGAATGAAACTTTTTATATAATGAAGGAACTTCCTTCGAAAATAAGAATTTTAGAGAACATCGTTATCTCTCACAGCCATAACCATAATGAAAAGAAACCAATTCAAACCTCACTGGTTAAGAAACTATCTAAAGGTAAATGTTTATTATAAAATGTTATTTTATAAGAACTAAGTATTATTTGAAATTTTAAAAGCATACTAATTTCAAAATGTATTTTAGTATGTGTGGAAACTATGAATGTTCATAGCACAAGTGAACGTGAACCCACCTATAGGTATGACAATTAATATTTACAATACAAAATTATTTTATGAGCAAAACATCAAATACGTTTAGTTGTTAACTGAAGAATTCGAAGTCATTTTTGAACAAAAATTCAACACATATGTATTTAATATAGTATAAAGTAGAATAATTTAGAACTTTTCAATTACAAACATACAATTAATTTGTTTTAACGAAATGTATAATTTTTTAATTTTATTTTACCAGTTATGGAAAGTCATACCCTATGTTGGGGTTCAAACAGAAAAAAAATCTCTGCCCAAACACCCACAAAGGAAAGACAGAAAATCTCTAAAACAGCATCGAGTTATAGCTACTAAATCTAAAATGAAATCCTATCCTAAACAGGAGAATTTACAATATTTTCTAGGGCTTTGTGACAGATATTTATCAAATGAACTGGCAACTGTTGTTAAATTTAATGCAGTTAATAAAAATAAGAATATTGCAAGATACAGCATACAGTACAAACAATTTGCTTTAAATATCTATATTTTGAGATCAAGAGTTTATAAATACTTAAGTAAAATACTTCAATTGGAAAGCGTAAGAACATTACAAAGATTAACACAGAATTGGAATATAACTCCACGAGTGTTGATTTTGTGTATTCTGCAAGTGAAATAAAAACTGCTCATTTTACACCATAAGCACGTGAATGCATTCCACGCATTGATGAAATGTGACTAAAAGCTAATTTATTTTATTATTCTTATTTTTATTAACTGTAAACTGGTAAAATTCTAGGTAATATTTAAACTTTTTGATACCCCAGACGACGGCAAGGGCTTCCTTCTGGGTCGTCAAATAATTAAATTCTGCTTTACTTAGAGTTCTACTCGCATAGGCGATCACTCTTTCGGCACCCTCTATTACTTGAATCAAAACGACTCCCAAACCTTTCTCACTGGCGTCGGTATGTAATTGGAATGGTTTGGAGAAGTCTGGACACGCGAGAACTGGACTCTCTGTCAGAGCTTTCTTTACGGCGGCGAATGCGGCTTCTTGATTCGTCGTCCACTCCCAACGCACATCCTTTTTAATTAATTTTATAAGCGGAACGGTAAGTTGTGCGAAATTTGGCACGAATCGACGGTACCACGACGTCTGTCCTAGGAAACCACGCATTTCCTTCTTGGTTCGCGGCGGAGGTACATTTAAAATTGCAGCGACTTTGTCTGGGTCTGTACGGATGCCGTCCGGTGTGACAACATGACCTAAATATTTTATACTTTGTTTTGCAAAAGTACATTTGTCTGGTTGAAGCTGGAGGCCTGCTTCCCGTAAACGCGCGAAAACAGTACTTAAATTCTTCAAATGTTCCTCAAAAGTTTTTCCTAAAATAATAATATCATCAAGATATACAAATGCGTATTCTGCCATCTCAGGACCTATCACTGAATCTAATAAGCGCTGGAACGTCGCTCCCGCACTATGTAATCCATAGGGTAACGATACAAAATGAAATAGGCCCTTCCCCGGAATTGTAAAAGCCGTCATGGGTCTGCTATCTTTTTCTAACTCAACTTGCCAGTACCCACTTTTAAGATCAAGCGTCGAAAAATATTTACTATCACGGAGCTTGTCAAGAATATTTGAAATGTACGGCAAAGGGTAAGAGTCTTTAATTGAGACAGAATTGATTTTGCGAAAATCGACGCAGAACCGAACGCCACCATTCTTTTTCATGACCACGACGATAGGAGAACTCCACGGGCTGTTACTGGGTTCTATTATACCGTCCTGCAACATCTTATCTACTTCGGCGTCGATCAGTGCTTGTTTCTTCGGATTGCATGGATAGTATCTTTGTTTTATTGGGGCGGTATTCGGTTGTAAACGGATAGTGTGACGTATTAAATTCGTTCGACCAGGCACGGTAGTAAATTTACTCAATTCCTGCTCAAGGAATTTTTTTAAAACGGTTTCTTGGCGGTCCTGTACTTCGGAGATCCCACAGCTCGCGGCAAAGACTGCATTGTCTCCCTTAAAGTACAGTTTTCTTTCGGAAAAATCAAGAACAGCCCCAATCTCCTTAAGAAAATTAATTCCGAAGATGACTGAGCACGGGCTCTTCGGCATAATTACAAAATTAACGTATGTAGTTCTGCTACCCATGCGTACCGGTAATGAAACTGAGCCAGTGTTACCTTTCAGCTTATAGGAATTACTCAAGATAAGGTTATTCGAATTACCTGAGCTCTTATAGCTGTAGTACTCTAATACGGGGAGACGTGGCGTCCTTCCTTCAGGATGGCACTACACTTATTCACTGGGTGTTCCAGGATAGGGCTTATATTAGTGTCTGGGGTTAATGAAAGAGTTGTTTCAAACCACATGAATTTATTACCACAACTCGGTCACTAATAACAATAGCCACGCAGGACTATAAAGAAATGGCTTAAGGCAACACTAAATATTAAGAGATATATACATAGATTGAAATTATATACACTGTCTACTGAGACACCTTGACCAAAGGGCTAATGATCCCACACACAGGGGGATAATAAAAAGGGGTGGTCGCTAGATACTGGCAGTTTAAATAGAGAGAGATATTTGAGACACTCAGTTGGGGTTCTAGGGGATAAGGCTCCCTTCGGGGTACCTAGTCAATTAACGCCTAGAATGGGTAAGGCTGCCTTCGGGTACCAAACCAACTAACTACTTGTGAGTGACGTGACGGGGCTATCTTTAGATTGCCAACCGTGCAAGCTTAGGAATCAGTTCAGTACTTACGGTTGCAACAATGGGTACGATGTGAGGTCACTTTAGCCACACGTCACAAGTCACTGGGGTGGTGTATCGGCACAGGTCTGACACTTGAATAACGATCCGTGGTCTGGATCTTTGTTGAAGCACTATGTGGCACTCACAACGTTCAACAACCTCTCGTATTTGGTTGGGTCACTTTGTTCAACAACCTCTCGTATTTGGTTGGGTCACTTTGTTCAACAACCTCTCGTATTTGGTTGGGTCACTTCGTTCACAGCCTCACTAACAGGTCACGAATGCTCCTTGGATGTTGGTTGAAGCACGCAACTGCTGTTGGATTCGGACTCTTGTCCTCCTCGATAGTGTTCAGCTTCTCTCGTTAAGGTCCTTCCTCGGCTTCGGGTAGCTTCGGGTTACCTCGGAAGCGTTCGGGTTTGCTTCGGGTCGCTCGTAGAAGTCTTTCTACGCCTTCGGGTATCTTCGGGTCACCTCGGAAACGTTCGGGTTTGCTTCGTCTCGTTCGTAGAAGCCTTTCTACGCCTTCGGGTATCTTCGGGTCACCTCGGAAACGTTCGGGTTTGCTTCGTCTCGTTCGTAGAAGCCTTCCTACGCCTTCGGGTATCTTCGGGTCACCTCGGAAACGTTCGGGTTTGCTTCGTCTCGTTCGTAGAAGCCTTCCTACGCCTTCGGGTTTCTTCGGGTCACCTTGGAAACGCTCGGGTTTGCTTCGAGTCGCTTCGGCTTGCTCACAGAAGTCGTCCTGCGTCTTCAGTTATCCTCGGGTATGTTCGGCTTTGCCTCGGAAACGCTCGGGTTTGCTTCGAGTCGTTTCGGCTTGCTCGTAGAAGTCTTCCTACGTCGTCCGTTATCCTCGGGTATGTTCGGCTTTGCCTCGGAAGCGTTCGGTTTTGCTTCGACTCGCTCGTGGAGGCCTTTCTGCGCCTTCGGGTATCTTCTGAAACGATTGAGCACGTTTCAGAGATCTTCGGGAAACTTTTTCCCGGCTTCGGCTTTTCGTCGGATGCGTTTGAGCTCGCTCGATAATGTTCGGCTCGCTCGTAGAAACGTTGTATCAACTCTGAAGTCACTTTGGCGAAAGTTCGGTTCACTCCAGAGAAGGGTGCTGTTGTCGCTCTAAGTCTTTAGAGGCGACTAGATACCCAAGACTAAAATTCTTAGCCTTTATAACTTTTTTAAGACGTAAACAAATGACGCGGTTGCAGGTGGCCTTTCGAAAGACGCATTCTATTCGTCTGAATAACGAGTCTTTTGATTGGCAGAAGCCCTTGCTTCTCGTGTAAAATATTTTCCACTTAATGCATTGGCGACGAAATTAGTAGGTGGAGCCTGTGTGTCGTATACAAAATATTTTCCACTTGATACATTGGCGAAAAATTAGTAGGTGGAGCCTGTGCGCGATAAGTTCGTCATTGGTCACAATAACGACTGTTTGGGTTGGTTAAAGATTTTCAGTATTATTATATTTATTAATACTGTTAGAAAATACGGAAAATATATGGAAATATGCACCGTTTGTGATGATTGTTTATAACAATCATTTTCACGGATCAAAATGATTTTTAAGTCGGCACAATCTTAGCAAATATGTATTACAACAATAGATAATGTTTATTAGCTCAAATTGATCGCAAGCACGTCGTTTAATTCGTATCCAGGAGACGGCAAAGGTAACACCAGGTGACTCTATAACGTCTCCATTTGCGAGGCGGACTTTGGATTTTCTATCCAAGACACGTTGGACATTATCTTTTAACAACCGGGCAACTAGTGATTCGGATAGAAATGAAGAAGTAGCTCCGCTGTCCACAAGAGCTCGTAGATTCTGATTACAAATGTACACGCGGATCCAGACGCGATTATCTGGTATTGTCGAGTCTTTAATACATGTACTTGCGGATTCAGGCGGTTTTACTGCTTGCGGACGGTCTTTGCCTGCAGACCGCCCTTTTCGGCGTTTCCCTGGGATCGGCAGTCGACGGAACGTACATCTAATTTACCACACCGAGAACAGAACAATTTAAACGGGTTGCGGCAATGACTACGCGTATGGTCTTCTTTTCCACATCTCCAACAGCGTCTTTCCGGATGTAATAACTTTTGTAAAGTCGGTGATGGCGCAGGAAATTGACGAGGCTTACTATTCTGAGCGGCATACGACAATTGATGCGAACGCGACGTTGCTGACGAAGTACTGGGTTTATCGCTGAACGGGCGTTCCGGTGCGGATAGTGTACTTTCTCTTTTACAAAAGCGCGCCTGCTCTTCCTGCAGTAATTCATATTCAGCAGCGAGTTTAGACAATTGTCTGAGGGATTGTATCGCGTCCCTACGTATATATATTTTGTAACTGGGTGACATGTTACCATATACACGTTCTAGTTTACCATCATCGGACATATCTCGGCCGCGCCTCATTAACGTTAACATTGCGGTTAAATAATCTTTAAAAGATTCCTTCGGTTTTTGCAAACGAGCACGTATTTCTTCTTCTATTGAAAAGCTATACCGGGGCGGAAGATATTGGAGTTTAAAGTCCTCCAGGAACTCGTCCCACGTACCCCATAGTGTCTTATTATTTCGGAGCCAAAGCAGTGCTTTATCCCTAAAAAGCTCAGGCAACGCGTGGAGCATATGTTCATCCTTAATACCGTAACAAACTTGAAGTTCCTTAATTCTTTCCAAGAAAAATACAGCATCCGAGCTGCCATTAAAATGAACTTCCCATTTCCTTATTTGTGCGCAGATTTCAGCGGAAGAAATCTGAACGTTAGTGTCTACAGGCGGTGTTACAAACAGAACGTTTCCCTTATTCGCGGAACCCGTTTTACCCTCTTTCAAAAATGTGCTAAGGCGTTTACGTACCTCTTCTACGTTACCGGAAGCGTCTAACCCCAAAGACTCTGTTACAGCATTTAAATCCTCTTTTTTCAACGTATATATCCACCCAAGAGGGTTTGGATTTTTGCCTTTATCTGAATCAGACATATTATAATTTATAATGTAACAAATTGACTAATAAAAATGTATTTTAGTTTCTATTTAATTTCCTGCCCTTTTATTCCCTCACAGTTAATAAAAGAATATGTATCTAAGTGAATATGTACATCCTACTATCCTTTAATAAAAACTTATCTCTGTGTATGTATACAAAATGTGTATCAATCTTGCTATTTTTAAAATAAGTATAAATATATTCTGACGGAAAACTGCTTGACCAGTTTTTAAACGCGGCGGAGTTTAATGTCGGATTTTAATTTATCTAATTCTTGCTTGAATTAATTTTTAAATTCATTAAAACAAGGCCTTAACGTTGTAGGCGCCACTTATAACATGCTCGCTTGCTTATATAATGCCAGTACAAAACAGAGCGAACGTTAGAAGACTAGTCTTCTGCATGTCTTGATTATATATAGCGGAAAATATATTCTTGAACACAAGTACCTTGGGTTGCCTATACACACAGGCACCAATGCCGTGAAATTTTTAAACGTCTTCCCCTAGTGAAATCGTATTTCGTGACCTCGTCCGGTTGGCACTATTTACAGACGTAAATATATGGCAGGTGAAGTGTTGTGACTTTTAGACATGAGAATACAAAGCTCTTCGGCTAGCAAAGTGGAGATTTTATTCGTGAGTATATTTGCTTTAATATTCTTTTAGTGTTTATTGAGCTAATTCTACATTTATTGCATTTAATACTGACGGATCGGTGAAAAAGAAAACAGTACAAAACACGTGCGGAAACTTACTTAAAAATAGATTTATTATCTGTCAAAATAATATCATATCAATATTCGTACACATTTATTGATCCACATTTATATATCTACACACACAGTTATACAATATGTACATAATTAATTGTAACACAAATTTTTGCTTTAGTGACACCTTTAAATCATTAAAAGAAATTCCATTTTATCATTAAACTAACCTAAGATCAAATAATGTACTCAACTCTATCCCCTGAAATGTCACTTATAAATCCTAATACATTTTTATCATTCTTAATAAAAATAAAAAAAAACAAGATATTTCTCGGTCAATTTGAAATAAAATACGCAGTCAGGTTAATTTAAATTATTCTATAAATTATCTCCATGTTACGACCTGCTCATTTAAAGAATATTCTGGTTTATCATGAAATTGAAGTTTATTTTAGCACGGGCTCGGATAACGCGGATATTTAGACAATAGTTTATCATGAAATATAAATACGCGGTGCGCGTTCACGCAAAATATCGGACATTAACGGTCGCAAAATATCTGAAATAAACAATTATGATTAAATTCGGGTTTTTACGGAGATCACGACATTTAAAAGTCTGATCTTGACGGGATGCGGTTTATAAACGGTAATACATCACTCTTCCCACGGCGCATGGCCTGAGTAAGAGGGAAATATGCGGACGAGATTAAATGGATTTAGAACGTCTGTGCCATGATACAGAGACCTGAATACAGAACGTTCGTAAGGAAATAACCTAGTCTCTTCCATGCCATTCGGAGGCTGAATAGAGACAGGTGTAGGAACTAGAACGGATCGGAGATGTAAATGAACGAGGTAACCTCGATGAGGACCTTTTATATGTTAAAACCCCCTACGTATGTAAGTAAAAAACCGTTCAAAACATAAAATTTGCACACGATACTGACATGAAATACGCGACTCTGAGCATGACGTAGACATTCGGTATTTTTCCATTTAAAAACAGGTAAATAACAAGAATTATTACAACAATTGGTCATACATACAGGTCGACTCATTTTACTTTATACAATATTCACATTTGAACAAAATAACATTCATACAGTTAATTTAATATTTACAAAATAAATTAATTATGAACTCAAAAAATGTTAATTTGTTACAATTAACGAAGGAACTTCGTTACAATAATATAACTAAAGACGAAATTGTAGGATTTCATAAAATAAATGGTCAAACAACATATAAACCAGCAAAATTTGCTATGGTTCTCTTTGCTAAGGGCATTCATATGAATTGGAAACAGCCAGTTGGTTATGTATTAGTCAGCAGCACATGTAGTGGTAAAGCTTTAGAGGAGACTGTAGATAATACAATACTAAAGTTATTTGCAGTTGGGCTTTCTGTCCGAGCACTAGTATCTGATGTCGGCTCAAATTTTTGTAAGTATTCAAAAGAAAAAGGAGTTACTCCAGAATCACCATACTTTTACTTAGAACATAAAATATTTTATTCTTTTGATGTATCACATCTTGTTAAAGCAACTAGGAACACATGTTTTAAATATACAATACAATTTGACAATTTTACAGCAAACCAAAAATATCTAAATGAATTTTATAATAAAGATAAACTCATGAACACCAAACTTCAATGAATTAGTTATTAATCATTTTGCTAATCGTAAGGAACGGCGAATGGATTTTATTTTCAAACAAATTAATTATATAACATATTGAGTTTATTTTTTTGTCTGTACTTAATTTTTGAAATTAAACACTCAGACCCCCCCACCCGGTGCCCTCCCGTCCCAAAAAATCACGGGCCGCCACTGACTAGGCATATACTTTGAGCTACATGTGGTTTTTACTGCAGATAGACTGCTAATCTGTTCGATAAACAGGCCTCCTTTTTACGGGCTAGGAACTGACAGTCCTTGTAAGTTGCTGAATCCACCCACCAACAACGCAAGTATCTAAAGAGGGATTCACACTGATGCAATTAGTTGCAGCGATTTATCGCATGTGAAAAGTTGCATGAACGGTGCAATTTTTAAGAGTTGCACGGTTGGTTCATACTGATCAGGAAGTACAAGCAATTTTTCACAAATGCAATTTTTTTGTGGTACTACCAACATGAAATAATTATATGTCATCTGACAGGTTTGCAGCGTTAAAGTTACTAAAAAATCGCATGCAATTTCTTCAGAAAATAGAACACGCCCTAATACGTGCAACAACTTGCATAGTGTGAACACGAATTTTCGTGCAACTTTTCATAAAACTGGAATCGCTGCAACTAATTGCATCAGTGTGAACCCCTCTTAAGAATATACATAACAGAAACTTCACAGAAACATAAAAGAGGAAATTCAAGCGCAAGTTGCGAAAGCAGTCTGGATATTTGGACAGCTACGAAACATGATCTGGCGAAACAAATCCTTGAATTTTGATAGCAAGACCAGAATTGATTAAACATACGCAAGGAACATACGTGAAACCTATAACGACCTACGGTGCGTAGACTCGAAGTTAAACAACAAAAACATTATAAACAATGAGAACAACAGAGACAAAGACGCTGTGAATGAACACGGGAACGGCTTTTGAGACAGAGTCAGAAACAGCAAAATAAAAGAAGCATGTGGAATCATGAAAGTAGTAAACTGGGTAAGACAGTTGGCGAAATTTGATTTTTTCACTGAAACGGCATAAAATAATTCGACAAGATTCAATTTTTAACGTATGTGATTAATTTCGTTCACAAATTCGCTCATTTTGAACACTGTTCGCTGATATTAAATACTTTTAAAAGCAAGTTTCATACTTTGAGACTGTTTCATTAAATTTGACACCATTCATCATATTCATCAGATTAACCACAATACATTGTCTCTTATCTTAAAAGCGACAAGAAATCTTCTTAAATTTTATAGATACGTATACAGCAAGAGCGCGTGAGGTATGATCACCCGATGGTATACGTAAACTCGCATCTAAACGTGGTCCGATAATACATATTAGAGTAACGGCACAACATACTAGCATTGCCTGCTCATATTCGAACTCATAGTGATCTGATTATTTTTTTGCAGATTGACAAAAAGAACAAATTAAATTTTCTCTTTAAGTGATGACGATTGCTTAGATAACTAAGTCGATAATAACGCGTAGATTGTAATACTTATAACGTAATTATGATTATCCTAATGAAATTAAATAATAATGTAGTTGTGTACAAAGTTATAGCAGTACAACTGGGTTTTAGAATGAAATAAAAACAACCCGCCTGAAACATCTGCAGAATAAACTAAGATGTCTAGAGAAAAATAAATAAATAGAAATTTCATAGTAAAAAAAAACTATAAATAAGTATAACAGGAATACCATAAAATAACATAAAAACGACCCTTGAAATAGAAATTAAAATTAGAGATTCTCTCCAGTAAATATAACGAAATAACAACTCTGGAAAAATAAATCTATATATCTATATCGGGCGAACACAGCTAGCGGAGATCATTTGCCGAATATACGTCCGAAGAATATCGACTAGTATCGGGTGATCATACCCCGCGCGCTCAAGCTGTATATATATGACTGGTATATTTGTATTTTAAATATCAGTACTCGAATTCGCCATGATAATCAATATATTGTTAATAGATTATTATTACATTGACCTTATTATCATTGAACGGTCCACTTCACAATTTTCGTGCGGATATAATTTTTACAAACGAAAATATTTAATTCAAAGCGTACGTGATGAGTTTGAGTAAACAGGTGTCTTCGATTGCTGCAGTATCAACAATAGCTACAATCACAACATTAGGTTGCTTTTATTTATACTACAGAAAGAGAAAAGATCGCCTACCGGATAAATGGACTGCCGTAGGTAAGGTGAAGAAATTGTTTATTTACCCTTTAAAAAGTGGCAAATATAAGGAGATACAAAATGCAGAATGTACAGAGTTTGGTCTTAGGATATGCGAACATGAAGTTGATTTAAGGGACAGGTAGGTAATACATATATAATCTTAATTACAAATTTGAGCGTAAATCTCAATATATATAGGTAATCTATAATCCGTATTGGAAATAACATTTTTACTCTGATAGAATTTTTTTTTTTAAATATTTAGGACCATACATTCCACACCTAACACTTGGCATCTAACACGCTTGTCGAAAAATATCTTTTTGCAAATATCTCTCTAATTGTTAAAAAGTATTGCAATAAAAATAAATCTGAATCGTATATAATCACTAGATATAAATTTGAAAAGCTGTTACTTAAATATTTGTTGAGTGTAACAATAAAAATTATAGATAATTTTATTTCACGGAAAAGTATTAATAATTAATTTGCATTTTACATCCAAACCAAATTAATGTAATTATTTAATTTTTGAAATAATTTCCACTAAACTAAATAGATTACGTTCTTTATTATTATTACTAATATAAATATATTTGTTATTATTATAAATTAGTTAGGCAAATATTTCGAAAATAATTTGGAACAATTCATAATAAACTGGAAGTGACTTATTTTTATGGAAAAACAGTTTTCTTTACAAATATCTCTCCCACGTACATTGGAACAACTTTTATACAAATTACGTAAGTTTATTTAGTACCTATGTATTCTAAACTTCAAATTTTATATATAAAATCTTTTCCAAATTATATTTTAGATACTTTAACTCTCTTAATAAATCGGTACAAAATGGATAATTTGCGAAATATTTCCATAACTAGTTTTCTTTAAGAGTGAAAGATTTCCACAATAAATTGCAAATAGGATAACTAAACACTTATACTATTATTTCACAAATTCCTTACCAAAACTCTATATATAGCACATTTTGCATTGCGGCATCGTCAGGAGCTCAACTGAATAGCGACACTTCTTATTGTAATTAAAAGAATAAAAATCGGTATTACAAAGAATTAATTTTAGGAAAAAAATAGGAAAAATGTTACGTGTAAATTTACTTTGTCTATAGTTCGCAAAAGATTGTGTACCTATTGTCTAAATACGTGGAATTTTGTATAAAGTTCATGACCTTTTGAGCGAACCCTGTATATTATCTATTTCACCGGTCGCTAAGACTGCCTGCAGTATGCCTCCGTGGGTACTAAACCTACTATTGAGCCCTCACCGCTCTAAATCACATACCGCGAACATGACAGATACAATTTGTGTAAGATCGGGCATTTACACTCTATTTTTGTGAAAGCCTCTTTATCTGAATAACTAACTTTAATTATCTTAGCTCTAGCTTAATCTAACCTACCTGTAGTTTCATATTTTACGCATTTGCAATTATTTCTACGCCTTGCTTAAGTATATAAAATATCTTCTTATATATATTACGACCGATCCCTACCTAATGCATTTATTGTAGCTTGTAAACGTTTTGAAACGATAATCAAGATATTGTGCTAACTGTGTCATATATTTTGCGTTTTGCCAAACACAGAATCTCGAGCAGGTCCCGAGTATTATTGTTATTTTCCTTTTCCTTCGCAGTCGTCTCTCTAAAAAAAAAAAGGTAAGGAGAATTAATTAAAGAAATGCTGGATTGTAGGGCATACTATTAACTGTTGCCGATCCCCCTTGCTGCTCTATCTTCGATATTCTGGTATTAGGGACTTCTGTTACTTCGTTCCTCCTCAGGACCATTGTGGGGGTTAGGATCGTAATTTCGCTGTAACATAAGTTTTGATCGGTTTTTCCACCGTCTTTTGCAGCGTTTTGATATATATAAGCTTTAGTATTTCGTTATTTACCTGCAGAAATTCTGTCCTTTCGCCTAATAAAAATAGAAATTACAGGTGGAAGAATGTTTGTTGATGTCTGTCAAGTCTATCGTCCATACTGCTTAGGTTGTCTGCACACGCAGTATTGCCAACGTCCGGTATAAAGTTCCCTCTCGTGCGGTCGACTTTAAATCTCCTATTTTACAATTGTTGAGTATTTCGCTCATGTCCTTCCGTCAAAATTATGTGTGGGGTCGCGATTAATTGTGTTTAAGTCTCGATGTCGTTTCCCATTATTATCAATTTAGTTGCGTGCTTGTGTTGTTTATTTGGAAATTCCCGCCTTTAGTTTGAGTCCTTTTTCCAGTACGGCGCTTTGAGCGTGCGCGATCTTGGATTGTAACGTATCTACCGTATAGGTCACGGTTAGGTCACTTTAGAAGTCGAACTTGTTACAAGTGCATGGGCACGATATGCTTATTGTCTTTTGGTGAATTTTATCACTTTGTCTAAAAGTTAGACTAACGCTTAGGCGGCTTTAATGAAATAAGTGTGAGTTATCGATACCTTTATTAGGTGATTTATCGTGAATTAATTTTTATCGCAATACCGTTATCTAATTTACGAATGCCACGAGGTGGATTTTGAATCGTTTTCGTGCTATGTGTGACTTCTGAGTCCTTACCGTGGGATCTCCATATTATTTCTTCATAATTGGGGTAAGTTTTCAGAGCTCTGTGTTAAATTTTCGGGATTTTATCTTTGGGTTTTTTTTTTAATTTTAATAGGATTCTTTTGTCGGGCACTAAAGCCCTCAAAGGCTGCTAGGATGCCTCTGACGACCATTTAAGCCCTCCGAAGTCTTATTTTTGGGGTTATCGCCCACAACAGGGGTTTCATCCAACATCCATTCCACCTGTTGAGTGGAATCATTCCAACAAGGGAGACGTCGCCATCTTGAACAACTGCAGCGTCCTTCCCGTCAGCCATCTTGCCAAATAAGGTTGTAATTTTCACCTTATATATTTTCGACCGATTTTCGACGACTTAACGTTTGTGTGCAAGACTTATTTCGCCTAGTTTTGAACCAAGAATTTTGAGTGGCTTATTACCTTACGCACCTCTTAGTCAACTGCGAGGTCACAAAATAATCTTGATTAATTTACCGTTATAATTTTATTAATTTTTGTAATAATCAGATTGATCTGAAATTTTGAATTTGTCACTACCGTAATTATTGTAGCCTTATTTTGAGGCAATTATTTAATTTAAACTTAATCTAGAAAATTCATAAATTTTATCTCATTATTTTCTTTTGGGTAGATGTTAGACGATCAGTAATATACCTAGTGATTACTCTTCCGTTACAATGACTGTAGGTTACTTGAAGTATTGCAATTTTGGAATTTATAATTTGTTTATAATTTAGTACGTTTAAATTTCGCTGAAATCTTGTAAGATTTTGCCTTTAACTCTTGTCTTATCAATTATTAACCTTCAAATTCATTTAACGTAGTTCATGTAAGCAAACCTGACGTTTTGTTTTGTTTTATAGGTTAGCGAATTTTACACACTTTAGGCTAAGACCTTATTTTAATACATTAAACTTTCTTGCGCTTATTAAATTTATAAATATTATTTCACCTTTGTATTGACATTGCCAAATGGCATGTAATTGATAACTTTTGTACACCTAATTGTGAGGTGAAAGAAACGTTTCGGCAACCGACCAACTCCCGCTGATGCGCAGAGTTTATGTCTAATCTTTAAGGTTTTTTTATCATTTATATTCTTACTAATTTTTGCAAATGTCACCTACGCTTGTTTTTTTTATTATTTACCATCTGTCTAACTTAACTACGATGTAACTTTCATTCAACGCATTGCTTAATTTCAGATTTCACAATTTAGTTTTTATATTATACTAATAACCGAATCACACGTCAAATTCAATTAAATTTTGTTATATTACGAATACCTTATCTATTATTTCTTTTACCTCTGCATATTTATTTATTATTGTGACAAGTACGCACATGAGTGTGGGTGCTTCATATATACAGGGTGTTCAATAGGTAACCCGCTGGAGGGACACAGCCAGTGGTAGTTCGTAGGAGGCGCAGGTAGGTTATCTGTAGATAGCATAGTGTCCTGGTGCCCGGACAATCGTCGCAAGCGTCGTTGCCGACCGACGCTCTACTTATAGGTGTTTCTTTTACCTGAACCGTCACGCCGTCTGCGACAGAGTTAGCTCGGCCCTGCGTTATCCTGTTTAACAACCCCCTATTGCGACTCCCCGTTTCATATCTTAATCAGCCGTTATCTTATTGCGACGTAGATCCGGTAGCAAAAATTTGGCGCCCAACGTGGGGCGCCAAATGGCATGTAAAGCGATAAATTTGAAAATTTAAAAAAAAATTCCGGAAGATGGTCAAAATTGGCGCCCAACGTTTCGGCCAATTTTGACCATCTTCCGGAATTTTTTTTTAAATTTTCAAATTTATCGCCTTGTCCTTGGTGGACCACGTTTCGGAAAAATTCTGACCATCTTCCGGAACATTTTCTTGAATTTTGCAAATTATCTCCCTGTCTTTAACAGCCAACGTTTCGATAATCTTTTTGGGGCCTTTCTTTCAGTAATAAGGAAAATTTGGTGCCCTAGCGTCTGGATTTTTCTTTTGGTGATAGGGGAAAAATTTGGCACCAACGTTTCGACCAACTTTCCGCCATCTTCAATTTTTCTTTATTATTATTTTTGTGTGTGTCAACCAAGTTTCGGCCTATTTTCCGCCATTTTCAGAATTTCAGACAAGTTTTCTTCCCCCTTCCGTACGAATTGACACACCAACGTTTCTGCCATCTTTTCTCCACCTTCCGGAACAAAATTTTTTTTTTCTTCCCTTCGCTACCCAACGCTCCAACGAAGTTTCCGCTACCTTCACAACAATTTCATGCTTTCGTTGTGGGCCTAACGTACAACAGTTCGCACCTACGTTTCGACTAAGTTTTCGCCGCCCTCAAATTTACTTTTCCTTTTGTGTGTCATCTATCAGCTCATAAGTTGACACCGAACGTTTCGACCTGGTTTTTACCATCTTCAGGGAAATTTCTCGTCTTTTCTAATTTTCCTCGGTTTTGGTTGCTTTGACGTGACAACGTGTCGTTGCCTAACGGTTTGGACAAGTTTTCTCCATCTTCCGGAATATTTTCCTTACCTTTAAGTATTTCAGCCACTAACATTTCGTCGTACCGCACAGTGGTGCTATACTTTGGAGAAACTACTTGTTTTGTATCAACGTTTCGGTCCTGACCATTTTCAGGAATAAATTTCGAATTTTCTCGATTTAAGCCCGTTTCTCGTTTTAGGTGGGCAAGTGGACGTTAAGTTTCCCTTACCGCTCAGTTTTTTATTTCCGTCTACTCCCTCACCTAATCTAACTTCGACTGTTTATATTTCGTTTTCTTCCTTTTTTTTGGGAAAGGTTATCACCTCACGTTACAATTTTATCTTAGGTTCTGAACTACCTTGTCTTTCAGAATATATTTGCGTGTCTTAGGACTCGAGTCTTTGCTTGCTGATCCCGGTACCGCCGTTTCTTTATATATATTTCTTTCTTTTCGACTTTCGGCTGAACTAACTTTCGCTATGGCTCCTAAATTTGAGATCAATCGTCTTTTGAAGGAAGACCTTGAATATTTACTGACTGTTATGGGTGCTGTGGTGCCATCCACTTTGGACGGAATGCGACGAATGTATCGACGTCTGCTAGGGTATGCTAGGTCTTATCCGTCGGATACTAAGCTTACGTATCCATTTACCTATGCAGAAGATTCCGCGGCCATTAAGGTTAAGCTTACGGTTATCGAAGGGCTCATCGATCAGTTCGTGGGGAATCGTGAGTCTTCCGAATTTCAAAAAATTTCTACCGCCCTTGCTTTCGTATTGCGCCGAATTCAGAACTCCGTCCCAAAATCTTCAGCGGAAGTGGAAGAATGCCATGCGTTTCGGAGTCGCGTTGCTGATCTGGAAGGTCGCATCCGCGATAAGGCTCGCACCCTTGAACGCGCCTCAACATTCAGCTTATTGCAGTCACCCACTGCCGGTAACCCTGGTCCTCAAGGGAGTGAGGAGGAGTTTAGCGAAGAGGAGGATCCTATTCGATCTCCGGTTAACACTTTTCCTGGTCCAGTTCACTCGACTTTCACTACTTTTTCGCCTAAACCCGTCCCCGTTGCCTCTTGGGGTATTACGTTTACAGGGCATAAGAACTTTTCGGTCAGTGCTTTTCTGGAGCGTGTAGCTGAGCTGAAAATCGCTCGTAATTCCTCAGACCAGTTATTATTCAATTCCGCTATAGACTTATTTAAGGATCGTGCTTTGGTGTGGTATCGGGCTAATCGTCATCTTTACTCTAATTGGTCAGAGTTAGCTGCTGGTCTACGGGAAGAGTTTCAAGCCGTAGATTATGACGACCGTCTTATGGACGAAATTAAGCAACGGACTCAAGGTCCTAACGAACCTATTGGACTATACGTATCGGTCATGAAAAATCTCTTTTCTCGTCTTTCTGTTTCAGTCCCTGAAAAAACTCAATTACGAATTCTGCAACGTAATATTCTGCCTTTCTATCAAACGCAATTGGGTTTAACTGAAGTCAATTCTATCGCGGAACTCCTTAAATATGGGAAAGTTCTCGAAGCCCGCAAGGCCTCTGCTGAAGCTTATGTACCGCCTCCCGTACGTGCTAAAACACTCGAGCCCGATTTGGCTTATGTCAATGCCGAACCAGTCCCGAGTTATTCTCGAAGTCGTGAGACACCCGTTACTCCCGTCTCTAATCGCCCTCGTGTTCATGTGGCACCCGTTTCAGCAAATCCTGTCACATGTTGGAATTGTCGTCAGACAGGACATCGTTACTCCCAATGCGCTTTACCTCGCAAACGCTTTTGCTATCGTTGTGGTCGTCCAGAGACCATTGTATCTTCTTGTCCGCAGTGTTCGGGAAACGCCCGACGTGCGCACTAAGTGGCCGTCCCGTGCGTACAGTATACACAGCGGCCTATCGACAAATTAGAGCCCGGTTAGATTTTATACTCGAACAAGCCATAGGGGATGAACGCCCCTATCTTAAAGTCCAAATCTTTGGTAAAGAGTTTCTCGGTCTTTTGGACACAGGTTCATCACGCACTATTTTAGGTGAAGCAGGTTGGTCCGTGTTAAAGGGTTTTGTTCCGCTTAAATCCTCTATGTCCTTTTGCACTGTTGCCAACGGTTCACGATGCCGAATATCAGGTGAAGTTGCCCTGCCTATTAATGTTAGGAATCGTTCTAAGGTCTTTGACGTCTTAGTGGTACCTGAACTACCGCATCAACTTATCTTGGGCGCAGACTTCTGGCGAGATATGGGTATCGTCATAAACATGCGCAGTGGCGATTGGGTATTTTCAGACGCACCCGACGTGTCTTCTGTCGATGTCGAACCACCGGTGTTATCTGATGAGCGTCAACGTCAGCTCGAGGCTATCATCAATCAGAATTTTCCTAACGTCGATAAGGAGGTGTTAGGTTGTGCCAAAGGTGTAGAGCACACTATTATCACTAGTAGCCCTCCGATTAAGCAACGCTATTATCCGATATCTCCGGCGGTGCAGAAAGTAGTCGACGCTGAATTAGAGAAGATGTTGGCTCTCGGTGTCGTTGAGAGGTCTCAGAGTGGTTGGTCTTCACCCATTCTTCTCGTGCCTAAGAAGGACAAGACTTTTCGATTTTGTGTCGATTATCGGAAGCTCAATCAGGTCACTGAGAGAGATGCCTATCCCCTTCCCTACGTATCAAATACCTTAGACAAATTACGAGACGCCAAATATCTTACGTCTCTCGATATAAAAAGTGCGTATTGGCAAATTCCTGTTGCCGAGTCTTCCCGTCAGTATACAGCCTTCACCGTGCCGAATCGAGGTTTGTTTCAATTTTGTCGTCTCCCGTATGGTCTCCACAACGCACCTGCCTCCTGGCAGCGTTTTATTGATAGAGTTTTGGGTCCTGAATTGGAACCTTACGTTTTCGTTTATCTAGATGATATCATAATTGTCACTCCTACCTTTGAAAAACACTTGACTATCTTAGAGCAAGTTTTATCTCGCCTGCGTGACGCTGGCTTAACGCTTAATAGAGACAAATGTCAGTTTTGTCGCGACGAATTGAAGTACCTGGGTTATGTGGTTAATCGTCGTGGGTTGATGGTCGACCCTGACAAAGTCAAGGCTATCATCGGAATTGCCACTCCCAAAAACGTTTCTGAAGTCAGACGCTTAGTAGGTATGGCTTCATGGTATCGACGTTTCGTCCCTAATTTCTCTACTGTTATCTCCCCGCTTACTGATTTGCTACGGAAAAATCGTCCCTTCGTTTGGACGTTAGCTTGTGAAGAAGCTTGGACATCTTTGCGTGAACGCTTGGTTTCCTCCCCGATTTTGACATGTCCCGATTTCCAATACGAATTCATCATCCAAACTGACGCTAGCGACTATGGCCTTGGAGCCGTATTGACTCAAGACATAGACGGACAGGAGAAAGTAATTAGTTATCTAAGCCGTTCTTTAACACCTGCCGAACGTAAATTCTCTACGGTTGAGAAAGAATGCCTTGCCGTCCTCTGGGCTATAGAAAAGCTTCGCCCATATATCGAGTGCTCACACTTTACGGTGATAACAGATCATTACTCCCTCTGCTGGCTGAACTCTCTAAATTCTCCGTCGGGTAGATTGGCTCGATGGGCCGTACGTCTTCAGCAGTACGACTTCACTATCATCCACCGTAAAGGAAAATTCAATGTCGTTCCGGACACTCTCTCCCGTTCAGTCCCCAAATTGGATATCGTTCAAGTCAACCCTAAAAGCCAAGACAAATGTTACGTTCGTATCTTAGAACAAATTAAGAGACATCCCGAGAAGTACCCTCAATTTCAACTTATCGGTGGGATACTTCGACGTTACGTACCGCCTAATAGCACTTTTCCCTCTGAGGATTCCGATTCATGGAAAATCTATGTTCCTAAGGAACAACGACAAGAGGTCTTGTTAGAATGTCATAACGAGCCCACAAGTGGTCATCTGGGCATTGCGAAGACTCTCGCTCGCATATTGCAACACTACTATTGGCCTAAGATGTTAGGAGATGTGATTCGTCACATCAGAGCCTGTCCTAATTGCAATAGGGCGAAACCTCTTCAAAGAGCTCCTGTTGGTCGTATGGGTGGACATTCTAAAGTTACTAAACCATGGGAAGTACTCAGTGTCGACATTGTTGGTCCTCTTCCGAGGTCCAAGCGCGGTTTTAATTACATTTTAGTGGTCTCTGATATCTTCAGTAAGTTTGTTCTGACTTTCCCGTTACGTAAAGCTTCCTCCAAGTCTATTATCCGACATCTTGAAGAAGATGTGTTTCTGATTTTTGGCGTACCTCGTTCCGTAATTTCCGATAATGGCGTGCAGTTTCGCTCTAACGACTACCGTTCTAAGTTAAAAGAATATAAAGTACGTCCATGCTATACTGCAAATTACCATCCTCAAGCGAATCCCGTGGAACGTGTGAATAGGGTTATCAAAACCATGTTGATCTCGTATGTCTCTGACAATCATCGCGAATGGGACGTCTACCTTCCCAAAGTCACTTGCGCCTTGCGCACTGCCAGACACGAAGTCACCGGACATACGCCCTATTTCATTAACTTCGGTCGTGAGATGAATCTCACTGGAGAAAGAATTTCCGATGCCCCTATCTCTGACGGAACTCCACTTGTCGAAGTCCGCGACCCGGAAAAACTTATAGAACGTTCCGAAGGATTTTCTAAACTGTATCGCGACATCAAATCCCGCTTGCAGAAAGCATACGAGCGTGCTAAAGCGCGCTACGATACTCGTCATAGACGAGATGAATTCTTGGTAAACCAGTTGGTCTGGCGTAAAAATTTCGTTCTTTCAGATGCCGCCAAATTCTATACCGCCAAATTGGCTGACAAATATGTCGGGCCCTTCCAAATTAGTAAACGTATCTCCACTGACATTTACGAGCTCAAAACTTGCGAAGGTAAATTGCTGCCCGGGGCGTGGCATGCAAATTTACTGAAACCTCAACCGAGTGATGATTAAGATCTATCTTCTCACGTGTCCATCTGCCTAAAATTATCGCTATCTCGATTTTGTCTTTTCGTTACCTGTACCTACCGTTACCTTTACGGCCTGTAGTGAGGGCTGAAAGAATTCTCCTACCGTGATCCTGCGTGAAGTAAAAGGCTTCTAAAGGGACTCGGACCTCTTTGTTCCCTAACACCCCGGAGCAATCAATTTCCTTCCCTCTCGTGTGTCGATTGTTCCCTAACACCCCGGAGCAATCAATTTCCTTCCCTCTCGTGTGTCGATTGTTCCCTAACACCCCGGAGCAATGAATTTCCTTCCCTCTCGTGTTGTCGGGTTTTCCGTGTGGGATCTTGTCTCCTCCCGCGGCTGAGTGCACGACCTTTTCCGCGCGGTTGCGGTTCCATCTTGGAAAATCTGTTTCCTAACCCGCAATTACTAACTAAGTAGCTTGCTACATCAAGGAGCTATCGCTTCAGGGCAAACATTTTCCTTATATCGACTTCTGTTAGTGTGATTACCGGCCCCATTGCACAGCTCGTATCTGTGACTCCGACTATGCATTTATCTTCCCGTGCCTTTATCGCTTCCGTATGTTTCGGATCTCCCGTGTCTTTGCATGTTTGGAGTGG
This sequence comes from Amphimallon solstitiale, assembly GCA_963170755.1. Lineage (NCBI taxonomy): Eukaryota > Metazoa > Arthropoda > Insecta > Coleoptera > Scarabaeidae > Amphimallon > Amphimallon solstitiale. The sequence goes on from OY720677.1 coordinate 10,666,886, forward strand.
CAGCCTTGCTAGGGGAGTCCACACTATATTTCGTTTACCCTCTCTGACATGACTACCTTTTAAGCTAACTAATGTTGCTTAACTACCGGATTTGACTTTCGTATCTGAGAAGGTATAAAGAGTGATGGTCCCTTCTGTGTGATAATCCTCAGCCTTCTAAAGGTCGTGTCCTGGCGACCTTCTTGCTTTTCTTACGTTCAAAATGTTACTACCAGGAATCGGATATGACTTCAGCCTTATGGTTTATCGTTGCCTTCAGCATTTTAGTCGGGACAACGCCGGTCCAGACTTTAAACTTTTGCTCTCTAATTTCTATTTTTGTTTGGCGATCTTTTCTCGTTTTGTTGTTACCGGATGTTATGGATGTCGAAACAGCATATCCGTACCTCTGAGCAGTTGCACCATTCTGAGCTCTACCCTACCTTTATTTACCTCTTCCCTATTCCGCTTTGTATCCCGTATCTGTAGTAATAAACCCGGTTTTAGTTGACCTGTTATTTTTGTTTGTTTTGAGATACCGAGGGCCTCTCCCAAGGGTCTCTTTTACCGTCGCGTGTCTGCAGAGTGTCGTCTCGGGGGTTGCCTTGCCCGCATCTTGGCCTATTGGTGGTGCCCACTCCTCATTCCTGTGCCTTCGACCGTCGTAAGGATCACCGCCGGCCGGGCACACCGATATCTAACCCGTCTACACCCTCTTCCCCCCGTGATGCTACCAATAGTGCTGGGCTGTCGGTTGGACAGGTCTCGGGGCGCGTCTGTGCAGAATCTCGACACCCTTGCTTTTTATTTTTTTCGTTACTTTCCCCGTACCGGCCGAATGCCGAAGGGCCACGTGGTGGTTATGGCCAAGCTGTCTGGTGTTACTGTGACTGAGTGTGGATGTGTGCGTTTGTGTAGTAGACAACGTCCGTTTTAGAGCTCTCGCTTACCCTTTTCACTATCTTTATCCCGTCAGCCTAAGTTCTCGGTGCAAGAAATTGCTCTGCGTTCAATTTCTTTTCGCTGGAAAGGGGGGAATTTGTTACGTGTAAATTTACTTTGTCTATAGTTCGCAAAAGATTGTGTACCTATTGTCTAAATACGTGGAATTTTGTATAAAGTTCATGACCTTTTGAGCGAACCCTGTATATTATCTATTTCACCGGTCGCTAAGACTGCCTGCAGTATGCCTCCGTGGGTACTAAACCTACTATTGAGCCCTCACCGCTCTAAATCACATACCGCGAACATGACAGATACAATTTGTGTAAGATCGGGCATTTACACTCTATTTTTGTGAAAGCCTCTTTATCTGAATAACTAACTTTAATTATCTTAGCTCTAGCTTAATCTAACCTACCTGTAGTTTCATATTTTACGCATTTGCAATTATTTCTACGCCTTGCTTAAGTATATAAAATATCTTCTTATATATATTACGACCGATCCCTACCTAATGCATTTATTGTAGCTTGTAAACGTTTTGAAACGATAATCAAGATATTGTGCTAACTGTGTCATATATTTTGCGTTTTGCCAAACACAGAATCTCGAGCAGGTCCCGAGTATTATTGTTATTTTCCTTTTCCTTCGCAGTCGTCTCTCTAAAAAAAAAAAGGTAAGGAGAATTAATTAAAGAAATGCTGGATTGTAGGGCATACTATTAACTGTTGCCGATCCCCCTTGCTGCTCTATCTTCGATATTCTGGTATTAGGGACTTCTGTTACTTCGTTCCTCCTCAGGACCATTGTGGGGGTTAGGATCGTAATTTCGCTGTAACATAAGTTTTGATCGGTTTTTCCACCGTCTTTTGCAGCGTTTTGATATATATAAGCTTTAGTATTTCGTTATTTACCTGCAGAAATTCTGTCCTTTCGCCTAATAAAAATAGAAATTACAGGTGGAAGAATGTTTGTTGATGTCTGTCAAGTCTATCGTCCATACTGCTTAGGTTGTCTGCACACGCAGTATTGCCAACGTCCGGTATAAAGTTCCCTCTCGTGCGGTCGACTTTAAATCTCCTATTTTACAATTGTTGAGTATTTCGCTCATGTCCTTCCGTCAAAATTATGTGTGGGGTCGCGATTAATTGTGTTTAAGTCTCGATGTCGTTTCCCATTATTATCAATTTAGTTGCGTGCTTGTGTTGTTTATTTGGAAATTCCCGCCTTTAGTTTGAGTCCTTTTTCCAGTACGGCGCTTTGAGCGTGCGCGATCTTGGATTGTAACGTATCTACCGTATAGGTCACGGTTAGGTCACTTTAGAAGTCGAACTTGTTACAAGTGCATGGGCACGATATGCTTATTGTCTTTTGGTGAATTTTATCACTTTGTCTAAAAGTTAGACTAACGCTTAGGCGGCTTTAATGAAATAAGTGTGAGTTATCGATACCTTTATTAGGTGATTTATCGTGAATTAATTTTTATCGCAATACCGTTATCTAATTTACGAATGCCACGAGGTGGATTTTGAATCGTTTTCGTGCTATGTGTGACTTCTGAGTCCTTACCGTGGGATCTCCATATTATTTCTTCATAATTGGGGTAAGTTTTCAGAGCTCTGTGTTAAATTTTCGGGATTTTATCTTTGGGTTTTTTTTTTAATTTTAATAGGATTCTTTTGTCGGGCACTAAAGCCCTCAAAGGCTGCTAGGATGCCTCTGACGACCATTTAAGCCCTTCGAAGTCTTATTTTTGGGGTTATCGCCCACAACAGGGGTTTCATCCAACATCCATTCCACCTGTTGAGTGGAATCATTCCAACAAGGGAGACGTCGCCATCTTGAACAACTGCAGCGTCCTTCCCGTCAGCCATCTTGCCAAATAAGGTTGTAATTTTCACCTTATATATTTTCGACCGATTTTCGACGACTTAACGTTTGTGTGCAAGACTTATTTCGCCTAGTTTTGAACCAAGAATTTTGAGTGGCTTATTACCTTACGCACCTCTTAGTCAACTGCGAGGTCACAAAATAATCTTGATTAATTTACCGTTATAATTTTATTAATTTTTGTAATAATCAGATTGATCTGAAATTTTGAATTTGTCACTACCGTAATTATTGTAGCCTTATTTTGAGGCAATTATTTAATTTAAACTTAATCTAGAAAATTCATAAATTTTATCTCATTATTTTCTTTTGGGTAGATGTTAGACGATCAGTAATATACCTAGTGATTACTCTTCCGTTACAATGACTGTAGGTTACTTGAAGTATTGCAATTTTGGAATTTATAATTTGTTTATAATTTAGTACGTTTAAATTTCGCTGAAATCTTGTAAGATTTTGCCTTTAACTCTTGTCTTATCAATTATTAACCTTCAAATTCATTTAACGTAGTTCATGTAAGCAAACCTGACGTTTTGTTTTGTTTTATAGGTTAGCGAATTTTACACACTTTAGGCTAAGACCTTATTTTAATACATTAAACTTTCTTGCGCTTATTAAATTTATAAATATTATTTCACCTTTGTATTGACATTGCCAAATGGCATGTAATTGATAACTTTTGTACACCTAATTGTGAGGTGAAAGAAACGTTTCGGCAACCGACCAACTCCCGCTGATGCGCTGAGTTTATGTCTAATCTTTAAGGTTTTTTTATCATTTATATTCTTACTAATTTTTGCAAATGTCACCTACGCTTGTTTTTTTTATTATTTACCATCTGTCTAACTTAACTACGATGTAACTTTCATTCAACGCATTGCTTAATTTCAGATTTCACAATTTAGTTTTTATATTATACTAATAACCGAATCACACGTCAAATTCAATTAAATTTTGTTATATTACGAATACCTTATCTATTATTTCTTTTACCTCTGCATATTTATTTATTATTGTGACAAGTACGCACATGAGTGTGGGTGCTTCATATATACAGGGTGTTCAATAGGTAACCCGCTGGAGGGACACAGCCAGTGGTAGTTCGTAGGAGGCGCAGGTAGGTTATCTGTAGATAGCATAGTGTCCTGGTGCCCGGACAATCGTCGCAAGCGTCGTTGCCGACCGACGCTCTACTTATAGGTGTTTCTTTTACCTGAACCGTCACGCCGTCTGCGACAGAGTTAGCTCGGCCCTGCGTTATCCTGTTTAACAACCCCCTATTGCGACTCCCCGTTTCATATCTTAATCAGCCGTTATCTTATTGCGACGTAGATCCGGTAGCAAAAAGAAATATGTTGCTTAAGAAATTTATAGTATAATTAAATAAATATTGTTTTTTAAGGATTCTACATATAAAATTTGTCTATTTTGCATATCATATCAAGGAGGACGTTATTCATTTTGGTATGTATTTTTTTTAAACAACAAAACAGAACTTTTCTTATTACGTTTCATGCAACACAAAATTTAATAGAGATATTAATATTCTTTTTTTTTCTGAAACTGTTTATCAGATAATTTTATGATAATGTGACTAATCAACGTGAAATTTTTATAATCATAAATTATATATTTATTACAAATATTGTAAAAATACTACTAAGAAGATGATTAAATACAAAATACATACAACAAGAGAATGTAGATGCAGATACTAAGAGTAACATCAGTGAAGGGGAGAATTATTTAATTGTAACTGGTATTTAAACTACAGCTAACATATTAAGCGTATTATTTTCTAAGCTATTTGAGCTTTTTACCTTTATCTCTTACGTGTTTATTACAATATTTATTGACTTATGTACACATGAGTTGGACATTTTGCCTATATTACCGTTATTGATTTTTATACGTTTTACTTTCTTATAGGTATGTAGTATAAGGAAGTATTGTGATATTAAAGTTTTCGACTTCGAGATTTTTGCAAATGTCGACGTTTTGAAGTTCCCTGATACCGAAAAAGTGGATTTTAAAAATTGTCTGTCTCTCTCTCTGTGTGACCACGATAACGGTCAAACCGCTATAGATATCATTTCCAAATTTTATATTTACGAATATAATTTCCCTCTTAAGATCTGATTAGATTTTCAATAAAATCGGCAGATCGGGAGTAGAAGTTTACTTCAGTGAAAAAATCGAATTTTGCCAATATTTCGTCAACTACTAAGTTTAAACAAATTTATAAAGAATTCAAATCTCCTCAAAATTAAATTGAGAAAAATGTTATTTATTTTATTTTGAAAGTTTTTCGTAATTCCTACCGGAAGTAGGTCTTTTACTCTTATTGCAAATCAGTTTTTTGCGAATATTTCGCAAGTCATGCTTCTTAGACAGATACGTTACAAGTATAAATTTATAACTTAATTTTAAATACCTTTTGTATAAACAAAATTTCAAAGTTCGGACCGGATGTAGCACTTTTATCGAAAAACGATTTTTTGAAAATATGTCGTAAATTATGCATTCTATATATATTTATCAAAAGGACAAAAGTATTTAGTGCAGGATTTGAAATATTTTTTGTATAAATGAAATTTCAAAACTCGGACCAGAAGTAACACTTTTACTCTTAGCGAGCAGCACTTTCTTTCGAATATCTCGCAAAGTATGCGTATTATAGATTACTATAGATATTTCTACTTATAATAGGACTTTGAATAATTTTTATATAAAAAAAACTTAAAATATGGCTTATTTTTCTAAGAAAATAGCAATATTTAAAACAATTTAGAACAATTTTGTATAATTTGAAACGCTCATCATATATAAGAAAGTCGTGTGGTGGCCGCACGTCATTATTTACTATTTTATTACATTCCCATATTTTCCAATATACGTAAAAAAAATGCATTGATTATTACTTTGTGGCGAATTAGAAAGATTGTTTTCTATTTCTGTTGTGTTGTTGCACTTCTAATTTAAATCATTTGTAAATACGGTGACATACGTTAATTTACTACTGTTAACTAATGTCATCTGTTAACAGTCGTCCTCTATTATTCCAAACACAAATCGACAAATACTTTTGACTTTATTTTGATTTAGATGCTTTGTCGTGTATGGGGCAGATAATCACGAATCCAAGGAAGGGGGAACATTTCCTCAACTTGTCTTAATAGAAACTTCGGTAAATAATAGAGGTGAATGCGTTTTTACAGCACCAGGGGTGAGGCCTTTAAATATAAAAATACCCGATCCTGACAAGACCTCAATTAAAATTACGTAAGTGTGCATCATTAGAATTTATATATGTATTTAGTATTTATTTGCATGATCTGTTGACAATTCGTTTCCCTGTATCATTTAATAAAATATGGTAAAAGCATATATAAATTGCTTTTTTTAACACGTCAAGTGTAGAGAAAAAATAACGAACACTAATAAAACTTATCAACAAAAGTTTTTCTTTATTAAGAGGAGCGGTGAGCCATTGAAAACCAAGTTTTGCGTCATTTTATAATTTTAAAATCTCAAACTTGGTTCAACGATGCATAAGGCATAAATCTGTAATGTCAAGTTCAGTTTTCATGTTAATTTATCTTTTTAAAAGTTACGTGTTTTAGAAATAACCACAATAATGCATGAATTTGATTTAATGCCTACTAACTGAGGCTGGTATATAAAAGGGGAAAAACGAATTCTACGCGCTAGCTACACATTTGATGAACGATATGAAAAAAATTCAACTTTATGTAATTATATTTGAAGATACACTTGTTAAAATAGTAAACATTTGGCATCGACTTTTGACACACCAGTATATTTGGAAGACAATATGTTATCGAACTAACCTATCTGCATATTGAAAAACTGACTACCTAAACCACCCGGTAAAATATAATAGTGGAAATTAAATTTTATGCGACAAAAGGACCTATACCTATATACAGCACGTGTCAATTTTCATTAGCCATAGGCGATTAATTCATGCAATACGTGACAACATGGCACCCCCTACTTTTCTCTTCAATGCGAGCGCGACCGCTGCAAGCTCAAGTTAGCAGTAGCTGTTGGACTATTGACTTGGATGTTTGTACTGCGCTTAGAAATAATATTTACGCCTTGCAAGGATTTTTCTTTCTCCTTTCAGTAAATGCAGAGAATTATTAAGCATGACACAAACAAAAGCGTAATTCTAATAAAATTAAAAATAAGGTAATTAAAAAAGGATTCTGAAAATAATAATAAACAAGTAGATCGCGCCGGCCATTTGATGATGACGGATTTTATTGCAGACTATATCTCGGAACGTGTTCGCAGCTGAACATTTAATGTAGAAGTGGCAAGATCGGTGAAAGTCGCTGTGATGTCGATTGTTGCCGGGAGACACACGTTGCCACGTATTATTTGTATACGTATAAATCGCATGTAAAGATTGAATCCCTATAGCTAATGAAAATAGACACATACGGTATGGTGGAAACGCGTTACATTCAGTTGCACGTCACACTAGATCCATGACGACTCGCCTTGTATATGTTGCCGGATCTATTAAAACTATTTAGATTTACTGACGAGAAACAACAAACTGTCTGTTCCTTTTACAAAAAAAAAAAGAAATTCTGGACGCCAGAAAGTGGAGGAATTATATCTTTCACATAGAGAATATATAATAATCGTAACTCAATATCTAAGCTAATATAAATTCATTTACTCATTTGTAACCGCCCACTAGACAAACTATTGGTTGAAAAATGTAAGTAAGGGAAAGATTTACCAGAATAATTTTATATTCATTTAAAACAAAGTAAAGAGTAGTTGATCGAAAAATAAGTGCAGAGCGAGGTAGCTTTTTATTCGATTTTTAACGTGAACTAAAACAAAAAATCTGCTGCAAACGATTTTTGAGAAAACTGATTTCAAAGATTTTGACATATTAATTGATTTACTTTAATCAGATAACTTTTTTCTAAGTTTGATTATTCAGCGAGGTAGTTTATTAAATTCTTCTTCTCTAAAAGTTGACGATGAAAGGTTTTCTCCAAATTTAAAATCAACAAAAAATTTCTGATATTTTTCAACTATTGACAGATCCACTGTCGAGGAGCCTTGACATCTCTGACTTGTTTGTATTATAATTGCTGGATTATATTTCAAGAAGGAACGCATTTTGTAATACACTTCATAAACTTTTTGCAAGTCAATTCGTATTTGCTGGTGGATTTTTGCAAGTAATTTCTTTTTTGCTGTTTGATTTTTTTAATTTCCAGCTAGTAACCATGACATTGTTTTGAATTTTTAGATTATCGAGAAAGGAACCTTGTGAAGCTATAGACTGCGGTGATGAAGCCGCCGTTTGGATCTCCACTTACATTAAGGGTAAAGCGACTGGTTTGCGATTAGGTTTTCACAGAGGAGTATATAGAAGAAATATCGAAAGAATCTATACAAAATTTACTAAAACCTATCGTCTCAATAATAGTTGTTCGGTAAATTATTCATTGTATTGCATTGGCTTAATAAATCGTTACTTATAGTTGCTGTGTCTGCCTGGGGAATGTTTTTACAATAATTTGTATAATTTCAGGGATTGTACCAGAACTTAACCAGTTATCATCTGGTAACTCAACCGTCGATTGACGCCTTAAACAAGCATTTAATAGAACCAGTGTCACCCGTAAACTTTAGGCCCAATATTTTAATGGATGGAGAAAATCTACCGCCCCAGGTGGAAGAAGAATGGGATTGGATTAAGATTGGTGATATAGTTTTTCGTAATGCCAGACCTTGTGTGAGATGTGTACTTACGGCCGTTAATCCCGAAGAGGGTGTAATTTCTAAAAACCGCGAGCCGCTCACAACTTTAGAAAAGTAAGCAAAACATCAAGGCAATTAAGTCAGAAATTTTATGTGAAGATCAATAATTATTTGTCTCCGGTGTTATTAGAAATATTTCCATAGAGACCGATGTTTTGGCAAAGTATTTTTTTTTCAGCATCAGGTTAACCCTGCATGAAGAATAAAAATTGGGCAAAACAAATTACCCCCTTAAAATGTCAATGAGCTGACGCATGTCGACACTAGTCACATTTATTATATGCCAATGATTACATTCTTGTCTAATTGTTGATACAGTCTGTCCCTATTTACATTATTACAGTTGATATTACCAATCCAAACGTAAATGATGGATGACCGAATGCTATTAATTTAAAAATTCCGAATTAGTACTTATGGGATTACTTCAATGATTTTATCTTACAGCAGCAACTTTGCCTCTCTTACGTAAATATTTCTTGTCATTATTTCAACATACGCCAAATATTAAAACAAGTAAAACCCTGTGATTGAACTTTACTGCTAAGTTAACACATAGGTTAACATCCATTATAAATCGCTCTTCACACGTTTAACACGCATTACATTTTTCATTTCTTTTAGTTTTTATATTAATAAGGCATTAGTAATAATGCTTTAAGAAATGCCTTGTATAAAATAAAATATGGAGAAACAAGTATTATAGTCACGTCCTAGTAATGTTTTTTTTTTCTTTTACAGAACAAATAACTTGAAGCATGCTCGCCATATAAAGTGCGATGGTAAAAAAGGAGTTTTGGGAATCCAGATCGGAATCAAAAAACTCGGTCAAATAAAAATAGGCGACCAAGTTTACATTGGATGACTAATTCGATGCAATGAAACTACATTTGCCCATATAGTCCAGTCAAACTGTGAATAATCTACATATTGTAACGAAATGTGTTTACATTAAATAAAAGAATCAGATCTCTCGGCGCGATAAAAACGTAATTGTCACACGCAAAAAAGGGGCAGACCGGGCAACGTATAAAAACGCTCTTATTTACACACCGCCATAAATCATCTCTCTCTCGGCTGGTAAATATCGTAAATGCAGTGAGTCATCTCACAGATGTGCGACGTAAGCAAGAAAAAGTCTAGATTTCCAGTGGTATATTGCCGAATTTACTGGTACTGTTCGAGAACATTTCATGCATGTGTATATAAGGCGACTGGGTCACCGGGATTGATTGCGGATAAAGTAATCGCGGGGTAATTACGGGATTCATTGCGGGATCGAGTGCGAAGAAATAAATAGTGGTAGCCAAATAAATATAGTAGTGCCGTCTTATATAAATAGAACTGTTACATAAATACGGACAGAGATATTAGTAATGGAAATAAATAAATACCTGTGATAATTAAATTGTAGTAGTTTAAGTGTGTTACGTTAGTTCTTAAATTTTTATATTGTTATATAATTTTAAGTATATAAATATACAGACTGTTTTTAAATAAATAATTGCACGAGTTGTTTATTGGAACCCGAAAACGTTACAATATAATAGCGTAATTTTCTCGATAGTATAATTCGTTAAGGTGCCAATCCACAATGAGAATATCTCATGAGATTTTTGTCTCATGCAACACAAATCGCAGGATAACTTCAATTTAATAGTGGAAAGAGAGACCTGTTCCCACAAAAGGTTTAAAATGTGGGAACAGGACTCTGTTTCCACAATTAAATTGAAGTTATCCTGCGATTTGTATTGCATGAGACAAAAATCTCATGAGATATTCTCATTGTGGATTGGCACCTTAAAAGGGGTGTGTTCTGACATAATTGTAGATTTGGGGGGTTCCCCGAGTGGCGCCGCTATCGCGAATAACGCGTTTAATTCTATATCTCGAGAACGGTTCGGTTTACACAAAAAACTATAGAAAACTTTTCTCTTTTAAATTGAATTACTTAACTTTTTTATTCGAAATATTTTTTTCTAGCATCGATATTTTCCGAGTTATTTCGTTAGAAATGCCCAAAGTTCTCTACTTTTGGCCTTTTTCGCCTCTATCTCCCTAACCGTTCACTTCTTTGGAATCTTACAGATTATCAAATTTATAAATCATTTGATTATCTACGTCCTCTGTGTGTAACTTTTTTACCTACTGACATTACTTTGGTAGTTATTGCTTGGTTTATCCCATGCAATGATGCACGCGTAACGACGATAACGCGTAGTTCGGTCGATAAATTAAGCAATAACTACCAAAGTAATGTCAGTAAGTAAAAAAGTTTCACACAAAAGACGTAGATAATAAAATGATTTATAAATTTGGTGATTCCAAAAAAGTGAACGGTTAGGCAGATAGAGGCGAAAAAAAGACAAAAGTAAAGAAGTTTGGGCATTTCTAACGAAATAACTCGGAAAATATCGATGCTAGAAAAAAATACTTCGAATAAAAAAGTTAAGTAAATCAATTTATAAGAGAAAAGACCTCGATAGTTTTTTGAGTAAACCGAACCGGTCTCGAGATATAGAATTAAACGCGTTACTCGCGATAGCGGCGCCACTGACACTCGGGGAACCCCTCAAATCTACAATTATGCTCAGAATACACCCCTTTAACATATTATAGTCTGTTTCAAATTATAAGAACATAACTTTCAACGGCTCTAATGCTTTTATTGTACCACCTGCGGCAATAACTCATTCATACGTTGCAAATAGGTAAACCGTTCGTACCCGTTCAATAAGGAGACCAGGTATAATAATTATCGTCACAGAAGGTGGTGCAATAAAAGCATTAGAGCCCTTGAAAGTTATGTACTTATAATCTGAAACAGACTATACACTATCGAGAAAATTACGCTATTTTTTTATTATTTCCCTCTTTTGAGCGATATTTTGACTGGACTAATATACTAGAATCGCTCTCGCAACCGACATGCGCCACCAAAATTAAAATGGCGTCAAATTTGAGACGTTGCAAATTTTGATCTGTCAAGTAATATTAATTTTGACACTATAACCCTAAATGATCAATTAGACTTGTAGTTTTAGCACAACCGACAATAATTCTAATATGTAACTATTAATTTGATAATAATTTTGCTTAAGTACTATTGAAAAGAAGAATATAATGATTATTTTATATTTGTATGAACTTGTCTGGTGTTAGTAATTAGATATAAATATAAAAAAGGTTAGATTTTCAGAGAAAATTGAACTTTTGAAATTCATTTAAACATTCAGGAATGTATTTAATAATTATGTTCGAGTTAGTTTTACTACAGACAATAAAGATATTTAGTAGCAAAGACAGTTGTACAGCAGTATCCTTCCTAATAGTGCTATATTGCTTTTCCATTAAATGCATCAAAATTAAAGTATTTTTACATGCAACAGCGAGAAGGTAAGAAAAGTATTACACTAATTATAAAAACATTTGTTTGCCAGATTCTTACTGTACACTATGATTATTACCATTATCACTGCTGTACTAAAAGCAACTTGTTTGAAACATTTCTCGTAGGTATATCATTGATTACAACATAATTTTTGCATGCTAATCAAACATTTTTGATTAAGCTAAACACATCATTATTATTTACTTAAGCTTTAAACTAGTATAAATTTGTTGTTAAAGATTATATTTAATGCAGAATTAAACAATTCAAATGTATTTTAAAGTATTTCAAATGTTGAGTATTCGTAAGCTGAATCTTTGCTACTGATCAGAATTTAACTTACGAAGCAACTTTAAATTATAATACAATAATGAACAAGTATTTTTACTATCCCAATTTATAATGTACTACATTAATATTATTACAATACTATCACATATTTTTGAAATTATATAATCTTAATTCCATTAATAACAATAAATAATTACAAAATTAAAGTCCTACAGAAAATATACAAAGGTTATTTTAGAAAAACTATAAAAATAATATAACATAAATATGTTTTAACTGCATCCCCCTATGCAAACGCTTATCTTGTTATCACATTAATAATCTCGATCATTATTTTATTCTGAAATCAATCATCCACCATTCCTCTATTACATTCAACATGGTTATACCTTCTTAAATTTGAAAATTTTCTAAACAGTATTACTTATGTGATCTTCAAACAATTGTTGTTTTAGTTAGAGTCATCTACTTCCTCGATTAGACAGAGTTCTTTCTTCAACTGATCAATATAAGTACAAATTATTTTAACTATCGTAATCTTCTGCCGAAGCATTATGAACAAATATATTCACAGGTTCCAAAATTTGTCTTTGACTTTTGATATAGATACTGAATTTAATTCGTCTCCAATCCTTTATAAGCTACATTCGTTTTATCAGTTACGTGATTATTCTAAATAACATAAAGCAATTACAAGTAAAACTAAGCATTTCTGTTGAATAAAACTTACCTTCTCGTATATAATTTGGTTTAGATCAATATATTTGACTTTAATAACTTTCACAGTCGCTACTACCGCTATCATTAATACAAAATATTACTGGATTAATATCTGTTTTATCAATTTCTATTTTCCTATCCCACGACGTCTTTATTTCTTGTTCAATATGGTGATGGTAGCCCAAGTTTCATGTGTAATTGTTCGAAAAACGCTGTACTGAATACTAGTCACCTGCTTGTCAAACGCTACGCTTGTCAAGTGTCATACGCTCCGTGAAAATAAAAATCTGACAACAATGCTCAGAATAGCCATGTATCAAATAAAATATTGATATAGAAAAGTAATATTTAATAATTATATCTATAATATTTAATTTCTAACTGACTTTCATGTAATACTATTTTTCTAGGCGTAGCTATTTATCCTAAAATATTAATTAGTTGGTTGAATTTTATTGTTCTAAAATTGTTCCGGTTGATTGGAATTTGTAGTGGTATTGAATCAGCGTTTTTAGTTCGTACTTTTGCCGTGTCGGTTGCGAAAACGACCCGACTATATAGAATCGCTTAATTCTTCTATAACAGACATACATAATGTAGAATGAACATTATTGATTTCCCGATACGTGCGCTATTTGAGAGAATTTTACATTCTACAGTTTGTGACCGTGCTTGAATTCAATAATAATTATTAAGACGGAATCAATTATATACTATTTGAAAAATATATAATTTCCTAAACTGTCAATGTTTCTCTGCAAATCATGAATTATACTCATTATTCTAGTGTTTCGAAAATGTCATAATTTTTAAATAAACTATTTTAAAATCGCAATAAATTTGAATGACCGTTGAGTTTAAGATATTATTATCCCTTCTGAAGAACAGTAGCGGCTGTTGAGTACGTCTTGGTGGGGCAATGACATAGACAAGACTTATTCCTTTATTATCGGTGATATTCTAGGTATCTGGGAGTATATATCAGCGTGTTCTTAGATATGACCCTTGATTTTTTATGTATTTTCCTTGTCTTCTAAACCTTTCTGACTTGTCTCTTTTGATGCAATCTATACATATCTTTCTGAAAAATGTCATTTCTGTTGCTTGCAATTTTTTTTAATTTGTCTGTTAGTACCTACCCAATCAATACTAACTTTTATACAGCAAGGTGCTGACTTCTTTACTGTGAAGAAATCTATTCCTCATGGCGTGATATAAATCAGTAGTTCTTGATATTCTACTGCTAAATTCATGTAAAGCTTTTACCCAGATATTTACACTATATTGTAACATTGCTTTATTGTTTGCTATTAGCGTAGAGGGAATATATATACTAATATATAGAGAGCCCATGCAATGTTATTTTTTGGGCACGCCATTGTGGACGTAGAGGAAAGAACGGCTACATCCAGAACTAGCGGCAGCGCCTGCTCCTGGGATTAAGCTTATGCCTGGTAGATGTGAAGTATTTTCAAATATTTTTTAGTATTAATATATTTATTATTATTATTATATAAACAAAATTGTACCTAAAAGTTAGTATTAATTCACTAATACTTAATAATAAATTTTATTATTTAGATTTAGAAATAAAATAAATACAATCTGTTATATAAATTCCAACAAAATACGTATATAGCAAAGGCAAGAACCTTATTAAAATACGCATATATAAAAACTTATGAATGAATGTGTAAAATCAAGGCCGACTCTTCCTGACAAGGAAACAGAGAACTAATACATCAAATTTTGTGTTTACATAGATGGTCATAAAACTCATAAAATAACATAAGTATTTTATTAAATTCCTTGACTTTAAATCCTTAAGATACAATATAATATATTGGAATATAGACATAAAAAAAAACCAACCAAGACCAGTCAGATTATTGTGTTTTGTAATCATATGAAGTTATTTAAAATTATTTTGTAATAACAAAATAATTTTAAACGTCATTTGATCACAAAACACAATTTTCGCCTTATGACAGTGTTGCTGCCGATGTGTGACGTCTGTTACGTTCACACGTAAGGAATACGTAAGCATTACATAAGGTGACATAAGCACTACGGCCACTGTGGATAGGTGCATTGATTTCTCATACGTTTAACTTTACGCGTTACGTTTATGTTACGTTCAGCTTATGTCTTATGTCCATTGTGAACAAGGACTTAGTATGATATCGTTCTCTAAATGGCATTCACTTATTGTTATATACTGTAGTTTATCTTATCCTACATCTATCTTTTTTGATTTCCCTTTACTATCATTGAGCACTTCATCTTGTCTTACTCCCTGTATGGTAATAAATACTTCAGTTTGTTCTGTAAGTTCTGAATTTACTCTTACTTGCATTGATTTTATATAATTTTGTAATGTTGATTTATGTGTTGCCTGGGTTCTTCGTCAGAGGCCTTTTCTAAATTGATAAAACTGATGTACAGGTTTTTTTTATATTTTAGATAGTTTTGATTTTGCCTGAATCCACTTTATGCTCCATTTCCACCAGTTTTCAATAAACATTGCAAGCGTTAGAGAGCAATCATATTCCGCTGTAGTTCTCACATTCTTTTCGATCTCTTTTCATATATTAGTATTAATTCCGATGCTTTTCAATATTCAGATTCTCTTATGTTTCGCATGCGGTTTCGTTTATCTTGAGTGATAAATTCAGTTTCTTTTTCGCCCATATATTTCAACATTTCTCCTTTAATATTATCCACTCCTGCGAACTTCCTCTTTTACTTTCTTATACGTAGTATAAGGAATAAGGAAGTATTGTGATGATGAAAATTTTCGACCTCGAGATTTTTGCAGATGTCCACGTTTTGATGTCCCCTGATACCGAAAAAGCGGTTTTTAAAAAAATTCCTTGTGTCTCTCTCTCTCTCTCTGTGTGTGTGTGTGTGTCTGTCTGTGGGTGTGTGTATGACCATATAACCTGCTCGCTTGCTTCACTTATAACATGTAACACAAGCGAACGTTACAAGACAAGTCTTTTGCATGCCACCGAAATATTACAGCACTTCGGGTTGCCTATATACTCAGGCACCAATATCGCGAATATCTAGCGGAATGACATTCGTCCGGTTGGCATTAACTATTTAAATATTGTTAAATATGGCGGTTGAAGTGTTGTGACTTTTGTGACATGAGACTACAAGCTCTTCGACTAACACAGTGGATAATGTGAGTACTTCTTTTGTTTTAATGTATCCAAATGTTTTTTGAATCTACTACATTCCTTCTACTCATTATTGGGCGGTAAAAAAAAAAAGGAAACACGTATAGAAACTTATTTGAGAAAAGTAAGAATAACTAGTCTTTATTATTACTGAAACAATGTCAAACTTATACACGTTTTATTTATTCCTATTTACAATTTGCAATTTATATACATACATTTAATTTAACTTAACGTCAACACAATTAAATAATAATAAATTCACATCAGTGCCCTCTTTGTATCATAATTAAAATTAAGGCTGAACATATATACAACTTTAGCCCCTGAACTATTCTTTACAAATCCCGGTGCATTTTATCCATTAATATAAAACAAAAATGAACAAGAAATATGATGTGTATCGGTTAATTTGAGATAAAAGGCACAATCAGATCAATACAAATTATTTCCCTGTTACGACATGCTCGCAGGAAGAATCTTACTAATTTATCGTAAACTAAATTATTAAATCGGTACGGGATCGGATATTAAGTCAATAGCTACACGGTGAAACCCTAATACAACTACATTTATCACAGTTCGGGTAGCGCGATAATTTATTTGAATTTACGGCGCGTTTACACATAATATTGGAAATTTAACATCTCTGAAATAAAGAATTATTATTAAATGCGGATTTTAATACAGTCACGACATCGAAAGTCTGACTTCTACGGGATACGGGTTATAGCGGTAATGTGTCGCTTTTCCCACGACTCCTGGTCTGAGTAAAAGAGACACATTCGGACGGAAATTAGCGGATTTTTGAAACGACTATTTCACGATGCAAAAGACCTGAAAGTCGTACGTTTCTAAGGATTTGAACCAGACTCTTCCACGCCATTAAAAGGCTGAATAGAGAGAGGTGTAGGGTAGCGGACGGATTGGAGAAATAAATGAACGAGACACGCACGATGGGGCCTTTATATATGTGAAAACCCCCCTACGTAGGTAGGTAAAAACTTGTTCAAAACATAACAATTTGCGCACGATACTGACATGAACCGCGACTTTGAGCATGACGTAGACATTTGGTATTTTTCCATTAAAAATAACATGAATTATGATTACAACTGAATATATATACAGGTCCATCCAAATCACTTTATACGATCTTAATATTTGAACAAAATAACACACATACATTTAATTTAATATTGACAAGTAAATTAATTATGGACTTAAAAAATGTTAATTTGTACAATTAACGAGGAACTTCGTTACAGGCCCTCCCTTAAAAGAAAACATTGAAATCCCAATAATCACATATCAAAAAGTTCAAAAACGGGAAATTAAATTTAAAAACTAACACTTGTCAGTCTATCATCACTTGAGATGTCTTATATGCGCGCACTGTCACTAATTGTTCTGACGTTGCAGGTTTACATGATGGATCTCGGCTTCACTAGTGACGGAAGTAGTGAAAACGACAGGACTGGTGCTGGTATCGCATCGGACAACTATATGCATCGAAAATTTGAGATAGGCCTCTACTGCCGAAATTATTACAGCGGTTGCAGTGATTTTTTTTCTCTGGCAGTTTCCATGTGGACAAACACTTCATGCAGCGGATTGCACGAAGTACGAGCTCTAGATGGTGTCATGAGCAAACACTTGGTACGGCGGATTGTACAAAGTATGAGCTCCGGATGATGTCTTGAAACAAAACACCTGATGCGGCGGATTGCAGCAAGTATTAGTCCAAAACATCCCTCACGGCCTCCGGCGGAATCGGAGGTAGGAGATCGGCATGGAGCTCGTCGGCGGACGGAATTTTGATGTCTTTCACATGGACTTTCACTGGCTTTCGTCTGTTTGGTACCTGTAACATAAGAACAGACGGGGACAGGATCTGGATAACTTTAGAGGGACCTTCAAATTTTGGAGCAAGTTTTGCGGTAAATTTCTTGGAGGCATCGGATAAATTATGAGTCTGGTGATATACCCATGGATCCCTTTAGAAGACTTTTACTTCACGCAGGTTCACGGTAGGAGAATTCTTTCAGCCCTCACTACAGGCCAACTCTTCGGTATTCGGTCGAGCAGGATCCATTAACTGCCCATCAGCGGTTCTTCGCAGAGAGCTCGGCGGCATGAGTTCTCTACCAAAATAAAGAAAGGCAGGTGTGAATCCTGTAGACTCATGTTTAGCAGTGTTGATGGCGAACATAAACTGAGGTAGGTATTGGTCCCATTCTCTATGATCTTTGTTAATGTACTGTGCAATCATAGGTCCTAATACCCGATTTGTCCTTTCCACAGGGTTCGATTGCGGAGCATACGGAGCATTAAATTTTATCTTAACACCCAGTCCATTGAAATAACTGGTGAAACTGTGACTGGCAAATTGCGGACCATTGTCAGCCAACAGGATCTTCGGACAACCAAAACGATATATTACTTTCTCCTTCAATGCCTGGATAACGGTTCGTGAAGTGGCAGAGCGTAGCGGCTGGCACTCTACCCATTTGGTGAATCGATCATGTATTACTAGCAATGAAGTAAATCCTCTCTTGGAACGCGGAAAAGGTCCGAGGAGGTCCACACTCACTTGTTCCCACGGGCAATCAACAGGTGAGAATAACATCTGGCCTAGAGGTTTTCCCTGATTAAATTTATATTGCTTACAGGATCGGCACCGATTGACGTATCGACGGATGTCTCTAAACATCCCTGGCCAATAGTATAATGAGGCGGCTCTCGCTATACTTTTGGCGACCCCAAGATGTCCAGCTTCAGGAGCGTCATGTATTTCTCTTAGGACGTCATTTCTATCAGGTGTAGCTACGCACAATTTCCATGCGCGCACTCCATCGGTATGTTGTGTATCAGGTATGTGTCTGTATAAATTGCCATTTTCTAATCGGTATTCTCGATGTTTTTCAGGATCCGACTGAACATCCGAAACTTTCTTATCATACCAAGAACAAGACGTTTCTTCCAACAAGGCACATGCGTCTTCATCGGTTTCATGTTTAAAAGGAAGCGGTGCACGGGACAGGGAATCGGCTAAATTATTCATCGCTCCTTTTCGGTACTGAATGACGAAATCATATTGCTGTAAATCAACAGCCCATCGACTGAGTCGTCCTGACGGATTCTTCAAGTCATTCAGGAACCTTAAACACTGGTGATCCGAAATAACGGTGAATTGGTAAAATTCTAGATAATACTTAAACTTTTTGATACCCCAGACGACGGCAAGGGCTTCCTTCTGGGTCGTCGAATAATTAAATTCTGCCTTACTTAGAGTCCTACTCGCATAGGCGATCACTCTTTCGGCGCCCTCTATTATTTGTATTAAAACGACTCCCAAACCTTTCTCACTGGCGTCGGTATGTAATTGGAATAGTTTGGAGAAGTCCGGACACGCGAGAACTGGACTCTCTGTCAGAGCTTTCTTTACGGCGGCGAATGCGGCTTCTTGTTCCGTCGTCCACTCCCAACGCACATCTTTTTTAATCAATTTTATAAGCGGAACGGTAAGTTGTGCGAAATTTGGCACGAATCGGCGGTACCACGACGTTTGCCCCAGAAAACCACGCATCTCCTTCTTGGTTCGCGGCGGAGGTACATTTAAAATCGCAGCGATTTTGTCCGGGTCTGTACGGATGCCGTCCGGTGTGACAACATGACCTAAATATTTTATATTCTGTTTGGCAAAAGTACATTTGTCTGGTTGAAGTTGGAGGCCTGCTTCCCGTAAACGCGCGAAAACATTACTTAAATTTTTCAAATGCTCCTCAAAAGTCTTGCCTAAAATAATAATGTCATCCAGATATACAAATGCGTATTCTGCCATCTCAGGACCTATCACTGAATCTAATAAGCGCTGGAACGTCGCTCCCGCACTATGTAATCCATAAGGTAACGATACGAAATGAAATAGGCCCTTTCCCGGAATTGTAAAAGCCGTCACGGGTCTGCTATCTTTTTCTAACTCCACTTGCCAGTACCCACTTTTAAGATCAAGCGTCGAAAAATATTTACTATCGCGAAGCTTGTCAAGGATATTCGAAATGTACGGCAAAGGATAAGAGTCTTTAATTGATACGGAATTGATTTTGCGAAAATCGACGCAGAACCGAACGCCACCATTCTTTTTCGTGACTACGACGATAGGAGAACTCCACGGACTGTTAGTGGGTTCTATTATACCGTCTTGCAACATCTTGTCTACTTCGGCGTCGATCAGTGCTTGTTTCTTCGGATTGCATGGATAGTATCTTTGTTTTATTGGGGCGGTATTCGGTTGTAAACGGATCGTGTGACGTATTAAATTCGTCCGACCAGGCACGGTAGTAAATTTACTCAATTCCTGCTCAAGGAATTTTTTTAAAACGGTTTCTTGGCGGTCCTGTACTTCGGAGATCCCACAGCTCGCGGCAAAGACTGCATTGTCTCCCTTAAAGTACAGTTTCCTTTCGGAAAATCAAGAACAGCCCCAATTTCCTTAAGAAAATTAATTCCGAAGATGACTGAGCACGGGCTCTTCGGCATAATGACAAAATTAACGTCTGTAGTTCGGCTACCCATGCGCACCGGTAATGAAACTGAGCCAGGTGACTCTATAACGTCTCCATTTGCGAGCCGGACTTTGGATTTTCTATCCAAGACACGTTGGACATTATTTTTCAACAACCGGGCAACTAGTGATTCGGATAAAAATGAAGAAGTCGCTCCGCTGTCCACGAGGGCTCGTAAATTCTGATTATAAATGTGCACGCGGATCCAGACGCGATTATCCGGTATTGTCGAGTCTCTAATACACGTGCTTGCGGATTCAGGCGGTTTTACTGCTTGCGGACGGTCTTTGCCTGCAGACCGCCCTTCTCGGCGTTTCCCTGGCATCGGCAGTCAACGGAACGTACATCTAATTTACCACACCGAGAACAAAACATTTTAAACGGGTTACGGCAATGACTACGTGTATGGCCTTCCTTTCCACATCGCCAACAGCGTCTTTCCGGATGCGATAACTTTTGTAATGGCGGCGGCGGTACAGGAAATTGACGAGGTATATTATTCTGAGCGGCATACGACAATTGATGCGAACGCGGTGTCGCTGACGAAGTACCGGGTTTATCGCTGGGCGGACGTTCCGGTGCGGATAGCGTACTTTCTCTCTTGCAAAAGCGCGCCTGCTCTTCCTGCAGTAATTCATATTCGGCAGCGAGTTTAGACAATTGTCTGAGAGATTGTATCGCGTCCCTACGTATATACATTCTGTAACTGGGTGACATGTTACCATATACACGTTCCAACTTATCACCATCGGACATATCTCGGCCGCGTCTCATTAATGTTAATATTGCGGTTAAATAGTCTTTAAAAGATTCCTTCGGTTTTTGCAAACGAGCGCGTATTTCTTCTTCAATTGAAAAGCTATACCGGGGCGGAAGATATTGAAGTTTAAAGTCCTCTAAGAACTCGTCCCATGTACCCCATAGTGTTTTATTATTTCGGAGCCAAAGCAGTGCTTTGTCCCTAAAAAGCTCAGGTAACGCATGGAGCATATGTTCATCTTTAATACCGTAACAAACCTGAAGTTCTTTAACTCTTTCCAAAAAAAATACAGCATCCGAGCTGCCATTAAAATGAACCCCCCATTTCCTTATTTGAGTGCAGATTTCAGCGGAAGAAATCTGAACGTTAGTGTCTGCCTGCGGTGTTACCAACGGAATGTTTCCCTTATTCGCGTAACCCGTCTTACCCTCTTTCAAAAACGTGCTAATGCGTTTACGTACCTCTTCTACATTTCCGGTAGTGTCTAACCCTAAAGACTCTGCTGCGGCATTTAAGTCCTCTTTTTTCAAGGTATATATCCACCCAAGAGGGTTTGGATTTTTGCCTTTATCTGAATCAGACATATTATAATTTATAATGTACCAAATTGACTAATAAAAAAATGTATTTTAGTTGCTATTTACTCTCCTGCCCTTTTATTCCCTCACGGTTAATAAAGAATATGTACGTCCTACTATCCTTTAATAAAAACTTATCTCTGTGTATGTATATAAACTGTTTCAAACTTACTATTTTTAAAATAAGTATAAATATATTCTGGCGGAAAACTGCTTAACCAGTTTTTAAAACACGGCGGAATTTAATGTCGGATTTTAATTTATCTAATTCTTGCCGGAATTAATTTTTAAATTCATTAAAACAAGGCCTTAACGTTGTAGGCCACTTATAACCTGACACTACAACAAGGCTTTAACGATAACCTGGACGTTTTTTATAGGCCTTAACGATGGGCGCCACTTATAACCTGCTCGCTTGCTTCACTTATAACATGTAACACAAGCGAACGTTACAAGACAAGTCTTTTGCATGCCACCGAAATATTACAGCACTTCGGGTTGCCTATATACTCAGGCACCAATATCGCGAATATCTAGCGGAATGACATTCGTCCGGTTGGCATTAACTATTTAAATATTGTTAAATATGGCGGTTGAAGTGTTGTGACTTTTGTGACATGAGACTACAAGCTCTTCGACTAACACAGTGGATAATGTGAGTACTTCTTTTGTTTTAATGTATCCAAATGTTTTTTGAATCTACTACATTCCTTCTACTCATTATTGGGCGGTAAAAAAAAAAGGAAACACGTATAGAAACTTATTTGAGAAAAGTAAGAATAACTAGTCTTTATTATTACTGAAACAATGTCAAACTTATACACGTTTTATTTATTCCTATTTACAATTTGCAATTTATATACATACATTTAATTTAACTTAACGTCAACACAATTAAATAATAATAAATTCACATCAGTGCCCTCTTTGTATCATAATTAAAATTAAGGCTGAACATATATACAACTTTAGCCCCTGAACTATTCTTTACAAATCCCGGTGCATTTTATCCATTAATATAAAACAAAAATGAACAAGAAATATGATGTGTATCGGTTAATTTGAGATAAAAGGCACAATCAGATCAATACAAATTATTTCCCTGTTACGACATGCTTGCAGGAAGAATCTTACTAATTTATCGTAAACTAAATTATTAAATCGGTATGGGATCGGATATTAAGTCAATAGCTACACGGTGAAACCCTAATACAACTACATTTATCGCAGTCTTATCATCGTTCATGTTTTTTAACACATTATAAAATAGATATTTTGGTTGCTATTTATCTCGCCTTTTCTTTAAAATGTATAATCAGATAGTGTCGCCATTGTAAATTTTTCGTTTGGGGCTTCAAATTTTGAATAGTATTTTAAACGAAAGTTCTTCCAAATTATATATTTTTAAGGAGAGTTCGAACAAAATTATTCAAACGTCAGAAAATTTGCTGCCAATCCATGGCATAATATAAAATTTAGGTGCAAAAAAAAAACGGATCGATTCTAAACTCGCTATCTGCGATTAAGTCACCATACATTATTCATTTTCAATTAAATAGTTTACCAGCAGCACTTGCATTATTGGTCGTTATTTGGTTTATTTACTATTAAATAATATTTACACAAACAACTCCGTTGCATACTTATTACTTATTTTCAATAGCGTTCATATATTCCCATAGTCGAAGCCATTAATTAAACATTTATCACTGATGTCTTGTACTTAATAACAAATCATATTTGACTAAAAAATTAACTCAGAAGTAAAACAGTGACGTGCTTACATTCAAGACTTTTAAATCACTCAGAAATTAAGTATATTTTCTTTAGATGATTTATTATCAGACTACTAACTGCTTTACTAACAGATTAATTAGTGTTACGATTAGCTTAATCTCGAATAAACTACCGGTTAGTAAGCATTTATGTGTTTTCCAACATCTATTAGTTCTGAGATAAAACCTATAATTACTAGCGTAATTCAATTTTATTTGCTTTAATTTTTATGATATTTGAGCGAATATTTAAATTGTTTGCAAATAGAGAATGTATTAAGTCGCATTTTTAATCTAAATTATAAGAAATTTAATTGGAGTCTGTGATTTGATACCTACCAAACCTGATTGAATTTTAGTGAGATGGGTTATATATACGTGCAAGCATCATGGACAGCCAAAAAATTACAGGAATTATATTTAATGAAGATGTTAAATAGTATGATCTATTGAAGCAGTGTGCTCCAGCATTTCTAGTTGATCCTATGTCTTCAGACTTTTAAAGAGTAATGTATATAAACATTTTACTTACCTTTTATTATGTTAATTACTTTTCTGGGACGTTTCTATTTTTCAAAAGAGATGCGTAAGAGACTCGTTTAAAGGAAGAGAATATTAACTTTTTCTGATCTTTAAATACTAGAAGTAATGTACTTACTGTGTATATAAACACATACCAATTGTTATAAATACTGCAGTAGTAGATCATGGATACAATACAAGATATTTGTACTACTTGTTGCCTCCGTTGCACAAAAGCAACAAACTTTTCATGAGCACAATTTTAAAACACGATCGACTGAAAGGAGCGAGTGTTTTTAATTGCGCGAATGCGTAGAAGATGTCTTCGCGCAAATGGTTTTTATTATATTTTTGTACAAGCATTAAAATGAAAATTTTTATTTATAGTTTCAAATCTACCTTAAAATATATTACCTAATTAATTTAAGCATTTCATATATTGTACATATATATACACCTATTATTCACCTTTCCATTAAATTAAGTTATTAAATTTTTGCACATGACGTATTAATTCTTATATATATCTTCATAGTGGATTTATGATTCAGTACAGCCTCTGTTTTCAAAATATCAAACTCAATATTATGGATAAAATACTTTTTCCTTATTGAGAAAAATGTTTAAATATAAAAACAAAATGACAACAAATTCATGCTACAAAGTAATTATAATACATATACAGATTATTTATTCTTAATAATATGTCAAAATTGGCAAAACAATTGAACATCAAATAATTCAGGTCAACCAAATAAATTTAGTATTTTAAATGATAGTACAGAGTATTGTTACATATTTTGCAACATTTGTCTTCATAACGGTATATCACATGTACTTATTTCATTAATTTTATTGAATTTTTTTTTTAAATTGTAAATGTCGATTATTGTTAACCTCCTATCAGTTTTTAAACTGTGAATGAATTTAATGTTATAGGGAGTCATTTTATATTTTTTTTGGATGGAAAATACTTGATGGTGACTTATTCCTACGTCGAGTACTGCTTCACGTATTGCATTTCTTTGATGTGCTCTCAAATATGCCAATATCATACTATCTGCATGATTTGTTGCACGTTGCTTCCTTGGTCCTCGCATTTTAGCACTAAAACTTTCGTTTCTTCGTAAATTACGTATTAATAAAGGGGGCTTACGCAGAGGTGCCGACTAACTGCCGTGAGGTAGGACGTAGGGGGTTGGCGCCATATGCGGTAATGTAAATTTCGCCGATGTAAGGTATTCGTTCAAATAACACAAACAGCAGAAATTTTTGTTTTTCTTATTATGTTTTTGCATTAAATTGAATACAAAGGATTACTTAAGGCTTCGTTGGGAGTACTTTCTTATAATTCAAATTATTTACTTCTACATTCACTCTCAAAGTTGGCAAAGTTTACAACATCATAACACAGTTTCAGAAACTTTATTTTAAAAACTAATTCCAGTCGAGCATGCATTAAGCCTTTGTTTATGTGTGTTTTAAATTTCATTTTGATATTTCCTAAATAAAAGCGCTTCTATTGTTTAACGAAACCTTGTAAAGTCCAGAATTTACATTAGCGTATATGGCGCCACCCCCTTACGTCCTACCTCGCGGCAGTTAATCGGCACCTCTACGTAAGCCCCCTTAATTATCACTGCATTTTATGTAGGCGTCTCAACATTCCATTGTTTCATAATTATAATAATAATTATCACCCATTATGTGTCACGAGATGAAAATGAATAATGTCAATTTACTGTCACTTCGACACGCTAGAGTTTCAGAATATGCAATAATACTGGGTACGTTTCATTTAAAATATGAAATTTATTTACTTTACCTACCTAAATTATTTGATGTTTAATTGTTTTTACAATTTTGACAAATTATTAACAATAAATAATCTAGTAACTTTCTTATATGTAATTTTTTAACCATTCATACAATAGTCGAGATATTCCTGTGACACATAAAATCTAACACACTGAATATTTCAAATTTGATGTAATCCACCAATTTGATCTTATAATACTTCTTAGGTACATACCAAAATATAAACTTTCGAAGAAAAATAGTGAATGTGTTATTTTTTTAGTTAAAGTATGGTTTTTAGAACCTTTCACAGTATAAATTGGCATAATGTCTCTAGTACTTGTGATGCTATAGATTTACAATTTCCTTAGAACTAAAGCACACAATTTCCGACCAACTAAAATAAAAATAATTTAATATAAGCATCACTAAAGGCTATAAAGATGACGTTGGGTAAATGAAACTGCCGGATACCTAAACAGCAGATGTTTATCGATACAACAAATACACAACAAAAAACACACATAATATAATATATTATACTATATGACAAGTAATTGTACAGTAATTTATCATGGAAGTAATAAAATCCAACTTTAAAAGTTTAAAATGCCACTTTTATGCTGACGTCACATGATAAATGGGTACGAAAAATCAACTTATAATATTTTATTAGCATACCTTCTATAATTCTACAATGGACATATTTTCTGAAATATTGCCATGATGCAGTTCGGTATAAATGACAGTTGAACAACAAGTTCGTCTTGGTTTTGTCTTAAATTTCAATTCATATTGAGCGAGTTTGATGTAAACTGTGGACTACGTCAACATTATTCTTTTGCTCGAAGGGCCAAGTTTTGATTTAGATATAATCAAAGTGAACGCTCTAAAATAAATTGGTAAAAAATCTAACCATTCACTATCCATAAATTCACATGTTAAATTTTTGGATAGTGAATAGATTTTTTTATCACTTTATTTTACTTTGTTTGGTTTACTTTGATTATATTTGAATCAAAATTTGGTCCTTCGAGCGAAAAAGTAGTGTTGAAACAGTCTTACATTCCATATCAAACTCGCTCAACGCCTTTGTTTACAATATGATTAATATAAGATAAATATGATTTAATTGAGTTACGCATTACTTTATATACCTATACCGAAGTACGCTACTGTTCAAAATGAATTAGGTTAAATATATAATGAAGTGTACATACATACATAGAATGCATGCGCCATTCTAATTTAAAGGCGAAATTATTCCAGTTTGCGTCAATTTATATCAGTTATTGAGTAACAACGATTACATCTAGACACTCTAACATGCATTATTTGAAAATTCAATCCAATTATGCAAGTTTTTTGAATATCTTTCCAAAATACATCGAGTCAAAGAAAAAATTTAAATTATCTCGTGTAAGAAGCATTTGTGGGTTGCTATCTTTATTATCATTGACAATAATATACGGATATCTAACACCATATCACGTTGATTTTCAATCAGAAGCTGCCACCTCAGTATCTTTAATGCGCATAGCTGCTTCAATTACTCTCTTAATGAAAATTTGGACTGTTACAATTAACATTAACTATCATTATAAAAATGCACTTATGGAAACTTTAAATAAGTTAGTGCAACTGGAGAAGACGTTTAAAAATTATTTCGGACTAAAAGTCACAGAAGAACTGTGGAGTTTTTGCCTGGTATTTTTCATGATGCATTTACTATTACTATGCATTAATATATATGATGCGTATTGGTTTTTTATTACAGCAAGACTGAGTCGAGGTGTGTTTTTTATAGTGCACAATTTTGCAAGATATTACGATTATATGAATACTGCACTAATGTGTAATTTAATGTTGACCATCAAGTACCAATTTCACAGCTTGAATTCGGTCATCAGTGGATACAGCGAAAGAGTTGGTAATTCCATATCTTTGAATGAAATCAATAAAATCAAGTGTACTTATATCACTTTGCTTGAGCAAGTCGATAATTTTAACAAGATCTTTGGAATATCGATTTTCATTAGTCTTATCAACACAATTCTTAGTTACTTGTACTTCTTTAATCTAACAATATATCTACGTAATTATACGGACTCGTATCATGATTTTATAACAATATTGTGGATGATATTCCTTACAGTAAGTATTATTATCACATTACTAGACGAGAAGTTGCTGTTATTTTCCCGGACTTGGGAATTAATATAATTTTTTTTTAATCGGTAATGTTCGGTAATTTACATGCCAACTTAAGAATTATAGGTCTACAAGCATTGTTTCAAAAACAAAAAATCTAGACTAGAATTAACACCTTTTGTCTTAAAGGCATTGGCAACTTCTTTTACCTATATGTCTTCTCCAAGGCTTTTGGTCGTATCGATCACGCCATATTGCTACGTAAAATAGATGCTATTAGTTTTTCACATAAATTGAAGTCATTATTTGACACTTACATGATGCATAGGGTTCCGTACGTCAGTTATGCTGATCACAAATCATCTTACTTTACTGCCACCTCAGGAGTTCCACAGGGTATCAATCTAGGTCCCCTATTATTTGCAATATTTATCAATGACATCTGTTCTGAATTGGGCTGCCATAGACTTTTATTTGCAGATGATGTCAAGCTGTTCCAGAAAAGACATACCATTACTGATTGCTTGGTTTTGCAGAGGCAGGTGGATGTCTTGGGAACGTGGTGGTCTGTGAATAAATTGCCTCTGAAAATCTCTAAATGCAATGTATTGACTATCAGTCGGAAGCTAGAACCTCTCTGTTTCAATTACTTCTTTGGCGGGATCCCTATTCGTCGTTGCACATTGGTAAAGGATGTAGGCGTCCATTTTGACTCTTTGACTCTAAATAACGTTTTCTGACCACATCAATAGCACTTTTTCATCCTTATTGAAAACATTGGGATTTATTATTAGAAGTACCAGGCAGTTTGCATCCATAGAGGCCACCCTTTATTTTTCTTTTTTTCGCTCTCGCTTCGAGTATGCTTCATTCGTTTGATCACCAATATATAAAACTTATTCAGAAGCGCTCGAGAGGGTTTAGAGGCGATTCTTTAAATATCTGTACTTCAAGAGGCGTGGTTCTTTTCCCGTTCAGGGGACATGCTATGATGTCCTTCGTGAAGAATTCAAATTTGACTCTTTGGAGATGCGAAGGCATAAAACAGATACCAAGTTCATTTACGATGTTTTGCACAATAATATAGATGTTCCATCTTTTTTAGCAAAGATCATGTTTGTTGTACCCCAGTACCCATGTCGCACAAAGAATGTATTTTATTTTTCAACGGCTAGAACTAATGTTTTACTGGAATCCCCGCTGTATAGGGGTTGTAGTTGTTGCAATGCCAGTTGCTGAGATAATCTTGATATACATTTTTTCACCACTATCCCAAGGTGGTACTGTTGACAGTAACACCTACTAAACAAGTCAATGGAATATACAGCAAGAGCGCGCGAGGTATGATCACCCGATGGTATACGTAAACTCGCATCTAAACGTGGTCCGATAATACATATTAGAGTAACGGCACAACATACTAGCATTGCCTGCTCATATTCGAACTCATAGTGATCTGATTATTTTTTTGCAGATTGACAAAAAGAACAAATTAAATTTTCTCTTTAAGTGATGACGATTGCTTAGATAACTAAGTCGATAATAACGCGAAGATTGTAATACTTATAACGTAATTATGATTATCCTTATGATATTAAATAATAATGTAGTTGTGTACAAAGTTATAGCAGTACAACTGGGTTTTAGAATGAAATAAAAACAATCCGCCTGAAACATCTGCAGAATAAACTAAGATGTCTAGAGAAAAATAAATAAATAGAAATTTCATGGTAAAAAAAAAACTATAAATAAGTATAACAGGAATACCATAAAATAACATAAAAACGACCCTTGAAATAGAAATTAAAATTAGAGATTCTCTCCAGTAAATATAACGAAATAACAACACTGGAAAAATAAATCTATATATCTATATCTGGCGAACACAGCTAGCGGAGATCATTTGCCGAATATACGTCCGAAGAATATCGATTGATATCGGGTGATCATACCCCGCGCGCTCAAGCTGTATATAGAGCAACACCGTGTAGCATGTTGCTCTATACAGGGTGTAGCACCTAAGATGCCTCGGACCGTTGCTTCTCTATCTTACAATATATTGAAAAAAGTCTAAGAGAAAAATTGTCCATAACTGCAATCACAATTTCCCTAAAATATTTTTTGTCATCAGTGCCGTGCCGCATTCCAGTGTCGTATCAAACCTATGTTTTTTTAAATGGAACAATGTATATTTTGTGGCTGATTCGGAAAACCCCCAAAGAGTACTTTTTTTTCTTATATAACGTCATACTCCTACTTCAGCGGTTTCGCTGTTATAACGGTTTTTCTTCGCAGTTAGACCGTACTTCGACATTTTTTTTGGCAGGAACTAAATTGTACCGGCGTTTCGGTTTTGAATTTAGGGATAGACTAAGACCTCTTCTAACTACTCCTAATTTTTTTTCAAGCGATTTAAGGAAAGGAATTGCAATCTCAAGATTTTGCAACCAGGCAGAATTTCTGCAATTGGTCTTTGCAAATAGTCATTTTTTTTCTAAAATATCAAATCGGAACCATATAAAATAATTACATCGTTGGATAATCGAAATTCCAATTGCAATTGAATTTTAAATGGATGTAACTTGTCAGTGTTCCTAATAATTTCGGGGACACTGATATAAGGATTTTCAACAGCAGCCTCCAGAACTTTCAACTCGTTTTCTACGGTCAAAACTGGCTTCGTTCTAACTCTCTTTGCTCGTTGAACAGTACCAGTAGACGTAAATCTATCCAACACCTTTGTAAACTCACGTGGATTTGGACACGTTCTGAGAGGATATCTCTCAGAGTACACTCGTGACGCCAACAAACAATTTTTGAAACATTCTCCAAGAAGAAACACATGTCAACCATTTCTTGTTGAGTTCCAGGCATTTTCGCAACGTTTATCAGATAACAATAATACTTCTGTCAGTTTATTGTTATTTTTTCCGTTTTCATTGACACTTCTATTGTTTTATCATGACAGCTGACTTTGAAAAAAGACGTTTTTCGACAAATTGACCTAACAACTTTTTTTTCTTTTTAATTTCGTAATGAAATGTTTTTTTATTTAATAAATGAAAAACTTGGAATTTCGATTATCCAACGATATAATTATTTTATATGGTTCCCATTTGATATTTTAGAAAAAAATGACTATTTGCAAAGTCCAATCC
Source organism: Amphimallon solstitiale (assembly GCA_963170755.1). Taxonomy (NCBI): domain Eukaryota; kingdom Metazoa; phylum Arthropoda; class Insecta; order Coleoptera; family Scarabaeidae; genus Amphimallon; species Amphimallon solstitiale. The sequence continues at coordinate 10,698,410 of OY720677.1, forward strand.
AAAATTATCTTCTTTCCTTAAATCACTTGAAGAAAAATTAGGAGTAGTTAAAAGAGCTCTTAGTCTATCCCTAAATTCGAAACCGAAACGCCGGTACAATTTAGATCCTGCCAAAAAAAAATGTCGAAATACGGTCTAACTGCGAAGAAAAACCGTTATAACAGCGAAACCGCTAAAGTTAGGAGTATGACGTTATATAAGAAAAAAAAAGTAATCTTTGGGGACTTTCCGAATCAGCCACAAAATATACATTGTTCCATTTAAAAAAACATAGGTTTGATACGCCACTGGAATACGGCACGGCACTGATGACCAAAAATATTTTAGGGAAATGGTGATTGTAGTTATGGACAATTTTTCTCTTAGACTTTTTTCGATATATTGTATGATAGAGGAGCTACGGTCCGAGGCATCTTAGGTGCTACACCCTGTATATATTGCATTGACTTGTTGAAGTGAAAACTTCTATGGGCGCGTTGATACATTGATTGTTGGGCACTGAAAGAGACTTGAGTCGTCACGCCCGGAACGTTACGCTCGTTCGGGTAAAGTCAGAGTCGCGCTCGGCTTTGTATTATAACACTAACTAGCGGTATTTAATTTCAATTAAATTGTAATTTAGAATAAATACGCGAAATATTGTATTGTATCTGAAAAATTCTTGTCCGCGTGCAGATGTGAACCCGAGCCACCCGGGTATAAGGCCGGCACGTTACCATTAGATCACTCTCGGCTACTCGTATGAGAATTCTAATATTTGTATATACATGCGTACGTATGAATTTTTGAAGTGAAAACTTGATCAGACCGAGCGAAATGTACTAGAATAATGTATACACAATAATAATAAATATATATTTTTTAAATGTAATATAGAACGAAAATGGAAAATGGAAAATGTAAATGTAAATGAATATAGAACGAAAAAAAAAGTTGTATTTCGTATTATTAACCTCGCCTTGATGAAGTTTTCACTTCTGCCGTGTGGTCTTAAGCACACCCAAAATTTTTTTCTTGTTTTTTTGCTTTTTCGTTTTCTCTTTAATTCTTGTAGTGTATTATATTAAGTTATATGTATACATATTTTTTTGATATTGTATTTTTCAGTTATCGATTTATTTCATTTTCATTTTATTATTATTATTATATGTATTTAAAAAAAAATAATATATGGTCTATAACATATAGCTAGGTTTTCATCCGAATTTGCTCAGATGTCAAATAAGCGAGCTACAGAAGTGCTGCGTCCGATAGATCAGAGCACTCTGAACCTAGGTACTTCTCAGTAATTGCTATAGATGTTTCGTTTGTCGAAATTGGTTTAACTGTATAAAAATGTGATTAACTATTATGTTGCAAAATGCTCCAATAAGGTAATAAGGATTTATCTTATCGTCATTCTCTCATAAGAAGAAACGCTCCAAAATCCACCGCGATTGGTTAATAAAATAAAAGCGGGAAAACTTAATACAAACCAAATACTCGGCAACATGTAGTGAACATTTTATCTGAAATTATTACGAGCACTCATCGGTAATGAAAAAGAAATTTGTAAACAAGTATGCACACATACTGTTACGGTCTACGACCTGTATACCATAGTCGTCAAATTTTAATTTCGGTTTACACTTCTATCCCATGCAGATGACCTTATAATATGCAGCGATGCTTGCTTGCTAACAGTGGTGGGAGAGCAACGCATACGAAACGTTTGTCGAGTCTTGGCAGCCTCGCTTATGTTTATCTTTAGTTTATTTCGTCGCGCTCTTTTCCTCTTGCTACTTTCGTATCAGTAATTAAAATATGTCGACTACGGTATCTGTAATTTTTCTTAGTATTTAGTTGCCGCTCCAACGCTCTTGAACGGTTTCTTGTTCATTTTCGTTACCTACTCAATTTCTATTATAAATATTGTTCATATCTTTTGCGAATATTCTGTATTGCATATATAATAGGTTGCAGTATCTGTATCTTTTATGATTTTTCCTCATTATTAAATATTTATTGTTTTGTCTCTCCTATTATTAGCAGAATATTGAATAATTTTGATTAGCATTTCTACGGTCCTTGATTGTATCTATCGTTTAATTTTTCGGCTTAATTTGTATAAACATTAGAATTACTACATGTTTTACTAGTTAACTTCTATGTATTTTTCGTCATATTTTATATTTTTTTATATTTCTATTCAACGTCTTTCCAACATTCATACCCTTGCACGCGCTCGAATTAAGTTGCATACAGGCAGTGTAGTTATTTATTTGCAGCAAATTTGACATATATATATCATTTTCTCGAGTAAATATCGGATATAACCTGTAACAACACAGGTAACGTTGTAAACATTAATTTTTATTTATTTTGATATAATTGTTTCCAAGTGCATTTTGTGGCTATGTCCATTTTCCTATAAGTAATAGTGTGCCCTTGTACTGTCTAGAAACACCCATCTAACTGAAATTTGTAAGAGCTGTAATCGTTTAGACTTCCATTGTACATTGAGTTTTACTTTTTTTATCGTTTGGAGCAGCAATTAACCGTTTATTTTCAGTAAGTCATTCCCGGATCTGTGGCTGTTTTCCTTCTACGGAAGAAGTGCTAATTAATTTTATTATTAAATTAACTAAATTTTGATTAGTGAACGAGCAAGTTGTAGTGTATTATTTGTTAAAAATAGAAAGACAGTTGGCAGGAGATGATGTGCTGGCAATGAGTAGGGCATGAAGTTAGTTAGTGTTGTTATGATAAGAAAAGATATGTTAATAAACAGATAATAAACAACTTTGTGTATTTAATACGTATCGTAAAAGCTTTATCCGAACACACAACACTACACAAGTCTCGTATTTATGTTTTTGAATCGATTAGGCAGGTCTTCAATCTGCCAATATATGTAAATACTATTATTTAATGCCCTTCTAGTAATTAATTACTTTGTTAGAGAATTTTCTTCTTAAAATACCTATATGCCTTTGTTTATTACGTAAGTACATCATAAGTTTACGTAAGTAGATCAAAATCATTTCACGGAATTTTGTATATAACTCTTTTAAATCGGGAGCTTAAATCAAAGGTTTCGATAATTCTCACATTGCTTTTTGTACTTTTTTTCTCGACTTTTGAGTAAAATTCATTTAGATACATTTTCTTATATCATAAATAATTTTTCATCTTTTCGCATCTGTGACGTAACTTTAGGTAATGAAGATAGTATTTTAAATTTTACATACATACCTGCCGATTTATAATACAGAGTATGTCACCTAGGAGATTACTTTTTATCAAGCCACATAATCTCTTAGTCCACATATTTTAATAGGGCCTGCCTGGCTGACAAAATCTGATATAAACCTTTTTTATTTTTTGTGCGTAATTTTCATAGTAATTAATCTTTTTTTTAAATTCCATTTCAAAAAGGCATGAAGCATATTAGGCGTGTGTTGCTGTTTCCACATACTAGTTCGAGAAATGTCCAAGATGCTCTATTTTAGCAGTTTATTTAACATACTACTTCCACATATTATGTTTTTTGACCAATCTTCTGCTTGAGTACACGGCTTTTCTAGTAATTCCGCAATCAAATGTGAAACTGTGTTCATAACTAACTTAAGTGGGCTTACGCAGAGGTGCCGACTAACTGCCGTGAGGTAGGACGTAAGGGGGTGGTGCCATATGTGCTAATGTAAATTCTGGACTCTAGAAGGTTTCGTTCAAACAGTAGTACCGCTTACATTTACGAAATATTCAGTCAACCAATTTCTAGTTGACCCAATAGTTTTCGGTGTTGAGTCAACTAGAAATTGGTTGACTGAACATTTATTTCTCTCATTGTTTGTGAGTGAAATATAAGAGTAAATAATTTGAATAATAAGAAAGTACTCCCAACGAAACCTTAATTAATCCTCTGTATTCAATTTAATGCAAAAACATAATAAGAAAAGTAAAAATTTCGGTAGTTTGTTTTATTTGAACAAATACCTTATAACGGCGGAATTTGCATTAGCGCATATGGCGCCACCCCCTTACGTCCTACCTCACGGCAGTTAGTCGGCACCTCTACGTAAGCCCCCTTAAACATCCGTGACATTCTAAAAATGTTACACAGTGTTGGTTTTCCTATCAAGTACCTGTTATTTATTTACTTTATTTTTGACATTTGAAACATGTATTTTTGAAGAGCAATAGAATTAAAGTGATTTATGTCATGCCTGACAGTATATACAAAGTAACTATACAAAAGACTAAATTAGACCCCAATTTCTAGACTATATATTTTATCGATATATCATCATCATATAATATCAAGGCAGGATGGACAACTCCTTGAACTATTATCTTTCAAAGGGGTCGTGTTAGCTAGCTCTAATGGTGAATTACGCGAAAGAAAGAAACAGAAAATATATATGTTAGAAAATAAAACAAATGCAAGTGTGAATTTATTTAGTTTATTTTCCAGTAAAAGAATTGCAATTAGTACATAAAGAAAAAAATTAAGGGAAATAAAACAACAAGAGCATTTTTAAATTCTTTAATAAATCATTACAACCAAAAAACAAGTATTTAATTCACGTGTAGGAGTGAGTGAGAGGAAGGGAGAGAGAGAAAGGAACGAATGGGGGTTGTTCAGGCAGGTATATCGATACGGGGTTTGAGGGAACGTTAATCTCAAGCCGTGATTTTTAGATATATTTTGAGAAAGTATAAAGTAAAATTTAATGTAGCGAATTGAAAAGAAAAATAATTAATAAACAAAATAATAAATAAGGATGTGGAATACTTTACTTTTGTGGCGTCTCGCTGTTTGTGGTTCCGGAAGTCTAGTCGGTCTGAATTAATCGGCGAATCAGAAGTGGGTCTGACAAGTACGCGAACGATTAATCGAACAGGCGAAGAGGGTCGCGGACTGTAATCGATGTTGACTTTATGTTGATTTAAATACACTGGAGGCACTAAAAAAACAACACTTCACCCGGAACTGCGAGGAACGCGATATGAAGTTGTAAGAGTAAGAGATGTAAGAGATAAGAGCGATAAGAGAGAGATTCTTCTTCGATCGTGATTTATATAGAAGCGCGGTAGGAGCGGGAAAAACAGCATCGAAAACGGCAGAGTGGGGATGGTAAGGGCTGTTTTAAGAGAATAAAGAGAACGTAATTCGCAGGACAATAAATCATGATCCAACGAAACAAACATTATAATGAGATTCGTTATTAAATATAGAAAAGAATGACACCTGAGTCGAGGTAGTTTGTCTTATAATTACGGCAGGTACGTTGATGCGGCATCTACCTTTCAGGTAACAAAGACATTATGAAGGTGAGTCACAATAAGGTGCTTTCTATAGCAGGTGATGCGTATTTAATGCGATTGGAAGGGGTGATTAAGAAATATATGACACCTTATATTAAGACAGAATTAGAGAACAAAATACTGAATAACTCGTAAATCTTTGATTTGAGAGTTATAGGCTTCGAATGGGAAACAAAAGAGCGATTAAGGAACATCATGACGTGGGAACTGTTGTCGTCTGATAATTAGATCGCGCAGAAATTAATAATTAAGAAATTGCAATGCTAAGTATTTCGTGTTTAAAATAAGCGAAAAGGCTTCATTTGTAGGTAGGTGGTAAAGGGATCAGGGTTGACCTTCTGGGAAATGACCGTCGGAACGTGATCTTAACAAGGCAATTTTTATTTTAGAAATCTCTCTTGTCGTAAAGCCAAAGTTGTTGATGTAGGAAAGAAAGCGATGACTAATTCTTTAGGCGCGAAAACGTATTACATGACTAAAATAAATTAATTAATAATAATAGAAAAAAAATCGAATTAAAGAAATTACGCGCTTCTTTCGTACATGAGGTTGTTAACAGTACCAGTAATTATATGTATAGCTTTTATACCTTTTCTTTACTATCTACTACAACACTTCTTTTTTCTGTTTCAGCACATAATATTTTCTATTGCCAACGTATGCGGAAGCATGACAGAAACGGCAAAACAAATAGGATCTTCATTATATACCTTATACATAAAACAGATTGAATTTCAAGACGTCAGTCTGAGACAAGAAATGATTACTACTGTTAGGCTTACCATTCAAAAATGTCCCGTTGTTTATGCAGGAGGATTTCTTTCTGTAAATTGCTGTATGTTACATAAGGCAGCGGAAATTATTATAACTTACATAGTGTTTATACTTCAATTTTATGATTAATTGAATCCAATTTTGGTTACAGCAAATAACTTAAAATTAAATATTGCGAAAATAAAAATCCCGCATTTTAGCTATTCAAATAACCATTTGAAATAACTATATTGTAATAAGAACAAAATACTTACCGGTGCAGAGTAAATAACATTTCTTAAACTGAAGTGCGACTAGAGAACAGCTATGAACGAGAAGCGACAAAGATGTTCAAAGTGTGTTCCTGTTTCATCGGTGGGCCGGACAACTGTGGTTGTCTCCGCGGTCGTCAGTCTAGACGACATGTTGTTCGTAAGAATGACTATTTCTTATTCTTTCACATATACAGGATGTTCTAAATTAAGTCGGCACTATTGCTAACTTTGTTATTAATGAAGCTACAGTATCAGTTAAATTAGCAAAGTAGTAGTATTTTTACCGTAAATAATGATGGCAGAACCGAAAAGACAGTTGAACTTCTAATTTTCGCGCTATTTACAGAAGTTACTTTTTTTAAATGGGACACCCAGTATATTTTTGCATATATTGAAAAATGAAATATTTTAAAAAAGAAAGCTTACATACATTATTGACAAAAAATAACAGCTGCGACTGTTATCCACAATTTCCTACGAGTATGCGTCATTATAATTCACTTATACCTAGAAACCATTAGTGCGGATCTATTTCGTCAACAAATTAAACAAATCCGATTTAGGTATCGGTCCATTGTTGGAATTCATAATCTTATCTTTATTATCGTTGTTATATTTAAGTTCGTGTTGTAACTTTAAAAAAGTCATTATCAATGGTGTTTAATCATTTAGAAAAGTGTGATATGTTAGAAGCGTATATCGTGTGTCGTCAAAACTCTGTAAGGACCTAAGAATATTACGCTGAGTGTTATCCTCTACGCCCGCAGCCAGATCGACGCTATTATCATAGACTGTATCGACAATTCAGAAAAAATGATAATGTTTTCAAAAAAAGTAGAACAACAAAGGACTACGTAATTAGTGAGAAATGGAAATTGACGTTTTGGCTTACTTTGAAGTGCATCCCAATAATTCTATAAGAGACGCTGCTCGGGAATTAGATGTAATCGTTAATTGTGTGCACAGAATATTAAGAAAATTTAAATATAACGCATTTAACTACCAGCCAGAGCAATCATTATTCCCGGGTGATCAAGAGAGGAGACTAACGTTTTGTCACTGGTACCTTAATTATTCAGCGCAGAATGTAAATGCATTTCGTTATATTTTGTGGAGTGATGAATCAAATTTTTCTAATTCTGAAATTTGGAATGGAAAAAACCATCACTATTGGTCACGAGAAAATTTATTGTTCGAACGGCCCCATGTTCCACAAATACGGTTTAGTTTTAATATTTGGTATGGATTAAGCTCGACGATTGTCGGACCATCCTTTTATAATGGTACATTAACTGGGCAAAGATATTTACAATTTATGACTGAACGTTTAGGAATATTTTTGGATAACTTGGACTTGGCTACTCGGCAACATATGCATTTCCAACAAGATGGAGCACCAGCGCATAATCATCGCAAAGTACAAAATTTTTTGAGCGAAATGTTTCGGAATAAGTGGATAGGTACGAGTGGACCAATTCAGTGGCCACCACGGTCCCCGGATCTAAACCCTATGAACTTTTATTTTTAGAAATATTTAAAAAATGAATTTTACGAAGGGAGATATGAAAACGTTGTAGAGCTGCAGAATAAAATAATTACTATTGCTAATAACATAGACGCAAGATCGATTTTAAAAGTAACTCGCAATGTACATAAACGAATTCGGAAGTGTATTGGACAAAACGGTGATGTCTTCGAACATCTATTATAATAAATATACATAATACACAGTGCTTGTTTAATATTTGCTGTTTTTTTGATCATAGCCATCTTGATTTTATTGATATGAATTGCTGTACAAAATAGTGGATAACTGTTATTTTTTGGCAATAATGTATGTAGGCTTTCTTTTTTAAAATATTTCCTTCTTTCAATATATGCAAGAATATACTGGTTGTTCCATTTAAAAAAAAGTAACTTTTGTAAATAGCGCGAAAAGTGGAAGTTCAACTGTCTTTTCGGTTCTGCCGTCATTGTTCACGATAAAAATACTACTACTTTGCTAATTTAACCAATACTGTAGCTTCATTAATAACAAAGTTAGCAATAGTGCCGACTTAATTTAGAACACCCTGTATAATAGATGATATAGTATTAAATAAGAGTTTCAGATAATCTACAGAAAAACACTACAAGATTTGAAAAATATTACCTAATATGTTTCATAAACAAACAAACAGATATTTTTTTCGAGTTTAATAATGAGGTGTGGCCACCACACAACTTTCTTATACGTATGAGCGTTTCAAATTATACAATTTTAAGAATTTTTTTATACAAAAATTAATTAACATCCTAAAAGTACTTTTATTCTTTTAATAAATCTCTATAAAATGCATACTTTGCAAGATATTCCAAAAAAAGTGCTACTCGCTAAAAGTAAAGGTGTTACTCACGGTCCGTATTTTGAAATTTCATTTATACAAAAAATATTTCAAATCTAGCTCTAAACACTTTTGTATTCTTGATAAATATATATAGAATGCATAATTTACGACATATTTGCAAAAAAATTGCTATAAGAGTAAAAGTGTTACTTCCGGTCCAAATTTTTATTTTTTTTTATACACAATTTATTGAAAATAAAGTTTAAAATATTTTTATACTTGTAATATATGTGCCTAAAAAGCATGATTTGCAACATATTCGCAAAAAAACTGATTTTCGATAAGAGTAAAAGACCTACTTCCGGTAGGAATTTCGAAAAACTTTTTTAGTAAAATTTTTCTTAAATTTAATTTTGAGTACATTTCAATTCTTTATAAATTTGTTCAAACTTAGTAGTTGACAAAATATTGGCAAAATTCGATTTTCTTACTGAAACAAACTACTACTTTCGGTCTACCAATTTTACTGAAAATCTAATCAGATCTCAAGAAGGAGATTATACATGTAAATACAAAATTTGGAATTGATAACTATAGCCATTTGACCGCTATCGTGGTCACGTACACACATTGACTGACAGATTTTTTTTTAAAAACTCATCTGCAAAAATCTCGATGTCGAAAATTTTCGTCATCACAGTACTTTCTTATACTACGTATAAAAAATAAAAAACGATCACGATGATTTCGCAATCCGTCGTATATATTAAGAAGTACACAAAAATACGTTTTCAGTGTAGAAATATAATACATTTTATAATTCTATCTAATTCAAATTTAAAATTATTACAACAATTTCTTTTGTGTATTTTAACATTTGCCACGTATTGTAGGAGCAATATTACCGACGTCTCTTTGAGAGTAAATATAAATACGTTTTGTGAGTATATTTGGTGGTTGTTTATAACTCAAATACGACGAGACAAAAGTGGGACACGAAACATCAAAGGATCGCTTTTCGTTGATCGTTATGCTCTGGCTGTGTCTCTTGTATCGCTGTATTTCAGATCTCCTCAGTATTTTTTCCAAAATAAAACATCGAACATGTTACTAATATTTAAAAAACTACACTACATTACAAATTTCTTAAAAAGTACTTTCCATGTCAGCGTGGTTATTTTTTTGCAGTATGACGAGTCTAGATTAACTAATAAAACAAAATTATCTTATGAGTCGGGCAAAAATACTTTGTTGTACTCATCGCCTGGAAAATGACATTTCGCGCATGCATCGTTAGACCGGCAACATGTGTTTCCCGGCCGACTCGACTGTAAACATTGCAAAAAACACTGGCTCTTTGGGACATTAAAAAACAAATTTATTTTTGTGGTAATGAAATTTAGTCTATAAAATACTACTTCCCTGGATTTTCCTTATTAGAAGCTAGGGAAATATGTAGAAGTAATTGGTGGAATAAAATTTGTAGCGTCATCTACTTGACGATCTCACAAGCACATTCACAGTGACAGTTAATTTTAATCAAGTCCAAAAAGCGGTAAATCCACTATGAATATAAGAATAAAAACGTCATATGCAAGAATATAACAACTTAAACTTAATAGAAATAGATACGTACATGAAATGCTTAAATTAATTAGGTATTCTATTTTAGGTTAGGTATGATACTAATCACTTTAATCAATAATATTTTTTAAATTTAATGCTCATACAAAAAATGTTGTACAAACCACTTGCGTCAATACAGCTTCTACGCATTCGCGCAATTAAAAGCACTCGCTTCCTTCGGTCGCTCGTGCTTACAAAATGCGCTCATGCGGGAACATAGTCTTCTCGCACTTGGTTCGTAAATAACTACATATTTCCCCCCAGGTATAGCACTATTAATTTTATTTTGGAATGTGATCAATAGCAGGGTTATATGTGGTTTTGTAACAACAATTAGAATCGTAAAATATGGAATTTTTTAACTGTGCCATTCGAAAAATTGATAACAAAAACTAAGTCATATTTAAATATTCTTGATAATCATTTGCCCTCCAAGGAAAGACGTTACTTTTGGGAGCCTGTATAATATTAATTACTGCTTTTGTGGATTTTTTGGGGAGGATTTTAAATTTTACCTACACCTCCAGCATACGACGTGTGATCAAAAAATATGCCACACGTTTCCCATTGGGAACTCTGAATTTTAGTCTCAGGATCATAGCCATACACCCAACTTTCATCTCCAGTTCAAGTTTTTGCCATGAAGTCTGGATATGCATCAAGACGATCCATTAATTCCATGCAAACTGACACATGATATTTCTTCTGTTTGTCAGTCAAAAGTCTGAGAACAAATTCGCACTCACTAGTCTGAATTGCAAATTATAGGCTAAAATGCTTTGCACGGACCCGAACAAGATGTCTTGTTCTTCGGAAAGATCTCGAATAGTCAATCGACAGTTTGAACAAACGATTGTTCCCGCTTTTTACACGCTTTCGTCTGATTTTGAAGTCGAAACACGCTCTGACTATTTCTCGTCTTCAACCGATTCATTTCCGCTTTCAAATTGCTTATACTACTTGTAACAGTCATCAGCGTTACCACATTATCGCCACACACTGATTTTAACATTTCATGCGCTTCTTTGGAACTTTTTTGCAACTTAAAACAAATCTTAATATTAACGCGTTGTTCGAAATCCAAGAGGCGCAACAGAGACGGTAAACAGGACCTCACTCTTCTAGTTCTGAAAGGCGACTAACAAGTAACAACTTGTTCTTTCGTGGCACTGACTGTCTCAGCGGATCAGGCTACCGGGTTTATTAACCGTGTTCCTTTTACCGTAAATCTCTGGGAAACTCTGCAACACTCAATACACTGCCGTTTTATTTAGTTTTGGCTTTGTCAGAGTTATTTTATTACCCCCCCCCCTTCCGATCAAGCACTTACCAAAAAGCAGGTGCCATGTTGGTAGAATATTGGCTGCTGATTATTTATGCAATAATCAGCAGTTCTACGGTTAATTCTAAAATTTTCTTGAAACTGTTTATCAGCAAATTTATAAACAACATTTCGCAATATAGTTTTTATTTTTTATTATACATCTACGTTGACTTTCAGGTTCCGATAAATCTGAAAAAGAGTACTTGTATTATTTGAAGATGAACATCGTTCATAAAATAAATCGTTGTTGTTGTCTTCGGCAAATACAAAATCCTAAATATAACATTATTAAGAATATTGAACAATCTTAAATATATTTATCTTAATAAATACCAGAATAATATCTTCTACTTTTAAAGTAATAGCAACCATGGCTCTAAAAGTTTGCTACATCGCGCTTAATTTGCTTTATGACAGTAAAATCGGAGAGGCAATATTTTCTTAACCTACAAAAAAATATTCAAGCTGTCATTTTGAGATATATTAGTTATGAGCATTGGGTTTCATTATCCGCACCTGCAGAGATTTTGACAACATAGCTACAGTCAAGTCACTTTATCATGCACTGGTTGTTAGCAAGTTGGAATATGCCGTTGTCTTGTGGTATCCTACTGCTACATTGCTATATTAATGTAAAATTCAATCAGTACAGCGTAGGTTCCTAAAGTATTTGTGTTATAAACTAGATGAATCTTACCCTCCTCGTGGATTTGACTATAAGTTGCTCCTGGATCGACATGGGTTGGGTCGCTTGAAGCAAGGCGACACCTAGTTAGTGTTAATTTTGTAAAAAATATCATTTTGTTTAAGATAGACTCTCCGGATTTGTTTCGAGTGCCTCGTCAAAGCTCAAGGGTGAATGAAGCGTTTCTGCTTCCCACTGCCAGAACGAATATTTTGCTGAGGGCTCCTATTGTGCATTCTGCCAGGAGTTTCAATAACCTTGCTGTTGATATTTTTCATTAGTTGTTTATATTCTCATGTTTTTCATATTTTTCATTTATATTCTGAACTGTTTGTTGTTATTAATTTTTCACATATGTATTATCTTTATGATTTGTTTGTATTGTCTGTATTGGGGTGACCTGTAGGGCAATTTAATAAATATTACTATTATATGTGATAATGTATGAGAATACCTGTTTTATTTAACAATTTTCTTCTCACGCAAACTCATCTCTTTGCTGAGTAAAAGAATATGGGAAGTACGGCTATGATGGCATCCTTTTTATAAATAACCAATCTAAGCTATTCCAAAATAATATATTTCTATGAAATATATATTTTGATTTTATTGCCAAGTGTGTCATCATATAATGTAATGATGGCACACCACATATGGTAATGATGGCATAGGTAGATACTAATTATTTACAATAAATAAAAAAATTAATGCAAGCAGGATTTTCATCATCAGAATCATCTTGAAATTGTGGTACATTTGGATCCAGATTTTTATAACTATCAACATCAAATTCAACCCTTTTCTTAATTTTTCTTGCGGACGTTCTCAGTTCTTTTGCTTTTTGGTCTGCTTCCTTGAGTTTTAGTAGTTCAATAGTGGGTGTTTTATTCAAAACACCTTGCGCATCTGATCTTTTGCGTTTTCTCAGTTTCAGTATTGAATCCATTTGAGGGACTGGTGATAATTCTTGTATAAAATCAGTCGCATTTGAAGAAGTCACTGGAATCTTTATTGATGACACGCTACTTACTTCAACTACAGAAGAATTTGGTAAGTTTTTCTGACCTAAGCAGAAATTTCCTATCTCATTCATACAACAAGCTACTGTGAAATGCTGAACTCTTTCATCAGCAGTTAATGAGCCTACTTGATTCTTTCCTTTGCAGGCAAAAATTTTTTCAGAACGAGATTGGACAGTGGACAATCCAGATTAGTCCAGGTTAAAAATTTGTTCAGGCGTAAATTTGTATTCTTCAATTATTTTTTTTCAAAAAAATATTTGGTCTATTGAATGCTTGAGCTCGTGCAAGAGAGGTTGCTTCAGGAATTCGGAGACTTATGGAAGGATTTCTCTTTAGAAAGCTACCAAGCCAGTCCCACCCAGCTAATTCTTTTGTGTTATTGAAGTTATGTTTTAGACTTAGCTCTTTAGCAAGTTGAAAAGCTAATTTTCTCACATCAGTACACGTTAATCTTAAGAACCTTACTTCTAACATATATGGTGAACTATTTATTGTTCTCTTTCTTTATTAAAGATAGGTAATCTACCTCCCAAAAATCCTACATCATTACCTTATTACTATCCGAAACCCTTCGCCGAAGTGTTCTTGTTGGAACATTAAATGTCTTCGAAGCGAGTTTCCATCTCATATGTTTCGAATTATAGCATCTATAGCTTCTCTCATATTATCAGCTGACCATTGCTGGCTTTTGGAAGATTTTTCTTGCTTGTTATTCATGTCGTTTATGCTATAAAAAATAGAAAATTATAATTTCTATCAACATTAAAACATTAATGTACTTATAAACAACATCTGCACATTGGTATGATGCCATCATAGTCATAGTAAACGTATGCCATCATGCCCGAAGTGTAAAACACGTCTTTATGGGAATGTGTGGCACGTGTATTGTAACGTACGAACTAACTACCGGCCTTAATTTGATGTTATAATGTAGATTTATATTTCAACCAATACAATTTGTATGTTTCTACTAATTGAATCAAAAAAAAACGTACTTTAGTTAAACCATAGTAAAAATTTTACATACCTGCTAAGTTAAATTTGGGATATTGTACCAGAAATACCCAAGTAATTTAGCTGTAAATACACAGATAAGACCCTTCCACACTAATGTACTGATGACTGCCTACTTTGCAACCATAGCAATCGAGATATCATAGAAAATCGTCATGTGCCATCATAGCCGTACTTTCCCTAAATAAGAAAACACCTATTATTTCAAATAAATATAAGGTTAGCAGTTGCTGCTATAAAAATTCATTCATTGCAATTTTGATCACACCTTGTATACACATCTTAAGATTAAAACACTTATTACACTCATTCTAAATATATTTATGATATGTATATTTAATTCTTGCTTAAGGTAACTATTATTAAAATTGTATGTGACATTTAAATTTATTGTAACTACATTTGTGAAATAAATAAATAAATATATCATGTATGTAATTCTAATAATATTTTATTTAAATTCCTATTAATAAAATTACTTACTCAATTTAAAATTAATATTGACTTCCAATGATAAACTATGAATTGCGTATTTCAATTATGCGTATCGATGAATTAATTCTTTGAAGGAGAGAAAATTATAACCAATACAGTTTCGGAGAAGCTCATCGTACGTCCAATTGAAATCTCCGCGAATTCTGCCTACACAACATCAATTCTGTCACCAAAAAAATACTACATTTTTTCCTAATTGACATTTTGTCAACATATTATATATATATATATATATATATATATATATATATATATATGTACGACTCCACATTGAGCTTGGATCTACAAAATGATCTACACCATGGACCCTGACTACATGAGGCTTGCCATAGATGTAGCACGCAATAAATATTTTACGGTTTTTTTAATCAGATCAAGGCAAGCTATTTACTTATTATAAAGATGACTTAGCCAACAGATTTTTTTTTACTTACTTTCTCTTTTTTGCTTTTGGTTATTTTTACAATTGAATACTTTAATTTTAAGATTAGTTCGTTCGATTCTTTAGTTTGTTGTTGTATATTATAATTTTACATCTTTATGCGGTTGTCTATGACGCCGTCAAATTTAAATCTAAATGGCCTACTGTAGACACGTATCAAATGTTCTTATAAGCAAGTATTGTGGCAATTTTCAATCACATTTCTATACAATAATAACGTAAATATGCACGGAATTAAAGCCGGCTTTACATTTACGAGTACTCGCATACGAGTTCTCGTATACGAGTACCATACCACATTTACATTATCTGATAGGTATCGTACATTGAATAAGGTACTTTAAATACGGCTCTAAGTAAAAGTAAGCATGTACAAATTATGAAAAAGCATAATAGTCACATGCGATATAAAAAAAGACGAATTTAGGTAAGAGAAACACTACAAAAAGGAAAAATATTTGGAATTGCGGAAGGTTTGTTACAACACCTGTTGGAAGCGTGTGACTATAAAAATTTCATGAGAATGAACTACAACACATTTTCTACACTAATCCTTTTCTTCTCTTTATTATAGAAGTAGAGCGCAAATTATTAATTTTTTTTGAAGTGTAAACTTCTTTGGGCTGACTGAGCCGTCACGCTCGGCTATGTAACGCTCGTTCGGGTAAAGTCGGCTCGAGTCGACTAAGGGAACGAGAGAAATATATCATATAGAGGTATTTAATTTCAATTAAATTTAAATTTAAATGAATAAATAAATTCATGTCCCCGAGCAGATTCGATCCCGAGCCGCACGGGTGAGAGCCGGCACGTTAGCATCAGACCAGCGCGGGACTCGTAAGCTAGTATTCATATTGTCTATTTATATATATATATATATATATATATAAAATATATTACAATTCTTTGCCAATTATACAAATGTATTGAAAAATTGAAAATCTTCTTGGTAGTAGTGGCATAAAATGAATTAAAAGTAATAACAATATGACAACTGGTTGTCAATTAGAAAACAATGACAAATATAAAATGTAAATCAAAATGTATAAATGAAAATGTAATCAATAAGCATAGGACAGTCGAGATTATTTCTATAATCACATTAAAAGGCTTGGGGTCTACCACAAACTGTTCAGTCAATCCAAATATACAAATAACAACGACGCAACTATGTAAAGAAAAATTAAGAGTAGAACTGTTGATAATATAACAATATAGAATGTAAAATAGTCAAGTATAAATGTAAATGAAAGCAATAAGCATAGGACAATCGATAATTACTCATGTAATCCTATCAAAATGGCCTAGGTTCACCTAAACATGTACAATTTTGATTGAAATACACAAACAATTAACGATGCAACTATGTATGTGTTAAGATGTATTTGTAGCTACAGACATATATGTTTCTACCTAGTTTGGTTTCGTCAGTGCAGCATAACAAAGAAAGTGTATGTTAAAGCATTAATATGTGAATAAAAAATATAGTATTACCTATTAATTACCTATATATAAAAAATATAGTATTACCTATTAAGGTAATACTATATTTTTTATTCACATATTAATGCTTTAACATACACTTTCTTTGTTATGCTGCACTGACGAAACCAAACTAGGTAGAAACATATATGTCTGTAGCTACAAATACATCTTAACACATACATAGTTGCATCGTTAATTGTTTGTGTATTTCAATCAAAATTGTACATGTTTAGGTGAACCTAGGCCATTTTGATAGGATTACATGAGTAATTATCGATTGTCCTATGCTTATTGCTTTCATTTACATTTATACTTGACTATTTTACATTCTATATTGTTATATTATCAACAGTTCTACTCTTAATTTTTCTTTACATAGTTGCGTCGTTGTTATTTGTATATTTGGATTGACTGAACAGTTTGTGGTAGACCCCAAGCCTTTTAATGTGATTATAGAAATAATCTCGACTGTCCTATGCTTATTGATTACATTTTCATTTATACATTTTGATTTACATTTTATATTTGTCATTGTTTTCTAATTGACAACCAGTTGTCATATTGTTATTACTTTTAATTCATTTTATGCCACTACTACCAAGAAGATTTTCAATTTTTCAATACATATATATATATATACATGCGTCCGAACCGACATAGAAGCGTATCGGAAAATCTCTCCGTCGAGGAACCCTTTAAAGTTGTCCGTACACCCACACGATTATATATCGCGGCCGCTGCCATAGCAACGGCCGCGAAATTGTATTTCGCGGACTGTGTTGCGTTCGCTAATTGGTAACTTCGCGGACGGTTAACCAAAAAATGTGTTGTGTGTGTATGAGACATTATCTCTATAATAATATAATATAATATTTCGTGCTCAGGTAAGTTTTAGCATGTTTATTAAAATGATATGGATGACTCGGAAACTGATCAGTATATTCCGGGTGTTAAATAACGTCCACACGCATTTACTATAATTTGTGTACCAATGCAAAACAGAAACGTTGAGAATAGAGCATTTCTTTAATTGCTCATTATACAGGTTCGGCCTGTTTTTAACGTTCATGCGATTTCCCGTGTATAACCCGAAAGGAGTTGCCAAACCGTACCCGCCTAACAAAAATACATACGAGAGCCGACAAGTAGACCTTCAGCGAATGTCATAAGCTGCATGTGTGTGTAACGATGAGATTTAGATTAGTGGTTTGCCGTAGCAGATGTCATAGACAACGTACTTTAATTTTGCAGAATCTACTCTTGTTTGAGAATTCACAAGAGAATATGAATGTATTACGTAATAGTGATATACTTTACAACTACGCACATGTACAATATTATTAACTACGACCGCAAGAAAGACATACTTATTTCTAAAATCTTATACGTAGTCATCAAATGAAAGCTCTAAAAAACAAAAAAAAATTGTATAACACTACCAAAATAATAAGTAGGAGGAATTTTTATATTCTTCTAAAGGCAATAAATTTCAAAACGAACAAATTAAAAAATAAAGAAAATTCTTGGAAAACAAAATGTTAAAAAATCAATCAATATAATTTATGGGGAAACAGGATAAGTACGATAAACTAAAAAAATAATTCTAAACAAAGGAAATTAAAATATGCTTCCAAAATAAACAGCATTCTTGAAAAACGAAATTAAAATTTGTTATTTAATTAGATGCTCAAATAGTCCACCTCTTTGCTCCTGACAGTATGCAAGTCTATGATAAAAATTATTTCGTACATTCGAAAACATTTCCGGGGTTATAGTATTTGCAAAATCAACAATTTTCTGTTGTACTTCCCCAATATTACGTGCTCGATTGTGTTGATGACTATACAGGGTTTCTTTTACATACCCCCAAAAAAAGAAATCCAGGGGCGTTAGGTCGGGGGATCGAGGCGGCCAAACAATTGTACCTCCGGATCATATTAAACTTTCATGAAATGTTTCCCATAAAAATATTTGAACCAGAATATGAGCAGGACAGTTATCCTGCTGAAACCAAATATCGTCAAAATTCACATCAAGGGCACGAACAGTAGGTATAATTTCATTTTGTAGCATTTGTAAATATTTAGCTGCTGTTAAGGAGCCGTGAATAAGAAAAGGACCAATGATGTGATTCCCCAAAATGCCGGCCCACACGTTCAATTTTTGAGGATACTGAGCACGCAAAAGTAGATAGAGATGAGAGTTTGCTTTAGACCAATATCTTGTAACCATTGGATTATGACGTCCATGTAAATAAAAAGATGATTCGTCCGTAAACAAAATATTTGCTATAAAATTGTTATCCGCAATGACTTTATCCATTACCTCTTCGCAAAATGCTATGCGTTTTGATTCATCGTAAGGAAATATTTCTTGACGTTTTTGAATTTTGAAGCTACGGTATCCTTGCCTATTCAAAATTTTTCTTACAGTTCTCGCGGGTATATTGACTTGTTCTGCAATTTGGCGCGATGAGCATGGTTCATTATGTTCAACCGCGCTACATACTAAAATTTCCCGTTCTTCTCTTCCTTCATTCAATACGCGCATTCTAGGTTCCCTATTTATACATTTTCGACAATTTTGCATACACCCAGTAGATTCAAACTCATGAACAATACTCATTATTGTTCGTATTGTAGGCACAGGTCTATTTTGGAAAGAAAAAATAAATCGCCTACTACCTCTTGAGCAGTACTACCAGAGTAGTATCACTTAATAATTTGTATTCTTTCCTCGTTTGTATAAACGAACATATTGAATAAAAACTAGAAAAACAAGCCAAAATCAAATAATATAAAATATAACTGGGAATGAAAACCAAATTAAATTCAATCATAAAAATAATAAATCTCAAGGAATTCTTATAATGTTAACTTAAGATACTTTTTAAAAATATTACGAATGGGAATAATAGCTAAAAATGAAGATAACAACCATTACAAATGTACACATGCCACTATATTGGAATCTTATGGTCGAAATGATCGTATCGGCACCGGCTTGTCGTCTGACTTCCCCACTACTTTTATCGCCCACATATGTACATATTGGCAACAACGTTCGTTTCAATACATGCATTTTAACTGGCATGCACGATAAAAACAGGCCGAACCTGTATACGTATTTATAAGCATTTAATTCTTTTCTGTTACACAGGATGGATGAAGAAAATCAAATCGATGACAAATTAAAACGAAAAAGGGAATTGTCTAATGCGCGCTGGAAGAAATATCGTCAAAAGAAGCACACTAAATCTCAGCAACTGAATTCGTCGATGCAGGATGACCCTAATGTAATATAGAACGAACAAAAAATTGGATTTCGTATTATTAACCTCGCCTTGATGAAGTTTTCACGTCTGCCGTGTGGTTTTAAGCACACCCATTTTCTTTTTTTAACAGCATCGATACTAATGTCCATTATACATAATATACTGGCTTTAATATCTCGATATTATAAAGTCACACGCATACTTTAGTTTCCGCCATTTTTAAAGCCGGCCTTACATTTACGAGTAAATCGTATACGAGCCTACAATTCGTAGAAAAAATCGTAGGTGTAAATATAAACTTGTAACTCGTATACAATTATCAAAATGAATAGAGTTGAATCCGATTTTGTTACGAGTTGGTAGAATTAAAAATGGCGGAAACTAAACTATTCGTGTGACACCGATGAGTTTATCGAAATTTATAAAACTATGGAGTGTTTATAACACAAAAACTAAAGAATATCGAACTATTATCGCCAGGTATAAGGCTTATGAAGCAGTTGCTAATATAATGGACATTAGTATCGATCGATGCAGTTTAAAAAAATAATAATTTGCGCTCTACTTATTTAATAAAGAGAAGAAAAGCATTAGTGTAGAAAATGTGTTGTCGTTCATTTTCATGATTTTTTTATAGTCACATGCTTCCAACGGGTATTGTAACAAACCTTCCTCAATTCCAAAAATTTGGTTTTTTTTAGTGTTTCTTTTACCCAAATTCGTCTCTTTTAATATCGCACGTGACTATTATGCTTTTTCATAATTTTTAGCTAGAATTCAACTCTATTCATTTTCACAATCGTATACGAGTTACGAATTTTCATTTACACCTACGATTTTTTCTACGAATCGTACGCTCGTATACGATTTACTCGTCAATGTAAGACTCGCATAGTCGTGGCAAAAATTCTAGACGCATTACTTAAAATAGAGGAAATAAATTTTATACGCGCATGCGAAAGACGTAGATTAAGAAGCCATCTGTTGTAATGCTCACGATTATGTAAACTGGTAACTCGTAGTTTTAATAAAATTTAAAGCATTTTACATATTTTTATTGTGATTTTCTCTTTCAGATGAATTATTATGGTTAAAAATTTGTCTTGAAAAGGAACAATATAAAAATTAATAACGTAATGTGATGTCCCCACTTTTTTACGTCATAATGCAATCCTTATAAAGCCCTTTATTCTTTAATAATTTTTAAATATAAAATAAAATAAAGTAATTGAAGTATTTATCTGACAAGCTTAGTCATTTTCTCAGGTCGATCCGTGTAAAAGAGATGTTGATAATCAATAGTTCTTACGGCATTATTTGGTATAATTCAATAAAATATTATTGTATAAATTTAAATAATATTCAATGGTCATCGATAAAAAATTTAGAGATGCTGATATTTTACTACATTTATAACAATTTATTAAATATCTTTATCTTTCTCAGATTAATATATTAATTTATTTCGTCTCTACATTAGAACGAATTATTATATTTAGTTCTTTATTTAACATTCATATAAAGACAGTTTCTAAATATCATTATAGATTTTCTTTCTCTTTCTTGAATTGAAGAAGATCTTATTGTCGGTGTGTTCAATTGGAGCCTTCCCTTCGACGATTAAGATGCCGGTAACGTCAACGAACTGCTAATAATAACTTTTTACTGAAAGATATGATATAATTGTACACTTTAACACTTTGTTAGCGGTCGATCTCTTTTTAAACAAGAACCTATTTATTTACTTTAAGGATCTAACTATAATTTTATATTTTATCGACCGCTATATGTGAGTTATGACTTTGCAGTGAAACCACGTTATCTACCTTGGTGACTGATCTCATTGAAGGACCTCAGTCGACCTTTTTTTGGAATCTCGTTGTTCACCTCTTTTACTTCAAATCTTGGGCTTCCCCTTTTTCTAGGATGCCCGCGTATCCCCGTTGTGGTTTTCACACGAAATGTCACGTATACCGTGCAAAACTGTAAATACCACGTCCTAATCTTGAACTAAACACAAATATTCGATGCCAATGTTACAAATACTTGCTTATCAAACTAATAGGTACTTATTTTATACACAGATTAACATATAAGAAATGAAGTTCTAGAAATATATATCTTTTCATTTTTAATATGTAATTATAAAAATACTATTTATATACATATTTAATATTATAAAATTTATGAAAATTATGAAAGGTGCCGTACCGTTACAGTCTGTAGCCGACTATAAATATTCAACTGAGCAATATCTGTCATATTGGTGGACTCATACTGCATGTTTTCCATATTCTTGTACAGGAAAAAGTGAATATGCTGTATATTTGAAAGTATTTTTAAATTATGCATAAAAAGAAGCAAATATCTTTTGTTTAAGTATATTCTTTGTATTGTAAATAGTATAGAGTAGATCACTCTATAAAACAGCATTTAGACATATAAAAGAAAAAAATAGGAAAGTTTCAAAAACGCGTGGGTTGGAGGTCAATATGTTTTATTACTTCAAACTCACAGGCACAGCAATAATCGTAATAAGGTCAAAAATGGCAATATTTATTAAGGTATATAATTGTCGTTGTAATGCTTTAATGAGACAGCCGGCGTAAAAGAATCTGTATTGAAGATTATTGATAAAATGACGTTAACGTGTAAACAGTTGATGTGTTTTGTTTTCCTGCAATTAGTTTGTGGTGAAATGCAGAAAAGCGTAGAATCTTATGAAAATGATTCTCATGAAGAAAACAAAATGAATATCCTAACAGATAATGACACAGTTATTAATGAAGGTAAGAACATTTCAAATTTAAATCAGGTTAATCCAATTTTATAAATAAAAAATACCAGATTTATATTTATGCAAAATCAAAATTCTGTTAACGATAAAAGTGACTTGCGTGTGCCCGTGGAATTTGCCTTGAGAGAATATTATTTGTCCTCGATGTCCGATGAAATTAAGACTTCAATTGTCAATGACATAAAGAATAAAATCGGACTACCCGAACTCCACCGCATTGAATTTTACCTAGCAATATGTAACCTGAACTGCACCAAAAAAATTTCTGCTTGACAACGCTCGATAATTCTTAGCTCGAACTGCACATAAGGGTTAAGAGTTAAATTGAACTTTATTCTATTACTATTGGTTTTTGGTGGAACAGTCACCGACTTTGAACAAGTCCCGCGGTGTTTTAAAAAAGTCCCGATTTTTGAAAAGTATGCACGGCAAACTAGGGAACAGCGGCAGAACGAGAAGGGAATATACAGTCAATGGCGTCCCGCTTTAAATCTGGTCACCTTAATCTATTTGTCAAACAAAATTTGTATGACACACATTTTACGAAGTCATATATGTATCTACATATGTAGCCATCCCGTAATTGCATGACTTTTACTTTCTTATACGTGTAGTATAACGAAAATTTTCGACCTCGAGATTTTTGCAGATGTCCAGGTTTTGAAGTCCCCTGATCCCGAAAAAGTGGTTTTTAAAAAATGTCTGTGTGTCTGTCTGTCTGTGACCACGATAGCGGCCAAACCGCTGGAGATATCAATTCCGAATTTTGTATTTACGTGTATAATCTCCCTCTTGAGATCTGATTAGTTTTTCAGTAAAATCTGTAGACCTGAAGTAGCAGTTTACTTCAGTGAAAAAATCGAATTTTGCCAATATTTCGTCAACTACTAGTTTAAACAAATTTATAAAGAATTCATATATACTCAAAATTAAATTTTAGAAGAATTTTATTAAAAAAGTTTTCTTACCGGAAGTAGGTCTTTTACTCTGATCGAAAATCAGTTTCTTGCGATTAATTCGCCAGTCATGCTTTTTAGACAGGTACGTTACGAGTATAAAAGTATTTAGAATTTAATTTTCAATACCTTTTGTATAAAAACAGTTTCAAAATTCGGACCGGAAGTAACACTTTTACTCTTATGGAATATCGATTTTTGTAAATATTTCGTTAATTATGCATTCTATATATATTTGTCAAGAGTACAAAAGTATTTAGAGTTGGATTTGAAATATTTTTTGTATAAATGAAATTTCAAAATTCGACCGAAATAACACTTTTACTCTTATCGAATATCGATTTTTGCAAATATTTAGTAAATTATGCATTCTATATATATTTGCCAATAGTATAAAAGTATTTAGAGTTGGATTTGGAATATTTTTTGTATAAATGAAAATTCAAAATTCGGACCGGAAGTAATTCTTTTACTCTAGGCGAGTAGCATTTTTTTGCAAATATCTCATAAAGTATGTCTCCTGTAGAGATTTATTAAGAGACTGGAAGTACTTAGAATAGGATTTCGAATAATTTTTGTATAAAATAATTTTCAAAATTGTATGATTTGAAACGCTCATCGTATAAGAAAGTCGTGTGGTGGCCACACCTCTTTTTTTATATTTGTTTTGGTTGAAAACATAATTATATTTCTTTGTACGTCATTGATTAAAAGAAAATCTTCTCCCTTTGTAGTTTTTATTTCCATCAGTTTAACAAAATCATGGACGTCGTCTATCGACTTTGGTAATTGAAGCACTTGTTTTAGTATTACAAGATTGATATTATTTCTTACATACTTTACATCCTTCGATGTAAAGTATAATAGAAATAATAAATAATAAGCCTGAAAATAATAATCCTTTAATTGCTACTTTAATGGTGGTGCAGTTCTGGCTAGGAATTAACGCTTGCTCTTAGTGACTGTGTACCTGCTAATATATTTGGTAAACTTCGAGTGTCCTCGACATAATATTTGGGTGTCAGTAGATGAAGCTACTGATGTTAAAAGACGTAATATTGCAAACATTTCTTTTGCAATATTGCAAACGTATGTCCGGCCTTTTTACCACCGATTATAAGACGAAATACCGAATTCTGCGTGTCTTACTAATACGTACAGCCGGTCTTAGAACTATTTCCTACTGCATAAGAAAGCGACTTCGTCTGTTGGGAGGTATATATAAGGTTTTTAACCTAATGCTTCTGTTTGGTGATATACTAAAAGAATTTGTGATTTTACTTTCTTATACGTAGTATAAGGAAGCATTGTGATGTTGAAAATTTTCGACCTCGTGATTTTTGCAGATGTCCACGTTTTGAAGTCTCCTGACATCGAACAGTTTTTAAAAAATATTTCTCTATTTCTCTGTGTGTGTCAGTGTGTGACCATAACAGCGGTCAAACCGCTATAGATTTCAATTCCAAATTTTGTATTTTATAATCTTCCTCTTGAGATCTGATTAGATTTTCAGTAAAATCGGCAGACCGGAGTAGTAGTTTACTTTAGTGATAAAATCGAATTCATACGTACTCCAAATTAAATCTGAAAAGAATTTTATTATGAATGTGTTTCGAAAAAGTCATGCTTTTTATTATTCGTTACGAGAACAAAAGTATTTAGAACTTAATTTTCAAAACCTTTTCTATAAAATATTTTTTTTAATTCGAACCGGAAGTAACACTTTTACTCTTATCAAATAGCGATTTTTTGCAAATATGTCGTAAACAATGCATTCTATATATGTTTATCAAGAGTGCAAAAGTATTTAGAGCTGGATTTGGAATATTTTTTGTATAACTGAAATTTCAAAATTCGGTTACAAAATTTGGACTTCAAAACGGTTTTTAAAAAGCATATCGCATTTATCATATTATAAGAGTAAATATGGGTCGATTACCCAAACAGACGATACACGTCATAAAGAATAATTTCGGTCCAAGTAACATTAAAGTACAATAATACCTACTAATCCTAATATTATTCTAGCTTCCGGTAAGGTTTTATGTTACCAGAACTGTACGCCGTTGCAAAAATGGTAACATTTTATTCTGTCAAATGTCATACTGTCATAGTTGTTTACATTTTTCAGTCACTTCATTATCATACGTATTTCTTCCATTTTTACTATATTTATACTCCGATTTCATTTTTAACAATCAGTTGTTTTCACAACTAAATCATGCCTAAACCGTTAGGTAAGCAAGCGAAAGAAATAATTCTCTCTTTAATCGGGTATTTTGAAAAAGAACGCGATAATAATGCGCCATTGCTACCCCTAACAGCAGTTCGAGAGGTAATATTTTCTGTTATTTATAGTTTATACAATAAACGTTTTAATAATAATATTTCTCATTTAGAGAGTAGCAAGTGCTTTAAATATTCACATTGCAACTGTAAATAAAATATCATCTACATCAAAACAGGGGGTTGGACCATCTAGCCCAAAGCGAAAACGGCTTAGAAGTAAGCCTGTTGTAAATGTTGATGACTTTACTCAGTGTGCAATAAGAAATACAGTATATGACATGTATAGAAACAGTAAGTTCTTAAGGATTTACGTTTATAAAATTAAGATTTGAGTTTTTTACAGAACAACATATCACCGATGATTTAGCAGAGAAGTATGGGCACGTAGTTCTTCGACTTCCACCCTACCATTGTATATTTAACCCCATAGAACTAGTGTGGGGAATAACAAAAACATACTATAACAATCACATTGGAAAATATGGTAGAAAAGTGGACGAATGCATAAAACTGTGGAAAGAGGCATTAACACAAGTAACCCCAGACATTTGGGCAAATAGCGTTAACCACTGTGAAACTGAAATTCAAAAATGGTGGGATAGAGAAGTAGGTTTTGAGAGACACGATATATTACCTTTTATAATTAATGTAAATGATTCCGATTCAGAAGACAGTGTTAAAGGATGAAGAAAACTAGCATTTCAACTTCATATTATTTTCTTTTTATCATATGCTTATCGCAATGTTACGAGTTTTTTAATCACTAATATGTATAATAATATATAGATTTTGTGTATATTATTTTTGTGAATGTAGTCTAAAATAAATAAACTCACATGTATTTAGAATTTGTTTATATTTTTTGTAGACATAGTCGAATAATTTAAAACATATTAATAGTATTTGCTAATATTTTAAAATGTCAACCTAGTCCTAACCACAGATTATTTTCAAAGTACAGCTTGCTCAAAGCAACGTTATTTGTCAACACTGTTATGACATCACAGTGACGTTTCATATGACGTGTATCGCCTGTTTGGGTAATTGACCTATAGTAAAGATCTCTTTGATTCAGTTTTGTACGTAAAATCAATTGATACTATCAAATTTCTATGTCACTGTAGGTATGGTTATGGAACATTACCACTTAATTAAAGGATCATTAACAATTGAAACCTTAGAAGCTGTCGATCCTAATACCTTGAAATTGGTTTTCAAAATTCCTAAAATGTCTGTTGTACCATTGGATTGGAATGTGGAAGTTTATTATGCATATAGTAATAAAAATAGAAGGTAAGCATGATTTGAACGTCAAACATTGCACTAACATTTGCAATGCACAGAACGAGACGTGGCGCGTGGGAAAAATCTTCGCTGCGCAAAATATGGGTCAGTGTTAGACAGAAAAAGTGTTCGGAAAAAGGAAATGATAACATTTGTTCATCATTGTCAGACGAAGAAGTAAATTCGGATCAGAAATTGTAATATACTGAAAAAGGATACATATATAGGCACTTCAATGTGTAACGTTTGACAATTTTTCGACACTGCTCGTGCTTATCGTAGTATTATAAGAATCAACTGCGCACCTTGTGGGAGGGGCATCTCACCGGCCAACTCTCGCTCTGTGAGCTGTACATATAAACGTGGTTGTACTATTCCAACGAACTGCATTTAAGCTTAGGTGGATTCTTGAATTGTCTATCTTCTTTTAGTTAGTATTTATATACTTTTATGCCTCATGGCATCATGGCTACCGCGCTACCTCTAAAATACTTGATACCCTCGGGTGTCTACCCATATGTTTCTCAGGAACTACTGGGCCGATTTGCTTGAATTTTTTTTAAATGGCCATTGGGGCTTGCCAAAGTGCCAAAAACTGCAAAATTTGCATAAAATGAAGCTGACCCTCTTGAACAAATGGTCAATTTTTACTATAGAAGGCTGAAATTTTGCATAGTTATATTACGACATGTCCTACACATTACACGTTTTCCGCTTTCATTCAAATTTTTCGGAACGTCAGTATAGTGTAAAATCGCGTTCTATTTTTTTTATACAATAAGGCATCGTCAATTTTTTAAATACAAGGTTGAAGTCATGACACTAAATTATTCTACGAGTCGAGTTCTATCAGGAAAATTTTATCGTTTTTAAAAATCTTGTTTGTTTTTTTAAACCTCATGCCCTTTATGGCAGTTGTTTCAAGTCCGACTGGCGTAATGTATTTTGTTTTTAATTTAACAGTCAGTTTCCGTTTTGTAAATAAGAGGTGTCGAAGGAATAACCGATGGACATTTCGGCATTTTTTATATTGCATTTAAATTGTTCTCTTCAACGGTACGACATTATTTGCATTATATTATATTGATGTCATTTGACTATTTGAGGTAAGGCTTTAATTGCCACTAAAAAGGTATGTAATAATAATAATAACGTATATTTATTATACTGTACTAGCGAATGGAGAAAATACGTGTAAAGCAAGAAAAGGTATCTATGCACAAGTGTTATTTTCATCAGCACATTAGAAAGAGGATTTAACTGCTTAATTGTGCTATAGTCTCATAACTTGGAAAAAATATTTTCATCAAACAATGTATATTCCGGAGCCTCGCTTTTCCCTCTAATCATTTGCCGCTTTATGTGACTTTGTAACCTTTGTAACTTGCTCGGCTGCGGAATATACAATATTTGGTGAAAATATTTCTTCCAAGATATGAGACTATAGCACAATTCAGCAGATAAATCCTCTTCTTAATGTGCTGATGAAAATAACACTTGTGCATTCTTGACTGTTGTAGCAGACACTTCTTGGTGAAACATTTTTAACTTCATACATTAAATAACTTAAAACACTTGGATTGTTTCACTATGAGTTTATTAACAATACTCTGACATATACGTTTCGGTTGTTACACCATTATCAAAAAGATATACAAATCTAACTTAAAGTCTATAAATGTTTGTCTTATATACTTGTCTGTTCTTGTGTGTGGTGGGATGTTATTATGTTGTTAATGACAGTGTCTATGAAGGGTGTATAACCAAATTCTATCTGTGTGTTGGTAACTAATCGCTTTTGTTTTTGAGCTTGTTTTATTTCTAATATTTCTAAGAGATCTAATCTTTTGCTTTTTGTAACATTATGTATTAACTCGCAGTTATCTATGCCGGGAAAGTGGTTGTATTCTATACAATGTTCGGCAAAGCCTGTGTTTTCTCACTATATAATATTGATTTTTTATGTTCTTTGACTCTAGTTTTAATAGCTCGTCCACTTTGCCCGATATAGATAGCCTCACAATCTGTACATTTTAATTTATAAACGCCTGTTCCATTTTATCTAGATAAAATGGAACAATCAACAGACACGTATATAAGACACAGATAGAATTTGGCTATACACCCTTCATAGACACTGTCATTAACAACATAATAACACCCCACCACACACAAGAACAGACAAGTATATAAGACAAACATTTATAGACTTTAAGTTAGATTTGTACATCTCTTTGATAATGGTGTAACAACCGAATCAGGGTATTGTTAATAAACTCATAGTGAAACAAGCCAAGTGTTTTAAGTTATTTAATGTATAACACTTGTGCATACCTTTTCCATACTCAGGGCCTTTTTGTTTGAGTATATTCACCTTTTTTCTGCCCCCTTTTCGGTTCATTTTGTCCATTCGCCAGTCATTAACTTCTTTTAATAGTAACTCACTTACCACAATAGTATTTTACCTTGGCGTAAGTTTAAAAATTAAAAGCCTTAGTTATAAAGATAGCAGAATATATATTAAGTGAATTATATATGTTTTAAACAAATAAGTAAAATGCTTGGAACGGATTATAAAATTATATGTACATATAACAAATTATAATAATATATTTCAATTTTATTCGCAAACTGATTTACTAAAAAATAGATTTGATATCACTTACGATATCTTTACGAGAAAATCCATACAATAGTCAAGTTCTCATTCAAAAGCTGTATCTGATTCTACAGAAATATCACACGATTAACCAATTTAGAATCTATTCAACGTACTTTGGTTTTTTAAAGACATGAACTCTTAATGAAACAACAAGGTGGGTTTTTCTACGACAGCAAATAATCAGGTTATTTTGACAAATTGATTACAGATGTCAACCAACTTGATTTAATTTCAATTAATTTTTGCAATTGCTTAATTAAATTAATCCCTTGAATAAAACCCTCACAGTCGGACATTGTCAAGGAGTATTTAAAAAACGTTTTACCGTCATGGAAACGTATAGGATAAAGGCTTTTGAACGATGGGAGTGGAAAAATTAATTTATTATTGTTAGAAATACATCAATATTCAATGTTAAATGCCTGGTGTATCAAAATGCTATTATTGGAACTAAACAAATTCATCGACAAAAATATCGTATGTAATGTACATATTCTACATCGAAAAAGAAGACCTAAACTGAGGTAACCGACTGGGCTAGCTATACGAAAAAATTAGGGAAGCATCTGTAGTGCAACAAGTGCATCATATAGATCCAGATATGTACGAATAGTATCCAATTTCTAAATGAAACAAATAGTTTCTTTTACTACAAATAAGAAAGTATTGTGATGACGAAAATACAGATTTATTATCAAGAGCACAAAAGTATTTACTGTGTTTAGAGTTTGATTTTTTTCGAAGTTCATGAATATTATCACAAACACCATCTTGCAGGCCGACGTCAGAAAACTGAGATCATAAGAATTGGTTATGAACAAAATGTTAGAGGCAAACCCCGTTATTGGCAAATGCAGAATATTCTTGGTCATTTTAAGCATTTAAACATCGCGACAACTGCTTTAACTCACAAACAAATTCAATTGGGTTTAGAAAAACACAAACTCATTTAGTCTGTTAAGATCCGTTTGGAATTCAACTTCTTTTATGTTTTTATGAAAAGGATACTGAAACATGTAAAGCATTGATCAATGTATTAACTGACAGGGCAATAACCACAAGAGCTCAGGTAGGACATTTAGTATTAACTGAAGATGAATGAACGATCATTGAAAATATTGGTCAAATATTGTAGCCCTTTGAGTTGGCTGCAAATTTATTGCCATCAGAATCTCAACTATAGAGGTGGGCAAAACGGTTCATTTCATTGACCCGGCTCACTCGGTTCAGCTCCTCATTATGAGCCGGGTCCCGGAACCGGCTCATTTGAACCGTGTGGATCCGTAATAGCATATCGTTGCAGGAACGTGTAGGACATGATAATACTCGGCGCCGTCGCGTCGGCTCAAACGAACCGGGATTATTTAGGCTGCGCGCACACCAATTATACAAAATGTTTGACAAACAATTTATTTGAAGCTATAATGCACACAAATTTGACAAATTATCAGATTGTTGTATACAAATTAAGCAAAGACCCAAGTGAGCCGAGATCCGGTTCATTGAAAGAACCGGCTCCCTCGGTTCCCTGCTGGGATTCGGTTCACTGAACCGGTTCGTTCGCGAACGACCCACCTCTAATATCAACCGACTCTCAACTTTTAATGGTGATGTTCATTTTACAATCTTTGATGGAGAATTTCATTTCAAAGATTGATAAGGATGAACCAGAAGAGATAAAAGAAATTAAATCTGTTTTGCAACGGGAATTTCAATCTAGGTTCACAAAAGTCTTTCCTCGTAATGTTTTGGTTACCGGTTCTTCACCAATTGGAATATTTGACATTAGTACATTTCTAAACCCAAGGTTTAAAAAGAAGGAAAAACTTTTTTTGGATTTCTGCTTAAAACAAAAAGGCACCTAGAAGACATCTTAGAAAACAAAGTTGAATTTGATGAAGGTAAGTAACATAAATCCAGCAAAAAAAAACGCTTTGGTTATTTGGTTCCCCAATGAACAAGTAGATTGTGCCAATGTAGTCGATAAGTATATATTCTTCGGAATGTTGTACACCAAAAAACATGTGCCCGTTACAATGGCGGAAAAACAATAAAAGAAAATACAATGCAATATGCTGCGTCCCCGTCACTTTGACACCCTCAGAAAGGGCTTTCTCTAAAGGCAATAACACCGAATAATGGAATGGGTAATAAAATTTCAAGTGTTTGTGTTGGAATATTCCCATACAGAAGAACTTATGGAAATATTCGAATGAATATTTTATTTTATAGTTGGCTGTTCTGTGCAAGGAAGCAAGCATTGACAAATAAATATTCTTTGAATGACAATTATAACAAACGTAAAAATGTTGTTATGCAAATGTTGAAACGTGTATAAATATTATTATTTATGACAGTCCTGAAACGGCTTTTATCGCCAACCGACAATAAAGCGATGCATTACCATAACGTTTTACGGAAGTAAACAAACACTTTATCGTATTGTAAAACAAAACACCTCACCTGCCGCTAATATCTGTCAACATAGCTACTTCTATCCTGTATGTGTCGCCATCTAGTAAAATCTGTCAAATATTAACGTAAAAATGCGTAAAAAGTATTTCTCTTTAATTTGCATGTTGATCAATACAACGAAAGAAAAACAATTCTCATGCACTACTTAGTATCACTTCAGCTTAATATTAAATAGTTAATAAACAATAACTAAAATTCCTTTCTTTCTTTTTTAGCATCGTTAATCCTATCCATTGCTCACTCCAAATATTCGCAATACCAACTGACTTGATAGTATCGTCATCCGCGTTAGAAGTGGTCGTAACAGAATTGCAACCAGATACCGAATACACAATAAGTGTTTTGCTCGAAGTATTTGGAAACGTACTTCAGGAATATAAGAGCACAGGGCACACTATTCGAACTCCTAAAGAGACGACAACCCAGAAAATGATCTTTCCATATCTATATGTTTCTCAAATAAATACCACGTGGGCACACATCCAGTGGAGGTCATTTACAGCAGATGAGCAAGCTTTAATAGACGGCATAAAATTGACCTATCTTGAAGGAGATGGTGATGATAATGATGCGAATATAGAAACGCCATTACTTCATCGATCAATAACTGATTACACTTTAAGTAATCTCAAGCCTAATAGTAAATATAATATCAGGATGTTGTTTATTCCGGTCAATGGACAAACATACAGTTTATTTACCACTGAAATTATATCATTTACCACAAAAACTGAATTAAACCCATATGATTTTCGCATATCTTTGGAAGTAGATGAAGTTGACTCTTACACTGCATTATTGTATTGGAGTAGTTTTCCACGAAAAAGCAATGAACACATATATATTTACAGACTCGTGTATGAAAATGTTACAGGAAATTATAGCATATTCGGGGTTGTAGATCAATATACAAGTTCGGATTTGCTAATTACAAATCTGAACTGTGACACACAGTACACGGTTTGGTTGGAAATGTATTTGAAGAATGGAGAAACAAGAAAGAGCGATAATTGTGAATTCACTTGTATGTTTACATTCACTGATGTTTCTGAAGATTTACCACGTATCACTACTTATGGTGAGTAAATACCGTCTATCATAAAATCGTTCCCAAAGTGGGGTCGCAAAAGAATTTCCGAAATAAAACAAAAACAATTTATTTAGAGGTTTGTTTTTATCTTTTTTTATCGTAAATAAATATAATGTTTAATATACTAAGTTACTTAATACTAAGTAAAAACTTTTACCTTGTCAATTTTACTGTTTGGTGACCAAAACAATATACTAAATTTGCGACTTGGAAGATTGCCTCTGGCTCCGCCGTATTGAAGAAAATACTTATTACAAAAATTGTAGAGAGTTAATTCCCAATAATTTTTGTCTGAAATATTTTTTGTGAAATAAATGGTTTTAAAATAATTTCATTTAAAGTGCAACATAAATATTGTCCCCTTAAAATCGTTTCATTACGGATTTAGTTGCTACGTAGTATAAGACGTGTTTTTTTTTATTGACGTGTTAGTTATTATCTTTCAAGTCATGTGGCATTCTTTTCTAGGTTATGTGAAAATTTTAATACATACTGGTTAGTGCTAATTACTTTTTATTCAATACCAAGATCGTCTATTGTATAAATTTGGGATACTAACAAAAACAAACATTTTATATATATATACATATACAGGCTGAGTCATTAGTAGCCGCTTCTTTGATTGCTCGTTTGTGTTTTAAATAAGAGAAAAAACAATTAGTGGAAGATTCATGGTTGCTTGGGGTGCATATTCCAAAAATACTTTAAGCTCTGACGCACTTCCGGTTTCAACGGAAATGCATGAAATTTAATTTTTTTAAATGACTCACTCTATATATTTTTGGATTTTCTAGTACTGTTTTAAATTGTCTATTTAACCATTTTTTATTTTTCAAAATTGATCCATTAGTTTTTGAGTTATTAATTTTTTTTGGAAATTTTTGACAAAAACACGTCTTCAGAAAAAAAAACTTTTTTTCATCGCTTTTAAAAGTAAAAACATTAACTTTGGTGGTGCTTGTAGCCAAGAAAATTTTGCATCATTTGGTATAAGTTGCACTCGACAATATCTCAAAAAACTTTGTTTTTTCAAAGCCTACTTCCTGAAATTTTCACATACCAAAAACTTATTTTTTATAAATGGAATTTTGTTCCTTTTTTTATTCTCTTTCATTTTTGTTAACAATGTCCTATACCTATCTTTTGTAATTTCTGAGATAATCACTATAGGAGCAATTAGCGGTCAAATAAAGAACTACTAGCCCTGTTATATGCACCCAAATATTCGTCCAATAAAGGCTGGAATGCGACTGACTGTCTGAGTCAACTGTTAAAGAAAGTCGGTATACATTTATGTCAAATTTATAAAAGCATCGCTATTAGTTATCATCCAAATGAATTATTCTTATAAAGAGTTAATAGATAAGATTGACGTTTTAGGTCAGTGGTTCCCAAACTTATTTTGCCTACTGCCCACTTTGAGAATAAATTATTTTTTAGCGCCCCCATTTTTTCACCTATTCAAAAACCACTATAACTTCAAATTAAATTAATTATTGTGAGCTATATTAGCGGAGATTAAACATTCATTCTAAACGAGACTTTTACTATGGGTTATAGTAAAAGTCTCGTTTAGAATGAATGAGTTAACTTGAGACCTGAGCGTAGTAGGTAGTACACAACGGCGCTCAGGTCTCAAGTTAACTTTTACGGGCTACACCTGCCAATGAGAATGATTATTGAAACGCAACTTTATAGTATTCAGACAAAGTATCTTTTATTCAAAATTCAAAATAAAACAAACATAATCGATTCTAATATAAAAACTAATGTGAAGGATGAATCTGATGCTGTTTAATAAGTTTGTTGATATCAGGTTCCAATTTACTCAAGAACAGCCGCAAGTCACCACGTTCGGTAACATGCAAACGATTTCTCTTTTTAGTAAGCAGCGTTGCTACAGCACTAAATCCACGTTCACACAAATATGACGATGGGAATGCTATCAAGAATCGTTGAATGATTGACCACAATCCAGGGTACAATTGCGGGATCGGTTTTTGTAGCCAAAATTCTTGGTAGCCATTTTTGAACTTGATTTTTATTTCCTCGTTCGTTGTCAATTCTATAAGTTCTTCTTCCAGATGTGGTGATATTGCTGTGTTGACATTTGAAAACGGATCCAACACCCAGTCTGGTATTTCCAAGTTCAAAATATCCTGGTATCGTTCGGTGAAGTCAATGTGGAGCTTTTCCAAATGTTGGCAGTAGGCAAACAAGTCGTCGTTACTGCAAGATACTGATAAATTCGGAAAATTATGAAACTCACGTCTGCCCATATTCTTTTTGTGTAGAAGCAGTTTGGCTGCGAAAGCAGCAACGACATTTTTTGTTTTAATTAAATTTAGTTCATCGCCTTGCAGTTGGAGATTCATGTTGTTGAACAATTTATACAGGTCTGTCATGTAAGCTATATCATTTTTTCATGTAATGAGCTTGTTGCGCAATTCTGTATCTTTAGTTTCCAAAAACTCTATCACAGAGTCAAACAGGTTGTAAAATCGAGTCAGACAATTGCCTCTTGATAGCCAACGAACTTCGGTATGAAACAACAAACGGTTGAAATCTTCGTCATTAGTAACATAAAGCTGATGAAATAATCTATCATTCAAAGAGCAGTTACGGATTTTATTGACTGCTTTGATGACATATTGCAGTGATTGAAATAGTCGTTCACTTAAATTTCTAGCAACCAAATGTTGTCTATGAATAACGCAATGTACAGCAAGGACATCTGGAATTTTATTTTTTACGTACGCTATGAAGCCTTTATGGCACCCTGTCATAGCCGGAGCGCCATCCGTAGCAACTGATATAATATTTTTCAAGGGAATCTCTTTCTCATCACAAAACTTTTCCAATGTATTGAATATGGTTTCGCCTTTTGTATCGGTCTCTAAATTTCTAGCAAACAATAGTTCTTCACATATTTTCTCATCTTTAATAAACCTCACGTAAGACAGCAACAATGCTTCATTAGTTGGTAAAGTGGACTCATCGAGCTGAATTGAGAATTGACTAGTCCTCAGATGATTGCACAATGATTCTTCTATGTTTCCGGCCATTTCATCAATTCGTCTTTGCACAGAATTATTACTCAAAGGAATTTTTCCGATAATATCTGCGGCCGGTTTATGAAGCACAGTAGTTATTACTTCCTTTATTGCTGGCAAAATTAACACTTCTCCGATGTTGTGTGGTTTGCCTTTTTGAGCAATTAACAAAGAGATGTTGTACGAAGCTCGAAGTCCGTCGTCATCTTGCTTAGCAGCCGCCGAAAAGAGTTTTGCTACACTTGGCCGAGTATTATGCTTCTTCTCTAGGTCTTGAAAATATGCTACATTCTTGTCTTTCTTATCTGGATGCATTTTATTCAAATGATCTTGAAGTCTTGAAGGCTTCATTGCTTCATTCGAAAATGTTTTTAGGCATAGAAGGCACAAAGGCGACGATGGGTTTGTAGGATTTTCAATGAATCCGAATTTAATATATTCCGCACAGTATTGCCGTCTCTTCTTTTTTACTTCCGACATTGTTTTGTTTTGAGAAATACGTAAGTATAAGTGTTGAACTTAAGTACTGCTTATCTATTACGCGCGAAACCGCAAATGAAAATAAAATAAATATTACGTTGTTTATATAGGATTGCATAAGCAGCACGCACCGACAGGAATAAGACAAACATGCATAAACTCGTTTATCTCATTCGACGCTCAATCGTACTCAACAAGTAAGAACAAGTATTCTATGAACCAGCCGATTGATACAGTTGCCTTTTTATTTGTTTGTTTGTGTCTCTTTTCGTTTCGAAACGGAGCGACCGATTGATATGTTTTTTATTTTATTTATTCAATAAAACAGGACAGATATATGAACTACTCGGAGAGAAATATCGAACCGAGTTGGTTTGAGCAATCTCATAATTAATATTAGTTGATGTTCACAAGCTGTAGTCGAGAGTAGGGATGGGACATCGGTGGGTAAACATCGATATCAAACATCGATGTTAACATCGTTGATCAACATCGATGGTTGCAAAATATCGACTACCAAACATCGATGTTTTTAAACATCGATAATTATATTTATAGATTTATTTTTTGGCAGTTTAACAAAAACTTTATTATAACTTAATTAATTTACGTCCTTAACAAAATGATATAAAAGATATCACTATTCAAAAAAAATAATAAAAGAAATATATACATTTATAATATGTAGTTAACTTTAGAAACTACTCAAAAAAAACTATATAAAAAAACAATATTATGCAATTACGCATGAAACAACCACATGACTTAAATCGTCTGATACTTAAAAAATATATACATTTACGTGTATCAAAGCTTTTTAAGAGAACGATTTTTATTTGGGATTTTATAGTCTTGCATTTTTTTTTGACTACGCTGGCAAATACCGAGATACATATGGATATGGTTTTATATTTCTGATGTGTCATCTTGCATTTAATACGTGTATCGTCGTGTATGATTGTACGCACTAGGGAATTTCCCGAAGAAGTATACATCGGTAATGTCTATCTCCCTTCTTTTTCTATGAAAATACGTTTACCTCCTTCACTTATTCTGCATGCATACATAATTTAACTTTTATTCTGCACATTAAAAGTACTATAAATTTATGTATTTAATTATATATTATTTAAATATTTATACTGAGTAATATTTAAAAGAGCCTAAAATGAAATATTCGAATTTATATGATATAGCACTGTGTAATTTAAATACTTCTTTTATTCGTAGACAATTTTACATCCTCGTAGCCTGTATGTGAGCTGTTAATTTGGAAACATTTTTGTATTTGTCAACAGAGGACGCTGTTTTATTTTGTGATTAGTGCAAATACATTTTGTCAAGCTTAAAAGTTCGATGTTCACTATATTTCTTCTAACATCGATAGTTTATCGATAAATCTAAATTGCAAACATCGATGCAAAAACATCGAACATCGATCCTAAAATATCGATGTTCAATGAACATCGATGTTTATCGCCCATCCCTAGTCGAGAGTCGAGAGCTCAGTCGGTGTCTAAGAGTCCTCCTAGATTCTAGATGAAATTACAAATCGCCCCCTAAGCCTTTACACAACGCCCCCATTTTTTTTCTGGGTCTCTTACCGCCCCCCTTTAGACCTGCAGCGCCCACAAGGGGGCGTTATCGCCCACTTTGGGAACCTATGTTTTAGGTGAATCTGAAAGAAACTCTTTGCTAGCATCCAGACTTTATGCACAGCGATCTCTGGTAGAAGTCAACCGAAGCCAGAAACCTTCGAAAGTATAAAGGAACGGTTTGAGTGAACAGAATGTACTGAATATGAAAAAAAGAACAGAAGAAACAATAACTGGTGAGGATAAGACGTTTATGGTACATGCGAGTGTAGTCGAACACCCGCATACTAGTAGGTACTACGAAAATTAGTTGTCAGTTAGATTAAGTCAAATTTGAGAATCCAGAATAATTAGGAAATATGTAATTCACCCGTAGCATATTTATACACAGGGTTAGATGAAAGAAATTTTCAGAATCGCTTACATTTTTGTCAATTGGCAGCAGATAAATTATCCTGGCTTTCTCAATTTTTTGTTGTTTACCGACGAAGCCTTTCTATTAAAGTGAATACATTTATCGTCACAATTTTCGATATTATAATACATAAAAAAAACTCACTTTATCACACCTGCAAACTTTCAAAATCGTTGGTCATTAAATGTATGGGGAGGAATAGTGGGTAGTTACATAATTGGACCTTTTTCTTTGATGAAAATGTTAATGGAAGAGAGTATCTTCGCTTTCTACGGACGGATTTTCAACACTTTTTGAAGACATCTTCAAATATGTCGGCTACATAACCTTTATTTTATTTCGTTGTTAACCAATAGTGTAAAAAATGAAATACTGCAACTGGACATTGCCTGAATTAAAAAATTGAAATGCGATGCTCTTCATTCTGTAAAATTATTACTTTTGGGATAGTTAGATTTAACATTTACTTTGTTTGGCAGGTGACTAAGGAAGTTGGGCCCCATTCCTGCCTTTCATTGGTTGAAAGAATATTTTGGTGCATAGAACAACAGCCCTCGTAGTTCTTTAATTGACCGCTAATTGCTCCTATAGTGATTATCTCAGAAATTACAAAAGATAGATATAGGACATCGTAAACAAAAATGAAAGAGAATAAAAAAAGGAACAAAATGCCTCAATAAAATACTGGGTGTTCCGTTTAAAAAAAATAATTTTTTGGTATGCGAAAATTTCAGAAAGTAGGCTTTGAAAAAACCAAGTGTTTTGAGGTATTGTCGAGTGCAACTTATACCAAATGATGCACAATTTTCTTGGGTACAAGCATCAACCAAAGTTCATGTTTTTACTTTTAAAAACAATGTGAAAATGTTTTTTTTTCTAAACATGTGTTTTGGTCAAATATTTTCAAAGAAAAATTAATAACTCAAAAACTATTGGCTCAATTTTGAAAAAGAAGAAACAGTTGAAGAGACAATTTAAAGCAGTACTAGAAAATCCAAAAATATATAGGCTGAGTCATTAAAAAAAATAAGTTCCGTGCATTTCCGGTGAAACAGGAAGTGCGTCAGAGCTTAAAGTATTTTTACAATATGCGCCACAAGCAACCATGGGTCTTCCACTAATTGTTTTTTCTTTTACTTAAAACACAAAAGAGCAATCGAAGAAGCGGCTACTAATGACTCAGCCTGTATATATAACAAATACCTACAGGGTTGCGATTATGTATGGATGGGTTCGTTATGCGAAAACGATTTGAGCTAGAGTCCTGAAATTTTAAATACACATAGGACTCAATTAAAACGACTTATTACCTTTTTTTGATTTTGTTTTGATTCATAAGTTTTTGGAATACAAAGCCTACTTGTTACTTTCTTATACGTAGTATAAGGAAGTATTGTGATGATGAAAATTTTCGACCTCGAGATTTTTGCATATGTCCACGTTTTGAAGTCCTCTGATACCGAAAAAGTGGTTTTTAAAAAATGTCAGTCTGTCTGTCTGTGTGTTTGTGTGTGACCACGATAGCGGCCAAACCGCTGTAAATATCAACTCCAAATTTTGTATTTACGTGTATAATCTCCCTCTTGCGATCTGATTAGTATTTCAGTAAAATCGGTAGACCGGAAGTAGCAGTTTACTACAGTGAAAATATCGAATTTTGCCAATATTTCGTCAACTACTAAGTTTAAACAAATTTATAAAGAATTCATATGTACTTAGAAATAAAATTGAGAACAATTTTATTTAAAAAGTTTTTCGAAATTCCTACCGGAAGTAGGTCTTTTACTCCTATCGAAAATCAGTTTTTTGCGAATTTTTCGCAAATCATGCTTTTTAGACAGGTACGTTACGAGTATAAAAGTATTTAAAATATAATTTTCAATACCTTTTGTATAAAAAAAATTTCAAAATTCAGACCGGAAGTACCACTTTTACTCTTATCGAATAGCGATTTTTTGCAAATATGTCGTAAATTATACATTCTATATATATTTATCAAGAGTACAAAAGTATTTAGTTATAGATTGGCAATATTTTTTGTATATATGAAATTTTTAAATTCGGTCCGGAAGTAACACTTTTACTCTTAGGGAGTAGCACTTTTTTTCGAATATCTTGCAAAGTATGTATTCTATAGCGATTTATTAAGAGAATGGAAGTACATAGAATAGGATTTTGAATAATTGTTGTGTAAAGAAATTCTTAAAATTGTATAGTTTGAAACGCTCATACGTATAAGAAAGTCGTGTGGTGACCACACCTCTTTTTTTTTTTAATGGGAACGTGGGTTATATGGAACATCGTTAAAAAGGTTATTTTTTCCCGAATTAAGGGGGCTTACGCAGAGGTGCCGACTAACTGCCGTGAGGTAGGACGTAAGGGGGTGGCGCCATATGCGCTAATGTGTAATTCCGCCGATGTAAGGTATTCGTTAAAATAAAACAAACAGCAGAAATTTTTGTTTTTCTTATTATGTTTTTGCATTAAATTGAATACAAAGGATAAATTAAAGCCTCGTTGGTAGTATGTACTTTCTTATAATTCAAATTATTTACTTCTACATTTCACTCTCAAAGTTGGCAAAATTTACAACATCACAACACAGTTTCAGAAATTTTATTTTAAAAACTAATTCCAGTCGAGCATGCATTGAGCCTTTGTTTATTTGTGTTTTAAATTTTGTTTAGATATTTCGTAAATAAAAGGTGTACTATTGTTTTAACGAAAACTTGTAAAGTCCAGAATTTACATTAGCGCATATGGCACCACCCCCTAACGTCCTACCTCACGGCAGTTAGTCGGCACCTCTGCGTAAGCCCCCTTAAATGGTATAATAGGTTTGGTGATTCGTTTGACAGGATTTAAAAAAAAAATAAAATTAAACGCGCAAATCATGCAGCCTTTGCAAATCCGTCACACATAAAATTCTTGACAGTTAATTTTCAGTTTACGTTGTATTAGCAAAAAAACTAATAATTATGAATCATTTAATTGAGAGAGAGAGGGAATGAAATTCTCATTATAATTGGGTATGGAGATAGAAAACGAAGTCACCAAGAAGCCTGTGCAGTGTTTAACGACACCCATCCAGATAGGAATCCAATAAGCAAGTCAACAGTGACAAAAACATTAAAAAGATGTAATCAAACCGGTAGTGTGAAAAACCAACCTAAATTAGGACGGCCAAGAAAATGCACCAACGGGGGAAATTCATTTTATTATTTACAACCATACGCGTAATGTTGGTATTTCTGACTTTTTTAAAGTTTGGAAGTGTGACTTTGTTCACGTTTACTTCCCGCCCTCTATTACTGCCCTCATTTCCCAACCTCAATGTCAATTACGAAACTGTCAACTGGATATGTCAAAACCTTATCGGAATTTTTATCACAAATAATTATTAATTGTATGGTTGTAAATAAAATTAATTCTTACATTAGAATTATTGAAAGCTTGAACCCAAGTAGATAGACCGCTCTGCTATTGCTGATATGATTATATAGTGATTTTTTGTCCTCCTCCTTTCAAGCTAAGATATCCGGATTGCTACGGCAGGACAGTTTCCCTCAGTTCCAGTGGAGTGCAGTCCTTGAAGACTTTATTACTCAACATTTTTTTTATAATCTATTCACCGAAAAAACGGACGTACATTTATTTGACGTTTACGCTAGAACATCACAAATTTGACAATTCAATATGTCAAAACTTTCACCAGAATTTTTATTACAACTAAATATAGTAATTATGGTTGTAAATAAAATAGTATACAAACCTCGGTGAAAAGTTTCATTCCTGCCTCGAGATAAAGTTAACCTCGACGCAGTAATCAAACACTTTCCACCTCGGTATGTAATATACTCTTAGATATCGGGGAGGTCCCTAAAAAGTCTGTACTACAAGTGTCTTTAAATCATGATATATCTCGAAGATCTGTTCAAAATATTTTAAGTACCACCCATACAAAATTAATCTAGTACACGAATTCAACGAGGATGATTTTGACAGAAGATTAGAATTCTGTGAAAGAATGATGACGATGATCGGCGGCGTTGAAAATTTTGTTAAAAAATGAGGTGTGGCCACCACACGACTTTCTTATACGTATGAGCGCTTCAAACTATACAATTTTAAGAATTTTTTTATACAAAACTTATTCAAAATCTCATTCTATGTACTTTCATCCTCTTAATAAATCGCTATAGAATGCATACTTTGCAAGATATTCGAAAAAAAGTGCTACTCGCTAAGAGTAAAAGTGCTACTTCCGGTCCGAATTTTGAAATTTCATGTATACAAAAAATATTGCAAATACAACTCTAAATACTTTTATACTCTTAATAAATATATATAGAATGCATAATTTACGAAATATTTGCAAAAAAATCGTTATTCGGTAAGAGTAAAAGTGATACTTCCGGTCCGAATTTTGAATTTTTTTTTATCACAAAAGATATTGGAAATTAAGTTCTAAATA
This sequence comes from Amphimallon solstitiale, assembly GCA_963170755.1. NCBI lineage: Eukaryota > Metazoa > Arthropoda > Insecta > Coleoptera > Scarabaeidae > Amphimallon > Amphimallon solstitiale. Next base: position 10,742,015 of record OY720677.1, read on the forward strand.
CTTTTATATTCGTAGCGTGCCTGTCTAAAAAGCATGACTTGCAAAATATTAGCAAAAAACTGATTTTCGATAAGAGTAAAAGACCTACTTCCGGTAGTAATTTCGAAAAACTTTTCAAATAAAATGGTTCTCAATTTTAATTTTAAGTATATATGAATTCTTTATAAATTTGTTTAAACTTAGTAGTTGACGAAATATTTGCAAAATTCGATTTTTTCACAGAAGTAAAGTACTACTTCCGGTCTACCGATTTTACTGAAAAACTAATCAGATCTCAAGAGGCAGATTATACACGTAAATACAAAATTTGGAACTAATATCTACAGCGGTGTGACCGCTATCGTGGTCACACACAGAGAGAGAGAGAGACAGACACACACACAGACAGACACACAGACATTTTTTAAAAACAACTTTTTCGGTATCAGGGGACTTCAAAACGTATGGACATCTGCAAAAATCTCGAGGTCGAAAATTTTCGTCATCACAATACTTCCTTATACTACGTATAAGTAAAAAAATGAGGTGTGGCCACCACACGACTTTCTTATACGTATGAGAATTTCAAACTATACAATTTTAAGAATTTCTTTACACAAAAATTATTCAAAATACCATTTCTAAGTACTTCTATTCGCTTAATAAATGGCTATAGAATACATACTTTGCAAGATATTCGAAAAAAAGTGCTACTCCCTAAGAGTAAAAGTGTTACTTCCGGTCCGAATTTCAAAATTTCATATATACAAAAAATATTGCAAATCTAGAATTAAATATTTTTGTACTCTCGATAAATATATATATAGAATGCATAACTTACGACATATGTATTTGCAAAAAATCGCTATTCAATAAGAGTAAAAGTGGTACTTCCGGTCTGAATTTTGAAATTTTTTTTATACAAATGGTATTGAAAATTATATTTTAAATACTTTTATACTCGTAACGTATCTGTCTAAGAAGCATGATTTGCGAAAAATTCGCAAAAAACTGATTTTCGATAGGAGTAAAAGACCTTCCGGTAGGAATTTCGAAAAACTTTTTAAATAAAATTGTTCTCAGTTTTAATTTTAAGTACATATGAATTCTTTATAAATTTGTTTAAACTTAGTAGTTGACGAAATATTGGCAAAATTCTATTTTTTCGCTGAAGTAAACTACTACTTCCGGTCTACCGATTTTACTGAAAAACTAATCAGATCTCAAGAGGGAGATTATACACGTAAATACAAAATTTGGAATTGATATCTATAGCGGTTTGACCGCTATCGTGGTCACACACAGAGAGAGAGAGAGACACGCACACAGACACACACAGAGAGACACACACAGACATTTTTTAAAAACCACTTTTTCGGTATCAGGGGACTTCAAAACGTGGACATCTGCAAAAATCTCGAGGTCGAAAATTTTCATCATCACAATACTTCCTTATACTACGTATAAGAAAGTAATTAGGATTGTTTTCTCAGACGAAGCAACATTCGAATTACAGAAATAAAAAACATCCCTCAAAATTGGTTAAATAAAACGATAGACGGATTTATCCACAGACTTCATTATTATCAGGATGTAAATGGAGAACACTTTGAACATCTTTTATAATGTAAATTCTAAAGTGAAGTTTTGTTTATAAATTATAAACATCTTGTCTAAATATTAATTGAAACATTTTATAAAGTTTTTGTAGCTTTGTTTAGTTTTGTTTATTTTAGTTTTATTACAAGCATTTGTTGGTGTTTCAATGGAAAATGATAGGGGCAATAATGGTAATGGGGCATTCTCTACTGCCATTATTAAGTTCTTTCAATTTTTGACGAATGGCAAAGGTTGCTTGATTTGCGTGTTTTATTTTGTTTTAATAATGTTTTAATTTTTTTTAAAAATTCTGTCAAACCATTTAATTAGAAAAAAAAAATTAACTATGTTCCATTTAACCCATGTTCCCATTAAAGAAAAACAAGTAGGCTTTGTATTTCAAAAATGGGTCAAAACAAAAATAAAAAAAACTAATAAGTTGTTTTAATTGAGTCCTATGTCTATTTAAAATTTCGGGAATCTAGCTCAAACCGTTTTAGCATAACGAACCCGGTTCCATACGTAATCCCAACCCTGTATATCAGACTATTTATAAGAAATGTAACAAAAAATAATCTTCAAGTAGTGGCTACATTGATTCAGTAGTAATTAGTAATCATGTCATTTAAGTTTAAAATTTACACTGTTTTAAGTAATAAATTATTGCTACTAATTATATAAATGTACCTCTTATACTTTCTTTAAGTTTTACTTCACATTTTTGTCACTCCAAACTGACATTTAAAATGGAATGGTTTCTTATTGTATGTACAAACAAATTCATTCATGTGTCACTTGTGAATGAAAAAATTACTTGTAAAATCTCAAATATAAACATTTAGTTTAGCAGTAACAAAATTATAGAAAGAATAAGAGAGACATTGTGATGGTTATATTAAATTATTTATTATTTTAATTAGTATAGGTAAAACAAATTCAACACAATTATTCTTCCTTCCAGGTACACCAGTTAGTGCAACTACGTCTCACCATCTAAATTGGCGCCTCATATTGTTAGTAATCACATCTGTAGCAGCCATTATAGTTGTTGGAATCTATGCGTTTATATTCGTCTTGCTTAAAAGACGTTACAAATCCAAAGATTTAATAGCAAACGTATTGGAAAAGCAAACTAATTGTAAAATTAACTATAAATAAAAATCTATTACATTATTCGTATCCTCTATTTATTATTATTGACGAGGGTCTAGCTACAATACTACAACCATTCATCAGAATTCATAATTAATTAAAAATGTTATATTTGAAGCAATAATAATATTGGAAAAAAAATTCTTTTAATGTGTAACTGGAATATCCTTCGTCAGATCGGTTTTTCCAACTGCGATTAAAATGCCAGTTAGCGTAATCATTGATTAAAATAACGGTTAGTACAAATTTTTGTTTTTCCAACACCGGTTAAAGCTAATCATTAATAAATATAGTTAATCGGAGAAATGTTAACCGGTATTTCGGGTACCTGATTAAATAAGCAGTGATTTTGATTTCTTACACATGGGCATATTTCTTTCTACTTAAATTCTAATAGTAGAAACATTCAGACGTTTCATTTAACGTGTGCTACATATTTACTATAATATATTTTGGAAGTTAAGTTACGGCGAGCACCAATTGAAACTGTATCTAGTTTTTCACGGAAAAAACGTGGCTGCAGTGGTCATTTAGTTCTTATCAAAACAGTATGTGCTAAAACGCAAGTAATTCTCAAACTACTTCGGAAAATGAGAATTGATTATCCGAAATGTAGTATAAGGAAAATTCTGGGTAAATAGCAATAATTTCTTGCATTTTTAGATTAAAATAAGAAATATTTAAATATTTGTAGATGTGCAAAGAACATTTTTAAAATTCTAAAATTCTAATGGAAAAATTGCCAACCTGAAGTGAATTGAATTTCGTGAATTGATTGACGTTATTTGGTCACTAATATTAACACTAAGTCTGAATATGTGAGTTCTAAAGTATTTGAGGGCTAATTTGAGTTTAATTTTAAAGAGGATATCAGAAATCAAGGGGGTTTATTATGAATATTCAATTTTTGTTCTGTAATTACACTTGTATCTGCTTTATAAATGAAGATGCTATAGTAGTTATTAAAGAACTGTAATTATTACCAATAATGCACCTTGACATCGTCGTAATACGCAGCACCAAAGAGTGTGTCACTGTAAGTAACAAAATTAGCAAATTGTAGTTGCGCCAAAGTGATAGATTTGTTTGCTGCATGAAAATATTTTTTTGAAATTGATTAATAATTATTTCCATCAGTGATTTAATGGTTGTAGTGCTTATGTAGTGAACAGTATAGTTAAATATATAAATAATGTAATGTTTATCTGCCATAAATAGCGCATGAACGAATTCCACTATAATTGTGGGACATTTTTCTCAACTCATGAGGATCCTAAATATTCTATAATTTATACTTGCGTTTGGTCTTTTTCTCTTTGAAATTACATTTAACATAAAATGGCTGTTAAAACATCATTTTACTCAAACATATCATGGACATCTAGTCGGAATTGTTTTGTCACTTTTACAGCGAAAAAAGTTTATTTCAATTTCTAAATCGGCAAAGTCATTGTCAAAATGAAATGTTAAAGTCGACCAAGTCGACTTGACAAGTGTAATACACGACTTGTCGTCAATTTTAACTTGATCAAGTTCTTGGCCAATAACTTGGTCAAGAACTTGGTAAGTGTAATACAGCCTTTATGATGCTTATATCTAATATTTTCTATATTTTATAACATGTTCTATTCATTGCTTAAAATTAGAAAAGCAATATAACGAAAATAAACCAAAACGCAAAGAACAATGAAATTACTAATTAAACGCAAAATTTACGATTCAGATATAACAAACTGAAACGGTCGAAATGGCAGCAATACTATTAGAAGAAAAAACAGCTGTATTATGTAATTGACATTAACTGCAGTAGCACAAATGTTGCCAATCCCTAAATACTGCTTAGCTAACCGGCGTAATTTTTCATATTAAAAAACGTCGGTCAGAAAACATTTCCAATATTGCGTTGTTTAACATCAATAGTTTCATTTACTGACACCTAAATATGTTTGTCGCTAATGTCATTGACAATTAAAGTCTTAATTTCATCGTGAATCCAGGACAAAAGACAAGCACTTCCAGTACATTAAATCAAATGCCTTCTGTTCTTCATAAGCAGTTGCAGAGCCAGCAATAAGTGTTTTATGTGTATCCGATGGCGTATGTTTTACTACGCGCGTTGTCACTTACCACGACAGTAATAAATTGTAAATTTTGCAACGGAGTTGAATACTGTCGAATTCTAGTGTAGTCAAATCTCTTATCCCCCTTTCGGCAGTATCAGGCGTTATCTACGCAACACAACACATGTAACTAATGAAAGGAAGCAGTAATCGGCCCGCCACAAACTTCGCTTAGAATTTAACTAAAATACTTTCGGTGCAAGAGCCTGCCCTTCAACGTCGCCTACATTCGCGCGCGAAAAAATGCAACTACTTTCATACATACATATCTCAACTTGTAAACATCGTTATTGAAGGCAGGGAGGGGGAAGCCATCTGCGTCGCGTTGACAAGCCCGTGTTAAAAAATTCGTATACATACATTAGAACATTTCATATGTAATATATACCTTGCTATTTATTATAAATCCAGTACTGCGATGTACTCCTGACTGCCGATCCATATTGTTAATACATGGAGCGGTAGAGGGTTAATTTTGTGTAGTATCGCTGAACTAGGACGTGCTGATCATGACAAATTACCTTACTTACTAATATAATACTACTTATAATGCCATACTTTCGTATCCACAAGAAATAGTCGACACCTTGCTTCTTTTTTAACAGTACTTTTGTCGAGGAATACTAAACATGTTTCGTCTGCAGTAAGTATGAACACCTTACTACTACACATATCACGTTCGACAACGTTATTGGGTGTATTAGTGCGCTCAATATCCTCCATAGGCAAGGATGGGATGCCATCTTTTATTGTCAGAGATTGTGCTTGCATTTTTGCTGAACCTCTAACCACTATTTCAAATTTGTCTCTTCAGACTTCTGTATTCCCTGATGCCTAAAAGATTGTCAGAATGTGTCCTATCCGACTGATGAGATCATATTTGGCTGATCAGGTGAATTACGTGTGCTTCAATGGCTTCAAGTTGATTAATTATTATTCTACATCCGGTGTCCCACAAGGTTCTATCCTGGGGCCTCTGTTATTTAAAATATTCATAAATGACCTCATATCATCAATCAGTTCTTCGGTCCTGGTAAATGCGGACGATCTAAAGATTTATTATTAAATTATTTAATAATTTAGATTATATATGGATGTCACGTCTTTGCAATCGAGTCTTGACGATATTATCAAACAGTGGCGGCTGCTGCAGGGAGGGCAACGGGGCACTGCCCTCCCGTGACAAATTTCCCCGTAACAAATTTCTTTTAACAGATAAATTAATTATAAATACCTACCTAATTTCTATGTATTTTTTCTGATTTGTTTGATAACAAATAGTATGTTTTCGGAAGTAACAGTCCGTCTTTTCAGCACGTTTAAAAATCGCAGTCTGACATAGGCTCCGGGGCATCTCGCGCGACTGCCCCGTCTGTATTAGAAATCGAGCGATGAAACTGGCGCGGGTAGCGCGCGTATATATGTAGGCGGCGGGGCACTACTCTATGATGCCGGGTCACGGTCCAGTATGTAATATACAGCGGTGAGTTTATGTTGAAATTTCTATCAGTGCAAATGCAACTATGAATTGCGTAAGTAACATTAAGACAGAATTAAAAAATCTAGGTCTCCCTAGACCAGATTTATTGATTAAACTAGAAGATCACAATTTGAAAACTAATAAAACCGTGACTAGAAAATTCAACAGAAGCTCTTACAGTTTATCAGGCTGGTTGTGTGGGTGTAATGTGCAAAATGCTTTTTTCTATTTCGGTGCTATAAAGTTCACTTTACGACATCCGTTTTGGTTGCAATAGCTATTTATTATACAAGGGAAAAAAGTATTAGATTTTAGCTCGAGGTAAGGTTTATTTCCCGACGCGAAGCGGAGGGAGATAAATTACCGATAGCTAAAATCTAATTTTTTTCCCGTGTATAATACACTATTTTTTTCTGTGATGGGAAAAACGACGATTTGATATTGAAAAAAACACGTAAATACTTTATATTAAAGTCAGAAAATCAATCGATGTGACATTTCAAGTGACATTACACCTACGTTGCTATGGAAACCTGCCAATTTAAGCGGGCAAAAAGTAGAACTTTTTTCCCATGCGCAAAAAGTAACACTTTACGCCCGGGTTGATAAAGTAACATTTTATTACCTGTCAAGAAGGATAAAATGTCAACTTTTTTTCCCGTCACAGAAAAAAAGTATTTCTTTATCGCACGCTAATTTTGTTGTTTTGACGTTGGTAACAAAAAAAATGGAACCAAATTATATTTAAATGTCAAAATGTAAGCCTTTAATGTAACAAACATGTGCAATAGAAGTTGTACAAAGAATAAAAAGCACACATGCTAATATTTTATTTACTAATTAACAATATAAATTGTTAAGCAGAGTTGGATGATAAGTTTTCTGATGCTGCTATTGTAATTTACTTCCAAGGTTGAATAGTACAACTGTTATAAAAGTTTGTTTTTGATAATATGTCGAGACTATGTTGGCGAAAGATTTTGTAAATTGTCTTCTGCTATTTTGCGAATTTCTGGGGGCGTGCAATTATTTATTTCGTCCTTTTTGTTGATAATTTCAAATAATTTATTGCATAAATCTGTCTGAATTTTAATGATAATTACATATAACACCGCCTATATTCAAATATTTAAAATGTTCACGAAGTTGGCCGAAGGCAAGGCAAAGCCTTCATCGACATTCCGAAGACGTCCGAATACAAACGAAGTTGGCCGAAGACAAGGCAAGGCCTTCACCGATATTCCGAAGACGTCCGAAGACATACGAAGTTTGCCGAAGCCAAGGCAAGACCTTCACCGAGATTCCGAAGACGTCCGAACCCATACGAAGTTGGCCAAGCAAGGCCACTACTGACATTCCGAAGACGTCCGAACACAAACGAAGTTGGCCGAAGACAAAGCAAGGCCTTCATCGACATTCCGAAGACGTCCGAACACAAACGATGTTTGCCGAAGTGAAAGCAAGGCCACTACTGACATTCCGAAGACGTCCGAGCACAAACGAAGTTGGCCGAAGACAAGGCAAGGCCTTCACCGATATTCCGAAGACGTCCGAACACAAACGAAGTTGGCCGAAAACAAGGCAAGATCTTCACTGATATTCCGAAGACGTCCGAACAGCAACGAAGTTTGCCGAACCCAAGGCAAGGACTTCACCGACATTCCGAAGACGTCCGAACCCATATGAAGTTGCCTAAAGTCAAAGCAAGGCCACCACTGACATTCCGAAGACGTCTGAACACGTACGAAGTTACAGTTTCCATAGACGTTTTAATCATAATTACATAAAGACCGCATGTATTCAAATATTTAAAATGTTCGAACGAAACATGTCTCTCATTTTAAGCTTTTTTGAACTTTTAATAACCAAAATAGAAAAAATCAAGTGAACGGTGTTTTTCTACTTTGAAGAGAATAAAAACATTCTCTAGAAATACCATGCGGGAAAGCAGACTATGTGTTCCATTGAAAAACAATTACTGACATCAACACCAAACTTCAATGAATGAGTTATTAATCATTTTGCTGATCGTAAGGAACGGCGGATGGATTTTATTTTTAAACAAGTTAATTAAATAGCATAATGAGCTTATTTTTTGTCTGTACTTAATTTTTGATATTAAACACTTAGACCCCCGGTGCCCTCCCGTCTCAAAAAATCACGGGCCGCCACTGTTATCAAATGATATTCAGTCAATAAATTGAAACTAAACACTGACAAATACTGCTTTGTTTCCTCTACTAAAAGGACTAACAAAATATACTCCAGCTATATAATCAGTGATACACCATTATTAAAGGTTAAAGGTAATGGGTGTTTTCTTCGATGAGAGATTGAGCTTCAATGATTATATTTTCAACGTAGATGCATCGCCTGCCACGTGTCTCGGATTTATTATATGAACATTCTGTGACTTTGATAATCACCCGACTATACGGTTGGTGTTCGTCGCACGGGTCGTCAGCTAGCTGGATTATGGTGTTGTTGCTTGGTGCCAAATATACGACGTCCACAAACAACAGATTGAATGCATCCAGAGAAGATTTTTGAAGTTCCTTTCATTCAAACTGGACAATGTATATCCATCGCGTGATACTCCGTATGGTGCGCTTTTAGAAGGCATGGCTTTGTATCTTTGGGCAGCAGACGAAACAAAATTAGTTCCTAGTTGCTGCTCAATATTGTAAGTGTTAGAATTGACTCTCCTGCTTTGCTTGCTGGGATCAATTTTCATGTTCCCAGACTCTCTAATAGAATGAGCACAACCTTTTTTTACTACCACTCCCAGGACGAACGCACTTCTGAGGACACGCCTACAGCATTCATCAAGAAACGCAAACGTGTTTAATTTTCATATTTTCTGCTAATGATTTTTTTTTTCAATTCTATCTATATGCTTTGAATGTGTACTTATTTTCATCACTTTTTGTATCATCTTTGTTCATGTTGGATTGTTATATCTCTTGGGCAAAATAAACTCATTATTATTATTATTATTATTATTATTATTATTATTATCATTATTATACTTTTCGGACATCCTGTAGTATAAATGGATATAAACTTGAACTATTTCAGCTGCTTGGCCTAGATATACCTATTACTGGCTATTACCAGTAACTCCCATGAGTTAGGCTAGGTGACTCTCATGTTGTACCTATATTTTGCTAAATATAAATCAAATTCACTTTAGTGAGCCAACGATCTCAAGTATAATACCTAGTGTAAAAAAATAATTAGTTTCCTATGCAATTCTTTTGTTTATAACGGTATGCATATGTTTACGGACATCAGTGGAATACTAATTATTCATATGTAAGCGAAAACATTACTTTGTAACTTATTTGCTTTTCAGTTTTATGCTTGAAACCTGGCTTATTATTAAGAATTAAATTAATTGTTTAATCGTAATAAAATTAAATACATCCTTACACCTTACCACGTTTTACATATAAAATATATCTTGAGATATTGTGTATATAAATATTTAGTCTATTGTTGTTTGAACATGTGAATTTATACGTATATATACCTCATGTAAAATGTGCTTAAAATTAAACATGGAAATATACATTATTTTTAGCTTCTATTAACTGCCCGACACGAGAATTTCTTGGCACTATTCTTGAGTTGTTTTGCAAAATATTTTTAATTAAATTCAATCATTTTTGATTTTACGATAATTTTTTCCCCGTTACATCGAAATTTGAGCAATCTTAATTCTCATTTAGTGCCACAATAAACCCCTAACTTAATTTAAAAAACTTATTTTTATTCAATATAAATTATATTAGCAGAATTTAATGCTACGAGATCGGACTTCAGACTAAAGTAACAGAAACTTATTCAATGACTATAAGGCTAAAATATATAATGTAAAGCGAAAGTTTAAATAATTTAATTAATTCTTACACTTTTTACTATTACTACTTGGATACGTCAGTTAGGGATACATTGGCGGACTCGACCTAAATGAATAATGTAATTGGATATTGGGTAAAGTGATATCATCACCATTGCTGTGCCCAATCTCAAATTACATTATCCATGTTAAGTCCATTCCTGCTATGTACCTCTAATTAACAGTGTTAAGCATTTAAACAAACTTGAAACAAATGCAATTCGATATAAAATGTAAGTATCTGCCAAGGTCCAAGGTTTTATGATCAATTGTTTCACGTTTGATTCAGATAAAGCTCTGTTTATTGCAATGGAAACATTAACAAGTACCCAATTCCCTTTTTGTATGTTTTCTTTTTTAATCAGAAAATGATATTCTTCTGAGATAAACACCGGCGTCTGGTTTATTCTTCCTCTACAACCAGTAAGGATTTTCTTCTGAACTTTTGCTCGCATTCCCTTATTTTCTGGTATTATTTCATAAATTTATGTCAGAATTATTGATTTCTGAATGTCTATCAAAGCTTGTTTTTTCATTCCAGAAATAAAATTATAGGATATATTTCACCCTGTTTTTATTCAGCTCCTTGCTTAAAATATTCGCAGTTTTTTTTTAAGTTATGATTATGAGAGAACTATAAATTGAAACAAAAGATCGAGCTCGGAGTACTTATCAAAGTCATTCATTAATAAAGGGACCAGAAATTTTGCTAAGGGGGGCAAAATTGATCATGAAAACCAGAACATTGAGGGAAAGTACAATTATGAATAAAAATTTTATAATAGTTTTAAAAAAGCTTCTATATGATGTAGTATTAAGCTTAATACTACACAAAACAGAAGCTTGATGAAAATTTCAAAATAGTGTCAAAAAAGCTTTCGCATTGTGTAGTATTAAGCCCATTTTGTATAATTTCTAATCTTGCAATTTTTTTTGGAAATGAGCTTAATACTACACAAAATAGATGAAAATTGATGATCATGTCAAAATAGTATCAAAAAAGCTTCCGCTTTGTGGAGCGCTAAGCCCATTTTTTAAAACTTCCAATTTTGCAAAATGAGCTTAATACTACACAAAATAGATGAAAATTGATGATCATTACAAAATAGTGTAGTATTAAGCCCATCTTGTAAACTTTCCAATTTTGCAAAATGAGCTTAATACTACACAAAACAGATGAAAATTGATGATCATTTCAAAATAGTGTCAAAAAAGCTTCCGTTTTTGTGTAATATTAAGCCTATCTTGTAAACTTTCCAGTTTTGCAAAATAAGCTTAATACTACACAGAATAGATGAAAATTGATGTTCATTTCAAAATAATGTCAAAAAAGCTTTCGTTTTTGTGTAATATTAAGCCCATATTGTAAACTTTCCAATTTTGCAAAATAAGCTTAATACTACACAAAATAGATGAAAATTGATGATCATTTCAAAATAGTGTCAAAAAAGCTTCCGTTTTTGTGTAATATTAAGCCCATCTTGTAAAATTTCCAATTTTGCAAAATAAGCTTAATACTACACAAAATAGATGAAAATTGATGATCATTTCAAAATAATGTCAAAAAAGCTTCCATTTTTGTGTAATATTAAGCCCATCTTGTAAACTTTCCAATTTTGCAAAATGAGCTTAATACTACACAAAATAGATGAAAATTAATGATCATTTCAAACTAGCGTCAAAAAAGCTTCCGCTTTGTGTAGTTTCAAGCTCATTTTTTAAAATTTCCAATTTTGCAAAATGAGCTTAGTACTACTCAAAATAGATGAAAATTGATGATTATTTCAAAATAGTGTCAAAAAAGCTTCCGTTTTTGTGTAATATTAAGCCCATCTTGTAAACTTTCTAATTTTGCAAAATGAGCTTAATACTACACAAAATAGATGAAAATTAATGATCATTTCAAAATAGTGTCAAGAAAGCTTCCGCTTTGCGTAGTTTTAAGCCCATTTTTTTAAAAAAGTGGTGACATAAGTACGAATAATTTTTAAAGTAGTCAATCGTGTAAGTTGTTGCGTTTCAATGTTAGCACATCCGTTTCGCTCAAATCTAAAATTTACGTTTTTCGAAGCTCTACTCCAGGACAGTTTTGAATTTTTTTGTATACAGCGTGTTCAAACTTCCAACCTTAAGTTTCTGGAAATCTGGAAATCTACGAAAAATTCCCTGAAACACGTAAGAAATATTATCGTGGGGGAGGGGGCATTTCTTGATGCAAAAATTGACTAGCCCACTTTAACCCCCTGCCCCGGGAACTACCACCTTAAAAATCTTAGATGGAAAGGGGTATCGAGTAATACGTCATTTTAAAGGTATTTTGAAACAGTACATTTTGGCGTTTAATTTTTTAAAATTGATCTATTCGTTTTGAAGATTTTTAAGAAATACTTATAGAGAAACATATTACAAGAAATAATAAGAAAATATTAATTAAAAATAGATCATCTATTTTTCCGGCAAACATCTATGTTCGTCTTACCGACGGTAAAATTTTTATAATTTAATTTCGCTAATTAACAATGTCAGTGTCGATCTAATTTTCAATAATTTAAAACATACACTATTTAGGGAATATAAATATTTTTACATTCTTTAAGAAAAACAGCCACTTTTATATTGTTTTTCTACCCATACTTTAATTGTATTATTAGATATGCCGAACCTGTACTTTAATGCTATCCATTACGATACAGATTTTCATTATGATACAAGTTTATATCCAATAGGAATGCGACATTCCAATATTCAAACAATATTCAATATGGCGACTGCATATCTGACAGGTATACAAATTAAATAAATGTGACAGTTCTCTGCAATTTACAAGTAAGTACTTAAAATTTGTGCTTTTTTGAAAATATAAACGGTAAAAATGAGGGATAATGTCAGTGAAATGTAAAATTTGAGTCCACCAGAAATTATGGAACAAACCTTAGTAACCACGAACAATTTATTACCAGCTAAATTCGCAAAGGTGCATCGAAAATTTTAACCTTAATTTATGAAATGGAATGTTCAAACAATAATGTTTTATTATGGGGTCGTAGAAAAAATAGTGTAAGCAACTCGCAGTTAATGGCTATTAAGACACTCGTATTTATTACAATACTCGACTTCGCGAGTTCAGGTTCTTCTAAAACATTGCTTATATTATTAGAAAGCCTCAATAGGTATGTAGAGTACATACAAATCATGGTGAGAAATATTAAAACGTTGTACAACTTAAATAATTAATAATGATAAAATAAAAATATATATTTATTGCAGAAGAAAACTTCCTATCCAATTAATTCTGGCAAATATGAAAACAATTACAAATTACATAAAGCCGGTATTTTAATAAAACATTCATTCTCGCCGTATAAAAAACCCAGCATAAAAAAATTCCAATAAAGTAGACGCAGGAACGTTATCAATAGACCGGACACGAGAGGCCGATGACTCATCGCCCATGGGCGCACCATTGAAATGTTGTATTTTTAAAGAGGTTTTAATTTTATTTTTGCAATTAGTACCGTAATCATACCATTTATTTCACTAGTGCTGTAATAGGGTCTATTACAGCACTAGTTGCGTAATAGAAATGGAACATTTAAACAGATTTATTTTAAGTTGGTCACATTGCAACAGAAATGGAGATGTCAATATGACATTTTGTAAGCAAGTTTGAGGTTTTTATATTGAAATTCATTGTAAGATTTGATATTTTTAATTAATCTTTGAAATAGTACAACTATTATAAACATTTATATTAACGTTTGAATTATCTTTCGAAGTGATAGTGATACCGTGTGCAGTAGAAACATTCTGTTGAAAATTATCAAAAATGTGTCAATTTTAAATTAACTTGTCAATTTAAATCTTATGCCAAACCAAGGTGACAACCGCCACAAAATTTCCCTTGATTATCAAATTTTTCTCGTTTTGCTTTTACAAAAAGAGAAATTTTAAAACTAATTGCAAAAAATAGCATAAAAGACACGTTTCACTCGTTTCTTAAACTCTGAATTCGTACTTTGAAACGTCAAAATGAAACTTGTCCTTTAATATACTATTATATAATTGGATAACAAGTGGGTGGTAATTTATAAAATACAAAATACGTTATTATTTGTTTATTTTGTAGTTCAAGTCGAGTAAAGGAGTATTAATATTTACTAGCAATACTTTCTCAAGGTTCTCTTCTGTAAGATTTGTTCACTTTGAATGAAGTACATCCTTGTAGATAGAAAACGTCCTTTCTACATCGCAACTGGGTTATAGGTGCATACTGAAATTATTCTTTTATTTCGACGTATTTAGCAGTTAGATTTTGTGTCATTGTCCCCATACACAATTACCGCAATATTATTAAATCTGTATTTCTATTAAAAACTTCGTTTAAATTTTGCCGAAGGCCACATCCGAAGTCACTTGGAATACTTTTGAAATTATTAATAGCCACATCTAATGTGGTTAATCCATCGTCAATTTGAGATTTCGATTATCAAAATGTGTGATTACTTTAGGCAAATTTCCAAAGTGTTCCTGAAGGAATAACAACTGATTTTTTTAATTTGGGATTTGTGTTAGTTCCTTGCACTCAGAAGTACTTCGAGCATCATCATTTAAACACGTGCCTAACGAAATTTTGTAAGCTATGGAAATTCTCTGCATAAAAACTAGTAGCTTCCAACCATGTTCCCCATCTCGTTATTGCTGGCGAGGGAGGCAGTGACAAAGATGGATGTTTTTCACTGTAAAGAGCTACTCTCTATGGTGCTTTTCTGGAAACTTCTTTTAAAGCGGATGGAAATCTATCAACTTCCGGATAGGTGTCTCTGATATATTCACAGATTCTGTGGAGAGTATGTGCTACACAAGTAATATGCAGCATATAAGGATATGTTTCCTTTAATAGTCTGCCTGTTTTTAACATATATGCGACACTGTTACTAACAAATAAACTCAGTGGCGGCTCGGGGCGTGAGCAACCACACAGACAAGACCGACTCGCCCATTATCGGCGATGTACTCCCAGATGTCGAGCATATCACCGACAACAAACGAACCAGTCCCGTCCACGCAACTGCACCGCCAAAACGCGCTCACCAGCCGCCACTGAAATAAACGTATTTTTTCCTTGTAGCTATAGTCCGAATGAAGCATTTTGTGCAAATTCTTGTCAATGGTTTTAGCAACTGTTTCCACATCAACTGGTATATGCAATAGTTGGATGTAGTACACCAGCTACAACATTTACCACACAGCGTCCTAATATATCGACAGTTTCGTCGGCACCTATCCATAAGTACTGATTCGAAAGATGTCTTCTAATGCATTCCACTGCTTTCGTGAATCACTTAGAAACATGTTATTTGCGTAAGGTGGATTCAGCAGGAACATTTCGACCAATATATTTTTGGAGAAATGTTTTCAAAGTGTGTTTGTCAAGTTTATTTAGTGGGATATAAGCCGCCATTAAAGTTTCACAGAGTTCTTCGTTAAAACTGTCAACTTCCAACGGACCAATTTCTGTGTATTTTTTAGCGAAGCTAAGAGACGTACTGCGATTTTTTGACATTCTGTAACGATATTTTGCAGACTTTGCAATAAATTTCGGAATCACTGACAATGGAAGACATACAATCAGTATGACCCTTAATCCAATTCGCCATTGTTTCACGATGCCATTCACGACGTTATTCCATATTGAAACTCGAAATTCAGTGCACACTTACGTCAAAATAATTGGGAGAAATAGATTCAATAAAACGGTACTAAACATTACGAAGTATGTAATTAACAGTCAAAACAGTGAAAAAACGAACTAACTCCCCGTACTTTATTTATCTTACGAAATATAAGGTAAATAGAATACATTTTAAAAACTCCTCACCCTTCTACCTACGCCGATGAAGAAAGAAATTTAAGAGTAAAATCGACTTTTTTGCTGTCGTTTTCGCGACATAAAGATATGTTGCAGTTCACCATATGAATAGTGCTATTCAGTAACTGTGTGATTTTATACATTATTTCTTTTGTCCGTCGTAATTTCGGCCCCGTACGTCCGGTCTATAGTTATCATGCAATAAATTATAAATGCTGGAGACAAATATCAGACATTTATTTGCTTCCTGTTGACCAGACATACCCTTCATATCGCTGCTCTCAATACGCGGACTGATAAAAGCCAAATGCATATTACACTTGTCAAATATATACCATATATTTTAGACAACTCGACATTCAGCGTTCGAAAATGTTTCTCAAGTAAAACCTCGTCTTATAAACGAAATCGCATTCACAGACCCCTGGTGTATTATGTGGTTCTTGTTTGTTTTTATTTCAAGTTTTATTTGTAGTTAGTATCAATTTAAATAGACGACAGTATTTATTATTGACGAGTTTATTTTATTTACAGGGATAATAGCTGACAGCCTCTAATCCATAATCGATAGAATAATTAAACAACATAAACCTAGTTTATTATTATGGTTACCGACGCCATTGACATATCCAAGATGCCTGAGGATAACGAACATGAAACGAACAACAACAGGATCATCACCAAAACAAGGATCTTACGTATATCCCTCTTAATATTTGCTTCCATCGCTCTGATGATAAACAACGTATTTTATATATCATTCGTACCGCTTCTATTGAAAGAATTTTCCTACACTTCAACAACGGATCTACTTCATTTTTATGGAGCAATGTATGCTTCTAAAGACATAGCCTTGCTGATAGCGAGTCCCCTTACGGGATATCTAATAGATCGCGTTAGCTTTGATGATTCGCTCGTCGGTGGATTCGGCTTCATAATGTTATCGGCAGTAATATCTGCATTTGCTGACAGCCACTGGCTGTTCTTTACGAATAGAATATTCCAAGGATTGACGTCGGCTTTCACGGATATCTCCATCATGTGCATGATAGCAGAACTCTTCGTGACTCAACAATCACGCACTAACGCCTTTGTAATGGTATTCTTATTGGCGAGTTTAACATTATTAATAGCATCACCGTTTGTGACAATTTTATCCGATTGTTTACTAGAAACTCGCATTAATTTCTTAGCATTTGACGTAATCGTTTTGGTGAACGGTTTGATTTTGTTGCTTCTCACGAAGAGACTCAGATGTGTACAAATGAAAGAAAGACCAGCGGGAAAGACTAAACAAGAAATAATTCCAATGTGGCGACTGCTCACTGATCCGTATGTCATCCTCTGTGCAGGAGCATTAATGTTATCCCAAACTGTTGTATCTTTTCTGATTTACCTCTCACCATTTTGGACGGGAGCATCTGTTGCTATAAGCAATAGTCTGAAAATTACTTGTTTCGTAACTATATTGTCACATATCTTAGGAATAGGTTTCACTCTTTTAATAACAAAGAAATATCCAAGATATCAATGGTTAATAGTATCTGCCGGTATAGCCATAGAAGGCATGTGCGGTCTTGTAGCACCTTTTATTGATTCTTACATTCTTCTATTGATATCGACTTGTGGAATTGCCTTTAGTGTAGCTCTAATTCGAATTATAGTATTGCCAGCTCTTGCACGCCTTGCAGATGCTCAACAGGTGTCCAAATACGGTAGCATTTACACTATCGCGTACATTTCTTACGCGATTGTTGATATAATAGCACCTATCACTTTATATAATTTAATCCCAAACACCGCTTTGACGGCTGTGTTTGTGGGGATAGCGGTTTTGAATCTCTTATACGCGCCATTGTTCTTCTTTTTAAGAAAAATCTATTGAATTCATGTTTTTGTCAATTCCAAAAACAACCTATGGTCAGAGATAATCTATACCTTATAGATGTTTTACATTTATCAATTTCGTAAGCATATTAGTCACCAATAATTTAACCAAGTGAAAATTGACTGCATGTCCTATATTACACTCATCAAGTCAATTTCTTGTCCAAGAATGTAGCCATAACCAAAATAATGTGATCAAGATATTAATAAGTCCAAAACAACCTCACAACAACCAAATTCAACTATAATAGCTGTTTTACACTTATTTTCTTGACAAACTTATTATTGACGTAGATCAACCGAAAATTGACAACAGCTCCTACATTACATTTGTTATGTCCAGTTGGACAACTTCTTGTCCACGAAATTGTCGACTTAAAATATGTTCTACATCTTTCTTCAACTCGATAATTTTATTAGTGATTTCTAGTCAAACTTGAGTTATTATATATAATTTCATTATAGAATACTTGCCACAACGGTTTGTGGAGAAGATAAGTCTCTTGAACACCGCCGGAATTTGCATCAAGCAGTGTACGAATAACAATTTCTTGTAAAGAAATTCAGAACATAGGAACTAGGTATATGATGACTGAAGTAATCTCATTTATAGTGTAAATATAGTGAGTGATATAGTGATATTATGATTGTTTTTGTAAAAATATTCAATTTTTAAATAAAGAATCTTTAATACAAGTGAATTGGTACACATTGAAATTATTGAACTATGAAATTATGATTTGTAAAATAATAATTGTTTATGCTTATTAAAATATATAAAACAAATGAAAGCATATAGAATAAAAAGCTGAGAACATATTTTTAATGCTTTAGCTTCTAACCAATTGTTCTTACAATCTTTACCTAAGCAATACGTATATTACGATATCGTGGCAATATCAAAAATGAAATATTACTGAGTACTAGGTGACGGCACAGTGACGGTGATCAGTAAAATAGCAATAGACAATATAAACAGAATATTTGGATAACTCTACCATAGATACATTTTTCGAATTTCGCGGGTGTTCTACGTTGGCTACGAGTTCAATCGTTACAAGTAGGGTCATATTACAAAAATACTATATATAGGCAAACCGTGTATTCGAGCAAAAGTTTGATATTAAATGTAGAAACATTTATTAATACAATCACATTTCCCGTTAAAATGCAAACGAATGCCCTCTGGTTATACAGGCTGCCCCACCGAAAACGAAACAGATTGAATATCTCGAAGGAGAACACTTTTTTGAAAAAACGCAAAAACAGGTCGATTTTTGATCCAAGGGGGACACCCTTCCATCAATCTTCAACTGTGATATGTCATTCCCCTCCCCTCCATCACTCTAACCATCACAATTTAAATAGGGAAAGTACTAAATACGATACATCATTGAAAAGGTAATTTTACGGAGGATTCAGCAAAGTGATTGTTGGTTACGCTATTTTTGATCTTAGCGCCCTCTAGCGGGATAAAAAACGGTTACGTATTCCAAAATGTGGCACATCATTTCAAAGCTAATTTCATTAGCAACTAAATACGTAGTATTTTTGACATTTATTTGTCATCATTGTCCAGTACGAACTGTCAGCGTCTATTGTAAACTAATTAAGTTCGTAGTTACTAATATTAGAGGTTTTTCAATTATTTTTTTTTTCAATTGTGCATTAAATTGCTAATAAAATTAGCTTTGAAATGATGTGTCACATCTTGGAATACGTAACCATTTTTTTATCCCGCTAGGGGGCGCTAAAACCAAAAATAGCGCAACTATCACTTGAATTGTCCGTACAATTGCCTTTTCAATGATGTAACGTATTTAATACTTTCCCTATTCAAATTTTAATGGATCAAAAATCGCCTGTTTTTGCTGTTTTTTCAAAAAAGCTTTCTCCTTGGAAATATTCAATCTGCTTTGTTTTGGGTGGGGCATCCTGTATGTAACTCTGTTGTTTCCAATACAAACTTAAAACACGCACAAAATTGATAAACCATTTGGCGGCAATTCCAATAATGGAGGAAATAGGTACATAATTCTATAATTATGATTATTTCCTTCACCTGTCAAATTTAAATTTTGTCCAATCACAATCAAAACTGAAGTTGAAATTAACCAATGAAAGGTACCGGTTCTTGATATCAGCGACTATTACAAATCGACTATTCAAATGTAGGTAACAAATCAGGTATGTATTTTTTCATTAAGTGGCAAACGTGTCAAATAGATGAAAATGTCCGACAAAAAGAGATTTAGCGATGTTTCGGATGAAATTATTGATAATCACATCGATTTGACAACTCATTTTTTATTATGAAACTTGGTTTAGGAAATAATCTTAACAAATATAGCTCGAGCTTGATAAGTAGTCGACTATTACATTGTTTCAATTTTTCTCGTGTGCCTCCCAATTTGACTTAACCAAAATTGGCATTAATAATTAAAGACTAAAGCCCTCGAGCTAAAGCTCTCGTGCTCTAGTCAAATTATTAATGCCAATTTTGGTCTCGTCAAATTGACAGTAGCGCACACTCGAAAAATTGATGACAATGAAATAGTCGACTATTTGCCAAGCTCTCGTTATATTACCTTTGATAATTGTTACGTATATGAACTTGCGTAAAGACACTTTTTGAACCTGATATCCTAATATCAAATATATAAGTGATTTTAAATTTAACTATAGTTGAGTCGCTCTCGCAACCGACATGCGCCACTAAATTAAAATGGTGTCAAATTTGAGATGTTGCAAAATTTTACCTGTGAAGTAATAATGTACCATGCCTTCAAATACCGCGCGATCATTTAAATTCTAAATTAGAGCAGGCTGTGAAATTTAAATTAAGTTGGTATATAAGTACTAATTTACAATTTGAATTGTCAAAGTGACGTTTCAAAATGTTAATTAATCAATAATTGACATTCTGGACAACCTAATAAAAAAAATTCCGCCTGCTATAATTTAGAATTTAAATGATCGCGTGGTACTTTCCGCATAAGAGTAGGCTGTTTTTGAAGTTTTTAAGTAATCAATGTTGGTGTACATGCTAATTTTTTGAAAACTTCAAATTCTGACAGTTAAATTCAAGTTATAGACGCCTATTATTATTTACATGACAAAACCAAACTATTAAAATTATGCACTGTCACCAACCATTAAAAAAAGCATGGCCGTCTCTAATGCGGTAAGTACCACGCGATCATTTATGCTGCGTTAAGTATACGGTCGGTGGGTCGGACTAGTTCATTTCGTTAAGTATGAGGGCAGCAGTGGCACTACGTGTGTCATAGATATCTATACATCGACTTCTGTCTACCTAATTCGTACCACGTGTGCATATCTACGATAGAAAGCGATACTAATTCTCGCCCAAATACATCGCCTTCAAGCGACAGCATTGAGGGTCTCGCCTTAGACAGAGACATCATTGCTTGCGTATTTAGCAATGTATAAGAGCGAGATATAATAAATGGGAGTTAAGGCGGTAATAAAATATTTCAAATGTAAGCATAAAAGAAAACGTCAGATTATAATAATTATATGATATGATAGGTAATAAAAATGTGAAGATATTCGAAAATGTCTTATTCATTTGTAAATAGTACATCGTCCTGGTAAGTAATAACTAATAAGACAACTATATGGACTTATTGTGCATAATGTGTTTTGTAGAATTATATATTTTTTCATTTTATTTGTAGGTATTTTCGATAATATAATTAGGTAAGTCAATTAGGTACCTACTCAATAAAATTAAAATGAAGGTGATCAAGACCATTGGAAAGCATTCCTAGATTTTGCAGAATAATATCCAGTGTTGTTAACAAATAAATTCTACGCAGGATTTGGAAACTATGTGGCATCATGCCGGTGAACAGTTAAATAGTTTACGACATAGTAGGAAAGTTATAGAAAAGTGGAGAAAAAGTAAAACATTCATATTTAATATTTAATGATGACTTCATAAATTAATTTAATAATTTTCTGAAACTACAATCACAAGTTGTTCAAAATATAATGATATACTAATTATATTATTATCCAGTTTATTAATATGTATTGTATCGAAGTAACAGTGTGCAGTATTAATTGTTTTATAGGCTGTGCAAAGTAAAAGCTAAAGCTGCCAAAATTAATATGAATGCAAGCATTACAACTGGTGAAGCTGTAGATTATCTTCCTCTTACAAATGCAGATAACCCATTACTAAAAATAATTGGAACAAACAGCATTAAAGGTGAACCAGAGCAAAATAAAATTGGTAATTGAAGATTGTACTAATTAATATCTTTTTTTTTTAGTCACAAGAACATATAATATGGTTATTGCTTATTCGATTATATTGCGAATGCCCTCAACAAGTGCGTTAGAAGAAATCAATGTACTACCTGCTCACCAATATAAATATTGTTCTTTTGGAGTGTCTGACAAATTATTAAAATTAAGTGACGATTCACTCGATGTAATAAAAAATATTGATAACTAATTACACACTTAATTCTATCTTAAGTAATTTAACGAATGTAATAAATTCCATAGCTCAGTCTATGAAAATGCTGGCAAAAAATTGTAATGTTTACTTTAAATAAAATGAGTATATTATTCAAAATACAGTTTTATTAAATTGTGTTGTACAACATTTCCCTCGTTAATAATATTTAGGTAAATTATTGTCCATCTTCATCATCTAGTGGTATATCATAATTGTTTTCCAACTAGGCATCTACATATTATATATACAAATATGATGCAATATAGAGCACATATTAACAATTAAACCAACTTCAATCGAGGCGTAAAACTTTCTTCAGCAGTAATCACATTGATGTGTATAAATAACATCGTGGTAAACACATGTACACTTATAATAAATATAAGATATTTCTCCACTTGTCTTGAATTTATGTGATAATAAGGTTAATACTCCAATTAAAGAAGGACTTTTTTTAATATTTGATTTTATTCAAGTATAAATTTGAAATTTTTATTAAAAGACTTGGTGATTTTAACGGCTTTCAACTTTAAGACGTGATATTTACTAAAAATTGAGTCAATACTTTTAGAAAACGTAATAACTAACCGAACATAACCGAATGCCAAGCGATAGTCAAGCAAGAGACACACATGGTACCAATTTTTAAAACTCTCGCCTGAAAGTGTAGCTATCTACAATAGACAAGGATCGCTTTAAGTCGATCGCACACGTAGTCCCACCCCAGACCAGTCAAATTCCCGATCAGCTGTTTGGGAAAACCGGTCATGTTATAAATCGCGCCCGCTGGCTGCCTGAGTTGGGCGAAATCGTTAAGTGTGTTGTTTACCTGCAATACCAACTTCGATTTGTTTACAATTTAAAAACATAACCTTTTGTCTCTTCTAAAACATTTTAGTTTGTTTCATCATACAATCGTTAACATTAATTATGGAAGCATCTACTTCAAATACTAAAAAAATGAGGTGTGGCCACCACACGACTTTCTTATACGTATGAGCGTTTCAAATTATAGAATTTTAAGAATTTTTTTACAAAAATTATTCAAAATTCTATTCTAAGTACTTCTATTCTCTTAATAAATCTCTATAGAATGCATACTTTGCAAGATATTATCAAAAAAGTGCTCCTCGCTAAGAGTAAAACTCCTACTTCCGGTCCGAATTTTGAAATTTCATTTATACAAAAAATATTGCAAATCCAGTTTTAAATACTTTTGTACTCTTGATAAGTATATATAGAATGCATAACTTACGACATATTTGCAAAAAATCGCTATTCGATAAGAGTAAAAGTGGCACTTCTGGTCTGAATTTTGAAATTTTTTTTATACAAAAGATATTGAAAATTATGTTCTAAATACTTTTGTACTCGTAACGTACTTGTCTAAAAGGCATGACTTGCGAAATATTTGTAAAAAACTGATTTTCGATAAGAGTAAAAGACCTACTTCCGGTAGAAATTTCGAAAAACTTTTTAAATAAAATTATTCTCGATTTTAATTTTAAGTATATATGAATTCTTTATAAATTTGTTTGAACTTAGTAGTTGATGAAATATTGGCAAAATTCGATTTTTTCGCTGAAGTAAACTGCTACTTCCGGTCTACCGATTTTACTGAAAAACTAATCAGATCTCAAGAGGGAGATTATACACGTAAATACAAAATTTGAAATTGGTATCTACAGCGGTTTGACCGCTATCGTGGTCACACACACACACACACAGAGAGAGAGAGAGAGAGAGAGAGAGAGAGAGAGAGAGA
The DNA here is from genome assembly GCA_963170755.1 of Amphimallon solstitiale. NCBI lineage: Eukaryota > Metazoa > Arthropoda > Insecta > Coleoptera > Scarabaeidae > Amphimallon > Amphimallon solstitiale. The sequence continues at coordinate 10,766,259 of OY720677.1, forward strand.
GAGAGAGAGAGACATTTTTTAAAAACCACTTTTTCGGTATCAGGGGACTTCAAAACGTGGACATCTGCAAAAATCTCAAGGTCGAAAATTTTCATCATCACAATACTTCCTTATACTACGTATAAGAAAGTAAAAGTTACATTAAAACATTAGAATGGAATGCGTTTTATTTGTTTTTTAACAGATTATGAATTGGATTAAGCTACCACAGGTATGGAATAAATACACTTATGTAGAATAGCTTCTGTATAGATTAATTTTATTTAGATGGGGATTTTAAGAACAAATAAATTGAGAAATATTATAAATTACATACCAATGGAATAATATATGGTCAAAAATCAAATGCAAATGAGATAAACAATTCTATTACTTCCTGTTCATTTCCTTATAGAGGCAGTGAGCGAATAAAAAAAACAATAAAGGTATGTAATGTCTTGTTTATATTTTGGTTTTATATGCAATAAAATTGAATATTTCAGATTCTGATCGATATTTATGGCCACGATCAGCTGTGCTACTCTTACTAGAGGAACTATTTAAACTAAAGGATGTATTGCTATTGCCTCACAAAAAAAGAAAAGTGTTCAGTGTTATATGTCTAATTTTATTAAGCCATGGATATAATGTCAGATGGGAAACATGCGAAAGAAAATGGCGTGGCCTCCAGGCAATGTATAAAAAAAATAAACAAGACAGAAATTGGAGTGGTAATGCAGCAGTGACATGCGAATTTTTCGATAAAGTTGATAATATTTTAGCAAGAGATCCTGCATATAATCCAGCCACTACAGCTCCCTTTGGCATTTCGGAAGAGGTAATATCTAATGATGAACAAGAACTGAATCAAAAAAAAAGAAAAGAGAAGAATGGGAGTGGTTTGAAACTCACTTTAAAGACATAAACAAAAATTTATCTGAGGTAAAAGAAACAATGGCTGAATTTGTTAATATCCAAACGGAAAGAAACAGTATTTTTAATAGAGTTGCAGCTAGCCTCGAAAAATTAGCAAACAAATAGTAGCCTGGTCAGAGCATGTAGAAGCCCATACTAGTGAATGTTATGTTGAAAATTCAGAAATTCTATATTTATTTTGTTTTATTCTTAACTATATAAATATGTTTATATATATATCTTTTAACATCAAATGTTATGTAGCATTTAATCAGAGGTATCGCAATGTGATAAAATATACCTACATCCTATAATTAATATTGGTGTATTTAATTCAAAAAGTATCTCCTAATTAAAGTTCTTCGTGCAATTATACCATCATTCTGATTACCATGATTAAAATCAGCTAAAACTTCATTCACAATTTCCAGTAATCCAAAAAAAATTTTGCATTTTCAACAACTTCCCTAAAACACTACTAAATATTTTTAAACAAGGTAGTATTCTTCCGATCTTTGCCGAACGTGTATCGATAGTTACACAGAGTACCAATCAAAGCGAGAATCGTTAGCGATAATCGATTCGAATCGTTGAAAGTCGAAAGTACACAGAGTCCCACTACAGATGACAGAGGATCGCATAAATTGATATATGATATATGTGTCCAGCGAACACTCAACTGTTGCAAAGTCAACAGTTGGAGCGGGAACGGTTCCCGATCTGTCTGCTGAATGTAAGCATTGTATCTTTTTAGTAGAAATGTTGGGGAAATTGATGTTAGTATGTTGAAAATAAATACCGGTCAATGCGTCATTTCCGACTTCCGACGCTAGTTTGATTTATAATGGCGTTCTTTTCTGTTTTTGGTTGTTAAAGGTTGTCTAGAATTTGTGTTTTATGGGTTGCCTTATTTCAGATTTTTAATAAGATTGTTTACATTCTTCCCCAGCCATAGTGACTTCTGTTACGATTTGGGACTTTGGGACGTATTTTATTAAATACCTTGGTATTGTAAGGTAGAGTTTCAAAAATAATTCAATAAATCATATGTTTATGCGAGATTTTATAGCAGGAAGAACATTTTACGGTATTATTGAGCAGCATCTATGCTCTTTGCTAATTATTATTTCTTTTATTTAGTAATGGCTGAAGAAGATAAGAAATGTAATATGGATGACATATCAGATAATACATTCATTGTAAAAATGATTTAATAGATGATGAATATGTAGATACTAAGGTTTTTGTCTACAAACTTGCCAGTGGGTATTGTATAGGACTGTGTAAAGAATGATCAGAACAGAACAATGTGATATATCCACTATATATCAAAACAGAAATATCATCTAAAGAACATAACAAATAAATGACGGTGTTAGAATAAAGAATGATTTTTATACTATAATTAAAACTGGAGTTTGTTTGTCAGTAAAGATAAATCAATATTAATGAATTGGAAGTGGTACATAAAATCTATTGCCGTTTTAATATGAAGGTAATCTATATTATCATAATTGTTAAACCCAGGAAGATGAGGAATTAGTGTATTTTAGGAAAGTATATGAATATGAATTTGTTGTTTTGGATTCAGTTTGAGGACATATTTAGCTGACCAAAAATTGTCTGCATTGATGAAGGCAACAAAAACTTTCCAATTGAAGGTATGAGACATTATTTTGACATGCTTTTTATTATTAAAATTTCAAAAACTTTTGCTTAGCGTTTTAGTCCAGTTATCTTGTGCATACAAGATTGTTTTTATTAGTGTAGTACAATGAGTAAGAGTATTTGTAAATGACCAAGTTGGTTAAAACTGCAGTTAATATAGTGATATAGGGAAGTCTGGGGTGATTTGGTTCTTTGTGCACGATCTAATAAGTATGAGATATTCCATAAAACTTTTTTAATTTTGATGTGTGCTTTCCTTTGAATAAAACTAGAATAAATAATAATACTCGATTACCTTGGTATAATGAAGATTAGAGAATGCACATGCAGAATATTTTGAGTTCATATGATCTGCATAGAATTACTAAAGCTACTGAAGTACTAGTACTCTATAAGTCCATAAAGCTGGATTACAAAAAACATGTCAGCAAAAAACTATATTAGGACAATTTGATGAAGAGATTACAGCATGATTTTGTTTAACTTTTTGTTTTTAAAAAACTTATTTAATAAGAAATCCTTAATTAAAAGTTGGAGAAAAGTTCCTGTCGTATGGTTGAAAGGATCTTGATGATTTTATTCATGTTTAATTTTGTGTTAAATGTTATAGACTATTTTGGACTAGATCTAAATGCCAATCAACTAAACTATATTCTGAACTATCGAAGGCATTCGATAAGGTTTAATAATCCCCTTAATTAATATTGTTAAAATAGAAAATGTGTATTTTGTAAGTAGCAGTATAGAAATTAATTGGGCATTGTTGATAATTACATCTAAGGTTTTAACAATATCTTAATCTATGTTTTTGTACATTTCCAGATCTGATCCAGTGTGAATTTGCTATATCTAATAACCTATTGCCGGGAAAGAAATATCTGGTATGTTCAGTTTCTTTAACATTAAGTAGATTTAAACCTTTACTGCAGAGTGGTATGAAACAAAAAATTATAAAGATATTTTCAACTATATGGAGGAAAAATATGTATGTCAGTGTTACTTGTATATAAAGTTATAATAAATAATTCATGTCTTAGCATAATACTTTCAATATATTATAGTGTTCAGGTTTTTACAATGGTATAACTCTATATTTTAATGGAACATATTATTATTACTTTGGAGGTTAGTTTCTGTTTGTTTAGAAACTAAAACAATATCCATTTACAAGGAGATTGAAAATGTTATTTAGTTTCATACTTATTAATTATTATAAGAAATTCAAACAATGTAACTTATTTTTGCGCTAAATTGTCTTTAAATGTCAAATTTAGGTACCGGTAATATTAATGTTAACAAAATAGTGAACAGTAAGAATCTGGCAAAAAAAAAGTTTTTATAATTGCTGTAATACTTTTCTGACTTTCTTGTTGATGCATGTAAAATTACTTTAATGTTAATGCATTTAATGGATATATCTTTATTGTCTATAGTAAAACTAACTGGAACATATTTACTTAATACATTTCTGAATTTAAATGAACCCCAAAAGTTCAATTCTGTCTGAAAATCTTACCTTTATTGTACTTATATTTAATTATTAACAGCAGACAAATTCATACAAATATAAAATAATCATAATATTCGGTTTCTAATAGTACTTAAGCCAAATTATTATCAAATTAATAGTTACATATTAGAATTATTGTCAGTAGTGCTAAAATCACAAGTCTAATTGATTATTTAGGGTTATAGTATCAAAATTAATATTACTTGACAGATAAAATTTTGCAACGTCTCAAATTTGACGCCATTTTAATTTTGGTGGCGCATGTCGGTTGCGAGAGCGATTCTATAGTCCGTCTCAACCCCATTATGCAGTATAGGTCTTATGGTAATTGATTTCATGGTTGCCAAATCGTCTCATTGTATAATGTCGTTACAAGGCGCTTTCTTTCGACCAAAGGATTGCTAATCCAACAAAACTGACTTGAACGTGGATTCAAAATCCACGATCAGTCAAACATTATCGAAAGAACGTTCATGCGCAATCGCGAATAAATACTGTTTACGTTTACACAGATTAGCTGTTTATTTGTATGTATAGTTTATTATATTTATTTATATTATACAATGTATAATACTTTTCTAAAATTTCGTCAAAAAAAAATGAAATCTGAAAATCAAAAAACAAATTTAGAGGGCTATCTCCATTATAGTAACTAATTACAACTATTAATTAACTATATATTAGCTGTTTTTGCTTGATTTATCTCATATTTCGTCAAATTTACTTTAAATTGTATTCCAGTAGAATGTGTTATACATACTTTATGTAGATCTTCTGTAATGGGTTCTAAAATTTCTATTTGTTCAGACATGTTTACTCAAAATAATCAACATTTAAGGTTAGAATTTACCGATTCATGGATTCGAAATCTGCTAATTGTAAAATAAGACGGATTCTGAGGGGTAAGGGGATTCCGCTCGGATTCACGAATCCGGTTTCAGAATTCAAATAAACGCAACCGTTCGTTCGGTTTGACTGAAATCCAGATCATTGGATTAGTAATCCTTTGGTCGAAAGAAAGCGCCTACAGTTCCGGTTCAATATCTGCCATTTTTTGTAATCAAAGCATAACCTATACGACTGTTTGTCATTCAATTGATGCATACAAAAAATTAATAGTAATATGAAACACTAAAAGGGGAGAATATATGGGAAGATGGATTAGTTAAAATATTTGTAATAATATAATCCTTTGGGATTGTTCTGTAGAAAATTATTTAAAATCTAACTGAATCTAGTAAGCCAGAGTAAATAAATTAATATTTCAAAGAAAGACATAAGGTATACAATTTTCTTCGTTACTGAATATTGACATCTTAATCTACTATCCACTATAAATTCAGACAAAGACAAAGTTAATCACAAATTTATTTTTCATAAAAAGACTTTTCCATTTATAAAAACAACTTAAATAATACTTATTTATGAAAAGAATAACAATAACCACACATACACCTATACTTTTATTTTTTAATATGTTACATGACTTATAGAGTATTATTGAATATTAATATGTTATTCTACATTCCGTTATACGCATTTAAAGACACAAATTCATTTTGCAAAAACGTACTTTCCCATTTATAAGACCAAGTTAATAATACATGATAACATTTATGAAAAAACTAACCATGACCATACAAAGGAGTAGGTACACATATTGTTTTATTTTTCTTCAATCACTTAAAGAATCTTGATCTGATGATGAATGTGTGACGTTAATTATAAACTCTTCAACATCGTCTTGCAAGTTATCTACTATCCATACTTTGCTCGATGTTTTTTATTTGGTCAATGTAATTCTGCCAGTTGTTCACTATTACAATCTGATAACCCTCCACAATTAATTGTTCAATATCTCTTTATTAGAATGTCGTAGTGTGCATTTCAACATAGTGCTTATCTTGTGCCCACACCATTTCAATTGGGTTTAATTCACAATGATAAGGTGGAAGCCGAAGAACATAATGCCCTTTATTCTTTGCAAATTCATCAATTTTGTTTCTGTCATACTGAGACCTAACCTCTGACACACAAGCCAGTAAATCTCTTTTTAACATGTCATTATCTAGTGGTATTTTCTTCCCAATAATTTGGTCTTCTCCGTGCTGGTTTTGGAAACTTTTCTAATTTTCTCGTGTGATATAAGGCATTATCAAGACCAACAACCGAGTTCTGTGGTATATTTGGCAGCAATTTATTCTTGAACCAATCTCCATAATAATATGTATCTGCATCCATTTCGCTATGAACATCAGCAGTATTTTTCTTACAAAGAAATGTACGTTCAGCACCAACAACAAAACCTTGCTCGCCTCCAGCATGAATTAATGTAAATCGATGCCTAAGACCACTTGGTGATTTTAAACCAGTGCTGAGTCCTTGTGTAAAAGTTTGTCGACTGCTTTGAACAGTAGCGTCAGTCCACTTTTTATTTACCGGGCGTCCTGCATTCACCCATGATTCATCGGTATATATTATAGTTCTACCTGAAAATAAAACAATCACAATCAAACACAAGCAAATAATAAATTGCGTAATGAACATAAAAGTATAACAAATTAAATGATAATCTTCGCCTTCGTCTCTGAATTTTCTGATGTCTCGTAAGTATTTATGTCTCCACCTAATGATGTCATCTCTTTCAATAAGAATACTCTTTCATCCCACTTTTTGAAATTCAGAACCCACATCATGTAGCAATCTGTAAAAAGTATATGTATATGTATAGGTTATCACGTTTATCAGAATTATAGATATAGGTATGCATACTTACTTTTAAATGCTTGAAAAAGATAATATGCTTTCATAATCTGTTGAGAAAATTCTCCTACACAATTTTACACTTGTAGATGGACAATAGTTCTCTTTACGCATCACTTATATCCATTTTCGTATCATTTCTGAATTTTTTGGAAAACTAGAAATTGATTTCTTTTTAGACAATATGTAAATACAACAATCAAGATTACTACATCCACCTATGAAACTTCAAACCCTTTCTATATCTTGCTGTACACCCGTAAGGATTCCACAAACATAACCTTTTTGAATTGTTATTATCTGCTGCTAACTACTAAATTGCTTATAGGTAAAATAGAAAAATAATTAGTTAAAATAGGAACTACAACAACTAAACGATGTCTGTGTATACTTGTAAAGAAAATCACTACAGTCAAAAGCAAAAAAAAGTAGACAAAAATACAGGTTTCTGTTATAAACTTTCTCAAAATGATTAGTGTGATAGCGACTTCAAAGTTACTTGTCAAAATTTGGTTATCTATCAAAATTGACAACCTTACACTTGATATTAAACTATTATCAAAATGCCTTCCATAAATAAAGATAATAAAGTCAGTGTTATTGCAGATTTGAGTAACGGTTTCAAAATACGTGAAATTGTGGAAAGGAAATAATATGTTATGGGAAATAGAAGGAAACTTAAATTCAGAGGCTTATATCAACATTCTAAGTATGTAATGTGATGTTGCCTTCAGTGGAGCTATTTTTTCCAAATCGCGATTTTATAACTCAGGATAACAGGATAACTGCCCCATCCATCGGACAGAGTGAAAACATGGTTCAGAGAAAATAACATCAACGTGTTGGATTTTCCGCCAAGAAGTCCTGATTTAAATATTATCGAAAATGTGTCTGATAATCAAAGAAATAAAGAAATTAAATCGAAGACCTTAAAATAGACAAGAATTGGTAGAAATAGTTCACACAGCATGGAAGAATGTAAATCAAAATATTTGTACTAACCTTTATAACTCTATTCCAAATAGATTGCAAGAAGTTATAAACAAAAACTGGTCCATAACCAGATATTAAAGCATATATTTCTGCATGATGTTTTTTAATTATTATTTTGATTTGTATTATTCAGATAGACGACGTTTTGATAATTATTTGATTTGCCATAGAATAATGACTTGACACTAATGACAAGTAAATAAAGCCAGGTTTACAAAGTACGAAATTTCTTGTCTACTTTTTTTTGCTTTCGACTGTATACTATATATATATAGTGTTATTGCTTTTCTTAATTGTTTTATATTTGTCGCGCAATCCATAGAACTTCATAAATGTCACGTTTGACAGTGACACTTTAAAAACTGGGAAGAAAAGAACGTGAATGTGAGGTGAAATCATCTAAGAAAATTAGAAGATAGTACAGAGTTAATTTACAATAAAAGAAATATCTAGACCTGAAATAAAGGCTTTAAATGTTGTTTTTTTTGTCTTTACAGGTGAGTGAGTTAATTTTTTTTACCTAAGACAAAAGTTGCAAAACTTTGTATGAAAAACTTTTTTAGTTAATAAAATTTTGTCTTTACAGAAAAACGCAATTTTGTCTTTATTTCACTCATCAGAGTTTAATGGTATTATATACTTACGGCCCAATTTAAACTAAAAGTAATTAACTATCTACACATAAATTCCTTATAGTAAACACTTCCTAAGAACATCTAGCATGAACTAAACTAAAAAATACTACCTATACTTTTATGATTTGTGTGCACTATAAATTGAAAAAGTTGAAAAACAAGTATAATTTTATAAGGAAAAGGATTTATTGGGCATTTATTCCTTCTTTTTTTTTGTGTAAAATAAAACCTGTACTCTGTTTACTACCTATACTCCATTCAGTCTAAGAATGGAGTAGATGGCGCTACAATATGAGCACAGTTTACACACGATGAACTTTGTATTTTGAAAACAAGTAAAACATATGTTTACTGTCAGATGGATAGCAGGGATATACATATCTGATATCATTATATTTTGACATTTACGTAAATTTTTGTACAAGTTGGTAACTCATTCCTCAAGAAAAAGGAATGCACATGTCGTCTAATTGTACTTTTTTGTGCTTCATCCAATTTACTGTAAGTATGACGATAATTTCTTTTTCTTGGAGGAGAAATTGGAACTCCATATAATTCCATTTCTTTAATAATGCAGTACATTGTATTCCTATTAATACCCACTTCCTCTGCTGTTTGATTGACTGCAGCTGTTTTAGACATATTGTCTTTATGGTTAATGTACACATTATAAGCCATTTGCCTTTGTCCAGATCTTATGTGTTTCCCTTTACGATTTTTTGAAGGGCCTGGTAAAACTGCTTCCGCCATACTATAGAATATTAGCGATTACGAAATAACGAAATTGATAAAATACCTTAACAAATGAATATTTCACTTGCGAGTTCTAAGAAGAACTATTTTTTAAGAATATTAACAACAAATAACTATGTAAAATACGGAAATCGACAAAATCTTTGAACAAAACTGTCAGTAAACAAATTTTTGACAGAACGAGCTAAATGCGATTATTTTGCCGGTGTAAATGCACACTCGATTTCAACCAATCACAAACGTTTATTTTAAGCCCTATCTTTCCCAATGCTTTATTCTTAGACTGAATGGAGTATAGTAATAATGTGTATTAACCTCATATTTACAAATATACATGTTCATATATGTTCATCATAGGATTGCCTCTCTTTCTAAGCTCAGTACGTACATACACGTTGGACAACCCAGGTCCTAGGTATGTTCTAAATATGGTATAGGAAATAGTCGTGCGGTGTTGCCATCGCAGTTTTTATATTCACCCGTCCCGCGTTTAATATTTCAGTACGGATCGAGACGCTGTGGAGTATGCTGTTGCCGATTAAGTAAATGCTAATCAATAATAATGCATGAAGCGATATTTCTCATATTAATAAAATATTGGTGTAGATATTTACAATATGTAATACTGACAAAGTGTTTTCATATTTTAAAAATTTAATGAGCGTTTTGTCATATAATAAAATGTATTCTAATGAAAATAAATACAAGCTAAATTCTAAACAGTAAACAAAAGAAATGGATTCTAAATAATGTGAAATATTATTTAATGAAATCCCTCCATCTTCCGCTTCACAGTAACCTAGCCTATCATAAAATTCTCGACGTACATTATTTAGAGTTTGGGGTGGAATGCTGTTGCATATTTGCGTAATTCGCATTTGTAATTCTGGTAATGTTTTAGGCCTTTCGTGTTGATGTCCGTAGATCATTTGTTTTAAAAATCCCCACAGAAAAAAATCGTAGGGTGTTAAGTCAGGAGATCTAGGTGGCCAGCGTATATTGCCCCTGGTGCAAATGAGGCGTAGAGGAAAATTTAAATCAAGAAATTCCAATACTATTCTGGTGTTATTGGGCCGGACACCCATCTTGTTGGAACTAAATTTCCTCAAGATTACCAGTCACATTGCGTACAGCAGGTATAATATCATGATGCAGTAATTGCAAGTATGTCTGGGCGTTTAAAGTGCAATTTATGAAGAATGGTCCTATATCCTATAATATGGTTACCCAGAATTCCTGCCCAGACATTTAGCTTCTGTGGGTACTGCGTTTTTGCTGTTAAATTGATGTGTTATTTTCCCGAGACCAATATCGGACGATGGACGGATTGTGGTGACCATAAAGCGAAAAACAGGATTTATCCGTGAACAAGATATTTCGGACAAAATTATCATCCTCGTCACATTTTTCCTCATAGCCTCACAAAAGTCAAGGCGATTAACTTGATCGTGTTGGAAAATTTCCTGACACTTTTGTGTCTTAAGCACATATATTTATGTCGCTTCAAAATATTCCTAACTGTAGTTCTTGGATTCACGTTTTTGGATATTTGACGGCTCGAACACGGTTCATTTGCTTCAACAAATGCACATACTTGCACCTCCCGCTCCATTCTTTCGTCAGAAAAAGGACGTTCCTGCGATCGCTATTGTTGCATTTAGAACAGCCAGTAATACAACCGGACTTTTCGAAACGATGGACGATATTTAAAACTATTTGACGGTTTGGAACTGGTCGATCTGGATACGAAAACACAAAACGTCCACGACTGCTTCTGCACTTGGAGAAGAATAATACCATTGGCATCACAAAGAAATGTGAAACTCAATATTTTAAATTGTTACGTGTAATAGCCCGTCTGACACGATCATTTTTAATCTACATTTATCTGTCAATTATTGAAGTAATGACAAATTGACAGAAAAATGTACATAAACACTTTGTCAGTCTTACAGATTCTAAATATCTACACCAATATTTTATTAATATGAGAAATATCGCTTCATGCATTATTATTGATTAGCATTTACGTAATATTTATTTAATCGGCAACAAAACCACAGCGTCTCGATCCGTACTGAAATATTAGAAATATTAAACACGGGCCGGGTGAATTAAGGATTGGGACGGCAACACCGCACGACTATTTCCTATACCATTTCATGTACGATATTTAGATCATGCCGAGAACCTGGATTGTCCAACGTGTATAAGAGGTCTATGATGCATCTATAATTGGAGTTTAAGTATGACAACTGTCAGAATTTGAAGTTTTTAAAAGCTTAGCATGTACACCAAGATTGATCACCTTAAAAAAGAGCCATCTTTAATGAGGTAAGATTTTGAAGACACGGGACACTGATTTCCTACAAGTAAAGAATACAACAGGAGTGAGTCTCCTTAAAAATAATATTTGTCCAAAGTGGTAACTCAATTGGCCGCCGTAGTGCATAGGCGTGCATAAATATTTTGTATATTGTTAGTCCAAAAATAATTAAAGAAATATCGTGAGTGTATTATGTTTTCAATTCTTTTCTTCTTTTTAATATATTATAAACGGATTTAAAGGAAATCTGCGTTAAAAATATAACAAATATTAAATGACTTGAATTTGTATGTTTCGCCACTGAACACATAATCAGACATGTCAGATATATGACAAGTTATTTAAAATAACTTTTTTAAAATTATTATTGATGAAATAACTTACCGATGAAGTGAAAAAGTGATATTCTATGTTCTTGCCGTTTTAGAACGACCACAAGCCACACAATTCACCATTATAGAAACACTAAAACGTCATTTTTGACATAACAGGATATAACTGACCTCCCTTAAAGTGGTAACTTCCGTCTAAAAAATACCTATTCCCCCACTACGTTATTTTTTACTCGTAGCTGATTTCATATGAATTCCATATACAAATTGTCTCTAAATATTTGTACGCCAATTAAGTTGGTAGTATGGATTTTATTTTTCTAAAGTTGGTGAAATCCAGTAACGGAGTATAGAAGCACGGCATGACCATATTGTTCTGAATAATAACAAGCACAATGAGGTTATATTCTACATACTGTTAATAGACACATTAAAAACGCTATTATTAAATGAAAATAACTAAGTAGAAAATTTACTGTATTTATAAAAATTGTTGAAAGTATTATCCATTTGCTTGTAAACACAACATTATTCATCGTTTCATGGTTTCAAATACTTGGCAAAGCTGTCCTTGTGTTATGTTTAGAATTTGATACCTAATCGCTTGTGGAAGTTCATCCAAATTGTGCAAGCGGTTTTTATAGATATTATTAGTAAAATTAGCCTGTATTAAACCGGTTTATAAAAGAGGCTCTTGCAGCGATCTTGGAAACTATCGACCGATGTCAATTTTATCAACATTTTCCAAAATGTTTGAACAAATTGTCAACAACCAATTAATTAATTACTTGCTTAAGTTTGAACTTTTTACCAAATGTCAACATAGTTTCTTGCCTAGTCACTACCAATACAGCATTATTTCGCTTTATTAGTGAAATCTGCTGTGATTTTGACCAAAAGACCTTAAGTATTGCTCTATTTATTGACCTTACCAAGGCTTTTGATTGTGTCAAGCATCCTATCCTATTACACAAACTGGAGAGATACGGTATAAACGGTGTTGCTCTTGAATGGTTCACATCTTACCTTAATGGTAGAACACAAAAAGTGACTATAGGGGAGCATGAGTCAACAACACTTCAATCTGATATTCCGAGTTCCGCAGGACTCAGTTCTTGGGCTTACCCTATTCCTGTTGTACATAAATGATTTTCCCGGGACATTACATTCATCGGCAACTGTTTAACTTTATGTTGATGATATTAATATTATTCTTTGCTTTGATACTCTAAGGAACTTGATTGACAGCTTAAATCTTACACTTTCACAAGTAAACAATTGGATGAAAGTCAATAAACTGTTAATTAATGAAGAAAAAACGAAGTGTATTGTGTTTGCTGACGGTGTTTCATCTGGTTTTTTGGATCCTTCCTTCCCCAATATACACAGGGTCTTACACGCCAAGGTCCTCCGTCTTTCTGTTGATCGGAGCCTCAAGTGGGACACTCAACTTGATGATGTTTGTAGTGCATTATCTGGGGTTTGTTATGCGCTTCGCATCTTAAAGGAATCTTGCTCTCAAAGTGTGTTGAAGGTATACTACTTCTCAAATTTCTTTTCCAAATTGACGTATGGTGTTAGCTTCTGGGGATCCTGTATAGGATGTAATAGAGTATTTTTAATGCAAAAGCGGGCACTTCGCATTGTTTTTGACCTCAATTTCCGTGATTCATGTAGAAACTTATCAAACTGCTGATCAAAGACTGTTAACATTTTACGACGCATACATTTTAGAACTGCTAAGCTTGGTCTATAGATTTAGATCGGAGTTTGCTGCTGGTGTATCTCATCAACATAGTACGAGAAATCTAGACTATCTTTTACCACATGCTCACAGGACAGCATTTTTTCAGAGAAATATACTATTTATGGGATGCAAACTTTTTAATAAGTTTCCCTCACAAATCAAAGTCATTGAGTTTGAAGCTTTTCAGAGGTGCTGTATGAAGCCACTTACTGGCAATCAACTGCTACTCTATAGATGACTATCTGAATTATTGATCCTGAAGATTTGGTTATGTTATGTTAAAAGGGTATTCATAAGTGTCTTGCTCAGCAAACCTACAATATAATTAGTGAATAAGGACTGCTTAGTTATTACTATTTTTATTATATAATTCATGTACTCACCCTTGACATAGCATATACCTTTGTTATTTATAATACTGTATATAGCTTTGAAATAAAGATTATTATTATTATTCTTTACCTGTCCAAAAAGAAAATAATCTGGTGGTGTTAAATCTGGACTCCTCAGTGTCCACAAGCCTTGTCTTATCATACGCTTTCCATAACATTGTTGCAAATATTCTATGGTAGTCCGTGTAATTAATTAATTAATTGGCGTAATGAATATTGACCCTATTGTTCTCCGCCTTGAAATTGCAATCCAAATTCCAACTTTTAATGGATGCAAATCTTTTTCAACGAAATTGTGAGGGTTTTCCGTACCCCACGTTCGGTAAGTTAGGCTATTTACATATCCAGATAAATAGAACCATGCTTCGTCAGTGATGAAGCTTAGGTCCAGTAAATCATTATTATTAAGGTGCTCGTGAAACCATTGACGACAGTACAGTATACGTTCTTGATTATCACGAGGGTACAATTGTTGCACAACCGAAACTCGATAGGGATGCACATGTAAATTTATACGAGGGACACTATTTATGTATTGAGAATTGGCAACACTGGTATTTCCAGGTGAAATTTGAAATCGTCATCGTAAAGTTTGACATTTTTGACGTTATAGGTGGTCAGAAAGTTTTGACGTGCGAGCAATATTTGTGTTTTTTGCAGTGTTTATAATTTCATCTCAACCAAAATATGGAATTAACTCGCGAAAATGTTCGAGCTATGATTTATTATGACTTTCGACGTGGTCTAACTTAAGAACAATGCATCAATCAACTGAATTCAACCTTTGGTAATGAAGCGCCATCCACACCCACTGTATATCGCTGGTACATTGAATTCAAACGTGGACGTAGTTCGCTCACGGACGAAGTTAAAGAAGGTCGTCCAAAATCGGTCGTTGTGCCGGAAAATATCGATGCTGTGCGAAAACTAATTGAAGAAGATCGTCATGTGACATATCAAGAAATCGAGAGATATTTAAGCATTAGTATGACCAGTATACATAAGATTTTGCACGAACATTTGTGTGTTCGGAAGCTGTGTGCGCGTTGGATTCCACATTTGTTGAAAGATGCTCAAAAAAATGCTCGTGTCGATTGGTGCCGTAAAATGATTTCAAAATACAACTGTGGTGCATCCAAAGCGGTATACAACATCGTCACAGGTGACGAGTCGTGGATTTATTCTTATGAACCAGAAAGAAGAGGCCAGTCGGCAGTTCGGGTGTTTCAATGTGAAGCAAAGCCAACAAAAGTTGTTCGTTCTCGCAGCGTTAGAAAGCAAATGGTGGCGTTTTTCTTCACGAAAACTGGTCCTGTGGCAACTGTGGCTCTCGAAAATCAAAACACCGTTAATCCAGCGTGGTATACGACCATTTGTTTGCCTGAAGTTTTCGGTAAATTGAAAGAAACCAACCCAAAACGACGAATCATTTTGAATCATGACAATGCGAGCTCACACATCACATGCAACAAACGAGTATTTGGACACACAAAAGATCGAATTGATGGGTCATCCGCCTTACAGCCCCGACTTGGCACCCAATGACTTCTTCTTGTTTCCAGTAATTAAAGATAAACTGCGTGGACAACGATTTTCATCGCCCAAAGAAGCGGTTGAGGCCTTCAAAGTGCATGTTTTAGAGCTACCATCTTCTGACTGGACAAAGTGCTTTGAAGGGTGGTTCAATCGCATGCAAAAGTGTATAGATCTTAAAGGCGATTATTTTGAAAAGCAGTAAAGGTATTTTTCATCAAATTCATTTGTTTATTCTTTCTATTCTCAATACATAAATAGTGTCCCTCGTATGTAGAGTTTTTGCACAAACAACTAGCTCTACTAATACCTGAAAAGAACCCATAATTAAGAACTTGCGATTATTTAAATATACTCTAGCTCGTGTACCTGACTGTGCTGATCGTCTTCGTAGTGATTTGTTGGGGCTTTGATTGATTCGTTCTTCAAGATGATTAACAACAGCTTCAGATAATATTGGGGGTCTTGCGGTTGATTTATCTTTATATACAATTTTCTCTCTCAAAACGCTTTACAATCTCACGCTTGCGATGGCCGAAAACCTCATAGTTGACATTTTCATTAGGAAACGCTTCTACAAACTGATCGAAGCAAGACTGCATACTGTACGACCAAGTTCCATCCTGATTGCGAGTTGCACTTCGAAAATGGGCCATGAGAATGTGTGCATCTTGTTCGGGCGTAAACATTTTTGGCTTTCCAGTCAATATTGAAAAAAAGTTAAAATAGTGGTCACTCAAAAACAAGTTGCATTTCATATTAAATTATTACTTACCTACAACTTACACACGAAAATTATTGAGCTCTAAAAAGAATTGTTCGATTTTCAAGGTATAAATATCAAGAATTCAAAGCAAATAATTGTTACAAGACCAACGATAACAACTGACAATACAATTAATGACAATTTATTTATCTACTTCTGTGTAGACAGCTCAAGCGGCAAAGTTACGACTAAACTTTGATATAATTGCAGGCATACTAACTTAATTGGAGGTCAAACATTAACAGACACATTGTACCTAATATATTTTAAAATAAAGAAAATTTAATAAATCTTTTTTTCCATGTTGTATAAAAAAATGTAAAAGTAGTACTTTAATCATTTATTTCCTTGTATATGAATAAGCTGTTATTTAGAAATTAAATTATTTACCAGTTTACTTAATGAATTAGCTTTTTCGAAAACCTTTGAAGTAAAATGATCATTCATAATTTTTATGCAGTACACTCAACTCCTTTAGATCACGTAATTCATTACTTACAACCAAAATCTTATAGCTGAAAAATGAAATTGCAATTAAATAATGTATTAAATTATGTTTTAATTGTCAAAATTTACAGGTTAAAACTTAACATATTTTTTGGAAACCTGTAAAATTATTTTCCATCTAATTGCAATTTATAATTATTACAGTCATTAATAGCATAAATATTTCACTATTCAGTGCTACCATTTCCTATTACTAGGCGTCCTACTGAACACAACATACTATTTGTTGAATTCCGGCCAACAGTGACCTGTGGATCAACTGATGACTAGTCTTCATCGACCTGTCGGCCCTAACTTCAGGCGATTAACTTTACCTGAATTAATATCGAATGAAGCTGTAGATGATCAAGATTGTTTATTTTTGCTATATACGTATTTTTGAGAGATTGTTTTGATCCGTCCCTTTTTTTTGCCAATAGTAAAATGCAACCTGACATTTTGCATTAGTCAGGGCCTAACGCTTTTGAATCCCAGGGCTTGAGAGGCTACTGGGCGCGTCGGCGGGTGGCGGATAGCCGACGGTCTGCTCGCTGTGACTCGGTGCTATTGCGCTGTGATTTAGCGTGCAGGTCACCCTCCAGACTGAAAGGAGGGCGCGGACCAACTCCCCCCAACCCAAGGTGTTATGCGACCCGTGCCGATGGGTGAATGGCATCAGGGGTAATTGATGTCGAGAACGGAGCCTTTGGAGAACCAGGCGACACTCCAGAGTAACTTGCCTTACACCTTTAAAGGGGTCACTGGAGGTGCGGACTGTTTTTACCCTGTACTCGTGGGATCAAAATGGATGAAAGAAAAATTGCAAACGAAATAATAGTAAAAAATGAAATTCCAAACAATGAAGAACAAACGGACTCGAATATAGACTTATCGTCCACGGCAGTTGGTGCACCTCCAGCTTCCGTGGAAGTTGCGCCAGCTGCCATGGTGTCTGAGATATCATCAGTTTCCGTGACAGCTGGTATACCATCAAATTCAGTGGCAACTGGTATACCACCTGCTCCCATGGCTGCTTGTATATCACTAGTTTCCACAACAGTTGGTAGTGTACCAGCACCTGTGGCAGCTGATATGTCATCAACTCAGATATCACAAACTTCCACCGCAGTGGGTATAGTACCAGCTCTTAATTCAGATAGTATAACATCAAATTCTGGTATACCACCTGCTCCCATGGCTGCTTGTATACCACCAGTTTCCACGACAGTTGGTACTATACCAACACCCGTGGCTGCTGATATGTCATCAGCTCATATATCACCAGCTTCCACCGCAGTTGATATAGTACCAGCTCTTAATTCAGATAGTATAACATCAAATTCTGGTATACCACCTAGTCCCATGGCTGCTTGTATATCACCAGTTTCCACGACAATTGGTTCTGTACCAGCACCCGTGGCAGCTGATATGTCATCAACTCAAATATCACCAACTTCCACCACAGCGGGTATAGTACCAGCTCTTAATTCAGATAGTATAACATCAAATTCTGGTATACCACCTGCTCCCATGGCTGCTTGTATACCACCAGTTTCCACGACAGTTGGTACTATACCAACACCCGTGGCTGCTGATATGTCATCAGCTCATATATCACCAGCTTCCACCGCAGTTGATATAGTACCAGCTCTTAATTCAGATAGTATAACATCAAATTCTGGTATACCACCTGCTCCCATGGCTGCTTGTATATCACCAGTTTCCACGACAATTGGTTCTGTACCAGCACCCGTGGCAGCTGATATGTCATCAACTCAAATATCACGAACTTCCACCACAGCGGGTATAGTACCAGCTCTTAATTCAGATAGTATAACATCAAATTCTGGTATACCACCTGCTCCCATGGCTGCTTGTATACCACCAGTTTCCACGACAGTTGGTACTATACCAACACCCGTGGCTGCTGATATGTCATCAGCTCATATATCACCAGGTTCCACCGCAGTTGATATAGTACCAGCTCTTAATTCAGATAGTATAACATCAAATTCTGTGGCAACTGGGATATCATCAACGTGTATATCACCAGTTTCTGCTGGAGTTGATATTGTGCCAGATCCCGTTATAGCGGATAAATCGTCAGCTTGTTGTAAATCGCCACCTTTCACAGCAGTTGATCTTGTGCCAGATCCCGTTATAGCAGATAAATCGTCAGCTTGTTGTAAATCCCCACCTTCCACAGCAGTTGATATTGTGCCAGATCCCGTTATAGCGAATAAATCGTCAGCTTATTGTATATCACCACCTTCCACAGCAGTTGATATAGTACCTGCTCCTATTGCAGTTGGGATAACACCAGCTACAGTAGCAGTTAGTATGGTACCAGCTCCTACAGGAGTTGGAATAGTACCAGCTCTTAATTCAGATGGTATAACACCAGCTTCCATGACAGCTGGTATATCTCCCGTTTCAACAGCAATCGGTATTGTGCCAGCTCCAGTGGCAGCGGATGTGTCATCAGCTCGTATATCACCAGCGTCTACGGCCGTTGGGATCGTGACAGGTCCCGTAAGAGCTGATATATCATCAGCTCTTATATCACCACCTTCCACGGCAATTGATAAAGTACCAGCTCCTATTTCAGTTGGTATAACAGCTGTTTCAATGGCAGTTAGTATGGTACCAGCCTCTGTGACAACTAGTATATCACCAGTTCCTACATCAGTTAGTGTAGTACCAGCACCCGCTGAAGATGGTATATCATCAGTCTCCACTGTAGTTAGTATAGTACCATCTCCTGTGACAGCTTGTCCATCATCAGCTTCTATTGCAGCTGGTATATCATCAGCTTCCACGACAGTTGGTATAGTACCAGCTCCCGGTACGGATGCCATATCATCAGCTTTCACTGCATTTAGTATAGTACCATCGCCTGTGACAGCTTGTACATCATCAGCATCTATTGCAGCTGGTATATCACCAGCTTCCACGGCAGTTGGTATAGTACCAGTTCCGGTGACAACTGGAATTTCACCAATTTCCACCACTGTCAGTATTGTACCAGCTCCCATGGCAGGTGACATATCATTAGCTCGTATATCATCGGCTTCCACGTCAGTTGGTATAGTGCCAGCTCCTGTGGCTACTATATTATCAAATCGTATATCATCAGCTTCTACGGCTATAGGTATAGTGGCAGCTCCTACGTCAGGTAGTATATCATCAACGCCCATCCCATCAGTTTTATCATCACCTTCCACGCCATTTGGTATATTACCAACTCCCATGGCAAGTAGTATATTACCAACTTCCTATACGACAGGTATATCTACAACTTACGCGGAAACTGGTATAGTACCAGCTCCCTTTACCGCTAATATATCACCTGCTTTCACGGCAGTTGGTATTGTACCAGCTCCCGTGGTGACTGGTATATCAACTGCTCCCATGACGATTGGTATATCACCAGCTTCTATGACAACTTGTCTAGTACCGGCTCCCGTGACAACTAGTATATCACCAGCTTCTGTGGCAGTTGGTATAGTGCCAACTCCCATGGCGACTGGCATATCTTCAATTTCCACGGTGGCTGGGGTATCATCAGTTTCCATTTTAGCAGATATATTACCAACGTATACGGTGACTGGAATATCATCGGTTGGTACAGAAACTGTAATGGCTATAACGGTCGATAACGGGGATTCTGGACCAATTTCCACACCAAAACCACCAAAACAAAAGCTGTCGGGAGCACAACGTCGAAAGCTGGCCATCAAAGCTGCTGCTGAAAGGGGGGAGCCAATAAGACCCCGCAAACGTAAACATAAACCTAAAATTCCTCCAACTGCAAGTGTTGACGATAGACCAACTCCCAATACAGTTAGGGCTGTAAAACGGCTGGCTCCACCAACATCCCCGCCATGGAAAAAACCCAATGACAATAAGCGGCGCAAAACCGAGCTGAATGAATCATCCTCTTCGGAAAGAAACCGCTGGCGAAATGACAGAGCGAAACAAGTGTACAGGACTGTAATACCTAAACCACACGGCAGCTCGTCAAAAGGTAAAAGTGGAGTACCATACAGCCAGACCACGCCTGCATATCGAATTCCTGTCAATATTACGAATCGGTGTACTACTAAAGGTACACAAGCTAAGCGACGGGACGTTCCTGAAATGTCCCAACTAAAGAATGACTCCAAAGAAAGCCATAGAGTCGGCAAAAGTGAAGAAAAGGCTTGGGATAACTTTAAAGAAACCCAGAGGGGCGGCAGGAACGAAAGAAATACTTGGGATAACTTTAAAGAAACCCAGAGGGGCGGCAAAAACGAAGGAAATACTTGGGATAACTTTAAAGAAAGCCAGAGGGGCGCCAGAAACGAAGGAAATACATGGAATAAGTTTAAAGAAAGCCAGAGGGGCGGCAGAATCGAAGGAAATACGTTGGGTAACTTTAAAGAAACCCAGAGGGGCTGCAGAAACGAAGGAAATACTTGGGATAACTATAAAGAAAGCCAGAGGGGTAGCAGAAACGAAGGAAATACTTGGGATAACTTTAAAGAAAAGCAGAGAGGCAGCAGATGCGAAGAAAGTACTAGGGATAACTCTAAAGGAAGCCAAAGGGGCAGCAGAAATGAAGGAAGTATTTTGAAGAACACTAGAGAAAATCAGAGGGGCAGCAGAAACGAAGGAAGTACTTGGGAGAACTCTAAAGAAAGTCAGAGAGGTGGCAGATATGAGAAAAGTATCTGGGATAACTCTAAACAAAGTCAGAGGGGAAGGTTCGAAGGAAATTCACGGCAAACCTCTAAAGACAGCCATAGTGAAAGATACGATTGTAGTACACGGGATACCATTAAAGAAACTCTAAGGGGCAAAATCTACGCAAGTTCATCACACACTGTGGAAAGATTCGATTGGCGAAATGAGAAACCGAGACAAGACAACCTTAGAACTATAACTCCTCTGCCTAGAGCGAGCACTTCTACGGCACATGAAATTAGAGATATGTATAGCCACCCTCCAGCCTCTTATAAAATGGCCATTGTACCTAGTGGCTTTCCAATAGAGAGATTCTCGCCAGAACAATCAAAAATTGTACAAAGAACTATTTTAACCGAAGTGTTTAAATGTGATCCTGCCACGGGACCTCAGTTCACTAACAGCTACGCCGAAGATGGTGTAGTTTTCATTACATGTGCTAACGATCAGGCCAGAGTCTGGTTAACGAGAACGATATGCATAGTCAAGCCCTGGGATGGGGCGTTCCTAAAAATTGGCTTCGCCAAGGATATAGTCCAAAGGACTAAAGTTGCCGTATTTATACCAAGCTCTGATCTCTTTACTCTGAAGCAGCCGGAGGAAATTCTTGCGCTTCTACAAACCCAAAACAGGGGTCTTCACACGGAAGAATGGAAGGTTGCACAGTGCAGGCTGGAACCAAAAGGGACAACCCTCATTGCAGATATCAACTTGAAATCCTTACAGGCGTTGATCGATGCAAACTTTACAGCCTACCTAGGTTTTCACAAATTAACCTTTAAGGTCTTGCATGAAGTAAAACGCGATACTGATGCTCAGGGCCTTAGAGGTAGACCAACGCCACGATAAATTGGCGTCTGCTGCCCTCGGCAGCTTTTGTCCTGCGAGGGATGTAGACCTCTGTCTGGTTGAGGAACCAGGCAACATCAGAGGTAAGTTGATATACAATTTAGGGTGCGTTCAACTAGTTACAGCGTTACAAGCGAATACCGCTGAAGCTCGAGACTAGCGCTAAGAGCTACTGAACACATTGTAAAATTAGTTTTCAGCGCCGCAAATAGTGGATTTTGAGAAGTGAATGTCACTATGCATTTGAAGCAAATAATTAAATAATCAAACCATAAACATATAGTATTTTATATAAAAACAATTATAATACGGTTTGAATAATTTTGCATTTTATTTCTGCAATCAAAAATTTGTATATGCTTTTAGTGTCCATTAGCAAGTAGCATATTTTATATACACGATCCCTATTATAATCTCTATTATTAACCCTGCGAGTTTCAGATGCTATTTTCGAGAAAATAACTTCTGAAGAAATTTTTAATATAAGTCTTTTGCAACGGTATATAAAGTTACTGTAGTGTTACATGATGCGCAGAAAATTTTTACCGCGAATATGAGAATCTGAACTACTGCTGCACTGTGTACTTTATTTGGTTTTATTATTATTCAACCTATATAGACCTCACACATTCATCTTAAAATATAAAGCAAAACTAAAAACTTATTGTCTATAATATATTATATGATACCAAATAATACCAAATAAAAAATTAACATTTTATGACCGAAGCCTCGCTGAAGGTAGATTATACTTCTATGAATAAATATTGTGTGTCTAAATATTTTACAACATTTTACAGTAGATTGTCACATTTAATTATTATTATGTGATGTAGGAAGTGTCTTTCTGAAAAGATCTCATAAAAGTCCTAAATTACAGTTACGTAATGGAGCACACTTACACATAGGCTTAAATAAAGCGATGCTAATCCATTTTATAAATTAACACATGAGAACATTTAAAGACAACAAACCTATTAATTAAACATTATTGTGTATATACCGTTTATGTTTTAATAGTTAACATTTTGAATTAAATATAGTATTACATTATTTGGGTTCACAAGAAAATATATTGTTTCACATTAATTAATTATTATTATATGAATTTCAAAGTCACATTTCAATATATACAGGTATGTACTTTTTAATACCTTCCGCTTTTTACTAGCGTCGTTATGTCATTAAGGGAAATGTATTTTTGTTAAAAAAAGATACTGCTAGATCGAATACCTGCACTTAATGGAGCTCAACGTTAGCGGCGCCGTAACTCCTTGTCGCACCCATAGAAATTAACAACAATCGCGTTCACGGTCTAGTAGGATACGCTTATGGAGTATATAAAAATACCTTTTCCACTGAACAATGATAGATAGATACACAATTTCATTACATAGAGAAAGAACAACAATAACAACCGCTGTGGTGTATATTGTGTTGCATATCCAACACCATTACGAATACATTCATGACGGCTGCTTACATCCAATTTGACAGTTGACAAGTAAAAATGATGACGCGGGCGAAAAAATATTGTACGCAACACGGGAGCAAAGTAATATTACAGTCTCGACATGGTTACGGTCTCGGCTTCGACTCGAGCGCAGTATCCATGTCTCGACTGTAAAATATTACTTTACCCCCTTGATAAGTAAATAATTAATGTTATCATCTTCACAAAACTAACTTTTTCTAGCAGTTCTTGTTGAGAAGCTTATGTTTATTTCTGATGATGATTGCACTGTTACAGCTCATCAAAAGTTAATTGTTTTTGTTCATTCTCTAGGTTATTGATTTTCTGCAGTTCAAGAGTGTGTAAGTGCGAACGAAAAGAGGAGGAGAGAGCATATGAGCATCCATAAAGATAGCATCGACTACTTGTGTGCATCGCAATAAAGGCATTTTATTCAAACTGATTTTGTACAAGTCATAAATAAACAACAAAATTAAAAGTAAACATTTATTTTCATTATTTACAGAGCGTTTCTACACATTTTTATTACTAAAGTTTATTTAGCCAACGGTGTTAAGCCAAGTAATCTATAGTATACCGGGTGGTCACTTAATGCGCTGCGACGATAGAAGATGTTCCATATTTTCGAAACAATTTCCAACATTCGTTCTTTAATGAAATATGTATTTTATATATTCTTTCTATTAAATATTTTAATATAAATTTACGCTGGAATAGAATTGTAAAACGTAAAAATCCGTATAATGCTACACTATATAATGCCTATTAAGAGTGAACTGCCAAAAATAAAAGCCTTACTGATATAGATTATTAAATATTCAAGGCGCAGGCTTCCACTGTCGTTGAGTTCACCTTTTAGTTTCTGAGTTGGAATCATGTTGGTGCCTCTTCTTCTACTACTGACGTTTCGTTCGCTATCGTCTTCATGTATTTTTTTTAATGATATTAGTGTGACTGTTCGATGGAGCTTAAATGAGAGATTTCGAGAAGTGGTGGAGATAGTGTGATCTATCGTCTCGATTTTTAAAGATGACAGTTCTAGTTATTTATATATCTCCATAAGGCCTGTATTGCAGGGTGAACGCTGAACGCCCTGTATAAACTAACTACACATGAGTTCTGTTACAGACATCAAACGATGATCAAAACTGTATTAACATATGGGGGTACGCTCATGAATCTAATAATCGCGTCCGGTTACGTCCATATTTATCACACACACCGTTACCAATGAGGAGCTGGAAATGCTGACCCTATATTGCAGACGGAGAATTCTCCACATCATTGTGGGAGCGATTCTGAAGTCCCATTACATGGCGGGAGAACATTTGAACATTGTTTATCATCAATCAGTCAGGTGAGTATCTCTCTAGACATCTGTACTTCCCAACATTCTAAGCAGAAGGAAGGAATTTTTGTGACTCCATCACGACTGGAGGTAATTGACGTAACCATTAATTACTAGACGTCATCAAAATTTTTCATTTAGATGTAATATCGAGTAAATAAATCAATGTATAACTGTTATGATTGTGTATATTAGCATTCAGTAATAGATGTCTATTATTTACTTACGCATTGCCATTTAGGAATCCTTATGTTATTAAAAGGACAACTTGGAAACGTCTTCCGGCATTTGTTCTACCGCCAGAGTCGTGCTTAAATATTTATTATAACAGCACCTTGTGATTAATAACATGTATGTCTGTGTTTGATTTTGGATACAAGATAAGCAACACCTACAAAGAGTGGCAAGCAAATGATCTTTATATACAAGAGGGCTCATAAGTAATGAGATGCTGTTTTGTTACTCTCATAATATTATAATTTTGGTTTCACTGCCTAGATTTATTTGGGAATGTTAGCTAAACCTGATACTTTTTGCAAACCACAACAAACTTACACAAACTTGTTTAAAGTTTTGATATTTTATCCCGATTTTATGTTAAAATTATATTTTCAAAAATGATTAGAAATTGTATTTTACGTAAATGTAACTGCAACTGTTACAGTAATAACCAAGAACATTTCTCCATTTGATGTAAATAGTTTTCATTTATTAACATGCAGTACTGTAAGTTATAAATATAGACCGGACGTACCAGGTTCAAGTTACGACGGAGGAAAGAAATAATGTAAACATCACGCAGTTAGTGAATAGCACTGTTTATATGGTGAACTGCAACATCTGTTGTTGTCGCGAAAACGACAGCAAAAGAAGTGGATTTTACATCTAAATTCATTTCTTCATCGGCGTAGGTGGAAACGTGAGGGGTTTTTAAAAATTTATTATTTTTCGTAAGATAAATAAAGTACGGAAAGTTTGCTCGATTTGAACTACAAAATGAAAAAACAATAACGTATTTTGTATTTTATAGATCACCACCAACACAAAATTTCAATAGTACGCCCATGGGGATGAGTCATCATCCTCTCGCGTCCGGTCTATAGTTATAAATTAATGTAAAAAATAGTAAGCAATTTTTCAACAATGATTGCGTACTAAACATAATAGCCAAGTATTAAATAAAATATAGAAAAATAATATTGAATAAATTTATCTATGATATTTAATTTAAGAAAAGACTGACGTGGTATGATAATCAATGCAATTAGAACGGCTACAACATTATTGTTTCTTACTTTATACACGCTGTATAGCAATTCCCAACTTTCCAGTGTGAATTAAAGCGCACAAAACAGCTGCATTCTGGATAGAATACAGACTTTGATTTAGTAATATTGTATCTGACATTCATTTGTTTTCAGAAAATACATTCCACCCACGCTGGACAATTTAACGGTAGAAGAGAGAAAGCACAAAACGGCAGCCACGTTGGACATACCAATGTTCACACTGCCAACAGGGCATATAAAGATGACCTAAGGAAACACACCAACAAACACTAGGCAGTGAAGACAAGCAGGTGCTCAACTTGTTACGACGTTTCAAGACGATAGTTACCTCAAGACATGGAAAATGTTCATATCATAGTGGCAGGTGAAAAAGCTCAGAAGTTCATTTTTACTCACAACATGAAAAGTAATTTGGAGAACCATACAACATCAAAACATCTGAAAGAATTTAATTACAAATGGGGTAGGTGTGAATTTATGATGAACAGGAAGCCTACTCTCGAAATGAACATCAATGCAAGACTTCTCAGTACTAAATGAACGACATGTCCCATATGAAAATATATGGAATGGGAATACAGTATGAACAAGTTAAATCTATACTGTCATGTGAAATCGAAACATCTTAATATGGGGGTAATAGGAAGAGGCACTTCGACAGTCTATCAAAATGAAAAATCTCAAGGAATATTATTACAAATGTGAAAAGATAAAACATCTGGAAAAATTTGATTATAGGTGTGGGGAATGTTATTATAAAACTAACTGCATGTTGGATCTAGAGGGACATATAAAGATAAAACATCTTAAAAAATATAATTATAGTTGTAGGAACTGTATTATAAGAGAAACTGTAAGCAGCGTTTAGAAAAACACATGGAAAAGAAACATTCTAAAGTATAGGATGAGAGTAAATGCTCCTAACTTAATCTTAATATTTGTATTTATTACGCTGCAGAAAGAGGATAAGTACTTAATGCATTTTTGAAACTGACTTCAATTCTGTGGCTGTGGAAAACCCCTCCACCATTGAATAAAAATATTGAGCAGAGATTGACCTTACCAATCAACAATGTCATTACTACCCACTGAGTAGTTTTATTCAATCAATAAGCACAAGTATTATAACTAATAAATTTTGTAATTATAATAAAAGTAAATGAAATCGATAATACTAATATCTTCATTCTTCAATCCTTAAACTTAGGGTCATTTATTCTACATCTAAATCATATACATGTTTATTATTATTGTAAAATTAATTTAAGTAAAAGTTTATGTAATTTATGAATTTGTTATCACATGTTTTATATGTTTATGTAACAATAATTCATAGCCAAAATCATACATCACCAAAGATAATCTATTTTATAATAATTCAATAAAAAGAAACTTAAGGATTTGTAGATTTTGAAATGTACCTTAAGAAGTTCCTTGCGTTAAACATTTATATGTGCTGTGTGATTTTGTCTGTAAATGACTTAATTTCTATATGTATCTTTATATCAAAATAATTTCCATTATTATAATGTAATACATTCATAAATATAGTTTTAAGATTTTTGTCACCTGTATAATAAGAAAACATCTGCACATTAGATACGAATGTTCCGATAATTTTTATAGAATATGATGTTTAAGTTGTGGTTTCGTTAATACAACTTGCACAATTTTATTTTTCTAGGTCCAACAGGCATGTTTAAAAAAAGTCTGTACTAGTATCCCCATTTAAATAAATATTGTATTATTTTATTTTATTTTTGTTTTATTTGTCTATTTTAATTATAAGTAGAAAGTTCTTTTTTTTTCAATATTCAAAATTACATATAGTTTTAAACATATATAAACTAGTATATAAATACAAGTATTTCTTGTAATGTCTATTAATTAAAGGACACATTTATATTCGAAATGAGATGTATTCAATCTTAAGTTTATACGATTCTACGGAAAGTGAATGATATATATTCTAATGAATAAAATTAAAACATTTGCGAACAAGATGTTCCTTGCCGCCCTTACAAAGAGTTGTGTACTAAACAAGGCTGTAGAAATTAAGGAAATTACTGTTTTAGTTTCTACTTGTTTGTTGCATTTACAACATATGTACTGAATGAAAGAATCGCGTAGTTGACGAATTTATTGCACGTCTTGCGGAACAAAGGTATTACTTATGAAGTTTATTCTAATCAAAAACTTTTCTTTGGATGTCTCATTTCAGAAGAGCGAAAAAAGAAGCATATGCGATACAGACCCATACATCAGAGAAGGAAACGTATCGGCGCTAAACTTGCACCGATTTTCCACCTATGTACGCTCAGCACTTTTGAAAAATATCTTTTAAATAATTTTAAATATCTGTTTAGGTTCTTTTATAAAACAACTTTTTATATACTAATATTTTAAAGTTTTAAATTCAAAATGACCATAGATGTCACTGTATTATACAACGTGATCATTATGAACTGTCTTGAGATGGCCAGACTGATTTTAATATGGAAACATTGCTTTCATTCAGCAGGCGGATCGGGAACCGTTCCCGCTCCAACCGTTCACTTCACAACAGTTGAGTGTTCGCTGGACAGGACCGCTCACCTTTATGTGATCGTCTGTCATCTGGTACTTTTCATTGCTGCCATATGTTAAAATTTTACAAATGAAGCCGAATAAGCAATAATAATAAATTGTTTTTCTGCATTAAGTTTTGGCGTAGTTTTTAGTGTAAGGGCTGGTTTTTCCAACCCCGAAGAAAATACTGGGTGAACTGCAATATTATAATACATTTATTTCTGCACAATACCTTCAATTTGTTGTATCTTATTTTTCTAGTAACTTTCTTCAAAATTATGTATTAGGTTGGTCTTGGAATGCTTCAATGGCGCATGCGTACAAAATACGCTCAGTATGTGAGCGTAGAGTTTTTCCGCTCACAAAAATGGCGGCCGCTCCTGAACATGTTCAGAGTGAGCGGTCGTCTACTCGACATGATCACTGAACAGTTGCGCAACTGTTGTGTCTGCTGAATGAAAGCATTGTAATTGGCGAACATGTTTATTTATTTTGATGGTTAAGGGGGCGTTTGAATCATAGAATACAACATAATTTTATAATTATGCAAATGTCGGTTATAAAATCATTAATTGTTTATTTTATTGTGTGTAATAAGTCATAATATCCTCCTACGTATGGTATAGGGGTTTAATTTACATAAATTCTTTTTATAAAATTTTTATTTCAATTTTATCAAAAGAACCCCTTAACCCTATGACGCGTGTTTCGTAGAAGAGAAATATAACAGAAATTTCGGCAATGATGTATTAGTTTGGTTTATTTGCATATTTTAAATAATTGTTAAAGAACGGCCATATTTTTATTTTGTACCTTGTAGGATTCCCTAAGAGAGGGCGCGAGATCCGAAAATACTGTAGTGTAACTGGTTATCTAAGGAAATTACAGATAATCATAAATATCTAAGTTATTTAAAATGATTTAATAGTGATCGTATACCTATTTGTTACTTCAAACAAATTCTGCCAATTCAATTATTTGTATATATGAGATGATGAGTTTTGATACAGCGCGCGACATCTTTAGGAGTAAAATGTTGTTATGTTTTGACAGTAACGAAAGTACTTATGTTTTCTATGATTCAAACGCCCCCTTAAGTTTACTATTTACATTTTTCTTGTGGTAAATGTCTATGAAATAGGGAATCTTAAGTTGAATAAAATGAGGGAATTTTTGTAGAAATATAGGTAGTGATTGTACTTTATTTTTTATCAACAATAATAAATACGTTACAACTTTATTATTGTAAAGCATAATCCCATAATTATGTCACAAAATGAATACATTTTACAAAAATTGTTCGAAATGTCCATTGTTCTCAATGCATAGATTGACACATCTTCTCATATTATTGAACACATTAGTTGTTTTCGGAAATTAAACCCGGTCATTGGGGTTACAACACGGTTAGCACGAATGCGTTCGTTAATTCAGTCGGGTAAAAACAACCGTGTTCGTAAAATCGAAAAAGTAACCGGTTTCAACAACCCGGTTCGACTTTCATAACCCTGGTAAGTGAGTAGGGTAATGCGGGTTGTTTTACCCCCTCCCCGGTCCATTTTTTCTGTCGTATTGCCAGTACAGCTAAACTATGTTATGAAGATAGGTATTTATAAGGTTATATGCAGATGTTTACGTTACGTTACTCAACATGACCGCAATTATGCGTTCGGAAATGTTTCATTTAACCGGGTAAAGTTACTGAACCTGTTAGGTACTTTCTAACCGGGTCAAGTTAATGCTATACATTTTCAGAAAACGCCTATTGTGGAGTGTTTCCTGTGTGATATTTTGCATTTCTATTGTAATTGCCTCTTCAAGTTCATCGAGATTATTTAGTCAGCATACGCTTTTTGACATTTGTTATAATTTACCATTGAACTGTGTTATTATTGTCAACAATGCTTACTTACTACACAGAATAGCCAAGTATTATGCTTACATCTTCCCTACGAGTAAAGAATAGAACAGGAGAGAGCATAACGTGGTGTGGAAATAGGTATTTTTTAGACGGAGTTACCCTTTTCGGTAGGTCAGTTATGTCCGGTTATGTCAAAAATGACATTTTAGTGTTTCTATAATGGTCAATTGTGTGGCTTGTGGTCGTTCTAAAACGGCAAGAACAAAGAATATTAATTTTTCTCTTCATCGATAAGTTATTTCATTGGCATTCAACATAGGCAATAATAATTTAAAAAGAGGTATTTTAAATAAATTGTCATATATCTGACATGTCTGATTATATGTTCAGTGTCGTAACATATATATCCAAGTCATTTAATATTTGTCATATTTTTGACGCAGATTTCATTAAACCCGTTTATAATATACAAGTAAAAATTGAAATAAATTCAAATTGAGTTCAAAACAGTTTTATTCAATTCACAACAATTGTTTCATTGTTTATAATATATTAAAAAGAAGAAAAGAATTGAAAACATAATACACTCACGATATTTCTTTAATTATTTTTGGACTAACAACCTAATCTAAATGATCATCGAGAACTCAGGAAGTGTACATATACCCTCTACAAAATATTTATGCACGCCTAGGCATTGCGGCGGCCATATTTAGTTACCAAATTTGGACAAATATTATTATTAAGGAGACTCTCTCCTGTTCTATTCTTTACTCGTAGCATCTTCCATTTTATTTGACTGGAAATTGAGCTTAAATTTGAAGGTCAGGAAAATTACGTAAGGTACGAGGGTAAGGTGAAAAATTCTCGGCCTGACAATGAAAGACTGCGATTTTCAGTTAAAAAATGATTTTATTTTTCAACATAATTTCCCTTGATCTTAAACACACTTGGTCCAACGTTTCTCCAACATCAGTGTTCCTTCCCGGAAATGAGAGTCTGGATGGCTGTTAAAATATCCATTTACGGCCCCCTCAACTTCCTCACTGGACGCGAAGCGCTTCCCAAAAACAAAGTTTTTCAAGTTTGGGAGCAGATCGAAGTCTGAGGGTGCCTAATTAGAAGAATAGGGAGGATGGTCGAGCAAGTCATACATTAAATCCCGCAGTTTTAACATTTGCCAATGCACTTTTGTGAGCAGGTGCGTTGTTCTGGTGAAACATGATCTGTTTCTTCGTTAAGCACTGTTTTGATAATATCTTGCAAAGTATACATTCAATAGAGATTTATTAAGAGAATAGAAGTACTTAGAATAGGATTTTGAATAATTTTAGTATAAAAAATTCTTAAAATTGTATAATTTGAAACTCTCATACGTATAAGAAAGTCGTGTGGTGGCCACACCTCATTTTTTATTTTATAGCACACTTGAAGTCGTTACAATTTTTTAGAAACTCTTAGTTTTTTGAAAACGCACAGAAATCTACTTTCAAAACAGCCTAAATATGCATCTTTTCATTGCGTACTCGGCAAAATATAAAATTATTTTGGTATTATATACAAAAATATGCAAAAGTTGTACCTAATTACTCTATTAAGAGAAATATTTTATTAATAAAAGAGTGGCACACATGTAAATTACTAAGAAGTAATATTTCATTATATATAATTATGATCATTCTTCTTATCAAATGAAATGTACTCCTGATAAAATGTTTTCGAACTTTTGTGCTTCTCCATCGTTAGGTTTCTTCCAAATATCTATTGCTTCTTTCTACTTGAAGAAGTTTTTTGTTTCTCCATTTTTTTATTTTTATTCGGTGTTTCAATAGTCATTTCAGACATAATAAATATTACTCGCGTTGACATTAGAATTAACCGTAATTATACCTTGTCTCAGAATAAGAAGGAGTGATTCAAATATCGCGCCAAAATGGCGTATATTTTTAAGGTATTTCATTGGTTCTTGCGTAGGCAAGTTTAACATGGGAAAATAAGTTTGACAAAACGTCATTTTATGTTTATAGTCAAGCCATAACCTAGTCTCTTACATTTTTACTTCGGTTTATTATAGTTTATTGTGTTATTAAATAAAATCCGTACTTTTATGTACAACACGAGCATGAGTTGATCAGACGGCTTAAGACCTAAGGAACAAGTGATCAGGCATTTAAAACTTTGAATTTGATGAATCTGTTAAAAATACTGTACGACAGTGCAAAAATCAAACGTCCAACAATTAATATCATTGCAAAAATAACTATAGATGAGTTCATACCATAAATGAACTGAACAACTCACATATATTCTAGAATTGACGCATTAATTTCAAGTAAGTGTTAATTAAATACTAATTATATTACCACATGTTCATATACATGTTATATTTCAGATATGTCAAACGTAAAGAAACCTGTCCTAATAGAAAAAGGTGAAAATATCTGGTGGAGAATATTTGGGAAAAAGTTTGGATTGCCACAAGTATAATGAGTGCACGACAAGCTTTGTTGAAAACCTGTAGGATTAAAAAGCCATACCGATAAAGATAGGCAATTAAGAATACTTCATATACGTTCTGAATTGATACATAAGGTGAAGTTACTTCAAAAACATCCCCTTTCAGAATGTCAGTTATTCGAGAACTTTTGACAGAAGCAATTACAAATGTTATAATAAGTATTTGGAAAAATTGTGCCGACCATGTAAATTTTTAATCTTGTGAACACTAAATTATTGTTAATTTCCAATATATAATAGAAATAAAAATGTGTTATACTTTATATATTTTCAAAATACATCAATTTTAATAGAGAAGAATAATTAGTAATGTGTAGGTATATGTAATTATCTTTGCAGTTCGTGTAAACAACTTCAACCGATGTAGATTTTTCAATTTATTACTGTTCTATGTAAGCTTCACATTTCCAAGAGTAGTTGCTTGAATTTACCTCTTCAAGGTTTGTAGCAGTAATACGAATGATTTATCTGTACAAGTTCTTTATTGATATTTACAATAGAAACTAATAAGCATAAACTTTTTCTGCAAGTTATTAAGGACGTTTTGATAAAAGGTAAAAGGTTTGATTTATTCTTGCTTGCTGATACAAATATTTAATAATAAATATACTTGATTCACAATTTTCATGTTGATATAGCACATTCACTAAAATGTGCAGTAATTATATATTTATAATGGCAATCCTTCTCAAAACGCTCAGAACAAAGTCTACTCTTTTCATTTGTAAATTGGGTCTATATCTTTATCCATAGATTCTCTAATGATTTTCTTTGAAAAACTAGAATGAACAGATTTGAATGTTAAGAGATTTATATTCAACAAATTATAGATGTATGCACCTACTTGTGTTTACAATTTTACTCTCACTTGTGTTTATAACTTTACTCTCCTCTTTCCAATTGCCGTGCACTCGTATTGCAGCTTTGACTGGTAGAATGAAAAGCGGCACATCCATCTATTTTGATGAAAGTAGTAAATGAAACACAAAACAGCTACATCTTTAGTTAGTATTAATACAGTTCACCTAACCTCAATTGTCATGATGTCACATCAAATTGTCATTTTAAGCTATGTGTTCCATGTTTTGGCGGGATATTTGAATCACTCCTTCTTATTCTGAGACAGGGTATAGCTGATGCCAGAGGTCATGCGCAGTGTAATGCAGCATATGTAACTATTTATCCACTCCTTGTACTTTACTCACATATAGGGATATTTTATTTTTCATTGTTACACAGCCTGTAGAATCATCTGTCAGTTCTCACCTTTACTGTATTAAAGAATGACTGAGGAAATTGAGATTTTTGATAAAAATGTAGTGCGCTCCAACAATACATCGAATATTGTGGATGAATGTGATTATGATAATCTCGACAGTAAAATATGCGTTTGGGAAATTGCTTCGAATGATCAAATGAAGCAGTATGATGCACCTATGGACAGCATAAAAACCGAAGTGTCATTGGTTGAATTGCATAACGAAGATGTAATCCAAAATGAAAATACTGGCGCAAATATAAAAATTGAGATCAAGAAAGAACTGCTTTGTAAGTATTAATGTGTTAACATCGTAGTAAATTTACATAAATTTAATTTCTAATAATTGTGACTTGATCCAACTTTCGCCTTGTTGAATTTGACACCAGGGGCCATGTGGTATTGATGACTGAACAGCTATGCTCATCCCACCCATTGAAGAAACAGTGTCACACTTTTAACCTCTTTTTCACTTCTCGCATATTGTTGTTCTTTGCTACACTGATAATGCAAGGCTATATATGCATCCTGGTTTTGTCTACATTTTTTACTTCTAATGCTCTATTTTATTTATCTTGCATTTTTACTCCTTTAGATATTTTTTAAGTACTTATAAGAACATATTCTACTTAAATAGTACTTGATTAAAAATAAAAAACAGCAAATATTTACTTCATCTTTTTATGTTATATTTATTTACATTTAACAATAATGTGTTGTTTTTTTAATATATCCAAATTTTCCCAACAGTCTGTGAGCATTGTAATGAAGAGTATCAAGATTATTGCACCAAATGTGGAATGCTGGTATGTATTTTGAATAGATGTGTTCTGAATGATACAGATAACAGAGCAATACAAGAAATACCAAAGGCCATTCTAGAAATTAAGGAGATATTTGGAGAATTTGGTATATTTGCATTAAAAGTTATACCTAAGGGTGTCAGATTTGGTCCTTTTTCTGAAGTTAATAGTTCAGAATACTCACGGAAAATGATGGATGGTAGAATAATAAATAGTGATGATAGGTCAAAGTGTTTGAATTGGATGCAGTTGATCAGAGCTGCCAGGAGTATTTTCAAAGAGAATCTACGTGCATTTAGATGCGATGAAAATCTGTATTTCTATAGTGTTTGCGAGATCCAGGTGGGAGTAGAACTATTGGTGTATTTTGGTGAAGAGTGTAAGGACAGTGTGCATGGAGATGTAAAAATGGATATTATTCCACAAATAGAAAACAAGGAAGTGTTTGCTTGCATATTTTGTTGCTTTGGATTCAGCTCGAAGGTATACCTAGCCCAGCACAAAACTATCTGTCCTGACAAAGTAAATGAAAGGTTTTCAGTTGAAGGTATAATAAGTTTTTGTTTAACTATAATTTACCTCTAATATACTAACACATTAATAAGATTAGTCAACATATAGGTAGTTTTGAGATTTTTAATGGCTCAAGCAATCTTCTTGATATTCTTAGAATATTTATATCGTTCAATGCGCGTAAAATAGGCTATCAAAACATTTGATAGATAGCGCTGAAGTGAAGTTACTAAGAAATTCTATATTTATGGACCAACATGACTTACATTCACAATACTTGTTGGTTTAGTGACAAATAAGAAAATCACAAATCCTGGACACGATAGGTGGCGCTGTGGTCGAGCTATTAATAAATGTTATACCGGGTGTAGAATGGATTTTCGTACATAGGGATTTTACATGCAAAACTAATAATTTGCGAATATTCCCTCCCCTAATTTTTTTATAGGAAAATGTTAAACACATGAGTTGTAGACAAAAAAAATGTATCTAAATTCTTTGATATTTATTTTCTAACACCTTCTGGTCCTGCTAGACTTGAAGAAAAAGTATTAGGAATGAACCGATTAGTACTAGCCATGAATCCTGTCAGCAATAAATGTCATGTTTTGATAATCAAAATAAGTTTGCTGATTCTTAAAATGAATTGCTATAGCCAAGAAGAGAAAGTCTTTATTAAATGGTACTACACTGGATTGTCTTTTAGGGACATACAAGCAACTTTTGCTGGATTCTACCCGGAGCGACCAATTCTAAATTTGAACAGCCTGAATAGAATTGTCAGGCACTTTGAGACCAACGGCACTGTTAATAAGAAATGTAAGTGCCAGAATGTAACAGCTGGTGCAAGTAGAGAGAAGGTAGATGCCGTTCTCTTGAGCGTTGTAGAGAACAAAAATGTCTCCTTAAGACAAATAGGTAATAATTTGGGGATTCATTTTACTACTGCTCAGAAAATTTTAAAGAGTCAAGATCCGCGGTTTCGGTCTTATAAATACGAAAAGCACCAAAAAATATTCGAGGAGAATAAAGAAAAAAGAATGCAGTTTTGTGAAATAGTGATGGAGATGGCCAATGATGACCGAAACTTTTTATCTAGGATTTTATTCAGCGATGAGTGTCGATTTCAGTTAACTGGTGAACCAAATCAACAAAATTATCGCTACTGGAGCACACAAAATGAACATTTAATGTTGCAGACTCATACGCAATACCGGGGTAGTGTCAATGTTTGGGCTGGCATACTAGGTCGTCACATAATTGGACCGTTCTTTATTGCAGACCGCTTAACTGGTGCTGCGTATTTAAATTTTTTGCAAGAAGAAGTCGGGCCAGCTATCGACGAATTGGGAATTAATTACGAATTTTGGTACCAACATGATGGATGTCCGGCGCATTACCAGCGCGATGTTTTAAAGTACTTAAATCATGTATTCCCAAATCGCTGGATAGGTCGAGGTGGAGAAATTAATTGGCCTCCAAGATCTCCGGATCTTTCGCCAAATGATTTTTTTCTGTGGGGAACATTACATGATCGGCTATACAATGGAAGGACGTATCAAAATGTCGACGCTTTAAGAGCTGCAATACTTGCAGAATGTCGTCAAATATCACACCATCAACTGGCCGGAACTAGAAGAAATTTTTACGACATATTGGGGTGCTGTCAACGGAGATTTGTTTGAGCATTTAATTTAGTTATTACTATAACTACCTTTATTACCACGTTCAATAAAATTTTAAAATCTCTTCAGCACGTTTTTTATTTTCTGCAAACGACTTAAAACAGATTTAAACGCCTCTACTAAAATTGTCACATTGTTGTGTTAAATGAATGAATTTTGTTACTTTTGTTGTCACATGTCACGGCTGTTGCTATTTTGTATCATTTCTTCAATTCTTTTTCCTTTAATGACCCGGAGGGTGATAGTAAGCAAAGAAGAAAAAAAATGGGACCTATTTTTAAAGCTCTATAATTTTTGTATTAAAGGTTTTGTGGTAAAATAATCACGGGAAGGAATATTCGCAAATTATTAGTTTTGCATGTAAAATCCCTATGTACGAAAATCCATTCTACACCCGGTATATATAAACAGAAATGATTTATATGTACACTTAGTTGAAAACAAGTTTCCTTTTGAAGAACTAATAAAATCTTAAAACACGTCGTACCTATGCATATTTTTTACAGTAACTACCCCAAAATGCAGAGTTTCAAAATAAAATTGTAGCACACTGAACAAAGATACCTATATCAATCCAGAAATGATGGTTTCTGATAAAACCACAGGACTACACAGCAAATACAATAGCAATGTGGATTGCACAAACTCCGGAAATTGGCATAAATGATACTTTCATGTAAATCATATCAACGAGATTCCCACTACAAGTCTGCACCTTTACAATCAGTTACGCGATATTGCAAAAACACAATCCTTTGCATTTCTTGACGCTGGACGGTTATTACTCATCAAATAATATAAATTACTAGCTGGCCCGACAAACGTTGTTCTACCCTTTCCGCTAAGTGGCGTGATGAGTGTGACTTGGTTAAAGTTCCTGTATAAGGAAGTCTGGATAGAAGAGTTCTTTAGAGCGATTG
Organism: Amphimallon solstitiale; assembly: GCA_963170755.1. NCBI lineage: Eukaryota > Metazoa > Arthropoda > Insecta > Coleoptera > Scarabaeidae > Amphimallon > Amphimallon solstitiale. The sequence goes on from OY720677.1 coordinate 10,804,867, forward strand.
CAGGATAGGCATAGGAACCGAAAAATGTCCTATGTCGAAATTCAAAGACAAATATTATTATATGTTAAAATTCAATTCTGCCAACAAGGCCAACTTTATCAATAACGCGATATAAGGCCGTCACATAACGAGATTTTTCTGATTTATAACCTCAAAATATTGATTCTTATGTGGCGCTATCTATCCAAAGCACAATAAACTGCTTGGTAATCCCTGAGCATTTTTAAAATCATGTGATAATTATGCAATATGATTGGATTATATCAAATCTACGGCTATTGACATTTGACTGATATGACATTTATTTTGTCTATTCCATATTCTTTTCTACGTAAATTATTCTAATACCACACATATTTAGTCGTTTCGTTTAATGTGGGCTACATATTTACTATAATATATTTTGGAAGATACGTGGAGTACCAACAGAAAACTATATATCCAGTTTCCTCACAGAAAAAAAAAACGTGGCTGTTCTGGGTCATTTAGTTCTTACTAAAATAGTCTGCGCCAAACGGGCAAGTAATTCGCAAGGTACATCGAAAAATGAGAACTGATTATTTGTTATGTAATACAAGGAAAATTCTTGGTAGAGCTACAATTTTTTGCATTTTTACGTTAAATTTATATCTTAATATTTGTAGATGTATAACGTTCTAATAGAAAAATTGCCGGGCTGAAGTAAAGCAGGTTTGCTAGACGTTATTTGGTCACTAATATTATCAATAATATAATATACAATTTGAAAAAGAATACAAGTGGGTTTATTAGGAATATTTCAACATTGTCAATTTTTGTTCTGTAATTAGACTTGCACATGTTGGATAAATAAAGATGCTATAGTAATCTTAAAATGCTTATTACCAATAATGCTCCTTGTTATCATCGTAAGGTTGAGAAGTGCCAACAAGAAACTGATTAGTGTTATAAAGCAAATTTTGGTCTGTCTTGAAATGTGTGCGTAAAAATACTAACGGATTTGGTATAGCCAGCACCAAAGAGTGCATCACTGTAAGTAACTAAATTAGCAAATTGTGATAGTGCCAAAATGGAAAAAAGTACATCAAATATGTACCGAAATACACAGAAAATAAGAGTTTAGTGAATACTAGCTTTTTAACCCGTTATTTGGATATATTCTATATTTCTTTTAATAAGTGTACATGCATGTATATCAGTATATTGTAACTGTACCAGTTATTTTGTCACAACAACATCATTTAATTGCGATTCTGTAGACCACATGTTAGCCTTAAAGGAGGTGCAAATTATACGACCGATGCATGAATATTTTATGAGGCAAATATTGCGATGTAAAATATTAAAGCTTCAAAATCTTCCAATACAGTTGAAAACGGCGATTACGTTAAACAAACCCTTTACAACGTAATTAAACCCTAATTAGTGTTTTCTTTGGAATTGTTATACAAAATTAAAAACGTAAGTATAATAGTATTTCTTGACACTACCCCCCAACTTCAGTATCAGCAACACTTTTTTAATTATTTTAAAATTATTAATATTAATTACCTATTGTATAGTTAATGTTTAAAGTGTTATTTTAAAGGTTATTTCAATAAAAATTCAGAAACTATTTCTTTTGAGGTTACAAGAATCAAATTCATCAATGGATGGATCTCCGGATCTTTCGCCAAATGATTTTTTTCTGTGGGGAACATTGCATGATCGGCTATACAATGGAAGGACGTATCAAAATGTCGACGCTTTAAGAGCTGCAATACTTACGGAATGTCGTCAAATATCACACCATCAACTGGCCGGAACTAGAAGAAATTTTTACGACAGATTGGGGTGCTGCTCAGCTGTCAACGGAGATTTGTTTGAGCATTTAATTTAGTTATTACTACAACTACCTTTATTACTATTAATCCCTACGTTCAATAAAATTTTAAAATCTCTTCAGCACGTTTTTTATTTTCTGCAAACGACTTAAAACCTATGCTTAAAACAGATTTAAACGCCTCTACTAAAATTGTCACATTGTTGTGTTAAATGAATGAATTTTGTTACTTTTGTTGTCACATGTCACGGCTGTTGCCTATTTTTAAAGCTCTATAATTTTTGTATTAAAGGTTTTGTGGTAAAATAATCACGGGAGGGAATATTCGCAAATTATTAGTTTTGCATGTAAAATCCCTATGTACGAAAATCCATTCTACACCCGGTATATATAAACAGAAATGATTTATATGTACACTTAGTTGAAAACAAGTTTCCACTAAAATTTGGAATATCACCGCTACAATGTGATCAGTGGAAACTTTTCTTTGCAATTAAGTGTACCTACACCACAGTATAAACCTTCCCAGTAGTTGCACTCCCAAAATTTATTGAGACCAAGTTGTTTCTTGCGCATTGTAATGCGCAATGTCGCAGTGACGGTAAGAAACAGAATTAGACTTGTTTATAGTTTGTTTGTCAACAGATCTTAGTACGTGCTTTTGAAAATAACCAACGGTTTTTAAAGTGAATTAGGTTTTTGTGGATAATTGCAAAAGATTTATTTGATTTAGTGTGTTAAATTAATCGAGTACAATGAGTATAAAGTGTTGTGTACCGCAATGTAAAAGTGTGTATTCAAAGGACATAAAAGACATTCGTTTTTTTAATATTCCATCTGAGGAAATAAGGTAAGCCTAAAATTCAAATAAATATTCAGATATACATGCACATAAGTACGACATAAAGGATTATAGAATTTATAAAAAGTTATTGTAAAATATAAAAAAATATTGACGTAAATTATTGATGGTTAAAATTGCTACATCATTCAAGCATTCTTGTACATAATAATAGTTGCATATGATTAATAATTTTTTCTGCACTAGGCGTAAGGAGTGGATTGCTGGAATTGGAGAAACAAGTTCTGTAAAGAAAAATGCCAAAGTCTGTAGCATTCATTTTGAAAACTCTTACTTCAAAAATGTAATGAAAAACAGGCTAGAAATTACTGCAGTGCCCACTTTATTTCTTACAGGTAAGCCCTAGGATAGATAAACTTATAAAATCAACTGTTTATTTTTTGAAATTAATCTTTTCTTAATAAAAAATTCTTTTAAATGTTGATTATATCAAATTAATCACAAATATATTGATTGCAACTAGCTTAGCTATATTTATTTGATTTTGATGCCTCTGTGATTTTTCTAACAACCAAGATTACATACACCTTTTTTTATATATGATAATTCTATTTTACAGAATGTACAGATGTTACACCTGTGTTAAAAGATGATCCACTACTAGGCATAAGTAAAGATGTTAATGTGATTACCGATCAACATACTGAAACTCATACAGGTAATAACAGTTTTTGATGTTTTATGTGATATCATTAAATTATATTTCTTATGTTTAGCTAACATTTATGTGCAAACACCGCAAAGCCTGTCAGCTACAAGTCCCAGGAAGAGCAAATTAAAAACTGAGATTCGGTATTTGAAAGGTATTATAAAGAGAGCCGAAGGGAAGGTTTCTACTCTGACAGAGAAAGAAAATCAGATTTCTGATGCTGATTTTATTACATTTTGTGAAAGCCATTTTAATGAGGCCACGGTTAATCTGTTTAAAATGCAGCTGAAATTATCAAGTAAAAGGGCTCATGGTTTCAGATATACAAATGAATTTAAACAGTTTGCGTTAACTATATATTTTCTCAGCCCTAAAGTTTATAGATTTTTATCTGATATTCTCCATTTGCCATCAAAAGCAACTTTATGCAGATTAACCAGTAAATGGAACATAACAGTGGGGTTGAATGACTTTCTTTTTATGGTAAATGTAACTCATATATTCAAACTAGCATTAAAATATGTAATGTTATTCCATCTTTGAGACGTTTTCCCAAGATGGTTTTTAATTTTAAGTTATTTTGCATCATTTATAAAATATGTCAAATATTGTAAAATTTAAATGTAACTCGTATATTAAAACTAGCATTAAAATATATAATTTTATTCCATGTATGAGACTTTTTTCCGAGATGGTTTTTAATTTTAAGTTATTTTGCAACATTTATAAAATATGTCAAATATTGTAAAATTTAAATGTAACTCGTATATTAAAACTAGCATTAAAATATATAATTTTATTCCATCTATTAGGCTTTTTTTTCCAAGATAGTTTTTAATTTTGTTATTTTGCAACATTTACAAATTATATCAAATATAGTAATATTTAAATGTAACTCATATATTCAAACTAGCATTAAATGTATAATTTTCGTCCAAATCATTTTATTCCATCTAGTAGACTTTACCAAAATAGTTTTCAACATTTTGTAAAATTTGTTAAATTGGCCACAGGTTTCAAATCTAAGACAATGATATGCATAACGTACATAATTATTGTTTAAATATTTCTAATTCAAATACTTTCATTTATTAACAAATTTAGTTAATCCGGCCCCGATTATTTTAAAATAGGATTACATCCGGACCTGCTTATTAAATAACTTTCCGATCTCTCCGCTATGCGACATTGCGCATTACAATGCGCGAACATACAACTTGGTTTCTAAAGATCAAAGGTGCCGACACTGACTGCAACTACTGGATATGTTTATACTGTGCCTACACAAAGTGTGTACGCTGTCAACAAAATTACTTTAGTATAGTTGCTGTCCCATAGATGGTGCTGCGCGATATAAGGCCGTCACATAACTTCGATTTACATTGCTTTCATTCAGCAGACACAACAGTTGCGCAACTGTTCAGTGATCAAGTCCAGTAGACGAGCAATGTGATCAGTGGAAACTTTTCTTTGCAATTAAGTGTACTTACACAAAGTGTGTACGCAGTCAACAAAATTACTTTAGTATAGTTGCCGTCCCATAGATGGTGCTGCGCGATATAAGGCCGTCACATAACTTCGATTTACATTGCTTTCATTCAGCAGACACAACAGTTGCGCAACTGTTCAGTGATCAAGTCCAGTAGACGAGCGCTCACTCTGAACATGTTCAGGAGCGGGCGCCATTTTTGTGAGCGGAAAAATTCTACGCTCACTTAGTGAGCGCATTCTCTACGCATGTGCCATTGATGCATTGCAAGACAAACCTAATGCATAATTTTGAAGAAAGTTACTAGAAAAAGTAAGATACAGCAAATTAAAGGTATTGTGCAGAAATAAATGTATTAAAGTATTGGAGTTCACCCAGTATTTTATTCGGGGTTGGAAAAACCAACCCTTCCACTAAAAGCTACGCCAAAACTGAATGCAGAAAAACAATTTATTATTATTGTTTATTCGGTTTAATCTCTATAATTTTAACATATGGCAGCAATGAAAAGTATCAGATGACAGACGATGATATAAAGGTGAGCGGTCCTGTCCAGCAAACACTCAACTGTTGTCAAGTGAACGGTTGGAGCGTGATCGGTTCCCGATCCGCCTGCTGAATGAAACCATTGATGAATTTGATTCTTGTAACCTCAAAATATTGATCCTTATGTAACGCCATCTTGTAGTACTCAAAAGAAATAGTTTCTGAATTTTTATTGAAATAACCTTTAAAATAACACTTTAAACATTAACTATACAATAGGTAATTAATATTAATAATTTTAAAATAATTAAAAAAGTGTTGCTGATACTGAAGTTGGGGGATAGTGTCAAGAAATACTATTTTACTTACGTTTTTAATTTTGTATAACAATTCCAAAGAAAACACTAATTAGGGTTTAATTACGTTGTAAAGGGTTTGTTTAACGTAATCGCAGTTTTCAACTGTATTGGAAGATTTTGAAGCTTTACTATTTTACATCGCAATATTTGCCTCATAAAATATTCATGCATCGGTCGTATAATTTGCACTTCCTTTAAGGCTAACATGTGGTCTACAGAATCGCAATTAAATGATGTTGTTGTGACAAAATAACTGGTACAGTTACAATATACTGATATACATGCATGTACCCTTATTAAAAGAAATATAGAATATATCCAAATAACGGGTTAAAAAGCTAGTATTCACTAAACTCTTATTTTCTGTGTATTTCGGTACATATTTGATGTACTTTTTTCCATTTTGGCACTATCACAATTTGCTAATTTAGTTATTTACAGTGATGCACTCTTTGGTGCTGGCTATACCAAATCCGTTAGTATTTTTACGCACACATTTCAAGACAGACCAAAATTTGCTTTATAACACTAATCAGTTTCTTGTTGGCACTTCTCAACCTTACGATGATAACAAGGAGCATTATTGGTAATAAGCATTTTAAGATTACTATAGCATCTTTATTTATCCAACATGTGCAAGTCTAATTACAGAACAAAAATTGACAATGTTGAAATATTCCTAATAAACCCACTTGTATTCTTTTTCAAATTGTATATTATATTATTGATAATATTAGTGACCAAATAACGTCTAGCAAACCTGCTTTAGTTCAGCCCGGCAATTTTTCTATTAGAACGTTATACATCTACAAATATTAAGATATAAATTTAACGTAAAAATGCAAAAAATTGTAGCTCTACCAAGACTTTTCCTTATATTACATAACAAATAATCAGTTCTCATTTTTCGATGTACCTACCTTGCGAATTACTTGCCCGTTTGGCGCAGACTATTTTAGTAAGAACTAAATGACCCAGAACAGCCACGTTTTTTTTTCTGTGAGGAAACTGGATATATAGTTTTCTGTTGGTACTCCACGTATCTTCCAAAATATATTATAGTAAATATGTAGCCCACATTAAACGAAACGACTAAATATGTGTGGTATTAGAATAATTTACGTAGAAAAGAATATGGAATAGACAAAATAAATGTCATATCAGTCAAATGTCAATAGCCGTAGATTTGATATAATCCAATCATATTGCATAATTATCACATGATTTTAAAAATGCTCAGGGATTACCAAGCAGTTTATTGTGCTTTGGATAGATAGCGCCATATAAGAATCAATATTTTGAGGTTATAAATCAGAAAAATCTCGTTATGTGACGGCCTTATATCGCGCAGCGATATTGATACAGTTGGCCTTGTTGGCAGAATTGAATTTTAACATATAATAATATTTGTCTTTGAATTTCGACATAGGACATTTTTCGGTTCCTATGCCTATCCTGCAATCGCTCTAAAGAACTCTTCTATCCAGACTTCCTAATACAGGACTTTAACCAAGTCACACTCATCACGCCACTTAGCGGAAAGGGTAGAACAACGTTTGTCGGGCCAGCTAGTAATTTATATTATTTGATGAGTAATAACCGTCCAGCGTCAAGAAATGCAAAGGATTGTGTTTTTGCAATATCGCGTAACTGATTGTAAAGGTGCAGACTTGTAGTGGGAATCTCGTTGATATGATTTACATGAAAGTATCATTTATGCCAATTTCCGGAGTTTGTGCAATCCACATTGCTATTGTATTTGCTGTGTAGTCCTGTGGTTTTATCAGAAACCATCATTTCTGGATTGATATAGGTATCTTTGTTCAGTGTGCTACAATTTTATTTTGAAACTCTGCATTTTGGGGTAGTTACTGTAAAAAATATGCATAGGTACGACGTGTTTTAAGATTTTATTAGTTCTTCAAAAGGAGTATGTCAAGAGTAAAATACAGAAAAAATAAAATATATTAAATAAAGAAGTTGTAGTTATAAATAGTAAAATGCAATGACATTTTTTTTAATAAATCATTCAGCAATTAAATTGATAAGATAAATATTTGCCCAGCACTTTGATGATTGGTTCTTGTCAGTTACTCCCTAGAATTCAGTAATTTTAAAATTTTGCAACTATTGTTGAGGTATTTGCAATTATACCCGTTGCCTGTTATTAATAATTTTGACTAGTTTTATCTTACTTTCCTTAATTACACATTTGCTATCTTGAAATATTTTCATGTAATTCATAGAAATATTTCAGCAATGCTTTATATATAAAATGTAGAAAAGATCAAATATTAAAATGTACTTTAAATTAGTGTAGGACACTAATGAAAGTATTTATTAGTGGTTTGATAATTGATTTTGAGAATGATCAAGTCCAATAAATTTGAAATTGCAAAATTCTGTAGTTCCTATAATTTATCAAAAAAGCTTGAAATTCAGTGGTTGTTCCACTTGCCCATAAATATAGTCTACTCAATCCATTTATAAGTACAAGAATATAGAATAAGTATTATACTAAAGTGTTACATTTTATCTGACATATTTTATCTTCAATTCAATTAGTTAATAATATTAATATCCATTACCTGTAATACTAATTAACTTTTTTTAATTTCACCCATATGTTTTCTGTGTAATTCCAGAACTTACGCAGTGCCAATTTTGCAAAATCTACTTGGGAAAGAATGAATATTTGAAATATCACAAAACTTACTGTGAAACGGCTAACAGGTGTGACCAGTTTGTTTAAATTAATTTCAAAAATAGGGTCTGATAAACTTGTTTGCTTTCAGAAAGAACATTAAAGTGGCTCGTGACAACAGAGCAGCGGAAATGAAGAAACAGAAAACGCAGAGACGTCAGATCTACGCATGTTCACAGTGCAAATACAAAACAATATACAAAAGTGATCTCAAGAGTCATACTAACAAGCATTACGAAGTAAAAATTTACAAGTGCGGAACATGTGGCAGACATTTCAAGACATTGGAATCTCTCAAAGTGCATTTAGAAAGCACGCACATGGAAATTGAAGAACAGGAAATACTAAACTTATCTACAAATGACAATTTGAACAAAGATGAAGTGAAACCGTTTAAGTGCGTTCTTTGTGAGTTTCGAACAAGAAACAAACGATACCTGAAAGTCCACGCAAAGGCGATACATTTGAAGGAATATAATCATAAGTGTGTGTTATGCGAATATAAAGCATTACATAGGACATCTCTAAGGAGGCACATAATACGAGCTCACACAAATGAAAAGGTACATAAAACGGTAGACTTGAAAAAATTCATCTTTAAATGCGCGGCATGTGAATACAAAACATATAACAAGGCACGTTTAAAATCTCATTTTAGAACAAAACATCTTAAAGAATTAAGGTACGTATGTGAAGTTTGTAATTACAAAACGGATAGAAGACCACGTTTAGAAGTACATATAAAAGCAAAACATCTCGAAGAATTTAATTATAAATGTGAATCATGTAGCTATGCAACATTCGAAAAAGCTTATCTAAAAAGTCATATAAAAACTGTACATCTAAAAGAATACAGTCACAAATGTGAATCATGTGATTTCAAAACAAATGTCAAGTTTAACTTAAAAGAACATATAAAAACTAAACACCTTCAGGAATTTGATTATAACTGTACCGATTGTGAATACAGAACGAATCACAAATCTCATTTTACATTGCACATAAAAAGAAGACATACTGAGCAGCACAGCCCGCAAGATGAAGTTAAACGGTATAAGTGTTCAGAATGCGATTTCCAAACGAAATACGGATATCACTTGACTAAACATGTGAAAACAAAACATCTCAAGGAAGTCGAATATAAGTGTGAGGAGTGTAAGTATGTTACATATCACAAACCATATCTAGATAAACACATCAATTCAAAACATCTTAAAGTATTTAAATATAAGTGTTCATCCTGTGAATATGTAACGAATGACAAGCCATGTCTCAACAAACATACCAAGGCAAAACATCTTGATGTCTGCAGTCACAAGTGCATGTCGTGTGATTTCCAAACAAACACGAAGCAAAGCTTGAGGAATCACGTAAGAGCGAAACATCTTGACACAGCTATAAGTTATGGGGAATATAAAAAGAAAGCATCTTGATGAATGTAATTATAAATGTAAAAAAAAAAGAATGGCGAATTTATTAACAGCAAGTGATGATTAATGTGATTTAAAGGATATTTTCTTGTCTCCAATCTCGGCGCAGATACCTTAAAATGATTGGAATAGTTATCGAAGAATTCATCAGCAGCCAACAACGATCCCAGTGAAATACAGAATCAAAGGCTACTGTCGGTATTTCTGGAATCTAGTAGTTTAAGTGTGTTTTTCAACTATCACATTCGCAAAATTTACATTCCTAACGTATACTTCAGTTGGCATTTCGTACATATTAGCGATCCATGTAGAGTGTCTTTATAATCAGAGTGGTGACACGCAGATGAGATTACTTCTCACGCATATTGTACCTACATAATGGCGTCTTGTGTCAAAATAGTTATTTATGCACCAAGGGCTTTATGGGTATTGTATTGCTCTGCGGTCGACGTTAATTCAACCCGAGGGATGAATGTCGACCGAGGGCAAAGTAATTGCCATAATGTCAGTGGTTCATGCATGATTTTATTTTTCACGAAAAATAAACTTCTTAAGCGGGAAATTCAAATTACATTTGAAAAGTTCCGAGATTTCTGTCAACTATCATGTTGTTGACAGTTAAATATTTTTTAATTTTGCTAAATTATGTAAAAAAATTATCTCTCTAGAAATTGTTGATAATAAATAACTAATAAGTTTTACGTATTTTAAATGACAATTGTTGACTAGTGGCGGTTGGCGAGTACGTTTTGGTGAAGCAATTACATAGACAAGACTGATTCGTTTATTATTGGTGATATGCTCAGCATCTGGGAGTATATCACCGATAATAAACGAGTCAGTCTTGTCTATGTAATTGCTTCACATAAACGAACTCGCCAGCCGCGACTGTTGTTGACACTTTGGTGTTTTCAAGTTGCCATTGTTTAGATACTCCTATTTTATTAAAGAATGCTAAAGTTTTCCTTTTTTCTTTAGATTTTGTTAGAAACTAAAATTATTAGTTCTGTAAAATGTATATCATTTTTTCTCGAAGCTTATTTTATCATCGCACCACATTAAAAACTGTTAATAAATTACTGGGCATTATGAACCATAATGCCCGATAATGACCGTTTATGGTAACCTGCAGTGTATGTATGTATGTAGGTTGTGTAAATAGACTAGGTCACGAAATGTATACGTGCGCGGATTTTGTATTTATTTATGCAACATATAATATTATCAATGAAATCGATGTCGACCCCGTTAAGTAGGATAAGTAGTTTAAGTAGAACAATTATAAGGAGGGTACCCTAATTAAGGATTATATATAGTTACACATGTTAGTCGATAAGTTAGTCTAAGTCTTAGTCTTATAGTTAGTTTTAAGAGATGAGTATTAGTAATGTACGAAACTCTGAATAAAACTACATCACACAACAAGTAATAGTTTGACTAACTACACCAGCCCCCATGGGCTTAGAGGGCGCAAGGGAGAGGGAACTTCGGAAACCGCATCCAAGGTAAAATGAACAAATAATACTTAACTCAAAAATAATGTATTTTATCGCCAACCGTCAGTAAAGTGATGCGTTACCATAGCGTTTTACGGAGGTAAAGAAACACTTTATCGTACTGTACAATAAAGTACTTTACCTGCCGCTAATATCTGTCAGCGTAGCCATGACTGATGACTTTAAAAATAAATCGTTTGTCACTGTCATAAACTGTCATAAGTTATTATATCTTTATTTCTTAAATTAACAATTTTGACGGTTGGCGATAAAATTTTGTATGCACCACGTCAGTAAAGTACCTTTACCGAACTCGTCTGTTACTCGCCGCGCTCGCTTCACTCGCTTGGCTCGTAAATCAGACTCGTTCGGTAAAGTATCACTTTACTGACTTGTTACATAAATAACTATTATCGACGACTAAACAATAAAGTAGGTATTATGTTAATCACTACTGGTTAATAATAGGACTTATAATACCTAAAGGGAATAATGAAATGCGACCAGGGAATAATGAGGCATAACGTTACCATTATTCCCTGCATCCCGCTAATAAGAACAAAATGTTAGTACCAACGTTGTCATAGTAACGACTGACAGGCAAGCGCGGTCATTTTACTGTCAAACCGCCATATCGATATGGTAGTAATCCATTTTCGTTTAATAATTTTGATTTCTTTTTGGTAGCGTGACTCGTTTCGTAAATTCGGCTCTCGGGAATAGTAACTGTCATTATTGACTCGTATAAACTACTATTATCGTCAATAAAGCCAAGCATTGCCATAGCGTTTTACGGAGATAAACAATCACTTCATCGTACTGTAAAATAAAGTGCTTTACCTGCCGCAAATATCTGTCAACACAGACATGATTGTATGACACTAAACATAAACCGTTTGTCGCTGTCATAAATCATTACATATTTATTATTTAAATTACAAATTTTTGCGGTTGACGATAAAATGTTGCATACAACACGTCAGTAAAGTGTCTTTATCTGTTATTCGGCTCTCTCGCTTGGCTCATAAATCAGACTCGTTCGATAAAGGATCACTTTACTGACTTGGTACATAAACAACCATTACAGTTACAATCTTATGTTTATGTATCACTTTTTTGAAATACATATCCATTTAACAATCCAATTATTGGTTCCTATATCAATTCATATTTAATAATACTGAATTATTTGTTATTTTGCCATTTGACAGACTTCACAGAATACTCACATAATGGCCAATTTGGTTTCTATTGAATTCCAGTCTCTTGTCGTCGCTGTCATTATAAAGGCACTGTAGTATATATATCGGACATGTGATAACTACAAGTATGTAAAGCAGTAGCAGTAAGTTTTTATTCAACAAAACCTTCAGTATAATTCTTGCACATTTGTCTTTTGCAAGTAGAGCAGTATACATTGCCAGAAAAGAAGACCTAGACAAACAGAAGTGGTTATAAAGGCGCTTTATTTAAATATATACAAAAATAAGTTAGGGTTGGTAGAATACAAGAAGATTGATTAAATATGTATGACATTTATTCACAGAATAAAATTAGCTATCGTGATGGAATATTTTAGTAATGTATTTTTAAAATTTACAGATGTTGACAAAATATTAATAAAAATATTTATTGATCCTTTCCTAAACAAATAAATAGGACAAGGCAGTAGAACAGTTTTCAAAAAAAGAAAATACAGTAATAGTGCTTAACAAACAGAATAATGTCAAAAAACATGATATCATATAAACCAATCTCAAACAGATTAGAATATAAGCTAATGAAAGTAATGTGTTTTATTTGCCTGTCCGCTTAGTTTAAGTCTTTACATTTAGCGTTTATTCTATATTCACTATAATATATTGCCGATTTGACATCGAGTACGCAAAGTGTCTCCACCGAAGAAACGTGGACTTTTGGGCTTAGTTGTTACCGAAAAGAAAGTAATTCTCAACGCACATAAGGGAATGAGATTTGATTGTCCAAAAGTACTCGTTATTAGATGCAAATAAGGTAGGTGTTATTTACTAAACTCTAATACATCTCAATAGATGTAAGAAAATCTACATAGGATTTATTTATGTAGCAATAATCCGCAAAATAAACGCTTTTATTAGAATAGAATTTTATTGTCCGGTACAATTCAATTATCCATGAAACAAGATAAGTATGGCAAGAAAATATTAGACATAAAAAATGCATACAAACCAAATACAGATGCATTCAAATAAGAAAAGTGTTAAACTACAGCCAACTGAATATAAGTTAGCGGGCGGTAGGGATTTTTCTGCAGAGATAGGCTAGGGAAAGGTATTCCAGCTAGTACACCAAAGATGCACTAGCCGGGAGCGCTGAGTTTTAATTTGTTCAGGGTGCATCCCCATCGCTCGCCAAGTTAAACATCGGTTGTTGTACGTTGTCTCTGCTTAAGGACAATTATAAATACAAAACATCACATGTAATGAGTTTGCAGAAATTTCCATATACATTCTTGGGCATTCTTCAAACTGGACACTGGTGTCGTCTTTATGATGTTCTGTTTATAATGCGGCAATCTAAAATCGTTCTTGTCTTATATGCGTGTATTTCTTAAAATATTTTTATACAGGTCTTATAAGTAACCTACATACCCTATAAATACCCGCCCAATTTAGAAGTTAAGCGATGTCTACCAACATCTACCTAAAATAGCGATCATATAGCATGGAAACATTTCGCACCCCGCCCCCCAAAACTTCGCGACATACGTCTGTCAATTTATTGAACTTAAAATTGAAGGTTACCAAAATTACGTACGGTATAGCGCTTTCATTAGAGAGGTTGCGGTGTGTATTTTTCGTTATGTTAGACGGCCATTTTGTACTTACAATATAACGTAACGTAAATTAAAAAAATTGCGCTTGCGGATTGCTGGTGCACGTTAAGCAATTTGACAGATGTATGTTTCACATCGCACAGCATCGTCTTTATTTACAAAAAGATTGTAGCAGTGGTCAGATTCGGGATCATATAATGTGACTTTCGTGAATTTCTCCAACGAATTCGTCATTTTTTCGCACCTTCCAATAAAAAATAACTGTTTCGTTGTCACACTTCGCACTTATAACAACAACAAAACAGCTGTTCGGTGCATTAATAGACATGCGTCTTTATACCTACTATTTCTGATTGGTTCCGATATTTCTAGAAATAACGTCTAAAAACTCATTTATACGGTATAAAATTTTATAAAATTCAGTGTTATAAGTTATAAGGGTGATTTTTATAACGAAAAATACACACCGCAACCTCTCTACTGTCTTGATTACACTCTAGAAATTGAACTTAAAGCTGATAGATGTAAAACGAGCTTTGTAGTTACCGATATACCGACGTGAGCTGTTACTAACGACATTCTGTGTAACAGGCAAGGGTGTCCGACAAATTTATATTGTTTGTATGACAATTATAACAAACTTCAAACGATAATGATGATAAATGTCAAAAGGTGGCTTTTGTAAGTTATATTACTTGACAGATAAAATTTTGCAACATTTCAAATTGAAGCCATTTAAAATTTTTGGCGAATGTCGGCCAAAGCGATTCAACCATAATAGCAGAACTACCAAAGGTCGCATTCTGCAGACGCAACTGTTGCGGAACCGTTGAGAAAACGTCTGAGGGATGCATACGCTACATCGAATTACGTCACGATTACTTCGACTATTTTACGGAGCGGGCGGCCATCTTTTGCAGATCATTCGATTATCGCTACGTATCGGTAACATGTTGAGTAAGATTTTATTTTGTATTTTATAGACTTAGATTTTCATTGGGACAAAAATGGCACATTGCTATTAATACAAAGTTACTTAACATAAAAAATGGACTTTCGAATCTTTAAATAAAAAGAAACCTATGGTCAAAAATGAAAACGGAATTTATAGAATTCTTGTTTCTGGGAATTTTGTGTCTCATTCTCCATAACCTCTAGTAGTAGGGCCAATTCTATGGCTATATATGCCGAAAATATCTATTTGAATAAATGTCATTTTCCAAAGCATAAATCTGATCTTCTTTAGCCGTTTTAGATACCAATAATAACAAATGTTATTAATAACCAAGACTACTCCAAACCAATACACAAGAATTAATTGATCAGCTGACTTATGTTTGCGACTAGCACATTCAACAACATAACATAAATTCTGAATTTCACTCAACTGTTGTCGATTCATCGGTAGCGACCGCTACCGTAGGAGCGGAGCATAGTCTTCTGCTGAATGCGACCAATTTAATTAATTCTTTCTACACTTTCTCCCTATGCATACTGATTAAATGCTGCTTGAGGTTTACTTTTTTTATGAATTGCTTATCACACAATTTACATACATATGGTTTCACTACACCGTGTGTATAAAGGTGTCTCTTTAAACTGTCTTTACGATTAGTTTGATAAGAACACCTTGAACAACTATAACTTTCTTCGACTACATTGTGGACATATTTCACGTGCACCGTCAGATTTTGTCTGAAATTAAAACGCTGCTTACAAATCTTACATTCGTATCTTTTGATTTCGTCATGAATATAGAGATGTCGCGTCAGACTTTCCCTGTGAATGCTCTCAAAAGGACACTTAGGACATTTGTACACCTTAATATTAGGATTGGCAAAGTGTGTAGAGATGTGTCTTCTCATGTTATTCTTCCGATCAGTTGCGTATGGACATTTCGAACATTTATATTCTTTTTCATCGGGGGAGCAGTGCTTTTTTTTAATATGCAACCGGAGGTATTGATTTTGAATAAACTGGGCCCCGCATTCTTTACAAACGTACGGTTTTCTGTCACTATGTCTGTGTAAATGAACCTGATAACATTTCTTTATATTCGTTTGATATGAGCACGTGGAACATTTGTACGCCTTATCTTCGGATTTTGAATGCTTATCCATTATATGAAACTGTAACCTGTCATTCCTATCGAAGCGCTTGTTGCAAATTTCACACTCGAATCGTTTGATAGTTTTGTTCGGGTTGAAACGTCTTTTCGACTCAATGTTACGACTTAGGTCGTGCTTGTTCTTCAGGTGGATATCCAGAGTATTCTTTTTCACGAATTGTTTGTTGCATACGTCACAGATGTAGTTCTTTTTGTCATGAATACTTGAATGTTGTATTAAATGATCTTTGCTACTAGATCTAAATTCACACTGGGAACAGCTATATTTCTTGTCGACATTTGTAATAACTGTTGCGTTTGAATTTCGAACGTGAGTATCTTCCTCTTCTTCTTCATCTGAGATGATAACGCAATCTAGTTGAGGTGTTGAAGACATGCTGGAAAATACAATAATTAAACAATAATAATTTATACAGGCTTAACAGATCAAAAGTAGAGCTCCTGCACAATCAAGACACCTACGTCATTATATGCAAAGAAGAAATATATGTTGAGATGAATCTACCATCAAAAAATGGGACTGCACACGGTACATAGCCGTATATTTTTCTTTATCTATACAAATTACCTATAAAGTCACGTTAAATATTCTACCTCCAGCATTTCCTCGGAAAGATGTAGGTTTGATGACTTTTCTCATTGCGTGCGTTTAGGGACTTACAACTCCGCTAGGTTTAGCGGTGTCCTGAACAATACTGCCAAGCGGCACTCGATCAAGTGGACGCCATCTTGTATAGCAAAAATAACTTTCGCTTGATTACTTGGAGGCGCTAAAAGAATGCGGCTAAAGTTCAAATTTGAATGAACTCCATAACGGCCACAAGAAACATAGTAAATTATACTGCACAGTATAATGTGTCTATTTGCATTTTAGCGATGTTTAAGTTTTACTGTTTCCAACCCCGTGTAAATTTAAATTAATTGTCAAATTTGACATTAGAATCTATAACATAATAGGCGCTTTCCTTTTGACATAAATCTCAGATAATATCACCTCAGTTTAGCTGAGATTATATTTTGACGCGTTCCTTTTGTAATCAGCTGACTGAGACGAAGTGAGGTTGGTCAGAACCTTCCTCACTTCAAGTGAGCAGAGACACTCACATCACTTTAGCTCAGCTCAGATCTCTAGTAAAAGGAAAGCGCCTATTACCGCGAGATCAAAAATTGTATTGATAAAGGTTTGCCATGGAATGTAAAACGTCCGTCTTTAGGTATCATTCTTTTGAGATAATTCTGATTAAATTATCAGGTTCACTGTCATACTGACATGAAATTTGTAAATATATGTTTATTTAAAATGACTTTTCATGCTATCAAAAGCATTTTGCACCATTTGTGGCGTTATGGTTGCACATGAATAATCTTTTGTTGCAGTTCTTGCAAATTATGTACAGGAGTTCTATTTTTGCAGGAAGAGAACACAAAGTAGTTCATAATAGTCACACCAGGTGACCTAGGAGGAAACTCAACTTGCGTATGGAAACTTATAAGTCGATCATCAAAAAACTCACGGAGAAAGGCTATAGTTTCTTGTGTCGTATGTGCTGTTGCGCCGTCATTTTGGACATAACCGTTATGAAGTTCATCGTCATGTAGTCGTTGAACAAATTCATTCAAAATGCATTCAAATATAAACGCTTACTGTATTCCCAAATACCATTAACTAGCACACCTGTTCTAAAATACGCTCAATCATGTAAGTTTTGTGTGCTGTGGTGTAAACCATAAATGAAAAACTACAAGATGTCAGAGAGAAAATATAATGACAAATATTAATGACAGTATGACACTTAATGATATAACCTAAGACAGGCGTTTTACATTCCATGGCAAACCTTTATCAATATAATTTTTGATCTCGCGGGATAAATTCGAACAAGCAGTATGTGTATGTAATGTTCTAATGTACACTGGCTTGCAATAAAATCCCGAACACCTAGTTTTTGCAGTATTAAATTGACCTTTCTGGTGACATTTCTAATTTGACATTAGTCAATTTAAATCAATCAAAATGTTAAAATTATCTGAATGTGATAAAGTATTAATATTATCAAAATAAGAAGAAGGATGGTCCATAAGAAATGTAGCTAGAAGAGTTAATATAAATAAACGTATGGCTTTAAGTGTTAAGAAAAAAATGGGAAGAAGATGGGAGTGCTAAAAGGAAAGAAAGTTCAGGGAGGCCGAGAATTTCAAATCATCAACAAGATGAATTTTTATTAGATTATTTTAGAGAAAATGTGAATATGTACCTAAGAAATACAAGATATGGTGAAAAATATGTGTCTCCGCCAGATAGATCTGGAAGATTTTCTGTTAACGTCTGGCCATGGATGTGTGCAGAGGGTGCGGGACTTGCATGGCAAATTGAAGGCCCGAACATACCCTAACAATACTTTCATTTTTCAACAAGATAACAATCCTATGCACACCACCAGAGCTATCACACAGTGGATTACCAATGGGAACGTTGACATATTACTTTGGCCTTCATGCAGCCCGAATTTAAATCCGATTGAAAACGTTTGAGGTGCAATGGTAAAACGAATGTATGAACGAAATTTAAGATTCCGTAATAAAAATGAATTATGGGCGGCTATTGAGAATGCTTGGAAGGAATTAAGCGAGGATCAGGATAGTTGGAGAAACTTTATTCTGTAAATGCCAACAAGACTTGCGCAGGTTTTAGAAGCTAATGGTGCAATGATTAAGTATTGACTCTTATAATTAGATACTTCTATATTCGAATGTTTATCGTTATTACTAACAATATATATGATATTAACCAAATTTAGTATTTGATTTTATAGTAAATACCGCACTGTCAACGGACTACATGTGTTGATGATCACATCACATCTACTTCATATCTTATATGTCATATCTGTCAAAACTAAAGTCCGCTTACATTAGTAAATAAGATTTTAAAAAATAAGCTAACTTGACATTCAAGTGTATGGGATTTTATTGCAAGCCAGTGTTCATATTATACGAATTTTTCCATCTCGGGTTCATCAACGCGAAAGCTTGCTTTCAATAAAGATGTTTACAAGTTATGATATGTATATATATATATATATATACTGCATGACATGGAAACTGCAACACCAAGAAGGGGTGCGGATTTTTTGACCAAACTTGGTAGAAACGTATAACTAGTCAAAGGCAATAATTGATTAAAATTTCAAAGAAAAAAAACAAAAGACTAACACAATTTAACATAATTTTTATTAATAATGTGTTGAACCGCCCCTATTAGTGTCACACTCCCTCACTCTTCGTGGCATTGATTCGACTAGGTGGTCGATATCCTCTTGCGGTATGGTGTCCCAAGCAACCTGTAATTCATGCCGGAGAGCTATTAGTGTCTGCGGGGGATTGGCTAAATTCATAAGTTTTCGTCCCATAATGTCCCACACATGTTCTATTGGCGAGAGGTCGGGGGATTTGGGTGGCCATGGCAAGATATTGACATGAGCCTCTTCCAAGCGATTTATAGAAATTCTCGCTACGTGGGGAGGGGCATTATCCTGCTGGAAGAGTGGGTCTTCGAGCGTTTGAAGATATGGTAGAATATGGGGTTCTACCACCTCATCAATGTAACGCTGGGCGTTCATGGTGGTTTGGATGAACACCAATTGAGACCTACTCCCATATGCTATAGCACCCCATACCATAACACCCACTGCTCGATGCACATGCCTTTCAACGGAAAACTGAATATCACGACGTTCCCCACGTCTTCGTCTGACCCTCATACGGCCATCATGCATCCCTAGGCAAAATCGAAATTCATCACTGAATACCACCCTGTGCCACTCCACGTTCCAGTGCAGTCGCAATCTACACCACTCCAAACGTTGCTGTCGGTGTTGAGCCGTAAGTGGTAACACAAGATGTGGACGATAAGATTGTAAGCCGAAACCCCTAATTCGACGATAAACGGTTCGAAGGGTTACAGGACGACCAATATTACCTAACCACACGTCAGCAATTGATCTGGTACTGGAAAACCTGTCTCCTAGTGCCATTAAGCGAAGGCGGCGGTCCTGTATCTCATTAGTTCTTCTTCGGCCTCCGGTTCCTCTTTGGCGTCTTTCCTGACCTTCCCTAGTCCATGATTGATAACAGCGCATAATGGTGGATTGGTTCCGGTTAAGGCGATTTGCAATTTCCCTGTATGAAAAACCACCTTCTCGCAAACCAACAATTCGACATCTGTCGAATTCGCTTAATTGGCGATAATTTCCACGTTGCCGCACTCTAGGCATAATAAAACTCTTTAAACACGTTAAACAAAGGTATAATAAGACAAAACCGTTGAAATTAATTTCAAACAAACAATTAATACACCACACATTAATGTCAGCGAAAACTGAATGAAGTGTCAGATGTGTCATGACCACTTGATCTATCGCAACAAAATTTTAATCAATTATTGCTTTTGACTAGTTATACGTTTCTACCAAGTTTGGTCAAAAAATTCGCACCCATTCTTGGTGTTGCACTTTCCATGTCATGCAGCATATATATATCGTAGAAAAAATTTTCAGATTGTAACTGATTTAGTAAATTATATTATGTATGTAATTAGTGCCATAGTGGCAGACTTATGTATAAATTATTTTTAAATGAAACAATAGCGCATTTTAGTAGTATTTAACACATTCTGTCTATAAAAGTCCAATATCTGATTTACCTAATCAAAATAGGTTTGAAGAAGGACGACAATTTATTTTAATAAATGGTTCCGAAACGTCACAAAACTTAAATAAATAACTAGTTTCTTTTTACGGGCCCTAATTCTGCCACTATTGAACATTTTTGTTATGATTACTGCGCCCTCTGTGACAGGTTTTGAAGTTAGAATAAGTGACGTTAAAAGTGTTTCGTCGTTGGTTTCCTTTGTACTTTCTTAATATTTATTCA
This sequence comes from Amphimallon solstitiale, assembly GCA_963170755.1. NCBI lineage: Eukaryota > Metazoa > Arthropoda > Insecta > Coleoptera > Scarabaeidae > Amphimallon > Amphimallon solstitiale. The sequence continues at coordinate 10,826,018 of OY720677.1, forward strand.
GTTAATATAGCTGTTTTCTTGGATTTCCTATTAAATATTGTAAAGGTGAATTTGAGGTTTCCTTACAGTAGGTATAATTATAATATTTAGACATTTTGTACTCGAAAGAAAATTGAACTTTTTTTACGATTTTTAATGCTGGAATATATTAAATACATACATATGTGGTGATATAAATTCCCCATGTGTCTCCAGTGGTCAACTCAAGAACAGAGAAACCGATAACTGGTACTTTGTTATTTATTGTTCATATGATAAAGGAAAGATAATAATAGAAATACCCTATAATTATATGTACAACAAAAACGTGATATTTACGGTAAAAACAAAATATTTTGAAAACATAATTCACAGCATATGTACACAAGATAAATAAATATATAAAGACAAACAGTGGTTTTGATTCCAGTATTTATTTCAAATAATGTAATTAAAATTTATTCGCCTTTATATGTATCTATCATTCACAAAACTATGCCAATTATACTACTTCTAACTTTGCTCGTCAGAGGCGCATCCTTTGTCGAAAATTCGAAATAGCTGTAATTAGATACATCTATGTATACAAATCTATCGCGCGAATAGGGGACGCAGAAGGGCCAGCTTTTGCGTCGAAAGTTTTTTAGCTAAATCATAAGATTGATAAGCGCTGTGTAACGGGCCGATCTGTTGTTGACTTTTATTACTAACGTGTAATCTATTGCGTAAATATGTCCCGCCCACATCCGTCGGGAAATATAGTTGAAAAGTGTGTGAAATATATGTGATTTCTTTTATTTAATATTTGAATTATGAAATGATTTAATCTTATTCAAACATTATTTCTGTAAACAGCAGTACAATTTAATTCTTTGGTAGAAATTGTCTCATTTAATAATAATAAAAAAAAACAAAAAAAACACAGTAACCAAGAAAATCAATTTCACTGTCTCTTGAAAAGATTTCTTTTCTTTTTAATGAATTTCTATAATCTGGAGGAGATACATAAATTTGTCTTATTCTGAATCAAACCCCTCAGTAATTCAATAACATTTTCATGGCATGTGTAAATTTTGAGAATTTTTTGATTTAGTGTTGTAACTCCAGTATGTTACTGACCAACTATTTTTGACTGACTGTAAAGGAAACTGTGCGTGTTTGCATACTCTTGTTATAATTAGGTTTTGTAACATGTGGTTTTGACATTTATATCTATTTATATTGTCCTAAAATGTAAACACAATAAAATTGTAAATCACAGATATGTTTTGTGTCTTCAACAAATGATGTGAGACAATTTATTATCAAAAACCTACCTTTATATTTATACCTATTCTTTACATTAATTTATGGAATTTAAATACAGAAATTTGAATTACATATATTGTCACATCAAGAATAGCTTACAACTTTTAACCATCAATATAATAATTCATTAGATTAAATCAAACAGCAATGAAAATCGAAGATTCTGATGCTGAAATAAAACTAATCAATTCAAAAACTCAAGGTGTTTATTTGGCATAAATAATACTTATGAGAATATTACCCATATCAGAAATATTTACTCATGTTATTTCATGTACATTCTACAAAACCAAACGCCTTTCTTTATATACAGATAAATTGAGATGTTAATACTCACTTCATATCTATTTTATTGCAAAAGCTTGAGTGTAATTCTCCATACTCTCTTTCAAGCAGGTAAATCTTGCAAAAAGGACATTGGGTAATAACTAAAATTATATATGAACAAATTAACATATCTTACTTACTAGCAAGACTCTTACTGTTGAAAATCGAATTTCTTATTGTCTCATGTGGGCATTTATTTTTATGCTTAACCAAATTCACTTCCGAACTGAAACCTATACAACAAAATGTACAACCATGAATATATTTGATTTTTCTCTCCAGAGCAGGCCGGTAATTAATTATGGCTTCATCATTAATATATTTTGCATGTTCTAGACCATAGTGCACTAACAATTCTGATCCTTTTATTATCTCCTTATAACTGCGAAAATATAAGTCACCTCTATATTGAAAAACCTTTAGGTTTTGGTGTGAAATGTCTTTGACACTTCTAACATATTGCATCCAATTTAAATATTTTGTGTTATCCTCAGGTATCAATTTTCCATGTTTTATTTTCCAAATGTATCCTCTTTCTTTTCTGGACATTGTTAACCCACAAAAGGGGCCAAATTGTGTATCCTTTGGAATTGTTCTTAATGCAAAGATACCTTTCTCATGATTACTAATTTCTTTTAACACTACAATATTTCTTGGAATTGTTTTCTCTACATCATTTGAACTTCTAGGAATATCATTATTTAATATATATGAAGCAGAACTGCATTTCAAACAAAAACCTTGACATAAGCTATGGCAATTTTCACAGTCTTAAAATTTAATATAATTCATTTTAACATGTTATAACTAAAATATATATTCAATATACTCACAAAAATCTTCTATCTGCTCATTAGTAAAATAATCTGTGTAATTACTATTCCCTACAGGAATTTCATACTTTTGCTCTTTCAAGTAATCATTATTAGCATTTTCTAATTCGTCTGCAGTAAACAGTTCTTTTTTTATATCAGCCTCTATTTTTGAAGATGGTATTTTAGAATCACTATTATCCATGTTCTCCTGTTTATAATGTATGTTTCTGTCTTGAATATTCATGTCGATTTGATTATTAGTTCATGCTGGCGAATTCAATATTTAAAATTAAAATACTGTTAATTGATATGTAGTAAAAATAAAAGATAGTTTCGAAGTGCAATGCGGAAGCAGATTATTGACAAACACGTTTAAAATAACGTGATTTTTCTGGTTTACATGAACAAAGAATTCTTTTGAATCTTTTTAAACAAATTCAAAATTTTATACAAACATAACCTCAAATAATTCTCAAGATGACATTAAAGAAATTAAAAAATATCCCTAAAACTACAAGTGGCAGAGTTGACATTTGACATAACATGGAAGCAAAAGTTTTGTAACCTCAAATATTTATATATTTTTTATGCGTTTTTCTAACTCGCCTGTCTCAAAGAACTGCATAGAAAATTGGCTTTTTGGATAATGTACAGTTTATTGTCTATTCTATAGCAAATATTGGGTCAACTCTTAATGTTATTGGAATTTTTGATTAGTCACAGCTACAAATTCTAAAAATTGTCCGTAACATACTTGTTTTTGTTTTCATTAATATGAATACCAATAACAACAGTATAGTTAACCCAGTTGTTATTAGCGGTGAAGCACCAGAAACAGACAGTGAGGATGAAACTCAAATAACTTCAAGTCCCTCAGCAGCCTCAAAGGTAAAACTACTTATAAGTTTATTTTTTCATAAGTGACTTTTATTACAGACTGAAAAGATTAGAACAATTCATGGCGCCATCATATTAGGAGAGGATTCTGAATCTGAGCATGGTAAGACTTGAACATTGATAATAATACTTTAACTAATTTTTAATATTTCTTTTTTAGAACAAGAACTCAATGAAGAATACAATGTAGAAAAGATACGGTCAGAAGCTAATCGTTCAGAAAGTAAAAATTATAATTCTCTCCTACATAGAAAATTAAGTAAGCTAATATGAATTTAAAATGAAATATTTATTTACATATATTTCTTTATATTTCTAGAAGAGTGTAATGTAAAGCTAAAATGGGATATAGAATTATATACACAAAATAATATATCCGAAGCATCCAAGCTGCTTCAAACCATGGAGCAGGAGTTAATAAATTCCCAAATAACAGTTCAAGGTGCTATCACTTCTCTACAAGCTTTAAATTCTAATTCCATGAAAATAAATAACAAAGTAAATTCCATTGTGTCTTCAGCATTCCTGTCTAATATTAAACTTTAATGATATACATGGCTATCTGAAAAGTTTTCCAGTCCTAAGTATTAATGTAAAGGTTTGTTTTTAAATGTTTAGTCTGGATTAATTTGCAATTATTAAAAACCTTTACTATTCTGAGATTTGGCAAAATACATAGGTATTTTGACTTGATGATAAAGCTTTGAATTTCCAATATAAAAGTTTAATTATATTATAATTATAAAATTAATAATAATAAGTATAAATTTTGTATGTACCTGTTCCTAATAATAAAAAAGAAAGGTGTTTTTTTATGATGAAAGTTAATCACCATCAAAAATACTTTGATAGGATCAATGCATTATTTATTACATATTTTATTGGTATTACTTTGTATACTGCTTAGATCATTCTATGTTTGAAATACACATAGGATAGGGCATAAGTAATTTGAATTTGTTTTATCTTAATAAGGTTTATATTAAATATTTTGTGTATTTTAATTGTTGTAATATTGATTCTTTTGATTAAACTTGTATAAACAACTTTTTTTTGGTTACATTTCAGTTAAGTCAATGGGAACGAGTAATATATTTCATTTGTAAAATAAGTACAGGGTCCGGCAGAAAAAATGCATGGATTTCCAAGGAGTGTAAATGAAAAATGGTTTAATTAATAGAAAAAAAATATTTTGCAAAATGTTTATACAATTTTAAAGTTCATTTATGAAAAATTATGTCATCTAAATGGCGTCCCTCGTTGGCGATACAGCTGGTTAGGCGATATCTAAAGTTTTGCATAACGCGCTCTGTCATTTCAGGCGCTATGTTTGCCATTTCCGCACGAATTGCTTCTTTCAAGGCATTTATGGTTCGAGGATGGTGACTATACACTTTTTCTTTGAGGTAGCCCCAGAGAAAGAAATCAGCTGGCGCGAGATCGGGTGAACGCGGCGGCCATAGTAAGTCGGCGCGATGGGAAATATTGCGACCGGGGAACATCTGAATTAAAACTTGCATGGAGGCACGTGATGTGTACGCAGTGGCCCCGTCCTGTTGAAACTATATTTCGCCATCGAGCTGTTGCAATTTCGGTTGCACAAAGGTTTGTAACATGTGGATATAACGAGCGGATGTCACTGTAACAGCTGCTCCATTCTCTTCAAAAGAATAAGGCCCCCACACTCCAAATGCAGACACCATCGCCCAAACTGTCACTCGCTGACTGTGCAGAGGGGTTTCATGACGGTCACAAGGGTTTTCTGCTGCCCAATAACGATAATTTTGTTTATTAAGAAAGCCAGTTAAATGGAAATGCGCTTCATCACTGGTCAGGAAAACTGCATTTCTCGGTACGTTTTACGTTATTATTGAAATAAGTTTCAACAACGAACGCACGCTGTTCAACTGACCAAGGCATCGTGGTATACTGATTACTGAAGTGTTGCCAGAAGAAGTGCATATTTTATCGGTAGAAGGAGTCGTAACTTTTCGGGAGATTTCGTTAAAATTCGGTAGATTTAGATTTTTATTCAAGTAACATAATTAAACAAAAAAAAACATATTTTTATTAATACGTACTTGATACATACTTAACTTACTTACTTATAAATAAGTATTGGTACATACTTAACGCTTAAAATAATCAGTTAGGAAATAAATATGATACCTACTACCTAATATACTAAACTAAATAATATGTACACACAATGTAAAACAAATGTATGACCTAAGTAGATACGTTATATGTATAAAATTATGTAGGCATGTATTTAGGTACTAGAAACTTACAAGTAGTCAAATTTAAAGATATATACATATATTGAAAATTATTGGTCAAACTGATCAGGGTTTAAATTTTTAGAAGTCATACTGTTTATCAATTTCTTGTCAATTGAAAATTCAAAACAATTATTTTTGGCGCTATCTGAAATTAATCTTTTAGTGTGAAGTAATGCACAGATTGTGTCACTGTTCAATTTATTTCTCACTTTAGTTTTCATTAAATTTACTGCAGAAAATACCATTTCCACTGTTGCTGAGGAGTGGGGAAGGCACAGAATTTTGAAAACAAATTTAGTTAGAGTGGGAAACATCGGCGTTTCATCACCCTGTTTAAGTTTTTCGACTTCTTGCCAAAAAGTACATACGTCACTACTTAGCGATTTCACTTCTTCAGTGTTTCTTAATAAACGCCATTCATTATCTAATGGCTGGATATTTGACGTGTCAAGACAATTCGAAAATTTAACAGCTATAGTCGAAATTGATGAAATGGACCCAGATTTAACAACTTCAGGATCAAGAAACTCTAATAATTTCAAAGAATTATTTTTTAATGGAAACCGTTGAACAATTTGTGAACAAGCCTCCACATAAAAATCTAAGCAACGAACTCTAAAAAAATGCAACTGTTCTGTAGAAAGTCTTGACTCAGAAATAGTTTTCAAGACATTCCCACCAAAATAAATTTCCTCAATAGGAACATAGTTACCTGGATCTTTAAAATTAATATTTTCAATTGGCGTATTGAGTAAATAATCTCGTTTGATAAAACAATCAAAGATGGTTTTTAAAACATTACAAACATTTCTGTACATTACGTGAACCCTTGGCGATTCCGATTGCATATTTTGGTTCAAATTATTAAAAAAAGGCAATACAAAATCAAGAAATTGGAAAAATAATTTAACAGTTGGGTCATTCAATTTTGTTAATATATTTTCTGCTGCCAAAATATCGTTTTGGGCAACAGCATCCGTAAAGTATAATTGCAAAGGACGATACTGCTCTAAAATTCTTGAAACGACAGAATGAACCGATAGCCAACGCGTTTGTGAAGGATGCAAAATTTTGTGTATTTTTACATTACAAAAATTTTGAAATTCGGAAAATTCAGATACTCTTTTTGGGCTAGAACCAAAATAGTTGTATATATCCCGAGTTAAATCTTCCACAAATCTTGGCAATTTGTGGCAGGCGTAGGAAGCACATAAATGGAACGAGTGGCAAATACACTTCATAACAAATAAAGATGGGACATCATTCCTTAACAGACTCATTAAAGAATGATGCTCTCCCATCATAACATTTGCACCGTCAGAAGCGAATCCTAGTAAATTTTCTTTATAAGGAATATTGTTATTTTGAAAAAAAGTTGTAATATGATTGTACAAAGTAGTAGAATCAGCTCCTGAAAGTTTTATCATGCCAAGTAAGTCGTCCTTAACTCTATAAGTATTATTATCTAGGTGTCTCACTATTAAACAGAGATGTTTTTCAACCGTCCTGTCGGTGGATTCATCTACAATTAACGAGAATTTTTTCGACTGGAGCTCAGTACACAGGGATCTAAAGCTGTCTTGCCCTAGCACGTTTTTCACAATGGAGGTTGATTTGGTTCTTCCACATGCCAAACCTTTCGCGATGTTGGAGTCGTGACAAACTTTGGCAATTGTCTTGACTAAATGATCCATTATCGAAAATGGCAGATTGTGTTCTGCTAGAAAAGCACTCAATCGGATTTCACCTTAAAATAAAAAAAAAGAACATTATGCTATAAATTCGGAAAAATCAAAATTAATTATTATTGGAAACAATTTTTAAACTTACCTTCTTTGATATTATCATCTAATTTCTTAGTTTCCCCTCCAGTTGCGAAACTTGTTAATGTTGTCTGTTTTGAAATAGTTTTAGCTTTTTTCTGATGAAACTGCCCGATGCTGTGTTTAATCAATGCGTCTTTTCCGGAGGAAATGTTGATATGTTTATCACAACATTTACATTTTCCAAAATGGTTTCCTTTTTTACTTGCAATTAACCAGCCTTTAAATTGTGGTAATTCTTCCCAGTTTTTTTTATACCGCTGTTCGTATTTCTTCTTTTTAATTGTACCCGCACTTGTACCTTCACCTCCACTATCACTTGGGGAATCACTCATTTTACACGCTTTGCTTCAAAATCAAATTGAAACCAAGAAGTTCACTGTTGAAGTGACGCGAAAAATTGTTTACCCCCATTTATAGCCTCGGGCTACGTATTTTTTCCGGGGTTTTACCGATTAACGATTAAGAAATTTAAAAAAAGTCCCGTGCATTTGTTTAAAAAGTTGGTAAAATGTAGAAACCGATGCGTACCATGGGAATTACAGAGTAGTATTACCTATCTATGAATATAGTTTGCTATTGACTTATAGAGGGCGCCATAAATAGACAGAAAGTTGAATGTTTTTAATTTTTTGTTTCACTGAGAGAAATTTTGAGGAAATTCTGGCAATGATTAAATTACAGGTAACTTTTCGGTAGAATCTTATATTTAATCGGTATTTCGGTAAGACAACTATAAAATCGGTAGATCTACCAAAAAATCGGTAAATCTGGCAACTCTGACTGAAACATTTTGAGATAGCGTACCTACACAGCCCCACCACACTCTTGTATCCCCACCCATACGAGAACAACAGCCATGCGAAATCCATGCATTTTTTCTGCCGGACCCTGTACTTATTTAAAGTTTTGTTAATCTGTGTTAAAGTAGTGTAGTGTATAACTCATCCTTTTGTGCATTTCCAAATATACTGCAATTTCAGTCACAGAAATATGTTTTAGAACCTTCAATTTTTAATTCGATTTAATTTTAAGAGAACTAATAATATTCGTGTAAAATGAGTCAGTATGTTGTCTGATATATGACTTTTTTATCTATTACTGTTTGTACTTTTGTTGCTATATAATATATATTTGTTTGTTACACACTTTATTTTTATATAAAATTAAAACTAAGATCGAGACTGAAGGATTTTTTGAATATCTGATGCAAAAGAAAAGAACCAAATTTTATTCTTAGAAACCATCTTTAGTTTATTGTACAGTGTATGTGTATATTATTGTAAATTTGTAGTATTATACTTTTATAAATATATTTTGATAAACTGTTGTTTGCTGTATAATTTAAGATTTTTCCCTCAGACATAGACAATTAAAAAGAAACACAGAAAAAACATAAGTATCATCCACGACATGCTATTACCAATTTCCTAATGGTGCTTTGAATAAATGAGGGTCCTCTTTTCTTTGTCTTTTTATAAATCGGTCTTCTTACTTGTTCTTAGAATGACAACAATGGCGGACGGAATCGCTTTTGTTTTTCACTTTATCTCTAGCTGCTATCCCTAAAACTAGTGTGATAGATGTTATTGGAAAAGAATATTTTTCAACTTAAATGCATCACTTACCTTCTATTTCCTTTTGGAACGTATTCAAGCTGTTCATTAACATTTCTCGTTTGTGTTTCAAATGGTGTAGACGTGATTCTATATCCTTCTCGTTGCGCATTCTTACTACATTACAGTCATTCAATCTAAAGCAGAATCAAAGTTTATTTTATTTATTATATACAATGATTCATTACAACTGGGATGTTTGTGGATTTCGATCGATTCATGGATTTTTCTAATGAAAAATGTGATTTATGTGACAGATATTTGGTATCTTTGAATATAATTTGACGGTCAGAGTTATTTTCTCCTGCCAATGTTGACCGGCTATACTTAACGCCCTAGTAGTGCCTAGTACTCTATGCTAATCTCAAATCGCTGATCATGAATCAGTGATCACTCATAGAGGCCGAAATTGACACAAAAGAAATAATGTATTGGTAACATCATAGTACTATTCATATGGTGAACTGCAACATCTGTTGTTGTCGCGAAAACGGCCAGCAAAAAAGATGATTTTACTCTTAAATTCCTTTCTTGTAGAAGCGCGTGAGAGGAACTTGCATCTATTGTTTTAAAATTGTCGAACTTATTTTATGGAATTTCTCGTGAGGAGATAAAAAATGCGCATTTGAATACGCCAATTAAATGAAATTGAAGCTTTCATTTAGCAAGAACGCACAAACTGCGGGTAATGACTGGTTATGGGGGTTTTTGAAACGAAATCGCACAATTTCCTTGAGGAAACCAGAACAAACGAGTATAAACAGAATTTTGGCGTTTAACAAAGATGATTCTAGACCAACTTGGAAACTATACAGGAAAGATACAAATTTAGTCTAAACAGGATCTTTAATGTCGATGAGACTGGAATTTCTACAGTTCAGGGATCTAGTAAAATACTAGCGTGCAAAGGCCAAAAACGAGTTGGAATTGCTACAAATTGGGAGAAGGAAAAAATATCACCGTGAGTGACATGTGCATTTAGTGCATCTGGAATGTATGTACAACCGATGTTTATTTTTTATAGGAAAAGAATGAATCCCCAACTACAAAAAGGAGGACTTCCTGGAGCCTTGTTTACATGTTCCGAAAAAGGATGGATGACTGAGAGTTTGTTCATCGATTGGCTACAGCATTTCCAAGCATTCGTGAAGTCTTCTCATGAGGATCCTGTACTATTGTTGATGGATAACCATGGCGGTTTACAATTTTTGTAAATCAAATGGAATCATTATTCTTACAATCCCACTGCACACATCCCGACTACAGCCATTGGATGTTACATTCTATTCCTTGTTAAAAAGTGCCTACAATTTAGAATGCTCCAAAAACATCAAAAATAGTCCTTTTGAAATTTCCGAATTATTCAATAATGCATATAGGAGAATTGCAACCCCTGAAAAAGCTATAAATGGTTTTAAAAGAACAGGAATATTCCCAATCGATAAAGATGTCTTCACAGAGGAAGATTTGGCACCTGCTGAAATAATGCAGCAAGAAGCTGATGCTACATTGGTATCAAAAGGTATCAAAAAAGTTTTGATGGTTGAAAGTTCTACAATACAAAATGCAGAAGATGAAACTAAAACTTCTGAAATTAAGCTAGTATTAGACAGAAAATGTAAAACAAATAAAAGGAAGGAGACCAATTAATCAAGTGAAGAAAGTGAAGAATATTTCTCTGAAGAGGGCTCGGATATAGAAGAAGATATCTGCTTGTTTTGTGGCGAGTTTGGAAAAAATGGCGAGGTGTGGATCCGCTGTGTTTTACGTGGCAATTGGGCCCATAAAGCCTGTGCTAATTTGGAAAAACGGAAAGTTTGTTTGCGAATTTTGTACATAATTTAAGCACTATCTGCGTATGGGTGAATATAGTCACAAGTAGTGTAGTTTATGGTAAATAAAGAATGTTAACACAGCCTCAAATTTGTTATTACTTTTATTAATAAATACTGAAGTAATTAGTCTCTGGTCTTCAGGTTATGGGCCCAGCTTGTTTGGAACTATTAATAAGAAGTACCTAGTGATAAATACATTCGTTGTAAAGTTCGGTATAAGTTATCGAATAAATCTCGACAGTTTGAGGTTACGCGTCGGTTAAAAGAAAAAGGCGGGCAAATAATGTGTATTGTGTATACACAAATAATATTTGTACAAAAGAACAAAAAGTTCGTCGCTTTGTTTTTAAAGTTGTGTGTTAACTGAAAAATGGCTTCTGGAGGTGATGTGTGGTCATCAATAGAGAAACTCCGTGGCAATGAAAATTATCATACTTGGGCTTTTGCAATGAAAAGGTTGTTAGAATTGAATTGTCTAGAGAAATGTATAATTAGTGGTAATGATGCTGAGACAGATACAGAAAAAGTTAAAAGAGCCATGGCACAAATTGCATTAAGTATCGATTCACGAATATATATATATACACATACAAAATGCTACTAATGCAGCTGAAATGTGGAACACAAAGACTATGTATGAAGACACAGGTCTCACACGAAAGATAGGCTTATTAAGAAAATTGATTACAACTAATTTAGAAAATTGTGAATCAATGACAGATTATGTTAATCAAATAATTGACACAGCCAATAAATTAAATGGCATGGGATTTAATGTAAACGATGAATGGTTAGGTTCAGTTTTATTGGCTGGTTTGAGTGATGAATTTAAACCTATGATTATGGGGCTTGAAAGCAGTGGCACAAAAATCACTGCTGATTCAATAAAATCAAAATTAATGGATGCTGCTTATGAAAAAGGATCTGACACTGCATTTTTTGGTAAAAGCTATCCTAAAGGAAGTGAAAAGAAACAAGAACCTACAAGAAATGTTGGTTAGTTTAAATGTTATATCTGTGGCAAAAGAGGACACAAGGCAAATGATTGTCGAAATAAAAAGTCCACAAGAGAGACGAAAAGTGCATTTACTGCAGTATATCTCTCTAAAGAGCATACTCAAGACCAAAATGAATGGTATATTGATAGTGGTGCCTCACAGCATATGACACCATATGAGGATTGGCTTGAAAAGCCAAAATGTGCATCGGTTAATGAAATTTTAACTGCGAATAATGAAAAATAAGTGTTTCAAAAGCAGGAAAATTGACAGTTGAAATAAACAACAGTGAAATAGACATAAATGAAGTTTTTGTGTACCGGGGTTAGCTGCAAACTTATTATCAGTTTCACAAATAGTTAAAAATGGTAATACAGTGCAATTTGATGCAGATGGTTGTGCAATTTTTGATAAACACGGACTAGAGATAAGTAAGGCTAAACCTGTTAATGGTGTATACAGACTTCATGCAGAAAAACCTAAGTGTATGTTAACAGCATTAACAACTAAGAGTGCTTTGACATGGCATCGAAGATTAGGGCACATGAACTATAATGATTTGTGCAAGATGAGAGATGGAGTTGTTAACGGGATAAAATTCACTGGAGGTGCTGATGAAATAAGAGCTTGTGAAGTTTGTATGGAAGGTAAACAGACAAGATTATCTGTTGGTCACAGTTCAAGTCATGCTGCAAATGTCCTGGATCTAATCCACTCGGATTTATGTGGTCCAATGGAAACGTTATCAATTGGAGGAGCAAGGTATTTTCTAACATTTATAGATGACTGTTCACGAAAAATGTTTGTATATTTTCTTAAGTCAAAAGCAGAAGTATTTACAAAATTTAAAGAATTTAAGCAACATGTTGAAACACAAATGGAAAGAAAGATTAAAGTAATGAGAACAGATAATGGAACAGAATATTGTGGTATTGAGTTTGAGACTTTTTTGCGAAAGTGTGGCATTCTTCATCAAACATCTACGATATACACACCCCAGCAAAATGGAGTAGCCGAAAGAGCTAATCGTACGCTTGTTGAAAAAGCTAAATGTATGATTTTTGATGCAAAATTAGAAAAATCATATTGGGCTGAAGCAGTAAACATGGCGGCATATGTTGCAAATCGATCAGTGAATTCTGTGTTAAAAAATCAAACTCCACAAGAAATATGGACAGGTAAAAAAGTAGATTTGACGCATCTAAAAATATTTGGTTCGCCAACAATGGTACACGTACCGAAGCAAAAACGAACAAAATGGGACCCAAAATCACAAAGAATGGTATTTGTCGGCTATAGTGATGGAACAAAGGGTTACCGTTGCATTGAACCAAATACCAAAAAGTTCAACATCAGTGTTTATGGAAAAAGATCATGAACCAAATGTCAACATTATAAAGAATTTGGATTCAGTGAGGGATCAAGAGGGTAGTGTTACACTTGATAGACAGAATGAAGATTTAAAAAGTGAAAATATAGAAAAGGAAGATTCAGTCCAATCAGTAACAGAGGAGAATTCAGAAAATATGGAGGATCCTAATTTTAACCCGGGATTTGAATTGATACCAACCGAAGAACCACGTCGATCAACGAGAATCCCGAAGCCGAAGGAACTAAATGATTATGTCACTTACTCGGTCAAGATTTCAAGGCTAGAAGATGATCCAAAGACTTTCGAAGAGGCAGGGAGTGCAGAAGACCGTGATAAGTGGATAATTGCAATGGATGATGAAATGAAATCATTGGCAGAAAATGACACATGGGAGCTGGTCAACCTTCCACCACAAAAAAGGTCCATTAAATGTAAATGGGTATTTAAAACCAAACGAGACGGAGAAGGGAGAATTGTTCGTCACAAAGCTCGTCTGGTTGCCAAGGGTTGTTCGCAAAGATACGGAATTGACTATAATGAAACATATTCACCCGTTGTGAGATACTCATCCATTCGTTTTCTCATAGCGTTAGCTGTGAAATTGGATTTAAAAATAGATCAGATGGATGCAGTGACTGCGTTTCTTCAGGGAGAATTATCTGAAGAAATTTACATGGAGCAGCCTGATGGATACGTGCAAGAAGCTAATAAAGTCTGGAAATTAAAAAGGGCTATCTATGGTTTAAAGCAAAGTAGTCGAGAGTGGAACAAGAAATTGACATCCAAACTAGAGTCATTTGGTTTAACAAAATCACAAGCGGATCCTTGTGTATATTTTGCCAGGGATTCTTCATTGATAGTTGCTGTTTATGTCGATGACCTTCATTTTCTGGAAAAATGAAACTAAGAATAGATTAAAAGAATCCTTAAATGATTGTTTCAAAATGAAGGATTTGGGAAGAGCAACAGATTGTGTTGGGATGCACATCACTTATGACGAAGATGCAATTTTTTTGGACCAATCAAGATACATTGCGGAGATATTGGAAAGGTTCAACATGACTGAGTGCAAATCAGTGAAAATTCCTAGTGATATGAACCAAAAACTTTCAGTGAGTATGTGTCCTAAAGACAATGACGAAGTTCGCGAAATGGCGACAATTCCATACCAAGAAGCAGTTGGGAGCTTGCTATACCTTGTACAAGGAACAAGACCGGACATTGCATTTGCTGTTAATGACGTAAGCAGATTTAACAATAATTACGGAAAAGCACATTGGGCAGCCGTAAAAAGGATTTTTCGTTACCTCAAGGGTACAGCTGAATATAAGATACGTTACTCAAAAGTTGGTGAAAATAAACTAATCGGGTATTGTGATTCAGACTGGGCTTCAGATATTGACAAACGTCGATCCTGTACGGGATATGTGTTTAATATGTGCGGTGGGGCTGTATCATGGAATAGTAAGCGCCAAGCTACAGTTGCGCTGTCTAGTACAGAAGCAGAGTATATGGCGTTATCAGTTGCACTGCAAGAAGTCATATGGTTGAGAAGTTTTTGTGAAAATTTAGACCCTCAATTGTGCGGATCAGTGGAAGTTCGATGCGATAGTCAGAGTGCTATAAATCTGGCTAATAACGATTGCTTTAGAGCAAGGTCCAAACATATTGACGTTCGACACCACTTCCTCAGGGATAAAATCGAAGATGGAACTGTTGAGTTACAATACATTCCAACGGAACAAATGGTGGCCGACAACTTGACAAAAGCGGTTTCATGGAAGAAGAACAACTACTGCGTGGGAAATATGGGCATTGTTGGCATTAAAGAATAAAAAAACGATATGAATTTTTATTATTGTCTCATATTTTTAGATTGACTTTATGATATTCGTTTTTTTATATTTAATGAGTGAGGGTGTTGGTAATAAAACTCCCTAGTACATAGTATTTCCTTATCTGTGAATATAGTCACAAGTAGTGTAGTTTATGGCACGATACACTTATACCGGTATGCTCACTTTAGCTGTCAACAGCTGTCAATGACGCCACTGCGGAGCAAGTCAGAAGACAGTTCTCATATCTGCTGCATTTTGACACTGTTTTAAGTTATTTTATCGGTTTTCTTTTAAATAACATTTACTTAATATGCCTGGTTGTGCTGTATACGGTTGTCGTAAGCACAATCGAAAAGTAGAAACAGTCAGATTAAATATTACAGACTTCCCACGGAAGAGACGGTACGAAATGTGTGGTTAATTGCGTGTAAAAGGCAGGATTTTATAAATTTGAAAAATGGTATATACACAATGCAAAACAATTTATTCTGTGACTTCATTTTAATACTGTGCTAACGAGATGCTAGAGTTATGCATTAATGATCTGTGTAAATATAAACTGGAAATTGTTCATTTAGTGAATAAAATCATTGCCAAAATGTAAATACAGATATTGGCTCCCAGATATTTATTTAACATATACTTTGAAGCTTATATTTTCTTTAGCACACAATTAAATCTTATTTAGTGAATCGCATAGATCTGAAGTATTTGATATTGGTAAGGTACAGCTACATCGCTTTTAATAGAAGGGTCTCGAGCAATTGAAGAGAAGATAAACCAACATTCGAATGAAGCAAATACAACTTGGCTGGAATTTGTTATATTTAATATACATATTTTACAAGTGTTTTTAATAATTATAAATTACCCACTGAAATAAAACTGACTCCACAGTCTTTAAGCCATAAATTAATCTTGATTTTAGATTAAACAATAACAGTGGTCAAGTATTTCAGAATTTTAAGGGGCTTTGTATTATACCTAATAATATCAAGTTAAAATAAAATTACCAAACTAAACTTTTATTTGATCTTTATCCTGCCTTGCAAAATTTTTAATTCGAAAAGATATTATTAGGTGTTTTTGATAAAAACACTGTGTATTTGAACAGAATACAAATGTTTATAAAAAAAATGTATTATATGTTTCTTAAGAAAGATAGGAATTCTAATTATGCTTGCTAATATAAAAGAACAACCTTGATAGTTTAAGAAGTTTATTTCAATTCAGTTTGAGTAAATGTTTTTAACACTATTAAAGAAAAGCTATACAAGTTTGTATCAGATTGAAATCCAAATACTATTATCATTATACCCTTGCTATATATTAACGAAAAGCATCCTGAAATAGTTACAATAATTTAGAAATTCTTAATAAGCAAGAAAACTACCTATGGTGTCATCGATGTATAGAATACCTCATACTTTATGAATGTTTGCAGATGTACAAATGTGTTGCTCTTAATGTGACAGTCTTGGAAAAAGTATTGAATCAAATCATTCACTTTCATAGGTGATCAGTAAGCATCGGACACTTTAAAGTTTCAAAGTCAGTCTAATGCGATGTTCCACACAAATTACTGCTGAATCGTAAAGTACTCAGAGCATCTGTATATGTATTGTAAATGCCAACTATTTTTTGACTTTTAAGAATTTTTAACTCATGTTTGTTGCTTCAAGTTGTCTTTTCTTTGAATCTGGAAGAAATGTGGGAACTGCATCTGAATTTAAATCTTTGTATGATTTTTGGGAGAATTGTAGTAATTCTTGTTGGAACGATGTATGAAAACATGATGGCTCAAAATGAATGGAACAGATACATGCTGACACGTTTTAGTTTTTTAATTATGAAGAATGATAAAATCAGACTTCTGGAATTACCATTTTCCAAATTTATTAAATCCTGCCTTTTACACGCAATTAACCACAAATTTCGTACCCTGTCTTCTTTGGGAAACCTGTAATATTTAATGTGGCTATCTCTACTTTTTTGATTGTAATTACGGCACCCGTATACAGCACAACCTGGCATATTAAATAGAGTATTATTGAAAAAAAATGACAAAACAACTTCAAAATGCGTCCAAATGTTGCCCATATGAGAACTGTCAATCTGACTTGCTCCGCAGTGACGTCATTGACAGGTAAAGTGAGCATACCGGTATAAGTGTATCGTGGTTTATGGTAAATAAAGAATGTTAACACAGCCTCAAATTTGTTATTACTTTTATTAATAAGTACTGAAGTAATTAGTCTCTGCTCTTCAAATAGGCAGATTAATTACGCTGTCGGGACTTGACTGAGACTCACTCTTACAAGGTCATCGACTTGGCCGAGTTAATAACGAATTATCTTTCTTAGTATGAGTCCCATGGACTTACAACTGGAAGCTATCCATTCTGGATGTGAACACATAGGATTTTACATATTTAACTAATTTTCAGAAATTTTGGACTGGCCATAGTTTAGCTCTGGGGTACGACATAATATAAATAGGTATATAAGTTAAGTTAAATTTGTCAAAATATTAAATTGACATTTAAGAGTAACAGTAAGCTTTATTCTTCATTTTATAGTATTTATGTAATGGAGTAACCATATATTAAATAATTTCTAAATATCTTACCTTTGATTCTGTTGTCGCACCGAGAGAATCATATTTGCAACTTGATGTTCCATTTGATTAATGTTGGCTAAGCGGAGTTGTAATTTATTGAATTTATTTCCACTTACAACGATATTACCTCCACCACCACCACCACTAAGAGTATGTAAATCCGTTGATTGCTGGCTGTCTACTGTGAGCACACTATCCGTATTGGAAGCCTTATTAAATTTCTTGTTGTCATATAGGATGGTCACGTGGGTGTTAACTTGATATTTCTTATCATCACAAAAACACGACTTATTCTTCGTATTCTTATTAGAAGTAATTTTAGATAGATTCGCAGGTGGTGTAGAAGTCGCTTCTTCTTCTGTAATCGTGGAAAGAGTAGGAGAGCATGACTTTTTGCTTGGGCAAACTTTCTCCAAGCTACTATTACTTCTGGCCGTGTTCAGTTGATTCTCTAAATACTGCACTTTTACTTTCATTTCCTCTTTATCGTTCTTTAATTTAGCCATTTTCTCTTCGACGTCTTGCATTTCACACATTTTCTTTTGCAGGAAAGAAATTTTTGATTTCAGTTTCATATTTTCGGCTCTCACTATCCCGAATTCCTTCCCTGAGTTTCTCAATTCTTTCAATTCCCTGGTGGCTTCGTCCAATTCTTCCTTTAAGTTGCGATTTACCTCTTGGCTCTCTTCTAATCGAATCATTATGTCGGTCTTGCTGTCTTCACCCTCAGAAATATCGTCAGCGCTGGTGTGATTATCTGTAACAGGAGGGCTAGCTTGAGCTGCTGCATCATTCAGTTTTTCTTCCGCGATTTCGAGGTCTCTCTGGTGTTCCGCCTGTTCCTGTTCTAATTGAATTTGTAACAGATCATTGTGATCCTTGAGCGCTTGCAACTCTTCTTGGTGCGTTATTCTTGTCTCCTCTAGTTCTTGCTGGAGCTTATGTATTTCCTCAATTTTCTCATCTAGATCGTTTTTAACTGCATCGATTTCATTATTGTTGCTAGCAGTACTTTCTACACAGCAAATCGACTGCAAAAGATCAAAAATTACATTTGTGTTAAAGCTGTTTTAATTCTTTAATTTCCTTTTGAAATAGGATAGTTTCAATTTAAAGCATATTTAAATTTTCATCTGAAGTTTATTTGACATATAGAATTCTTTAAAGAAGATAAAAGAAGAAGAATAAGTCACTATATTTGTGGTGCCATTCAGTCCTAGTTTTTTAAAAAGACGAACCCAACAAAGATTCTGACGTGCATGCAGCAAATATTGAGCAAAGATACTCCTTTGAAGCCCTCACTTTGCTGTTGATCTGCTCGTTTTACATGTGGCGAAAGATTTATTTCTTGAGCTTCAACAGCAAAGCTACTTTTGGTAAGAATGCTATTCGACTTTCAATTTCTTCAAAGTGAAGCCAGTTGATTTTGTTGCTGAGTATATAGAAATTTTTCTATTGAAAATAGCTATTTCCAAGCTTGTTGTACTTAAAAAAATCTTTTTTCCATCTTACGAAGAATAAGAGCTTCTTCTGCACGATCTCAAGATATTAATGTAGTCTTCTGGGGTATACAATCTTTGCTGCAATTTTATGGCACATTCAATGTCACCAATATTCGTGTCATTGGGTAGAAAGCTGTGTCCGGTAGTCAAAAAACGCAAAGTAATTATTTCATTGAAGGTTGAATGTCAAAAATTGCTTTTAACATCAGAACAAGTTTGATGTTTCTATTTTGCTTCTTTTAGTAAAAATGCTATAAGAACTTCCTTTTCGAAGTTCAATTTCTTCGAATTGAAGCCAATTTATTTTGTTGCCGACTATAAACATTTTTTCGCTTGACAATAGCTATTTCCAAGCTAATTGTATTTTAAAAAAATCTCTTTTTCCACCTTATGAAGAATAAGAGCTTCTTATGCACGATTTTATGATATTGATGTAGTCTGCTGGGGGTATACAATATTAGCTGCAGCTCTAAGGCACATTCAATGTCACCAATATCCATGCCATTGGGTAGTAAGGTTGTATCCGGTAGTCAAAAAACGCAAAGTACTTACTTCATTGAAGGTTGATTGTCAAAAATTGCTTTTAACGAGTTTGATATTTCTATTTTGCTACTTTCTTCAAAGTAAAGCCAATTTATTTTGCTGCTGAATATAAAAATTTTTCTGTTGAGAATAGCTATTTCCGAGCTAGCTGTACTTAAAAAAATCTCTTTTTCCATCTTATGGAGAATAAGAGCTTCTTCTGCACGATTTCATGATATTTATGTAGTCTTCTGGGGTATACAATCTTTGCTGCACTTATAGGGCACATTCAATGTCATCAATATCCGTGTCATAGGATAAAAGCTGTGTCCGGTAGTCAAAAAACGCAAAGTAATTATTTAATTACAGGTTGATTGTCAAAAATTTCTTTTAACATCAGAATCAGTTTGATATTTCTATTTTGCCCTCCGGAGCAATCAGACCATAAAAATAAATGTTTACAAAAGTTGCTTATGTATTCTACTACTTCCAACCATACCTACATAACAGTCACCCTCATTCTTTTTTGCCGCGTGTATTCCCAAATTATATAGCCAAAGCTTACGCCTGCAGAAAATACATGGGTTTTGTATTATATTATAATACTAATTAATTTAAAATAAAATAGCCAAATATATCATCTTTTTTCAGCTTTACAACATTTTTAACCTGAATATAATGCAATCATGATGGGTTTCTGTTTCATAAAAAAACTATATATTTGAAGAAAATACATACACCTAAAGTATTATGTTTCTCATGTAAAAGAAACAATACGATTTCGTAGAAGGTTTTTATAAAAGGCGGGTAAAGTATTACCTATTTGTTCCTCAGGGATGAGATAGAAGTTTTTAATAGGTGTTTGTAAAAGGCAGGTAAAGTGTTTTGTTTCTTATGTAGAAGAGTATTTGCATATGTTTTTGAATAGTAGGTCAACAATTATTACTATTCTCTATGAGGAATCACAGTGGAGATTGGGATTAGATGTTTGCAAAATGTAGGTAAGGATTTTGTTTCTCAAGGAAGAGTAACTGCTGAATTGTGCTATAGTCTCATAACTTGGTAAAATATGCTCACCGTATATACCGCAGCCTCGCTTTTGCCTCTAATCATTTCCAGCTTTATGTGACTTTGTAACCTTTAAGGAACAAACCAATCACGGCAGACTATGCTATGATATAAATGCATAATTTACAGAATGGTTCTTAGTGTAATTACATGTTGGGAGAGCTTTATTTTGCATTATTGGTCTCTCAAAGCTGATTTATAAACAACTAAAGCATGAAGTTAAATCCTCTTCTTAATGTGCTGATGAAAATAACACTTGTACACACCTTTTCGTGCTTGTACAGTTTTTTTCATACTCAGGGCCCTTTTGCTGAAGTATATTCACCTTCTTTCTGCCACCTTCGGGGCATTTTCTCCATTAGCTAGGTTAAGTCTATTTCTACAATCTCTATTGTAATTATGACAACCATATAGGGTAGATGCACCGATTGTGGCCATCCGCGAAATGAATCTAAAATATTAACGGCCATGTTCAAACTAAGCAACAAAATCATATAAAAGCACAATCCTTATAGTATTCTTGGTAGCGCCTGCGCATTACCTTCAGTTTGTCGGTTACAGTGTTGCTTACTCAGTCTGTTTTTTAACACGTGGTGAGAATATTGTGCTTTTCTTAGGAATTTTGTTAAGGCACATGAGGTAAGTTAATGTATCATTCTGTGTAGAAATAGAACTACTGGTGTTTAAGGTAGTTGGTGTTTGATTCATAAAGGACTTTCCCATGTTATTTCAAGACTTTAAACTAGATATTTAACCTATAAATAATTAAAATAATAGTGGCCACAGCTGGAGCATCAAACGTACCTTCTGCGCCAATTGTGGTCTGTCAAATAGGGCATGAAATCCAGTTGTGGCCACGCAATAGAAAGAGATGGCAAAATGTAATACTAATATAGTAGAAAAGGAGTAACAATCTAAAATTATTTATTAGTTTCAGAAAAATTATGCCATCCCGAAAATTATTCCAGTATACAGAAGGTTCTATGCAAAATGCCCTTAATGCAATACGGCATCAGTCTATGCCCATATCACCAGCATGCAAGAAATTTAACGTTCCCAGAACATCTGTACGAAATAGACTAGATGGCAAAACAAGCGATGATTGCCGAAGAGTGGGCCCAAAATGTGCTCTTGGCCCGGAAATAGAAGAAAAATTGGTTTTCTGGATTCTGGACTGTTTTTCAAGAGGTTTCCCTATAAATAAAGAAGGTCTCCTATATTCTGTACATAAAATACAAGAAGAGTGTGATATTCACCCAAAACTGATGAAAAATATGCCAGGAAGAAAATGGTTCGATTCTTTTATGAAGAGACATCCGAAAGTGAGCAAGAAAAAGGCTGAATTTATAAACAAGGCAAGGGCTGCGGTTTCTGAAGAATCTATCCAACGCTGGTTTAGTCATGTAAAGGAGCTGCTGGGGACTGATGCTGCCATTTTAAACAATCCAGGGCGAATATTCAATATGGATGAGACAGCCATTTTTTTATCACCCAAAGGATCTCTTATACTGGGCCCCAAGGGAAAAAATGTGTATGACGTCGGCATATCAGATAAAGACAATGTGACTACATTAGTCGCTGTAAATGCTGAAGGCTCGATTGCACCGCCGTTAACAATCTACAAATTTAAGCGTTTACCCAAAACCTACGGTGATGCTGCTCCTAAGAATTGGGGAATTGGAACATCGGATTCAGGGTGGATGCAAAGCAGACAATTTTATGAATACTTTGCAAATGTTTTCATTAAGTTTTTGGATTCTAAATCTATTACCAGACCAATTATTGTTTTTGTTGATGGTCATTCATCTCACTTGTCTCTAAACTTAAGCAACCTGTGTCGTGAAAATGGTATAATTCTAATCTGTCTTCCACCAAATACTACACATCTGCTGCAACCTCTTGATGTTGCCTTCTTTTATCCTTTAAAGCAGGCATGGAAGAAAATTGCAAGAAAATGGTTATACGATCACGAAGGCCAGAACATTCAGAAAAAGGACATCCCTGCTGCATTAAATTCGATTTTGACAGAAAAAGATTTTACAGGTGCCATTAAATCCGGGTTTCGTGTCTGTGGTTTGTATCCATTTGACGAAAATGCTCCGAATTACGAGAAATGTGTACGCAAAAACCTGTTACATTCTAATGACGAATTGAAAAATTCAAATATGAATAACGAAATGTCTCATTTAAATTTTTTAGAGCAGCAAATGGATCCCTGGGTACTGCAAAGTTTTAAAACAACATATGCAACTCAATATTTTTGGCAAGGAGAAGATCGATATTTAGAGCTCTACAATTTATGGCGTTCCATTAAAGTTGACGTAGACCAAGAATCTGAATTAAACACATTTCAAGAAATGGAGACTGATGAAAATCAAAACGAGCAAGTGACAACCTTTAATTTAGAAACCACTGAAGCTGCAGAAATTCAAACAAAATTCAGCTGTTCAAACGAAAATGAAAATATTGAAGACAACATTCTTGTGTTTGACTTTCCTGAATTGCACAACATTGAAGAGTCAATAGAAGCTAGTGAAGAGAAAATTATTGACAGAGACGTTAATAATAAGGAAATCAATATACTACAGAATATTGTAATTAAAGAAGCATCTGAAAAAAGTGATAATTTTAACGAAAGTTCCAACAACGACAAAGATGTAAGACTTCTTAAAAAAATGACAGTTAGTGATGTTCTTCAAGACGTGAAAACATGGCCTGATGATTCTACAGGACATTCAAAAAGAAAAAAAATCCCCCTTCCTTCGGTGATCACTTCGGATAAATGGATTGAAATTTTTGAAGCGAGAGAAAAATATAAAGAAAACTTAGCTGCAGAAAAGGCTACAAAAAGAACAAGCAAGACTGACAAAATGAACAACAGAAGAAAATTAATGAAAAAAAAGGTTAATGATCAAACAAACAATGGAAATAATGAAATATTTTTAGGCAATACTACAACAGAGAAAGAAACTATTTTGGATAAAAGTGATGCCAAAAAGTCTAAAAAACAAACAAGGAAAAGTATTGAAAAAAACGAAGAACAGCAACCGACCAAAGAAGATTCTAATACAAACACTGGGATTGAAGAGGTAACCATTAGCAGAAAGCCTTGTAAAGAAGAAAATATGAGTACCTTGTTAGATGTAGGAAGCTATGTAATAGTCAAATATGAAGGTGAACTATATCCAGCAAAAATATTAAGTAAAGAAAAAAATGAGTGGTATTGTTGTGCAATGCGAAAAAGTGGAGTAAACCATTGGAAATGGCCTGAATCACCTGATCTCTTGTGGTACAAGAACCAAGATGTAGTTTTAAAAGTAAATGAACCTAAAGCAATAAATACCAGAGGGGTCTATGTAGTTCCCGAAATGGAATCTATATTATAATAATTTTATTGTTTTATTTAGGTGCTCATCTATTTGTTTTTCTTTTACATTTTATGTTGTCAATTTTTTTGTCTACAAGTAGAGTAGCTATATATCTATAAACTGGTTTAAATTTTTTGACTGCAGTATTTTTTTTTAATTTTGTACTAAAACAAATGTTTTAACCCTTATAATTTATAACGAAGTTTAGTTTCTTTTTTATTTATGTATATTAGTTTCTTTAATAAACTTGTTAACTAAGTAGGTAGGTAGGACTTGTCCATTTTTGTAGCTACTTTGTAGGTAGGTACCTACCTATTTGTCTATTTCAACAGGATGGCCATAACTGGTGAAGCCTCTGACCACAACTAGCAAATAGGTGGCCACAACTAGCGAAACTGTTTTTTTCTGCTATTTTATTAAATCTATCTTTGTCTGACTAATATAATCCAAATTAGGTGTTAGTTTTAGAGACAAAAATATCTATACTACTTTTATACCTGGTATTTGTATCAGGCAAACTCTCTTAATAAATAAATTAAAGCTAAATAAAGTTAAAAAATGTCTTAAAGTGGCCACAACCAGTGCATCTACCCTATATGGCACTTTTAACAGATTATTATTATTATTATTAAAAGTGCTGTTGAAGGAACAATTTTTTGTTGGCAATAGATTTAAATGTAAAATAGGTTGGCAATAGAAATATATAGTTTATATCCCTAAATAAACGTTAAGAAGTTGTATGGGTTTTCTTTACTTTGATTTTCAAAAATAGATTATTTAAATGAAAGTACCTAATTAAACTGGAAAACATTAACATGTGCCAAAACGCAGCTGATATAACAATTGTTAAACCTAACTTGCTTCGCAATGCAGTCAGTGACAGTTCAAGTCAGCGTACCGGTATAAGTGTATCGTGCATGAGCCACATACACTGAAATGATTTGGCTAATAATCTTTTTGTCAATATCTTACTCTAAACTAAATAATAATTATTATACTTACAGTGTTCACCTCTTCATCTATTAAGCTACCTTCTCTTTCTAAAATCTCTTTCGTCGTCTCCAGTTTGTTTTCTAAATCAACGCAAGCTTGCATCAACACATCCATTTCACGAGCAGCGGCTTGGTTGTTGACCAACATTTCTTCACGAATTGAGTTCACCTCCTTCTCTAAACTCGCAACCTGTTCTCGTAAATCGAATATTATCACATCTCTCTGATCCAATTCGCGCACCAAATTCGAATTTTTCCTCTTCAACAAGTCGACCTCCTTGTTGTCTTCAATAAGAGCGTCATAATCGTTTTGCAGGTTGGTGTACGCTTCCGTCAGTTCTGCCAAATTCGCCTTGGTACTCATCAGTTCTCTGAATTCTATACTGTCCCTTTGTTTGACGTCTCCGTGGATGTCGTTCATGCTGTTTTCCAAAGACTTCGCTTTCTTGTTTAATTTTTCGAGTTCTAACTTGCACAGGCAAGTTTGGTCCTTGTGCTGTTTGATGCTTTTGTTCAACAGGTCGATTTTCTCGACTAACGCTTTGTTATCTTCGCGTAGAGTATCTATTTCTGCTAAGGCGTTGTCATATTTCTCTTTTATGTCTTTCAAGCTTGAGTCTTGTCTCTTTAACATTCTAAATAGTGTTATAGATCAGTTTATGTAAATGAATTAAATTATCGTTATCTAGGAGCTTGAATCTTTCAAATACAATTTCTGTTTACAAAATTTCCAAATTATGTTTTGAATACTTCCGTTTTTTGCGTGTTAATTTTAATTAACCAACCTTCCTAACATGTAATAAGAAATTCAAGGTTGCTTAACGCATATAAGGTTTTTTTTTTTCATTGGTTGACTTCGCAGATATTTCTTGGTGAAACATTTTGTAATAACTTAATTAATTATTTGAAAATAAACGCTTGGCTCAGTTTCACAACTTCTTTATTAGATACACTAACAATTGTTTCGGCAATGAGGCCATTATCAAAGAGTTATCTAGAACTAAACTTATTCTACTAGGGTTAACTTATATACCTGTCAAAACGAAAATGAAAAGTGTGAACACATGGATATTAAAACTAACATCAAGCAGTAAATAATTACTGTGACTTACATATATACCTTTATACGTAAAACGTATATGTACATATATATGCATGTGTTTGAGATACACACATACATTAAGTGTCATTGTCGATAAC
The DNA here is from genome assembly GCA_963170755.1 of Amphimallon solstitiale. Classification (NCBI taxonomy): domain Eukaryota; kingdom Metazoa; phylum Arthropoda; class Insecta; order Coleoptera; family Scarabaeidae; genus Amphimallon; species Amphimallon solstitiale. The sequence continues at coordinate 10,852,379 of OY720677.1, forward strand.
GAACGCACAGACACCGGTGTTTCGACCTATGAGGTCTCATCAGTGTACGTGGAGATTCTCGACAATAGCTTCAAGACTTAAATCGCTGCCTATGTCATTTTCGCATGTTAAATGTAGTGAGAGTATCACAGCGACATCTAACACCCAAAAGATGACACGGAAAAAAGCGATGGCTTCTGACAGCATGTTCTGCTATACAGAGGCCTGTATGTTAATAGTGTATCTCGTGTAATAGAGCCTTAGGTGGCGTCACCAATCAAAACGAAAATGAAAAGTGTGAACACATGGATGTTAAAACTAACATCAAGCAGTAAATAATTACTGTGACTTACATATATACCTTTATACGTAAAACGTATATGTATATATGCATGTGTTTGAGATACACACATACATTAAGTGCCATTGTCGATAACGAACGCACAGACACCGGTGTTTCGACCTATGAGGTCTCATCAGTGTACGTGGAGATTCTCGACAATAGCTTCAAGACTTAAATCGCTGCCTATGTCATTTTCGCATGTTAAATGTAGTGAGAGTATCACAGCGACATCTAACACCCAAAAGATGACACGGAAAAAAGCGATGGCTTCTGACAGCATGTTCATGACAATGGCACTTAATGTATGTGTGTATCTCAAACACATGCATATATACATATACGTTTTACGTATAAAGGTATATATGTAAGTCACAGTAATTATATACCTGTGTTCATTATGGGTGGGAGGATATGGATCGATTCCCAATTATTATTGAAATATTTTATTATGAGAATTCTTTTATTCATCTTAATATTGAATTAAATGATATTATTACATTTATTATTTTTTACAATTTTCAATATAGGTACAACGCAAACAAATGTTTTATACAATGGAAACAATAGTAGGCGGTACAAAATGCAAAAAGGAAAAATCCCTTACCACAAAAAATAAAAAGATATAAAAAAATCTATGTACTTATTTCGGCACCTAAGTTGCCATATTCGGTAGAAACCTGAAGAAGAACAGAAAAGAGTGTTAAACGTAGTATTTTTGGCTAAGGTGTAACCCTAGAAGATATGCTCTTCACCAAATCACCAGTGGGATAACACTGATTTCTAAACAAATTTCGTTTAAATGTAAGCCACTCATTTGTACCTAGATTATATTGTTTACCTAAACTTCATGAACCAGGGAATTTGATGAGACCTATTATTTCAGGTATCAACTCACCGACATACTTGATTTCGAAATGGTTAGTGAACGAATTTCGAAATTTACCCGAAAAACAGATAGTTTCCCAATTGAAAATTCATTAGAATTTATTCAAAAAGTCAAAGATCATAGGCTGGAACAGGGTGAAATTTTAGTTTCATTTGATGTAAATTCATTGTTTCCCTCAGTACCGTTTCCAGAAACATTGAAATATTTAGAGGATTGGTTGTAGTTGATATCTCTTTGCATGTCCCACAATTGCTTTCAGTTTGAAGGCAACTTCTACGAACAGCGACATGGTACAGCAATGGGCAAAAGCTTGTCTCCATTTATGGAATGTCTATGTCTGAAAATGTAGGTTATTTAACTAGAATAGGTAAAATTATGTCAACATATATTAAGCTGACATTATATAAATCGCTAATTTCGATACACATGGAATACTGCACAAGTCTTCTATTTAGGTTAAATAATTACGAAACTCAGCAAATGCAAAAAATACAAAATAGGGCTATGAGAGCAATTTTAAAGTGTAACAAATATACACCAGTTGCATTAATTATACATTGAAATTAATGAATGTGCGACAAAGAATAATATACAAAACAATGTTATTCATTTACAACAGCAAACAAGGTGTTACGCCATCGTATATTAGTCAGAAATTGATTTATGTGCATGAAACGCATAAATATCATACAAGAATCATCAATGATTTCTTTATAGAAAAAGTAAATAGATCATCAACGGCTAATAATGTTTTTGTTAATGCTCTAAAAATGTTTAACAGCCTGCCGTATGACATAAAACATTGTAATAATATAAATAGGTTTAAGAGACAACTGTCATTATATATTTTAGAGAAATGTATATAAATAATCTAAGTATATGTAAATTGCGTATTACTAATAAAGATATATTATTATTATTATTTATAGCGAATTTGTTCATGGGTCACCAAATTTAAAAGAAACTCTAAGTATTAAAACAATAACCAACTACCATTTTTAGATGTTTTAGTTATAAATAATAATAATAATATAGAAATAGATATCTCCGAAAAAAAAATTAGGTGTGGCCACCACACGACATTCTTATACGTATGAGCGCTTCAAACTATACAATTTTAAGAATTTTTTTATACAAAACTTATTCAAAATTCTATTCTAGGTACTTTCATTCGCTTAATAAATCGATATAGAATGCATACTTTGCAAGATATTATCAAAAAAGTGCTCCTCGCTAAGAGTAAAAGTGCTACTTCCGGTCCGAATTTTGAAATTTCATATATGTATACAAAAAATATTGCAAATCCAGTTCTAAATACTTTTGTACTCTTGATAAATATATATAGAATGCATAACTTACGACATATTTGCAAAAAATCGCTATTCGATAAGAGTAAAAGTGGTACTTCCGGTCTGAATTTTGAAATTTTTTTTATACAAAAGATATTGAAAATTATGTTTTAAATACTTTTATACCCGTAACGTACTTGTCTAAAAAGCATGACTTGCGAAATATTCGCAAAAAACTGATTTTCGATAAGAGTAAAAGACCTACTTCCGGTAGGAATTTCGAAAAATTTTTTAAATAAAATTATTCTCAATTTTAATTTTAAGTATATATGAATTCTTTATAAATTTGTTTAAACTTAGTAGTTGACGAAATATTCGCAAAATTCGATTTTTTCGCTGAAGTAAACTGCTACTTCCGGTGTACCGATTTTACTGAAAAACTAATCAGATCTCAAGAGGGAGATTATACACGTAAATACAAAATTTGGAATTGATATCTACAGCGGTTCGGCCGCTATCGTGGTCACACACACACACAGAGAGAGAGACAGACACACAGACATTTTTTAAAAACCACTTTTTCGGTATCAGGGGACTTCAAAACGTGGACATCTGCAAAAATCTCGAGGTCGAAAATTTTCATCATCACAATACTTCCTTATACTACGTATAAGAAAGTAAAACCAACGTCAACAAGTTTATAACAGCAGATGCAAATCACAGTTTTCAGCAAAAGATGGCTTCTTTTACTTTCTTATACGTAGTATAAGGAAGTATTGTGATGATGAAAATTTTCGACTTCAAGATTTTTGCAGATGACCACGTTTTGAACTCCCCTGATACTGAAAAAGTGGTTTTTAAAAAATGTCTCTCTCTCTCTGTATCTCTGTGTGTGTCCGTGTGTGTGTGACCACGATAGCGCTCAAACCGCTATAGCTAGCTATTTCAAATTTTGTATTGACGAGTATAATCTCCCTGTTGAGAACTGATTAGATTTTCAGCAAAATCGGCAGATCGGAAGTAGTAGTTTGCTTCAGTAAAAAAATCAAATTTTTCCAATATTTCGTCAACTACTAATTTTAAACAAATTTATAAAGAATTCATATATACTCAAAATTAAGTTTGAGAAGAATTTTATTATGAAAGTTTTTCAAAATTCCTACCGAAAGTAGGTCTTTTACTCTTATCGAAAATCAGTTTTTTGCCAATATTTTGCAAGTCATGCTTTTTAGGCAGGTACGTTACGAGTATAAAAGTATTTAGAACTTAATTTTCAATAGCTTTTACTCTTACCGAATAGCGATTTTTTGCAAATATATGGTAAATTATGGATTCTATATATGTATTTATCAAGAGTACAAATGTATTTAGAGCTGGATTTGCAATATTTTTTGTATACATGAAATTTCAAAATTCGGACAGGAAGTAACACATTTACTCTTAGCGAGTAGCACTTTATTTTCGAATATCTTGCAAAATATGCATTCTATAGAGATTTATTAAGACAATGGAATTACTTAGAATAGGATTTTGAATAACTCTTGTATAAATTTTTTTTAAGAATTGTATAGTTTGAAACGCTCATACGTATAAGAAAGTCGTGTGGTGGCCACACCTCATTTTTAATTTTCTTATCCATCGGTTGTTAAGTTTTCCGCTTACAAAAGATAGATATGAAAAATAACTTAGTTTAATTAAAAAGATCGCAGAGTACAAAGGTTTCGATTCGGAATAGTAACTAAGCTTATTAGGAGACATAAATTTAAGAAACAAATTCAGAATACTACATGTTTGCTACCTCAAAAAACTCGTGGTAATAAGTTTGTTTCTTTGCCTTATCATTAGCCAAACGAAATTTTAACAGCATTTTTAAAGAACAGGATCTTCAAATCGCGTTTAAAATCGGGCAATTCATTAAAATCAGTCTTAGAGAATGCTAAAGATAAAATTGAGGTAGATATAAAATCTGGTATTTACGAAATAACCTGTAAAGATTGTATTCAAAAATATGTAGGGCAAACTAGGCGTTAAATTTCAACTCGTTACAAAGAACACATTACACATTTCAGATACTACAGACCGGAAAAATCAAGTGTTGCTCGACATATTTTCGACACAGCCCACGGCATGCCTACAGATAGTCTTAGATTAGTTAAAACTGTAAATAATTTTAGAGAATTAGACAGTTACGAAGGTATTTATATACATACAATGAACCGATATCTGAGTCCAGTTTGTACGGATTATTGTAATTTTAGTTGATTAGTCTGTCACGCTTCACGATTCCGTTATTGTCCCGCTAGATTTAGGTAGTATATAGAGTAATGTTGTTTGTTAAGAAATCGGTGTTATCCCACTGGTGATTTGGTGAAGAGCATATCTTCTAAGGTTACATCTTAGCCAAAAATACTAAGTTTAAAACTATTTTCTGTTTTTCTAAAGGATTCTACTGAATATGGCAACTTAGTTGCCGAAATTCGTATATAGATCTTTTTAAGTTTTGTCGTAAGGGATTTTTCCTTGTTGCATTTTGTTTCAGATTTTGAGCCACAGTCTCCACCCATTATTTGAATAGTAGGCGGTGTTACTATTACACAGCATTTTTGAAGTAAAAAAAGCAAATTGATTCTCGATTGAACCTGTCATAAAGCAATTGCCCCAAATAAATGGCCTTTTAACTTCAATGAATTTAATGCTGCAACCAGCAATACCTTTGTTTGTGTTAATTTGCATTTATAAAATATATTTGCGGTCCGAATTTGTATACAACACTATACACTCTTAATAAATCTGTGTTAGATGCAAAAAAAAGTAAAAGATCTCACTTACTCATCAATTTCTTTTTCCAATTCCGCTCTTGCCTGTCTGCTCTCTTCCAAATCTCTGTTGGCATCATCTAAGTCTTCGGTCAATTTCTTTACATCCTCCTCCAAATTGGTGATGATCGCTTTCAAGCAATTATTTTCCTCCACCAATGCGTCCTTTTCCTTCAAAACTGTCTCGTAATCATCTTCGAAATCCGGGAAGTTTTGGCATTTGACTATTGTTTCTCCTTGAATAGCAGGTTGAGCAGCCAACAACTGATTAAGCCTGTCAATCTCCTGTTTGGCGTGCACTAAATGATCTCTCATTTCATCGTAATCTTCCGGTATAGCGTAGTCATCGAAACAGTCACAGTCCGTGTTGACAGCTTTTTCACTAGTGGGGGAATTCAAGATTACGCTGTAATCGTAACAACCACATTCCGACCCACAATCCGACTCGTCCATAGTCGCTTTATCTTCCTTCTGAGGAGCTTTTTTCCCTGGAACTACATTGTTAGGTTCTTCGTGACCCCCACAGTAATTATTATCATCTTCAGCTTTGCTCGATTGCAGTTTCGATTTCGATTTTGATTTGGATTTTGGTTGTATTAGGTTCTCTGATTTCGCCGGAATTTGTTGCCCAACAGTATTTTGTTCATCCGAACCATCATAATCTTTATTGTCTATAGGCTGTTTGAGTTTTTGAGGTTTTTGCTTCTTATTTTTCTTTTGTTTCTCAGGTTTTTCTGGTGGTTTCTCTTGTTGAGGTTCCGTCGGTACTCTTTCTTTAAAAATCGGCACTACTTGTACTGGTGGTGGTACCTGTTCGAATGGCTGTTCTGCCCTTTCAGCGACCACGGAATCCAAACTTTTAGTCAATTTTTCATTAACACACTTCATTCCTTCCAAACTCTTTATGATCGTACAACCGCCATCACCGATAATTTGGAATCTTTCGAGAAATACGTCCAATTTTTCATTTTGTTGTGTCAATGCTTCTTGTATTCGAGCGTAATGCTCTAGCAGCTTTTCCATGCTAGCGGAATTCAAACTGTCTTGCTTTCTAGGGACAGTACTGTCGTCCTTCAAGATTTTCTTCATCGCGCAAGTATTTTTTTCCATACTTTCGATGGCTTTCATCAGGTGATCGTATCTATACAAGTGAATGATCAATTATGATGGTTGTTTCTAAAGTTGAGATATGGGAGATTAGAAGGTGTTAACGCTACAAGGGCGATATTATTTACTATTAGGGTAAAAGGGGAATGCGGACCACAAGGGTGATATCGGTTTCTTGATTTTTCCATTGTACATGGCGGCATCCAATATTTACCAAAGAGGATGAAGTAGTATTTACAAATCAAGTCATCAAGCTTTCCAAATTAATTTAAAGAATTTTCCCTACGAAAATTAAACGATGCAAGTTTGTATAAGCAAAAGAAAATAATATAAGTTTCTTCAGACAACAAGTTTGCTGGTAAAGCATGGCTCAGGGAGTTTCTTAACAGACATTCAACCATTGCTTTAAGAAAACTTGAAGCGACTAGTATTAACCTAATCACTACTTGTAATAGGAAGGAGGTGCAATTTTCGCCTACAAGAATGTTCAATGCCGATGGAACCGGCATTACAAAGGTTCAAATACCTGGTATAATATATGCAGAAAATATATAAAGAATACTTCGAAAATGAGACAATAGAGGACTTGCACGAAACTAATAAGGAGGATGCAGATAATGCTCAGGAATCGGTTGGAGTTTCGTTCTCTGAATTGATACAATTATTGAGCTGGGTCATCGGGCATAAAGACGACAAAGCAGAAACACTCCATTAAAAAACAGCATTCAGAAATTTTTACATATACATTTATGAAAACAGATGACAAGAAACACCTCAGTTGAAAAAGAAAACGACGAAAGAAGACCACAAAGTAAAGGCATAAAATGCAAAGTTCGCTGAAAATAATTATATACAAGAACAACAAAAATCAAGTTTACTGAAACTAAATGGATTTTGTCGGGGGTAATACCATAAGAGTTTGTGTTTATCCGGACAAACTTTCATTTTGAACGAAAGCTTTGTTGCTTGGTAACTGACGAGAACAAATAACATGGTAAAACCGCGACACCTTCGGTGTCGCGGTTTTACCTTTTGTTATTTGTTCGAGTCGTGTTACCTTTAAGCAACAAAGTTTGAGTTTTGTCAAAATGAAAGTTTGTTCCGGAAATAAACACAAACTCGAATGGTATTTGGTAAGACAATTTAATGAATCATTTAATTAATATTAATAAACCGAAATATTTTTATTTAACATTCCTTTGAATACATATACAAAAGAAAGAGAAAAATATAAATGTTTATGTATGAAATTTATTTGAACGATACTGTCAGAATTGAATTTTCGTTGCCATGGAAAATCAACATGCAGTTTATCCGCTAGCAAACATGCAGTTTATCCGATAGCAAACTAACACAGCGTGTATTAAAATGTCATGTTTTTGACAGATGAATTAAATTGTCAGAAAAATTGAACATGAGAAAGATTGATGCAAAGTTCGTGTCATTACTGCTGAGTGAAGATCGGAAAGGGCATCGCATGAATCTCTGCATGGAACTGAAAGAACAGCTTCGAACTGACTCATATTTTCTTTCTAGAGTTTTTACAGGTGACGGAAGTTGAGTTTATGGATATGGCCGTGAAACAAAACAACAATCATCCCGGTGGAAGAGTCCACTTTCACCTCGGCTAAAGAAAGCCCGTCAAGGCCAGAGCAACGTGAAATCCTTATTGATCTATTTCTTCGATACTGGTGGCATTATCCACAAGAGATTCGTACCTCGTGGTCAGGCCATCAATGGAGAATTCTGTCGTGGTGTCTAAAGACGGCTGAGGGAGGATGTGAGAGGAAACGTCAAGAGAAGTGGCGCAGACATGATTGGGTCCTTCACCCCGACAATGCTAGGCTAGGCCACATACAGCTCTCATAGTGCAGCAGTTTTTGTTGAAAAAACAATACGGGGGCTCTTCTTCATCCACAGTATTCGCCTGACTTGGGTCAGTGTGATGTCTTTTTCTTTCCCAAGTTGAAAATGAAGTTAAGTGGCGTAGATTTGATACGATAGAGGAGATTCAATCGGAATCGTAAGTGGTGCCGAACACACTAACTAAAAAAAATAACTTTCATGATGCATTCCGTTCGTGGTAGAAACGCTGGGATCAGTGCCTGAGAACCCAAGAGGACTATTTTAAAGGTGACGGTGGCGAATAAAAATCTTGTATGATGTGATTTTATTTAGTGTTATATTTCGGGAACTTTTGGGAAGCTTGAACCATCCATATGGAGTATACGAATTTTAGAAGCTAGGTATCATAGCTATCAATCCAATAATTTTGAATATGACAATTAGACTACTTACATATGGAAGAAACATAATAGGATCGATACAAATTGTTACGTTTGCATGTTACTGAAATTTTCATAGTTCCTCATTGCGAATATAAATATCATTTCTGAAAATTTCACTAAAACATGTCAACTGAACACTGAAAGTTTATTTTCTTATTTACTTATAGTCGTCAGTATTAAACGTGTATAGCAAACAATATTGTGGTATAATGAGTAAATAGGAACTAAATTAGAAGTGAAAAATGTTTGACGTCGTTCAGGTATAACTAATTCAAATGAACATGCCATTCTCCTCTTACATTTAATTGGTTCGGCGGTAAGCCTCATCTTTGGAAATCTGCAGCTTGTGTTCCTGCTTAAAATCGGGCATGATTGCCAAGACTGAATCAATACAATTTTATCTAACAAATATGTTTGAATACAAGTTGGGATATGAAATTTAAATTAAAATGCGAGAATGTTACATCCACTTACTCCGTTTTCCATTTGTCGACTTCCTCTTGCAGACCTTCTTTTTCTTTACGATCTCGGGCGACATTTTCTTCATTTTGCTGCAAGAGGTTGCGATTTTCTTCAGTCAACTGACACGATACAAAAATATACATGTAATAAGAATCATAACAGTCAATAAAAAAAAACTAATTTCCAAATTTTGATGTATTTTATTATTGGTATATAACTGAAGAAGTGTATCATCTTCCTCAAAGTCAATTACTTCGGTAGAGTCATGTAAAATATAATTAGAATCATCAGATATTGAATTTCTGATTTTTTTCACGTGTCGTGGATGTATATTTCGGATTTGATTTTAGGTATCTGAGTATCTATAACCCGGAAAATAGAGCAAATATGTACTAAATTTTTACATTTAGAATTACATTTTGGTATCAAGAGCTGACGTATTGTCACAAACATATAAACTAAAAGACCAAAAAAATGATTTTCGGTACACAGAAAGTATAATAATATCCTGAAAGCTCACTTTATTGCAGACGATTTTTAAATGACCCAACTCTTGTATAGCATTGGAGTAGTTTAAGCGTATATCTTGTTGCTGGTCCAAAGTCTTCTTGTACTGATCTTCAATTTTCTTAAGTTGCCTTTGAAGCATGCCGATGAGAAGATCTCTGTTGGATACGCTTTGTTGTGATTCTTTGAGAAGACGGACGTAATGTTCCGATCTGTCGTCATTTTGGCTGGATCTGCTGCTGTCGCTCTTTGACACTGTGTTCTAAAGATAAAAGAAATAGTTAGTATTTTAGCTATTGACTTCCGCGGATGTATAGGCCTCAGGCGAAGGTGGGGGAATTCAAGCCGAATGCTCAAAAAAGTCTTGCAAATGCTCATAATTCTACTACTCAACCTGAAATGCATTGAGAACCTTACTTATTACGAAACAAGTTCTACTACAAACTGATTTAGAGAATATGTGGTTGAATAAATACGACAATTCAATGCCACTATAAATATCCATAAACCAAAACAGTTTCGAAACAGTAAAATTTAACAAAAAAATTAATATTTCGGGATATATATAATAATAATAATATGTTTCATTTTCAATTCTCGCAGCAACAGTATAACATCCCAGACACAGATATCAATGTAGAACTAAAAATTTTTTGGGTGTGCTTAAGACCACACGGTAGAAGTGAAAACTTCATCAAGGCGAGGTTAATACTACGAAATATAATTTTTTTTTCGTTCTATATTCATTTACATTTCCATTTTCAATTTTCGTTCTATATTACATTTAAAAAATAAAAAATGAGGTGTGGCCACCACACGACTTTCTTATACGTATGAGCGTTTCAAATTATAGAATTTTAAAAGTATTTTTTGCAAAAATTATTCAAAATCCTATTCTAAGTACTTCTATTCTCTTAATAAATCTCTATAGAATGCATACTTTGCAAGATATTATCAAAAAAGTGCTCCTCGCTAAGAGTAAAAGTGCTACTGCCGGTCCGAATTTTGAAATTTCATATATTCAAAAAATATTGCAAATCTAGTTCTAAATACTTTTGTACTCTCCATAAATATATATAGAATGCATAACTTACGACATACTTGCAAAAAATCGCTATTCTATAAGAGTAAAAGTGGTACTTCCGGTCTGAATTTTGAAATTTTTTTTATACAAAAGATATTAAAAATTATGTTCTAAATACTTTTATACCCGTAACGTACTTGTCTAAAAAGCATGACTTGCGAAATATTCGCAAAAAACTGATTTTCGATAAGAGTAAAAGACCTACTTCCGGTAGGAATTTCGAAAATCTTTTTAAATAAAATTATTCTCAATTTTAATTTTAAGTATATATGAATTCTTTATAAATTTGTTTAATCTTAGTAGTTGACGAAATATTGGCAAAATTCGATTTTTTCGCTGAAGTAAACTGCTACTTCCGGTCAACCGATTTTTCTGAAAAACTAATCAGATCTCAAGAGGGAGATTATACACGTAAATACAAAATTTGGAATTGGTATCTACAGCGGTTTGACCGCTATCGTGGTCACACACAGACACACACACAGCCAGACAGACACACAGACATTTTTTAAAAACCACTTTTTCGGTATCAGTGCACTTCAAAACGTGGACATTTGCAGAAATCTCGAGGTCGAAAATTTTCATCATCACAATACTTCCTTATACTACGTATATACTTCCTTACTACGTATAAGAAAGTAATATATGTATATTTTTCTGTGACGGGAAAAAAGTTGACATTTTATCCTTCTTGACAGGTAATAAAATGTCACTTTATCAACCCGGGCGTAAAGTGTTACTTTTTGCCCATGGGAAAAAAGTTCTACTTTTTGCCCGCTTAAATTGGCAGGTTTCCATAGCAACGCAGGTGTAATGTCACTTGAAATGTCACATCGATTGATTTTCTGACTTTAATATAAAGTATTTACGTGTTTTTTCCAATATTAAATCGTCGTTTTTCCCATCACAGAAAAAAATAGTGTATTATACACGGGAAAAAAATTAGATTTTAGCTCTCGGTAATTTATCTCCCTCCGCTTTGCGTCGGGAGATAAACCTTACCTCGAGCTAAAATCTAATACTTTTTTCCCTTGTATAATAAATAACTATTTATTATTATTGTGTATACATTATTCCAGTACATTTCGCTCGGTCTGATCAAGTTTTCACTTCAAAAATTCATACGTACGCATGTATATACAAATATTATAATTCTCATACGAGTAGCCGAGTGGTCTAGTGGTAACGTGCCGGCCTTATACCCGGGTGGCTCGGGTTCACATCTTCTCGGACAAGAATTTTTCAGAAAATAAAAATATAATATTTCGTGTATTTATTCTAAATTTCAATTTAATTGAAATTAAATACCGCTAGTTAGTGTTATAATACAAAGCCGGGCGCGACTCCGACTTTACCCGAACAAGCGTAACGTTCCGAGCGTGACGGCTCAGTCTCTTTCAGTGGCCAACAATCAATGTATCAACGCGCACATAGAAGTTTTCACTTCAAAAATCACAGGGTGATCTTCAAGGTTAGGTATTAACCCGTGATCTTCCACTATCACCCTGAAATACAATGAATAAAAACGAATATTACCTATTATTAACTTAACCTAACTTAATCTAATGTGATCTGCAACAGAAGCAAATTAAAACAAGAAAAATGAGTGTGCTTAAAACCACACGGCAGAAGTGAAAACTTCATCAAGGCTCTCCCATGTAATGGTCGCCGAAAGAATCGCCAAATTGAAGACGTAATAAGCGACCACAAACACCCCCGTATCCAAAATTTCACAAATATTCATCAATTTTCAAAAAACTTTTCCGCCATTTTGTTTTTTTTGTCAATTTAACTTTGGATTCGTGATCGGCGACCTCAACCACCCCCGATCTAAAATTTCACATTCATGCGTCAATTTTCAAAAAATTCTTCCGCCATTTTGTCTTTTTTGACATTTTGACTTTGGATTCGTGATCGGCGATCTAAGACACCCCCGTATCTAAAATTTCACATTTATACGTCAATTTTCAAAAAATTCGTACGCCATTTTGTTTTTTTGACATTTTGACCTTGGATTCGTGATCGGCGATCTAAGACACCCCCGTATCAAAAATTTTCCCATTCATACGTCAATTTTCAAAAAACTCGTCTGCCATTTTGTTTTTTTTGACATTTTGACTTTAGAATCGTGATCGGCGACCTAAAACACCCCCGTATCTAAAATTTCACATTTATACGCCAATTTTCAAAAAAACTCGTCCGCCCTTTTGTTTTTTTTTTTGACATTTTGACTTTGGATTCGTGATCGGTGACCTCAACCACCCCCGTAGATAAAATTTCACATTCATACGTCAAGTTTCAAAAAATTCTTCCGCCATTTTGTTTTTTTTTGACATTTTGACTTTGGATTCGTGATCGGCGATCTAAGATACCCCCGTATCTAAAATTTCACATTCATACGTCAATTTAAAAAAAATTCTTCCGCCATTTTGTTTTTTTGACATTTTGACTTTGGAATTGTGATCAGCAACCCCCAAAACACCCATATCTAAAATTTCACATCCATGAGTCAATTTTAAAAAAACTCTTCCGCCATATTGTTTTTTTTTCTTCACATTTTGACTTTGGAATCGTGATCGGCGACTCCCAAAACCCCCGTATCCAAAATTTCACATTCATGCGTCAATTTTCAAAAACTTCTTTCGCCATTTTGTTTTTTTGACATTTTGACTTTGGAATCGTGATCGGCGACCCCCAAAACCCCCGTATCTAAAATTTCACACCCATACGTCAATTTTCAAAAAACTCGTCAGCCATTTTGCTTTTTTGACATTTTGACTTTGGATTTGTGATCGGCGACCTAAGACACCCCCGTATCTAAAATTTCACATTGATACGTCAATTTTGAAAAAAATCTTCCGCCATTTCGTTTTTTTTGACATTTTGACTTTGGATTGGTGATCGGCGACCTAAGACACCCCTGTATCTAAAATTTCACTTTCATACGTCAATTTTCAAAAAAGCCTTCGGCCATTTTGTTCTATTTCGACATTTGAATTAGTGGTGAGCGACCGTAAAAACTCCCAAGTACCTAATTTTAATCAGAAGAGAGAGAAATTGATTTCAGCCGGCTCCGCCCACTGTGCACGTTTGCGTAATCGTTTAAATAAAATTATTTCGTAGTAGAGGCACATAAATGTCGAAAGCAATCCTCCTTTTCCCCTTTAAAGAAATCACACCATCTGGAATTATCGTATTTTAATTCAAATCATTATTAAAATATTAATCGACCCCTGTATAGATAAAAATATCAGTTATGTATTGTGTGGAGATGCAATTCGCCGGACCGTAATACATTGATCGCAAGTGCACATGAGAATCTGATATTTATTTTTCGCCCGTCCGGAATACATTGATATCAGTGCACATTTAAACGGTCATTTTTCTTACCAAATACTTCTGCAAACGACCTTTAAATTCCCGGTACCTTCGATTGCATGCGACTGCCGACTCGAAATAAGCATACAAAAGGTCCCAAAAAGCCGTATTTCACGCTTAAAAGTGAATCTGTGGTGCAACTCAGTTCGCCTGTCAGTTTGACGTTTCTCGGGATTTTTGATTGTCACGTGAATCTTCATGACGTAAGCCATTTTGCTGTTAAAACATCGAGTGCACGCTCTTCTTTAAAAGCCCATATCTTTACAACCGCTCCACTTAGAAAGAAAATCTCTCCGTCGACCGGAAATTCAATGTTGTCCGTACACCAATGCCAAAGGGCAGCTTTCAATTTCGCGTATCCAGAGAGGAGTTCTTTGCACAGTTTTGCCGATTTTTGTCGAATTTACGGTTCGTTTGGTAACTATGGCGACTCGAGCGTTACATAGCTGAGCGTGACGGCTCAATCTCGTTCAGTGCCCACAATCAATGCGCCCATAGAAGTTTACATTTCAAAAAACGAATGACGTATTGTATTCAGAACTTATACATTTGTGCAATCAAATCAATATTCATCCAATATTGGAAAACAAAAAGTGAATAATGGAAAATTAATTATCTTGAACATCAAATAAGCCCGGTATCGCGCAGCAAAGGTGCTAAACGAACTATCCTTAATGCCCACTAGTATCGAATTATACACGTTGATACAACGCTGTCCTACGCACGGGCGGCGTAATGACACTTCGAGAAAATCTCGTTTAAGTGGTGTAATTAATGCGAAATGAAATTAGATTGTAAAGATATGTAGGTTGCTTGGTATTAATTATTGCGTAATACAATTTAGCAGATTGCAAGAGTCTGCGGTTATCCATACTGAGCCATTTCAACTCGTACCGTTTGTGCGAGACTCTGTCAAACTTCCGTATTCCAAATATTAGGCTTAAACAAGACTTCTGGACTCACTGTATACGGTTACGTACCTAAATCTTGTGTTAAGCATGGAGTAGGTATACATCAGAGAGCAATAGGAAAATTGTGAAAGCACAAGTGCCTCACAAAACAATGACTTCACATGTGTAGACATATCGATGGTATTAGCCATAAGGGCGAACGCGCCAATTTTACGATTTAGAGCTTTATGTACCAAAAAATAAGTACCTACAGTAAGATGATGTTGGCAAAAGGATGAACGTATTTGATGGAGATGAGATCGAAAGATAAAGGGTTAAATCGCAAAGCCGAAAGTCTCTTACAAGAGATTATTATTTGCCAAACCTTAATGGAAAATTAAAGATTTGCAGACTAGATGTAACAGATAAGCTTCTCCGTTATACTGAAACTGGTAGAAGTGATATCAAGACCTCGAAAATTGATGAACGCGGAAAAAATATCCCAAGAAATAAAACTGCTGCTGCCAGCGTCGATATAGTCGTTTCGTTCATCAACGAACTACCGCCAGTTCCATCGCATTATTGTAGGAAAGATACTACTGGAAAATATTTGCCAACTAACTTTCGAAATGTCTCCAATTTGTATCCAATATAAAGTAATACCTTGCCACAGAAGATAATACAAAAGGCAAAATTAGTTTATCATGGATTGAGGAAGTTGTGCACAAATGGAACTGTACCTTAGCAATATCACCATGAGTACCTATCTATGTCATTTAGATCAAACGTGGAAGATAGGCTCTTGGAGACCGATGAAGAGGACGAAGACTGCACCCAATATTTGATTTCCCCCCCTATTATTGTAGTTTTTTGTTACTTTAATTCATTTGTATTTTATTATTTTTTTACAAAATTTTTTTTTTTCTTATTTGACTTTCATTGAAATATTTTAGAATTACACTTAAGCAAAATAGCGAACTTGGGGCCAATACACCACATATACTAGAACTATTCTCGAAAAAGGGCGAATATTCACAAAAATTTAAATTTTAAACTAACTGTACATTTAATTTTGTATTTTTTGATTACTTATTCATTTGATTACACTGTGCAAGTCTAAAAACTGAACAACCGGGGCACATATCAGGTAAAGTCAATTCGGGTACGCTGAATTCAGTGTTGCCAATCGTTTTTTTAGGTTAGGTCATTTAATCGAATTATTTCAATAATAAATTTAATTTTTGCTGCAATATTTTTAGTATTTAATTATAATTTTTTTCGTTAAAATTGGAATGGATTTTCACTGTTTTGGTAAAATACACTAAATAGAAGCCATTTTACGAAAAGAATGATCGATTTCGCTAAAAAATACAATTTTTCACGTTTGTTCGCAAGAAAATTTCAAATCATTTCTAAAATAATTTATTTTGCATAAAATATAAGCAAATAAAATAAAATTCAACTACACATTTTAAATTATTAAAATTGTTTCCTTCATTTAATTTTTTTTTTCAATTATCATGTTCAATTTCACTTTCTTCTTGTAAATTCCAACAAATATCTCCTAATAGAGCATCAAGCTTCTTTGCGCTTTACCAGTGTTCGAGTCTTGCTGTTATCTGATGAAAGCGTTCACCATGCTCATCAGATTCGGCTGGTGACTGTTCGGCGAATTTTTCAATATGACAATGAAGAAAATGTAATTTCAATGACATACTAACACCGATGTTGTGGAAAGCGTCAAGCATATTTTCAATATGTATGCGCCAATCTTCGGATCGACGAGCCCCAAGTACATTTTCAATGACCGCCTTTAAATAGTCGCATGCCAGAAGCTCTGCATCACTAAGAGTGCTTTCGAATAGTCTGTCCTTCATCAAACGTCGAATATCTGGTCCATTAAGTATTCCTGTAATAAAATAATATTAAATTAAATTTCAATTGGTCAAAACGTAGATTTTAATACTAACCCTATAATGTTATGTCGGCGCAATCTAATTTCTTCACGTATAGGCCAGTCCCGTTTTTCGTATTGATCGCCAGCATAACAAGTGTCCCATAAACACATAAAACACATATTTTTTGTGTACCCCAATTGCAAACCAGTGAGAATTGAAGCCACCTTCAAGTCCGCACAAATTTTCTATTTGTGATCATTGTATTTCACTAGATCGATGATTTTTTCAATGATAAGTAGTTCTCCTTTGTATTTGTGCTCAGTGCAATCGGAACGGAATTTTTTGAGTTCGTAACGTGGAGTAGAACTGCTTTCAAACTACTTTTGGACGAATCGATAAATAGTCTTCATTTTTCGGGTTTATATTCATGGTGCAATGTTAAAACCAAACCGTTGATATCGTCGCAATAAGCCAATGAATTATTCTCAATTGATTTAAAAAAATGACGATGACGGCCGAATGATCCATATACACGAGCGTCTGGTGCCAAAATGTTTACTCGTTTCAATTCTTTAGCTAAGAGAATCGACTGTCGCTGTGATAACTTGAGGCGGCTTGTCATAGTACCCGCGGTGGTCTAATGGTAAGATGTTTGCTTCACACGCGGGCGGCTCGGGACCGCATCCGCACGGGACAAGATTTTTCCAGAAAATAAAAATACAATTTTCGCGTATTAAATTTGTTAAGTTAAAAAAAAGGACAGATTTTTAAATTTGCCGCTTCTTTGGCGCCAAAATGGAGGCAATTGCGGTACTTTATATATATCTAGGGACTTTAGTTATATAAAAACACTGATGCCATCTGTTGGAAAATATCTCAAACTGAATGCATAATTTTTAAATGTGTATAATCATAACTCAATTTTGTTTCTATTCATATTTTATGCAAAAATAAAGTATGTTATAATTTAATTAAATGACCTAACCTAAAAAAACGATTGGCACCACTGAATTCAGCGTACCCGAATTGACTTTACCTGAGAGGTGCCCCGGTTGTTCCAAATAAATATTGTCAATTTCGTGCACAGTGTTATTAATGTGAAAGGTTTTACAATTTTTTTCAATTTAGTCGCCCATATATTTCCAGAATAGTTTTCTTCAATTTTCTCGAAGCAACGAAATGGTGCAATCGCCCTTTTGGCAAAATACCATCGATATAATGTCTGAGGGTAAAAATAAAAGTTTTTTTGTCAGCATAAGATTTCTGTATATAGGTTTTTATTTGAGAATTATATCTGAATGAATTATCTAGAAACAATACAAACTTTTGGCTTCGTCTTTAACTGGTGTAATGTCATTAAATATATGCAACCTTACATCTGTCTTCAATTTATCGATCTGATTGTTACTGCCGAAAATCAACGTAACAGATTTAGCAGGATTTATCAATAATGAGTGCTGACGAGCAAATTCAGCAATGTTATCTATGTCCTTATTAATATCCTGTATATAGTCGAGTCGCTCTCTCAACCGACATGCGGCACTAAATTAAAATGGCGTCAAATTTCAGATGTTGCAAAATTTTACCTGTCATGTAATATAACCTACAAAACTCATTTCAGGACTGTCATAAATAATAATATTCATACACCTTTTACATTTGTCATAATTATCTTTTGACGTTTGTTATAATTGTCATCCAAACATTTTAAATTTGTCAACAATGGATGCCTCCTAAATAGTATAGCCAAATGTTATATAAAATATGGGTGTAGAAAAAATAATACTTAATAGCATTATTTATAATATTTAATTTGCAACTGGCTTTCATGTAATAGTATTTTACTATGGGAAGGTATATATCCTAAAATATTAATTAATGAGTTTAATCTTATTGTATTGAAATTGTTCCGGCCGATCGAAATTTGTGGTGGTATTGAATCGTCGGCTTTAGTTTGTACTTTGGCCGTGCCGGTTGCCAAAACGACTCGGCTATAGTTTGTCTATACTCATTGAAGTTAAAGGAATGGTATATTTGGGTATCATCCGCGTACATATGTATACGACATTTCCTCATACAGAGATGCATGCCTGATGTGTACAATGTTAATAGCAGAGGTCCCAGTATTGAACCCTGCGCAATATCCCGTTTTATGCTCTTGCAAGAGGAAGAATCACCATTGAGACGTACGCATTGCATGTGTCCGGTCAGATATTCCGGAGAAATTAAGTAAAGCTAAGATGGTTTTATGACAGACTGTATCGAACGCTTTACTGAAATCTAAAAGTGTTAAGATAGTAACCATATTTCTGCCCCTAGATGTGATGATGCCCTTTTCGAAACCCAGACTGGTTTATAGGCAAAATACCAGCAGTAAGGAAAACACTTGTAATCTGTACGCTGACGATTTTCGCCAGTAATTTAGAGCACGCTGGTAAAATATTTATCGACCGCAAATCTTCGTATTCATTAGCCTGTCTTGTTTTTGCCATGTGAATAACAACAGTTTTCTTCCATGAAGATGGAAACACGTACATGATTATACAGGGGTTACTAATATGAGTCACGTATGGCAAAATAGCAGGCCAGCACAGCCTGAATATTTCGATATTCAAACCATCGTGACCCGTGGAAGTCGTATCCTGATTTCTTTAGTAAAGTTGAAAATTGTAATCTCATCAACAATCTGGAACTTGAAATCCAAATCGTTGCGTATTTTACTTGTTTCGTAATACTTTAGCAGTTCAGTATTGTCCACTGTCGGGGATCTTCCGTTAGTAAATAAGATTATTAAATATTACATTTTATACCGATGTTTTATTTAATAACTAGCTTGCCCGACAGACGTTGTTCTGCCCTTTCCGTTAGAACACGCAATAATATATATGTATATAATACATAATAACTCGCCCACAGCGCCACCTATCGGTTCCAGATTTTATGATTTCCTTTTTTGACACTAAACCAACATATATTGTAGATACTATAGTCCGTCTCAACCCTATTATGCAGTACAGGTTTAATAGGGATATTGCATCTCTTATTATCTTTAGTAGTCTCTTAATAACGACATCTTTATATCCGGTTGCCTTGTTGCAAGTTCTATTATGCAAAGTATATGATGGGTATATGAGTAATCGTTGCTGTCAATTGTCAGTTTTTGCCGTAGTGTGTAAACTTTTATATTGTCTTTAATTTATCTATATATAATTTCTATTAAATCGTTCTTTTTAGCAAGCATATTATCTTTTTCAAGCATTTAAAAGTAAGTATGCATACCTAGATCTATAATTCTGATTAACGTGATAACCTATATACATATACATATACTTTTTACAGATTGCTACATGATATGAGTTTTGAATTTTAAAAAGTGGGACGAAAGAGTATTCTTATTGAAAGAGATGACATCATTAGGTGGAGACATAAATACTTACGAGACATCAGAAAATTCAGAGACGAAGGTATAGTTTATCATTTAATTTGTTATACTTTTATGTTCATTACGCAATTTATTATTTGCTTGTGTTTGATTGTAATTATTTTATTTTTTGGTAGAACTATAATATATACTGATGAATCATGAGTGAATGCAGGACACTCGGTAAATAAAAAGTGGACTGACGTTACTGTTCAAAGCAGACGACAAGTTTTTACGTAAGGACTCAGCACTGGTTTAAAATCACCAGCTGGTCTTGGGCCTCGATTTCCATTGATTCATGCTGAAGGTGAGCAAGGTTTTGTTATTGGTGCTGAATGTACATTTCTTTGTAAGAAAAATACTGCTGATGTTCATAGCGAAATGGATGCAGATACATATGGAGATTGGTTCAAGAATAAATTGCTTTCAAATATAGTAGAGAACTCGGTTGTTGGTCTCGATAATGCCTCATATCACACGAGAAAATTAGAAAAGTTTCCAGCAGTAGCACGGAGAAGACCAAATTATTGAATGGCTCACTGAGAAGAATATTCCACTTGATAATGACATGTTAAAAAGAGATTTACTGGCTTGTGTGTCAGAGGTTAGGTCTCAGTATGAGAGAAACAAAATTGATAAATTTGCAAAGAATAAAGGGCATTATGTTCTTCGGCTTTCAGCTTATTGTGCATTAAACCCAATTGAAATGGTGTGGGCACAAGTTAAGCACTACGTTAAAATGCACAATACGACATTCAAACAAAGAGATATTGAACAATTAATTGTGAAGGGTTATCAGAATGTAACAGTGAACAACTGGCGGAATTACATTGGCCACCTTGCCAACTTGCAAGACGACGTTGAAGAGTTTATAATTAACGTCACACATTCATCATCAGATCAAGATTCTTTTAGTGATGAAGAAAAATAAAACAATATGTGTACCTACTCTTTTGTATGGTCATGGTTAGTTTTTTCATAAATGTTATCATGTATTATTAACTTGTTCTTATAAATGGGAAAATATGTTTTTGCAAAATGAATTTGTGTCTTTAAATGTGTATAACGCAATGTAGGTTAACATATTAATATTCAATAAGACTATATAAGTCATGTAACATATTAAAAAATAAAAGTAGGTACATGTTGTGTGTGGTTATTGTTATTCTTTTCATAAATATGTATTATTTAAGTTGTTTTTATAAATAGAAAAGTTTTTTATAAAAAATAAACTTGTGATTAACTTTGTCTTGGTCTGAATTTATAGTGGATAGTTGATTAAGATGTCAATATTCAGTAACGAAGAAAATTGTATACCTTAAGTGTTTCTTTGAAATATTAATTCATTTACTCTGGCTTACTATATTCAGTTAGATTTTAAATAATTTTTTACAGAACAATCCCAAAGGATTATATTATTACAAATATTTTAACTAATCGATCTTCCCATATATTCTCCTCTTTTAGTGTTTCAAATTACTATTAATTTTTTGTATGCAGTATGCATCAATTGAATGACAAACAGTCGTATAGGTTATGTTTTGATTACAAAAAATGTCAGATATTGAACCGGAACTGTAACGACATTATACAATGAGACGATTTGGCAACCATGAAATCAATTCCCATAAGACCTGTACTGCATAATAAGGTTGAGACGGACTATAGTCATTTTGATCCATAAATTTAGAACTTGTTAATAACTTTATTACAGCGCCACCAATTATATCCAAGCATAGCTATCGTCTCGACAAAACAAATATATTATGTGAATATGACCTAAGTCGGTCAAGTCGTTCAGAAGTTACACGATCACTAACAGACGCAGCAACGATTACATATGTAAAGATTTTTCTCCAGATCTTCTAGATTTTTTCTATTGAAAACATTCAATTGAGTTACTTCCATCTAGGGAGCATAACGAACAAAACAAAAAAGAATCAACCAAATATGTCGTTCCTATCGTCAGCTATGCTCGAGAGTGCATACAAAAATGAAGGTTTTTGTAGTTTGTCCGAATTTTTCGACTTTCCGTAGATGATTGGATAATTAAATAAGGCTGATAAACTCGAAATTCATTAAGGAGACTCAGGTACTATGAATAGTCTCAAAATTTTACATTGATATTATAAAATTTATGCTTGTATTTTCTTGTTTTCTCTTGTGTTCTTTGGCACGCTTATCGTACGTATAATTAATTGGAGAATTTCATTTTGAATGTATCCATTGCGAACAGATTACACACCGGTACCAAATTTGTTACGTCCGAATTTATTCGTCATTATCTTCCGTTGAATCTAGTTTATCTAATTCATCATCGTCGTATAACTGACTCTGATCATCACTTTCAGCCTCAGAATCATCAAAATGCTTTTTTCTCTAAGTTTCTTAGTCAACCGTAGTTCCGTTGCTTTATCATACGGTTCCCCTAATTCTTTAGCCTTTTTCTTCCTGATCCCATATTTGCGTAACTCTTCATTTTGTGTTTTCTTATGTTTTAAATCTAATTCAGTTTTTAGTAGCACGGAGTTGGACATTTCTAATTGTTTTTTGCACGTAATTTAGATGCTTACTCCACTGCACAGTGGAGTAAGCGAAGAAGGAAGGAATGGAATGACCATGTCGAGAGAATGCAAACCAACAGACTAGCATATATATGCAAACATAAGAGACCCAAAGGAAAGAGACAACAAGGACGACCTCCCAAGAGATGGGGACAAAGTTGGTTTTCCTCATCCGCTGAATAGAAACAGGCCAGGCAAACAGGGGATGACCCTAGCTAAAAGAAGAAGAAGAAGAAGAAGAAGAAGAATTTAGATGCTTTTTTTATAATCAGGATTGGAACTGATGTTAGCTCGACAATGGAGACTTTTGATGAAGACATGACATGGGAACATGTTGCCGCAAGATGTATGTCAACATTCCTCTGTATTAGTGGTTTGACTCTTGCGCAGGAGTTCTCTGTCAGACTTCCGCTGTTAAAATCGCCTCTTCTGAAATGTTGTCTTAATTACTAACATTGGTTTCATTTTAGTTGCTTGGTAATTGCATATCTGAAACATCTATGTGATCTGTCAGGATAAAATCGTCTCTAGAAGATTTATTAGGAGAAGAAAGAGCCATATTCCAGCAGTGCAAAATCTTAATATTCCTTTGTCCATCGAAGCAATCTTTAGGTATGCTGGATTAAAAATGGACGCAAAACTTTGAGATATTACAGTTAAGTAATGTGACCGAACAAATTTTCAAGCTCAAGTTATTGTTGCTTGAAATTTTCTAGAAATTTCCGATATTTTGGTTTTATGCTATTTTCGGGGGAACTATTTGGAGTACATGTGTTCTAAAGTTAAATTAAAATTCAATAAATGTACTTATCACAAATTCACATTGGCACACGTTCAAATTGACTTTTCTTGTAAGTTTATTATTTTTCCCGATACTTTGCAAGATACATGCCATTTTTTCAACAACCCTTTCTCTGATAATCTGGGAATAGGCAGCTTGGTTTCGGCTTAAATTATATCAAATTTCATCTAAAATAATAAAACACATATACTTTGTTGTATCACTATATTTGAACAAATGGTGTGACCGCGGTTTCGACCAGCATGACCATTAACGAAAACCGTATTAAATGAGACACAAAATTACGTTAAAATTAATGTTAGGCAGTAATTATAAAGCAGGAGGGAAAATACTTGGGATAATACACAATACATTATAATAGTTATTAGTTAATTATAGGGAAAACGAGTAATTAGAAATTTGAGGTACCTAAATTAAAATCTAAGTACAACAGGGAGACAGAGGAGTATATAATTAATCGGTGAGAAATTAAACCTCCTAGAGGCCCTCGAAATAGTCAAGTCCTCCCACAATTTAGATAGCCTTATGGTTTTTCCCATAATTAACTATATAACTATTACAATGTATTATGTATTACCAGTGGCGGCCCGTGATTTTTTGGGACGGGAGAGCACCGGGGTATCTGAGTGTTTAATATCAAAAATTAAATACAAACAAAAAAATAAACTCAATATGTTATTTAATTAACTTGTTTGAAAATAAAATCCATTCGCCGTCCCTTACGATTAGCAAAATGATTAATAACTAATTCATTGAAGTTTGGTGTTGATGTCAGTAATTGTTTTTCAATGGAACACATTGCTGAGGCACATAGTCTGCTTTACTGCATGGTATTTCTAGAAAATGTTTTTATTCTCTTCATAGTTGAAAAACAATATTGCAATATTCTTATTTTTATTAACTGCATTAAATTTAACATCAGTTGCCAGTTCTTTTAATAAATATCTGCCACAAAGCCCTAGAAAATATTGTAAATTCTCCTGTTTAGGATAGGATTTCATTTTAGATTTAGTAGCTACAACTCGATGCTGTTTTAGGCCTGTATGAGACGATGCTAAATTTTACAGAGAATTTCCATGTAAATTATTACGAAAATTTTCTGCTTTAATTTAGCATACAATTTTGATATTATTGCATTACTCCTGTATGACACGTATGCATTAGTACATATCAAATTTAGCACACGCACATGCGTAATATATGATGTAGTGACGTAATTTTAGTGTTATCGTAATTGAAAGGTTGGTTGCTCTTCGAGAAATTAGTTTTAAATTCTTTGATTCATTAGGATACACAGTTAACCTTTATAATCATCTTCTCCTGCACCACTTTTTTGAGACTCCTTATATTTTCTATGTTCATTTAAGAAATTACTTCTTAGACCATGAAATTTAGCATTAATATCTGATATAGACACTCCTGGTTTTATTTTTGTCACTATATTTTTAATTGCCTCTATTGCTGTGGCACGAGCATGTTTGCTTTTATACCTTGCACCTTTAACTGCATATAAACAAGGATATTTTTTATATTCCTCTATTAACACAGACACCTGTTCACGTGACCAGGACATCTTTTAATTTTAGCAATAAGAACTTAAAAAATACTATGACTATTGACACACAACCTCTGAAACCGCATTTTTTTTTAAGTTACTTTGGTTTAGGTAACTTTGTCGGGTAAATTTCGCATGCAATATTACAAGCACTCTTCTGTTTTACATGTTGCAAAATTTCAAAAATAAAATGTACATGAAAATTTTCTGTAAAATTTAGCATCGTCTCATACAGGCCTTAGAGATTTTCTGTCTTTCCTTTCTGGGTGTATGGGCAGAGAGATTTTTGCCTGTTTGAACCCCAACATCACTTGTAGTAGGAATTTCCATAACTGCTAAAATACAATTAAAAGTTATACATTTCATTAAATACAAATTAATTGTATGTGTGTAACTGAAAAGTTCTAAGTAGGTTAAATACATATTGCTGTGATCCTTACATTGGTCAGGCATTGTAAGATAAATAAATAATTATGTAATAGAATAAGTAAATAATTTATTAGTAGTAAGTGTAATTATGGAAAGATGTATCATGAGTTGCATAACCGCAACGGCGTAACATTATAATGTTAGGTAGATGACAATTAAAAATTGCAACAAAATTTATTTTAAAGGTATAAAAATAAATACAAAAATAAAGTTCATGTATTCTATATTTGTAGAAACGAGGAGCACAAGATGCAATTTCAATATACAAAGACAGAACCAAATTTTATGCATTGTGTGAGAGTCGTATTAAATATTTTGAACAATAAACCATTATTTAAAATGAATAACGTATTAAGAATAAATAACAGAGAGAGAGTTATGATGAAAGATGGTGTAGTCAAAAGAGTTAGTCATTTGAATGCCGTAAAGTTATATGAAAAAGGTGAAATTAGATATTTACGAGATGAAAACATCTTTCATCATGAATAGACGTAAATTTGTAAGAGATTGTTATTTGTTCGACATTTTATGGTCACATTTAATAACATGATATATACCTGACACTTATATCTAAGTATAATTTTAAAAGGAATATGTAAAAAGGTATATTATTTTCATTCGACACAATATAATGTGGAAAAGCTTCAGTGGCAGGTTTAAATCCAGTTTTATCCAGGAAAAATTTCGGAAATAACACATTAAAATTGGTTTAATCTCATTAAAATCTACAAAGAAAAACAATGTTCAATATTGTTAACAGCTGCATACAAATCAACCTACAAGAAGACGAGGAAAGATGGTTCGAAGATATGGATGAAGTTGTCAGGGTCCAGGTTCATAATAACATAATTAATAAAAGGAGCATTCCAGTCGTATGCAATGTTTTTCCTGTTATTTTCAAAGGAAACGGCTGCAAAAGAAAAATACGAATAGTGTTAAATAGTGGTAGAAGAATATATTTAAATAATGATGAAAGAAGCAACGAATTCATCTATAAACATAATGAAGGATGGCGTTAATGAAAAGGAATGTACCTACCAAGATAAGAATATCGCAAATGTGCATTGACATTAACAATAACAAACAATTTAAGTGCGTGCATAATTTGTGTAATTTCGAGATGTCAAACAATATTGGTGCAGGTCAGTTTAGGGAGAATGTCAAGAAAATAAATCTGAGCAGGACAATGCCAACATAAACGTTAGTGCGGAGTTTGTGGCGCTGCGAACGATGTATGGTTTTTTCTGATGACCGAAAATGATAAGAAGGCAAGTACGAGAGAAGTACGGGAGAAGCTGTCGATATCTAGAAGTGAACAAGTTGCCGAGCTTTAGTAAAAGTAGCGTTTGATTTTTCATTTCGTTCGATGATTGCAGGCGTGTTATGCACTGCATAAAAATCATCCTCAGCAAAATGTATTAGATTATTTTATTTTCAATAAGTAATTTTTATTTCATAATTAATTTTTGCCATTAGTTTAATTTCATTTATTTTTTTTTTTATTATCACTATGATGGATCAATATAAGGAAGAAGTTGATGAAATATATAAATATCATGAGTAAGTTTAACTTAAAATAAATTATGCTAAAGATGCTATGTGGAAATATTCATCTTTAGCGAAGAAAAATTTATTTAATATTTTGGATGCGATTATTATCTTCTTTGTTATAAGTAGACTAAAGTAATAAATAATGGGATTATTGTTAACAATGTACGGAGGCATCGATGACACAACGTGTGAATGTTTGTTAGTGATGTTATCTATGCATTGTTAACAAGTTATAGATACAAAATTTTATGGGGATTTCAAATATATTGATATACGTAAGGATGGGAGCATTTTGATGGACAATAGCCAATTTATGATATGTACAACGTGTGAATGTTTGCATATGGTGATTGGTGACGGTCTTATCAAGGTGTTTTCTGTTTTGGGAGTTTTTGTATTTTCAAAGATACTCCGTGAAAATAAATGTCTTTGGTAACGTAGAAATTTAGCGTCGTATAATAAAATTATTATTTCTTTGAAACTATATAATGTTAAAATTTGAATATAGCAAAGAGTGATATCTATTCTAAATCTATATGTTATATTTGTAATGTAATGTGTTTTCCGTATCTTTATAAAATACACGTTTTTTTTTTTTTACTTGTAATGGGAAAGTAAAAAGGACAATTTCTTTTTACGGCCACATGTGGCAAGAGAATTATTTCTTCGATGATGTTATTATAAGATGTTAAAAATGAATATAAATATTTTATGAGATTTAGTTTTTTTATTAGTAACCTTATCCTATTAATTTTAAATAAGAAATGTTGTGGGAAAAACAGAAGGAATATCACTGCTAGAACCTGCAAGAAATATATGAATGTTGATGGAGATTGAACTTATAAATTTAATAAAGAATTTTTTTTATAACAACGTTATCTCTACATTCGTAATAAATTATGCAGCTTTGTATTATTGTAGTTTGATTAAATTATGCCGGTGCAAAATTATTATATTTAATTTGAAATCAAGGCTATAGCAATATGTGTTGAATTTTTGTTCAAAGATGACGTCGAATTCATTAGTTAAACAACTAATCGTATTTTATGTTTTGCTCATAATATAATTTTGTATTGTAAATATTAATTGTCATACCGTTGATTGAAGGAATAAATAAAGATGCGCAACGCTATAGTAAAATTGCGTGTCTTTCCGTTAAGTCGTCCCGCAAACCCGTTGCCGAGAAACATCATCGCTGTTTCGGCCTGTTTCGAAACTCGGACCCAAACGACTGATGCATCACTATAGATCTCGGACCCAGTTTTGGCTACGCTCAGTGCTATGTAGTTGCGCATCTTTATGTATTCCTTCAATCAACGGTCATATACTCGTAGGTGGTTCACTTTCTGCTAAATTTTGGGATCCAATATCACTTGTGCTAGGAACATTCATAGTTTCCACATTCTAAAATACATTTTGAAATTAGTATGCTTTTAAAATTTCAAATAATACTTAGTTCTTATAAAATAATATTTTATAATAAACATTTACCTGTAGATAGTTCCTTAACCAGTTAGGTTTGAATTGATTTCTTTTCAATATGGTCATGGCTGTGAGAGATAACGATGTTCTCTAAAATTTTTATTTTCGAAGGAGGTTCCTTCACTAATATAAAAAGATAAAAACCACATTAGAAGTATTTATTTCCATGCTTCATCTTTAATGAACCCGTGTGAAATTTTGCATCAAAAGCTGTTTCTTTCTGGTGTTTCCACGCAGAGTGATAGAAATAATGCGGGAATTGCATTGGTTTCCGTAAATCATTTAAACACATGTGTGATTCAAAGTGTTTACCACACATAACTGTTGTTTGCCATAATTTTGACAAATCTTTACTTAGGTCATTCCGGTTACAGCTGGTGTAAGACACTACAAAAAAGATGAATTATTACAAATTAACTGTTAATAGCTATAACTTACCGATTTTCTTATTTAAGAAACTGTAGAATATATTTTGTTGCTGAACATTTTTACAAGTAAAAATACAACATCTACCATCTACATACGCCAGATTTCTTCTTTCGTACAGTTTCCATTATTTATAACAACAACAATTTAACTGACACCTTTACTTATTATTCTTTCGTAAATCATAAGTTATAAAACTTAGACAGGTTATATTTATACAACAAAAACAGAACGCCATTTTGAAATGTGCGCTTGTTTGATTTTGCGCACAAATATCGGAATTATGCAAGTGAGGCTTTTGTCACTTCTATTATTCTGTGATATTACATACTGCATTGCCAGCCGGCATCACAGTCTAGTGCCCTGTCGTGACATATACCGCTCTCGCCCCGCGCTACTTTTTATATGCACGATTTCTAATACAATTTTAGAGAAGGATAAAAATATATATTTGCTAATGTACGACAATTGTGCATATAGTGGTTTTGCTGCAAGGGATATTATTTGTTATCAAACAAATCAGAAAAATTACATACAAATTAGGTATTTATATTTTATCTGTTAAAAGAAATTTATCACGGATGTGGGGGGGGGGCAGTGCCCCGTTGCCCTCCCTGCAGCAGCCGCCACTGGTATTATCCCCTACTTTATAATTACCGCCTAGCATTAATTTTAACATAATTTTGGGTCTCATTCAATACTGTGTTCGTTAATGGCCATGTTAGTCGAAACTGTGGTCACACCATTTGTTTAAATATAGTGATACAACAAAATATATGTGTTTTATTATTTTAATATGGATTATCACAAAGTAACGGCTTACAGCATTAATTACTTTAAATGTCATCTAGTTAAACAGAAAAATAACGTTTTCTCTTGGACACATATTTTCAGCGTTACCTCTAATACGCTTGATACCATCGTTTAACATCAGAAGGGGTGTCTACCCATATGTTTTTCAATAACTACTGAGCCGATTTACTTGAACTTTTTTTCAAAACGACCATTGGGCCGAGTCTAGGATGTGCGTTAAAATAGGGTTCACGAAACCACAGCAGGTCTTGGTAAAGTGCCAAAAACAGCAAAATTTGCATAAAATGAAGGTGATCTCTTGAGCAAATCGTCAATTTTCACGGTAGAGGGCTTGAATTTTGCATAGTTATATTACAACATGTCCTACAAATTACAGTTTTTCCGTTTTGAAAACTCTTTATTTCAAACGACTTTATTCAAATTTTTCGGAACGTCAGTAGTGTGAAATCGCCTTTTATGCAAGAACGCATCGTCAATTTTTGAAATAGCAATTTATTTTGTATTTAATTTAACAGTTAGTTTCTGTGTTGTAAATAACAGGTGTCAAAGGACATTTCGGCATTTGTTATATTAATTACTTACTGCATTTAAATCATTCATTTCATTGAGGTAAGGCTTTCATTGCCACTGAAAAGGTATGTACTAGCTAATGGAGAAAATTCCCCGAAGGGGGCAGAAAAAAGGTGAATATACTTAAGCAAAACGACGCCGAATATGAAAAAGAAGCGTACAAGCACGAAAAGGTGTGTACAAGTGTTATTTTCATCAGAACATTAAAAAGAAGATTTAACTACTGAATTGTGCTATAGTCTCATAACTTGGACAAAATATTTGTACCAAACAATGTATATTCCGCAGCCGAGCAAGTTAAGGGAAAAATATTGAAGCTGGATTTACATTAGTCATGCTTTAGTTGTTTATCAATCAGCTATGGGAGACCAATAATGCAAGATAAATCTCTCCCAACATAGAACTATACTAAGAGCCTTTCTATAAATTTCGAATGTACATCATAGCATAGTCTGCCGTAACTGGTTTGTAGTTCCTTATAAGTTACAAAGTCACATAAAGCGGAAAATGGTTAGAGGCAAAAGAGGGGCTGTGAAATATACATTGTTTGGTGAAAATATTTTTCCAAGTTATGAGACTATAGCACAATTCAGCAGTTAAGTCCTCTTCTTAATGTGCTGATGAAAATAACACTTGTACATACCTTTTCGTGCCTGTACACTTTTTTTTCATACTCGGAGCCTCTTTGCTTAAGTATATTCATCTTTTTTGTGCCCCCTTCGGCGCATTTTCTCCATTAGCTAGTAGGAGATATTGATCAGAAACTATAAAGCGTGTTTTGTTTTAGGACATTGCGTAGCGCGGAGAGGTTTTTCGCAAATATACACTCGATTTCTTACTATTAACATAGGTCCCAATAACATATTAAAACATTAAAATTACATAACCTTTCGTAATATAGGTTGTATAAATTGACTGGGCTATTATTATCATACTAAAATACCTTAATTTGCCCATCCTTACACGTTCTGCATTCTAATACCTTAACATTTTCTTTATTCGATTCGTTGATATTTCGAAACACTTCCTTTCCAGTTTCCTCATTGTTATAACTGTCATCTGACAACTTGTCATTGCCATTCAAATCACTGTACGAATTTTCTGTCATTTTAGGGTAACACCACCATTTTTGTTTGTTTGTTTTTTTCTCTGGTTTTCGGTCCGGTCACTACAATTTCTCAACCTTTCCGTTCCCTACAAAATTTCGAGAGTACAAAGCCCCGTAAAAAATCGAAAATTACACAGCGATCATTTTGTAATGTTCATGCACTGTGCAATCCGTGCATGTTAATTGTTTAAATGTCACTGTATATTTTGACGTCGAATTTGGGAGACAAAATTATAGTCGAAAATGGACTGTCAGAAAAGGAAAAAAATCTCGATCATCGAGAAGAAATTATACCTTTCCAATGTTCGTCCTAGATATTTGCCCGATTCTGTTGCCCCTAATGTGTGGTTGGATGACATGAAGTTTTACTATAGGCACCGTTTAAATGTATGTACTTACTTAATAAATTTAAAAATTAACATTAAAGAACGATGTTGGTAAAGAAAAGAACTAACACCTTACATCCTAGTCGACGTTATTAATAGTAGGTAATATTTATTTCATTGCTAATACAGAACATATAACAAGTCTTAAAAATGTCACAACACATATTTCTATGGCTTAGGGCAAAACAAGCGTATTTACAAAATATTCGTTTCGAGTAAAGTGAAGCAAATCTGTAGTAATGAGAGTTTTCTTTCATTTGCTAATTGAACGCTATGCTATTTTGAGTATATTTTGTTAGTACACATTAACACTAAAACAATAATTAAGAAGATTAATCAATTAAGGAAATGTTCATGAGATACGTTTATTTTCTCCTAAACATTTGTTTTCTTTTGTGTCTACAAAAAGACTTGCGCCTGTTTTACTCTAACATAATGTTAATTACTTATTATTACTATTAAGGGGACTAACTGCCGTGAGGGGGTGGCGCCATATGCGCTAATGTAAGTTCTGGACTTTACAAGGTTTTATTAAAACAATAGTACCCCTTTTATTTACGAAATATCAAAACGAAATTTAAAACACAAATAAACAAAGGCTCAATTCATGCTAGACTGGAATTAGTTTTTAAAATAAAGTTTCGGAAACTGAGTTATGATGTTGTAAATTTTGTCAATTTTTAGAGTGAAATGTAGGAGTAAATAATTTGAATTATAAGAAAGTACTCCCAACGAAGCCTTAATTAATCCTTTTTATTCAATTTAATGCAAAAACATAATAAGAAAAACGAAAATTTCTGCTGTTTGTTTTATTTTAAGGAATACCTTACATCGGCGGAATATACATTAGCGTATATGGCGCCACCCCCTTACGTCCTACCTCACGGCAGTTAGTCGGCACATCTGCGTAAGCCCCCTTAACGCACGGATTATAGATTAATAAGAAATATAGTAACGCTGTTAGTAGTTTACTGCGAAACTATCAACACTTGTCAGAGAAAGTATAGCAATTTTATTTACCTGTTGATTTTATAAATTTAACAATGATTATTTTAAACATTAATCATTTTTCGTTTGGTCCCCTATTTCTTCTTCGCCATCCGAATCAAACCTTGTGTTACCGGCAAATAAATGATTATAGAATTCATGATACTGATCTAGTCCGGTCTGCGCACAGTTCCCTTAAATTTTGTAGCTTTAACTTTTTAAAAATGAAAATGAAACGTGTTAAATACTTAGATGCTAGAACTAACATGAAGAGGTAAATACTATTTACATATATACATTTATACGCAAAACGTATATGCATATACGTTTTGCGTATAAATGTATAATTATATGTAAATAGTATTTAACTTTTTAATTGGAAGTGGACCATCATAAGCAGGTTTGAAAATTACGTTACCAATATTTCTCAGTACTAGTAGAAATCGTTTTCTTCTGTATCATATTTGAAAAATATATGTTCAGGATTGTTTTTTCTGCACTGAATACATTTTATTTTCATCCAGTGAATATTTTCACCATTGATATCCTTGTTTTTATTTTTAACATAGTTTTTCTGAATCGATAAATTTTGATTGTTCCATTTCGATAACATTATACTTGGATTTTCGTGACGCCATTTGGACCACGATTTACCACAGCCTGATGGGTGAAAAATAGTAATATGCGTTACTTTGGTTTCAATGTGTGCGTGTACAGACTAGTACAGAGTCGCATTCCATTTGCAAATGACCTGGCTCAACGAAATAATGGGTTATTTTTCGGGAATGTTCAAATTATTAACAGCGAAGTAAAATATGGTTGTAGCGTTTATGATGCGGTTATGACAGCCACACGTGTCAGACAAAAAGTATTGTAGATAGTTCCACGATAGGCATGAGGCTATCTCGTGCCACATATAACACGCTGCATCCTTTGCGGCAACACTGAAGACAGTAAGATTATATACCACATATCGCCTCTTATAAAATATTTTTTTGTTATTAGTTTTCGGTGTATAACACAGCTTTGAAATCAAATTGACTTAGTATGCATTCATTTTTTAAAGATCTTTCTTTAATGGCATTTTCAAGGTTCTAGCGGCATTTTTTGCTTTTAAATGATTTTCATGATTAATCTTTTCTTCTTCTTTACCTTCTTTCGTCAAACTGTCAAAAACAAAACATTTGTCACACATGTCTTTTCGAGGTTTGTAAAAATCGAAATTAAACTCAGATTTGAATACATTTCTATAAAACCATAACTTCTAAGGCTTAATCTTTTCTTGTTGACATTTTTCATGAAATAAATCGTACATCATCTGAAGGCTTAAATCAGATGGTAAATATTGTTTCTGCGAGTGTTTTCTACAGTAGTGACCAGGCACTGTGGGAAATGATTGTATATGATTGATAATAAATTGTCTTGCTTTATAGGTTATTTTGTTCAACGATGAAGCGAGTCGACGTTTGTCTTTTTCGATAACATAATGGTCGTTTCCTTTCAAAAGCGTATTACGTACAAAAGTTTCTGATACATCAAACGTATTGCTGTAGCTGCAGCATTGTAACAAAATGGTAAATTTCTTATTTAAGATGAAAATGTAACATTGCCACACGTTGGGTACAGCCATTATAATATATATATATATATTCATCTTACTATCTATGTATATATATGCTGTGACTGTTACACTGTTGATGAATGATAAAAATTAGAATAGTCTATTTTAAAACTTACACCTAACAGCATAAAATATTTATTTATGTTCTTATGAGTTCTTGCAGTGATTTGCTTCTTATATTCTGGTACACCTTTATTTAGTTTTGTTTGGGATAAGGTCAAAATTAAACAAAGTATCTAAATCTCATATAAAAATTATATTTATATTTTGTAAAGATTTAACGATCATTAATAACATTTCTACACTATATTTATATATATTTGTTTTACAAAGAAAGAAAAAAGAAAAGCATTTGTGCTCACTTTAGAGTTATAATGCTTGTGAAATACTTATACATTTATAATAACAACGGAAAGAATAATTATCTTGTTCCTTTATATAAAAAAAGATTATTGATTCTTGATAATTTGTTTATTAATACGAAGCCGATTCTATTTCACCAAAAAGATACATCTTCACATAGTGCCTTGGTAATCTAGAATCTTGCAACGTGAATGCTCTGAAACTGGCCTATAACTAATCGCTAGCTGTAAACATTCTTACATTGTACCTCTAGCAGCTTAGCACCTGCCCATCAAAAACATCCCCGCTTATTCGTATTTATTTTATTTGAATTACTAAATTAAATGACTATATAATAATTAATGATGCCCAACAATATACTAAAGGCAAATATTTTCACATAGTACCTTCAGCATGTCTAACACCATTAACTATCCTTTTATTATTTTAAAATAACGAATTATTATTATTAAACAAGATAATATTCATCTAATTAATGATGCCCAACGATTTACTAAAGCCACATATTTTCACAATATCATCGTATATTTTATCAAATTCATTCTTATTGATGTCCTCCATCTTAAAAATTAATATAATAAAAATGAAAACTAATTGAATGAAATTGTTTTAGAAGAAAATAAATGAAAATAAAATTCTATTTCTCAATACAGATTCTTAAATCGTGAGATCATTACTCTCACTTTCGCTATCAAAAAAATTTTTTTTCTTTCCCAAAATTAATGTGTTTACTGCTCGAATTATAAATTTCATGTTCGACAAGTCTATTCTTGTTTTCGCCTTATATACTGAAACAAAAGCCTATCGACAATTTGTAGCGCCTCTATTATCTAATTAAATTTTAAGTTGGCATTGATTTTAAAATGTTCGTGATAAAATCATTCTTGTTTGTTTTCTTCAGGTTATCATACTTGCACCAATACGCGCACATCGTCTTTGACAGCTACACACTTATGGCGATGACTTGAACTGTTTGCTATTATTGTTTTTCACAGACTTATTACGTTTCATCTTCAGTAAGTAAATCTTTCTTTCCTTCCTCTTTAGTATAGTCCCTCATTGTACTTTTATATGAAGCATTGCCTTTTTCATCGTTTGTTATATATTCTCTTTTTCCATTTACCAATGTTATTCTTACTTTTCTTTTAGTAATTCCTCGATTTGGTAATACGGGAAAGACGTTGTAAACAACTGAGATTTTTCTCACGGAGCCCGCACTACAAAGATCGGTCGCCCCCATCACATCGTCTCCGATTTCTATCCATGCCCTCTCTTCTGGTAACACGTTGATTTGCAGAATGCTGTAAAAAACATTAACACTATATTTTTCTTTTGCAGGTTTTTAAACCACACATGACCATTTCCATTTTCTTTGAAGCCTTTGTGTTATGCATACAAGAACTAATAAGTGTATTTTTAATTTATACAGTTACTGTTTACATAAAACATTCTTATTTACGATCTGTCACTTCGCACTAGAAATGTTTTGATTTATATCCTTTTCTGTACATAGATATTAAGTTACAGATATTTACTATATCTTAAGTATTATTATCAAAATGTTCTTCTGAATTGGCACCATTATTTATATTTGAATTTATATTTATTCATTTAATGTGTATCTACATTTCATATTTATTTTTGATACATCAATGCCTCCTTAAATGTAGGCAACTTATTCTACTTACTATTGCGTGTTTCAACTAATGCTTAAAATCTTAAATATACAATTTTAAAAATAAAATTAGTGTTCTTTTTCAATAACTAAACTAATTCTTAATATAATTATTTCAATAAGAAGATCACAGCAGTACGTAAGAAAAATTTTTGGCAGATTTGTTTTTTTCTTGGTCCTTCATCAAGTAATATTTCTTTGTTTTAGATCTTCTAGAATTTTCTGCATTTGTTCTTGTTACTTGTTTACTTTGTTTTTCTAATAATGAACTTAAATATTGTCTTTGTTTTTCAATATTATTCATTGACCTATAAGAAGAAAAAAATTGTTGTCTATTTTCGTCGTTAAAGTAATCAGAGCACTTTCTTGTACATCTCGAACAATTCATTGCTCTGCCCGTCTAGCATGAACTTATTTTTCTCTTGCTGAAATGTAGTTTAATCCTTTTTGTCTTTTTATTTTCCTGACATTTTTTATCCATTCATGGGGGGCTGCAATTGTTCTTCTTTTATTCTTTGACTGTTCTAACTCGACTTCAACATGAGAGTTATGATTTTCTACTTTTGACATATTTATAAGCTGATCTTTATAATCATTTTTATCGTCTTCTTCGCTTTCTTCAGGTGAATCATTAATGTCTGAGTCACTGGATGATAATTGCTGTCTGTATTGTCTAAAGCATGTTGTAATCTTTCAACAACTTCAACTTCTGTATTATCATTATTATACTTAATATGGAATGCCAGCCGCGTTGAATAAGTAATTATTATTGCCTTCATTACCTACCATTTATCGAAACTATATTGTGTAAATTTTCAGTACCAGGGAGTGCTAGCAAAACATTTTGTAATATGATAATACCATGAGCATTATTGTTGTGATTATTGCTATTTAAATCAAAGCAAGATAACTGGTAGGTTAGGAGGCTCCTCGATAGCTTTCATGCATAAAAAAATTATTGTCGATTGCCTTTAAGATTTTACTTTTGTTAAGCTGGTTTATGTAGTCGGTGAATAAGCAACAAAAATAAATTAATATATTTTGATTTTAATGCCAACAAATTTTACCTACCTTTTTCGTGTTGAGTCATTGCGAACAGAAGAATTTTCTTGATTCTCTCAGACATTGTTAATGGAGAATATGAATTCCTCGTATTATTGAATAAGTTTTACACTACGCACAAAACTACATTTGAACAATTAAAATAAAATATACACACCAAAAAACTTTTCTTTTTGACTTAAATAAGTACTGGAGGGTTTCTGTTGACTGCTAACCTACTAATCATGCTGATAAAATGTTGTTGATGTTTTGACGTAACTTACTTTGAATAACTACCACAGAAACGTATTTACGCATTTCCGAGAGATACGCTTTTGTGGTTATAAGAACAGAACACATACAAACGTACAAAATGATTACGAAGTAGATACGCTTTAGTCTATTTTAGTATGCAATTGGGAGGTATGGAAGACTCTTGAGGAAGTTAGAATAGAGAGACAGCATGCTACTCCCCATTTTTATGAAGTCCGTAGCAATCTAGTGAAAATATCGCTAAACAGCTTCAATACTAGTTTACTTTTTACTGTTCGTGACTGTACATGGAAACGACATTATTTTACTTGTAATGAAAACTTCTTTACACGAATAATTAATTGTAGGCTAACTAATTTAAATATTGTTCTGATAGCCCTCTTTTATAAAACAAATATCCTTTTTGCATCAACGAATTTCGCCATGCTATTGAACAGGAGACAGAGCGATAATATTGTTTGTACTACTTAAATCGATTACATATATCAGAAATAATAGTGGTCCTAAGATAGAACCCTAAGACACACCGTGTTTAACTACTTACATTTTTTTCACCGATTTAGAATTATACGATTTCTATCACATTTAAAGCCCTTTACTAAAAATAATTAATTAAAAACACATTATGTTACAGTGCTTCTGTGCGACAGCAATTGTAAACTCATGTTCCCCAATGATGAACCCTCACAGTTATATAAAAACTAGAAGACTGAGTGAAGATGC
Organism: Amphimallon solstitiale; assembly: GCA_963170755.1. Classification (NCBI taxonomy): domain Eukaryota; kingdom Metazoa; phylum Arthropoda; class Insecta; order Coleoptera; family Scarabaeidae; genus Amphimallon; species Amphimallon solstitiale. The sequence continues at coordinate 10,891,096 of OY720677.1, forward strand.
TGCTCGTTTACAACATATAGACAAAGAGAACAAAAACTTACTTAAAAAGATCAACTTAATCAATAGGTCAAAGGTGAGTCTTTTGTGCGTTTTTTTATGATTTGTTGCTTTGCAACCACTGTTTTTTTAATTCCTCATATAGACTTTTCTGAATACGAGAGACAAGATGAAATTATTGAGAATAATTATTATTTTCTAGGATTTTATTTTAAATATTGTAACGAAATGTGTTTACATTAAATAAAAGAATCAGATCTCTCGGCGCGATAAAAACGAAATTGTCACACGCAAAAAAAAAAGGACAGACCGAGCAACGTATAAAAACGCTCTTATTTACACACTGCCATAAATCATCTCTCTCGCTCGGCTGGTAAACATCGTAAAGCGGTGAGTCATACACTTACGCATGGTACTGTATCGGAAGCGGAGACAAATGTCTGGGAATATTCTACAAATATTCTGGAGGGAGACAGAGTTTACGAGAATGCTTCGAGAACATTTCATGCATGGTATATAAGGCGACTGAGTCACCGGGATTCAATTCATTACCGGATTCATTCATTGCGGGCGGAGTAGTTCGGGATAAAGAAAGTCCTTAGGTAGTGGTAGCGTAGAAATAAATATAGTAGTGCCGTCTTATATAAATAGTGTGATATAAATAAATACGGACAGAGATATAAATAATAGTAGTAGTAAATAAATACCTGTGATAATTAAATTGTAGTAGTTTAAGTGTGTTACGTTAGTTATATATTTTTATATTGTTATATAATTTTAAGTATATAAATATACAGACTGTTTTAAATAAATAATTGCACGAGTTGTTTATTGGAACCCGAAAACGCTACAATTGGTGTCAGAAGTGGGATAAACAATATAGAAATGCAAATAAATAAATAAATAAATAAATAAATAGCTACCAAACGTTTGGAAGAATTAAAGGTCTCCGAGTTAAGGGCAGAATTGGAAGAAAGGGACGCAGATGCATCTGGAAAAAAAACAATTCTCCAGGACCGGCTTCGTGACCTTTTAATAAATGAAGGTAAGGATCCCGAAAAATATTTGTTTCAAATGCAGACTGATCCAAGCTTAATAATCTTAAAAAATGAGATGTTAACTGAAATGGCAAATTATTCAAAACAATTCGAGACTAGTATGAAGACTCTAAGAGATGAAGTTGCAAAACATTTCGAGAGTAATATGAAGACTCTAAAAGAAATTGGAAATAATTTAAAAGCTTTAAATAATAAAATTGCAAATAATTCAGAAGCTTTGAAAGATGAAATTGCAAACAATTCAAAAGCTTTAAGGAATGAAATTGCAAATAATTCAAAAGCTTTGAAAGATGAAATTGCAAAACAACGCGAGACTACTTTCAAGGAAGACATTCAAAAGAATTCATCGAATGGCAGGCAGGAATTTTCTGAGGCCATCGAAGCCATGAAACAGAAAGTTGAGGAGCGCGTGTTCGGAATGGGGGACGAGTTTGGGGTTCAGCTTCAGTTGCCAGCGATGAACGACTGCGGTCCCCATGATATCTCAAGCGGAAGCCTGGAGATTGCCCGAACAGCGAAGGTAAAGGTAAAACCTCCCACCTTCGATGGAAAGACGTCATGGATGTCGTACCGGAATCAATTCGAAGCCGCTGCAGGAGCAAATGGGTGGACGTCCCCGAAGAAAGATACTGGTCTGATTGTGTCATTAAGAAGACAGGCCAGTGATGCTCTGCAGACCTTACTTCCGGAAGAGTGTCAAGACTATCTTAAATCAATCAAGCGTCTTGAGATGAAGTATGGGCATGCGCACCTGGGACAGGTAGTCCGACGATTGGTGAATAAGGTGCAACCCAAGAGAAGAACACTCCGATGCTGGAATTGGAAATGGAGATGGAAATGGAAATGGAGATGGAAATGGGCCATGCGCATAGTAAATGCGCGAAGAAGCCCAAGAAAACCATAGCGGAGCAGCGAAAAATGAAACGGGTCGATGAGAAGAGGCAATCGTCGACTCAGTATCGTAGGGCCTCAAAATAAATAGCGCGAAGTGCATCTGTGCAACACCAAAACGCTGATGCTGTTGCAAGAAGACCAAGTCCAGGAGACTGCAGGCATAGCAACCGCCTAGAAGAAAGATCGGCCAACACATTCTGAACTGCCGTGGTTAATGATCAGTAGCATCCTGACAATTTGCGGATCGGTCAAGAAGCTGATGAAGACCTTGGTTCATTGATGGTTTGGAAAGGTACTGGTCGCGGACCGGCTTGGCAAGAAGTGGCTCCTCGTTCACAGGGACTGGAATCCTACTGGGCTCAATGGGACTCTCTGAAAGTAGAGGATGGATCTACTCAAGTGTGTTGTGGAGAACCCAAATGGAGAAGACTGCGTCAGTGGATCCTGGCGAAGGTTGAAGGATGTCCACGAGCGAGTACGCCATCACACTCAGGATGTCAACGACAGGACGAAGAATCGTTACCACGTGCCAGCCGAGAGAGATGGTTACGGAGAAGGAGACCTTGTTTGGTTGTATGATCCTCAACGTCGCCGATGCCTGTCCCCAAAGCTCCAAGAATACTGGGAGGGACCATACGAAATACTGGAGCAAATAGATGACGTCGTTTATCGCATGAGACTAACACCTCCTAGTGAGCCAGGGATGGTGTGTTTCAACCAGTTGCCCCATACCATGGACGTGACGGCGGTGAAGTGGCGGATGTGCGACAAATTGCTGGAAAACCTAGAGAGCCAGCTTATGGGAATCCCTTGTCGATTTACGAGGACGTGCACTCGAGCAGGATGTGGGGAGGCTGGCAATTCCGAGGCTGGGCTGCGGATTAGACCGTTTGGTATGGAAAATCGCAGGAAACATACTGGAGGTGGTGTTTCGGCGTGCTAGTATGGAAATGGTCGTGTGCGGCTGTCGGACCGATCAGCCCGTTGTGCAGCCTGGGACGGTGGATTGCCATTGCCACAAGACGGCTGGGTGCACCCGTGGGTCCCGGTGTGGATTTCGTCATCCGCCAGCGTCAAGAACATGGAATAGTGTGTTTCGGGACAAAACGCAGTTTTAAGAAGGGGGCAACGTAACGAAATGTGTTTACATTAAATAAAAGAATCAGATCTCTCGGCGCGATAAAAACGAAATTGTCACACGCAAAAAAAAAGGACAGACCGAGCAACGTATAAAAACGCTCTTATTTACACACTGCCATAAATCATCTCTCTCGCTCGGCTGGTAAACATCGTAAAGCGGTGAGTCATACACTTACGCATGGTACTGTATCGGAAGCGGAGACAAATGTCTGGGAATATTCTACAAATATTCTGGAGGGAGACAGAGTTTACGAGAATGCTTCGAGAACATTTCATGCATGGTATATAAGGCGACTGAGTCACCGGGATTCAATTCATTACGGGATTCATTCATTGCGGGCGGAGTAGTTCGGGATAAAGAAAGTGCTTACGTAGTGGTAGCGTAGAAATAAATATAGTAGTGCCGTCTTATATAAATAGTGTGATATAAATAAATACGGACAGAGATATAAATAATAGTAGTAGTAAAAAAATACCTGTGATAATTAAATTGTAGTAGTTTAAGTGTGTTACGTTAGTTATATATTTTTATATTGTTATATAATTTTAAGTATATAAATATACAGACTGTTTTAAATAAATAATTGCACGAGTTGTTTATTGGAACCCGAAAACGTTACAATATGCTCAAAGTAATTCCCTTCAGCAATGATACACATGACCATTCTTTCTTACCACTATTTAAGAGCTCCCAACTAATCTTCCTTCGAAATACTTCCAAAATAAGCGTGAACTGTATCAGTCTCTTCTTCCGACGAAAACCATCTACCTCACAAATTGCGTTTGAGCCTAAAAGAATAACCAAAAGTCGCACATTGCTAATTCAGGTGATTACGGTGGATGTTCTATTACTAAGCCGGTACCGCATACATAAATCCATGCACGACTCTCTTGACGGGTAGGAAAGTCGAAAAAGGGAATATAAGTTTCGTCACCTATCACCATTTTGGAAAAAAATTGGTGCCCACCATTATTTAAGAAATTTAAAGTTTCATGGCAAATTCTTACACGCTCTGCTTTTTGGAAGTCAGAAGTGTGATGCGGCACAAAACGACTTACCACTTTTTTTTTAAATGTAGGTGATTGTGTATGATTGCTTTAACAGCTGAGGATCCAATCTTGAGTTGATGCTCTATTACTGCATAAATGGCTTTACGAAATGTCATTGAATTGTCACTTACTTAAGAAAGTTTGAAGCAGTGTTCCTCAAGTTGTGTTGCGTGTGATTTTCAAGAATGAAATGCCGTGCAAGAGGCGGTAGAAATTCTCCGGGCAGTTTTTGTTATGTTTGTGGCTTGTGTGTTACAAGGTCGCAAAAGAAGCCTTTAAGTGAATTAATTCAAAAATGTTATGAACAATATTTGGGCTTCAAAATTAAAAATTAAAGGAAAACATCGGTACCACACATATGCTGTATTTCGTGTTATGTCACATTAACTCAGTGGAAGAAAATCAAGAATTCTTCTGAAGTCCTGCCAGAAAAACCAATGATTTGGCGTGAGCCAGTAGATCACACCACGGACTATTACTTCTGTCCTGTAAAAATTGAAAGGTTTTCAAAAAGAAGTAAACACAAAGTATCGAGACATTCCATCTGTAAGCAAACCGTTGAAAAGAACTGATTGTGAGCTTCCAACTCCAGTTCAATCAAATTTTTTTGCAAATTCCACGGACGAAGAAGACGATTTGAATGCGTCATTTTCAAGTGATCTAACGTATGTTCGTTCTGACGAACCACAACTCATTAATCAATTAGATCTGAATGATTTCATACTCCATGAATGATTTAGAGCTGACAGCATTGCCTTCTTTTAAAAATGTTTGCAAATATTTTCTGGGAAATAAAAAGAATGAAAACTAGCAAGTGGCTAATTTGCTAGAAAACTATAAAAATTTAGGGTACCGAATGTCACTCCAAGTTCATTTTTGGCATTCACATTTGGATTTATTTCCTGCTAATTTAGGCAAGACGAGTGATGAACAGGGGGAAAGGTTCCATCAAGAGATTGCAGAAATGGAGAGACGATATCAAGGTAGGTGGGATCCCGTAATGATGGGAGATTATCGCTGGTTTCTCATTAGAGAAGACAACAGGCAATATAAAAGGAAGAAATAACTCTATTTATGCAAAACTTTGATATATGAGTAATTTTTCTTTGTGTGCAGTTATGTGTTTTTGTATTCTTGATACTAAATAAACATTCAAATATTTGCTATGACAAGGTTTTTGTGCTTATCTATTTCTTTTTATAATAATAATAATAATAATAATAATAATAATAATCATCTTTATTTCAAAAATTTTTACAGTATTATAAATAACAAAGGTATATGCTAGAAACATGGCAAGGGTGAGAACATGATAAAATCATGCCAACCCAACCCAACTCAACCCAACCCAATTATATAATAAAAGTAGTAATAACTAAGCAGTCCTTATTCACTAATTACATTGTAGGTTTGCTGAGCAAGCCACTTATGAATACCCTCTCAACATAACATAACCTCTGTATAACAAATTGTCTAAATACAATATTATTGTTTATCTACTAGAGGAGTATGATTATATTTCTAAAACTAGACGTGGTGGAAATATTTAGTTTTTGATTATGCCTTCAGTTAAAGACTGTAAGATATGTATGTACCATTTTTACAACATTAAAAAAAAATTGAAATTGTGGGCTAGTGTAATTACTATTATTAAATAATTGATTGAAGACGGAGGTACGTGTTGAAGCTCCATAATTTACAAGTAAAAAATTGAAATAAATTCAAATTGAGTTCAAAACAGATTACTGTGACTTACATATATATCTATACGTAAAACGTATATGCATATATGCATGTGTTTGAGATACACACATACATTAAGTGCTATTGTCGACAATCGAACGCACAGACACCGGTGTTTCGACCTATGAGGTCTCATCAGTGTGCGTGGTGATTCTCGACAATAGCTTCAAGACTTAAATCGCTCTTATGTCATTTTAGCGCTAAAATGACATAAGAGCGATTTAAGTCTTGAAGCTATTGTCGAGAATCACCACGCACACTGATGAGACCTCATAGGTCGAAACACCGGTGTCTGTGCGTTCGATTGTCGACAATAGCACTTAATGTATGTGTGTATCTCAAACACATGCATATATGCATATACGTTTTACGTATAGATATATATGTAAGTCACAGTAATTATTTACTGCTTGATGTTAGTTTTAACATCCATGTGTTCACACTTTTCATTTTGTTTCAAAACAGATTATTTATTCACTTCACTACAATTGTTTCACCCTACTAGGGCTTCATCAGGTGGTGAATATTATAATACAAAATATTTGTAAACGTTCATATTTATGTCTTTTCCTAAATGAAGAGGGGGGAGTTTGTGACATTACCTTAAGAGCGGGAGTAACTTACAGTCGCAATCAAAAAAAAGTAGACAAAAATACAGATTCCTGTCATAGACTTTCTCAAAATGATTAGAGTAATAGCGCCTTCAAAGTTACCTGTCAATGTTTGGTTATATATCAAAATTGACAACCTTACAGTTGATATTAAGCTGTCTTTCACAAATGAAGATATTAAATGTTATTGCACATTTGAGTAACGGTTTCAAAAAGAAATATGTAATATAAATAAAAGCACAGCCATTAGAATTATTAAAATATGGCGAGATCAGCATAGAATTTCTGGTTCTGTCCGCAAAAAAATATCAACAGCCGAGCAAGACCGCCATATCATAAATGTGCTTATTGAAAATCCATTTACTATAGTAGTGAATGCAGCTGATGTAAATAACTTTCTGGGTTTTATTTGTACTGTCCATCGAAGAATTAGAGAAGCTAATTTGCGGTCTATAAACCTGCCGAAAAACAATTTGAATGCGACCCACAAAGAAACTCTTGTAAGATATGCATTTGAACATCTGTCCCATCCATACATCGAATAGAGTGAAAACATGGTTCAGAGAAAATAATATCAATGTGTTGGATTTTCTGCCAAGAAGTCCTGATTTAAATATTATCGTAAATATGTCGGAGTTAATGATCAAAAAAATTAAATCAAAGACCTCAAAATAGACAAGAACCGGTAGAAATAGTTCACACAGCATGAAAGAATGAAAATCAAAATAATTCTACCAACCTTTATAACTCTATTCCAAATAGATTGCAAGAAGGTTTAAACAAAAACGGCTCTTTAACCAGATATTAATACATATTTTCTTCATGATGTCTTTTAGTTAGTATTTTGATTCGTATTAATCAGGTAGAAGATCTTTTCATAATTATTTGATATTCCATAGAATAATGACCCTAATGACAAGTAAATAAAGCCAAGTTTATAAAGTACGATACCTCTTGTCTACTTTTTTTGCTTTCGACTGTATATACAGTCCTCGCCAGAGAAAACGGGACGCGTCTTATTGCGATTTTGGCTAAATTTTAGTTGTGTAATTAAGTATTTTCCTATAACATTATTATTATTATTGAATGAATTAATTTTCTTGTTATTACATATGTCATTAATGTCAAATTTTATCAATGCATAGTGTTTATTTATGTTGAAAATATTAATATGCCTCACGTTAATATAGTAGGTATGTTAAGCAAGAATTTGCACTAAAATAGAAGAAGGATGGTCGATGAGAAGTGTTGCAGATGAATTTGGAATAGGTAAGAGTACAGGAAGCAGAATATATAGGAAATGGAGAGAAGAAAGAAGTCTTTCGAGATCCGTCGGCACAGGAGCAAGAAAAATATCTGATGTATACCAAGATGGAGCCTTAGTTGCACATATGCATAAAAACCCTTTCGACACCATAAGAGAGGCAATAAGAAATACAGGTTTTCCTGGATCTGTTAGAACAGGATCCTGACGAATAAGGAATGCCGGTTTACATTCACGTGTAGCAGTGAACAAAACTCTTTTTTGTACCAGTAGTAAAAAATCATAGCATTTTTACACGTAACAAAGCGCCACGAAATGACATTTCACGACCTGGAACTAATAAGAGGTAAATAATGAGGCCATTATTGACCTAGGGAAATAATGAAAACAAATAAAACGAATGCCTCAACCATGCACTCATGCTTGTAGTAGTAGTAGTATGTCAAGTTGTGAACCGTCAAAATAAATAACTCTATTTTAGGCACAATTTTAGGTTAACAATACCAGAATTATAATATACGTTTATTTAGCAATTGCTATTAATTTTATATTTTCTAACAATACTTTGTTGTTTACATGAAAAAAAAAAGCATTTGTCTATTAATACATAAAATATGTATGATAGTATAATATGGAATCAATATATCACCTAACTATTATAGATGCAAATAATTATTTAATTCATATTGAAAATTCCTGTATATATTGCAGGTGTGGTTGCGTAAGTAGATGTAGGTAGATCTTGTAACATACATTCTATATTTTTTTTATTTACTAGGGAATCTTCGATATAACCTTTAGCTACAAAGTGGTTCCATTATTACAAACTTTTGAGACGTACCATTTTTGCTATTGTGGATGTGAATAACAATTAAATTATCTCTCATGATGACATCAGAAATTAATAAATTACACAAATCATCCTTCGGCATGCACCAGCAACACCAATTACAAGACCAGTCTACGGAGATATAAATTATCACTAATTTCAAAGTATTAATATATAAACATACTATCTTAGTTGCAATGTAACATATGTCGGGTACCTCAGTAAAGAATTTTATAATTTCCTCGAGTAAATACTAATGATTTTTTGGGCTTATAATTTTAAGTTTTTCTTTTTAAAAAGGCAACTAATTTAAAATATTTTGATATGTTAATATTCTCTTTTAGGCCAAGTGTAGCTTTCAACATTGAATATTGCGCCCATAAAGTCGAGGCTTTTTTATTTTTTGAATATTCATGAAAATAAGCCAGAAGTACGTTTTCAGAAGTTACTACTGTATATTTGGAATTATACCATTTTTTAAATTCTGTAAATGTTTTCATGTATAAGTGATTGTGATTAGATTTATGCGGAAGCAAGTTCTCAGCTGCCTGTTCTGCAATCTCGCGCATTTCAGGTGGTGTACATCTAAACTCTTTAGACATTATAAATGGAATGAAAAATAATCTAAAAAATACTTGACTTTTAGTTTCAGCATTTACGTCAAAACTTATTTGTAAACATCAAAATATAGCCTATTTATTTGTTTACATGAAGTTTTATTACAAGGGCATTCTTACATATATGAGTAAATTTATTCATAATTATTAAGGTTTTAAGGTCCAATTAGACTACTGGTACAAAAAATAGTATACATACTACGGTTGAGAAGACTATTATTGCCCTTGTGGCTTAAATTCCTCGGCGCTTTGCGCCTCGGAATTTAATCTCGCCACTCGGGCAATAATAGTCATCTTCTCAACCTTGGTATGTAATATACTATTTTGTACCAGTAGTAAAAAATCATAGCATTTTTACACATAACAAAGCGCCACGAAATGACATTTCACGACCTGGAACTAATAAGAGGTAAATAATGAGGCCATTATTGACCTAGGGAAATAATGAAAACAAATAAAACGAATGCCGCAACCATGTAATCGCAGTAGTATGTATGTTAAGTTGTCCACCGTCAAAATTCATTCTAGTTTATTTTTATTTAGATCTATACCACAAATCATACATACCTAAAATCTAAAACTTTTAAATGCTCGACCTTTAAGTTAAAATAATTAACTGTATTTTAGGTTAACAAAAGCAGAATATGTTTCATAGTATAATTGGAAACAATATCCTAACCCGTAACTATTATAGATGTAAAGAAGGTAAGTAAATAAATAACTTTTATTTTAGGTTATGTAACAATAACAAAATATGTATAATATGGAAATAATATAACACGTAACTATTACAGATGTGAAGAATTATTTACTTTATTTATAAAAATTGATAGTGCAATTGTGGCATGTCAAATTTATTGATGGTTCAATTCTATTTGAAAAACCAGGATTTTGCAGATCTGTGGGCACATTAATGATAGTATTATTAATTGAGTTAATTTCATGAGTATTTACGATATCTTCAGTCGAAGTAGATCCTGATTGTACTGCTGATGTTGATGGAATTTGATTCATATCGAAAATTCCTGTATATATTGCAGGTGTGGGTGCGTAAGTAGATGTAGGTAGACCTTGTAACATACATGCTATATTTTTTTTATTTACTAGGGAATCTTCGATATAACCTTCAGCTACACTAGAAGATTTCCAACCACCATGTTGTTTTAACTGAAGGATATTACCACCATTGACAGCTAAAAGTGTAGCCGAGGTTCTACGGAAACTATGACCTGTATATAACTGTGGATTTTGTAAATTTAAGTAAAGAGCAATTTTTTTTGGCATCTGTCCTACTGTGTTATGTCCAATGTGTTGTCTAGTACATTTACCGTTACGTACACTAATAAAGAATTTTGCTATATCTGGAATTGGTCTAATTTTTAAATAGTTTTTAATTATTCTGATCCAAAGTGGCTCCATTATTACAAACTTTCGAGGCGAACCATTTTTGCTATTGCGGATGTGAATAATAATTAAATCATCTTTCATGATGACATCAGCAATTAATAAATTACACAGCTCATCACTTCGGCATGCACCAGCAACACCAATTACAAGAGCAGTCTACAAGGTTATATATTGTCAATAATTTCAAAGTATTAATATATAAACATACTACCTTAGTTGCAATGTAACATGTGTCGGGTGCCTCAGTAAGGAATTTTATAATTTCCTCTTGAGTAAATACTAATGATTTTTTGGGCTTATAATTTTCATTTTTTCTTTTTAAAAAGGCAACTAATTTAAAATATTTTGATATGTTAATATCCTCTTTTAGGCCAAGTGTAGCTTTCAACATCGAATAATGCGCCCATAAAGTTGAGGCTTTTTACTTTCTTATACGTAGTATAAGGAAGTATTGTGATGATGAAAATTTTCGACCTCGAGATTTTTGCAGATGTCCACGTTTTGAGGTCCCCTGATACCAAAAAAGTGGTTTTTAAAAAATGTCTGTGTGTCTGTGTGTGTGTCTGTGTGTCTGTGTGTGACCACGATAGCGGTCAAACCGCTTTAGATATCAATTCCAAATTTTGTATTTACGTGTATAATCTCCCTCTTGAGAACTGATTAGATTTTGAGAAAAATCGGCAGACCGGAAGTAGTAGTTTACTTCAGTGAAAAAATCGAATTTTACAAATACTTCGTCAATTACTAAGTTTACACAAATTTATAAAGAATTCAAATGTACTCAGAATTAAATTTGCGACAAATTTTCTTAAAAAAGTTTTTTGAAATTCCTACCGGAAGTAGGTCTCTTACTCTTATCGAAAATCAGTTTTTTGCGAATATCTCGCAAGTCATGCTTTCTAGGCAGGTACATTACGAGTATGAAAGTGTTTAAATGATAATTCTAAATATCTTTTGTATAAAAAAAATTCAAAATTCGGCCCGGAAGTACCACTTTTACTCTTACCGAATAGCGATTTTTTGCAAATATGTCGTAAATTATGCATTCTATATATATTTATTAAGAGTACAAAAGTATTTAGAGTTGGATTTGCAATATTTTTGGTATACATGAAATTTCAAAATTCGGACCGGAAGTAGCACTTTTACTCTTAGCGAGTAGCACTTTTTTTCGAATATCTTGCAAAGTATGCATTCTATAGCGATTTATTAAGAGAATGAAAGTACTTAGAATAGGATTTTGAATGATTTTTGTATAAAAAAATTCTTAAAATTGTATAGTTTGAAACGCTCATACGTATAAGAAAGTCGTGTGGTGGCCACACCTCATTTTTTATTTTTTGAATATTCTTGAAAATAAGCCAGAAGTACATTTTCAGAAGTTACTACTGTATTTTTGCTATTACACCATTTTTTAAATTCTGTATACGTTTTCATATATAAATGTTTAGATTTATGCGGAAGCAAGTTCTCAACTGCCTGTTCTGCAATCTCGCGCATTTCAGGTGGTGTACATCTAAATACTTCAGACATTATAAACGGAATGAAAAATAATTTAATAAATACTTGACTTTTAGTTTCAGTATTTATGTCAAAACTTATTTGTCAACATCAAAATATAGCCTACTTATTTCTTTATATGAAGTTTTATTACAAGAGCATTTTTACATATATGAGTAAATTTATTCATAATTATTAAGGTTTCAAGATCCAATTAGACTACTGGTACAAAAAATAGTATACATACTACGGTTGAGAAGACTATTATTGCCCTTGTGGCTTAAATTCCTCGGCGCTGTGCTCCTCGGAATTTAATCTCGCCACTCGGGCAATAATAGTCATCTTCTCAACCTTGGTATGTAATATACTATTTTGTACCAGTAGTAAAAAATCATAGCATTTTTACACATAACAAAGCGCCACGAAATGACATTTCACGACCTGGAACTAATAAGAGGTAAATAATGAGGCTATTATTGACCTAGGGAAATAATGAAAACAAATAAAACGAATGCCGCAACCATGCAATCGCAGTAGTATGTATGTTAAGTCGTCCACCGTCAAAATTCATTCTAGTTTATTTTTATTTAGATCTATACCACAAATCATACCTAAAATTTAAAACTTTTAAATGCTCGACCTTTAAGTTAAAATAATTAATTGTATTTTAGGTTAACAATAGCAGAATATGTTTCATAGTATAATTGGAAACAATATCCTAACCCGTAACTATTATAGATGTAAAGAAGGTAAGTAAATAAATAACTTTATTTTAGGTTATGTAACAATAACAAAATATGTATAATATGGAAATAATATAACACTTAACTATTACAGATGTGAAGAATTATTTACTTTATTTATAAAAATTGATAGTGCAATTGTGACATGTCAAATTTATTGATGGTTCAATAGTTCAATTCTATTTGAAAAACCAGGATTTTGCAGATCTGTGGGCACATTAATGACAGTATTATTAATTGAGTTAATTTCATGAGTATTTACGATATCTTCAGTCGAAATAGATCCTGATTGTACTGCTGATGTTGATGGAATTTGATTCATATCGAAAATTCCTGTATATATTGCAAGTGTGGTTGCGTAAGTAGATGTAGGTAGACCTTGTAACATACATGCTATATTTTTTTATTTACTAGGGAATCTTCGATATAACCTTCAGCTACACTAGAAGATTTCCAACCACCATGTTGTTTTAACTGAAGGATATTACCACCATTGACAGCTAAAAGTGTAGCCGAGGTTCTACGGAAACTATGACCTGTATATAACTGTGGATTTTGTAAATTTAAGTAAAGAGCAATTTTTTTTGGCATCTGTCCTATTGTGTTATGTCCAATGTGTTGTCTAGTACATTTACCATTACGTACACTAATAAAGAATTTTGCTATATCTGGAATTGGTCTAATTTTTAAATAGTTTTTAATTATTCTGATCCAAAGTGGCTCCATTATTACAAACTTTCGAGACGAACCATTTTTGCTATTGCGGATGTGAATAATAATTAAATCATCTTCATGATGACATCAGAAATTAATAAATTACACAGCTCATCACTTCGGCATGCACCAGCAACACCAATTACAAGAGCAGTCTACAAGGTTATATATTGTCAATAATTTCAAAGTATTAATATATAAACATACTACCTTAGTTGCAATGTAACATGTGTCGGGTGCCTCAGTAAGGAATTTTATAATTTCCTCTTGAGTAAATACTAATTTATTTATTTATTTATTTATTTATTTAATACACTAATCCACAGACATATGTCTAATTACGGATTAGGGACACAAAACATTATAACAAACATGATATTAAAAATAAGAGGAAAAACACATGACATAAAAACACAAGGTAATAATAACTAAAAGTAATAATAACAATAAATGTATATGTTGTACTAAAAAGTAACGACAGCTCTAATATCCCGGATGTTACAATTAAAAATATCAAGAGACGGGTATTCATTACAAATGTTACACATGTGGTGCAAAGGTGAATATCTAAGGATATTAGTGCGCGGTGTAGGAAAGTAAAAAGTAAAAGTTAACCGCGAAGCTGCCCGAGGAATAAATAAAGGCAGTTGTGCAAGAATTTCGGGGCAATCAATTCTGCTTTTAAATGTATCAGATAAAAAAAGTAAGGACATAACAGTGCGTCTGTACTTCAGGGAGTCCATAAAAAAACGTCGTAACATTTCCCTCTGTGCCACACCAATGACAGGATATTGGCCATCAACTTTAAAGTATAAATATTTCAGAAAACGACGCTGAACGTTTTCCAGGGCATTAGAGTGTATGTCATAGAATGGATTCCACACTAAAGAAGCATATTCCAATCTCGACCGGACAAATGCAAAATATAACTTGGATAACGTTGAACAGTTATTGAACTCCTTCGTATGCCGAATAATGAAACCAAGACTTTTCAGAGCTTGCGACCTGATGGACGCTATATGATTTTTAAATGATAGCTTGCAATCAAAGGAGACACCAAGATCACAGAGAGTGTCAGGCCTATGGAGAACTGCATCGTTAACATTGTAATCGTAAATATGGGAGTCAGTCTTTGTCGTGTATGACATGACGGAACATTTATCAATATTCAGGGGCAGATCATTAATTAGACACCATTCACGTACCTTGTCGAGGTTCGCCTGCAATTTTAAACAGTCATCACGATTGTTAACGTATGCGAATATTTTGAGATCATCTGCATACAACAGGTGCCCTGTATCTAAAGACGCAGTGATATCATTAATATAAATGTTAAAAAATAATGGACCCAATATAGACCCCTGTGGTACTCCTGATGTTGCAGTGATGTTGTGAGATCGAAAACTATCAAATAAAACAAATTGTGTACGCTGTGCAAAATAAGAATTAAAAAATAAAAGAAGGTTCTGTGAGATCCCAATCGTCGATAGCTTACCCAACAAGATGTCATGATTCAACCGGTCAAAAGCTTTAGAAAAGTCGGTGTACAACACGTCAGTTTGAGACCCATTATCGATGCCAGTCGCGATGAACTGGGTAATGGAAAGAAGATTGGTGACCGTTGAGCGTCCTTGCATGAAGCCATGCTGCGCAGTGGATAGGCGATTCTTCACGAAATTATAAAGCGGCTTGTAAATACATTTTTCAAAAGCTTTTGCAAAATTGCAAATGATCGAGATTGGACGATAGTTTCTAATGCAATCCCGTCGGCCCTTTTTGAACACCGGGCAAATTTTGGAATATTTCCATATTTCCGGAAATTGACACGATTTTAACGACAAATTAAAGAGGATAGCCAGAGGGGATGACAAAACTGAAGCACAATCCTTAAGAATAAAAGAGGGGACGCCATCAGGGCCAGCAGTTGCATTTCCCTTGAGACTCCTCAGGGACTCGTACACATCGCCCTCCGAGAAGTAGGTTACATTAAAACTCTCAGAGCCATCATCGCGATCCATCCAAGTCGAGGAGTTAGAATGCCTCACAAACGATGATTGAAAGTAGTCGGCAAATGCATTGGCAACGTCGCGAGAATTGGAGATGAGATGATCATCAAACAGAAATGATTTTTTGGGCTTATAATTTTCATTTTTTCTTTTTAAAAAGGCAACTAATTTAAAATATTTTGATATGTTAATATCCTCTTTTAGGCCAAGTGTAGCTTTCACCATCGAATAATGCGCCCATAAAGTTGAGGCTTTTTTATTTTTTGAATATTCTTGAAAATAAGCCAGAAGTACATTTTCAGAAGTTACTACTGTATTTTTGCTATTACACTATTTTTTAAATTCTGTATACGTTTTCATATATAAATGTTTAGATTTATGCGGAAGCAAGTTCTCAACTGCCTGTTCTGCAATCTCGCGCATTTCAGGTGGTGTACATCTAAACTCTTCAGACATTATAAACGGAATGAAAAATAATTTAATAAATACTTGACTTTTAGTTTCAGTATTTATGTCAAAACTTATTTGTCAACATCAAAATATAGCCTACTTATTTCTTTATATGAAGTTTTATTACAAGAGCATTTTTACATATATGAGTAAATTTATTCATAATTATTAAGGTTTCAAGATCCAATTAGACTACTGGTACAAAAAATAGTATACATACTACGGTTGAGAAGACTATTATTGCCCTTGTGGCTTAAATTCCTCGGCGCTGCGCGCCTCGGAATTTAATCTCGCCACTCCGGCAATAATAGTCATCTTCTCAACCTTGGTATGTAATATACTATTAACTCCTGCTTCGAAAGAACAAAGAATCGGCTTCGCTCTGCAGCACATGGGATATGACGCTTGGGATAAAGTAATATTTTCGGACGAAAAAATATTTCAGTCGTCGTACAATGGACAAGTAAAAGTTTACCGGCCAACAGGTACACGTTTTGATGATAAATATATAAATAAAATTAAACGGAATCCTCGATTTTCTGTCAACGTTTGGGGATGGCTGTCCTGTTCATACCTCCGCAGCAACGAAACAGTGGTTTAATACAAATAACGTGACCTGTATGGATTTTCCTAGTTATAGTGGAGATTTAAATGTGATAGAAAGCGTATGGAGTTTAATGGCAAGACGTATTAATAAACAAAATCTTCAGGTGCATAACAATGAACAATTACTTCAAATAGTACAAACAGCCTGGGAAGTAATACCTGAAAACTACGTCATTAATTTAATAAGATCAATGCCTGAAAGAATTAATGCTGTGATAGAGCCTGAAGGTGCTCTTACAAAATATTAATTTTAATAATAGATTTAAGTTATTACAATGTTCACTAAAGGTCTTTTTTACTTTTCGTTGTTTAACCCTTTCCCGCTGAGTGGTATATTATATATACCACAAATTGCATATTTTTCCTAGATTCGGCTTATCGGTATCTTGTACGTACCACCGGCAAAACACATTCCTTAGAGGCGCCCTCTACTGTGTAGTGTAGCATAACTCCTGCAGCTGCCTACAGAAAAATGTTTTCAATCCTGTGTTTCACAAATGGTGTTCGTTTTGTACCGGCCAATTTTTGTATCCATTATAACGAAAATAATGGCAAGTAAGTACCTAGATAGGATCAAGGCAAGGTTTTAGCATGCGAATATATCATAAATTTAAATGTTTACACAAAAATGATGTTTATTATTGATATATTTGTGTGGTATGTCAAATATACCACAACGCACCGATATCACGGAAAATTTTGTACATAGTTTTTTTTCTTTTGTTAGAAAAAGCGAGTTGGAGCTTTCTCGAATTAGAAAAATTAAACCAAGATGAAGTGCATGCGATGTTAGCAGAAATACCTTCTGATGGAGAATCAGAGGATGGATATGATGATGAAGAAGCCGAAGAAGGCGTGGAAATTGAAGGTACTCCCATAGATGTTTATGAAATTACAACGGCTCCCACACAAAATTCATCTGATTCTGAGGACGATGAAGACGATCGGCCATTATCGCATTTTGTGCCAAGGGATAAATTTAATTGGAAAAAGCCTCTGACAGTCACCAACACCAACAAAGATACAGGAAATGCTTTTTCAGAAAGTGTCGGGCCTGTTAACATCTCAGATGACATTGAATCGCCAGTTGATGTTTTTGGGTGTCTTGTAAGTGAACAAATGATCGAACATTTTGTTTTTCAAACAAACCTTTACGCTACCCAAAATGGTAAAACATTTGTTCCCACAACTGCAAAAGAAATAAAAATATGTTTGGCTATAAACATTTTGATGGGTGTGAAAAGACTTCCAAGCTATCGGGACTACTGGTCAGCGCAGATGGAGCTGAGGGATTCTTACATTTCAACTTTGATGAGTCGCACCAGATTTGATTGGCTCTTAGGAAATTTTCATTTGAATGATAATAATCTTCAGCCAAAGCGCGGAGACCCTAATTTTGACAAACTGTATAAGGTGCGTCCATTTTTGAATTCATTATTACGTAGTTTTACTTTTTACTATAAAATGCATAAAAAAATATCAATCGACGAATCTATGATTTGTTTCAAAGGCCGTTCGTCAATTCGTCAGTACATGCCTAATAAGCCTATCAAATGGGGCTATAAAGTTTGGACTAGAGCAGACGAATATGGATACATCGACGAATTTCAAATGTACACGGGCAAAATCAATGAAACTGTAGAGAAACAATTAGGACCTCGAGTTATTACGGATTTGACGAGATCTTTAGTTGGAAAGCATTATTTTGCATATTTCGATAATTACTTTACATCCATGCCACTGCTAAGGCAGCTGAAGACTGAAAATATTTACGCGACAGGAACTATTCGAAAAGGGCGAAAAGGAATTCCAGAAAATTTCAAAGCTGACAAGGAGTTGAAACGTGGTGATTTTGATTGGCGAGTAACAGACGATGGAATTTCCTGCGTAAAATGGATGGACAAAAGAATAGTTCTGTTGGGAAAATCCAACTGAAACTAACCATGTTGTAAGAAACAAGAAGAACGGCGAGACAGAGAATGTACCGTGCCCCAAAGTTTTGAAAAATTATACCCAAAATATGGGATTCGTTGATAAGGCAGACATGCTGAAGAAAACGTACGAAATTAATAGAAAGAGCAGAAAATGGTGGCCACGTATATTTTGGCACTTTATTGATGTCAGCGTAGTCAATGCGTTTATAATTTTTCAACAACGATGTGGTGGCAGCGGTGGTATGAATCTGAAGGCGTTTCGTTTGGCCGTAGTAGCAGGATTGGTAGGAGCTGGGAATGAACAATTAAAAAAAGGAAGAGTAAGTTTAGAACAGAAAAAAACGAATAATTACAAGCCCGTAGTACCACTCGAAAAGAGATGGGATCAATCTCTACATATGCCAGTTTATGGAAATTACCGACGATGTGCTCTATGTAGTACCACAAACCATCAAAGGAGGTCCAAATGGGTTTGCAATTCTTGTGGCGTCGCTTTGTGTCTCTCGGATAAGAAAAGTTGTTTTCAAAATTTTCACAAAAAATAATCATTCAGTAGCTAAGTGGTACATCTGACATACCACATTTTTGTAAAAAAACTAATAAAATAAAAATTTTGAAAAAAATTGACGTTGCTGCTTTACTTATTTTCTACTTGTGTACTTAAAATCAAACGTGAGAAACAACTATTTCTAAACGCTGCCCGCAAAGGGTTAAATAAATATTACTTAAGAGTGTGAGCCCATTATTAATTGTTTGAAGTTTGAATAATGTCAAATTGACAAATACATAATATTTTTCATCTATTACTAATTTCAAATCATATCAATAACTGTAATCTTGACTTACAATAGTTAAAAAAAGTGTCCCGTTTTCTCTGGCGAGGACTGTATTTAATGTAATATTTAATATATATATATAACAATATGATTAAGAATATTAAAATTTTTTAGAAAACTGATTGTTTACTGATATTATAAAATTAAACAATTTATAAATATATATATATATATAACTATAAGAATTATTAAGTTGATTTTAAATATTGAAATTTAACAACGGTGAATTATTCACTTCTAGTTGGTCGTTTAAAATAAGGTTTAATTTGTTTAATTTATTTATTTCTAGGCTTTCTAATAAATTTAATTTTTTACCCTTGTTTTGTATATGTAGTATGTCAAACTTATTATTGAATTTATGTTTTTGTTTAATACTGTTTTTTGTAATTTGTAGCTTCTTTCATGTTCTTTTATGCTTGTGGAAAGGGATCTACCAGTTTGTCCGAGATAAGCTTTTCCACACTCGCAATTTAACTTATAGACCCCAGATTTTAAATTTTTGTCAGTTTTATCTTTATTATTTTTAATGTGATTCTGTAGTTTGTTGTTTGTACGAAATGAAATTAATGCGTTTGTTGTTTTTTGTAAATATGTTTTTATTTTTATGAAGGGTGTACCTATATAAGTCACTGAGGCAAATTTTGATGAGTAAGTTTGAGGAACTATTGGATAAATCTTGGATATGATTTTTGCTTTTTGTTTTTTATAAAGGAGATTATTTATTAATTCTTTTTAATAACCATTATTCTGAGCCATGGTGTAAATTCTATCTAATTCCTTATCAAAATTAATCTTATGCATAGGAACATGGATTAATTTATATAACATTGAGTGGAAAGCAGCAAGTTTATGACTAATCGGGTGGAAAGAGTTAGAATGTATCGTAATATCTGTGAGGGTAGGTTTATGGAAAATAGCGAATTCGTGTGTATCAGTAATATGTGATATTTGAAGGTCTAGAAAATTAATGGTTTCATTTTCTTCTAATTCTATGGTGAATTTAATATTAGGATGCAAAGTGTTAATATGATTATGAAGTGAATTTAATTGTCTATCCATTCTTTAAAACACACCAAAATATCATCTACATATCTCACCCAGTATATACAATTTTTAAATAACGAATGTTTACTAATAATGTCTTCAAGGTTGTCCAATATTTCGGATAATAAGGGACTTAGTGGGTTTCCCATTGCTAACCCTCCGGTTTGTTTATAGTAGGTCCCGTTAAACACAAAGTAATTGTGTTCTAGGCAGATGTTAAGTAGATGTAAAATTTCAGATTTAATTACAGGATTAACTTTATTGTATTCTAATTTAGTTTCTATTAAGTTTAACACTTCTTTTGGGGGAATACTCGTAAACTAATTAGTGACATCAAATGAAATGAGTTTTGAATTATCTGGTAATTTAAATTTACTAATTTTATTTATTAATTCTCCAGAGTTTTTTATCGAAAATTTAGGCTTGAATTTAGTGTATTCTAAAATGATTTTTATAAGTTGTTTGCATAGATTAACATCCGGTGCTTTTACATACGAAACAACTGGACGAATAGGTATATTCTTTTTATGTAATTTTAATAAACCATATAATTTTGGAGGTTGTGGGTTCATAACCGGTAGTTGGAACTTTTGCGCATTATTGAATAAACATTCGGTATGATTTATTGGACTTTTAATTTGTTTTTGAAACCGCTCTGTAGGGTTAGATTTTAGTTTTATAATTATATCAAACATAATATAGAAATTAATACATTAAAATCTATTAAACAAAAATCAATTTTAAATGATATTGTTTTTACAATAGCAGATATAGGGAACTCAGTAATTGCCGTTTCAAAAAACGAATATAATAGTAAAGTAGAGGAATTCCTGAATACGAATGCGTTCATAAAACTAAAATCTAATCCTACAGAGCGGTTTCAAAAACAAATTGCAATAAATAATACCGAATGTTTATTCAATAATGCACAAAAGTTCCAACTACCGGTTACGAAACTACAACCTCCAAAATTATATGGTTTATTAAAATTACATAAAAAGTATATACCTGGTCGTCCAGTTGTTTCGTACATATGTAAAAGCACCGATGTGAATCTATGCAAACAACTTATAAAAATCATTTTAGAATACACTAAATTCAAAACTCTTTTCATTTGATGTCACTAATTTGTTTACGAGTATTCCCCCAAAAGAAGTGTTAAACTTAATAGAAACTACATTAGAATACAATAAAGTTAATCCTGTAATTAAATCTGAAATTTTACATCTCGTTAACATCTGCCTTGAACACAATTACCTTGTATTTAACGCGACCTACTATAAACAAACCGGAGGGTTAGCAATGGGAAACCCACTAAGTCCCTTATTATCCGAAATATTTATGGACAACCTTGAAGACATTATTAGTAAACATTCGTTATTTAAAAATTGTATATACTGGGTGAGATATGTAGATGATATTTTGGTGTGTTGTAAAGGAACACATAGACAATTAAATTCATTTCATAATCATATTAACACTTTGCATCCTAATATTAAATTCACCATAGAATTAGAAGAAAATAAAACCATTAATTTTCTAGACCTTCAAATATCACATATTACTGATACACACGAATTCGCTATTTACCATACACCTACCCACACATATATTACGATACATTCTAACTCTTTCCACTCGATTAAACTTGCTGCTTTCCACTCAATGTTATATAAATTAATCCATGTGTCTATGCATAAGATTAATTTTGATAAAGAATTAGATAGAATTTACACCATAGCTCAGAATAATGGTTATTCAAAAGAATTAATAAATAATCACCTTTATAAAAAACAAAAAGCAAAAATCATATCCAAGATTTATCCTATAGTTCCTCAAACTTACTCATCAAAATTTGCCTCTGTGACTTATATAGGTACACCTTCCATAAAAATAAAACATATTTACAAAAAACAACAAACACATTAATTCCATTACGTACAAACAACAAACTACAGAATCACATTAAAAATAATAAAGATAAAACTGACAAACATTTAAAATCTGGGGTCTATAAGTTAAATTGCGAGTGTGGAAAAGCTTATCTCGGACAAACTGGTAGATCCTTTTCCACACGCATAAAAGAACATGAAAGAAGCTATAAATTACAAAAAACAGATTCCACATAATATGCCAACCACTGTATTGAACAAAAGCATAAATTCAATAATAAGTTTGACATACTACATATACAAGACAAGAGTAAAAAATTAAATTTATTAGAAAGCCTAGTTATATATATATTTATAAATTGTTTAATTTTATATCAGTAAACAATCAGTTTTCAAAAAAAATTTAATATTCTTAATCATATTGTTATGTATATATATGTATATATTAAATATTACATTAAATATATAAGTTACTCCCGCTCTTAACGTAATGTCACAAACTCCCTCCTCTTCATTTAGGAACAGACATAAATATGAACGTTTACAAATATTTTGTATTATAATATTCATCACCTGATGAAGCCATAGTAGGGTGAAACAATTGTAGTGAAGTGAATAAATAAACTGTTTGAACTCAATTTGAATTTATTTCAATTTTTTACTTATTATTATTAACTTGGCGTTCTAATACGAAGTGCAATTGTCTCTGTATAGAATCTATAACACCTAAATATTTTATATAAAGAAGCCTAAGCATATTTCTTTAAATTTTTGTCCATTTGATAAATTTGCAGGGATACGTTGACACCTTTAATGAGCGAGCCTACCTATCCGCAACCAGATGGCCAGCCCATAAGAAGAAAATGTTAAATATAGAGAAGAAAAACAAGCGCATGTATAACAGATTAGTAAAAACAGTTAAGTATCTATATTTACACTATATAGCGTGGAAACTATGTTCAGTTTCATATGTCATTTTTGGTTTCATTTTATGACGTCATCGATTTTTTTAAATGACAAACTATAGATTTTATTCTTGATTTTGTTAGTACTTTTTATTCTGTTACCAACGGTAAAAATTTTTCAATATGTTACATTTGAAAAAAATTGATTATTATTTGCTCCGTTGATTATTAATGCGGTGCACAATTGTGCCCTGTACAATTTAATAATAATTTGGTTTATATAGAATTTTGGAGAATGACGAACCAATACAGACTTATATTTTTTAATTTACATTTATATAATACATTTTATGATACCCCCTTAAGGCCTAGTTAAATTAACATCAATTTGTATAAGACGATTTTCGATTGTCTTTGAGACATGGTCATTTCTCATTGAAAACTTTACAGAAAGAATTATAACTATAGTGCAGTCTTTATTGGCCATCAAAATTTTACATGACACGTCATAAAATCCAGTTAATAGCAAAAGTATAAATACAAAAAATATAAAAAACGCTCAACGTACAAACAATTAAACTTAAACATAAATGACGCCTACTCTCTATCAATTATGACGTGCATTCCACCCCTGCGCGGCGAGGACAAATTTGGTTTTCTGAACAGCATTCATTCTTTACTTGTACCATGCTGCTATATAGTGATGGGCAAAACCGAATTATTTCAATAATCGATAACTCACTACTCAAGTGATCATAATAATCGGATTATCACTCCAATAGTTGTCACTCGCATCATCGCTCTGTATACAATAATAATAATTATTATTAAATTGCTCAATAGGTGTAATGTATACAATGCAAATGACAGAGCCCGCAGAATGCCCTAGGACTATTCTTTGTAGTAGAAGTTCTTAAGGACAAATATAAACTGGTTGCTGCAAATTGTATGTTTAAGTTACAAACTATAATAGTTCATTATTCATGTTTCATTACTAGTTTTACTCGCTAATCGCCACTTGCATTGAAACACCGCCAACTCTGTTATTTTTTGCTCCGGTTGTAGCATTGCATCTCTGTACTTGGAATGGAATAATATACGGCGAGGGTATTATCACGTAATTAGTTGCTTTATTAAATAATGTGCTACAAGAAAATGTATATCTCATTTTTTAAAGTATACTTAGTAGTAATTGCATGTATAAAAATCATTCCATTATCCATAAAATATATATGTATACAGTGTGTTTCACTTTGATACTTGAAAAATCAGTATTTTTTAATGGAACATCCGATTTAATTTTTTCTTTTTTAAAATATATTGCACTTAAAAAGCTCTACACAGTGATGTGAATTTTTTTGATTTAGGCCCTTTGCCTGGCCTGCTGTGGTATTAAATGTAACCCCAAAAATGGCAAAATCGTATTAGACATTTTTTAACAAAAAAACTATTTATGCAATCGATTTAGCCATGCTTCGAAACCCTTAGTACCAAGTTTCAAAGTCGCATCTTATACAGAGTGTTTATAATTTAGGTGCAAACTTCGAAAAATACCAATGTTTGGGAGCACCCTGTATTAACAGAATAAAATATTTTCGAGATTTTCTTCTTTCGATGGAGGTGTAAGTACTATGGCTTTGAAATTATACTCTTTTTATTGGCCTAGTTAATACAGGGTATTCGTAATAAAAAATCAAATTTAAGGAAAAATCGATTTTTTTCGTTTTTATTTTTAGTAAAAGAAATTTAACTGAACATAACAAAAAACTACAAAATAAGTAAAAATAAATAAGATAAAATATTTTAGTGCTAGTCATGCATTCTTCTGTTATTCTCTGCTTAAGTTGAGGACATTAATTATTTAATTATGTTAGAAGAAAAAATGACAAGTGATTTGGTTAGGTATCATAAATTCCGCACCTTACATTAATTTTCTCATAATATTGATTTTTAAAATGAATAATCCAGTTAGGGTTTACATCCGAACAGAATTTTTTGTTGAGACATCGACAAACTTTGGTGGAAGGTATTTCGCGAAATTTGTCTAACGCTAGTGAAGCAGGCCTTGAAAACAAAAATGTATCAAACTTCAAACAATTTGACACTTGCTGTTATATTGCTTAAAACGTTATTGTGTGTACCATTAAAGTTGTGTAAAAATGGTTAGAAATAAACTAACTTTACAGCAAAAAGTTGAAATAATAAGACTAGTTGGTGACAATGCAAAAACTTATAAACAAGCTCCAGAAGAATTTAATAGGAGACATCAAGAACTAGAACCAGTGAGTTTTCAAACTGTAGCAAATATTAATTCTCTTTTCGATAGAACTGGTAATGTTATTTCCACAAATAAAAGGGGAAACAATTTAATTGAGAACAGAGAAAACATTGTTTTAAATCAAATTCGGTACAACCCTAAAACTAGCGTTAGACAAATTTCGCGAAACACTAATATACCTTCCAGCAAAGTTTGGCGATGTCTTAAGAAAAATAAAGAGGTTGCTTACAAACCAAAATTCCTACACACTTTAGAAAATGGTGATGAAAATTCTCGAATGGAATACGCTCTGTGGTGTCAAGGACATTATCTAAATGACCACAATTTCCTAAATAAAATTTTATTTTCGGATGAGGCAACCTTCACCACAAACGGGGTTGTATCTTCACAAAATTGTAGCTTCTGGTCGGAAGTAAACCCTCACTGGGTTATTCACTGTAAAAGGCAATATTCTGAGAAAATTAATGTATGGTGCGCAATTTTTGATAAACAAATAATTGGTCCCTTTTTTTTCAACATAACTTGAAGGCCCAAAATTTTTTGAATTTTCTAAATACGAATTTCTGGGATGCCTTAGAAGAACTGCCAATTGCTAGACGTGCCGACGTGATATTTCAAATGGACGGTGCACCCGTCCATAATGCAGCAATAATTAACAACTGGCTTGATCAAAAATTTCCCAGAAAGTGGATTGGGCGCTATAGTCAAGAAATTAAGTGGCCTCCGAGATCGCCAGATTTGACGCCACTCGATTTTTATCTTTGGGGGAAACTTAAAGAAAATGTTTACCGTACAAGACCCAATAATGTGGAAGAACTTAAGCGGAGGATAACAGAAGAGTGCGAGTTAATTTCTCATCAGGAACTCGCGAAAGTAATGAATCATTGCCAAAGAAGGTTAGAAAAATGTATTCAAGTTGAAGGAGGGGTAATAGAAAACTCGAAAATTTAAAGATATTTGGTTATTTTGTAGTTTGTTATGTTCAGTAAATAAAAACGAAAAAAATCGATTTTTCCTTAAATTTGATTTTTTATTACGAATACCCTGTATTAACTAGGCCAATAAAAAGAGTATAATTTCAAAGCCATGGTACTTACACCTCCATCGAAAGAAGAAAATCTCGAAAATATTTTATTCTGTTGATACAGGGTGCTCCCAAACATTGGTATTTTTCGAAGTTTGCACCTAAATTATAAACACTCTGTATAAGATGCGACTTTGAAACTTGGTACTAAGGGTTTCGAAGCATGGCTAAATCGATTGCATAAATAGTTTTTTTGTTAAAAAAATGCCTAATACGATTTTGCCATTTTTGGGGTTACATTTAATACCACAGCAGGCCATGCAAAGGACCTAAATCAAAAAAATGCACATCACTGTGTAGAGCTTTTTAAGTGCAATATATTTTAAAAAAGAAAAAATTAAATCGGATGTTCCATTAAAAAATACTGATTTTTCAAGTATCAAAGTGAAACACACTGTATATCAATAAACAACAGGTACCTATTTACAAAAACACTCGAACTATAGGTGCCGCAAATCGTAGAATCAAGTTGCGAACTGGCTAGTGTATTACTCATTTTCATCAACCATCCATACAAGACGTACATACATAAAATGATGTATGTACCTAAATTCTAAATAGATACACCCATTATTAAAACGTTGGAAGAGCAACTAACATAATCGATATTCTCAATTTGTACAATAAAATTATTGAATTGAAATACGTTCTGGAACAATTTAAGCTTCGGCAATGTGTACTTCTAAAATTAAAGATATATATTTTCCTGTGGCTATTTATTTAATAAAGCAACTTGCTAATACTCTTAGCGTATATTACTCCAATTTTATTCCCCCTTTTAAATAGTATCCGACAATACGAGTGGAAAATAACCCGACTTGTCGGTTTTTTAATGCAAGTAACAACTACCAGATGACGAGTGATGAAGTACTACTACGCACTAGTGGTGTTGCAAATGTAGCTATCCTTTACAAAAGTATTCGTTACTCCATAAGATCCGAAGTAACGAATACTGGTTTCAAATAATATTCGTTACTTTTCCAAATAGTTACTCTCATAATATATAACATTTAGAATACATTCTTGTTTGAAATATTTTATTAAAAAATATAATTTAGAGTTAATAACTTTGTACAAAATATTTGTACAAAATTACTAGTATTACTTGTATTTGCGTATGTCGAATTTATTATAAAAGCTTTCCCGCACCGCACATTTGAACGAGTACTTGGTAATGAATAAAAAGTAACGGATATTAAGGGTGGGCTTTCCTTAAGAAAAATTCCCGAACGGCGTATGTCGGGTTGCCTGAAATACATTGAATATATTTACGGAGTTTAATATGCCTGTACATTTTACACGATGCAGGTAGACGAACAGAAACATGAAGCAATGCCTGGTCAACTGGCAAGCAAATAAATCTGGGATATTTGTCTCCTGCATTTATTGCATGAACATATTGGTGGGCCAGCTTACTTTATTCGAAATTTGTTTTTGCTCTTTCTGAATATCCTATAGGCTTGTATGTAGTTTTATTAAGACTCCCGTTTTATGTAATTTGTAATTATTTTAATGATATTTTCCGAAATTAATTAGATATTAAATCTTATTCTGCAATAAATATATAACTTTATTATTATTATTTATGATTATCAATTATTTAAGTTGTACGTCTTATTATTTCTCACCATAATTTGTATTTACTTTACATATTGATGCTTTGTAATAGAGAAAACTAAAATCTGATAAAAAAACAATGCCGGTGTTTCTTACAAAATGAAAAAAATTATATTCTTTAAGTAGCACATGTTTTAAATTATTGAAAATTATATTCCTTACAGTCGACACTGGTATTGTTAGTTAGCGAAATCAAATATAAAAATTTCACCGTCGGTAAGCTACGAACTCTGCGGACTCCGAACTAATCATTTATAACAACAACTTACAATTAATTGTTATTGATATTATCATTTTTTTTTATTTATACCTCACATTCTATATTTTTTTTTCAGTAAAGTTTCGATAATTTTTTTAAATAACCGTATATGGCAGACAAAACGTCAAACGCACTCCTTTCCGCACCACCTTATAGGTAGAGTGCAAAGCGCGTTTTTTTTCTCACGGTATTCCCAGTAGGCCTAATTCATGTTTTTTACAAAAAAAAAATGTTTACAAAATTATAGACAGTGTAGAAAATAAACAAGAATGGCCAAATAGAGTTTTGTCTAAACGTGTCACAATAAGTAGGTACATACTAATTCTCCAATTTGACGTCTCTAATTTCTAGATTTCTCAAAATACGAGGATCAATAATTTCAGGTAATAAAGCGAGAAAATAAATTACTCTAACCGTTGATTGAAGGAATACATAAAGATGCGCCACTACATAGCAATGAGTGTAGCCAAAACTGGATCCGAGATCTATAGCGACTGCATCAGTCGTTTGGGTCCGAGATTCGAAACAGCCCGAGACAGCGATGATGTTTCTCGGCAAGGGGTTTGCGGGACGACTTAACGGAAAGACACGCAATTTTACTATAACGTTGCGCATCTTTATATATTCCTTCAATCAACGCTCTAACTTAATTACCATTTCTGGCCAGAGTTCTTCATCTCTGTATATTGTCTCATACCAAGTATCCTTCGGAATCCAGACTATCAAGTAACATATATCTTTCTGAGCTAGGTTTAACTGTCCCTATATTTGGTACATGTAATAGTGCCTAGATTTTAAATGTAATTCGCTGTTCCTAATTTCTAAAAATGTAATTATTTTTGTCCCGTAGCTTCAAATGGACTCGCTTCGCGAGCTTTAAATGGACACTTTACTTCAATAACCGCGTTTTGATTAGAAATTATTCCGTCCGAAGATGCCGCTAAAAATCTATATACAGGTTGAATGAAAAGACCACAAGACTCGACTTTTAGATCTGCCAAACATTCAAAAGCGCTAACAACTTCCTCTTCTTTTTCATTACCGTGCAGTGTCGCATTCGTTCCTATAAATTCCTGGTATAATAAAGCCTTCACAGTATTGGCCGTAAATGTGGTTCTTCTCAATTTCATTATCTTGCCAAAATTTGATGCTGTTGATTCTTCAAAAATGTATCTTTTTTTCTTCGTACTTTTGATTATTTATATCTTCAATAAAATATGCATATGCCTCCGGCCCATAGTCGCGATCGTCTGTAGTTCCTAAATGTGTTTTTTGTTTCTTATAAAATGTTTTCTTCTCATACCGTTTTTTTTTTCAGACATTGTCGTATACATCCATATTTGGTCTGAAGCTTTGAGTGATATTTGCCCTTACAATTAAAGGAAACTGCTGCCGCCTTGCAACGTGCACTGTAAGAATTACGTTGAATATAATACAATCTTTTACCTCCTACAAATTTTACAATGACTGAATTAAAAGATTCTAAAATGTTGACATCTACGTTTCCTATTAAAGATCTACTATTAGGCTGAGCCGACTTAAAGCGTTAATAAAGTCATCATACATATTAAAATTCTGAAATTTACATCCTTGACAAAAGTAAGAAGCACAATTCGAGTGTTCACCAAAAATATGTCTTTATCTATTTATAGTGTCACGCTGTAGTTTCACTATCTGGTTCGTTATTCTTAAGTTCCGACTTTTGTAATGTTCAATTGCTTTTGTCACGGCCGCTCTGAATCTATGTAAATTGTTTATTATTAATTGTCTTATGTCCGAATTGAATTTGGGTTTCTTCAAACAGTCCGTAATTTTATTTATATAATTACGTAATATATGATTTCGGCACTCAATTTTTTCAATAATTTTTTGGGAACCGTAAGGAGCCGTTTCACGTAGTTTTCTAAGAACGCTGCTGTCACCGTCCCCTATTAATCTACCATAAATTACACAGTGTATTTCACGAGAATGTCGAAAGCCTTCCCCAATAATTGTCGACTTCAGGGCTGTTGACGACGAAGACAATTTTTTTTAGCATACGTGATCTTTAGATTTACCAAATTTTGTACAAATTAAACAATATTTGTTTTTTACGACTACAAACAATTTTTTTCGTTCGCCATCCAACAATTGCTACCACTCCTGATATACCGCTGTAATTAAACTTATAAGCTCGTTTGGCCCATGCTCTTTTACTTACTCACATATACAAAAAAATATATATATAAAAACTGTCCTGAGCTCAAAATACAAAGTATAAATAAAACAAAAACATGAAGGTACAACAAATTCAAATATTTAAATAAGTGCTTTTACCATCTAGAAAACTGAAAATTGTTAACTTCTTGCCTACAACCAATGCAACTTAGTTTGAAGAGTCCGGCAAAACTCTAAGTTCGTATCTTACAAAGACATAAAGTTGTTTTTGTCAGATTTTAGTTTTCTACAAACATTGTTCATATTATTAAAAAGTTTTAACATGTAAGGTTAGAAATAATAAATCGTGCAACTTCATAATTAATAATAATAATGTATTTATTGCAGAAGAAAACTGCATTTCTGAAATTCCATAAAGCCGGAACATTGTTCTTGAAAAATAAAATACATTTTGAAAACGAGGAGAATATTAAGGAACAGAAAAAAGTCTAATTAAGTAGACGCATCAATATTATCAGGTAATCAATCATAAATGAACACCGACAAATATCTGAAATATATTAAAATTTGCTTGTCTATAACAACCCCATGTATTTATGAAAAAATCAATACGACTTTCTTTATTTGGAGATAAAAGTTAGTTCGAATCTTACCTTTGACAAAATGTTTTATAATTTAATTTCGCTAATCAAGGCTATCAATACCAATTGGGAAGAATATAATATTCAATAATCCAAAACATCTGTTTATTATAATACATATATGTATACTTATAGGTACCTATTTACATTAAAAAAAAACAGGCACTGTTACTGTTAAACACAGAATTATTTTTGTAATATTTTAGTTTACTACCACATTACTCATATTATTAAGATTAAAAACCTTCAACATCTAAAGTAAATACATATGACCGCCAGAAATTAAGTAACAAGTAAAATTTCATAATAATAATAATAACAACATATATTTATTCCAGACTAAGAATTAATATCGAATACATTCTCCCAAATATTATTTACAAAATAAAGCCGATATTTGAATGAAACATTCGTTTACCTAAGGTACCTAAGGTAATAAAAGAAGTTGAATACAATATCTGCTTATTTGATGTTCGGCTTAATAGAGTTGATCAGGTATACCTTCCATATCCTTGGTCTTAGACAATGAATTGTGTGTTGCCTAAATGCCATTTATCAGTACGGAACTTGTGATCATTCTCATTGGTTTCAAAGTCATTTTTTGTAGACCAGTGTTATTTTCAAAGTAAAGTAAATACATTGTCGTGTCCACAATAAAAATATCTAGGGTCTCACGATTCAAAAAAGTACTTTTTAAGCACAGTAAGATTTATATCGCTATAAAACGAAAAAAATTCAAAGTGTTGTATTTTAACTATTTTTTAATATAATTGCAAATTTTAATCGTGAGTCACTAGAACAAATATTGGTTATTTCGTTCATGCAACGGCAACTTTGTCATGTGCCTTAATTTTTGCGATTTTTTCCGTTAAAATTGACCATTTTGTGGCATACGACGATCAAGTAAAGCCCCCCCTTAAATTCGAAAGTAAGGAATAGTATTTGAGTATAGGTTGTCATATCGGTTTATCGATTGCCCGTCACTCGTCACTCGTATTCAAAAAACGAATTACACCGATCATTGGAATAATCGTTATTTTTCACTCGGGTTCTCTCATCACCACTGCTATATTAGGGTTTGTGTGGGTTACTGTTGTTGCTTTATCGTTGGCGAATAATGGTGATGTTATGTTTCTACTTGTAGGGAAATCGGTCGTAAAGTATCGAACTTAGTACGCTACCGTGTGGTACACTGGATTCGACTGGGATACCGATTGCTTGTTTTTTAAGCCTATTTCACCACTGCCTTTCTTGTAGATAGAAATGTAGTATGAGGTATATTGCATGTAGGAATTCTTTTTTAAGTTTCCAAAGTAGATATTGTCAAAGACATAAGAAGTCATGTCTGCAGGAAATAAGCACTATCGCAGTAACGTCTACTTCCAAAGGCTTGGCTTATGCTATTCACTATTTTATGCATTTGATCTATGGTACTATATCGCTGTCTAATCCCAAATTAGTGATTTGGTAGTAGGTTGTTGGTGTCGATTAATGTTGGTACCGTAGAGAGAATATATATAGAAAGCCCATTAAATAGGGAAATCGGGCAACATAAAATTTCGAATAAATCCTGCTATATTGTGTTGGTATCTGATGGTAAAAAGCAGATAAGACAACTATTACCATCTATACATTAAGAACGAAACTAAACCATACGGAATTTATTTGCAACTGTAACCAACAAGATTATGAATGAAATAAACACACATAAGCATCCTATCAAAGTGATTTATTACTTACGGTCAACAAAAATTTTTATGGCTTTTTAAAAAAAACATGAAAATATATTCAGACACCCCTATTTCTATCTTATAAGTAACTTGCTTTTTACTTTTTGTATACCCATATTTTCTGCCTTAAATGTGTAAGTAATCTTTTGCTATATAATTTAACTCCTTTCAAACATTTATGCTGTTTATTTACATATGTATACGGTTTGAGCCTATCTATTGTGTTTTAACTGAAGAGAACATAATGAATACTGATAATAATCCATTCATCCAAGACCGTTTGTATTTTATTTTTTGTGGGCAACTTTGATTCTTTATTCTTTGCAATATTACTTTCAGTTATTAAATACTTTAGAGGAGTAATTCAAGCTATTCAAATTTTATGTATATACATTACATTATTGAATTCCATACTTTTACGTCCTTATTACTTATAATAACAGTTATAACTGGAGTTCCGGATGTGGCAGCCAGATGAAATATAATTGTTAATATTTAGGTGACCTGATTAAATAGAACAATTCTATTTTCTAAATGTGCGATATAGATGTAAATATTAATAACTTGAAATTATTTTTAATGAGTATGCAGAAAAAAGTATAATCCAATTTAAAAATAAAATACATTTCCTGATTTACCAGACACGATATTTTTTAAGCATTCTTTCATAATTTCTTCATAGGTATTTAAAGTTTTTCGGCTTAAGACCTATTCTACATATAATATTTATTACCGCTACATTCAAAAGATTTTTTAATCCGAAACTAATTACCCCGCAAATAAAAAAAGCGTATAAGGTTGTGCTTGTTTATACAGTGTGTCCAGATTTCGATGCTCGCCATTGGTATATCGGTTATTACAAGACATAGAGGAACGGTTAAATGGGGAATGTTTTGCAGAATTAAATGCTCGCAACAAATCTCATTTCAAATTCATTCGGACTTTTTACAATTTTGAGATATTTTGAAAAAACCAATATTTGCCGATTTCAATTTTCCTCAATAACTCGATAACACCTAATGCCATCGCTTTTAAATTCTAACATTGTTCAGACACTTTTTTAAGACAAATTTTTTGGTGTTAACAGTAACCCCCGATTTTCATTTGTTTCCAAGTTCTTAGCGCTATCTTCTGTTTTTCTTATGGTGGCCACATTGGATTTTTAATTAGGTAGATAGTCCTTAAGAATAGCTTTTCAATAATGTACAACATGCCTAATAAATCTTTATTTACACGAGAGATATGAACACTAATACGGAAATAGTTGGCTATGAAATTAAATGGTAGTGTAAAACAGACGATAAATAAGATATGTAAATAATGACAATTGACATGTAAAACTGCAGTGAAATCGGTGGAAGATTTAAAACTTTGTTTAAGTAATTACCGTTAAGCATGGAGCTTAATAAGAATTGATATTGGCACACACATTTTCAAATGAAGTAAAGGTTGATATGTTGGAAGTTTATCTCAAAGTATGTATATAGAATTTCTGAAAATGCTTGCACATTTTACGCTCAACCTTTTCCGGAAAAACCACAACCATACCGGGCAATTTTTAGCAGAATAATCAGAAATTTAGTGAATTATGGAAGCTTTGAACAAAAAAAGATCTATCAACTTAACAATGCTGATATACTTCAAAATAATTTTTTACAATATGTTATTAACAATCCAAGTACATCAACACGTCTAGTGGCTCGAGAAACTGGAATTCCGAAATCTGGTGTTTACAGAACGTTGAGAAAAAACAAATACCACCCATACAATTCCAATTTAGCAGGTGGTATCTTCATAATAATATAATAATATATTGTTATTATTATTATGTTATTATTATATATAATATAATATAATAATATTGGTTTTCCTAGGAAAATACGTTGGACAGATGAAACACTGTTTACCAACTGCGGAGTGTTCAATAGGCATAACTATCACTGGTCTGCTGAAAATTCATATTTGGTAAATCAAAGAAGATTTCAAGTTCTATTTGGTTTTAATCTCTGGTGTGGTTTGATTGGTACGAACTTTTATTGACTTCTGTTTTGTTTTTTATTATATTATCAGTATCATCTTCAAATTTTTGTAGATACCACCTGTTAAATTGTAATATTCGCTGATAGTCTTTATCGCTTAAACCCTGCACAATTGTTGGTTTGTATGGGTGGTATTTGTTTTTTCTCAACGTTCTGTAAACACTAGATTTCGGAATTCTAGTTTCTCGAGCCACTCGACGTACTGATGTACTTGGATTGTTCATAACATATTGTAAAATATTATTTTGAAGTATATCAGTATTGTTGTATATAAATCGTTTATAATACGTCGCACATCGGCAGCAACACTGTCATAAGACGAAAATTGTGTTTTGTGATCAAATGACGTTTAAAATTATTTTGTTATTACAAAATAATTTTAACAATTCAGCAATTAATATTTGGTTTTTTTCATAATTTAAGAGATAATGAATGTCTTTATCCCTCAATTTGTGAAAAAAATCCAATGTTAAATATTACAAAATAATTTTAAACGTCATTTGATTTCAAAACACAATATTCTGACAGGCCATGGTTTACATATTCATGTCTATATTGCAATATATTATATCTTAAGGATATAAAGATAGGCAATTAAGTAAAATACTCATGTTATTTTATGACCATATGTGTAAACACAAAATTTGATGTATGAGTTCTCTGTGCATTTTTCCTTGTCAGGAAAAGTCGGCCTTGATTTTACACATTCATTCTTCAGTTTTTATATATGCGTATTTTAATAAGGTTCTTACCGTAACGTATTTTGTTGGAATTTATATAACAGATGAGTGAATTAATACTAGCTATTAGGTACTATTTTGTTTATATAATAATAATAATAATAATATATATTAATACTAAAAAATATTTGAAAATTCTTTACGACATCTACCAGGCATAAGCTTAATCCCAGGAGCAGGTGCTGCCGCTAGTTCTGGACGTAGCCATTCTTACCTCCACGTCCACAATGGCGTACCCAAAAAATAACATTGCATGGGTTCTCTATATATATTCTCTCTACGGTGGTACCTCCGTTAAAGTACTTTGACCAGTAGTTTTCTCAAGATATGAAGGAGACTGATGGGTCTGTAGGTGGTAATATCATTCGAACGTTTTCTAAGCTTCCAGATGAGGGTGACTTGGTTAACTTTACATTGGGGTGGAAAGTAACCTTGACATTATTTTTTTAGTGGGAAAAAGCCTCCATGGAATAAGCGATTTTAACTATAGGACATTAATGCTGCAAAACTTTAGTATGCAGTCGGACAAATTCATTTCGTTATCTATGTGGGTTGACCGCTTGATATTGAAATATAATAATTCTTCTAAATTGTTTTGACCTATATTATGTCTATGTCTTTGTAATTACTGAGAATTGTACACACGTTTATATTCAACAGAAACCCGTTTATTCTACCGCACGTTTCGAAGAAGAGTGGAAAATCAACATAGCAAAAATGACTCACATGGCCAGATTTAAATTACAAATGTTCCTGGATAAAACGGTGGATCAGTTGGTGAGAGAAATGCCATCGATTAGTGGTGGCTTAGATAAGTTATCCAAACGGCCTCTCTGTTACATGGACTTTCGTGTAAAAGATGGCGTTTCCCTGGGCCGAATAATAATAGAACTCTATTCGGATTACGCACCTAACACTGTCAAGAACTTTCTCTCTTTGTGCAATGGTACTCGCGGATATTCCTATAAATGTTGTAAAATTTATAACATACTTCAAGAACATTATATCGAAACTGGTGATATAATATCTAATAATGGTAAAGGAGGAATGTCTATATACGGACCACTATTTCAGGAAGAAAAACACACATTAAAGCACACCAAACCAGGTAATTTACAAACATTTCATTATTTTATTTAAGGTTAGCTGTACACAAAAGAACTGGTAGGTGACGATTTTATGAATTCTGTATCAGTTTCTATAAAAAAAAAACGTGTCCCAAAATTTGCGGAACAGCTCCACACTGGGGTTTGTAGTAACGATAAAGGAACACGGAGAATATATTTAAAAACTTTCTCATTGTTCAATCTAGGAAATATTGGCCTTTTTGTAAAGACAAATTTGGCAATACGTTTGATTTACCCTAATAATGGATATAAGCGTTGTTTGAAGGAATATATGTATAAAGATGCACAACGCTTAGTAAAATAGCGTGTCTTTCCGTTAAGTCGTTCCGCAAACCCCTTGTCGAGAAACATCATCGCTTTCTCGGGCTGTTTCGAATCTCGGAGCCAAACGACTGATGCAGTCGCTATGATCTCGGATCCAGTTTTGGCTACGCCCAGTGCTATGTAGTGGCGCATCTTTATGTATTCCTTCAATCAACGATATAAGGTACTAGAGTTGCCCGTATCCATGACAATAAGAGAAAATAATGAATTCAAAATTTTAATGTCAATGACAAATACGATAAATGTCAAAAGTGTCAACGAGATGAAATAATAATAAATTTATAGTAAAATTATGTCCGTGCTGATTTTTGCAAATTTCCGCTCTTCTAATTATATTGCCCTGCACTCTTTCTAGCATTTCTCCATCTATTAAACGATCTGCTTCAAATATTCGGTTAGTTAAATCTGCATTGCAACTGGTGATCTGTACACCAATTGTTTAAATGTGACTCGAAAAAAAAGTCCAAAGGGGTGAAATCGGGAGATCTAGCTGGCCAATGGAACAGTCCAGCTCTTCCTATCCACCTTTCGAGAAATTGCCCATTTAACCAGTTTCTCACCGGTGCCGCATGATGAGCAGGAGTACCATCCATTTGCAGCAACATATTATTGATTACCGTTAATGGAAGTTTATGTACCAAATTTTGAAAACCATTTACCAAAAATACTAAAACGTTGTCCCCGGCCAGCTTGTTAGGAACAATGACTGGCCCGTGGTTAGATGGTCTAAATACCTTACGATTTTCCAAAGCATAAAAATGTGAATTTCGCTGACTGTAAAATCCATCTCGTGAAAAATTAACTTCATCCGTCCACAAGATATTTCTGCCAAATGAGGATTTCTTTGTATTTGTTCTAAAAACCAGTTACAAAAATTCTTCAGGCAATAAAGCTTGAACTTTTCTGTAATGATAGGGTGAAACCGCTCATCCTTAATAATTCAGCCAACTGAACTGTGTGATAAGTCTAGTATATTACCGTGTTGATATGTTTGGATTGTCTGCTAGTAAATTTAAAACAGCATCCTCCACTTTAGGGGTCCTTGCAGTGGACGACCTTTATCCCGGATAAAAGGTGATACGCTTCCTGCTACCTTTCGCGATAGACTCTAGCAGCAGCAGCAGCAGCAGCAACACAAGACAGCAAAACTCGAAAATTAGCATAACCACTAAAGAACTAATTAACGGAAGATACAGCTAAGAACTTGAACATCCAAAATTCAACGACAATTAATAAGGTAGTAATAGGGTTGAAATAAGCAGGACAATTTGACAACATTAATAATTTTTTTACGTTAAAGTGGTTAAAGTGTAAATTCAGGACAACGTTGACATATGTTTTTTCAGGTAAAATTAGCGTAAAATGATTTTCCGGAAATGGTATTTGTAATGTATAGTGTATTGTAAGAATGAGAGGTTGGCAGTCATCCTGTATATGGAGTGATCATGTGCGTACGTAGTGCGTAAGTTCAATGTAAAATGTTGAGATGTAAACGAGTTTAATTAAACCTTGTAATACACAGTATCGTGTTTTATTAACAACAAAACAACAAACACAACATGGTGTCGAAATCCCGGAGGAGGTCTAAGGATTTGCATTGATTCTAGAGATTTAAATCGTGTTGTAAAACGTGAACATTTTCAACTACCAACAGTGGATGACATAGCGAGTAAGTTATCAGGCACTGTCATTTTTAGTAAACTAGATGCTTCCTTTGGATTTTGGCAAATTCCATTGGATGATGAAAGTGCTAATTTATGTACGTTTAATACTCCATTTGGTAGATGGAATTTCCTAAGATTACCTTATGGACTGAGTCTGTCAAGTGAGATTTTTCATAAAAAATTTAGAAACATTTTTGAACAAGAAGGTGTTCAAGTTTATATTGATGACATTATTGTTTATGGTTCATCAAAGGAACAACATGATAAAAGGCTAATGAATGTAATGAAATTAGAACGAGAAAACAATATAAAATTTAAATTAGAAAAATGTAAATTTTGTTTAAATGAAATTAAATATTTTGAATTTGTATTTGATCACCAAGGTCAAAAGGATGATTTAAGTAAAGTAGAGGCAATACATAGTATGAAGAAACCTTCTACAAAAAAGGAAGCTCAAAGACTATTAGGCATGGTAACTTATATTTCTAAATTTATAGCTAACTTGTCACAGATTACTGAACCGTTAAGAGAATTAGTAAAAAAGGATAGACTTTGGTATTGGGACGAAGCTCAAGAGCAAGCATTTGGAAAGAAAAGCTAATCACTAATTCACCAGTTTTAAAGCATTTTAATGAAAAGGAAAAAAGTTTAATAACTGTAGACTCTTCTAGAAATCCAAATGGAGCATGCTTCATGCACAAAAGTAATCCTGTTGCATTTGAATCTGAAGCATTGGCTCAGACTCAAAGAATGTATGCAAATAGAAAAGGAATTGATAGGATCTGTTTATGCTTGTGAGAAATTTCATACATATATTTATGGAATGGAATTTCAAATTGAAACAGACTGTAAGCCATTAATATCAATTATAAATAAGCCATTATTGAATGCACCACCTAAGCGTATGTTATTTAAACGCGAAAATATAATTTTATTATTAGTTATAAGCGGGGTAAATATATGTACATTGCAGATACACTTGGTAGATCATGTATGTACAAAACAATCTTTAAAAGAAGATGAATTGGATAGGGAATTAAAAGAATTTAAATGTCACTAAAAATGAATGAAAAGAAATTGAGCATGAAACAAATAAAGATCAAAATTTATCAAAATTGAAGAAATACATTGTGGCTGGCTGGCCAGAAAGTAATGACTTATCAGAAGATTTAAAATTAGTTTCTAGATATAGGAATAAAATATATTGTTCAAATGGTATGCTGTACAAGAACAATCGGATAATTATTCCCAAAACTATGCAAAAAGAAATGCTAAACAAGGTTGATTATGCTCATTTGAGAATAGTCAAATGTAAAAGTTTGGCAAGACAATCCATTTTTTGGCCAACCATGAACAGTGATATTGAAAGAATTGCTAATTCTTGTAGAATTTATGCAAATTATAAGGAAAATGTAAGCCAACCTTTAACACATTCAGCTCCAGATAAACCGTTGCAAAAAATTGGAATTGATTTATTTTGTTTACAATTACGAAATTATCAAATCGTAGTTGATTACTTTTTAAAATATGCAGAGCTGGGACTTTTAAAAAATGATACTTGTAGGGTCTGATGAGGTAATTCTGAGACAGCCAAAAAATTGGGTAAAAATGAGACACTTAAGTAGCAATTACATTTTAGTTACGTTTCTTCTAAAAATTTGGTAGAACATTTTTATTGTTTTGTTTTTTAATATGTTATAATTTAACTCTAGACTTTAAACTGTTTCCATAGTATTTTAACTAATAATTTTTTATGTGATTTAATACTCACTGGAATTTTTGAACGTTGTCATAAAACTTTTGCGAATGTCGCCATCTGTGGAATAATAGATCCATGATAATGTTATAAGTTGTTGACTAAGAGGTATTGCTTATGTTCTCCAAAGAAAAAATCTGTAAAATTCATTGCTTTACAGAAATTTACTTAATCGTTTCTTGAAGGTAAAACTGAGACATCTAGTGGTACAAATATGAGACATGCGCAGTGCAAAAATGAGACGCCTATCATAACCTTACATATGTGGTTCCTGTTGTGGCTTAATCTGACACGTGGTAGCCTCGATTATTAGTGTGTTTTTAAGTGCCTAGGTGATCCATAAATATCATAGTCGCAATGCCCCGTGTATATGTACCAAAACCAACAGGTTACACAGCCCAACAGTTAGCTGAAGCTGTAGAATTAATTAAACAGCAAAAGCTTACAATACGCGCAGCAGCAAAAAGGTACAATATTGATAAATCTAAATTAAGTCGTTGTGTTCGTGGAGTAAATGATAGTAAACGAGGAAGAAAAACTGTGCTAACCAATCAACAAGAAAACGACTTAACTGAAAAACTTGTTACTATGGCTAAATGGGGGTTTGCCCTCACAAAGG
Source organism: Amphimallon solstitiale (assembly GCA_963170755.1). Lineage (NCBI taxonomy): Eukaryota > Metazoa > Arthropoda > Insecta > Coleoptera > Scarabaeidae > Amphimallon > Amphimallon solstitiale. Next base: position 10,932,371 of record OY720677.1, read on the forward strand.
AGGAAGTAAAGTTAACGGTAAGAACGTATGTTACTGAAAACAATATACCAAATAATTTTCGAAACAATATCCCCGGTAATGAATGGTTTACTGCGTTTTGCAAACGCAATTCTCTCAGTCAAAAAAAGATGGAACAATTGGAAAAGTGCAGGCGTAGCGCAACGAGCGACCCTTTTATAATCTATGGTTTTTTTGACCTTGTGGAAGCAACTGTTAAAGAGTTGGGTTTAGAAAATAAACCAGCACATATCTATAATCTCGATGAAACTTACTTTTCGTCAGACCCTACGAGAATTAGGGGTGTTGCTAAAGTAGGCCAGAAAGTCCATAGAAACATAGAAGGTTCGGGGAAAGAAAACATCACCGTAATGGCGTGTGTGTCAGCATCAGGTTTATCGAGACCTCCGCTAATAATATATCAAGGCCAAAATTTATGGTCAACATGGAAAGGTAAAAGCAATGTGGACGCTGAATATAGTGTCTCTGAAAAGGGATGGATGAATGTGTCTATATTTAATAGCTGGTTCGAAAAATTTTGTCAAAATGTACAAGAAAGGCCTCTTCTAATAGTATTAGATGGACATATAAGTCATTTAGACAGAGGAACTATAGACCTAGCTATTCAACAAAATATTGTGCTCCTAAAGCTTCCAGCACACACCACTGATTTATTACAACCTCTCGATAAGTGTTGTTTTGGGCCCCTAAAGTTGAAGTGGAATAAGAAATTAATTGAGTGGCAACGTCTTAATCAAAGAAAATTGACAAAATCTGAGTTTGCTGATTTATTGCTAGAAATTTGGCAAGAAGGTTTACCTGTAGAAAACATTCGTTCAGCGTTTTATCATACAGGCATTCATCCATGTGATAGAAGCAAATATCCAAAAGAACGTCTCAACCCAGAAAAACTTAGAAAATACGAACAATTTGGAAACAAAGAAAGTCCGACAAACATTCAGGATCTTATTAGCGTACAAGAAGTCACTGTTGACGAAACTAGTGCAGCAGGTCCATCTCGTACTTTGGATTCAGAGACAGAAGTAGTAAACGAAGCAGAAAACAACATTAATAACGGTAACAGAACCTTTGAAGATTTGCTATTACAAAAAATTCAGAGATCAGCACCGACTACCGAAAAACGACGTAAGATTAATACGGATGGAAAAGTCATTACCAGTTCAGAATTTATAAAATATATTAGGCAGAAAGACGAAAAACAAAAACCCAAGAAAAAAATTAAACAAAAGAAGTCACGGGTGGAAAGTGAAAGCGACAGCGATATTTCGGTCAATCTTCAGGATGTATCAGAAACAGAAAACTTAAGTCTTAAGGATATGATACAGGAAGAAACTGATGACATAAGTGAAGCCAATATTGAACAAGGAGACTTTGTGTTAGTGAAGTTCCCAACCAAGACAAATGTTATTCATTATGCTGGACGTGTAGAATCTGTGGAAGGTGAACTCTATCACATTAGTTTTTTAAGACGAAAGAACAAAACATTTGTATTTCCTACCATAAGCGATGTTGCGGTAGTTCAACAGCAAGATATAATACTGAAACTTCCAATTCCAGCTCCTACTGGTGGAACTGAGAGAACAGCCAGACACTATAGCTTTCCAATTGATTTCGGTACATATGTAGTTCACTAAACATCATTTATAGGTATAAGGTAGATGTGTAGGTAAGAACTTACCTATGTTATTGAAAATGCCTTTATTTTTATAGTCTTTTTTGTGAAAACTCGTATGGCAGTTAAGTTTTACGTAGATTTAAAATGTATTTCAGTTATATTTCTGCGTTAAATTTCATAAAAGTTTTGTTTGCAATAGGTGCATTTTTACCCTTCGTGTATCATTATTCCCCTTGTGCAATGGAAAAGCTTAAATTCATGGTTTTATAATCATGTCTCATATTTGGACAGGACCGTCTCTTTTTTACCCCAAATCCTTGTTAAAAATGAGACACACTTTTTTGGTTGTATAACAAAAATTAAGATATATACATTAAAAACACTATCTGAAGTATAAGTTCAACAAAAGTTACATATACATATTAATATTAGTTTAAGAAATAATTCTGTTAACACCTTCAAAAATTAAAAGTTTGTAAAATGTCTCATTATTACCTCGTCAGACCCTAGTAGTAACGTTATACGAAACCTTAAATCAATATTTGCACGTCATGGCATACCGTGGGAAGTTATGTCAGATGTGGCCGACAATTTTCTTGTTTTGAATTTAAAAAGTTTTTGAAAGAATGGGAGTTTAAGCACACTACTTCCCCACCTTATTATCCGCGCTGCAATGGTATGGTTGAACGGTCAATAAAAACAATTAAAGATATCTTCAAAAGAGCCATACATGATGGTAGGGATCAGTAGGGATGTTATATTTGGCATTGCTAGCATATAGAAACACGCCTGTTGACCATGTGTACCATCTCCTGGTGAAATTTTAATGTCAAGAAGATTACGTTCAACAATACCAATGCCAGATAAACATTTAATGCCAAAAATACCTAATATTGATCAAATAAGAGGTGCAACAAATTTAAAAGAATTGAGTGAAGGAGATACAATATTAATAAAAAATCTTCGCAAGTCATGCTTTTAAGACAAGTACGTTACGAGTATAAAAGTATTTAAAACATAATTTTCAATATGTTTTATATAAAAAAAATTTCAAAATTCAGACCGGAAGTACCACTTTTACTCCTATCGAATAGCGATTTTTTGCAAATATGTCGTAAGTTATGCATTCTATATATATTTATCAAGAGTACAAAAGTATTTAGAGTTGGATATGGAATATTTTTTGTATAAATGAAATTTCAAAATTCGGACCGGAAGTAACACTTTCATACGTATAAGAAAGTCGTGTGGTGGCCACACCTCATTTTTTTTTTTTACTGTAAAATTAAATGAAAGATAAAGTAGAGATATTTTTGGAGCAAGCTGCAATTTTAGTCTTCCTCCTCTATCTTGTATAAAATAAACAAAGTTACTTGTCAGGATAAATAAAAATATGTTGTTTTTAAATATGTACTTTTTATCACTGTCATTGTATAGATTCACTATTTGTTATTTGGCGCCATACATTTATTAATTGTAATATAATATACAAGTGTATTATTTCTATTATCTTATTATTATAGGTATGTAACTGGTTTATTTTACTAATTTCTGATGGCATGGTTTTCCCACATAAGATTTTATTTTCCTCAACACATTTTCTTCAGCTACCATTTGGTTTTAAATTATAATCCAATCTTTATGCTAAATGTTGGACATGTAGATTAAACCACAGTTAACTCACAAAAAAATAATATAATTAACAACCAAATACTTTATGCCAATCTCTACAAGGAATGTCAATGTTATTCAGTTGAAAACCTTTCAAGAACTGAATATCCAGGTGCTCCTGATATTAGAGAAAAAGAAGAGTACAAATTTAAGGAAAAGGATGACCTTTTTCTTGGTGTAGTAATAAAATATAATATTAAAAATGCCAAACAAAAACACCATACTTTCAGAGATAAAGCGTCATTAACATTTTAGGGTGCATTTTACAGACTTAACAGCTAGAAATTCAACACACATTTAAAATTATATATTTTGGTAAAAAATAGTATGTTTTATTACGGTTAACCTAAAGATAATACACAAAACGTGAGAAAACCTAATTTAATTTCTGTAGTTTTTCTATAAAATGCTGTCATAAACAATACATTTATCCATAACAATGAGTTAAATATGAAAAATATATAAGAATTACAACGATTTTAAATCAAATTTTAACTCTTGACACTAACAAATACAAAAAAATCACATAACATATATATGTACAAAGTTAACCTAAAATTCTGAATATTAGACTAACTCACTCTTACTTCATAAACTTTGTATTACCACAGTGTATTACTATCTTTCTCTTGCTGTGTACAAAACTTGATTTTATTTTAACTTCTTCCTTATAACAGGGTCCATAACGTATACACGTTATGAAGTGATACATAATACCATTATTTTCTAAACATGTTATCGTATCTGTTAAATCGTGTATATTATTTTCGAAATAACAGCGGCTGTTATTTTAACGTAAATGATACAGCATAGGGCCGAATAACATATCCCTAGTAGCAAAATCACTATATGCACACTTGTTCTACATTAGGAAGTATATATTTTCATCCTTCTCTAAAATTGTGATTTTACTGCTTGGGTATACCATTCAGGTGTTCCGTGAATTATAGGACACGTTGTCTAAAATATGTTGGTAAGTCCTCTATTTGAGTTTAAAATAAATAGCTAAATATGGAAGACTGTAAAACGTAGGAATAATGTTGAAATTTCCATCGAATTTTCTAGGAGTTTTATCCATGATACGTATCGGCAGTCACTACAATAATTCTCAGTTCAGCATCACACTATCAGCTCAGCAGTATCTAGACGGAAAGCGGGTCGTGTTTGGGAAGACTATAAAAGGCATAGAAACTCTGTATCATATACAACATCTAGGGAAGAAAGTTGGCGCCCCGATTGTCCCTATATATATCGAAAATTGCGGACAAATACGCAATAAGAAAGAGATTAAAGGAAAAAGCAAGGATTGTTATGGAATTTAAAAATTTGTATTAAATCTTTTAGTAATAAATATAAAATGAGATTAAGTATGACATTTCTTTTAAATGTTACGACGATTAACAAAAATAATTTAGTATTTCAAACTTCGATATATTGCTTTCCGTCTGAAAAATCATTAATAAATAAAAGTAAACGTTTTTGCTATTTTTCGTGTTAATTTCACATTATCAGTTGAAAAGACTTAATCGAGTTTCAAAACAAATTATTTAGTAAATATCTATATTGACAGTTAATTAAAAGCAATAATAAATTTAAATAGCAATTGCTTTAAATAATCCGTTATCATTATATCAATACTTACATGAATTTGTAGAAGATGGCGCCAGTACACATTATTTCCCCTTCCACACGTGAGTGGTCCATCGAATCTTTATATTCTAGCGAAATCCTCCATTACAATCGTCTCATTCCCACCATTTTTAATTCTTTTGCATGTGCTTTGGAATTGCATGAAATTGTGTTGAATTGTTCAATTGTGTATATTCTTTGAGTATTGTAAGTGCATAGTATTACTAATAAACAGTTACATAAATTAAAAAACATGTTGTATCTGGAGGATTATTTAGAAAGTAAGTATTTCTTTATATTTTTAAGTGTCTAGCTTATTTGACTTTTGTGTGTTTTTTTAGTGATTGAACATTTACCACAAGAATTGAGGGATAGATTTACGGAAATGAGGGAATTGGATTTATCTGTACAGAGTAAGTGGTAAACATAATGCATTCATTCAATACTTTTAATTTTGATTAATATATGTGTCTATAAACATAAAAAACTGTTAATAGATAATATCGATGAATTGGAAAAAAGAGTTAAAATACTCTTCAGTGATTGCAAGCGCTATCCAGGTGATTTACCATCATCAACAGATGTAGAATTTCAATCAATATTAAAGGAGTATTACTCGACATTAGAGGAAGCAGATGAAAAGGTATTCAAAAAATAATGTATATATATTTAATCATTTTTATTTATGTTAATTCTCGTTTAAAATAGGTACATTTAGCCAATCAAATGTATGAATTAGTTGATAAATATTTAAGAAGATTAGACACTGAATTGCATAAGTTTAAATGTGAATTAGAAGCTGACAATAAAGGAATTACGGAGCTCTTGGAGAAAAGATCTTTGGAACTAGACAGTCCGATATCTACTGCAGTTGTAACATCACATCAGCAAAAGGAAAATAGATATGAAAGGTTAGGACTATATTTTTTAATTAAATATATTTTTTATTAAGCAAAATATATTTTTTCATTGTTAGTTTCTTTTTAAGAGCAACATACCAACATTTGTCAATCAACCTTGACCTTAACATGTTGTATTTTGTTGTGGTTAATAAATAAGATTCATTTAATTATGGATTATTAGCAAAGGCATCATGCCAGCACACGAAAATAGTCCAAGCTCGAATTTGTTGCATTTCACGTAATGTGTTGTAAGTAACTTTTTAAATAATGTTGTAAAGTAGGTACATAAATTGAAGACTAATATTTAATTGCTTTTTTCCGTGTACCATACAAGAGTGTCAGGCACTCTTGAAATGTCTTTGTTAGTTTTCCATAGATAATAAACACATGAATATTGTTTTGGATAATTTAGACATACTGGTCTTTCTTCCATGAAATAACTTCTGAGAACTTAACATCACTAAAGATTATTTTAAAATGCTTGGCTTTCGCACATTTTGAAACACTTATTATAATTTTGACCATTTTTTATAGTTTGTAGTAGAAACTGAAAAAGGAAATTACTCAAAAAAGATTTATAACTTTAAGGAGAATTTAATGATATAAAATCATGTAGTATGCAAACTTATCTGATGGATACAGGTACTTCATTTATGCTTATTTATATAAAAATGCTCTTTTTGGGTATAAATATTTCAAATTAGATTTGAAAGTAAATATTGTCGATTAAAGTACATTTATGTACATTTAAATGAAGTGTTTATTAACTTATATTCTAAAAATAGACATATTAATGAATCTAATTAAGTGTAAATGATAAATGACTCTTTAAAAGTAATTAATATTTTATTTTAAAAATATTTTGAATATTCAGTTTCTGTCATACATATTTTATATTTTGCACCATAAAAATAGTGGAAAATTGCTAAATACAATCTTTTGAGTACATACTTTACTTTTGATTCCTAATAAAAAGAAGCACATTTTTGAAATCAGGAAATCATAAGTTTTTCATTCGGAGCCCCTCATTTTTCTATTAAAATGAGGCGCTCGGAACCCTTACCTTTTTGTGTATTGGGCAAACAATTAATTCTCAGTGTAAAAACAATTTTACTATAATAAAACTGAACTGATAAACATTCAAAATATCTGAGCACAATAAAATTAAAATAAACTGTTATAATACTGTTGCATTTAATCCATACTTCCAAGAATTTATTTAATATTATATTAGGGGATTTTCCTATTCTTGGAAATACCCATCAATTTAGAAAGAGGTATTTGGTCACACAATAGAAATATAGCTATTAGTGATATTTCTTCTAATTGGCTATTAGGTAGTAAAAGGTCTAGGTATGTAGTTTTCTTGGAAAATTTACGTAATTATCTGGGATTACACTTCAAACTGTGTGCATTTTTGTCTCCAAATTTTTGACGTATTTTTAATTCTAATATACAGGGTGTAACATTAGTCCCATATTTTTCATATCTCCATTGCTATACAAAATACAAAAAATTATTTAAGGTAAAAGTCTTTTGCATTTATGGACTCCATAATTTAAAATTATTTATAGTTATATCGAGCATTTTCTTTGCGCGGAACGTGAACTAAATGGAACATCTGCATACGTGTTTTAATTCCTGGAGTACAAAATCACACATTTAAACATTATTTTTATGAAAAAATGCAACAGGAATAATCCCTTACCACAAAAATTAAAAAGATAAGTAGAAAAACAGAAGAGAGTGTTAAACGTAGTAAAAGTGTAACCTTAGAAGACATCCTCTTCACCAAATCACCAGTGGGATAACACTCCTAATACACCTTAGCCAAAAACACTAGGTTAAACACTCTTTTCTGTTTTTCTACAAGTTTCTACTAAAGATGACAACTTAGTAGCCGAAATGCGTATATAGATTTTTAAAAGCTTTTTAATTTTTGTGGTGAGAGATTTTTCCTTTTGCATTTTGTTTCATATTTTGAGCTACAGCCTCCACCCATTGTTGGATTATTTTTATATGTAGTTTTAAAGAAACGTGACAATTTTGTAAAAATAAAAAAATATATTACTAATTTTCACTACATATGTGTTTGCTATAGACTAATGTACAAAAATACAGCGCTTTGATTTAAGAAAATTAAGTTTATATTTTTCATATTTTGGTCGATTTATAGAGAAGATTTATTAAGCATGTTGTGGTTCCATATTGAATACCTAATGTATTTACTATATCAGTTAATGCCCTACAGCACTGTATAAAATTATTCCAATAGAAATAAAACACAAACAATTGTTTCAGATTTACACTATATTCAACTTAAAAACACAACAGCTGTTTCGCTACACTGTAGCTTCTTCAGGTGATAACAAATTCTAAATTATTACAATAAAAAAATATATTTACAAAGGGTAATTTAAATGTATTTACTTAAAGAGGACAGTTTTCTTAATTATATCGGCAGTTTACGAAAGGGGACTTACATTATTACTAAAAGGATTAGGCAAAACCTAAGAACTAGAAAGATATAGATTTAATAAAGGCGATTGATTCAGATTTACTTTCTCGTTTAATAAATTGTCTGAATATTTCAATTTGTTAATTTCCATACATTCGAGTAAATCTAATTTTCTACTTTTCTTTTGTACATGAAGAATGTCAAATTATCATTAAAACAATGGTCATATTCAATCAAATGATTAGCTATCCTTTCTTTAAAAGCTCTCCCAGTCTGACCTATATATTTCTTAGTACAAGATCCACAATTTCACCTATAAACTTCAGATTTTTGAAATATAGTCTTGTTTATTTATAGCAATTACAGTTTTACCCCTGTCTGCACGTGTGTCAAAAACTGATAATTTCTTAGACCCGGATAAATATACTTTGTTCAATCATGATCCTACTAAGAAGTTCCAAGAACAAATTATTAACACCATTAATAACTCAAAGAGCCTGTTTGACACAAGTAACTTTTTTGAAAGACAAAAATTAAGAGTGATGAACCCACAAGCCCCAAAATTATATTCCCTAATTAAATTACATAAAGAAAATTACTCGATTAGATCAGTAGTATCATATGTCACAGCCCCAGCGGTTAAAATTTCAAAACACCTTATAGACATTATAAATAAGCATACGAGATTTAAGCCCAAATATAGTATAAAAAATAGTTATGAATTAATAATATTAAAGATCTTAAGTTACCGAGTAAAACCAAATTAATTTCATTTGACGTTAAAAACTTGTTTCCAAGTGTTCCACCGGGGGAAACGAGGGTACTAATTAAAGAGATGCTAGAATTTAATAGAACTAACCCCGTAATAAATGATGAGATTTTACAATTATTATCTGTTTGTTTAGAACAAAATTATTTTACATTCAATAACAAAGGTCTGATTATGGGTAATCCTCTTTCTCCCCTACTAGACGAAATCTTTATGGATAATTTAGAATGTAAGATCTTTGAAAATAAAAGTTTAACTAAGAATGTGTTGTTCTGGTTTAGATATGTAGACGATATATTAGTAGGAGACACAGGTACAGATAGACAATTAAATAGTCTTTTCAATTTTATTAATTCAGTTAATAAAAACATTACTTTTACTATTGAAAAGGAAGTTAATGGAATTATAAATTTTTAGACCTCACAATTAAATGAGTTAATAACAAAATAAATTTTTCAATTTACCATAAAGAATCACACACCGACTCTACTATTCATTATAAATCAAATCATCCTCATTCACACAAATTAGCCGCTTATCACAGTATGATCCATAGGTTAATTAATATTCCAATGTCGATAGATGACTATAACAAAGAGTACTGTATTATAAAACAAATTGCGAAAAACAATGGGTACGACCCAAATTTAATAGACAAATTAATAACCAAAAATTGTTTAAGAAAACGTTACTAGAGGTGTATCCGACTACCAAAGACAATACGATTAAGAAGTTTAAAGCATTTTCTTATTTAGGTCATGAACAAGATAAACTTATGAAATTACTTAGAAAAAACAACATTTGCTTTTAGAACAAATACTAACCTAGCTAAATACATTAAAAACAACAAAGAAAAAACGACACGCGACAATAAATCTTGAGTTTATAGGTTAAATTGTGGATCTTGTACTAAAAAATATATAGGTCAGACTGGGAGAGCTTTTAAAAAAATGATAGCTAATCATTTTTCTGCGTACACGAATAAAAACAACTACTCAGCTTATGCGAATCATTTGATTGAATACGACCATTGTTTTAATGATAAATTTGACATTCTTCATTTACAATACAAAAGTAGAAAATTAGATTCACTCGAATGTAACGTACTTGTCTAAAAAGCATTACTTGCGAAATATTCGCAACAAACTGATTTTCGGTAAGAGTAAAAGACCTACTTCCGGTAGGAATTTCGAAAAACTTTATAAATAAAATTATTCTCAATTTTAATTTTAAGTATATATGAATTCTTTATAAATTTGTTTAAATTTAGTAGTTGACGAAATATTGGCAAAATTCGATTTTTTGGCTGAAGTAAACTGCTACTTCCGGTCTACCGATTTTACTGAAAAACTAATCAGATCTCAAGAGGGAGATTATACACGTAAATACAAAATTTGGAATTGATATCTACAGCGGTTTGACTGCTATCGTGGTCATACGCAGACACACACAGTCATTTTTTAAAATCCACTTTTTCGGTATCAGGGGACTTCAAAACGTGGACATCTGCAAAAATCTCGAGGTCGAAAATTTTCATCATGACAATACTTCTTTATACTAAAACCCTTGTACAAAAACTACTTCTTCCATTCATTTTTCAGATGTATATCACCCCGAGCTTCACTAATGTAGCATATACATCCCTGAGGAGTTATTGCTACTAAATTTCTATCGTGCTTATAAATAGAACAGTACTACTGCTGAGCTAAATTATTATCTGGTTTTCCAATGATAATTACTCACAAAATGTAAAAATAACCGTAAACAAAAATATTTTGAACTGATCTACTGATTTTCCACAAAATAATTCCATTAAAAAATTGTCACTAGAAAATAGGTAGAGGTGTATTTAAACATTTTATGTGTTCTATATTCAGACTGGCTTTTTTAATATTTTGAGATATTATTCCACTATTATGTTTTCTTTTAATACATACATACTAAGGAACTGTACATAACCCATTTGTTGTAAGGTGAATGAATGACAGACCGATAAATTTTGTTCATAACCATAACCAAATTTTATTATTGTTTTATTAAATTTCATTATGATAGATATGGCTGATTTCATGCAATGAATAAAACATGGTATAAAATATAGAAAATATAAGATTTAATTCATATGGATGAAAATCAATGACGTAAGCCAAAAGATCCAACGGACAGATAGTAGGTGTATGAATATTATTATTTATGACTGTCCTGAAATGGCTTTTGTAGGTTATATTATGTTCCGTCGTACGACGGTGTCGTCACATATTATTAATAAGTTTCTATTTGTCACACTGTATATCAGATATTCGTGTTCCTAGTTGACCTAATTGACCATATCTATACCTGCGCGAGAAGGTATAGTCCGTACCAACTTTCATGAGCTAAAATTCGTGGAAGACCGCTGCGTCATTTCTTGGAATAAAGCCGACGGAAGGCTCTACCTCGACTAGATATTTGCAAGCAGTGGCGTGCCTTGTTTTTTCTTGGTATTTTAAATTGTTGATGTTCAGTTACAAAATGTCCCAGCTCACTTTTATATTAATATACTGTTATAATAGGATTTAGACAACTTTAAATAGAGGAGTATACAAAAGATCTGTTTGGTCATTAAGTAATATTTCATCTGATTTATTATTTGTTTTAAAAATTTCTTACGCTTCTAAAAGGTTTAATTTTAATCCTTTATCCTGTAATGTTAAATTTTGATATTATTTTCTGAGAATGTGTGGTTATATTCTATTAAATGATTTGCAAGACATTATAACATTATTATAACAGTATATTAATATAAAAGTGAGTTGGGAAATTTTGTAACCGAACATAAACAATTTAAAATAGATTAGAGTAATAGGTAGTTAATTTTTAATGTGTCTCAGATGTTACCAAATAAGATATTATATTGCCATCAATTCATGGTACTCTAGTTTGATAATGACATGTAAAATGTTGAAACTGCACTCACATAGTGATTAAAAATAAAGTGAAGGTATTTAAAGCTTAATTGAGTGTTATTTTACTTATATCCAGTATCATGATTCTTTACAAAGTAACAGACGAAAGTGTTATATATTTGCTATAATAATTGTACGGCGAAAGACCGCCGCCTATGCGTGCCTTATTCTACTCGAGGGTCGGGTCGATTCCAAGAAAGTGACGTAGCGGTCTTCCACGAATTTTAGCTCATGAAAGTTGGTACGGACTATACATTTGGGATGATTTCTTGTCGGCTATTTATGACCGCACGTAAATATAATTATAACTAAGAATTTTGGAAGAACACTACTTTCAAGTTTACGATCATTTGTCAAAAGAAGCAGGGTATTTGCCTATTATTTAGTACCAAAAAAGTATTCCCCTTCATAAACATTCCCTGTAATTTGCTTCCTTTGACAAAGAGACAGCATCTTTCACTTTTATTGCACATAATTTAAGATAAATTACAAAGGCAGACGGTCATCAGGAATTTCCGTTAGAACCTTGCAAATCAGTACATTATCATTAATAACAGAAATGTTTAGGTTGACGTCAACAAATAGGGTGATCTACCAATAGCATTTCGTTTGGTGGGAGTAATTCATATTTTCAAGTTATTCTTACTGTTAAGAAACAAACAGTACAATTCAAGATGTAACATGAAACAGTCGCTTCAAGACTTAAATCAACATTTCATTTCAAGATTTCATATCAAACAGTTTGTGTTTAAAACAAAATTTAAGTAGTTCAATTCCTGATTGAAAATCAAGACAATTCGTATCAATATACGAATAAATCGTTACAAGCATTTCGAATTAATTAAACAAACGCGTCAATTTAAGGTGTAGTTAAAATAAATAGTTAGTGCTACAGTGCTGCAGTTTTATTGAATCAACGAAGCCTTGGTCCTTCGATTAACATTTGAGAAAACTAGCGTGGAGTCGCCTCCACAGTCCATCATCGAATACATTGGTTTCACGCAAACCCAACATATTACTTGACAGGTAAAATTTTGCAACATCTCAAATTTGACGCCATTTTAATTTAGTGGCGCATGTCGGTTGCGAGAGCGACTCAACTATATATCTTAATTGTATATATTGATCTGACATTTATAACTGATGATAAATAGAGTTGTTAATTAAAAATTTGACAAAGAAATATTTAATATGTTTGTCCAAAAATTTTTTTTTTTGATCGTCGGATAGTTATTTCGAACTCTCAGGTCATTATTAACTAACAAGAAAATTTGATTTTAAGCATGAATTTCTTGTTATAGGTCAATTATCTACACAGACGATACACGTCATAAGCAACAACATAACAGTGTTGACAAATTGCATTACTTTAAGTAAGCTGTACTTTGAAAATAATCTGAGATTAGGATTAGTTTGATATTTTAAAATATTAACAAATACCATTAATATGTTCTAAACTATTGGGACTATATCTGCGAAATATACAAACTAATTCTAAATACATGTGAATTCATTTATTTTATACCACATTCACAAAAATAATATACACAAAATCTGCATATTATTACACATTAAAAAAACTTATTACATTGGGATAAGCATAGGATAAAATGAGACAATATTAATCTGAAACGCTAGTTTTCTTCATCACTTATATTGTCTTCTGAATCAGAGTTATTTACATTAATTATAAAAGGTAATATATTCCTGTCTTTGGAAACCTACCTCCCTATCCTACCATTTTTTATTTTTACAAACCGTTATCTACCTAAATATCTGGGGTTACTTGCGTTAAAACCTCTTTCCACAGTCGTATGCATTCATCCATTTTTCTACCATATTTGCCAATATTATTGTTTATGTTTATTATACCCCGCACTAGTTCTATTTGGTATTTAGCCCAACGTATTTCTTCGACTTCCATTGTATATTTAATACAATGGATGTCGAAGAAATACGTGCCCATACTTTTCTGCTAAATCATCAGCTTCTATGTAGTTAGTGATTTACGCATTTACGTAATGATATATATGAAGTAATTAAATATATATGTACTAACGGCTCCAATAATTGTATTTTTAAAGCAGTTCTGTCATAATAAACGTTATAATTGGTGAGCCATGTCTGAATTTCAATTTTAGTGGCCCATTAAATTGGACTTTTATTTTTAACAGTACTGTGGTAACTAGCATTATCCCAACAATTATGGGCGGTTCTTCTAAACTCATTAAAAGTATACGAAACCAGTATACGAAATTGTCTCTGTCATGTCACCATGATAATCCCGATACTGATTATTTGTCGGAAATATTAATTCTGCTCCAGGAATTAGCATTTTTAGAAGATGCTTTTGTGGCTTTTATAGTAATTTTGCCAAGATTTACAAATACAGTGAAACTTCCCTTAACGGGCACTTCTATTAGCCGGGCACTTCCCTGAAACGGGCATTTTGTCCGGTCCCGAATTTAAGAGTAGGGAATTCCTAATAAATTGGTTTCTCTTATGCGGACACTCCCTTGAACGGGCGCGGACAGTTATTTAGCTGCTTTTTGACCGCAAAGTTTCCATTAAACGGACGGATTTGTATTTGAATACATTCATTACCGCATGATATCTGGCGAAGCCGTTAGCGTATATCAAGAAAATGTCGAAGCTTTCATAAATAGGTTGCCGTTAATAACACTGGGCAACAAATTTTCGAAAAGTTCATGCTTCCAAGCTGAAAATAGTCATTTCTTAATGAATTCAATGTGCTGAACACGAAAATGACTAAGAAAAAGCTGAATTAGCTACGGGTTTTCTGTTATATGTACGCATATTTCAGAAAAAGTGTACTTATGTCAATATTATAATACATGGTAAGAAAACATTTACGCATATTTCAGAAAAAGTGTACTTATGTCAATATTATAATACATGGTAAGAAAACATTTACGCATATTTCAGAAAAAGTGTACTTATGTCAATATTATAATACATGGTAAGAAAACATTTACGCATATTTCAGAAAAAGTATACTTATGTCAATATTATAATACATGGTAAGAAAACATTAGTCTGCTTCCGGCTTTCGACTTCTTTTGGCCTGCCGTTTGTAGTGGACTTGTGGAGCATCTCTACTGATTGTCCAACAATAGTCAGCTAGCATTGACGTAGACCATTTGCCTTGGTATCGTTGCTCCATGGTGGCAATGTCCTGATGAAAGCGTTCGCCGTGCTCATCGCTGACCTGCCCGCAGTTATCAGGAAAGAAATCTAAGTGGGAATCAAGAAAGTGGATCTTTAAGGACATATTGCAGCCGAATTCATGAAACAAAGCCAACCAGACACTTGTAATTTTCTGCCTTGTCATTCCCCAGGAAGTTTGCTGCCACTTGATAGAATGCATCCCAAACCTGTTTTTCTTTACCTTGAAGAAGTTCCTCAAACTTGGGGTCTCGGAAGAGCTGTCTAATTTGAGGCCCCACAAAGATGCCCTCTTTAATTTTGGCTTCACTGAGTCGAGGGAATTTGTCATGCAGGTACTTGAATGCTGATCCATTCTTATCCATGGCTTTTACCAAGTTTTTGACAAGACCGAGTTTGATGTGTAAAGGAGGAATGATGATTTTGTGTGGCTGTGCCAATGGTGGGTGCTGTACATTCGTTTCTCCAGGCTTAAAAAATGCTCTCGGAGGCCAGTCTTTCTTGATGTAGTGCAAATCGATTGCTCTGCTGTCCCACAGACAAAGAAAACAGCAGTACTTTGTATATCCCTGCTGCAAACCCATCAACAGAGATACTACCTTCAGGTCAGAACATATCTGCCAGCCATACTTGCTGTAGTTAATCGTCTCCAGTAGCTGCTTTAGATTGCCGTAAGTCTCCTTCATGTAGACCGCATGTGCAATAGGTATGGATGGAAGCTGGTTCCCATTATTCAACAAAACCGCCTTTAGGCTTAGTTTTGAAGCGTCTATAAACAGCCGCCATTCGTGGGGATCATGTGCAATACCGAGAGCTTGTAGTAGACCATCAATATCGCAGCAGAACACAAGGCTTTCTTCTTTCTTAAAGAAAGATTCGAAGAGCTGATGGCGAGTGCGAAATGAAGTCACTCGGACATTCGGTTCCAGAAGATTCCACTGTCGAAGTCTTGAGGCCAGTATCTCCGCTTTGCTTTTCGACAGATCCAAATCGCGAACAAGATCGTTCATTTCATCCTGGGTAATTTTATGTGGTGCAGATGTTTCGTCAAAGCACGAAAAGTCATCATCCTTACTGCCACGTTGAGGAGAACTCGCCGACGCATGGCCATCCTCATCGTCTGAACTGATAGAAAAATCTGTAGGAGGTTCTGGAATTGGGAGTCCTTCGCCATGAGAGACAGGTCGCAGAGCAGATGGTATGTTAGGGTATTCAACTGTCCACTTCTTCTTCTTGGTGATGCCTCCAGAAGCTGGTCGTACTATACAGAAATAACAGTCGTCAACGTGATTGGTGGGCTCCCTCCAAATCATGGGCACAGCAAATGGCATTGCCTTTCTTTTGCCATTAAGCCACTGTGAAAGATTTACGGCACAAGTGCGGCAGCATACGTGTGGGGCCCAGTCTTTGTCCTGGTCGCCTATCTTGCAACCAAAATACAAATGATACGCTTTCTTAACTGTTGCACTGATGTTCTTTTTCTGTGCAGTAAATGTCACTTCTCCGCAAATATAACAGAAGTTATTTGCACTATTAACACAGTTACGAGGCATTGCTACTGTTTAGTTACTTTACACTATAGCAATCACTTATGTATGCTAGAGCTTCGAAAAATATGCGCGAATGAACGGACATTCCACGAGTTAACTGTCACGTCGGCCATTTATAAATAAACTATAATTAGCTATTGCTTGATATTGAGCAATCAATTTCGCAACACTCTCAATGGAAACTTACAGTAAATGCTGCATTAACTTCTTTGCATGAAGGGGTGATGCAATATGACGCAAAATTTCGTAATTTCTCACTAAATTGCATTACATTATGCAATAGCATCTATACAATGGACAAAACGTCAATATCTCTTGAACTTGAGCCAATCAACTTTTTTCAATGTGATATTCGTGTTCAGCACGTTGAATTCATTCAGGATTGGGTACTTTCACCTAAGAAGCAATTTCACTGTTGACCAGTGTAATTAAAGAGTACAAACTCTGCGATATTTATAATTTGGACGAAACAGGTTTATTTTTTCGGGCACTACCAACGAAGACGTTGGCATTAAAAGACGAAAGATATATGGGCGACATGTTATCGAAAGAAAGATTTACTATAGTGCACTGTGTGAATATGGCAGGGGAGAAAGAAAAACTGTTGGTTATCGGAAAATCAGCACGTCCTCGCGCATTTAAAAATATTCGCATTGCTTTAATAGTAAAACAGATCTGATTCTGTACATAATTTAACCAATTATATTAGCGTATTAGATGCGATTTATTTTATTGAAAAAGCATGGGATGATGTTTCAAGAAAACAGGATTTCAAGAAGTGAATGAGGAGTTTGAAAGTGATCAATAGCATCCTGAAGATGAAATTCCTTTATCTAAAGTGGCTGAAATGTGTACGCTAATGGGAAAATTAGGAAGTAATGATGTACAGGAATTTATAAATATTGACGCCAATTTGTATACAGAAGACGGACGATAATCCAGACCATATTTTGCCCGATAATTTAGAAAACGAAAGTCAAAACAGTGATGATGAAATAGAAATTCCTAGAACTAATGATTATGAGAAAAGAATAATATCGTATAAAAATGGTCTACTGGAAATAAAAAAACTAAAACAATTTTGTTTTGAAAAAGATGATGTACAAGCGTTTGGTATGCTTAGTGAACTATCATTACATTTTGAAGCAAAATTGGCATGTAATACACACAAGCAAACTTCCATTTTAGATTATTTTGTAAGATAGTATATAAATTGTATACCGCATGTGTCAAATTTCATTAGCTATAGGGATTCAATGGTTGCATGCGATCTATACGTATACATATAATACGTTGCAACATGGTGCCCCTACTGTCCGTCACCAGTGCCGACAACAACCGACATCACAACGATTTACTCCGATCTTTCCACTTCTCCCGACCAGATTTTACATTCAGTGTTTAGCTGCGAACACGTTGCAAAAGCCGTCTTATGTATGTACCTTACCTACATATGTTTCTATTATATGTATGTATGTATATATAAATGTGCACATAGCTGTTTGAGTTTTATTTAGCAAATAAAGTTATAAGTATATAAATTTACACTGTGTGTTCAAATGAAAGTTTAGCTTTGCGTTTCTACTTAATTTTTCTGTCTTCTCTGATAAATGGGCACTTCTCTTAAACGGGCAGTTTTGTCGGAACGAACAGTGTTCGCCTATGGGAAGTTTCACTGTAGTTCCATCATGGCAAACCCACGTTTCATCAAGGGCAACAAACTGGCATACATTTTCATGTTTCATACGAATATATTGTTACCAGAATGTAACACGTTTTAATAAAATATGTGGGAACTACATTAAAGCTTGTTTAGTATCAGGCCAGCTTTCTTTTAATTAAAACCAATACTACGTAATATTGTCCGTAAAGATGTATCTATTACAATTAGAAATGTAGTTGATAATGAATTCTGAAGTTTGAAATAATTGTCCAACGATATTTTTTATTAAAATAAAATGTTGTGAAACAGATTAACCAACCGTTTATAAATATCAGTGATTTAGAAATTGTTTGTTTGTTGTAATAATCGATATCTTAACATACTTTCTTAAGAATTATAGAGAACTTCGTGAGTACTGTTACTTTTGTGTATTAAAGGTGAGAATCTACAATGAGAATATCTCATGAGATTTTTGTCTCATGCAATAAAAATGCAAGATACTTCAATTTCATTGGTGGAAATCATCATGAAATTCAAGTTATCTTGCGATTTTTATTGCATGAGACAAAAATCTCATGAGATATTCTCATTGTAAATTCGCACTTTAATACTGTTCTGGCTTATGCCAAAACAATATTATTTAGTATAATTAAGATAGTTCTAAATCACAATTATTATTCAAACGTTAGACAATTTATTCAGATCAATAAATTATAGATACACAGTAATTACCAGATGTTAGGTAAATCGTTCTAATGTTACACTTCTATAGAAATCTAATTTAGGATAATCTGAATACTTTAGTCATCAAGGTTTTCCCTAGTAATTAAAAATAAATTATTCTTTGTGAGCACAACAGTAAGGAATTAGTCTTTGAAAGGGTAACAATGAACTTATATTATATTATTTTATTACGTACCCATTGTTCACAGTAAACTTACACTATATTGTTTTATTACGTACCGATTGTTGGATATTGTAATTTGTAAACGAGCAATATTTCCTAGAACTAACCATTAAGAAACATTTATCGTAAAAGCAATTGTTCATATTTATCCCTTCTTCTCCACAAGGGTAGGAAAAGAAAGATTCTATTCAAGTTAGTGTCGATTCAGATTCAAAAAGGTGAACATCATTTCACAAAAACAATGTACAACAGTACAGTCGCACTCGCAACAGTAACATTTGCTACATAGCATACTACAATTGAAACATATAACATACGCAACAAGTACGACAACAATTCTGTGCAATATATATATTATTTAAATTAGTTATTTAAGTGATATTAATTGTGGGTTTTAAGAAGTAAAGTCAGTGCATCCATAACATTGCTTTCATTCAGCAGGCGGATCGGGAACCGATCCCGCTCCAACCGTTCACTTCACAACAGTTGACTGTTAGCTGGACAGGACCGCTCACCTTTATGTCATCCTCTGTCATCTGGTACTTTTCATTGCTGCCATATGTTAAAATTGTAGAGATTAAACCGAATAAACAATAATAATAAATTGTTTTTCTGCATTAAGTTTTGGCGTAGTTTTTAGTGGAAGGGCTGGTTTTTCCAACCCCGAATAAAATACTGGGTGAACTCCAATATTTTAATACATTTATTTCTGCACAATACCTTTAATTTGCTGTATCTTACTTTTCTAGTAACTTTCTTCAAAATTATGTATAGGTTGGTCTTGGAATGCATCAATCGCGCATGCGTATAGAATACGCTCACTAAGTGAGCATAGAATTTTTCCGCTCACAAAAATGGTGGCCGCTCCTGAACATGTTCTGAGTGAGCGCTCGTCTTGTGGATATGATCACTGAACAGTTGCGCAACTGTTGTGTCTGCTGAATGAAAGCATTGTGTTTTATTATTACGAAACTAACCGGCACCAAGCAATTATCAAACGTACAGCTCTACGGCCTTACAACCCGTGGCTAGGTGCAACAATCACGGCGGTGGAAACAACAAGTAATTATTCCATTGTCCACAACAAATACTATTTTTTCAATTTTTTGTTCTTGCTTGAGTTCAACATGATTGTGAAATCTTACACTGATTGTATGATGTTTGTCATTTTTGTAAATTAACTATTTAGGGTCAAAGAACAAATCAAAGAAGACATCTCCAAGTTGCCAATTTATGCTAATTTCTTCTTAACTGTAGTACAGACTTAACAAATACCGCAATGTTTGAGAAAATACAGCTATTTTAATGAATTTGGTAATATTTATAGTGAGTGCGATACGGAAATTCATTTTTAAGAGGGCACCATTTCATATTTTTATTAATAAAAAAAAAATTCCAAACCTGTATATAGAGGAAACGCGTTGCATTCAATTGCACGTCATACTAGATCCATGACGACTCATCTTGTATATGTTGCCGGATCTATTTTTATTTCTGTCAGTGACATTTGATATAACGAAAGAAAAAAAGTATTCACAATAAGGTAACTATAACTTAATATATTTTGTAATTGAAATGCTCTAAGACTTCAGTCTTTCTCAACTCATTTATTATATCGATTTAGATTGTCGAAAAACCTTAAATGTTTCATAACGCATCCATAATAAAATTTAAAATAACCAATACTTACGCTGTTCATATTAAATTTAACAGATGATTACAGATATGTTTGTAAGAAGCTTCGACTGCTTACAGAAACATTTCGGCTTTATATTCATAAACGCAAATAAATAATAAACAGGATGTATACTTCTAAGAACTGTTTTTGATCAATTTATATCAAAGAAAAAATAAACATGCAAAATTTGACAGGAAAAATATACACAATACACGCCTTTGTGACAGATATGATTTATCTGCCAACACCGAATTGAACTATTAGTCTATTAAAAATATGTAACAAAGAAATTTAATATTGAAAGGAAAATTATGTGTTTTTTGCCATGAATGCGTATATTACGATCAATTTATAAATTTTCTATTTAAGCTAATGAATTAAATGCCCTCAAGTATAATTTAACAAAGTAACTTTTTTAGTTTCTCTAATACTGGTATGACAACATGTAAACGTTACCGATGACGTGCAATTGAATATAACGCGTCTGCTCTATAGACACATATTTCTGTAAACAAATGTTTGACAGAACAAGCTAAACGCGATTATTTTGTTAGTATAAATGCACACTACAT
Organism: Amphimallon solstitiale; assembly: GCA_963170755.1. Lineage (NCBI taxonomy): Eukaryota > Metazoa > Arthropoda > Insecta > Coleoptera > Scarabaeidae > Amphimallon > Amphimallon solstitiale. The sequence goes on from OY720677.1 coordinate 10,953,934, forward strand.
TTCAACCAATCATCTTGCCTCTTTATCATAGTACACCCATACTCATACAAAATATTTTCAGTTCCACTTACAGATATCGTCCGCGCAGCGAGAAACGCAGAGATAACACCACAAGCAACAGTTTGAATTCCTCATTTTCGTCCGAGAAGAGGTCGTCTTCCTCGGCCGTCACGCTGGTTGACGGGCGTCACGTTAATGCAAGCAATGCCAATCCCGCCGCCGGTCCAACGTCACAATCAAGTATCAGTTACAATTTGGGACATATCGGAGCTGGACCGGCGATCGCTGCGGCCGCTTCCCAAGCCATAGCTGCCACTCAACAGATGCAACAAGGGAGAAGGACTGCGTCACTTAAAGCTTCGTACGAGGCAATTAATACTGGAGTTCATGTGACCGAATTTGGTATAGGAAGAGAGTTGGCAGGTGCAGCGCAGACTGCCATCCAAGCCATCCAACAGGATCATCACAATAATAAAAAGAAGCAGAAGAAGTGGTCGTCCAGCAGTACGTCTGCCATGAATGGTGGTATTAGTGGTTCTGTCATCACCTCAAATAGTGTCGGTTAGTATTAATTGTATTCAGAGTTCTTACATTTTATAACAGATATGTGTAGTAGTGCTGTTTGCTATTGTGAAATGCACGGCGTCCCCGCAACTCTGCGCTTATAAAACTTAACACAAGCCGATTTACTCGTATTGAGTAACAATTTATTCGCCTAACACCATTCAATGTTAAGTATGTCTCTATTTCCTCTGTACGGTGGCAACAACTGGCGACAAAATATTCACACTGAACAGTCACGTCTTTTATAAATATTGCCCTCGTTGTTGGGATATATTATATTCGTTGGAGTAATACACTGCAAAAATTGCGAAAATGGGAATTGACAATTTATTTTATATGCTACTTATTAAGTATTCAGAAGTATTACTATGATATTAGTACATATATTTAATTTTTTTATTATGGTGCCATAACTAGCTCAGAGAACAGGATTCTGTATCTAAGGTTCCCTCAGAAAAGAAATACTAAACAATCTTCACGTCAGGAATCGTGATCTTAGGAAATAAATAAAAAAAAACAAATTACCCAATAAAGAAAATAAAGTTTTTCTTTAATCAAATTAGTCTTTATCAAATTTTAACAATCTGAAATATATATATTTAAATAATTATATAATTTCAAAAAAAAAAAAACAATAACAAATTAACAAGCTGACATAGTAGGATAAAAAAACTTGCAATGACCAACACGACAAATTACCTTATAAAACAAAATAATTTAAGCAACTATTCAAAACCCTAAAATAATCACTGAAACTTACACACAATATCTATCAAGAATAAATACTTAAAATTAAATTAATTGATAACCTATAATTTTATATATAAAAAATGCGTTCTTTTCGTAGCCGTTTGATAAAACAGTTTCCTTTCGTGGTTTAGCGGCTGTAAAATGAACTCAAAAAACACAATGAGAATTAAAACGTTTCGATAATATAAATATTATCTTTGTCAATTATTTAACACAAACTAACTAAATCAAACATTAAAACACCAATAACTATTAATAAAACTGTAACATATACTTGACAAATATTTTTTTGACAAATATATTGGCGGCAAATATATGGTACATTATTATTAGGGAAACCTAAGAGCTAGAAAGATATAGATTTACTAAAGGCGATTGATTGAGATTTACTTTCTCCTTTAATTCGAGTATATCTAATTTTCTACTTTTGTTTTGTACATGAAGAATGTCAAATTTATCATTAAACAATGGTCGTATTCAATCAAATGATTCGCATAAGCTGAGTCGTTGTTTTTATTAGTGTACTCAGAAGAATGGTTAGCTATCCTTTTTTAAAAGCTCTCCCAGTCTGACCTATATATTTCTTAGTACAAGATCCACAATTTAACCTATAAACTCCAGATTTATTGTCTCGTGTCGTTTTTTCTTTGTTGTTTTTAATGTATTTAGCTAGGTTGTTATTTGTTCTAAAAGCAATATTAATGTCGTTTTTTCTAAGTAATTTCATAAGTTTATCTTGTTCATGACCTAAATAAGAAAATGCTTTAAACTTCTTAATCATATTGTCTTTGGTAGTCGGATACACCTCTAGTAACGTTTTCTTAAACAATTTTTTTGGTTATTAATTTTAAGTTTAAGTTTAATGTGTTTTCAGCAGTGGCGGCTGGTGAGCGCGTTTTGGCGGTGCAGTTGCGTGGACGGGACTGGTTCGTTTGTTGTCGGTGATATGCTCGACATCTGGGAGTACATCGCCGATAATGGGCGAGTCGGTCTTGTCTGTGTGGTTGCTCACGCCCCGAGCCGCCACTGGTTTTCAGCAATGGTTTTGAAAATATCGACAAAGCAATCATCTTTTACATGATAAGAATTTAAAATGATAGGCTAGTAATAATGTTTTATTGTATTGGCAAAGCACGATCATATGATATAAAATGATTGTTATTTTTGTAAATAAAATATTTAGCCACGACTTTGGCGGTAGAAGAAATGAAAGAAGAACGTTTCTAATCGCCGATTTAATAACATGATAATATCTAAATCGGAATGCGTAAATTAATTACAGACATCCCTTCGATAATAGATAATTAATTTACCAAAATTTTCGCATTGCAGAAAAAAATAGTGGACGTAGCTTTTGTTACCATTAAATGTAGTTAAAAAAAGTTGGTTAGATACATCTAATTAGTTATTTAGTAGTGAGTCTTTGGTTTTGAATTTATTAATTTCTAGGTTCTAAATGACTTAAACCGATACTTTATTTTGGATATTATAATAGACGGTTGGCAGAATTTGATTCTGTTCTGTTATTATTAAAGGACTTTAGTTCTTGTTAACTCACCAGTTCAACTCGTACACTCCGGATTTATCATATGTTTAGTTTTTTAATAATTATGTACTGATTTTCTTTGAATTAGGGCCTAAATTTGTAAATATTCTGTTCTTTATTTTACGTAGGGAAAGTGGGATTTCGAGCCGGAGTTAATTTTTGTTTAGTATAAGTCTGCTATAGTAGCATCAACATTGTTATTAACTACCATTTGTTTAATGAATGTTAATTCAGTTTGAATTTTTTTTGTGGTTTCACCTTGTCATGGTATGAAAGCTGGCTAATTTGTCAAAAATAGTTCGATGTGTTATATTTTGTTGAATTCGTGTCTGTGTTTATGGTAAATTGAATAATTTGTGTTTTATTTTGGTTCTATAATGTTCATTTTATAAAATTTGTTTTGGTTTTACTATAAATCGTATGTTGCCACAAAAACAATTTGTAATTTAGGATTTGAATTACTCGAACACCCCCCTCAACTGAAAAAAGATGAAAAGGTCGTCAATTTTCCTCCAACGAAGAGGTGAGGGCCTGGTTTGCAGAGCAAGAAAAAATTCTTTTTGAAAGGTTTAGAGGTGTTACAGGTTCGTTGTAATAAACGTATCCAATTAAGAGGAGAGTATGTTGCATAATAAAATATTTTGACTTTCAAATTTTGTTTGCTTCTTTCTATAGTAGGCTAAGAATTTTTCAATACATCCCCGTAAGTTAACGCACCCTTACTAACGCAAAAATCAGCATGTTTTGTAAAACAAAAGTTGGCTAGCATCCGAAATCAGAAGAAGATAAAAATCTAGTATTTTTGGAGTCTAATCGTGTAGGAATCAACAGATAAGAAATCATTTAATTATAGTATGGTCAAGCGACCAATTACATATATTTTTTCTGGATCATTTGACATGGAATGACCTTTATCCTTGTCGTTTTCAGCACATCTATGTTCTTATAAAAATAAAAAAGATGTTTTGCTTTTGCTTTCACATTATATTTTTTTTATATAGAAAATTGCTTCTTAATTCACTTAACGTGTTCACATTCTCCTCGCTAATATTTTTCGCAGCACCATGCTAATTACTTATTTACTAAATTATTCAGGATTAAACTGAAAACACTGATTTAACGAATAAAATATCGATTAATTTTACTTATTGAATTTTCTTTTATTACAGGAAACCACTCGGGAAGTTCATCGAACTCTTCCTCATCTCAAATCCAGACCATAATGAACAACAGCAATTACAGCAGTACTATCACAAACAGCAACGTCAGCAATAGCAACGCCAACCATAGTACCGCGAGCGTGAGCAGTGCTAATACGCATGCTTCCACTCATGGAAACGGCGTCGTGGCTACGGCCGAATCGCCGGTGGTAGACAACTCCTCGGCTCAAGGCGAAGTCACCGATGGCGAATGGAGTTACGATCCGAACGAGCCGCGCTATTGCTTGTGTAATCAAGTGTCCTATGGAGATATGGTGGCTTGCGATAATGAAGATTGCCCGTCGGAATGGTTTCATTATCCTTGCGTGGGCATCACTGCCCCGCCAAAGGGTAAATGGTACTGTCCCCAATGTACGGCGTCCATGAGAAGGCGCGGCGGTCGAAAAAATTGATTTCAACTCAATAATAAATGATGTGCGCGCGTGCGCGCGTGTGTGAATATAGGGAACTTTATAAAATATATTAATTTTCAGGACAGTTAGGCGTTATGTCACAATATAGCAGGAGAATTGTAATATACTCAATACTTTGTGTAAATCAATTATGAATATGTGATTCGTTTCTATTATATACATATATATATATACTTATTATATTAAATTTAATGTTACTGCTCTTAATGTTACTTCTATTTTAGGATTTTAACACCTTTCTTTTATAAATATTGTATTTTCCATCTGTTAGCTTGTTTATTTGGCATACTCTGTCTCATCTCAAGTAATGAAAAGAGCAAGATGGATTTGTTTGTTTTTGTCCTAGATTTCTACACAGATTTAAAAAACAACATAGAATAAGTAAACTTACAGTAGAAAATAGGACAGAAGTAAATAAAATCACGTGTTTGGTGTTGGCCTCATGACATCAGTATAATAATCTTTTATGGGTGTCATTTATTTCCCACATAGTCTGTATAGCATCATATGACTTGAATCTTTTGTACACATTAAAACCATGGAATTTCTTTACATTAAAACTTAAATTTATGGATTTTTGTATTGTATGAGCACAATTTGTAAATATCTTATTTTTTAAGTGTAGATATATGAAATAAGAATTAGCCTGTTGTGCTTACTGTTTTATTTTTTCAGCCTGTTTTTTCATGTGCTTCCTTTCTAGCTAACAGGATTTGATGCCTTCCACATGGAGCGGCCTCATTTTCACGAGAATTTACAGATTCTCTATTTTCTGAATTTGGTTGGTGAATAAGTTTTAGACCAGTGGCGGCTCGGGGCGTGAGCAACCACACAGACAAGACCGACTCGCCCATTATCGGCGATGTACTCCCAGATGTCGAGCATATCACCGACAACAAACGAACCAGTCCCGTCCACGCAACTGCACCGCTAAAACGCGCTCACCAGCCGCCACTGTTTTAGACGGTAATCTTCATCATTAAGTTTTTCAATAACTGGCAAACTTGAAGTTGTGAGCTCTACTCTAGGCTCAATACCAAAGATAGCCTGATATTATGTTTTTTTTTGTCAGGGAGAAATGCATCATGCACACCACGTGTTAGGTTTTGTCTGATCGTTCTAGTGAGGGACTTCAACCCACTAAACTCCCCTCCCCTGTGCCCCTTTGATACACCTGGGATCGTCATTGAATGACATGCATCAGGTGTACCCAGCTACACTAGTTTTATCTAGTTCCTTCTCTTACCTGCCCGCTCTCTCTCCTCCTTTTTTTTGGTGCATTATTGTTCTAATCATTCCTTGTATTATTTCCCACTTTTTCCTGCTCTCTACCATTTTCAAGGTTATTGTGTCCGGTGTTACTATAGTCCCGAGTTTATTCCATGTTACTTTCCGTAACCTCACTCCATCTTTCACACTCAAACAGTGTATGCTCAGGTGTATCTGCATTTGTGTGGCAGTATATACAATCATCTGTTTCTTGCTTCTTTGTCCGTTTAGTGTAGTTACTAAACGATCCATGTCCCGTGAAAGCCTGTGTGAGATAATAATCCATGACACGATGTGTGCAATTGACCCATTCCTCTATATGTGGGACGAGTCTCTTAGTCCACTGGGCCATATCAGTATTGGTCATTCAATTTTTTTGCCAGTTTATGCTTATTTCCCTTGCGAGTTTCTTTTACAATTTCCCTTCTTTCATTTCTGCGATCATATACAGTGATAGAAGTTATAAGAAAAATAAGTACACTTACGTTAGTTACTACTAATTCCACAAATTTTTTTTTAAAAAAAAATCCTTTTTTTTAACCTTTAAGTACACGCGCCCTGAAATATAACATAAAAACACGCATGGTGTATTCCATACACCACTATTAAAATATCAACTTTTAAAGCAATTAAAATAAAACACTAAATTAAATTACTCGCTGATTTATTTTTCAGAGAAAATATTATCAAAAATTCATATCGAAATAATTTAAAAAGAAAAAAATGTGTTTTTATAAAAAGTATACAAATGTATTATAAATCTTATAAGGTATATAAGAAAAAAAATTGAAAAACCAAAAACAAAGAACATTTGAACTTAATTTTTTTCAATTGATTAGGTACATATTTTTATTCACTATTTTCAGAATTTTATAGGTCATTTTTGCACGTTGGACAAGTAATAGTAGTAATAGCATGTTCCTTGCACACCGGCTTGTTGCATGTATTACAAGTGATTGTTGTTACTCTATTCTTTTGTCTCCCACAACAAAAACACCTTTTTCGTATTTTTTCCGGTGGTTCTTCATCCTGTTTCTTCGAAGACGCTCTATATTTCGCGAGGTAAAGCTGTGTGTCAGATGGAAGACTTTTCATTTTTGCTCTCTCCTCGAGGTGAGGTTTCATCAAAGACATTGCTAACGCTTTTAGATATATTCTTGTGTATTTGTGTGGATTTGCAGAATAATTGGCATTATAGAGGACCTGACTATTTATACCTCCAATGTTAAGCAACTGAAAAAAGACAAGTAATGGCCACCTTCTGGTTCTTCTAGATACCGAATACGTACTGCACATCTTATCAACTGTGTCGACTCCACCCTTGTTAGAGTTATAATCCAGAATAATTTCTGGCTTATTGGTTTCGGGATCTACTGACGAATTGCTATGCATGGATGAAAGCAAGATTACCGCTTTACCTTTTTTTGGACTAAATGACACGATGGTGATATCTTCTTGGAAACCAAATATGGAAGATCCTGCTTGTATCTTTTTATCCGGAAGAAACTCTGGTGGAAGCTCTCTCTTGTTTTTCTTCATCGTTCCTACCAATGTTACCTTTTGAGTAAGTAGCTCCTTTGCCGATGGATAGTTGGTATACCAATTGTCGCAAGTTAGATTTCTATTTTTACCTTTCCATGATTCTAGTAAGCGATGCGTTACGTCATTTGGTTTAGTAGATTTTTGATATGGTCCTTCAGGCTGTTTTCCACAATATATCTCCATATTGCTAACATAGAAGGTCTTAGAGTCACATTACACAAATGCTTTTATCCCATACTTAGCTGGTTTGCTTGGTAAGTATTGGATAAAACTGCATCTGCCTCGAAACGGAATTAACATTTCATCGATCGTCACTTGTGCACCAAGACAATAGTTATTTTGGCAATTATCTACAAAACGATCAAAAACAAACCGTACCGCTGCAAGTTTATCTGTTTTTTTCTTTCAGTTCTCGTGATCTTATCGTCGAATCGTAGAGCGCTCAATATAAATAGAAACCTGTTACATCCCATAGTGGCCCTAAATATTTCACATCCGGTCCCATCCTTGAGAGAAAATGAGTATGATTTTCTTTTTTAAGCCCAGTTAAATACAATAATCCTATAAATGCCAATAATTCGTTTTTTGAAATATCTTTTGCATCTCGAGCTCTGCCAAAGTTTGCTCACATTTTTTCAATCTCGACATTGGTGTATAGAAGAATATGTTCAATGATATCGTCGGTAAACAATTTTTCAAACGCGTTTTTTTCATTAGTTATATTTCGAGCACATTGCTTTGGTCCCGGCAAGATTCTCACTATATTTTTCTTAGCAATTTTACTGGATTTAGATACAAGTGGGCGTTTGTACCATTCTATCTCCATTGTCAGAGACAACGGCAGTTTCATTGTCGCACTCCTGTTCCGAAGTAGAGCTGTGGTCGCTTTCGTTTATAACTTCTTCTTCCGATGTATCTGCATAACTTCCCACTTCTTTCGAATCATCATCACAAATAACTTGTGCTAAAGCCTCTAGCTCTTCCTGTGTAAGGCGTTGTGGGTTCCGAATTTTGACACGATCCCTAGAAAAATAACACGTAACGTAACCTTTAAAAAATTACAAAATTTTTAGCAATAAAAGCAGTAAAATCTCATATTTGATAATAAAATAACATTTGAAAATATACTTACATAGCTACACGCGTGGTGTATTTTGTTCACCGCGAGGTCTCTACGTTAATTCAAAGAAAATACGAAACACTGTTCACCTGCCTGCGAACTAACATTTCTATGGGCACTGTGCCAGTGAGGACTTGTAGCGCAATAGTTGATACAGTCCTGCATGCCGATGCTATACGCAGGATCATTTTTCTTTGAACTTTGGTTTTCGTATTCACGTGCTCATGAATATTCAGCGCTTTGTATCATATTGGAGCCCCATACAGGAGGATACTGTAAACAACCAAACACAGGACATTCTTCTTGAAACTGCTTGGTTCGTTGATGTTGGGCATTAGTCTAGTGGGGCTTGATATCCGTTCTTCTGTCTTTGCAGCAACTTTTTCCACATGTTTTCCAAATGCGCCTCCTTCATCAAAAGTTATTCCCAGGTATTTTACTTCCTATGAGGGCACTACATGCATGTTCCACATGCTGAACACAATATTCTCTCTTTTCCTTTTAGAATAACTATTTTAATTTTACTTGGTTTCAGTTCCAATTTATGTCTGTCCATCCAGACGTTGATTCTTTTTAGATACTCATTTGTGTGTCTCACCAAGTCCATTTCATAACCGGCGGCTACTACGAGCGCCAAATCGTCCGCAAACCCAATGGATGTAGTCATTTCCGTTAGTTCTACACCAAATACACCATCATATAGAATATTCCACAACGTTCGACCCAAGACTGATCTCTGTGGTACCCAGCGTGACCGTTTCGGGATGTTGCATCTCTTTCCAACGCGAGGCGTTAAAATACCCCTGCAGTCACTTTATTCCATATATTCATCCTTCGGTTTTCCAGATAATTTGATAAAAGGTTTCTTAGATACCTAGATACTTCTCTTTCACGAAGTTTTCCCATTACGCGACTATGACTATTTATTACTAGTTCGAGCGCCTGCGTAGTGGACCCTCCCATGCGGAAACCGTATTGATTATGAAGCAATCCTCTCTTTCTTTCGATTTCTTCTTGAAGTCTCCCTAATAATTGCTTCGAAAAGTTTACTTATCGTATTGAGCAAGTACAGTGGTCTGTATCTTTGAGTGTCCTCGATGCCCTTAGCTACTTTTGGTAGTCACACTATTTTGGCAAGCTTCCACTCCCTTGGGTATAATTGATATCTTTGAAGTCGATTTATTCCATTCAGCAACCAGGTTAGTATTGCTCTAATTGTTTCAGGGGGGTATACCGCCGGTTTCCGGGACTTTCCCCTCTTTCATGCCATCGGCGGCCTTTTGTAGTTCTATCTCGGTTACTGGTATCACACCATCTGTTTTTCTTCCCATTCGTCTCTTACATACGGAAACAACTCTCACTAAAGTTCTTTTTGTATTTATATGCATATGCGCGTAGCTTTTAATTGCCTTCATGGCTATTCTATATCCATCGCCATATATATATATACAGGGTGTAGATAAAGTCTGGAACAAAATTAATATTTCTGTTATCTTCGGTTTGATGGAAAAACCCTGAAACAGGTCGATTTTGTTTTTATCCCGTGCACTTTATAACATCGTGAATTTAATTCTGTCGTCATCTGGTTGCGCGCGGGCGTGACGTCATTAGTTTTTTCAAATGGTAACCCGCCACATTTATTACCCCTTGTCGTTAGGTATTCCATTGTGCATGCAACGGTATAAAAAGTTTGGTACCTTACATAACAATTTTTGGGAGAAAAATGCTTTCGAATTTCAAAAAATTAAAATTTTATTTCTAATGAAAAACTAATCAAAAATTATTTTAAAAAATCAGATAAATTATAATCCGAGGTTTATCTTGGATTGTCGTCAAACAAGACACCAAAAAATGTCAACGGAAGTGTTCAAATTGTCCGCCATTGGCCATTTGACACTGGCCGAGACGGACGTACACGCTTTCTACGACACGTCATATTGACAGTTCATTACTTGGTGTTTGAACTTATCCATTCACAATACTTGCTCCATTGGTAGTGTTGAACGTGCATTGCGAAAATGGCGAATTTGAGCGAAAAAGAGCGGATTCAAATTCTCATTATTGTTGGTTGTGGTGATAAAATACGTAGCCATGAAGAAGCCTGTCAGTTTTTCAATGCAGAAAATCCAAACCGCGCACCGATTTCGCGGTCAACGGTGAGCAAAATTGTCGCAAAATTTGCTGAAACTGGTAGTGTAAAAGACGGGGCTCGTCAAGGTCGACCAAGAATTGAGGAAGATAGAAGGGTCAATATTCTCTTGGAACTTCAGGACAACCTCCACACTTCAACAAGGAACATTGCCAGGGATCATGCAGTCGATTTTACCACAGTAGCCAAATTGCTGAAGAAGGAAAAACTTCATCCGTACAAAATCAATCGGGTTCAGGAACTGAATGAAGTTGACTTCGACCGCCGACTCGAGTTCTGTGAACAAATCATGCTACGGTGCGATGAGAATCCCGGATTTGTCGACAATGTGGTTTTTAGTGACGAAGCAACTTTTACCTTGAACGGTGAAGTGAATCGCCACAATTGTAGGTACTGGTCGGGCGAAAATCCTCGATGGGTTCGAGAGGAGCACACCCAACACCGGCAAAAAGTTAATGTATGGGCGGGAATAGTGGGAGATCGCATTGTGGGGCCTTTCTTTCTGGACAGAAATTTAAACGCTGAAACATACTTACATTTCCTAAGAATTACGCTAGTGCCAACATTGGTAGAATTATTTCCGGATGAAAACACCCCCGACAAGCCTCGCCCCAGAATCTGGTTTCAACAAGATGGAGCACCTCCACATTTTGGCTGGCGTGTTCGGAGTTACCTCGACGAAATTTTCCCCGGGAGATGGATCGGACGAAGGGGAACAATTGAATGGCCTGCCCGTTCGCCAGATCTCACACCACTTGATTTTTTTCTATGGGGTCATGTGAAATCATAGGTGTACACCAATAAGCCAAATAACTGATCTGAAACATCGTATCCGCGAGGAAATGCGAAATATTGGTGCAGAGACAATACGACGTGTCGTAGAAAGCGTGTACGTCCGTCTCGGCCAGTGTCAAATGGCCAATGGCGGACAATTTGAACACTTCCGTTGACATTTTTTTGGTGTCTTGTTTGACGACAATCCAAGATAAACCTCGGATTATAATTTATCTGATTTTTTAAAATAATTTTTGATTAGTTTTTCATTAGAAATAAAATTTTAATTTTTTGAAATTCGAAAGCATTTTTCTCCCAAAAATTGTTATGTAAGGTACCAAACTTTTTATACCGTTGCATGCACAATGGAATACCTAACGACAAGGGGTAATAAATGTGGCGGGTTACCATTTGAAAAAACTAATGACGTCACGCCCGCGCGCAACCAGATGACGACAGAATTAAATTCACGATGTTATAAAGTGCACGGGATAAAAACAAAATCGACCTGTTTCAGGGTTTTTCCATCAAACCGAAGATAACAGAAATATTAATTTTGTTCCAGACTTTATCTACACCCTGTATATAGATATTCATCCAGGTGATTACATAGTTCCTTCCAGCGCCTATAGTTGAAGCCATTAATTAGTTTTCGGAGTTGTTTTCTGGCTTCTTTGTATTCTTTCTCCGCATTATGTTTTTCTTCATCTGGAATAATTCAATTTGTTTGGATTCGTGTAAGGTGTCTGCGTATTTACGTGCATTAATTTCTCTTAATTTCTATTTCTCTATTCCACCAACTTGGCTGTAAGATTCTTGCCCTTCTACTTGTCATAATACTGTATGTATATGCACCTTTTATTAGACCCATACATGTCCGTAGTCTTCACTAGTTTTACTATTTTCTGCTTGTATGCTGAGAATACTTCGATAAACATCCCAGTCAATGGCCATGTGTTTCTTCTCGGATCTAATACGTGAAGCATGGTGACTGGTTTATGGCAAAATGAAGGGCGTTCTTTTTCATAAATTGTACAAATGTCTTTTGACCGTTGTGTTGTGTTGTTGTCTGCTAACATTTTCTCAATACGTTGGTTATCTCTATCTACTGATCCTTGGCTTTAGCTATGTCTTGATTTTCCGTTAACCAACTGTACCTCAGTTGGGCCAGTATGATACATCGTTGAATCGAACCAGTATGATTACTTTATTAGTCTGAGTGTAAAATGCATGAGGAACCAAAAGTCAAAAATATATTTGTTAATAAGCAACTTCTTCGACCCTCTTGCTACGCAAAACAAATTTTGTCAAGTGGTCCTGGTGCACCATAATAGATTTCAACCATAGATCCTGTTGTAGTCTTCACTAGTTTTACTATTTTCTGCTTCTATGCTGAGAGTAGTTCGATAAACATCCCATTCAATGGCCATGTGTTTCTTCCCAGATCTAATACGTCCAGCATGGTGAGTGGTTTATGGCAGAATGAGGGCTGTGTTTCATAAATTGTACAAATGCCTTTGACCATTAAAAATAATAATATAAATATAAATAATAATAATAATAATAATAATATTTATTGATTTCAGAAAAACAGAGAACTACATATGCAGTATACATGTGTTGATGAAATCTCGTCAAAGATAGCTACACTAAATCAAAAAAAAGAAAAAATATATACGACAATCATTTTATAGACATGTCTTGTAGGCACTCATTCGTACTGTAGTAGCACTTTTTCAATAAAATCCTTTTCACCTGAAGCCGAAATTTTTGAAAATTTGTTTCTTGAGGCACTCTGGCAGTTTGTTGTAAAATCTGCAGCTATTATAATAGATCCCCTTTTGATATAACGTTGTGCTATGTTGTATTGGCATCATTAATGTTTTATTTCTGGTATCATGACCATGGTCAACAATTTGCTGCTGAAAAAAAATTCTATTTTTATGGACAAAACAAAACAGCTCGTATATATAAATGCATGGCAGGGGCAAAATACCAAGTTCTTTAAAGGCTGGTACACATGAATCCATTCTCCTAAGATTTGCGAAAATGCGCACAGCACATTTTTGTGTCAGAAAAACTCTGTTGAAATTCGATGACCTACCCCAGTGCATAATATCATACTTCAAAACGGTATGAAAACAGCCAAAGTATAACTGACGCATGATTGAGCGGCCACACTGATTTGATGATATCGCTAGAGCATAGCATGTTCTCGACAACTTTTCGCAGACATAAGCGACGTGTTTTTGTCATTGTAAGCTGCTATCAACGATTAGTCCTAATATTTTTGTTGTGTCGTTATACTCTATATAGCTACCGTTATTTAGGTGTAGTTGATCATGAGAAGTTACTTTGGATCTAGACGTTTTAAGAAGAACGCAAATAGTTTCGTCGTTATTAAGACACAGTTTATTCGCTTTTGACCACACACATGTCTTCTTGTACAAGCTCCGAGCATGTTGCTCCGCGTCTGTTAAACTATTACTTGTTATTAAAATATTAGTATCATCTGCATATGATACAACCACTGATTGCCCATTTTCATCCTGAAGAGGGAGAAGTAGGTCATTTATATAAATAAGAAAAAGAATTGGTCCCAAAATTGACCACTGTGGTACACCGGTATTAATACTTCTGGGCGCAGAAACACAATCCCCAATCTTCACCTGCTGGCTACGATTATCCCATGATCAACACAGTCAAAAGCGTTAGAGAAGTCAATAAAAAGACCCAGAGCCACATGAGATTTATCCAAATCAGTTGGTATTTTATTTATGAATTCACCCAATGCAGTATCCAAACTTCTTCCCTTGGTAAAACCGTGTTGTGACGCTGACAAGAAGTTATATTTAGTTAAATATTCAATTAATCGATTGTTAATTACAGACTCAAAAACCTTCGATATACTAGTACAAAGACATGGATCTGTAATTCGTAATCATGTCGGTGTCGCCCATTTTATGTAGTGGAATTACATTAATGGTTTTCAATTTAGTCGGAAAAATACTTTGTGATATTGATAGATTAATTATATGACTCAGGGGATTCCCAATCGGGCGGGCGCCAACTCATCACCAAGTAATCCGTAGCAAATTTTGTAGGTATTAATGATAGGCCATCTCATCACCGGCATGAGATACCGACCGGTGAATTCAACACCACAGATAGGCCAACTCATCACCAAGTAATCCGTATTTAGTATAAACACATATATTTTTGTAAAAGAAGACAAATACATAATTTAAGTCCGGAATATAGTAGTATATGCGTATAATTAAACTTACCTCCTGTACGCCACTTTGCTGAACAGCTTTTCACACTGCAACTCCACAATATTTTGTCATCTTTAACAATTTACGTTTTTGAAAGGCTACTTACCACCTATAATAGTAATTAAAATTAGTAAGTAAATAAGCGAGAATTGGTGGAAACACATTTTATTGAATGCTTTACATTTAATTGGTAATTATTATATACATACAAATCAGTTTATTTTGACATTTTATATCTATGCGATACAAGTTTCACAAATTCATAATCTGATATTATTCCCTCTTTTTGCTGACACAACTTTTCTTGCAAGAACAATTCAGCTTCCCTAACCCTTCGTGTTTTCACAACAGCTGGAATATGTATGCTTTGTATTTTAATATATATATGAGTCTGTACTGTTAATAGGGTTTGTATAAAAATATTTATATTTGGGTGAGTATGGTAAAAGGCGTTTGAAAAGTGGGCATGGAACGATTCGCATGGATTTGTTGTCAAGTCTAAATGGCTCGAATTGGACGCCCATAATGATGGAGGGAAAGTAGCATCTTCCTTAATATAATTATCAACTAAATAATCAGACATTCTACTAAAAGCATCTGTAGAAGGTAGATAAGCCATAAAATCATTTACATAACATTCGCTGACTTTTAGAGGATGAAGGTAAGGCAATCCAAACAGGTGATGAAGCCACTTTGCGTTTGAGTGAGACTGTTTATAAATAGATACCAATCCCAATTGCTGGATTTTTCTGTACCAACTCTGAGCTAAGTGAAAACGACATCCAAATATAGAGGCAGAAGGCCAAACACGATTGACGGCGCTATGAATAGATTGTTCAAAGTCTAAAATTATTCTACGCGGACTTAAGAGGAAATTAAATGCTTCTGATGCCTTTTTTAAATTTTCGAACGTTTTGATATATGTTTGGGTACATTTATTCGGAAGGAGGCAAAATATGAGTGGTATGTAATGACCATTGCGTATGCTATGAATAGTAAATAGTTGGAAGAAGAATCTAGGAGCATATTTAAATGTTCCGTCCATATAATAAGTGTCGGCTTCTGACAAACATTTTAAATTTGAAAAACAACCAAATATGATGATATGATTTACAGAATCGTCGTCCAAAAGAAAACATTCCTGTCGATCGGTTTTCAGTTCTATACTACTCAAAACTTTGTGGACTTCAACGATGTTCTTTGGGTTGGTCGGCATGATGTTCGTGCGATTTCGGTTGATGTTGTGTCTAATTAAACCGATGTCCTTCGTGCTGACGTTCGTCTTATACGTAGAACGAGCAATTTCCAAATTGATGATTTTCGCTGGTCTTTCGCACAAATCACCCACTGCCTTCCTCTTGCATGAATTATTGATGGCTTGCCTGCTTAATTTCTGTACATCTGGGTCATGATTATGATTTAACTCGTACCAAACTACGTCATCCGCTCCTTTAAACAAAGACAAAATAAGTAACTTATATTTATTCTGTTAGTAAATATATTAATATATTTACTAACTGCCTGGCCGAAAATTTGCATTTACACATTACATAATGCATTACTAACTATTGTTGCTTTACACTGTGGACATCACTGGATTCTTTTGGAGTTAATATTCCTAAGGTAATAATAAATAGAAATTTAAAATTTCAAAGTTAATAAGTACATTAAAATAAAATAGATTAATTAGAAAAAAACTCTAACAGTAACAACAAACACAAAAATAAACATAGTAATAACACTTTTTAAATTACATTTACACTAACTGTTCAAAATGACTACCCTGTACCATCTGACAATACCCAAATATTAAAAGAATAATAGATAAGCATACGGAAATATTTAATATAAAACATATATATTTTGTAAAATGAGAAAAATATACAGTTTAAGTAATATAGTAGTATATGCGTATAATTAAACTTACCTCCTGTATGACACTTTGCTGAACAGCCTTTCACAGTGCAAGTCCACAATATTTTTTCACCTTTTAACACTTTACGTTTTTGAAATTTATAATCATTTATAACGAGCATTTTCTGTCCACGCTGACTCAATATAAAATCTATTATTAAAGTGGTCATCTCTACAATCGTAAATAAAATGACAAAAATTGTCCCCAACCCTTATATATGATTTATTCTCAATCTTAGTTGTCTAAAATTATACCGTTAATTACCGTTATTCTCAATCTTACTAATCTAAAATTTTACCGTTAATCGGATTATCCAGGCGGGTGATGAGTTCACCTATCCCTGGAGGGTGGATTTAAAAGTACCTGTATTTTGCAGTGATGAGTTGGCCTGTTACTTTTATTGCGGATTAGGACTGGTGACGAGTTGTACTGTACCCTCCCAATCAAGGATGAAATTCTTTTTAATAATGTATTAGAAATACCATCACTACCCGAAGAAGATGAGTTTTAATTTACTAATTGTATGTACCACATCATCACGCGACACAGGTTGCACAAAAAATAAATTCGCTGATACTCCCAAATAGCTATCCAGAACGTCCGTATCCACATCAGCGGAATGGTGCTCTGCAAGTTTGTGGGCTGCTGTCGTAAAGAAAATAGTAAATCTATCGGCACATTCCAAACCCCCCAAAACTCTACCATCCTCTCTAATTGTGTTGTGTTGTTGTCTGCTAACATTTTCTCAATACTTTGGTTATCTCTCTCTACTGATCCTAGGGTTTAGCTATGTCTTGATTTTCCGTTAACCAACTGTACCTAAGTTGGGCCAGTATGACACATCGTTGAATCGAACCAGTATGATTACTTTATTAGTCTGAGTGCAAAATGCATGAGGAACAAAAAGTAAAAAATATATTTGTTAATTAATAGCAACTTCTTCGACCCTCTTGCTACGCAAAACAAATTTTGGGTCAGTGGTCCTGGTACACTAGGGTGGTCCTTAGGTGATACAAAAAATTAATTTTTTGAAGTCTTACCGTCTCACCCCTCAAAAGTTTTCTAAATATGAATATAATAAGCTATGCAAAATTTGAACCCAATCAATCAACTCTAAGGCGTGCCTCAAGGCCCTTGTTTTAGAGAAGGATATGTCTTATTGATATACTAAACCAATAACCAATACATACCATATTTATAAAGTTATTGAACTATACAGTTAAAATACCAAATATGGTAACACAAAACAAGAAATTATAAAGAAAAAACGCATATAAACAAACAAATTTAGTCTAAGCTGTTGATAAAAGCGCTTCTTTGCTGCTGTTTGGAAACTTTTTACGGTAGTCTTTTACAACTTTTAAAAGAAACTGTTTCTGATCTTCATTTTTTGTTAAAATACTGTTAAATTCTTCCATAAGTTTGACACCTCTTTCAGCCGTATCATTGACAACTTTAAGCTCTTTAACGATTGCTAATCCCTTTTGAAAATCTTCTCGAGTGTTCCAAGTAGACGGATGGTGCTTGAAAAACTCACACTCAATTTTAAATCGTTTAAAAAACGCGGCCGTATTTTTTGAAGCAAAATATTGTAGCGGCTGGTTGATAAATGTGGCAACATCTTCTTGAAGTATAGGACGTTTTACATTTTGGAAATCGTCCTCATTGTCCTCATCTTCCAGGATTGCTTTTGCAAGTTCAATTCTTGTCTCTACGGTAACGCTTTCGTCAATAAGAGCTAAAGCAATCGTCTCCGGTGTCAAATACCAAAGATGACCGCAAATTTTTTTTATCGCTTTACTTGAAAGCTCTTCGTGATTGTTTTTATAAAAAAATAAATCTTTTAAAAAACTTAGGTCTTGCAGTGGTGCTTTCGCAGCTATGGGGCAACAAAACCACGCTTTAATGTAAATACTAGTAACAAAAATACAAATATCCCTAAGGCCCTCACTTTCATGCGACGTTAGTCTAAACTGGCTCCTGAAGAGAAATATTTTAAAACAATAAATGGCTTTCGCCATCCATCTGGCATGGTGGAAAGCACCAGGAATACGAAAACTTACACCTTTAGGAAGTTGGCCACCTAGAAATATTATTGCAAGTTCTAATAACTCCCTGTAGTCTTTTCTAGGATGATGTAGTTCTAACTGGGTGAGACAGAACTGTAAAATAGGATCACGGTAGTTTCTAATTCTAACGCTCACATAATCATCTTGAACTCCAGACTCATAACGTGTTAAGTCAATTTGGCTCCAGGCCTGTTGAAATCTCTTAAAGAGAGATATATCTGGTCCAGATGAGGTACTAATACAGACTTCAAAAGCACATTTTAAAATCAACTTATAAATGTGATGACGACACGGCAAGTATAACAAGTCTTTATCCAATTTTTGTTCACGAAGAACGCAAGTGCCATTTATTCTACCAGTGTTTGATGCCGTAGTATCGCAACAAAGAGCTTCAACGCTTTTACTTAGTTGATATTCCTCAAGCAGTTGATATACAGCAGATGCCATCTCATCGCCTTTTCCAGATTCAAGTGGCGGAACACCAAGGAGATGTTCGTTACCATTACAGGTAATAATAATAGGCAAACGGTCCACTTTTTCTTTACCAGTTAATGCCGGAAGTAGTTTTCCGTCCCAATGAATTATTAGACCTGTTTCGGACTCTTTTAAATTTATCAGATCACTCTTAAGCTCAGCAGCACGCTCGGAGCGTAAACGTTCTCGACAGCGATGAATTGAAGATCTATTTATTACCAACTCTTGAACGCAGTGCCCGAGAGCCTCTGCAACTGCCACCAAAATATGAACTGAATTTCTATCACTTATTTTGCACCTGTCTAAAGCAGCTACAAGCCTAGGCGTAATAAAAGACTTATTGCCACGCTTCTGAACTTTGGAAGGACGGGGTTTGTCACACTCTACTTCAGAAAATTCTGCATTGTCATCGGATGTTGCATCTGAATCGGTCATAATAACTGCAAGGAAATTTAAAATTACTAATTAAATTAATCTCTATCTAAATAATAATAGTATTTTACCTTCATTTTCATTATTTATGTCTTGATTAAGTCTTTCATGCCTTTCTTGTTCTTTCTTTCAACCTTTTTTCCCTCCTCTCTTCTTTTTCTGCAAGTTTTCTGTCAATTCCAGCTAAATATCCCGGTCTCCCTTTTTGCCTTTGTGACAAAAGAAATTCTCGGTGTTCTGCTATTGCTATTGTTGAAAGAGCATCTGCGTGAGCAATATCAAAGAGTACCTCCACTTTTCTGTGAACGCCGTTTCTTTAGTTCTCTGAGTTGTACTGTTTCTGCCACAATTTTTTTGTAAATTTCGCCATTCATTATACAAAGTTTCCAGCTTTGCAACACAGTGTTGAGGTTCTCGTACCGGAATTTTGGCTTTTTGCCAGAAAATAACAGTTTCGTCAATAGCTAAACGCGCACTTTCTCGAACTGTTAAATTCACGCATCTAATATTATAAAAAAAAACTTGTAGCACTTGTCTGTTCGACGGTAATTTACTACCACAAATTTGGGAAGTTTCACATCCTATTAAATACAAATTAGATCTTAGTTTACGTTTGGAAGTCATTTTTAAACACACGATACAAAAACTGATGCTTAATAGCTTATACCTTGAAACACACGTAAGAACTAAAGCGGAAAGCGAGAGCTAGCGATGCGCGCTCATACTTATATACTATATACTGTGCGTGCGCGCGCAGCGGTTGTTACACTAATGTTCCCACCACTTAGTAACAAGTTCGTACACGTCGATTATCATTATTTTACGTGATACACACCCAAGATTAATTACCTAGTATTAGAGGCGACACAAAAACCATTGTTTGAATATTATTCACTATTGCCAATTTTTGACTTACGTGAGGCACGACTTAATGACAAGTGATCAGGCTGAAATTTGGCAGGGCGTTATATATTTACAAAAGAAAAATAGTGGGGGGGGGTGAGACGTTTGAAATTTAGAAGTTCAAAAATAAGGACCACCCTATGGTACACAATAATAAATTTCAACCATAGATCCTGTTGCAGTCTTAACTAGTTTTACTATTTTCTGCGTGTATGCTGAGAGTAGTTCGATAAATATCCCAGTCAATGGCCATGTGTTTCTTCTCGGATCTAATACGTCTAGCATGGTGAATGGTTTATGGCAGAATGAGGGATGTGTTTCATAAATTGTACAAATGCCTTTGACCATTGTGTTGTGTTGCTGTCTGCTAACATTTTCTCAATGCGTTGGCTATCTCTCTCTACTGATCGTTGGCTTTAGCTATGTCTTGATTTTCCGTTAACCAACTGTACCTAAGTTGGGCCAGTATGACACATCGTTGAATCGAACCAGTATGATTACTTTATTAGTCTGAGTGCAAAATGCATAAGGAACAAAAAGTCAAAAATATATTTGTTAAGTAATAAGCAACTTCTTCGACCCTCTTCCTACGCAAAACAAATTTTGTCAAGTGGTCCTGGTACACCATAATAAATTTCAACCATAGATCCTGTTGTAGTTTTCACTAGTTTTACTATTTTTTGCTTGTATGCTGAGAGTAGTTCGATAAACATCCCAGTCAATGGTCATGTGTTTCTTCTTGGATCTAATACGTCTAGCATGGTGACTGGTTTATGGCAGAATGAGGGATGTGTTTCATAAATTGTACAAATGCCTTTTGACCATTGTGTTGTGTTGTCTGCTAACATTTTCTCAATACGTTGGTTATCTCACTCTACT
Source organism: Amphimallon solstitiale (assembly GCA_963170755.1). NCBI lineage: Eukaryota > Metazoa > Arthropoda > Insecta > Coleoptera > Scarabaeidae > Amphimallon > Amphimallon solstitiale. The sequence goes on from OY720677.1 coordinate 10,975,228, forward strand.
GATACTGATCCATGGCTTCAGCTATGTCTTAGTTTTCTGTTAACCAACTGTACCTCAGGCCAGTATGACACATCGTTGAATCGAATAAGTATGATTACTGCATTAATCTTAGTGCAAAATGCATGGGGCACCAAAAGTAAAAAATATATTTGTTAATTAATAAGCAACTTCTTCGACTCTCTTGCTACGCAAAACAAATTTTGTCAACTGGTCTTGGTACACCATAATAAATTTGAACCATAGATCCTGTTGGGACTGCATGTGTCTTAAGTGTACCTTACAGTGGCTATTCATTTCTGAATAGGCTTAAAGTTGAGGTTCCTCTACCCACTCTTTTTGCTCTAGCATATTTCACATATTGATATAAAATATTTATTATATCAATAGGTATTTTCTGGAGGTTTTACTCTTTGACATATCTCGATCTCCATGTCCAATAGCAATGTTGTCTGCTTGAATTATGTCAAAAATTTCTTGAGCTGGTAAATAATATTTGATAGGTTCTCTTCTAGAAACCAATTTTTTTTGTTACGCCAACTTGACTCGAAATCGCTTCAATCTTCTATTTTGTAAGGGTGTTTTCTTCGCAACCAATTCAGCTACTTGCACTTTGACCATCAATTTATTATATACCGTCAAGTGGGGCTACTTGGGACACTTTTTACATATTTTTGACGTTTACAGATTAACAAAATTTTATTTTCAAAATTCGCTTTCGTACATCGGAAGAGGGTATATAGGTCCTCCATGTGGACAAGTTGGTTTTTCAAAATACCCACTGATTCACCTTTTTTTTTTAATTTGAAAACTGTCCCAATTTATACCACTAGTGGGGTAAATTAAGACAGTCGTTAAAAATGCAAAGAAAAGTATTTTGCACTTGCCTAGTTTAAATTGGGAAATTAAAAATCGAAAAAAAAATTTTTTTTCATCCCGGTAATGCAAAAAAAATCAGAAAAATATCTCAAAAACTGTATATTTAAGTAAAAAACAAACAAAATATAAAACTCTTCGATAAAAAACTGTAAATATGTAGGAAACACTTAGTTTAAACCAAAAATATCATGATTACAAACAAAAAAATTAAAATTACAATTTCTGTTAAACAAAAACAATATTTTGCTTACAAACTAAAACAGGAAAATGACAATTTATAATTTAGATTATCACAACATTGGCAGGAAAAATTCGAAGACCTCTTTTCTCAGTCGGCTTCGGTAGACGGTCCCGAATTTGGTCAAATTGTATCTCATTTTCGTCTTCAATTTGTGGAAACACAAATATATTTTCAGTCTCTTTGTAGCGTCTAAGGCATCTTATTGTGTAATTGCGTTTTTTCACAGCCACGATTTGAGCAACGAATTGTTTCAAACATTCTTTCTTGCTGCCTTGATTGTAACAGAATTCGGCAATAATAAAATCTTCTTCTTTTAAGTTTTCTTTGGTAAGTTTATGTTGTACCACCATCTCAGATTCTTCATCGGTTTCGTATTCTTCGCTGTCCTCGTTTAACGGGCGATTGGAGCAGGAAGGTTGAGGCTCATCATCTTCATCGACTTCGTTTGTAATGTCATCCAATTCGTTTTCCGATTCAATCACATCGATCGCCTCCTCGCTTTGCCTCAAACTTCTCAATGAGACAGATTGTCCGGGCTTGACATTCAACTTTTTCCTGTTCCGCACAGGCTCCTTCGGTCGAACAACATGCTTCTTAATAATTGCTTCAAATGCTTCCCCCAGCTCATCAGAGTGATCGACTTGATTATAACCTGGAAGTTTTTTCAAGACCTCCACTCGATTGAGCGGGAATATCCCCGATGCTCGAAATCCAGATTTAATATTTTGATTTGCTGCCAGCTGTGATAAGGTGTTCTTCAGAAGAGTTGGAAATTCTGATTTTGGAAGGCAGCCACTGTGGGTTTGTTTCCATTCCATGAGCATTTTTCTCCATAACTTTTTCAATGGTGCAAAATACGCGACGTCTAACGGCTGACAAGCGTGTGTGCTGTTGGGCGGTAGGAATATGAATGTTATTCCCTGTTGTTCGCATGCTTCAATAATTTTAACAGACAGATGTGAAGCAAGATTATCTCCGATTATAGCCTTCTTGCCCTCTCGATGTCGAAAATATGGACAGACCACTTTAAAAAACCAATCTTCGAATATTTCACAATCGAACCATCCACTTTTTGATCTGTTATACGCATAGTCGAGTTCACCTCCTTCCATCCACTCCGGATATAAATTTCTTGCTTTGTATACAATATAAGGAGGAAGTGTTCTGCCAGAAGCGCTTACGCAAAACATGACTGAAGTTGACGATTTCGAATTATCCATTATTTTGAGGGCTCTTTTCTTATTTCGTCTAACAATAACTATAGATTGTCCTGGATCATCAGTCAAATTGGTTTCATCAAAATTTAACAAATTGTCGGGGTTAATTCCTTCCAAGCTTTGCTCTAAATGGTCGAAATATTCATTTATTTCTACTTCTGTCACATCGCTTCTGTACCTCTTAATATTTTGTGAGAGTCGTTTTGATAGTTCGTTATGCCTTGCTAGAAAACTTCGCATCCAATCTTGTCCTGGTAAGTTTTCATTGAAGCGTCTTTCTACAATGCCTTTCCGATCCAAATATTTTTTTACAAGTTCCCGAATTTCGGTTCTTGTCATTGGGTAGCCCCATTCAGCGGCAGCTGTGATGGCTTTCACAATGCTGGCTTCTTCATTTGTGCCAAGAACTGGTTGCCTTCCTGGATTTTTTGGGTTTTTCCCAAGATATTTTCGGCATAGGGTGGCGCGGGGAATCCCATATCGCTCTTGGGCCCGTCTAAGGGAAAGTCTGCCATTAGCATACGCTTCTAAGGCCGTTTCTAAGGTTTCTTCTGTATAATCCCGGTACCAGCGACAACCCAACTGTCTGCGATACCTTCGAGGCATTGTCCTAATTTACCCTACAAAAACGAACATTTTTACTTAACCTTCCCTCCACACTTTGGAGTTTGTATTTTAGGTTAGGTTACAGCAGGATTCTGTTGAGGAGGTTTCAATGTAGAATCGGGATTTTCAATTTCTCGATATTGTGAATGGCCTTTACTGAGGCCGTGACACTCTTTTGATAATTTAAAACATGCGAAAATTGTCAACTTACCAAAATTTTTCTGCCGGCAAAATGCACCGTTAAAACAAAACACCAACATTACAGGTCGCTAATTTGACGTTTTGCCAAATTAGTATGGCAGTTTAAATTAGCAATTTCACAAACAGATGATGCTCTGTGTCATTTAAAGAAAATAAATACGCGATGTCCCAAGTTATCCTGGGTGTCTCAAGTAGCCCCACTTGACGGTACGTTTCCTGTCACAACATTGTAGCAGGGTTGGAAGAAGTCATGAGTTTTATAAAAAAAATCTAAATGTCCGACTTTTTGAATTAATTTGGACTTTTTTGAATTAATTCACGTTAAAAAATCAAATCTTATTTACTTACTAAAAGAAAATACAACATAACATGTAATTTTTGCAAAACTAACTAAAACTATTGACTGAATAAATAATAAATACCTACATAGACAACTTATTACTTATTACGAATCTCCATTAGAAAAATTAGTTTTCCGCCTTTTTCCACTCCTAGACGGTTGCGAAGATCCGAATGTAGCCATCCGAATGGTGAAAATATTCTTTCTACACCTGCGGATGAAGCTACTGCTGTTATAAGTTGTTTACTATGCGTTGCAGGATCTATCTCTGTTAGTGAAAATGTTGATATCTGCCATTCAATATCTCTCATGTTTGAAATAACAGAGATTGCTATCAGGACTTGGTTATAAGGATACAAATGTTCATGACATCATAACAATACTGGGAACAGGTTTGGAAACTCTATAGCTGCAGATTCCAACGCATTTTGATTTTCCTTTTCGGTTAAACTTATATATATTTTTGATATTTGTTATATATTTTTTTGATATTTGTTGGACTTAGCATATGCTCAAAAAGGTAAGTGGTACACATGAACAGTGTAGACCTTCATTTATATCGTTTATTAAGTTTTTTCAAATAAAACATACCTAGCGATTGCGCAATTCTCTTTTTGCATTAAATTCAGTGTGCACGATATGGGTTATTATTTCGATGTTCTTCGCAAATTTTAGCCAGTGTGTGCCAGTTTTCAAATATGCTGCAAGTGAGTCAAATGAGCTATTTCAGCGTACCTCAGTTGGCAATGAAAGTGATCAATGATGATCCACCTTCAAAAGATAATGCTTTAGCGAAATGGTTATTTCACAAAATACTTTATGATACGCACTATATTGTTGATAACTTCTTCAACATTTAAATCTTGGCAAGCAGATTTAATAAATGGGCCGAACAGCCACATGTAATAACATTTACATCATCAGTTTTTTCTTGTACGAGGTGGTACCCAAAATATCGGAGAATTTCACTATAAAAATCGGAAAACTATACTAACGCCCTCCGTCACCTTCAAAGTAGTCACCTCGGGCACGTATGCAACGATCCCAGCGTTGTTCCCATTTTTGGAAGCACTCCTAGAAGTCCGCAGGGTGAACGGTGTTCAGGACCCGTCGCGATTCCACGTGGATGTCTGCAATGGTGTCAAAACGTCGCCCTTTCAACGCCGTTTTCATTTTTGGGAAAAAGGTAGTAGTCGCACGGCGCTAGATCTGGCGAGTAGGGGGGGGGCGTGGGATTGTTACCACGTTGTTTTTGGCCAGGAATTCCCTCACAACGAACGAGGTGTGCGCTGGTGCGTTGTGATGCACCAACCAATATTTCTTTTTTCACAACGCGGGCTGTTTGCGCCGAAAATTTTCCCTTAGTCGCTTCAAAACCTCGCAGTAAAACTGCCCGGTGACAGTCTGACCAGGTGGAACAAACTCTTTATGCATAATTCTCCGAATGTCGAAAAAATTATCAGCAGTGACTTCATGTTGCTGCGAACTTGTCGAGCTTTTTTCGGCCTTGAAGAAGATGGCGTCTTCCATTGTGATGATTGCTGTTTCATAACCGTTCATCCTGAATCTTCCTCACAATTTGCAATAATTGCATGTTTAGAAGTTAAATTATTAATTATAAGAGACTTATAATGATTTTCGAATTGAACTGTTGTGGGATTGATATTTCTGCCACCTCTTTGTCTCAATTGCCCAAAAAAGTTCTCCAGGGGATCCTGGTTGAATATCCTTAATTTTAGAAAAGTGTAGTGTATATATTTTGGTATATACATATGTTGTAGCCCTTCAATTGTGTGCAACCAATTCTGCAATGAAGGAGGACGCTCCTTTCTTCCACCATGTGCAAAATACATATTTCTTAATGCCTTCTTCGCTTCTTCAAAAAATTTATGGTGAGCTGAATTACCTGTAAGGACACATTCTTTTTTTCTTCATTCTTTTCCATTCTTTGGATACAATGTCGAACCATTTACACTGTCAAACAGCGACTCAAAAAACTTCAATACTTTTGCTGTCCCTAAGGCAGATGGTTCTAACATTGAACCTGTTTCACTAGTAATACCTAAAATAAATATGCAAGTAAGTCTTCTTATACCTCAAATCAACACATGCATTATACCTGATTTTACTAATAAATTGATAACAGATGCTACAGTATGACTGAAGACCTGTGTTGCGCAAGATACTTTCATTTTCCTGATCTTCCTCGGATTACAGTGTTCGTCTGTTAGCTTTGGCATAGCTATTAGTTCTCCAGATGCATTATCTATTTCATATGCATTATATATATCACTCCATTTTGCAATATATGTTTCTTCTTCTGTAGGCCAAATTAAATTTTTAGTTATCAAATTGTTCCGTATACCCTTAATTAAGTGTGGTGGATCATATATATGATATATTAATGCGTTATCAATAAGATAACATTTGGTATTATGATAACGCTCGTCAACAATTGAGTTCTTCATTAAATAATTTACAGCTGCGGTATTGCTACTGCCTTGATCACTTAGGGGAGAAGGGGGGAATCGCGTTCACCTAAGTAATATAGGTCATAATTTTCACCTTTTTGTATTTAACTTCAAAACTTTGGCTTTTTTATCTGTATGTATACCTAACTTTCACACATATGTCTAAAGAATGATTAATCATGCAAGTTTTTGCTTAAATCATAAGATTTTTCAATTGGCTACAATGACTGTCATTACCCGTAGGTATGGGTAATGACAGTCACATATAGGGGTAATAAAGGTCATGTTTAAAACCAATGAATTGCGTATTATTTCACTGACTTTTTTTATTAAACATACTGAAAAATATTGTAATTATATAAAAAAGATTAATTAAACCTAATTTTGCCATATCTCAGTGTTTCGGGATTGGTCAGTTTGCCAATAACTTCGTCCCGTTTAACATGGCTGATATCTTCAATATCTCGAAAGACAAAAATGTTGTGCTGACCTTGATATGGCCTCATGAACTTTACGACTACATCAGCGTTACGTAGGTCAAACACTTGCGCCTTGAATTCTTTTCTAGACCTTTCATTGGACACCATAACAAGAACAAAATCGCCCACTATTATTTCTGCCTCTTTATCAATGCTCAACTTATTTTTCTCAACGGTTTCATCACATTCGCTAAATTGCATCTCTGTCATCGTCTGATGAATTTTGACAAATATTATCCAAGTCTACTTCAGACTCGGAAGAACTGTCGTTATTCTTATTTCTTTTGGACCTTATCTTTACTAATTCGTATTTACTTGGGCCATTTTTTTACACCCTTATTTATTTTAAGTTTATTTTGCTTTTGTTGACGTTGGAATTTCTTTTCTTCTTTTTCTTCCAGAGCCGCTTTCTCTGGTGTCTCAGTTAGGATAATGGAATGCTGTTCCCTTCGTGTTGTTTTGGAAAAACTGCTTGTGGAGGGGAGAGGCGAAAGGTCATTAAAAGAAATTGAGGTATCTGACTTAGATTGCCCCCCCAAGCATTGCCTCATCCTCAAGCGTTGCATGTTCCCGAGCATGTTGCTCTTCGTCTGATGACAATTCATTTACGTTTGTACGCTGAGCTACATTTTCTACATCTAATAGAAAGTCTTCATCGGAAAATACACTAGGATTAATAGGAAATATACCTGTCGCTTTAAATCCAGATGTGCCTTTTGAAATTGTAGCTACCGTGGAGTAGGCCTTATTAAACAACTCCGCTATTCTGTAGACCCTAATGGGTTCACCAGGTATGCTCTTCATGTGCAGTTCACATTCTCGGTTATAAGCATGTTTGAGCGGACCAAAAAATACAACATCCAATGGTTGAAGTCGGTGAGATGAATGTGGGGGCAGCGAAAGCATTACTATATTATTATCGCGGCAGAAGTTGTAAGCTTCAAGTGTGATGTGACTGCCATGATTGTCAAGAATAAGCAAGATAGGTTCATCCTTAGTGGGTTTTGTATAATTTTTAAAATGATTTAGCCACACAATGAAGAGATTCTCATTCGTCCAATCATTTATAGAGCAACTGTAAATAGCACCCGGAGGCCCATTAGCTTCTAGTGTTGTAGCCATTCGTTGTCGAGCTTAGATGAACATTGGAGGAACGTAGCCTCTGTATTGGTGGGCACCATAATATAATGGAACCCGCGTACTCAAATTAATCAATTTAATTTAAAGTTAAATTTTAGAAAGAAACTGTAAAATTATTTGGTTTGCCGGCTCAACTCTAATGATCTCAGGGCGATTTGAGGTTCTCGAAATAATTAAGTAAACGGGGTTCCTAAACATTAATAAAAAAAATATTCTTTAAAAATATTTAATAATTCGTATATTTAAAATCAATAAATCCTATTCCTATATTTTTACATTCAATAATAGTATATTATTATATGAGCGATTATGACAGCCATTATTCACGCAGATGATGTTTGAGCCCACGAGCCTTGGCGAGTGGCTCAAATCATCTAAGTGAATAATGGCCATAATCGCGAATGTAATACTATGCTTTTTCTACACCTATTCAACAAATAAATTACAGTCAAATTTGATAACTTTAATGAAACTCTATATAATACAGTTAATTAATTTTTATTTTTCATTGAGTGAGCTATTAGGATGAAAATATATATTGAAATTTGTGCAGTTAGTAATATTTAAATTTGGAGTTGTCACCTCCATTGCTAAATTCTGATTGGCAGTTTTAGTGGTTGAATTATTAGTTTGCACGGATTGTAAAATTTTTTGACATGTGTCCATTTTATTCTTCATTGAGTTGTCAATGTATCCTTCCGCTACTGCAGTCGATTTCCATCCCCCGTGTCTCTTTAGGGCTGTGATGTCACCTCCTGCATCCACTAGCAGGGTTGCCGAAGATCTTCGGAAAGAGTGCCCCGTGTACAGTTCTGGGTTCGGAAGATTTAAAAAAGTAGCAATTTGTTTCCCCATCATTGAAAACTTATTGATGCCAATTTTCTGACTGGTGCACTTTCCTTTTTGGTAGTTTAAAAAGAAGGAGTGGACATCTGGTGGACGCAGAGATATGTATTTTTTCACAATTGCATAGAAATTCCCTGTTATTGTAAAGTTGCGAACTATTTTGGTCTTTGTATTGGGCACATTTACTAATATTGCTGATGATAGATCTTGAAGATTCCCAATATCCATTTCTTTTAACTCATTACACCTACATGCCCCCATAATACCCATAATTAGTGCCACCTTAAATGAAAGAAAATGTTGAGATATTGGTAATATTACAGATAATTTAATTGCTACCTACCTTTGTGGCAAGATATTTCTGGTCATCGGCATTCTGAATAAAACTATTTATTTGTTCGGGAGTGAAGGTTTTGGCCTTTTTTGCTTTATAGCCGTCGGATTTTCGCTTGAGAAATGCTCTTAACTTTCCGTACGTGTCTAGCTTAATGTTATGATGAATTTCAAGTGTACTTCTTAGCATAGAATAGTGTGTCCATAGTGAAGACGCTTTATATTTTTCCGATAATTCCCCAAAGTAGGCTAATATGACATTTTCTGAGAAAGAACTGATTTTCTTGCTATCACGCCATTCCATAAATGATTTGTATACAGACTCGTAGGCTTTTTTGGATTTTGCAGGTAGGAGATTTTCGGTTGTTATTCGAGCCATTTGGAGTATTTCCGGTGGAGTACAATTTTCTTCATCACTGCTATTACACATTTTAACGTTAATTTATTAGTTTTAACACGAAACAGAGGCACATTTATCATTAATCGGTACGAAGTGCGTACGTTGAAAAACGTAAACAAGGAATATGGCGACACACTTGGCTGTCACGCGAGTCGATTGTCAGGCGCAGAAAGAGTTGATCGTGGGCAATTCAAAATATCATTGGATGGAACACCCGTGAATAATGAATTTCTAATTTTTTTATTGGACGAGAACCGTGAATTGTGATCCATAATTCACGGTCGTGAATTATAACTACGATATTTATTGAAAAAAATGCTAATAATTGCGATGTAATTCAATAGGTGTAGAAAAAATAATTAAAACATATTTAAAAGAAAGTAATTTTAAATACATTTGTACAAATAATGAATGGCCATGTATCTTTATGTATATTTTTCGGTGATGTTGAGTAGCGTCCCAGCTAATACCTTACCTGGAAAAGATTGTCGAATAGCGTCCGAGAGATTCTTCAATAGCGTCCCGCGGTTATGTACTGTAATGATTATGGGCGGGCGCCAACTCATCACCAAGTAATCCGTAGCAAATTTTGTAGGTATTAATGATAGGCCATCTCATCACCGGCATGAGATACCGACCGGTGAATTCAACACCACAGATAGGCCAACTCATCACCAAGTAATCCGTATTTAGTATAAACACATATATTTTTGTAAAAGAAGACAAATACATAATTTAAGTCCGGAATATAGTAGTATATGCGTATAATTAAACTTACCTCCTGTACGCCACTTTGCTGAACAGCTTTTCACACTGCAACTCCACAATATTTTGTCATCTTTAACAATTTACGTTTTTGAAAGGCTACTTACCACCTATAATAGTAATTAAAATTAGTAAGTAAATAAGCGAGAATTGGTGGAAACACATTTTATTGAATGCTTTACATTTAATTGGTAATTATTATATACATACAAATCAGTTTATTTTGACATTTTATATCTATGCGATACAAGTTTCACAAATTCATAATCTGATATTATTCCCTCTTTTTGCTGACACAACTTTTCTTGCAAGAACAATTCAGCTTCCCTAACCCTTCGTGTTTTCACAACAGCTGGAATATGTATGCTTTGTATTTTAATATATATATGAGTCTGTACTGTTAATAGGGTTTGTATAAAAATATTTATATTTGGGTGAGTATGGTAAAAGGCGTTTGAAAAGTGGGCATGGAACGATTCGCATGGATTTGTTGTCAAGTCTAAATGGCTCGAATTGGACGCCCATAATGATGGAGGGAAAGTAGCATCTTCCTTAATATAATTATCAACTAAATAATCAGACATTCTACTAAAAGCATCTGTAGAAGGTAGATAAGCCATAAAATCATTTACATAACATTCGCTGACTTTTAGAGGATGAAGGTAAGGCAATCCAAACAGGTGATGAAGCCACTTTGCGTTTGAGTGAGACTGTTTATAAATAGATACCAATCCCAATTGCTGGATTTTTCTGTACCAACTCTGAGCTAAGTGAAAACGACATCCAAATATAGAGGCAGAAGGCCAAACACGATTGACGGCGCTATGAATAGATTGTTCAAAGTCTAAAATTATTCTACGCGGACTTAAGAGGAAATTAAATGCTTCTGATGCCTTTTTTAAATTTTCGAACGTTTTGATATATGTTTGGGTACATTTATTCGGAAGGAGGCAAAATATGAGTGGTATGTAATGACCATTGCGTATGCTATGAATAGTAAATAGTTGGAAGAAGAATCTAGGAGCATATTTAAATGTTCCGTCCATATAATAAGTGTCGGCTTCTGACAAACATTTTAAATTTGAAAAACAACCAAATATGATGATATGATTTACAGAATCGTCGTCCAAAAGAAAACATTCCTGTCGATCGGTTTTCAGTTCTATACTACTCAAAACTTTGTGGACTTCAACGATGTTCTTTGGGTTGGTCGGCATGATGTTCGTGCGATTTCGGTTGATGTTGTGTCTAATTAAACCGATGTCCTTCGTGCTGACGTTCGTCTTATACGTAGAACGAGCAATTTCCAAATTGATGATTTTCGCTGGTCTTTCGCACAAATCACCCACTGCCTTCCTCTTGCATGAATTATTGATGGCTTGCCTGCTTAATTTCTGTACATCTGGGTCATGATTATGATTTAACTCGTACCAAACTACGTCATCCGCTCCTTTAAACAAAGACAAAATAAGTAACTTATATTTATTCTGTTAGTAAATATATTAATATATTTACTAACTGCCTGGCCGAAAATTTGCATTTACACATTACATAATGCATTACTAACTATTGTTGCTTTACACTGTGGACATCACTGGATTCTTTTGGAGTTAATATTCCTAAGGTAATAATAAATAGAAATTTAAAATTTCAAAGTTAATAAGTACATTAAAATAAAATAGATTAATTAGAAAAAAACTCTAACAGTAACAACAAACACAAAAATAAACATAGTAATAACACTTTTTAAATTACATTTACACTAACTGTTCAAAATGACTACCCTGTACCATCTGACAATACCCAAATATTAAAAGAATAATAGATAAGCATACGGAAATATTTAATATAAAACATATATATTTTGTAAAATGAGAAAAATATACAGTTTAAGTAATATAGTAGTATATGCGTATAATTAAACTTACCTCCTGTATGACACTTTGCTGAACAGCCTTTCACAGTGCAAGTCCACAATATTTTTTCACCTTTTAACACTTTACGTTTTTGAAATTTATAATCATTTATAACGAGCATTTTCTGTCCACGCTGACTCAATATAAAATCTATTATTAAAGTGGTCATCTCTACAATCGTAAATAAAATGACAAAAATTGTCCCCAACCCTTATATATGATTTATTCTCAATCTTAGTTGTCTAAAATTATACCGTTAATTACCGTTATTCTCAATCTTACTAATCTAAAATTTTACCGTTAATCGGATTATCCAGGCGGGTGATGAGTTCACCTATCCCTGGAGGGTGGATTTAAAAGTACCTGTATTTTGCAGTGATGAGTTGGCCTGTTACTTTTATTGCGGATTAGGACTGGTGACGAGTTGTACTGTACCCATGATTATTATAGGCGATTACCAGATTTACTTAACGAATTCAGGTGTACACAATAATTAAACATCCAAGAAACATAAACTTGTTTATTTGGTTATATTGGAATTGTCTGACAATTTTTGGTAGTACAAATATTCATTGGAAAAACAGCATTCCTGCAAGTAATTTATTACACAATGTATACGTACACAATAATTTATACAAACAATACAATCTAATATTTACACAAGAGACCTCTTTACTTTATTAAAAAAATATATATTATTTATAAAAAAAATAATTATATATTATATTATATAATATTAAAATATAATAAAAATGCCTGAAAGTATTAGTGCTTATAAAATCGATTTCCCATTAATTGTACAAATTCCAGTGTGGTTATTTTGTTATTCTCTAATTCCCATATTCTTTGGTTTACGAATTTCTTATTTTCATTTGTTTGTGACGAGTATGTTTTTTTAATATTATTTTGAATACTTCTAATTTTGATGTACGTGTCACTTTGAAAGTCTAATAAAACTCGAATAAATTGAAAAATATGAGGGTGTGTATGATAAAATGACGAATTATAACGCGAATGGAAGCTTTCGCAAGCATTTGTAGTTCTCTTTGTGCTACTTGATTGTTCGGCCCATACATGTGGAGGATACCTAGATGACTCGGAAATGTAATTATCAACAAGGTAGTCGCTAAACTGTACCACTCTTGCATCTGCAGGCTGGATGGCACCCAAGTCAATAGCGAAACAGTCCCCAACATCTGATGGGCGTAAATACTGCAAACCAAAACAGTATCTTAAATATTTTCCTACGTCCGACTTCTTATCTTTATAAATACTTGACAATCCTAATTCCTGGATCTTTCGCCACCTATAAGAAAATGTTCCTTCGTCAGCGCCAGTGAATTATACAGAATCACAATAAAAAAAAAATACTTTGAAATACTTACCAAGATTGTCCAAGGTGGAAACGACATCCAATTAAATCAGCATTTGTCCAAGTCTTCAGTACACTTTTTTGTATTGCTTCTTCAAAATCTGATACAACTTTTGTAGGGACCAATTTCTTTCCATATTTTTCTATTTCTTCATTCAAATATTGTAGTGCCAGAAGATACGTTGATTCGCGTTTATTTAATAAAAGAAAAAATACTAGCGGTACGTAATGATCATTTTTAAGCCCATGTACAGTGAATAATTGCGTATAAAATTTTGGACAAAAATCGAAAGTTCCATCTAAGTATATTGTTTTTAAACTTGCCAAAAATTCTAAATTGGTTCGACTCGAAAACATTATAATATTGTTATCTGAATCGTTAACGGTCAAAAAATTCTCTTCTTTATTTGTCGTCATTGGATATAGTTTTAAGACTTCGTGTACTTCCGCTAAATTTTTAGGAAGTCTAGGGAAATGTGTCCGACGAGCATGGTCATAATTGCTTCGGATACATTGAATATCAGCAGTTGTTAATGTGTTGAAATCTCCTTTTCTTAATTCCGCGTGTATTACTTTCATCGGTTTTTCATTCAAATCTTCTGTGGCTTTTCGTTTTACAGAATTGCTGAACACATTTCTGTTAATAATTCGTTCGGAAAGTGGCTCATGGTTGTGGTTGTCAACAAGTGCGACAAGAACATTGGAGTTGCCTTCTGTTTTCAAATATGCCGGACATTTCTGTCGCGAAGATGTGGAACAACTCCACCGTTTCACATCACCAGTTAGTTTTTTATGGAAACGATATTTATAATTATCCAAAATTATTAATTCTTTACCACGTTCACTCAACACAAACTTTAAAGAACTCATACTTGTCGCACTGCTTTGTTTAAAGTCACAACAGAAACTAATTATTTGCAAAATTGTTTGGGACTTAACAAATAAATTTATACTTGTCGCACTGATTTGTTTAAAGTCAAAACAGAAACTAATTATTTGCAAAGTTGTTTGGGACTTAACAAATAAATTTTTAGGGGGTGTAAACAAATAAATTAGCCAATGAGAATTACGACGAAAAACCCCACTACATAAGAGCATTTCTAAACAAGTAAGAATTTGCAAAATTTTAATAACAAGGTACTTAACATTAGTTCATTTTATTAGTCTAATTCTACTTAAAGTGGTATCCCGCAGCGGATCGTCATCTAGAGGGATTATCTAACCCGGGACGCTATTGAACTATCTATAATTTGTAATATCTCCTTAACGCAGGTATACGGGACTCTACTCGGTATTGCCCATATTTTTACTACATTGCTGACAGAAAAAGTTACATATGCATATGCTGAAACGATACTCATTTTTTAATTTTATTTATTATGATCGTCTTTATTAAACATTTATTTTACAATCTTGAAGTTGTTATTCTAAACAAATAAATTTATTTACGATAATATAAACAAAGTACCTTATAGAAACGATTCTTTCCGCTTCTCTTGTCTATACGGTTTTTTAGCGGGAGCTTCGTTGTTCTACGTTGTTTTCAGCGTTGATTTCCTTGGTGGCCCCGACTCAGGCGTGCAGAATCTGCTTACTTGGAAATACAATATATTTCTTTTATGATGACACAACACTCGATGTATACTGTGTAGGTGCCCTTTCAATCACTCTTTACTATTTTTTAAATAACACTAACAATTCTTATGGTTGTTATTTAACTCATTATAAGAGTTTTAAATATACTTGGATTTCGCCTTTTTGATATCACGTTTAGTCGGCGACTTCACTTTAAGTTCGCTGATCGACTTTCTGTTGACTGTCTTTTTCAGGCAAATCACCAGTCGACTGTTACATTTTAAACACGTACTTCGTTTTTATATGGAATGTCTGGGGTTCCCCGCTTTTCACAAAGTCCAGGAGTTCCCACACATATCTACACATACACACATTCTATCACGTGGGCGAATGTTTATCACTAATTAAATACTCGGCTCCACGGTTCTTATAACTAAATACAGAGTAAGCTTATGACTAATATTATCATATTTCATACTGCATCCATTGATTTTAAATATTTCTATATTTTTTTTAAATACTAATAAAAAAAAAATACTTAATTTCTAAAAATATAAAAATTATAAAATTAGTAAATGAAATGGTATGTACCATTACACCTCCAGCTGCATTCATGCAGCAAATTACGGTAGTCGTTTTCCCGCGTTCTCCAGAAGTTATTGCACCAATTCTCTTTTGTCTCTTTATTCCAACAATTTTGCCTGTTTCATGTACGGTTGTAAATCCACTTTCATCCATATTGTATATATTGTGGGGAGAAAAATGGTGTCGCGTCATAACTTTCTCGAGGTTGTTAAAAAATAAATTAACTTCAATTTTGTTGAACCCCTTTACCCTGTTTAAGCTGGTTGCATCGGGCTTTCTCAGCGAAAGCGATGGGTTTCTCTTAAGGAATTCTTGAAGCCAGTCTACACCAGCTAACGTTTTTCTGTATTAAACTGATGTTTAATTTTCAGTTTTTCTGCATATTCGAAAACCAACTTGCGTAGGCGAATAGGAGTAATTCCATAATACATATTTGCCAAAGTTTTGATGTTAGTACTGATTTCAATTTCTTGTTCTTTGGTAAATATTGGTTTTCTCCCCATACTTGGATCACCTTTTCCTAGCATCTTGTATCTCTGTTGGAAGCTAGCGAACGGAATGTTGTGGTTTTTTGCCGCTTGCCTTTGGCTTACACCGACCCTCACATCATCAAATGCTTTTGAAATATCGTCTGCGGTCCACCCAGCTTTTTCGGTTTTGCGTTTATAGTCTCTTGGCATCTAAAAATATTAGTTTTCAGGGGTAATAGCGGTCATACGGGGTAATGACAGTCCGTTGACCGCTGTTGCCCCAACTGACCACTACTGTTCATAAAAACATCAAAATTCACATACTTAAAATTGAGCACTATAAACGCGTAACAAATTAAGGGGATTCTTGCTAGAAAACGACCTTGAAAATTTAAAGTTCGGCTCTAGCTGTCAAGATTCGAAGCGATGAGCTGGGCGGCAATAAAGCAGGGTTCGGGCACATTAGTAGGTAGTTTATGACTTATTAGTATGAACCAGAAGCAGCAGGTGTTCGATCCCATGCAACAAAAGTTTTCTTTCACTAATATTTAGGATTACATTATTTTGTGCATTTCTTACAGGGAATTGAGTTTAATCGCCCGACATTATTCTTGGGCATTTACTATGCTATTATCAGATTACCTTTATAGATTTACAATCTCTATAATTTTGCTTTAATTTGAAATGGTTTCCGTAGTTGTTACAATTTTTGTTTTTGGCTATGTTTAATTGACTAGTTAATTTTTCAAATCAATAAATCTATAAAATGTATTTTTTTCAAAAGGCAAGCATAAGAAGAAAATGTCTGAAAGATTATTGCTTTTAACAAACTACACAAATACTACGTTTAAAGCATGGTCAATATGTTTATTATGTCAAAGATACATTCTTAATGTTTATAATTCGGTAATTCAATCTAAAATATTTTTTCACTTTATTATTGAATTAGTGTTAAATTTTAATAAAGTAAAATTCGATATACTCGTATATGTGTACATGTTCGAGATCGAAGTGCCGAAGACTGCTAACAAAAAATTAATAAACTTACATAATACAGTGGATATCTCTATAAAAATACAAATAACATAAGCTGAATACATTTGGCTTTATATTTGAAATAAATATTTAAATTATGTACAAAGGTAACTGCACTAATTACATATCAACAAATAAAAAATAAGGTTTCTAATAAAGTTTTCGAAATAAAAATATTTTTAATTTAGGTACTCATCTATTGCGAAGTAGCCTAATAGGTAATAGGTTTCTACTTGTATGTATTATATTTAGCTAGCTAGGTAATGCGATGAATTTTGTTGAATGAAGTTGGCAATAATTAAGCGACATCGGTCGTATTTTTAATTAATATATTTTAATTAAAAATATGTAGTTAAGTGTTAACTTATTAAAAATTATCTATTAGAGCGGGTTTACAGAACATTTGATTGGGATTAAAATTTTAATTCCGGTTAACTTTGACATTTGGCAGTGTAAAGTAAACGACAGTTAATGGCTGATTGATTTAATTCGAAGTTAAATATTTAATTCACTGTCTATAAATCGGCCCCTAGACTTTTTAACAAATCATTACAGTTATTAGTTAACTACAAAGACTTGGATGTGCAGTATCAACAGAATCTACTAAACCCCGAAAATGTCGATGTCGATAATTGGTACATACTACCTTATCGGTACTATAAAGAAATATCTCTTATATTTTCGATCCCCCTTGGATCTACCAACTCTGGCAACAAACATTTTAAGTAAAATTGTTTTAATTTTTCTTTCATATTACATTCCCAAAAATCGTCGTCTCGTTTGATAGTTTCAAATTTAATTTTTTTATGTCCAGTCCAAACTGCTAAAATGCATGTATCGCGCTGAGTTATATGTAGCTGACCTTGGATTTGAAAATACCAATCATGTTTTTGGTTTATTTTGAAAGTTCCAGATTTGTCTTTCTGCCAAAAAGTAATTTTTTTTTTTCTATGGCTTCTTCTGGAGAAAGCCCTAAATTAAAAGCTGCATAAGGACACTTTATTTCAATAATTGTATCACTACCAAGTAAACCATCTGGTGTTGCCCCTAAGTAACAAATATCTGTATCAATAAACAATCCACACGGCTCAACTTTTACATTTTTCAATATTTCTAATTCTTTTCGAGCAATATCTTCATAATTTTTACCGTGGATTATTGATTTTGCGGTTAAATTTTGTGTACCATAAAGCAAATTTTTTACAAGTTTAGCACTATTTGAATTTTTTCTTCTTTTACAAACTTTAGAAAAATTTGATGCTGTCAACAATTTACGTCTAATTTCTAACCACGTTCCCGAATTGCTTTGGTGTATTGTCGCTCTTTCTAGATTATGGATTTCCAGATTCGTTTTTTCCAGTTTGCGTAAAAAATCTTCTGCCATTAAATTATATATTTCTGGGGACATATCCGGTTTCTGACAATTTTCGCCGTAATCAGGGTCATTTAATCTATTAGTATTACCTTTTTCGCAATATTTAATTTTATTTACTTTCTTTAAAAGTCTTTGCCGGTGGATTTTCTGTTTTCGCCTAAATTCCATTCTATTAATAATTTTGTTACTATGATTTTTAAAAGAATGCCTAAGAGTAGAATGAGCCATTTTTGTATTGTGCGCAACTATCGCGGCAGTGCATCTAGCTTTATAAGAATCGGAAAGTGAGTAGTTTACTCGTTTTCCCCCTACAAACTTTGCAACAACAGAATGAAATTGTTCTACAATATTGCTGTCAACATCATATAAAAGGCTACGTGCGTGATTTGCAACACTGTAAATTATAACATTTATTTTGTTCAAGAACTCTTCGGAAATTAAATTTATAGTATTTTCAGCTTCAGAACAAACAAAATATGAAGCACATTTACTATGATTGCCGAATGAATGTTGTGGTATATTTAATATGTCATTACGTAACGAGATGGTTGCTTTATTTTTATCAGTTTCAATTTTGCGATAATTAATGGCCCCTCTAACAGCACGTCGCATGCGCAAAATATTTTTGTCTAACAGTTTCCGTTCTATTCTATTATATGACGTGTTTGTTGTTAATTGTTTAAGTTTGTTGCAAAAATTTCTTAATATATGATTCCGACACTCAATTTTTTCCACAGTAATATTATTGTAAGGGCGTGATGTCAAAACGTTTTTATAAGTACTAGTGTCACCATCACCCACCATAATATTGTACTTTATGCCGTACATTTCTACACTTTTTTTAAATCCCTCCACTAAAATGTATGATTCCATACTAGAAGAACTACCGAGGTGATTTTTAGTACAGATGTGAGGAATATTTTCAACACCTTTACGTCTACTGCAAAATGTACAAAATTTATTTTTTACCGCAGAATACAGAACTCCTTTAGTATGTAGCCCTATAATGGAAGCACAGCCAGATAATGCGTTGTAGATACCATTTCTGTAGACCCTTTTGGACCAGCAACCATCTACTGCAACAGGAACTAGGGGATAACCTTCTTCGTCCACAGAACCAATTTGTCGAGCGTGTTCTGCTTCTTTGAGAGCTACCTGACGCATTGATTCCGTTGCAGTTTGCTCCCATTTTTCAGCAATTTCACTGTGACATTTTTGATAAGTCCTGTTAGACATAGCCGGAATATTTAAACAAGACAGTAGCTCTTCTAGATTTGAATGACCTCCTCCGATAGACATAATCCCACTTACTGCTGCGGAATTCAAGTTCATCTCATCTTCTGGAGGATAGTTGTGTAGCTCGAATACCTCAAGACACATGTTGCATTGGAATATAAGTTTTGTCATCAAACCACATCTAATTTCCTTCTTGAAAGTCAAATTTGAGAAAGAACAACTGAATTGTTTTCCATGACTGCATATTTTGGCCAAACTTTCAAAAAGAAATTTTACATTAAAAATTCTATTGCCTTCCATTAATGCTAAAATAAAAAAATCATATCTTAACACAATAAGTAATAAAACATTAACAAACTTACTGTGTGCGTCAACTTTCTCTTTATCCAAAGTAAATTTTTCGGTTTTATGGTTAAAATTTTCATGTGAGGTTGAGGGAACAGAATTATCTTTAGGCTGTACAGTACTTATTGTTTCAGGAACGGTGTCAGGTTCTTGAAGATTTTCAGGGTTTTTCTGAAGAAAAAAAAAATTTGAACAGGTATTCTAACTGATTAATAGCTAATACCGAGAGATCATTTAATTTATAATTAGAATGGGCTATGAATTTTAGATTAGATTGGCAACACTGAATGTTGACATTTTGAATTGTCAAAGTGACGGTTCAAAATGTTTAAACAACGCTGCGCTTGAAGCGTTGCTTTGACAATTCAAACTGTCAACAGTCAGTGTTGCCAATCTAATCTAAAATTCGTAGCCCATTCTAATAATAAATTTAAATGATCGCTCGGTATAATGTTTATTGTTGTTTATAACATTGTTTTTAAAGTATGAATCATACCTGTCTCCATCGCCATGCTACAAGAGCATCTGCATTTCCTTTATTTCTTTTGGAACGAGAAAGTGTTTTTCTTTCACTACTAGCACGTCCCATAATGTTAATAAATCTGCCATAAAAAACGATTGTTAAATTAGAAAAATCAATATATTGTAAACGGAATACAATGCGGTGCTTATATTTTGCTTACCCTGATAAATAAAATAGTTAATTATTAGGAACAAAAAATTAGTCTTTGAAATATCGCAGCAACTAAACACAAAATCACTGATTGAACAACACCAACTCAACAGCACCGACACCGAGATAAAACTGATTACATTCCCTAACAAATTCCCACTATCTAATTTTGCTATGCGGAGGCATTATTTTCCGATCGGTTCGTCGAGTTAGACGAAAGCATAGACGAACAATTTTGTGAGAACAAAATTTAATAAATAACTATTTTTAGATTATTTAATTAATTGTTAGTTGATTAATAAATCACAAAGTCTAAAATTTTTAATTTGGGTAAAAGAAGGTTCCGGAAATGCATGGCACCTGTTGTTACCCGGTGTTCTCACTTTTGTAAATATTACTCGTCTGCGGAGCCGATACTGCAATAATTGTAAATTTAAGTGTCAGATTATACAATCCTGTCGCCAACGTTTAGGGTAAGGTTTATGGTGGTCCATAAATCACCGAAGCTCCACAGAATTATTGATCGGGAAATCGCGCGAGGCTATAACTCAAGTATTTAAAACAATTTTTTAATGCAACCGCCATAGTTATTTTGTCAAATTTTTTCCCTACGAAACGGACTTTGAAAAAATTACATTATGCTCCCATAATTTGCCAGGCCAAATATTCATATCTTTTCATAATTTAACAGATCAATTAAACACATAAAGAAACAAAAATTTCAAAATCTTAAAAATCCGTTTCGTAGTGAATTCTTTGCAGAACGTCAATCTGAAAAGTTCACTCCGATAACATTACAAATGACGGAGATATGATGTCGGGCGATTACATTGAATTCTCCATAAGAGAAATAGTGAGCGAAGCCCCTTAAAGGATAGTACGTACCTTGCCAAAACTGTATTTGCCAATAAAAAATCTCAAAACTGTCTATTCTAACGGCTAAAATCAGCGCGTATTTTCTTATAACACCGCAGCACGAATCAACAAACTCTCTCCTTGCCATTCGCTGTTCGACTGAATCACAGATCAAGTAATATAAATAGATTGGCAACTCGGAACGAAGAAGTTCTTACCTACGACCGCCTTTGGCACTGTGATGCGTAAGGCGGGAAAATTTGAATGTATAGTATACGTTTTTTAAATATCATTTCATTCTGGAATTAAAATATTCCGGCAAGACTAGCTCGACAGTTGCTGGAAGATATGCTTATTTATAAGTTGAAATAGCAATGAGCACATAAAAAGTAGTAATATTTGAATCAAGCATATCCTAGAATTTTGATTACGTTAAGCTGCCTTGCCAAGAATATTTTAATTTTGCAACTGCAAAGGATAAAACTAGATTTTAATAAAACTCATAATTTGTTTTAAATTTAATTTATACAATTTCTTTTATTACAATAACATATGATAAATACTTTCCTAAAATTACAATATATTAATGCCCAAACTTCTGTTTATTAATTGCTAATCTTTTTGTTTTATATTTAATATAATATTCAGAAGCCTGTCTTTTGACTGGATCATTTATTTTGGTAGTAATTAATCCTTTCATTATTTTGTTAATATTTTTTATCCAATTAAAAATATTAAAGTTAATAAAAATTCTTAAAAATATCGACAATAAGTCGTGTTTGTCACACGAAAAAATATTTGTAATATGTTGTTTACAAGTAGCAAATAATCTCGTTCGTAAATTATTTGCATTAAAGTTGTGTGGTAATGTCTGGTGAATTATTTGAGAGCAATAATCATATAAAAATAAGAAATACGAATTTGGTTTGAACAGAGAACCATATGAGCGTATAAGTATATATTCATGAAATATTTCTTTTTTTTCTGATAAGAGTTCTCTTTTACAGCACTCACATGATCCAACAAACTTTAATGTTTTCTTTGCTAAATATCCAGCAATATATGCATTTTGTTTTTCTAAAAATGAATTGCTTTGCATATTGAAAAAAATATCATCCTTGAAGCTTCCATTGTTAGTTTCTTCGATTATATCTGGTTTTTCCTCTAGAAAAGTCATGAAGCATGACAAGGCTGAAGAGCACCCATCAGCTTCACAATTAGCATTACGAGATTGGATTGAAAAAAAATTATTTATTGTTAACGCCTTAAAAGAGGATATAAATGACGTACATGTTGGATTTATATTTTTCAATTTGTTTAAAATATTTTTATCCAAACCCGGCATAAATGGAGTCCTTTTTAATAAGCCCATCAGGGTTTTTCGTGATGGTAAGGCAAAAATTTTTCTTAATAACTTGTAACATTTGGGACTTTGTTTCAATAAAGTTAAGGCAAATATCTTATCTTTCATTGTATACCTTCGGCCTTTGGGTCGTTTGCACTGTGATCTTACTTGACTTAATAAAAAATTATATGAAGTATCATTCAATTTACTCAAGGCCACTTCTTCATTTTCAATGTATTCTATTACACTTGTAATTTTTGCTTTATTTGACACATTCTCTACATTTACCTCTTTGGATAATTTGCACATATTTTTCGCTACTTGTCTAAGACTTTTTGATTTGTTGGGAGCAATATTGCTTTTACCTATTTTTAGTGCAATTCGCTGCTTTCTTCGTATGCTTGAACACTCCATTGCTGAAACAAAAGCATTTTGTAAAAGCTGAAAAGTATGAAAAATAAGATTTGGTTTACCTCCATTTGAGAATTTGCCATCAACAGAAACTACATTTAAGGAGCTTGTAGAAGGTGTTTCAAGGTCGATAGGCTGTTGAACATCTATAGTGCTACAATAAATAGAAGCTGTATTCAAGGAGCTTGTAGAAGGAGCTTCAACATTACTGTTGTGTTGAGCTGTGTGAACACCTAAAATGTAATAAGTGTGAACATATAAACTTAAAAAGCAACTTTAAGAATATTTCAAGATTTGTCAGTATTGATCAAACATACTTAAATGCTTCACCATGTTAATGTTCAACTCATTTATGAAATTACATATTCATATAAAGTGATTGGTCATGTTCTCACCTAAAAACAGTTGTGGAATTACTCCTTGTTTGAGGTTAGTTCTATTATGAAAAGTCTCAAATTTGCAGTCATCACTAAAATGTAGATCGCAAACTAGGTAGTTCTTCCTAACAGTGTCTAGATCTTTCTGTAACAGATCAAGGCGCCCAATAACTCTGATCCATTTCTGACAAAGCTACAAATACAAATACAAATTATTATTGTTAGATTAGACACAAGCACATGAAACTAAATTAATAATCATAATACTCATATTATAATCTACTTATTCTAAAATAAATATTAAAATCTAAATAATATGAATGGAGACTCCGAATGTTTTATTTTAGTCTAGGTGATACTTATTTGTAATAAGAACTTACCTCAATATCTTTTGGAAACCGGTGCAGTTTAGGTTTCCTGTCCTTAAAAGGACAATTTCGTACACAGCAAAGAAACACCATTATTATAAAAGAAAATTACAAAACACCAAACAAACGAACAATACACTACCAAAACAAAACAGGAAATGAATCAAAATGGACGCTGAATCAAACTAATCGCGACAACCTATAGTGCCATCTGTAGAAGTAAATGAAACTAAATCATACCGCCAATTATTTTTAAAATTATACTACAGCAGCGCTTACAGCGGCCGTAGGTAAGAAGCTTAAGTGCCATACCCCTGGACTGAATTGAAGCGCGTGTGGTCGTCTTTTAACCAAATACTCTCCGCTAGAGATCGCTATGTATTTCGCGGCTTTAATTCAAATATTAGTCGAAAAACTTTGCTGGCCGCGATTGTCCCGTGACCGTTATTCCCTCTTTCTCCCCTATAGTAGCAATAATGTTAAGACCAATTTTTTTACTTTCCCGCATTATATGTTTGATCATCCTCACCAAACTAATAGATTTGATCGTATTTTGGATAAAACTAAATGCAATTGACTGCTTCCAAATTTTTGTGACGCTTTGTAACATAAATACTATAGCGTGGTCGGCTATTTTATGTGAAAATTCATCTCCCAATTTTCAAATCCTTCAAAGGAATTTTTATGTTGATTAAAAGTAATGTGTGGTTGAATGGACATTTCGTCAAACATGAGCACACATACCCTTTCATTCTCATTTAAGTTACTTATGGATCTTTCCAAGCACTTAAATGTATTCTCACTCACACCAGCATTCAATCTGATGTTTTGTAATAAATTCTTAATAGTTTTTCTGCTTGGTATTTTAAATAATTTGGAAAAAGTTTTATATGCATATGAACTCTGTTTATACAAAATTAACCCCAAACATTTGTCACTTATATTATATTGCCGACCCTTTGGTGGGTTTCCTTGTAGTCGTATTTGGGATCTTACGAAATCAGCAATATGGGGCTCTAATGTTGATGTCACCCTTTCTATACATTCTTCTGTTGTAAGAGATTTTAGCTGTTTTCTTAAAGTTGCACTTTTCCTTCGGAGTCGCTTCATTGACTTTTGTAAGACTTTTTCTTTGTCCTTTGATATAGTTTTCGTGCTTTTGGGGTTAAATCCTTTCTACAGAATACTCCAAATTCACTCAATATGCCAGAGTATCTCAAAAAATTATAGAGTGGTTATTGTTATCTTCGAAAAATATTAATGTTCTGGGTAAAGTTACGTTTTCTTGTTGATGCAGGTGTAATTATTTCTTCTGGTTATTCTATTTCCTCCTCAAGGATTGCTGACCCTGTAATAATACTAAATAATACACAAAGCAACGTACAAACAAACATTTCTTTTATTTTTTCTCTAGGCGTATCCACATTTTGCATAACATCTGGCTCTAATGCTTGATGGGACGTAGATGGTACAGGATCAGATATAAGGGAATCTATTGCTTTAAATATAAAATTGTCTGTTAATTGTTTCAAAATTTAAAAAAAGTATTACCTTCATCACACATTTCTACTTGAACTTTATTTTCTTCTGTTGGTAAGTATGGATGGAATTGCACTTTTCTTCAAATACATATTTGAAGATATGTCACGTGCAGTGAAGTGTAAGTGGAAAATTCCGTCATTAAATCTTCATTATCACAAAGCAGTATCCATTTTCTAAATAACTCAGGATATTTTCCAGGGTTTGGAAATATATGTCTATGGGATTGCTTATCCTCACAATCTTTGACCGAACATGTACGATAACGCCCCATTTTAGTAATATCAAGGGAACCTAGTCAAAAACCAACGTTTTTAAAGTAATTCTTACAGTATAAAAATGTATTACTTAATTTGTAAATCTACGTACAGTGCGATCATAAATGATTGAGGATAGTTTGAATTTGCCGCCATACAAATTTTCCCTAAAGTTGGTTCTACTGATGATTTACTATTATGATATTTCTCCAGTGGCGTCTCAAATGGGACTGTTAACGGTACTATTAATTGTTAAATAAAAATAGTACTTTGGAGTGTATAGAATTAACTTACGCCAACAATCAACTTAAAAGAACACAAAATCTTAGTGTATTTAATTGAAACATACATATAACAAGCAACTACATAAGTATTAAACAATTTTCACATAACAGTGTTTAACAATCAAAACACAACACAGATTCTGAAATATATTTTACAGCAAATGTTCAAAATGTCTGCCGTTAGCATCTAAACATACATTTACTCTTCTCCTCATATTTGCAAATACCCGCTGAAGTCTTTCTTGGTCTATATTATTAATTTCTTCTACAATGGCAGCTTGTAATTCTTCTAGATTATGGTGGCGATTTCTAAAGACTTTCGATTTTAGATAACCGAATAAGTGAAAATCTAATGGACTTAAATCTGGGGAGCGTGATGGCCAACGATTCCTACTAATTAGTCGGTTGTCAAAAAATTGTTCGAGAAAAGCTATAGTATCATACCCTACATGCGGTGGTGCCCCATCCTGTTGGAAATAGCCCCCATGCAACTCATTTATGAAGATGTCAAGTATTTGTGTACGATATCTCTCCGCAGTGAGCGTATCATTAAAAAATATTGGACCAATTATACGACGCCTTGACATTGCAACCCATACTCCAATTTTTAACGGATGTAAACTAGTTTCAACAAAATTATGGGGATTTTCCGTTGCCCACGTCCTGTAATTTTGACTATGAATATACCCTGATAAATGAAACCAGGCTTCATCTGACATAAATGTAATGTTAAGAATGTCATCGTTGAGATTGTCATTAAACCAGTGACAGTACTGCAGTCTGCGATCGTAATCGACTTCTAGCAGTTGGTGTATAACAGTCACTTTATATGGATGCATATTTAAATTTTTACGTAATGCTTTTCTGGTAGAACCATACGACAAACCTAAAATAAAATCTGTAGCAAAATTATAAAGATTAATTATAAATAAATCTAGGGGAAGATAGGGTAATTGTGCGCATTTATATTTAAGCTACTATATATTCCGTAATTTTGTTAATAGAGCACCTGGATTTGATTCTACTGGAACATTAGGGAGTACTTTAACCTTTCGTAAATATATTACTGCTAAAAAGTTTTAAAATTTTGGAATTTTTTTTTTTTGTAAACTTCTGTATTGCGTACACTTACCCGACACCGATGGGTAACTGTACGCGCTGATTGGGGTAATTGGACTTATGGGAAATAACGTTATGTACGATTTAAGAAAATCAACAAACGAAATGATAAGCATTAATGTATTAAAATAAAAAAATATAAGACATATTTTAATTTTTAACTGCAGAGGTCACAAACATAGTTTTTGGGTGAATCCCAGCCACTGCAGCGTTGATGGGCCCATCTTCCACAAACAGTACATCTGTACCAGGTTTCATTCTTTCGTGAATAGTCGTCACAGATCAAACAAGTTTCGTCTTGTGTATCAGATAAGTCGTCTAATTCGTCATCGTCACATAACTTTTTTGGATCAACATCATCGTCAGAATCATCACTGCTGCTATACAATTTTCTTTTTGGTGCTTTCTTTTTTACTGCTTTTTTTTGGGTTTTCTTAACTAATTTCTTCTCCAGATTAGCTTTACGTTCTGCTCTCTTCCGTTCCATTTCTTCTAGGTCATCTTTATATGGCGTGCTGGTTAGAATTGTTGATTTCTGTTTTTGTCTATTATTAGTTTTCCTTGTATTTATTCCACTAATTCCAGGAAGTGGGAACAACGAATCCGCAGTGACATGGTCAGCATCTTGAGCGTTATTTCCATCTTCTTCTTCTTTTTATTCTTCTATATTACTTTTTTCCTTATGTGAAATTGAGGATTCTTGATGAGTTTCGTCTGGTTCATCAAGTATTCAGGATTAAAGTGAGCTGCTGGAGCAAAATCTTCTGCGGTAAATTTATCTGGTTGAAATGGATATATGCCGGTAGTGTCAAAATCAGAAATCCCTTTTTCCATTGTAGCTACCTTAACATAAGCTTTCGCAAAGATCTCTGATATCTCAAAGGTTGTTATTCATTCGTTCATGCTGTCTTAAAAAATTCTCACACTCAATATTGTATTTTTTTTTAGCGGCCCAAAGAATGATACATCTAAAGGTTGTAACCTGTGTGAAGTGTGAGGAGGAAGTGTAAGTAAAGCTATACCATTACTTTTACAAAAGTTGTATATTTGGAGACTAATGTGACTTGTGTGGTTGTCCAAGATCAGCAAAACTGGTTCATCTTGAGTAGGTTTAACTTTCTTTTTGAAATGTTGCAACCAATCTAAAAAAAGGGCGTCGTTACTCCACCCTGTAGGTGAACATGAGTAAATTGCCCCAACAGGACCGTTTTTTTTCTAGGTTACTTGCCAATTTTCGTCTGGGAAAGATAAACATTGGCGCAACGTATTTCCCACTTGCACTCATGCAGCATATTACTGTCACATTTTTACCCCGTTCATTTGAAGTTTTGCAACCTAATTGTTTAATTCCCTTAGGACTTAATACTTTAGACGGCTTCTGGACGGTAGTAATACCGCTCTCATCTGCGTTATAGATGTTTGTTACGTTGTAAATTTACTTTATTTATAGTTCTCGAAAGATTGTGTGCCTTTGTCTAAATACGTGGAATTTTGTATAGAGATCGTGACTTTTTGAGCGTACCCTGTATATTGCCTATTGCTCCGGTTGCTAAGACTGCCTGCCGTATGCTTCCGTGGGTATTAAACCTACTATTGAGCCCTCACCGCTCTAAACCATGTACCGCGAATATGACAGATATATTTTGTGTAAGATCGGGCATTTACACCCTGTTTTTGTGTAAGCCTTTATGTCTGAGTAACTAACTCTAATTATCTTAGTTCTAGCTTATTCTAACCTACCTGTAGTTTCGTATTTTCCGTAGTTGCAATTACTTTTACGCCTTGCGTAAGTTTTCTTAAAAGAATATCTACTTATTCATTACGTCCGATCCCTACCTAATGCATTTATTGTGGTTTGTAAACGCTTTGAGATGATAGTCAAGTTTTGTGTTAACTGTTTCACATGTTTTGCGTATTGCCAAACACAGTATCTCGAGCAGGCCGTTTAGTACTGTTTTCTTCTTTTTCTTCGCAGACGGCTCTCTAAAAAAAGTAAGGAGTGTTAATTAAGGAAATGCTTGGAACAGAGGGCATACTAGTAATTGTTGCCGATCACTTGCTGCTCTATCTTCGATAGTCTAAGTATTAGGAACTCCTGTTAACTCGTCCCCAGAACCGTCGTAGGGGTTAGGGTCGTGATTTTTCTGTAACATAAGTTTAAGATCTGTCTTTCCACCGTCTTTTGCAGCGTTTTGATATTAAAGCTTTGGTACTTCGTTATTTACCTGCAGAGATTCTGTCCTTTCGCTTAGTAAATAGAAATTACGGGCGGAAGAATGTTTGTTGATGTCTGTCAAACCTATCGGTCATATTGCACAGGTCTGTCTACACACGCGGTATTGCCAACGTCGAGCATGAAATACCCTCTCGTGCCGTCGACTTTATATTTTCTACTTACAATTGTTGAGTATTTCGCTTATGTTTTTCCGTCTAAGTTATGTGTAGGGTTACGTTTATTTGTGTTTAAGTCACGATGTCGTCTCCCGTTATTGTCAGATTAGTTGTGTGTTTATTATGTTTATTTGAAAACTCCCGCCTTTAGTTTGAATCCTTTCCAGTGACGCATTGAGCGTGCGTGTTCTTGGGTTGTACGTATCTACCGTAAAGGTCACGGCTGAGCCACTTTCGAAGTCAAGCTTGTTATAAGTGCATGGGCACGATATGCTTATTTTCTTTTGGTGAATTAATCACTATGTCTTAAGTTAGACTAACGCTTCGGCGGCTTTAATGAAATAAGTTTAAGTTATCGATACCTTAATTAGGTGTTTTATCGTAAATTATTTTTATCGCAATACCGCTATCTAAATTTACGTATGCCACGTGGTGGAGTTTGAATTATTTTCGTGCTATGTGTGACTTGTAAGTCGTTTACCGTGGAATCTCCATCGTTCAACCTTGGGGTAAGTTCTCAAAACTCTGTGTTAAATTTTCGGGATTTTACTTTTGGTTTTTTTTCTCTCTAAATTTTAATAGGATTCTTTTGTCGGGCACAAAGCCCTCTGACGCCCTAATTCTGGTGGGATAGCCCCGCATTTACGTCAAAGAGCGTGGTGTTTCTTCCGACGCATCAGAAGACGCTTCATAACATCCAGCCCACCTGTTGAATTGGAAATTCTCCATCAAGGGAGTCGCCGCCATTTTGGGATTTCTGTAGCGTCCTTCCGGCAACCATCTTGCCAGCTAAGGTTGTAATTTTTACCTCATATTTTTCGTCTGATTTTCGACGTTTTACGCCTGAGTGCAAGACTTATTTTTGGCCTAATTAATACCAAGAATTTTGAGTGGCTAAATAACTATCGCACCTCTTAGTAATCTGCGTGGTCACAATTTAATCCTTTTTTTTTAAATTACCGTTATAATTTCTCTTTGTTTTATTATGTATAAATCAGATTAACCTGAATTTTGGTTTTGTCACTACCGAATTTCTGTAGCCCTATATCGAGGCAAATATCTAATTAAAACTAATTCTAGTACATGTAATATATTATCACCTTATCTTTTGGGTGGTTATTATTTTATTAGTAATATACCTAGTGTTATCTCTTCTGATACTATAATTGTATGTTACATGATGTGTCGCATTTAAGTAATCTAAAATTGGTTAATAATTTTGCACGTTTATATTTTGCTGTAAGATTGTAAATTTTGCCTTTCCGTTGATCAATTAATTTACCTGAGCTAGATTAATTCTTTTCTGTAGTAGCAAACTTTGATTCTCGAAGCTCAGGGTTTTATTGTTTTTATGTAATTTCTTTTCTAAATTTTACCATTAACTTTTGACTTAAATATTTGACTTTGTTAATAATTAACCTTCATTTAATTTAGTTCATGTAATCAAACCTGGCGTTTTTTATATATTTAGCGAATTTTTCTCATTTTAGACTAAGTCTTTGTACTGACTTATTAATTCTCTTGCGCTTATAAATTTATATATTTACACCTTTGTATTGACATTGCCGTTGTGGCGTGTCCTTGAAAACACATGTACACCTTATGTGAGGTGAAGGAAACGTTTCTGCAACCGACCAACTTCTGCTGAAGCGCAGAGTATATGTTAAACCATTAAGTCTTTTTTTTTATACTTTCAAAATTTTGTAATTGTCATCTAACGTTTGTTTTTTTTATTTATCAACTGTCTAGCTTAATTACACTTTATTCAAATTTAACTTTTCATCCAACGTTTGTTCTTTTTTTATTGCCTAACTGCACAAATTAAATTTTTCTTTTTTTTTTAAAAAAAAAACATGCAGCACATCAAATTTAATTAAATTTTGTTACATTACGAATACCTTATCTTTTATTTCTTTTACCTCTGCTTATCTTGAATATTATTGTGACAAGCACGTACATAAGATTAGGTGCTTCAAATATACAGGGTGTTCAATAGGTATCCTACTGGAGGGACACAGCCAGTGGTAGTTCGTAGGAGGCGCAGGTAGGTTATCTGTAGATAGCATAGTGTCCTGGTGCCCGGACAACGTCGCAAGCGTCGTTGCCGACCGACGCTCTACTTATAGGTGTTCTTATTTTCTTGAACCGTCACGCCGTCTGCGACAGAGTTAGCTCGGCCCTGCGTTATCCTGTTTAACAACCCCTATTGCGACTCTCCGTTTCATTTCCGAATTCTGCCGTTACCTTAATGCGACGTAGATCCGGTAGCAAAAATTTGGCGCCCAACGTTTCGGCCGATTTTTGACCATCTTCCGGATTTTTTTTTGAAATTTTCAAATTTATCGCCTTGTCCTTGGTGGACCACGTTTCGGAAAAATTTTGACCATCTTCCGGAACATTTTCTTGAATTTTGCAAATTATCTCCCTGTCTTTAACAGCCAACGTTTCGATAATTTTTTTTTCTGGGCCTTTCTTTCGATAATAAGGGAAAAGTTTGGTGCCCTAGCGTCTGGACCTTTCTTTCGGTGATAGGAAAAATTTTGGCACCAACGTTTCGACCAACTTTCCGCCATCTTCAATTTTTCTTTCTTATTACTTTTGTGTGTCAACCAAGTTTCGGCCAATTTTCCGCCATCTTCAAAATTTCTTTTCCTGCCCCTTAACTTTCAGACAAGTTTTCTTCCCCTTCCGTACGAATTGACACACCAACGTTTCTGTCATCTTTTCTCCACCTTCCGGAACAAAATTTATTTTTTTTTTCCCTTCGCTACCCAATGCTCCAACGAAGTTTTCGCTACCTTCTTAACAATTTCATGCCTTCGTTGTGGGCCTAACGAACAACATTTCGCACCTACGTTTCGGCTAAGTTTTCGCCGCCCTCAAATTTTCTTTTCTCTCGTGCGTCATCTTTCAACTAACGAGTTGACATCTAACGTTTTGACCTAGTTCTCGCTACCTTCCGGAACAAATTTGACAATCAACGTTTCGGACAAGTTTTCTCCATCTTCCGGAATATTTTTCTTACCTTTAAGTATTTCAGCCACTAACATTTCGTCGTACCGCACAGTGGTGCTATACTTTGGAGAAACTACTTGTTTTGTATCGACGTTTCGGTCCTGACCATCTTCAGGAATAAATTTTGAATTTTCTCGACTTTAGCCCGTTTCTCGTTTTAGGTGGGCAAATGGACGTTAAGTTTTCTTACCGCTCAGTTTTTTTGTATTTCCGTCTACTCCCTCACCTGATCTAACTTCGACTGTTTATATTTCTTTTTCTTCCCCTTTTTTTTGGAAAAAGTTATCACCTCACGTTACAATTTTATCTTAGGTTCTGAACTACCTTGTCTACCAGAATATATTTGCGTGTCTTAGGACTCGAGTCTTTGCTTGCTGATCCCGGTACCGCCATTTCTTTTATATTTCTTTCTTTTCGATTTTCTGCTGAATTAACTTCCGCCATGTCTCCTAAATTTGAGATCAATCGTCTTTTAAAGGAAGACCTTGAGTACTTACTGACTGTTCTGGGTGCTGAGGTGCCATCTACTTTGGATGAAATGCGACGAATGTATCGACGTCTGCTAGGGTATGCTAGGTCTTATCCGTCGGATACTAAGCTTACGTATCCATTCACATATGCGGAAGACGCCGCGGCCATTAAGGATAAGCTTACGGTTATCGAAGGGCTCATCGATCAGTTCATAGGGAATCGTGAGTCTTCCGAGTTTAACAAAATTTCTACTGCCCTTGCTTTCGTAATGAGTCGCATTCAGAACTCCGTCCCACATTCGCCAGAGGAGGTGAAAGAATACCATGCGTTTAGGAGTCGCGTTGCTAAACTAGAAGATTGCATCCGCGATAAGGTTCGCACCCTTGAACGTGCCTCAACGTTCAGTATGTTACAGTCACCCACTGCCGGTAACCCTGGTCCTCAAGGGAGTGAAGAGGAGTTTAGTGAAGAGGAGGATCCTATTCGATCTCCGGTTAACGCTTTTACTGGTCCCGTTCACTCGACTTTCGCTAGTTCTTCTCCTAAACCCGTTCCCGTTGCCTCTTGGAATATTACATTTTCAGGGCAGAAGAACTACTCAGTTAGTGCCTTTCTGGAGCGTGTAGCTGAGCTTAAAATCGCTCGTAATTCCTCGGACCAGTTGTTGTTCAGTTCCGCTATAGACTTATTTAAGGATCGTGCTTTGGTGTGGTATCGGGCAAATCGTCATCTTTACTCTAATTGGTCAGAGTTAGCTGCCGGTCTACGGGAAGAGTTTCAAGCCGTAGATTATGACGACCGTCTTATGGACGAAATTAAGCAACGGACTCAAGGTCCTAATGAACCTATCGGACTATATGTGTCGGTCATGAAAAATCTCTTTTCTCGTCTTTCTGATTCAGTCCCCGAAAAAACTCAATTACGAATTTTGCAACGTAATATTCTGCCTTTCTATCAGACGCAGTTGGGGTTAACTGAAGTCAATTCTATCGCGGAACTCCTTAAATATGGGAAAGTTCTCGAAGCCCGCAAGGCCTCTGCTGAAGCTTATGTACCGTCTCCCTTGCGTGCTAAAACACTCGAGCCGGATTTGGCTTATGTCAATGCCGAACCAGTCCCGAGTTATTCTCGAAGTCGTGAGACACCCGTTACTCCCGTCTCTAATCGCCCTCGTGTCCGTGTGGCACCCGTTTCAGCAAACCCTGTCACATGTTGGAATTGTCGTCAGACAGGACATCGTTACTCCCAATGCGCTTTACCTCGTAAACGCTTTTGTTATCGTTGTGGTCGTCCAGAGACCATTGTATCTTCTTGTCCGCAGTGTTCGGGAAACGCCCGACGTGCGCACTAAGTGGCCGTCCCGTGCGTACAGTATACACAGCGGCCTATCGACAAATTAGAGCCCGGTTGGATTTTATTCTCGCACAAGCCATAGGGGATGAACGCCCCTATCTTAAAGTTCAAATCTTTGGTAAAGAGTTTCTCGGTCTTTTGGACACGGGTTCATCACGCACTATTTTAGGTGAAGCAGGTTGGTCCGTTTTAAAGGGTTTTGTTCCGCTTAAATCCTCTATGTCCTTTTGCACTGTTGCCAACGGATCACGATGCCGAATATCAGGTGAAGTTGCCTTGCCTATTAATGTTAGGAATCGTTCTAAGGTCTTTGACGTTTTGGTGGTACCTGAACTACCGCATCAACTTATCTTGGGCGCAGACTTCTGGCGAGATATGGGTATCGTCATAAACATGCGCAGTGGCGATTGGGTATTTTCAGACGCACCCAACGTGTCTTCTGTCGATGTCGAACCACAGGTGTTGTCTGATGAGCGTCAACGTCAGCTCGAGGCTATCATCAATCAAAATTTTCCTGACGTCGATAAGGAGGTGTTAGGTTGTGCCAAAGGTGTAGAGCACACTATTATCACTAGTAGCCCTCCGATTAAGCAACGCTACTATCCGATATCTCCGGCGGTGCAGAAAGTAGTCGACGCCGAATTAGAGAAGATGTTGGCTCTCGGTGTCGTTGAGAGGTCTCAGAGTGGTTGGTCTTCACCCATTCTTCTCGTGCCTAAGAAGGATAAGACGTTTCGATTTTGTGTCGATTATCGGAAGCTCAATCAGGTCACTGAGAGAGATGCCTATCCCCTTCCCTATGTTTCGAATACCTTAGATAAATTACGAGACGCCAAATATCTTACGTCTCTCGATATAAAAAGTGCGTATTGGCAGATTCCTGTTGCCGAGTCTTCCCGTCAGTATACCGCCTTCACTGTGCCGAATCGAGGCTTGTTCCAGTTTTGTCGTCTTCCGTATGGTCTCCACAACGCACCTGCCTCCTGGCAGCGTTTTATTGATAGAGTTTTAGGTCCTGAATTAGAACCTTACGTTTTCGTATATCTGGATGATATCATAATTGTCACTCCTACCTTTGAAAAACACTTGACTATCTTAGAGCAAGTTTTATCCCGCCTGCGTGACGCTGGCTTAACGCTTAATAGAGACAAATGTCAGTTTTGTCGCGACGAATTGAAGTACCTGGGTTATGTGGTTAATCGTCGTGGGTTGATGGTCGACCCTGACAAAGTCAAGGCTATCATCGGAATTGCCACCCCCAAAAATGTTTCTGAAGTCAGACGCTTAGTAGGTATGGCTTCATGGTATCGACGTTTCGTCCCTAATTTCTCTACTGTTATCTCTCCGCTTACTGATTTGTTACGGAAAAATCGTCCCTTCGTTTGGACGTTAGCTTGCGAAGAAGCCTGGACATCTTTGCGTGAACGCTTGGTTTCCTCCCCGATTTTGACATGTCCCGATTTCCAATATGAATTCATCATTCAAACTGATGCTAGCGACTATGGTCTCGGAGCCGTATTGACTCAAGACATAGACGGACAGGAGAAAGTAATTAGTTATCTAAGCCGTTCTTTAACACCTGCCGAACGTAAATTCTCTACGGTTGAGAAAGAATGCCTTGCCGTCCTTTGGGCTATAGAAAAGCTTCGCCCATATATCGAATGCTCTCACTTTACGGTGATAACGGATCATTATTCCCTCTGCTGGCTGAACTCTCTTAATTCTCCGTCGGGTAGATTGGCTCGATGGGCCGTACGTCTTCAGCAGTACGACTTCACTATCATCCACCGTAAAGGAAAATTCAATGTCGTTCCGGACACTCTCTCCCGTTCAGTCCCCAAATTGGATATCGTTCAGTCAATCCTAAAAGCCAAGACAAATGTTACGTTCGTATCTTAGAACAAATTAAGAGACATCCCGAGAAGTACCCTCAATTTCAACTTATCGGTGGGATACTTCGACGTTACGTACCGCCTAATAGTACTTTTCCCTCTGAGGATTCCGATTCATGGAAAATCTATGTTCCTAAGGAACAACGACAAGAGGTCTTGTTAGAATGTCATAACGAGCCCACAAGTGGTCATCTGGGCATTGCGAAGACTCTCGCTCGCATACTGCAACACTACTATTGGC
Organism: Amphimallon solstitiale; assembly: GCA_963170755.1. Taxonomy (NCBI): domain Eukaryota; kingdom Metazoa; phylum Arthropoda; class Insecta; order Coleoptera; family Scarabaeidae; genus Amphimallon; species Amphimallon solstitiale. The sequence goes on from OY720677.1 coordinate 11,011,643, forward strand.
CCAAGATGTTAGGTGATGTGATTCGTCATATCAAAGCCTGTCCTAACTGCAATAAGGCGAAACCCCTTCAAAGAGCTCCTGTTGGTCGTATGGGTGGACATTCTAAAGTTACTAAACCATGGGAAGTACTCAGTGTCGACATTGTTGGTCCTCTTCCGAGGTCCAAGCGCGGTTTTAATTACATTTTAGTGGTCTCTGATATCTTCAGTAAGTTTGTTCTGACTTTCCCGTTACGTAAAGCTTCCTCCAAGTCTGTTATCCGACATCTTGAAGAAGATGTGTTTCTGATTTTTGGCGTACCTCGTTCCGTAATTTCCGATAATGGCGTGCAGTTTCGTTCTAACGACTACCGTTCCAAGTTAAAAGAATATAAAGTACGTCCATGCTATACTGCGAATTACCATCCTCAAGCGAATCCCGTGGAACGTGTGAATAGGGTTATCAAAACCATGTTGATCTCGTATGTCTCTGACAATCATCGCGAGTGGGACGTCTATCTTCCCAAAGTCACTTGCGCCTTGCGCACTGCTAGACACGAAGTCACCGGACATACGCCCTATTTCATTAACTTCGGTCGTGAGATGAATCTCACTGGAGAAAGAATTTCCGATGCCCCTATCTCTGACGGAACTCCACTTGTCGAGGTCCGCGATCCGGAAAAACTAATAGAGCGTTCCGGAGGATTTTCTAAACTTTATCGTGACATCAAATCCCGCTTGCTGAAAGCGTACGAGCGTGCTAAGGCGCGCTACGAATCTCGTCATGGACGAGATGAATTCTTGGTAAACCAGTTGGTCTGGCGTAAAAATTTCGTTCTTTCAGATGCCGCCAAGTTCTATACCGCCAAATTGGCTGACAAATATGTCGGGCCCTTTCAAATTAGTAAACGTATCTCCACTGACATTTACGAACTCAAAACTTGTGAAGGTAAATTGCTGCCCGGGGCGTGGCATGCAAATTTACTGAAACCTCAACCGAGTGATGATTAAGATCTATCTTCTCACGTGTCCATCTGCCTAAAATTATCGCTTATCTCGATTTTGTCTTTTCATTACTTGTACCTACCGCTACCTTTATGGCCTGTAGAGAGTGCCTTGGCTTGCAGCCGTAACACCAGAATTTCTCTACCGTATACCTCGCGTGATGTAGGAGGCATCTAAAGGGGCATTACGGCCTGTAGCGAGGGCTGAAAGAATTCTCCTACCGTGAACCTGCGTGAAGTAAAAGGCTTCTAAAGGGACCCTGACTTCTATTGTTCCTCTACCACCTTAGGACAAACATTTTTCTTTTATCGACCTTTCGTTAGTGTGATTACCGGCCCCATTGCACAGCTTGTATCTGTGATTCCGTCTATGCATTTATCTTCCCGTACCTTTATCGCTTCCGTGTGTTTCGGATCTTCCGTGTCTTTGCATATATGGAGTGGCAACCTTGCTAGGGGAGTCCACACTACATTTCCTTTATCTTATCGGACATGACTACCTTTTAAGCTAACTAATGTTGCTTAACTACCGGATTTGACTTATCTTCAGGTCGTATCCTGGCGACCTTTTTGCTTTTCTTACGTTCAAAATGTTACTTCCAGGAATCGGATATGACTTCAGCCTTTATGGTTTCTTGTTGCCTTCAGCATTTTAGTCGGGACAACGCCGGTCCAGACTTTAAACTTTTGCTCCCTATTATCTCTTTTTGTTTGGCGATCTTTTCTCGTTTTGTTGTTACCGGATGTTATGGTTGTCGAAACGGCATTTTCGTACCTCTGAGCAGTTGCACCATTTTTCTTTTGTTTCTTTTACTTTCCCGTACCGGCCGAATGCCGAAGGGCCACGTGGTGGTTATGGCCAAGCTGTTTGGTGTTACTGTGACTGAGTGTGGATGTGTGCGTTGGTATAGTAGACAACGTCCGTTTTAGCGTTCTCGCTTACCCTTTTCACTACCTCTATTCCGTCAGCCTATGTTCTCGGTGCAAGAAATTGCTCTGCGATCAATTTCTTTTCGCTGGAAAGGGGGGAATTTGTTACGTTGTAAATTTACTTTATTTATAGTTCTCGAAAGATTGTGTGCCTTTGTCTAAATACGTGGAATTTTGTATAGAGATCGTGACTTTTTGAGCGTACCCTGTATATTGCCTATTGCTCCGGTTGCTAAGACTGCCTGCCGTATGCTTCCGTGGGTATTAAACCTACTATTGAGCCCTCACCGCTCTAAACCATGTACCGCGAATATGACAGATATATTTTGTGTAAGATCGGGCATTTACACCCTGTTTTTGTGTAAGCCTTTATGTCTGAGTAACTAACTCTAATTATCTTAGTTCTAGCTTATTCTAACCTACCTGTAGTTTCGTATTTTCCGCAGTTGCAATTACTTTTACACCTTGCGTAAGTTTTCTTAAAAGAATATCTACTTATTCATTACGTCCGATCCCTACCTAATGCATTTATTGTGGTTTGTAAACGCTTTGAGATGATAGTCAAGTTTTGTGTTAACTGTTTCACATGTTTTGCGTATTGCCAAACACAGTATCTCGAGCAGGCCGTTTAGTACTGTTTTCTTCTTTTTCTTCGCAGACGGCTCTCTAAAAAAAGTAAGGAGTGTTAATTAAGGAAATGCTTGGAACAGAGGGCATACTAGTAATTGTTGCCGATCACTTGCTGCTCTATCTTCGATAGTCTAAGTATTAGGAACTCCTGTTAACTCGTCCCCAGAACCGTCGTAGGGGTTAGGGTCGTGATTTTTCTGTAACATAAGTTTAAGATCGGTCTTTCCACCGTCTTTTGCAGCGTTTTGATATTAAAGCTTTGGTACTTCGTTATTTACCTGCAGAGATTCTGTCCTTTCCCTTAGTAAATAGAAATTACGGGCGGAAGAATGTTTGTTGATGTCTGTCAAACCTATCGGTCATATTGCACAGGTCTGTCTACACACGCGGTATTGCCAACGTCGAGCATGAAATACCCTCTCGTGCCGTCGACTTTATATTTTCTACTTACAATTGTTGAGTATTTCGCTTATGTTTTTCCGTCTAAGTTATGTGTAGGGTTACGTTTATTTGTGTTTAAGTCACGATGTCGTCTCCCGTTATTGTCAGATTAGTTGTGTGTTTATTATGTTTATTTGAAAACTCCCGCCTTTAGTTTGAATCCTTTCCAGTGACGCATTGAGCGTGCGTGTTCTTGGGTTGTACGTATCTACCGTAAAGGTCACGGCTGAGCCACTTTCGAAGTCAAGCTTGTTATAAGTGCATGGGCACGATATGCTTATTTTCTTTTGGTGAATTAATCACTATGTCTTAAGTTAGACTAACGCTTCGGCGGCTTTAATGAAATAAGTTTAAGTTATCGATACCTTAATTAGGTGTTTTATCGTAAATTATTTTTATCGCAATACCGCTATCTAAATTTACGTATGCCACGTGGTGGAGTTTGAATTATTTTCGTGCTATGTGTGACTTGTAAGTCGTTTACCGTGGAATCTCCATCGTTCAACCTTGGGGTAAGTTCTCAAAACTCTGTGTTAAATTTTCGGGATTTTACTTTTGGTTTTTTTTCTCTCTAAATTTTAATAGGATTCTTTTGTCGGGCACAAAGCCGTCTGACGCCCTAATTCTGGTGGGATAGCCCCGCATTTACGTCAAAGAGCGTGGTGTTTCTTCCGACGCATCAGAAGACGCTTCATAACATCCAGCCCACCTGTTGAATTGGAAATTCTCCATCAAGGGAGTCGCCGCCATTTTGGGATTTCTGTAGCGTCCTTCCGGCAACCATCTTGCCAGCTAAGGTTGTAATTTTTACCTCATATTTTTCGTCTGATTTTCGACGTTTTACGCCTGAGTGCAAGACTTATTTTTGGCCTAATTAATACCAAGAATTTTGAGTGGCTAAATAACTATCGCACCTCTTAGTAATCTGCGTGGTCACAATTTAATCCTTTTTTTATCTAATTAAAACTAATTCTAGTACATGTAATATATTATCACCTTATCTTTTGGGTGGTTATTATTTTATTAGTAATATACCTAGTGTTATCTCTTCTGATACTATAATTGTATGTTACATGATGTGTCGCATTTAAGTAATCTAAAATTGGTTAATAATTTTGCACGTTTATATTTTGCTGTAAGATTGTAAATTTTGCCTTTCCGTTGATCAATTAATTTACCTGAGCTAGATTAATTCTTTTCTGTAGTAGCAAACTTTGATTCTCGAAGCTCAGGGTTTTATTGTTTTTATGTAATTTCTTTTCTAAATTTTACCATTAACTTTTGACTTAAATATTTGACTTTGTTAATAATTAACCTTCATTTAATTTAGTTCATGTAATCAAACCTGGCGTTTTTTATATATTTAGCGAATTTTTCTCATTTTAGACTAAGTCTTTGTACTGACTTATTAATTCTCTTGCGCTTATAAATTTATATATATTTACACCTTTGTATTGACATTGCCGTTGTGGCGTGTCCTTGAAAACACATGTACACCTTATGTGAGGTGAAGGAAACGTTTCTGCAACCGACCAACTTCTGCTGAAGCGCAGAGTATATGTTAAACCATTAAGTCTTTTTTTTTATACTTTCAAAATTTTGTAATTGTCATCTAACGTTTGTTTTTTTTATTTATCAACTGTCTAGCTTAATTACACTTTATTCAAATTTAACTTTTCATCCAACGTTTGTTCTTTTTTTATTGCCTAACTGCACAAATTAAATTTTTCTTTTTTTTTTTAAAAAAAAACATGCAGCACATCAAATTTAATTAAATTTTGTTACATTACGAATACCTTATCTTTTATTTCTTTTACCTCTGCTTATCTTGAATATTATTGTGACAAGCACGTACATAAGATTAGGTGCTTCAAATATACAGGGTGTTCAATAGGTATCCTACTGGAGGGACACAGCCAGTGGTAGTTCGTAGGAGGCGCAGGTAGGTTATCTGTAGATAGCATAGTGTCCTGGTGCCCGGACAACGTCGCAAGCGTCGTTGCCGACCGACGCTCTACTTATAGAAAATTACAAGTTTTTGGGGGTGTGGATGGGTGAATTGTTAAGTTGGAAACATCACTGTGAGACACTATTAGTAAAACTGAACTCATTTTGTTTCTTGTTCAGATCCTTACGGGCGGTTTTGACTGAGCAGCAGCTGATGAGCTTGTATCATGCATACATTGCAAGCAGATTGAGGTATGGTATTGGGTTTTGGGGTACTTCGGCATTGGCTGCTGATATTTTTATATGTCAAAAGAAGATTGTGCGAATTATAGCTGGTGTCGGGCCCTCTCGCTCTGCCAAACCCTCTTTTATTGACCTGAACATCTTGACTCTGCCATGTATATTAATAGAAGTCCTGGCAAACCATGTACATAATAATAAACATGATTATACATTAAATCGTGATTTGCATGGTCTCAGTACGAGATCTGGGGATAATTTCGTAATACCTAAATCAAGACTAAAATTACATCAGTACTCTCCCCAGGTACTCGCATTAAGAGTATATAATAAGTTACCATCAGTTATTAGGCATCTACGACCCAAACAGTTTAAGAACCGATTGCATCAGGTTCTGTCGGTGAAAGCTTATTACTCCCTACAGGAGTTTTTGGATTGTAATTTTAGAGTATAATCTTGAATACATGTACCTAGTTTTAAGTTCTACACTAGCAGCAATAATAAGGCTAAATCCTTTGTATTGAGTGATCTGTGTATTTGTATTTTTTACTTTTTAGTTTCTTTTTGTTACATGACTTGTCCAACGTACCAATGTATAACTTGGATTAATAAACTATACTATACTATACTATACTATAGGTGTTCTTATTTTCTTGAACCGTCACGCCGTCTGCGACAGAGTTAGCTCGGCCCTGCGTTATCCTGTTTAACAACCCCTATTGCGACTCTCCGTTTCATTTCCGAATTCTGCCGTTACCTTAATGCGACGTAGATCCGGTAGCATGTTTTCAGGGGCAAATTTATATTTGTCAAAAAGTTTACCCAAATTTTCGTAAAACAACTTAACGTCATTTTCATTGAGAGCTTTGATTCTATTGATGCTGGCGCCTTCGGGCTTTCTTAAGCTTATTTGGGGATGACGTTTCAAAAAGCCATAATAAAAATCGGGTCCGGCCATTTGGGTACTTGTATTGAAGTTGTGTTTGACATTATTGGCTTCAGCATAATTAAAAGCTAACTGCCGGAACTGCAGTCTACTAAGCCCGTGAAACATTTTTGCCATAGTAATTACATGATTCGCCAGTTCATTTTCTTGAACATCAGTAAAAGTTGTTGGCTTTCCTAAATGTGGTGTCTTCGTTATGTCCGCACCTTGTTTCATTTTTTTCGAAGTGTACACTCTGGAATACCATATTCCCTTCCCGCTGCTCTGATTGACATACCGTCCCTAATTGCAGATATTGCATTTTGCAGTTGTTGAGGTGTCCAACAACCTTTATTCGTTTTTCTTGTATATGTTCTTGGCATCTAAGACGAAAAAAAAAACTTTTAGGTATTGCTTTCAAACAAAGGGGTAATTGTACGCGCGTCTGATTACCCCTACAAATTTGCGTGCAGTTACCCCACTTGCTTCCACCGAAACAAAAAATAAAAAACAAAAAATACAATCAATTGTTGTCGTGTTCGATAGTTTCACACGTTTCCTTACATTCTACGGATGCTTACAAACAATATTCACTTGGGTTAGTAACAAAACAGGATACTTACAGCTTATTTTTAAACACCAGAAACTTATATGCACACAACGAATAATGTTTTCCATTGAATACGACTGTGATCATAAAGCAGGTTTCCAATTTTGAGCGGTAGGTTAACATTTGGAGTTCAAACACAGATGGCAACAGAAGTATGACATTTTTAAATATTGTTAGTTTTAAGAAAAGCTGATGCGTACACTTACCCAATGCGTACAATTACCCTACTGTCCCCTATATACCAGTTTGAGCAGCTAGCTTCCGAATTGATTTTGTGGGGCTCATCTCAATCCGTTGTCTAACATCATCAACCACTTCCTCTGTCAGAACTGATGGTCGTCCCCTTGTCTTGCCTTTACAAATACAATTTTTGTTTTCAAAACGATCTATAATTCTATCCCGATGTTGTGCAAAGATTTTGTAAGAAAAAACATAATCAGGATATTCTTCCCTGAACTGCTCTATACAGGATTATAAGGAGTACGACAATTCTCCATTTTTCCTTCGAACACCACTACGGAAATGCGCTTTTAAAATAAATGCCTGTTGTTCAGCCGTGAAAGGCATTTCCTAGGAAGCTCTATAAATAAGGATGATTTAAATGTATCAGCACATTTGATATAAATTCGTAAACATACCCAAACAATAAACAACTCTAAGAAAATGTTCTAAAGAGAACAATTTTTAATAGATGAATGAAGTAAATACAAATAAAAATAATAAACGGACTTAAATAACACACGACAAGACACTACACTGACATTTGCTAGTAATACAGGGTGGGGCAGAAAAACCTATCCGATTTCAAAACGTTATAAAATTAAAACCAGTCAACTTGACAAAAATTTTTTTTTATTAACATATCGCAAATTTTATGCCATTTTTAAATTTAAGTGTTGAAAAGCACATCACTTAAATGTCGTCCTTGGGAGCGGATACACTGATTTAGGCGCTCGCGGTAGCTTTCCATGACTTTCACCGTCATTTCCACAGGAATTTCTTCAATTGCCCGAGCAATTTCCCTTCGTAAAGCAAGAAGGGTCCTTGGTCGATGCTGGAATACCTTCGATTTGAGGTAACCCCAAAGGAAGAAGTCACATGGATTGAGATCCGGTGAGCGCGGCGGCCAGCCAAGATCACCTCTCAGAGAAATGAGGCGCCCGGGAAACATTTCCCTGAGAATGTCCATTGATCGTCGCGATGTGTGGGCGGTTGCACCATCCTGTTGAAACCACACATTTTCCACGCCAATTTCTTCCATTTTGGGTCGAAGAAAATTTTCCAGCATGAAACAATAGCGCTCGCTGTTGACCGTTACGGTTTGCCCATTTTCTTCAAAAAAGTAAGGCCCCCAGACGCCTAGGCGGGAAAGAGCACACCACACAGTCACTTTTGGGCTATGGAGGGGTTCCTGATGGATTTCCCGAGGATTTTCGTCACTCCAATATCGAAAATTTTGCCTGTTTACGGCGCCACAAAGGTGAAAATGGGCTTCGTCCGTGAAGAGCACAACATCGTCGTTTGGGAGTTCTCGGAGATCGCGACAAAGGTTCGTACGGGTTTCAAAATCCCTTTCACTTAGTTACTGTGCAATAACCATTTTGTAGGGATGCATTTTGAGGTCCCGGTGCAAAATTCGCCGAATACTGCGGTTGGAAATCGCCAAAGCGAGCGAATGTTTTCGCGCCGAACGACGCGGGGAATGTTCAATCGCGGCTCGCACATTGGCCACGTTTTCAGGTCCTGTTGCTGTCCTGGGACGTCCAGGCGACTTCTTTTTCAATGCTGATCCCGTCTGTCGAAAATTTGACACCCACACTTTAATCGTAGCGTGATGTGGAACAGGATCATGACGCCCGAGTCCGAAATGAATTCGAAACGCACGTTGTGTAGCAATTATCGAACCGCCGTTTTCGATAAACCGCTCAATAACAAACGCGCGATGTTCACCAGACCAAGGCATGTTGACTACTGACATATGGCATAAAACCGGCCTTCTAACGGTTTTTACCCCACTACTCTACCTGTTCCCTCTCCTGAGAAAAAGGGATTTGAAATCGGATAGGTTTTTCTGCCCCACACTCAAATTTATGGCGGTAAATTTAAACTATCCTCAATCATTTATGATCGCATTGTATATAATCTTTGTTTACTAATACAACTGTATGAATAATATATACTAAAAGTAACTAATACTTACACAATAATAGTCGCAAATCACAAATAAATAATGTACTAACGTAAGTCTTTTAAATTAAATTAAACACTAAATAAACTAACATAAAAACCAAAATAAAATAAAACTACGACACTACTATTATATAGCACTATAATAAACACACTATATAAAAAAATACTAATAAATAAAAGAGTATAAGAGTCTATGGTAAATACACAATGGCATCTGACGTCGTCTCATAACAATGGCCGTCTATGGATTACCAATTTAACGACAGCAATCTTCTGCGCCCTCTGTCCCTATCTAACTAATATCATGGTTTCAAACCGGTGTTCCAAGGAAGTTCATAATAGTGCCCACCTCCTGGTTTGTACCCGGGACCGGTCACTGAGATCCCGACATTTCTTGGTAGAAATATACGAAGTTTAATTAGTACTTAGCTTAAACTATTTATTGGGGTTGGTAATTAAACCACATAAAACTTTTGGGTTTTTTAAAATTTGTAACAAAATACTTTGTTTTACAAATTTCTTTTAGTTAAAGCGTCAAAATAATTGAAAACCATAAACTGGAAAAGAAAAAGAATTTGAACGTAAAAATTGCAAGGCTCTAATATGACCTTAAATATTTTCGCTGCAGTTACAACAAATCTTGTTTGTGCAATCTAAACACACTGGTTTTGTGCAGCTATGGCATAAATAAAATGTTTTTCTTTTTAACTTCCGATCACATATGTAACAGGTTTTTCTCTTTGTCAGTTTTGCGTCTCCTTGAGGAATTGCTGCTTGAATGCATAGTACACTGCGTATACATGCCCGAAGTTCATACGTTAAATCGAAGTCCTCATGTCTTCTTTGCATATGCGGTGTTACTAACTGCCTTGCCAAAAGAGATATGAAATCAGATTTTGTAGTGTTTGGAAGGTCTTTATAAGAATTGAAGAGCTCGGGGGAAAATAGTAACAAGCCACATTATAATAATAATGAGAAAATCCAGTTTGAAAGTTCACTGAAATCCTGAAATCATAATATGACAAATACTCACTTAATTTTTTTTCCAACAATAAAGGCCTCTATCAACTTGATATTGTCATATAAAAAGTAAACAAGGACAAAAATTCACGAAATAAAAAAAATTGTGGCTTGTGATTGTTTAATATCAAGAAAAAATTAGTATTCGTCAAGTTTTAAAAGTGCTCAAATGAAAATACAAGGCTGATTAAGTACATTCTTTTATTAGAAAAATGAAAATCAAACAAAACAAAATTAGAAAAAAAATTAGTCGTCACATTCGATCGTCCCATCTATATTTTCGACTTCGCCATCACCTTCTTCACTTGCGTTGACATTCTGGACACCAATATCAAAATAAAATTTGTGATGCACTGGTGGAATAAATGGGAGTAGCGCCTTTAAATTTGCGAGCTTCTTTGGGTTAATTTCAAATGGCTCTTTGTATTTCTTCTCTAATGTGTTCATATCTATCACCGGAAGTAGTTTCTGTCCTCTTTTTCTAATATTGACTGACTTGAACTCCTCGTTAAGAACGTGCTTAATACACATTTTATTAGGGTGTGCATCTTCAAATTTGAAGCCGCGAACTTGTGCGAAGTTTACAGGTTCTTTTTCGTCTGTTAACTGCTTTTGGTTAAAAAACTTACTCATTTTCTCACAAGAAATAAAGTCATTTTGAGTCATTTCGTACACATGGAACGGATTTTTTGTTTTTGACTCTTGAACAGCTTGTATCCAGTCTTCTGGGGAATAAATTTGTCTCAAATATTTCTTGTGCTATTCGATTGCCGCAAAATCACGGTCGGAGGGTAAGTGCATATGTCCAGCGACAAGGAAACGATGTTCTATGAATTTGTATACTTTGTTCCCCACCAAATGGTGCCATAAAGCCATCATGGACCAATTTTTATTTTGGCCTGCACATTTGTCAGTAAAAACGATGAGATGACTGTTGGGAATTGGAGGGTTATCACTTAAGTACTTCAGTACGCAGCTAACGAGTTGGTCACTCCCTCTTTTAGCGATATTCTCCGTCCACATGTACATATAGCCTTTTCCATTGTTGCCATGGTGGATCCCCAAATTGTACATCCACGCTTTACGTAAATAAAAAGCTCTGCCAACGGTAAGTTGTGGAATCGGTAAGGCCTGTTGCAAATCGAAGGTACTCACATCCAGTTTATTTTATTGTTTCTTTGATCTCTGGATTTCTTTCTTCAGAGAAGTCTGCATAGCCTCGGCTTTTTGTTGGTGTAATTCCAGTTGTGTTTTTATTTCTTTGATTCTTTCTTCATCGTCTTTATGGGTCTCAAGTAATATATGGTGTTCGTCGCAAGTTTCGCATGTGTTACTTCTGGGCAGTTTGAAACGTATATTGTAGTCGGAACAAAAAATTCGACGGTATTGTCTTTAACGGGTTCAATTTTACGCTCAGTACACCATGGGATGTAATATTTCTTGTAAAGGGAAGATATTGAAACATCGTGATCAATATAGACTTTGTTTGGATTTCTTGCTCTGCTATAATGACTGCTGTATTTTGGAATAGATACGATGTGGTTGTAAACCGACTGCAGCATTGCTTTAGGTAATCTGTTCTGTCGATTTTTGTGTTTTCCACGTCCATCAGACTTTGGAGTAGAATATCCATCTCTAATCTGCTTGCAGATGTTATAAAGTCGTCTTCTAGACTTCTGTAAACCATGAGTCGACAAAAACTCTTCTTTGCATACTTCTTGGTCTTTTCCTTTTACCTTGATGTAATACTTGAATGTGGTGGATCTTGATGAATGCTGCTTTTTGGTTTTCTTTGGGTACGTGCCCTTTTTACCACTCATTGCAATGATTCCCTGCATTTCTTTTTACAATTACATGATGGGCCTAAAGTTCTTGGTGCACGATGGATCCCTTTTGGAGTGATATATTGATGTCCTAAGTTTCTTTTGTGCTGAGCTTTCACCTTTTTTCTACATTCAATGTTCGTTTGCCTCTTCCTTGCTGGTTTATTTTTCACTGCCGTTTTCTTAAGTCCTCTGGTGATGTAGTCCTCATCCAATGCTCCATCCCGCAGCAAAACACTAAAATTAGTAAGTATATAAAATTTCGTTAACATGCTGTTGATCAGTTCATACAATACGTGTGCTTGAAAATATGTGTGTGACGTTTCACTAAACAACATTATGAACAATGAAAAGTGAAACCCAAAGCCCAAAACAATAGAATCAAGTTTTTGCCAAGAAGGGAATAAGCCACACAAAATTTTACTTACCTCATTGTCGATAAGGCTGCCGCTTTCGCTGGAAGCACTTCCGCCAGAATAATATTTGTCCTTATCACTATCGTCAACTTCACTTGGATGTTCCAAGTGAAGTTGACTTTCGCTGTCTAAAACACTCTTCTTAAAACACGTCCGAAAAACCTTCTGTTCAGTGCGTGTTACAACCTGATGGTCGTTCGTTCTCCGAACGTTTTTCGATAATATATTTACTGGAGGGTCCTCTTCCAGAACCATGCAGCGAAGCTTGTGAAAGTTTACCATCTTCGATGTATGATTTTTGATACAAATTCCCTTAACTTTGATTGTTTCCTTTCCGGAAGGGAGTTGTCGAAAACTGTACAGTTTAGGGCCTCCAGAAACTCTTCGATGTATTCCCCTCCTAACTCGTCAGTCATATCACCAAGGAAGTCCCCGAGCGGAACATCGTACTCGCCAGGCCTGGATACATCTATTACACTATCTGTATCATAGTATAATACACGAGTATCAAGCTTCTCCAGGTACGAATAAAGTTTTAACCGTGCATGGGCTGTAGTGTAGGCAGCTATTACCATGTTCACTGTAGTTAAGGGTTCGAATACTTCCTCTTTATACTCCCAGCTAACGATGAGGGGGTGTCTTCATTTACAGGGAGTAGTGTTTACATTGACAGCTGGGTTGATTAACAAATTGAAAAATTGATCCGGTTTGTTAACAATACTTGTCTTTTGTTGGTTCTCTTTTTGGTCGAATTTACCCCAAAAACTTGTTATCAGAGTTTTACCTAACTGACGCAGGCCCGGGTTCTTACAAACCTGATTGGGGTCTAGCTCTACTCTCTCGAGATACCGTTCGATGTATTTTAATTTATACTCTTCGGTGTCACACCCCGAAGGCCAATCAGAAGCCTGCTGTTTAATTTTTAAAAATTTATTTATATAATCTGTAAACAGACCACCGGACCTGGTTTCAGTGTTATATTGCTCTACTTTCTACTTCCAAACCTCATAAACGTCCAATATCTTGTAACCTTTCTCCACAGCTTTACGAATTTCATCAGTTACCCAGGTACCTGTTAATGCTCTTTCTTGTACAGTATGGTTACAGGCGGAAGTAAAATTCTTGGAACTCGTGTAACACAGACAAAACATTAACTGATTGTTTAATTTTACAGGTAACACAGGGTGGTAAGGATCGTTAGGTAGTAGAATCTTGCATTTTATGAGGCCATTGGTTTCTTCTAACTTTAAATTACTACATGCGTCCCCTACTAAAACTTCGGGGTGTCCTACAGGGTATTTCTGGTATTTGTTAGTCCAGGGATAGAGAGAGCACACGTCTACAGCGGACCGATTTTCATGTGGCCGGTGGGAGAATTTGTACGTGCGTCAAGTAAAGGTCAGTGTTAGATAGAGACAGTATTCGGAAAAATGAAATGCAAACTCTTTGTGCAAGTCGTGCATTGGGACGTAGTAAGGGAAAAATTCAGAAAATCTTTTTCTCATTATAATCACATTGTTAACTTTCTATATGTACAAAAGAACAGTATATTCTTCAACGAGCGTACGCGAGTGTTGTAATAACATTATTTAATAGTCGTGGAGAAAAGAATATTATTAATACTAATATTATTGGAAATTGTAACGAAGTCCCTCGTTAATTGTACAAATTAACATTTTTAGGCCCATAATTAATTTATTTATCAATATTAAATTAAATATATGTGTGTTATTTTGTTCAAATATTGTATAAAATGTTTTGGACGGACCTGTTGCTACCGGATCTACGTCGCATTAAGATAACGGATGAATTAGGAAATGAAACGGAGAATCGCAATAGGGGTTGTTAAACAGGATAACGCAGGGCCGAGCTAACTCTGTCGCAGACGGCGTGACGGTTCAGGAAATTAAGAACACCTAAAAGTAGAGCGTCGGTCGGCAACGACGCTAGCGACGTTGTCCGGGCACCAGGACACTATGCTATCTACAGATAACCTACCTGCGCCTCCCACGAGCTACCACTGGCTGTGTCCCTCCAGCGGGATACCTATTGAACTCCCTGTATATTCGAGCACCTAATCTTATGTACGTGCTTGTCACAATAATATTTAAGATATGCAAAGGTAAAAGAAATAAAAGATAAGGTATTACGTAATGTAACAAAATTTAATTAATTTAAAGTGTTGAAAACTTGTTGTTTTTTTTAAAAAAATAAGAGTAGAAGTTAAGGATAACAGTAGGTTTTACAAAGTCACGAGTCTGTCTGTACAGTGTAAATATATATAAAAAAAATGAAGATAAACAAGCGTTGAATGAAATTATTTGAAATACAATGAAATGCTATCTGGGCGGTTTGGTAAAATGTCTCTAAAGCGTTAGGCAAAAATTATTAAAAAAAAACCAAATCTTAATACTAGAACATAACCTCTGCGTTTCAGCAAAAGTTGGTCGGTTGCAGAAACGTTTCTTCACCTCACATTAGGTATACAAGTGTTTTCAAAGACACGCCACAACGGCAATGTCAATACAAAGGTGTAAATATATATTTTATAAGCGCAAGGAAGATTAATGTGTCAGTATAAAGACAGCCTAAAATGTGAAAAATCCGCTAATTAAAAAAAAACGTCAGGTTTGCTTACATGAACTACGTTAAATTAATTTGAAGGTTGTTTATTAGCAAAGTCAAAAAAAAAGTTAAAGGTAAAATTTAGAAAAGAAATTTCATAAAAATACAATAAAACCCTGAGCTTCGAGAACCAAAGTGTGCTACTACAGAAATGAATTTATCTAGCTCAGGTAAATTAATTGGTCAACGGAAAGCAAAATTTACAATCTTACAGCAAAAATAAACTTGCAAAATTATTAACAAATTTTAGATTTTTTTTAAATGCAACACAACATATAACATACAATTATTGTATCGGAAGAGAGAACACTAGGAAAATTACTATTTAAATAATATCTACCCAAAAGATAAAGTGATAATATAATGAATTTACTAGAATTAGTTTTAATTAAATATTTGCCTCGATCTAGGGCTACTGAAATACGGTAGTGACAAAACTAAAATTCTGGTTAAACTGATTATTACATAATAAAAAAAAATAATAACGGTAATTTTATAAGGATTAATTTGTGACCACGCAGTTTACTAAGAGGTGCGATAGTTATTTAGCCACTCAAAATTCTTGGTCAAAACTAGGCAAAATAAGTCTTGCACTCAGACGTAATGACGTCGAAAATCGGACGTAAAATATGAGGTAAAATTACAACCTTAGCTGGCAATATGGTTGCCGGAAGGACGCTGCGGAAATCCAAAATGGCGGCGACTCCCTTGATGGAAAATTCCACTTCAACAGGTGGGCTGGATGTTAAAAAAACACTGATGTGGGCGATACCACCAAAAATAAGGCGTCAGAGGGCTTAAATGGCCGTCAAAGGAATCCTAACGGCTTCTGAGGGCTTTTGCGCCCGACACAAGAATCCTATTAAAATTTAGAGAAGAAAGAACCAAAAGTAAAATTCCGAAAATTTATCACAGAGTATCTAACACTTACCCCAATTATGAAGAATAATGGAGATTCCACGATAAACGACTACGAGTCACTTCAGGGTGCAAAATTTACGTTTACAAAAAAAAAAGCCAGCACATGGCCACACGTGGATTTTTAGAAAACGGGACGACGATATAAATCCACGTTAATAACCCAAAAATTAAGGTAACGGTAATTACTGCTTTCTTCAAATTAAGCCGCATACGCGAAGAATATCCTCATGGATAATGTACATAAGTACTAAAGGAAGAAAAGCAATTTGCACACTGCTCTTTACACAAGATGTGACTATCAAGTGTCGTCGAAAAGCGGGAACCTCTTTCGTATCTCCTGCGCGTTCAACCACACGCATCCCTGTCAAAACATAAAGACACGAAAATTCCTCAAAGTAGACAACGGAAGCATTCAAATAAAATTACAAACACCAGTTTGAGTTTGACCGTACAGGGGGTTAACACTGTGACTTTTAATTAAACGCAAACATGAACATGACTTAGGCGAAACGAAAATGAGCGGAGTACCCGACAGTTGTACGAAGAAAATTATAACGACGGCAGCACGAGGGAAAATTTTATGCTAGACGTTGGCAGTCCCGTGTATAACAACCATTACATGGCAACGTATGACAGTAATAAACAAAACAAACTTCCACACGTAGTTTCTATTTTATTATGCGAAAGAACAGAATCTCTGCAGGTAAAAACGAAATATCAAAGCTTTAATATCAAAACGCTGCAAGAAGACGGTAGAGAGACCGATCTTAAACTTATGTTACAGAGAAATTACGACCTGAACCCTACGGTGATTCCGGGGACGAATTAACAGAAGTTCCCAATACTAGAATATCGAAGATAGAGCAACAAGCGATCGGCAACAATTAATAGTATGCCTTCTATCCCAAGCATTTCCTTAATTAATACTCCTTACTTTTTTTTTTAGTGAGATGACTGCGAAGGAAAGAGGAAAACAGTAATACTCGGGCCTGCTCGAGAACTGTGTTTGGCAATACGCAAAACATGTGAAACAGTTAACACAATAACTTGACTGTCGTCTCGGAGCGTTTACAAAACACAAATAAATGCATTATGTAGGGATCGGACGTAATAAATAAGTAGTTATTTATAAAAAAAACTTAAGCAAAGCGTAAAAAGTAACTGCAAATGCAGAAAACACGAAACTACAGGTAGGTTAGAATAAGCTAGAGCTAAGATAATTAGAATTAGATACTCAGATATAGAGGCTTCCACAACAATAGGGTGTGAATGCCCGATCTTACACAAAATGTATCTGTCATATTCGCGGTACGTGATTTAGAGCGGTGAAGGCTCAAAAGTAGGTTTAGCACCCACGCAAGCATACGGCAGGCAGTCTTAGCAAACGGTGAAATAGACAATATACAGGGTACGCTCAAAAAGTCACGATCTAATACAAAATTCCACGTATTTAGACAAAGGCACACAATCTTTCGAGAAGTACAAACAAAGTAAATTTTACAACGTAACACTGTATATATATTTATTTGTAATTATCATTCATGTTATTTGTTTATTTTCAATGGAAAAGTACCGAATGTATACGTCATGCTCCGAGTCGCGCGCAAATTGTATGTTTTGAACAAGTTTTTCCTACAGACATAGGGGGGCTTACGGATATATAAAGGCCCCAGCAAGTGGGTCTCGTTCATTTTATTCTCCTATCCGACCGCTACCTTTACCTTTCTCTACTCAGCCTTGATGGCGTGAGAGAGTCTGGTTGAAATCCTAGAAACGTATTGTATTCAGGTCTATTGTGCCGTGAAATGATCGTTTCGAAAATCCGCTAAAACACATCCGAAAGTGTCTTTTTCATTCAGACCCAGGGTCGTGGAGGAATAGACATTTTACCGCTACAACCTATAATTCCCGTCAAAGTCAGGCTATAAATGCCGTGACTATATATCTCCGCATTTAATATTTATTCTTTATTTTTCAGAAATGTCAGATTTCTAATATTGTTTGTAACGCGCCGTAAAAATTCAAATATATCGTTCGCGCTTTGTACCACAAATATAGAGATAATAGTACTTCACCGTGTAGCTATCGGTTAGACGTTCAAATCCGTGCCGGTTGAATAAATTTTAGTCGCAACAAACTTGTAAAGATTCTTCTGCGGGCATGACAATATACGGAAATCAGTTGTAAAATAATTTACACAAACCTGAGCATACGTTTCACTTGAAATTGACCGACGTATATTATATTCCAAGTATCATTTTGTTTATGTTTTTAAATGGAACATTCTGGGACCCGTAAGTGATAGTTCAGGGACTAAAAGTGTATCTACGTCCTAACTCAGTTTCATACGTGACTTATAGAGGTCATTGACGTATATTTGTTTTGTATACTACTTATGTACATAGAATTTGTAAATTGTAAGATAATAATAATAAACGAAATTGTGTATCAATTGTATCGATAGTTTAATTACAGAACTGTTTAATTGTTTGACATTATTTAACATTGTTTTAGTAGAAATAAAAGTTAACTAGTCTGTTCTTTTCAAATGAATTTCTACACGCGTTTTCCTTTACTTTTACCGTTTGACAAGGAGATAGGGAAAGCAATATATTCAAGAGCAACAAGTTATATTAAAACAATAAGAAGTACTCACGTTATTTTTTTTCTCCGCTGTGCTAGTTGTCGAGCATTTAGTCCCTTGTCCCCAAGGCACCACACTGTAATCGTCATATTTCTGTTTTACACTTAAACTGCCCGAACATATTGACATTGCTGTCACCGGTAAGACGTTTATCAGTTGCAACATTGACGCCTGATCATATAGGCAGCCAGGAGTGCCGTGTATCTTGGTGACATTCAGAAGACTAATTTTTATAACCGGCTAGTTTGCTCTGGTGTTATATAAGCGAATGGCACCATGTCATATATAAAAAAGTAGGCTAGACAGGTTAAAAAACAATAATGAACAATAACTAAGTTTCAAAAAAAATTACGGTAAATTATACATATAATTATATAAAAAGTTATGCAGAATCACTATCACTGACTTCCTCTTCGCTCTCCGATTCAGAGTCTTAGCCCAAATTAATAATGAACTGGTCTGTAACTTCGTCTATGAGAGGTTCCGCTTCCAAAAATTTTTGCTCCCACTTTATCGCGTGGTCACAACATTTATTCCATTCAGCAGCACTAAATTCATCGAAAAAGTTATCACATAACTGTTGAACATATCTAATAGTGAATGATACATTTCTTTTTGTGCCACATATTGTTTAAGAGATGCCCATACTAACTCAATCGGATTTAAATCTGGGTGGTATGGCGGTAATCGCAAAACACTATGGCCACGTTGTGTTAACATTTCATCTATCTCGAACGTTTTAAATGTTGGCGTATGTACTTTAATAATATTATATAAATCGGGCTTGAGCATGTTATTGTCGAAGTAAATATTTTTAGACCTTAACCAGTCTATCATAACTGATTTCCTGCTATTAGAATTTGGTGGTTTATCTTTTTGGACATTATGATAAGGAGCATTATCAATTACTAGAACAAACTTTGGAGGCAGGTTTGGAATTAATTTTTCTAACAACCATTTTTTGTAATTTTCATAATTCATCTCGTGATGATAATCTCCCGTTGTGGTATTAGACTTAAAAATCAATTTAGCATTCGGAATGAATCCCGTCTCACAGCCAGCATGAACAATAATTAGTCTTAGACCTTTTGATATAGGCCTTGCTAATCCTTCATTGGAATTGTCACTCCAACAAGTAGCCACGGTGTGAGAACTGTGGATGTAAGTTTCATCCATATATATAATCGGTCTTTTTTCGTTTCTGTAGCTTTGAATGGTACGAAATAAGAGAGTCTTAACTGACGAATGTCGTGCTTTTCCATTAACAACTTTCTGTTGGTTTTTGTTTCTCTCCAACGAAAGCCCATATCTTTTACTACTTTCCGAAGAGAATCTATTCCTTCAGTGTATCCTGTTTCTTTAAATTTTCTTAGAATGTTTGGCATTGTGGGCACAATTTTGTCAACAGTAAAAGTATTTAAAATTGTTCTACGCAGCACATCTTTATCTGCATCGTCTAAGTCGGTTTTGGGCTTGGTTTTTTTATTTTTCTTTGGCGATGTAAAAGATGAACGGACACCTGCGTTTATTTCACTTTTTTCTTTAACAATCCGTCTAATACTTCTCTCAGAAACACCCGTTGCGGCAATAACGCGTTCATATAACAGATCCAGTGGAATTTTGAGTACTCCTGAAGTTTTTCCTTTTTGCATATATTTAAATACATCACTTCACGAGTTTGACTGTGTAAAACACATTTATTTAATTTACTTTTAAACTCCATTACTCACTACCTTAATACGGCACTGCACTACTGTGTTTATCGCTTAAAACGATGTAAAACACTGAATGCCAGAGGTTCCCCTACCTATGAATTTCGTGCGCATCTCGAGGGCGGTACTTCTAACCGGCCACATGAAAATCGGTCTGCTGTACATATTTTATTTTTTCATTACCCCGAACCTTATAATACGCTTTGGTGGCGCCTGTTCTCCCGCCGTAAAATGCATCACGTGGATTAAGAGGTAAATGCATCGTTAGAGGGTGGTATTCTGTATACTCACGAATTTCATTATTCATTTCTCTCCGAAAATTGCACTCCCACTTCTCCATAACTGTATAACCAGCTGTGCGTAAACGTTCTGTCTTTGCGATAGTATCTTCATAACGCCCCTCCATAGTTATTGACGGATTATCGAAACAGCTTTTATTACGATCATGAGGATAACAGCGCGGGCACCCCTGGTAATAGCAACCGTGAAACTCGGAACACCTGGTTTGTCGAAGGACAAAAACCAACTTTAACTCCACAGATTCTCATCTCCCGCCCTTTTAGAGCGTGTATTACAGTAAGGCTACATTG
The DNA here is from genome assembly GCA_963170755.1 of Amphimallon solstitiale. Lineage (NCBI taxonomy): Eukaryota > Metazoa > Arthropoda > Insecta > Coleoptera > Scarabaeidae > Amphimallon > Amphimallon solstitiale. The sequence continues at coordinate 11,032,289 of OY720677.1, forward strand.
GCTTTCCACCCACAACAACCATTGTAAGGCTATTTTGGACTGTGTATCTCGACACCTGTAACCGCCTTTAGGAATTATGCCAATAGTATCAGGTTTGAAGAAACTTCTCCTAAAGATTTTGTTACAGGCAGCAGGGAATGTTGCTGCTTCTGTAAAAGGACAGACACCTTCAGTGATCATCAGTTTGCGAAACTCCAGACAAGCACGAGACAGAATTTCTACATCAGAGACACAATAGTTTACTATTTCTCTCTGGAAGTTAAACTCATAATCCTCCATTGTTAGTTCTGCATGCCATTTAAGAAACTTCTGCCGCTCTAACTCTTTCATGTTGTCAGAGTCATAAAATTCAACAGGCGGTAATGGTCCCACATAGTTTTGATTCTTCGATGTATTAAACAGGTGAGGAAAGTATCCTTTCTGTAACTCTGTGAAGTCGAATACAGCCGGTAGTTTCGACAGAGCCACAGGAAAATAGTTTAAAGAGTCCAAGAATTTTACATTTGCAACAGCCATTAATATTAATTTTGTCCCGCGCATTATCAACTCTGGGGTAATGTCTGTCCTTGTTAATATATAATTAAGTAAAAACTGGTGGTCAAAACCACCAGCGTTGTGCCCTATCACAATTATCTGGTTATAAGCCTTCCGCAAACTCAGAATATACCCCATAAAACGTTCAATAGGTTCAGCACATAAAACGTGACGTCTGACACCACATTTCTCACAAAAACATTCATTAGAATCCATACACACGCCTTCAAACAGTGTTGTGGACAATGTCTGGATTCATTGTCCACAACACTGTTTGAATACACATAATGTGGGCGTGTGTAACAACCCCTCAGGTGTTTCTGTCTCCTGGCTCGTCTCTAGATCGTAAAATATAAACAGACAGTTTTTCTTAGGAGGTTGTTTGTCGCATTGTATGTAACTACAAATGTGAAGAAGGCATGTGTTTTGAACAATTCTTACAGAAACCTCGTCACATACATGCCACGGTTGTTTTTAACAGTTTTACAGCAGTCATCACAGCGTCTAACGGTATTACAAATAGAAATATTACCGCCCTTGTGGTTATCATAACACACTTGTCCTCGAAAACTTCTGTTACACCCACCACACCTAATTCTTATTGCATTGTTATCACATTTCGGAGACTGCTGACAGCAGGGGCACGCACCACCACATCTGTGTTCACCCTTGTGGCTGTACGGAACATGACACTCTTCGCAGTAATAATCGCAGGCGAAGGCTGCAGTCAACGACGTTATCACACTGTAGTGGTTATCTTGGTGCAATAGATTAATTTTCTTAGAACCTCCGCACCCTTTAAAGATGACCTCTCTGCCTTTGCCCATATAGTTATATACGGTTATAGTGTTGTTTAAGTTGTTGTATCTCGGGGATGCCGGCTCCTGTATGTAATTATAAATGCATATACTTTTACTTGCTATCGCTGCATGTTATTATTGCTATAAAATAACTGCGATTTCATTGTGAAATTGATTCTGCTAACATCAAGATATCGATGCCGTCACGACAAAAAGGCGTAAGCGGCTTTTACTAATTTTTACAGAAGATGGAAATTAGAATACAATCTATAGAATGTTTTTCAAAAAGCCATGTCTTTGAAATATATATCAATAATGATAATGATTTCTTCGTTCTTAATCAAATTCAACGCAATAATAGCCTGTATAATTCATTTTATCAGCATTTTGTCGCTTAAGCCTTTCGTATCCTAACAATTGGTGCTTACGCCTTTTTTCAGACACTTAAGCCCTTTATTCAAAAAAAAATTAGTTTAAAAGTGGCGGTTACATTCCGCATACGCCCCACATGTTTGTTAAATTAATTTGTTTGATGGATATACGCCATTTATTAAGAAAAAAGATTTATAATATTATTTATTATTAAAGTATGTCACATTTCTAGTAAAACATTTATAAAAAGAAACAACAAAATAAAATAAAATTAAAGTTTTCAAAAACAAAATCAGTTTTACTATTATTGGACACAAAAAATTTTTCGAGAAATTGTTTATGTTAATAATAAGATTGTCGATAGTAATATAATTAACCTCGGGGAATTTCAACTATTCTGCGTTATCTTCAACGTCCGTTTCAGGAAGCTCGTCTCGAACACTCGCATTTGAAGAAAGATTAAAATACTCAGCGTGATACTGTTTCTTAATTGTTAAATTTTGGCACATGTCCCGTAAATTTTTCATTTTCTCTTTGCTGATTGGCAACTCCGATGAATAGAGTTGAGGGGGATATTGATTTTTTCTGATTAACCAATCAATTTTGTAAATGGTAGCATCTGGAGCGTAACTTGTAGACATATCAATGCAGTTCAAAGAATTTTTCGAAAGCTTTGCTCTTCGAACGTTTTGGATTGCTATTTCTTGTCCTTCAGCCGTTTTTAGCTTTTTGGGCACGCTCAGAGATTTCCAATCCAAAAACTCATTGTAATATACAGGAATAACCTCATAAGGTTTAGGGCGCTTTCTAGCATTTCGTATTAAGGTATGCCATTCGGAAGGTGCTTGTATATTCATTTTGGACGTATATTTTTCAATGACAGCATGAACGCTATCTACTGGCATGTATGTATGCCCTGCCACTAAATACGTTATTGAAATATCTACCACTGAGTTTGAGTTTCTTAAAAAATATAATAACATCGACAAAACAAATCTGTTTTTATTTTGTCCGGGGCAGTTATCACAAAATAGTGATAGTGAGTGATATTGGCCTTCTTGATCCAGTTTAACTAAATATTTAAATAAATTAGTGCAAATTTCGTTTACACCTCTCTTTCCAGCCTTCTCTTCCCAAATGTAACAATACCCATTTTGTGACTTGCTTTCGTATACTGTAAAATTGTATACCGCATATTTTCTTGTGAATCCAAACATCATACTGGGCCCATGAGGAGTGCTCAAAACCTTTTGCAAGTCAAAAGATACAACAATGAAACCATCTTGTGAAGACCTAGTTTGTTCTTTGAGAAAAACTTGCTTAGCATCGTCTTTTTCCTTTTGATGATTTAAGTAATCATTTTTGTCTTTTTCTGTCTGTTCTTCTTCTGGAATGTTTTTGAATCGTTCACATCTAACACATTTGTCTTTTTTTGGCACGTGGATTCCAATATTGTAATCACGTTTGAAAAATTTTTTGAAAGTAGAAATTTTGAGAGGACTGTTTCCATTCTCTGTCATCTCTTTTGTGTACATTCTATAGAGATTAGTGATACTTTTAACTTCTGACGGAAGATATAATTTTGCGCTAGACGAACGGCAATAGTGTGAGGGTACGGATGGTAAACTCTCAATAAATCTTTTAAATTCATTCACCTGTTTATCAGTCGCTTTATGCTTCGGTTCATGTTTTCCTCTATTATCTTTATTTTCTCTTATTTTTCCCAGAACTGAGCTTCTAACCAATTTCTGAGTTATATTTAAGGTACTTAAGAAAAACTGAAGGCATACTCGTATTTGAATATCTCCTTTCATAAAAAAATATTGATATGTTAGGTTCCTTCTAGACTCTTCAACTAGAGTTCTTTTTCTTTTCACTGGAATTATATTAACACAACCGTTAATAAAACCTTTTTTCTCCAAATTGTTTTTCATATTCCAAAATAGAGAAAAAATCTGACTTCTTTCTTCTTCAGAAAATGTATTACATCCATTGATGCAGTTTTTATTAAGGCATGGATTTGGCAATACGCTTTTAGCTTCTTTTCTCTGTTGTTTGTAATTCAAATATGTTCGACCTGAATGTCGGCGTTTACGATTTTTTTCCAACCTGTTTTGTTTCAACTTACTTTTCTTTCCTTTCAAGCATACATTTGTTTCACTTGAGGAAGATGAGATGGTTCCATCACTGACATCCTTAGTAAATTCGCTACTGAATGTATCAAATGTACTACCATTTTCAGCAAAATGATAGCTATTATTCTCATTTTGTACGAAGTAAGATGCGTATTCTGTCGGTTTATATTCTATATTATTAGTATCTTCTTCGCTATCTGTATAGTCTACTATCCGTGTCCTATTAACTGCTTGTTGCTTAGCAGAACTATTTTCTTTGGTAGTAATGTTATCCATGATTACCATTTCCGAGGTAATTTTACTTTCAGATTTAGTACTCTCAACGCAACTGTCTCCTTCTTCTTGAAAAATGTCCCTATCACTAAGTTGGTTGATGGAAGAACAATCTAAAACTTCACGGTCCATGAAGATAAGAACATGTTGCAAAGCTTCGTTCAATATCACATTGTTAGTAATATTCTCAACATTTCCATCAACTTCTTCTGCACGACGAACATTTTTTGCCAACTCTACCATTCTTTGGCCACGAGACATCTAGCAAGAATAAAAGGCGTAAGCGACACATTAAAACGACAATTTAAACAAAAATTAAGGGTCCCCACGTTAACTGTTATTAGTGCAATAATAATTTTTAAATTGAATAAATAGCATTTCATTATATTTCATAACATATTTGGACTTAATTGCAAAGATAATATTGAAAAATCGGATTAAATTTTACATTAGGCACCCATTAGACGTTGGCGTTTAAGCCCAACAAAAATTATATATATAAAAGGCGTAAACGACCAAATTAATTTTCGCTGATTTATCACTATTACTTCATATCCAAATGTCAAACCTCATGCACAATTAGTACTATAGTTAACCAATAAACTTATTAGTTGTTTGAAATCAATTTTACCTTGTCAATTTTGGGAATGTTGACAGCTAGGCGTAACAGCACCTTCCACCGTGATTATGACGCTTATACTAATGTAATCTTAATTTTGTCAAACGTAAAATTGTCGCTTACGCCACTTCGATCTCAAATAAAATCATTTCAGAATTTCTGACAGATTCAACTTTAAGTTAGTCAATAGAATGAACTCCAACGATTTCATTATCTACAATAACCTTATTTTACGATTTCTGTCGCTTACGCCTTTTTGTCGTGACGGCGTCGATATCGTTTCTTATGTACCACCATGTAGTAGTAGAATAAGAAACACCAAAACAAACTGTTTCTAAATTTTATTGAAATAAAATTTAAAATAACACTTCAAATAGATATTAACTTTTCTATAGATAGTATGAATATTACAATAATGAAATAGAACGTCGTAAATAAAACTAAAAACTGTTGCAGAAAAAGTTATTTTATAGTTTTAGGAATAACAATTTTGCTTAAATTGCTAATTTTTCTAATAGTTCACAAAAACTAAATATTAAGTACCTATTGATATATTATCTGAAACCTTAGATTCTAAAAGAATCCTTAAACGTATGCTTCTGTAGATCACGAATTCGATTTAAATCGATCACACACACACTTTTCAAATACTAGAGGATTTAATTTTAGTTTATCCAGAACACCATTTCTTTTGTTGTTTCATATTCAAGATGTATACGATGACGATGAGGATAACAATGATTAGCATAAAAGACACAATTCCACTATATGTGAATAAAAACTATAAGCACAATGCCTAAGATATATATATATATATATATATATATATATATATATATATATATATATATATATTCAATGCTGATGATATAAATATTGAATTTGATAATGGATTGCTTCAAGTGGTTGGTTTATTTGTATATTTGTAAGCTGTAAACTGGTCAAAGGCAAATCTTTTAATTCTGCCGGCAATTTATTATATAATTTGCACCCCCAGTAATCAATCGACCTCTGAGTGCAAGCCAGCCGATGATGAGGCATTCTTATCATCTTTCGCTGACGAGTAGGATAGCTGTGATGATGACCGTTCAAGGGAAATGCTTCTTTATTCTGCTGGACGTGAGTAACTACAGAGAGGATAAATACTGATGGTAGAGTGAGTATCTTCTTCGCTAAGAGTTCAACAAATCATAATTCAAAATACCCCTATCACACCTATTAAAATCGTAAACAAACATCGTCTCGTGTCATCAATTGGCAGACTTTTGAATCTATAATACCATTTAAATTTTAACTAAACAACATAGTAGGGGACATGATGGCAAGAAGTTACTTCTGCATTAATTCATGCTTTACTTGACCTTTAAACAGTTGTACCCATTACACCAACGTATTAAATTTCAAAATATAAAGTCTCCTATTGAATTGAGAGATACTCCAAATTGAACAATTAAATAATTTAAGCATTAACGTTTATAGCTTGACCATTAATGATGAACAAACAATTATGAGGTGGTAGGGCCAATTTATTTTACACAGAACATATTTGAACAACTACTGAACAACTTCTGAAGTCCCACAAACGGCTTTTGAACAGCTTCTGAAGTTCCACAAACAGCTTTTGAACAGCTTCTGAAGTGCTACAAAGAGCTATTGAACAGCTTTGTAGACACATCAATGTTATCGTGCGATAATTCATAAATGAAGAATATTTGAAATATATTTACTTCTATATGCCACACCTATTTTCTTTTACGAAGCAGTTATATGCACAGTAGGTTAACAATAATGAAATTACATCCCAGTTTTAATTCACACGCAGATTAAATAACTTTTATCGACGTAAGCATGCATGAGATACACTGATCCACTGCACGGTGTATATATACAGGCTGTTTGTTCACTCGCTGATATAATAAAAACAGTATGTATATTTATGTCAAGTATATCGATATCCGACAAAAAAAATTACTTTTTTAATTATGTACATTTTTTTAAAAAAGTCATCGTTTTTATAGTAGGTAGTACACATTATGTTGAGGAACAAGACGTGAAAAAATAAACACATATGGTTTAAAGGTCGAGTGTGTGATATGCATATTCGCTTTATGTAAACACTTTCATTAGGGATAAAAAAATACTTACACAGCTTCTTCTTCAGATATCCGATTACAAAATAATAAATGAAATAGTTTATCTTTTAATAGCGATTCAATATGTTTTGTTGTTCGTTTGTAATGCACAATTACAGCAAATGTTCAAAATTCTCACCATTCTCTTGAATACATACTCAGGCGCATCGTATAAGTGACTCACGCACACTTTGAAACAAATTGCGTTCACGTATACGATCCGTTTCCACAATAATACGTTCACGTAATTAGTTGATATCGTTGATTTCTGCCCTATAGACTCGCTCCTTCAAATATCCCCACAGAAAGACATCAATTGGATTTAAGTCTGGCGAACGTGGTGGCCATTGCATTGGCCCACTGCGGCCTATCCAGCGACCTTCAAACACTTCATTCAAATATTCACGAACCACGCGGACAAAATGTACAGGTGACGCGTCATGCTGATACCACATCGACGCCAGAATATTCAAAGGAATATCTTCAAGTAATCCCGGCAGACTATTTTGTAAGAAATCCAAATAAATTTGTCCGTTCAAACGACGCGGTAAGAAAAATGGCTCAACAATGTAATTATTTATTATACCGATCCATACATTTAAAAAAAATTGGCGTTGATGGTAACCACGTCTAATCGCCCGGGGGTTTTTTATTTGCCACTCATGGCCATTGTGGAAATTAAATACAACATTCCTGGTCATAGGCATCTAGGTCACGCAGTTTACCGAAAGAAAACACACACTAATAGATACCTCAACGCACAATCACACCACCATCCGGCACAACTAAACGCTATAATACGAACACTAGCGACAAGGTCACTGGAACTTACAGACGCTGAACATTTACATACAGAAATGAAAACACTCCGTACAGCTCTAACACAAAATGGTTTCAAAAACAGTCACATTACACGCACACTAAATCAAATTAGGACGAAAGCAAAGAAACAAGAAACGGACAAGAAATACAACAACACAGCATTTCTTCCTTACATCAAAGGAACAACGGACCGAATTGGACGAATTCTAGACAAACACAACATAAAAGTTGTTTATACCACAGACAGAAAAATACAACAACTCATCAAAAACCCCAAGGACAAAATACAGCTGGAAGACCAGGGCGTATATGAAATACCGTGCCGTTCGTGCGACAGTACATACATCGGACAAACGAACAGAAGAATCAGCGCTCGCACAGAAGAACATAAAAACGCAGTTCGACACAAGGATACAACGTCATCTCTAGCACAACATATAATATCAACAGGCCATAACATGGATTTCGATAGAACAAGAATTATCGCTAAATCGGAACATTTTCAGACCCGTATAATACGAGAAGCCATAGAGATAGAGAAACGCCCTAATAGCCTAAACAAAAGAGATGACGGACGTAGACTTCCAAACACCTGGAAAACGGCCATCAAACACACACAATCAAGAAACTCAGACATACACACGGACCGAAGGTTCAACACAACACAACCTGATTCGCCAGCCGATACCCCTACCGCCGGCCCCACCACAAGAGCTATGAATCGCAGACTCCAGCAACACATACAAATATGCCCACCGCACACGGCTTGTCTCACTTCGACACGATCTACAGCAGAACTTCTTGATAATGGCAACAGCGAGAGTGCCGAAAGCTCGACAGAACAGAAGTCCACTTACGGACTCTACGATAACGCGGATCAATTCCCGAAGCAGAAACGACATATTATATATATACATACATACATGCATACATATGTACATACATACATACAGCTCGTCGTAATAAATTTTATTACCTTGATGTACTTGCGCTTGTTGATCACCAACAAAAACATTATAATAAATATTCCATATTTATTGTTTTTATGTACATATGTAATTTACAACTATGAGACTCAATTTAAAATACATTTTCGTGATCGGCGACCTCACGAGTCCAAAGTCAAAATGTCAAAAAAAAAGCAACAATAGCGGAAGGGTTTTTGAAAATTGACGAATGTTTGTAAAATTTGTACAATCATCAGCTTCACAATTTGCTGCCAATAAATGTACAGAGGCCATGTTATTCTTGTAGGAGATGGATTTGTATTTCTGTAACCATGCTGTTGAATTTGACAAAAGAAGTTTTCAACAGTATCTATCATATATATAATTGTATCTATCCAAATCTTAGGGGATGGTGGAACGATCCTCTCATTGTACCTTCACGTTGAAAATACATTTGTTTCAGTGTTTGCTTTGCATTTGTAAAAAACTGGAGATGCTCAGATTTTGAGCTTGCTGCACATCGTAAGCTTTTGCCACCTTTTGGATATAATGTACAGCTGTTGACAGAATCAAAGAAACTGTCAAAAAATTGAAAAATTATGGCTGTATCTCTCGCTCGTGGTTCCAGCTGTTGACCATCAGGTCCTGATATCCCTAAAATATAAAAAAGAGGCTGAAGTAATTATGATTAGTAAATTATATTAGCTACATGATTAAAACTATTTCAAATCAATAGCAAATTAGCACATATCTTTTCCTAGGTCCACTTGATCTAGCTTGCCAAACATGAAACAGTTAGCAACAGTTTAATTTTGTCTGAAGCACGTAAGTCATAAAACAAGCATTTACCTGAACTCACGTGCCACGTATTAACAACGCTAACAATTAATGTTTGTATTCAAATATGTACAATAAAATAAAGAGGTCTATAAACTAACAAATATATAGGTATAAAGCAAAAACTTGTTTTGAACATAAAATAAAACTAACCGAAACTATACACAAAACAATAACTTAATAACACAGAAACTAAACTAACTAATAACACAAAATAACAAAACAGAATAAAATGGCCGACTCAAAAATAATTGTTTTACACGAGTGAACCCGAGTTTACAGTTGATAAATTAGGTACCACTGCCGATTTTTAAAGCGGCATCTAGTAGATCGGTCTCATAGCTGGACTCTACTTGTCTCTTTCTAACAAAATGTGTTCCAGTATCTCTATAACGGGCAGGGCTCATCTCGGCCGATGAAGAAAGTGCCCCGACTTAAAAAGGTCCAACTCGGCTGAAAGCTAAAGCAGGTATAATTTACGGCGGTTCAACTCGGCTGAAATATTTTTAGTGATATTGTGGGACTGATGTAAGAAATAATTTATTTAGATAAGTAACACATTTATGTACACATATATGTACGTATATATGTATATAATATATATAGGTAGGTACGATGACTAAAATAGTAAATTTTATTTATATATGTAAAGGAATTTTAGTAGGTAAAAAAAACACACAGAGAGACTGGACATTTAATATATAATATCATAACAAATCATAACAATTTTAGTATCTAAGAGTAATAATTCGACAATATTTTAACATATTGCAGTTTTGATATTTTTTTGTGACAATATTCTTCAATTTTATTTTTTAAGAAGTCGTGGCGTTTTTTAGAAGCTATGTTTTCAAATTTGCGTACTGTGTTTATACTATTACATTTAATATATGTTTCTATTTGAACACTGATCAGCATATTTACAAAAATAAATAAGGACGGATGGGTCTGATACATTGCATTGTTGAAATGTGCGTGAAAGGATTCACAAGCATTTGTCGTTTTATTCATTGCTGCAGATGCATCCGCTCAAATATTCGGTGGAAATAGAGAATTATTTGTTAAATAGTTGTCGAGAAGATAATCTGAAAATTTTTCTAATCGATCGTCTTTTGGTTTTAATTCGTACAATTCAAAAAAATAAAAATCTTCAACATCTTCAGGTTTTAAAAACAATAGTCCGAAGCAATAACGTAACCATATTCCAACTTCTGATTTTCGTTCTTTATATTCAGTAGTTAACCCAAGTTTTTGAATTTGACGGTACCATGCCTGCGTTAAATGAAATCTGCAACCAGTTATTTTAATGTTTGGCCAAACAGTCTTTACGGCATTGTGTATAGCCATCTCAAAATCCACTACAATTTCCTGAGGTTCAAATTTCATATTAAGTTTAATACAGTGCTCTTTGAGTTTAGTGAAACATAACTCATATGTTATTTCCTTTTTGTCCTTCAATAAAGCGAAAACAAGTGGTATATAATGACCGTTCAAAAAACCATGTACGGTAAATAATTCTTTGAAAAACTTAGTACAATAATCGAACGTACCATCCATATAGATACATGCAGAATCACACAGGAATTTCAAATTAGTTTTGCACGAGAATATTACTAAACTTTCACTTGTATTATTTACAATAAGGAATTTTTCTTGTCTGTTCGTTTCGGGATTTAGTGTTTCCAGAGCTTCTTGAACTTCTAAAATGGATTTCGGTAAAACGGGAAGCACTTTTCGACGAGCATTGTACATGTTCTTCCTTGCACGATATAAGTCATATGTTGTCAAACACTCAGAACTCGTACTGCTGTTAGCTAGTTCCTTTCTAATAATCTTGCATGGTTTGTCTGTAATATCCTCTGTCGCTTTTCTTTTAACAGAAGAAGTTAAAATTTGTCTCTGGAGAACATTTTCCTTCTCTGGAGGATGACAATAAATATTATTAATTTTAGTGATTACTCGGTTATTTGATTCCCCCAACGTGTATATATGTGATCCACATTTATCTTTAATACACCTCCATTTGGTTTCACCTGAGGCCAATTTTGTATTGCACTGTTTGAATTTATTGCACTCATAAACTAAGAGAATTTTCCTCGCTGGCTTAGCATTTCTCTTAAATCACTTACTGCATCCATTTTCTCACAAACTTTCAGGATGAACACTGATAAGTTTACTTTTCGAATTTCTCACTTGCCTACGTAACGTGACGAACACTGAAAAACTGAATGTCAGAATGTCTCACTGCGGTAATTTTATTTTATACTTTCATAAAAAGTGATTAAAACTCCATTTACCTAATCGCTCTGAATTTTGAGAATTAAAGTAATTTCCAAAAATGTACAGTATAATTTTCTTAGTATTTTACATTCGGTTACAGTTATTCAAACTATTTATACAGGACTGGGCAAAGAAACATTCCTACTTTCAAATGGGCATTGCGACGAAGGGACAGGTCGTACACGGGTGGGGATAGGCTTAAGCGACGCAATAGTTCGGGAAGTTTCGGTCTGTAGGCTTCTCAATCCAGGGGGGTTTCACTGTTATAGACGGCGCGGTCTATCTCGGCAAATTTTAATCCCTTAGGTAGTATACCCTTTTTAATGGAATATTTCAAAAGGTCTATCTCGGACTAAACTTACGCAGGTCACAAAATAATATGACAATGGGGTAGAGTAATTAAAGTGCTAATTACCACTTTAATTACTCTACCCCATTGTCATATTATTTTGTGACCTGCGTAAGTTTAGTCCGAGATAGACCTTTTGAAATATTCCATTAAAAAGGGTATACTACCTAAGGGATTAAAATTTGCCGAGATAGACCGCGCCGTCTATAACAGTGAAACCCCCCTGGATTGAGAAGCCTACAGACCGAAACTTCCCGAACTATTGCGTCGCTTAAGCCTATCCCCACCCGTGTACGACCTGTCCCTTCGTCGCAATGCCCATTTGAAAGTAGGAATGTTTCTTTGCCCAGTCCTGTATAAATAGTTTGTGCGGGAATCAGTAACGCACACCAACTTTACACCGTATTTTGCAGGTTTGTTTGGCATATATGTACATCTTGAATTTTCTCTTCCGCGGAAACTAACAAGCATTTCATCTACGCAAATCGCAATTCCCAAATTATAAACTAACTGACTGTTACTTATCAGCAAGTTGAAAATTTCAAAAATCGCCGTTGCAGGATTACTATTTTTTTCTTTCTTCTCTGACTTTGGGATTATCAAATCGAAGATGCGAAAGTAAAGCACCGAATCGATTCTTTGCCATAACACACCTGAATGTATCTCTGCCTGCTCCATCTGTAGCAAAGAGAGATCTGTAGTGCTCCCGATTTGATTTGAAAACAGCACTAAAGAATAGCAGTCCAATAAAGGCATTTAGCTCCACTATATCAACATCTTGCATTTGAAATTGTAGTTTGTATTTCATTCATTCTCTAGCCAATCTCTCATTTGTCCACACTAAGTTACACTATATGGTCGTCAAGCAAAAATTTCCACGCGGTTAACAAATCCGCCGTGTCATTTCGAGCGCGAGTAGGTCCTTTTAGTTCTGGAAACTGAACAATTACATTACGCTGCTTTATTTCTTATTGACTTGACTTCTTGAGATGGTCATCGAAATCTACTTTTACCAAAATAGTTTTACCTTGGGTTGTTTCGTCCTCGTAAACATCAACTGTGTCGCTTTCATTTAGAGACTCGTCCATCACTTTATCTTCACTGTGCTCACTTGTTGATAACTCTGATAATGAGTCGTGTTTACTTTCTTCATGTTCATTTTCCGAACAATCTAAATTTACGTCACTTGCTTCATTATCTTCAAACTATTGCATAATTTTTTCAAAATCTGCAACTGTGTGTCTCACTGTTCGCTTTTGTGCCATTTTATAATCTTGAATAATAACAGACTAAACGTCTGAACAGGTGAACGTCTTGCAGATAACTGATTTCAAAATTATGAAAATATGGAGTGGTTGTTGTAATATGAGATGGGGGGTAGCAAATGGTGAGCAGAGATTGGTCTAGACGGGTTGTGCGGCAATAGTGGAGGAGAAAGCGAGTTTATGGGTATTTTCACGACGAGCAGATTTATGAAAATTGAAGCTCTTAAGGGCTTAGAAATTCAAGTATAATTAGGGGACGAATAGTCCGCGCACCGCACATGTGCAAGGTCAGTTTTTTACTGACATCTTCTATTGCACGGCGAAGATCTTCAATTTTATATCTCGGTGTGGTTCTTGTATAATTTCGAGGCATCTAAAACAATTTCTTTAGTAAATACTTTATCTAAAACTCCTCTCATTATGAGAAGAAACTAGTGCCCAGCAGTGGGACACTTATAAGCTGAATTATAAAACAATTACTAATGTTAGAACAGCATTTTAACTGGATCAACATACTAATCGGGGTAATTAGGAACATACCCAATTACTCTTCGGACGCCGCGCCGTTCCTAATTACCCTAAGTAGGCAATTGAAAACAAAATTACCGTTACTCGCAATAATAGGTATCTTTGAACTTGAAACTACATGAAGTAGTTTTGGCTGGAGTTTTATTAGAACAGGCTGGTGCTGTTTTAGACCGGGGTATTCACCCGAATAGTAGATGATTTTGAATTGGCAGCACAGAAAGCTGTTGAGCATCTGGATAAAGTTGCTGAACTTTTTCCTGTCTCATCTGATAACTTAGAACCATTAATAAAAAGTTTGGATTAATAAAAGTTGATGGCCGTCTTGAAGATACCATAATAATAATAATAATAATATATTTTACTCATCCATAATTAAACATTACAAAATATCGTCACATTTGAGTAATCTTGTGGTAATTATCACATTTGTCATATAATATCAAATTAATTTAAATTAAAGTGTATATAACAAGAGCACTATATCAACAATATTACAAACAAATCAACAAACAATGATAAAGGATAGAATGTTATATCCTTCATCAGCTCAGGTCCACCGCAAGAAAATCCTCGATGCCGTAGTATTCCCCCTCCACCAGCAGCCCTTTGACCCTTCTTTTGAACTCGTCAGGTGGTAGGTCCTTTAGTTCTTCCTTCAAGTGGTTATATAGCTTGGGACCCCAATAATCGACACCCGACTGCGACAGTGAAAGCCGATGATAAGGGGTTCCTAAATGCTTTCTACCTCGTGTGTTGTACTCATGGCTGTTTCCATTTGGATAAAATGTGTGTTTGTGGGTATGTACATACGTTACAGCAGCAAGAATAAACACTGACGGCAATGTAAGTATTTTCTCTGTCTTAAAGTGGCCTCTGCATGATTCATTATATTTCAGTCCTTTCAGAGCTCTAATAGCCCTCTTTTGCTGTAGAAATATTCTTTTTGCGTCTGCCGCTTGTCCCCAGAAGAGAGTTCCATAACTCAGAAGAGAATGAAAATACGAAAAGTGCGCCACCTTTGCAGATTCGTATGTGACTACATGCCCCAATCTTATGGTGAATATCGCAGACGTCAGTCTACCAGCTAGGCTATTTATATGCAGTCCCCACCTCAGATTGGAGTCCATTATCATACCCAAAAATTTGGCTTTTTCCCGATCTTCAGTTTTCGTGGAAAATTTCACGCTTTGTATACTGCATGACATGGAAACTGCAACACCAAGAAGGGGTGCGGATTTTTTGACCAAACTTGGTAGAAACGTATAACTAGTCAAAGGCAATAATTGATTAAAATTTCAAAGAAACAAAAGACTAACACAATTTAACATAATTTTTATTAATAATGTGTTGAACCGCCCCTATTAGTGTCACACTCCCTCACTCTTCGTGGCATTGATTCGACTAGGTGGTCGATATCCTCTTGGGGTATGGTGCCCCAAGCAACCTGTAATTCATGCCGGAGAGCTATTAGTGTCTGCGGGGGATTGGCTAAATTCATAAGTTTTCGTCCCATAATGTCCAACACATGTTCTATTGGCGAGAGGTCGGGGGATTTGGGTGGCCATGGCAAGATATTGACATGAGCCTCTTCCAAGCGATTTATAGAAATTCTCGCTACGTGGGGAGGGGCATTATCCTGCTGGAAAAGTGGGTCTACGAGCGTTTGAAGATATGGTAGAATATGGGGTTCTACCACCTCATCAATGTAACGCTGGGCGTTCATGGTGGTTTGGATGAACACCAATTGAGACCTACTCCCATATGCTATAGCACCCCATACCATAACACCCACTGCTCGATGCACATGCCTTTCAACGGAAAACTGAATATCACGACGTTCCCCACGTCTTCGTCTGACCCTCATACGGCCATCATGCATCCCTAGACAAAATCGAGATTCATCACTGAATACCACCCTGTGCCACTCCACGTTCCAGTGCAGTCGCAATCTACACCACTCCAAACGTTGCTGTCGGTGTTGAGCCGTAAGTGGTAACACAAGATGTGGACGATAAGATTGTAAGCGGAAACCCCTAATTCGACGATAAACGGTTCGAAGGGTTACAGGACGACCAACATTACCTAACCACACGTCAGCAATTGATCTGGTACTGGAAAACCTGTCTCTTAGTGCCATTAAGCGAAGGCGGCGGTCCTGTATCTCATTAGTTCTTCTTTGGCCTCCGGTTCCTCTTTGGCGTCTTTCCTGGCCTTCCCTAGTCCATGATTGATAACAGCGCATAATGGTGGATTGGTTCCGGTTAAGGCGATTTGCAATTTCCCTGTATGAAAAACCACCTCGCAAACCAACAATTCGACCTCTGTCGAATTCGCTTAATTGGCGATAATTTCCACGTTGCCGCACTCTAGGCATAATACAACTCTTTAAACACGTTAAACAAAGGTATAATAAGACAAAACCGTTGAAATTAATTTCAAACAAACAATTAATACACCACACATTAATGTCAGCGAAAACTGAATGAAGTGTCAGATGTGTCATGACCACTTGATCTATCGCAACAAAATTTTAATCAATTATTGCTTTTGACTAGTTATACGTTTCTACCAAGTTTGGTCAAAAAATTCGCACCCATTCTTGGTGTTGCACTTTCCATGTCATGCAGCATATTTTGTCCTTTTCTGTAACCGTGTTGTTTGCTGGTTAAGAATTCTTTCTTTTCAAGATATTGGATTAGTCTTGCTTGCAATTATCTGCTCGAGAATTTTTGATATGGCTGGAAGAATACTTATGGGCCTATAGTTTTCATACTTATTAATGTCCCCGCTTTTGTATACAGGAATCACCTTGGCGATCTTTGATTCTTCCGGGAAAACACCCTGATTGACACATTTATTGAATATATTTGCCAGTGGTGCGCTTATTTCGTCACTAATACGTTTTAACAGGTATGTTGACACATTATATACATCCACTGTATGTTTTGGTTTGAGGTTTTTTATAATGTTTATCTCATCGCTGGTAACTGGATTGAAATATAGAGAACTAGTGTTGTCTATTGCTAGTCCTTTCAAGTATACAGTAGGATCAACATTACTTATGATATTACTCGCAGTTAGTTTTCCAATAGCGGAAAAGTACTCACTCATCTCTGTGGCGGATATGGTAGAGGAGTTGTTGCCGTGGTCCTTTGCTCTGCCAGACTCCCTCCGTACGACTTCCCATATTGCTTTTACCTTATTTTCAGATTGCAGTATTGCACTTGAATTCGATTTCCGTTTTTGCTCAGCAATCCTATTTAGATATTCCTGCTTGAGCTCGCGGTATATAGTGTAGCATTCTTGATTCTTGGTTGTCTGCGCCACAATTGCCCAAGCATCCAAAGTACTTCTCATTCTAGATATTTCCTCGTTGAACATTTGACTGAATTTTTGTTGTTGAAACTTCTCCACCCGCCTCTCGGGGAAACACTGTTCGAACGCCTCTACGAAAATGGCCTGGAAACAAGCGAAAGACTCCACCGCGTTGGGTAGTACCATCGGCAAGTCCAGCCCCGCCCCCAGCTCCCAGCTCCCTGAAGTCGCTGATGCTGCACGCATGCATCACTCTTATAGTTCTTTTTATTTTTGGTATGTTTTCGGATTTCACTGGTTTGGATGGCTTGAAAGAGAGTAGTTGAGCATAGTGATCTGACAAATGGAAGTTGGTGGTTATTGTTGAGTAACTTGAGTCTTCAATATTCGTGAATATATTGTCTATTAAGGTGCTGCTTGATTGTGTGACCCTTGAATGATCACTAAACACTCCTTTTAAATTGAACGATCTAAAAATGTCAAGCACATGTTGCGTTGCTTTGTTTTTTATTTCAAAGTTGATATTGAAATCCCCGGCGATAAGTGTACTTTTGTCATAGCCATCCTGATCCACTATGTTTAGTAGTTTATTCAATTTTCTTTCGAACAACGGCATATCTCCCGAGGGCGGTCTATAAATCGTCACAATCACAGTTTTGCAGCTTTTGATCTCAATCGCAGCTATTTCAATTTGGTTCTCAACAGACAAGTTTACTAAATCAATTCTGTTTATGGCATTTATGATGTCTTTCACCATTATTAAAGATCCACCGTGAATTGCATTTGCTCTGCAGTAGCAGCTTGCGATATCGTAGCCTTTCACATTTGGGTTAAAAACTGCTCAGTTAAACACACAAACATGGTTTTTTCCCATTTGTAACTGTAAGGCATCGATTTTTCTTGAGAGGCCCTGTATATTATAATTTAAGACAGTAGTTCTTTTCTCAATTTTTATTGCGTTAGGTTGTTGGAAAGGCGATCTCATTACTTCATTCGGATCACTTGATGTGCCTCTCCTAAAAAACAGCACCGCGGTCATTTGTATTAGTACCAGTGACAGTAGCTCTCACATCCGCTATAATTCTTGCTAGTTCAGAGCTTAAACATATTTTTGTTCGATACTTCAGATGGAATTCATCACATGTGTAATCTTCCGCATATATTAAATTATTTATGCAAAAAACACTGACATGTTCAAACTGATTAGCTGCATTGTATATTTGGTAATTAATGTGTTCTATGATGTTATTCAAATCACTTCGATCTACTCTGAAGGGAATTGTACTTATTATTATATTGGTTTGACTTGACTTATCCACACAATCCTCTATGTTGTTTGTACCACTCATTACTATAACAAAATCTGACATTGTGCAGTTTTCATATTTTCAACAACAGAATGTAATATTAGTAAAAGGTGTCGTTGATAAAACAATGTCACATCTTCAAATGCCAAAAGGACTGAAGGATGTTAAAATTGCAGTTTTAACACGTCCATTTGTACCACCTATGTCACTAGTACTGAAGATTACAAGGATTTGAGGAAATTATGAAAAAGAGATATTTACTGGGATTATATGTAATATGTATTGAATAAAAATGGCAAATATATGTTGTTGTGAAAGATATTTTTATAATTAAGATCTATTGAGAAGCTTTTGCTTTTTGTTATTGGTGTATATAATTAAACCAACTTAAAATATTTCTGTTTCAAAAATTGATTAGACAATTTTTAACTAAATGTTTTATAATTCATATTTTCTAATGATAGGTATCGCAAGTCAAACATGCTGGAACAACATTAGCTATTTGTCAGTGTGTCTTTTTAAAAACTAGATATTACTTTCCCGAGAATAGTCTTTATGAAAATAGAAAAAGCTCATTTTCATTTAATATTAATTCATTGTCATATTTTATGAATTTAATTGAACAATAATTGCAGTGAAAGTCTTTTTCAACGCTATGTGCTAAATAATCAGCCACATAAACATTCGAACATATTTCGAAACTATTGCACCTGGACAATGTACACTTTGGTAATTGTTCTCTGGTATGAAGCATTTTTCTTTTAGGTCTTCTTCAACATTGTCAAGGAACCATTTATTTTCAACTAACAATCAACTTACTCTCAGGGCTTCCGGGTATGGGTACGAATTACTTAAAATTAAAATCAATTCCCAGACATTATTGTGCTTTGATTAAAACGTTACTATAGTGAACTTTAATAATTTTTAATATTTAAAATCAATATCTTCTCACATACATATACAATCTTTTGTTTATCCTATAAGAGAACATAATAAAAGACATTTCAATTCTCTAAGAAGTGAAAGATCCCTTCTTTACTATTACATTTTTATACAATTATGGCTTAAAATAAATATCTTATAATAAAGTTTAAAGATTAAAATCTTCCTTACACCATATGGCTATAAACAGGAACGCCCATGCATTTGGTCGTCCTCTCTGACGTTGGCTTACTGTAGTTTAATATGTCTTTTCACTTTTTCAAGCACTTATCTCACATAGATTACTTCACTCACTCTTTCAAGCACTAGTGCCGCGATTTTATAATTGTTATCCCCTTTTGTTTATTTGGAATAACCTTCAATATATAATCGCTTAACTTTTTTGATTATATCGAAAGTAAAATTGTTGACGGGCTGCTAGTTACCAGTCACCCAACTTGGAGACGGGCTTCTCGCCTACATCTCTCGCCGACTTCTTAAACAAGTACTCTGGCGACCCTCTCTTCTTGAGCGTCTATCGCCTACTGCCCCCCAGGCTGTCTTCTTCGTCTCCCTCCTTTCTTTCCAGACTTACACACGCATACCCCGGCTCCAAGGTTAAGATTAATACTACTGTACCACAGGGATACACTATAACTTATGTTTTATACATTTACAATAAAATAGGTACTTAGCCTACAGACACCTAACAAAAGTATAAATTAAATTGATCTATACCATTACATTAGATAGTCTCTATTAAGGTTAACACATTTTTCCATCGATGTTCTAGCATTTCTAATGCTTCTAGAAAGAGAGACTGTTCATCTTCTGCAAACCACTGATTTACCGTACATATCACATTATTGGACGGAAATAGTTTACCACGCAAAGGTTCTTTAAGTTTTGGAAACAATCGGTAATCGCTCAGGGCCAAATCTGGCCAATATAAGTTTTATTTCTTTCCACACAGATGTCACGTGCTGTCGGGTAACGCGTCGAGCTGGTCCAGTCTACGATCTCTTCGAGAGTGGGGTGTTAACGGGACTGAGATAAAGAAAACATTTATTTTTAATAAATAAAGTATTTAATAGTGCTAAGGTACTTTCTTTACAATACCGACAAGTTTCACACATGCCAATCCGTATTAAAATTCTTTTTGCGATAAACCCGGCAATATAGGCATGCTTTTGAAAAATTATGTCGTGACTCATTTTTAAAGGTGAACAATTCATTATCTTCTACATTGCCTTCATCTTGTGGTATTTCTGTTCTGATGTTTGTCGTTACAAAGTTTTTTAGTGTATCAAGAAGACCATCATGCTGATCTTCTTCACAATTTGCACCCGGAGAATGTGAGGCGGAAAAATTATTTATCAGGAGGCTTTTAAAAGATGTTATAAATGAAGAGCAAGAGCAAGATTTATGTTTCGCACTCCCGTGGCTTCTAATACAGCCAGACAAATTTTCAACGGGGTCTTGATTAAGGTTGTGGCTGACAAACTCGCGATTGGTACTTGATATGAATCGCACTGTATCGAATACCTGAATGCATTATTCATACCAAAATGTGACATGATTTGTGTCATTAGATACTGCACTACGTAGGGTCTTCCCATGTTTGTTAATCTTGGCCAAAGCATTGACTCTGTCACACATTTTGTCGAACAACAGCAAAAAGTCTGCTGTATCCAGAGCTTCCTTTGAAAGACAATTCCCTACAACAATAAGTATGAGTATTACAATAAAAGGCAAATAAAGGAAAATATACCATATTGTACCAGTCCACGCATTGTTGACGATACACGTGTGAAAAAACCTGTGCTGCAAGTTTTACTTTCATTTTCTTCACTTTGTCCTTGTATATGTGTGCATCCGTTAATTTATTTAACATGCGTGTATCATCATCCCCACTATCTAATTAGTATAGATCCACAATATCGCTCCATCGTGCTGTCTGTTCCCCTTTTTTCCATATAAATTTGGCATTATTTGCCAACAAATTATTTCTTACTCCTTTAAGTAGATGTGGTGGATGAAATATAGGAATAATTTCTTCCTCAAATACTTTTTTGTTCCAGACAATTTATGGCGTCGCACAGTGGGATAAAATCCTAAAAAACTGGCCAAAACTAGAAGTTTTCATTCTACAAATCCAAGGTTGTGTATCTATATATTTTTCTGGTATCTGATAACGAATCCGGAGTCAAATCATCCAAAAACAAGATGGCGGATTCAAAATGGCGGAAAATGTTTCTAAGAAATCATTTGATTATCGTCAAATTTAATTTAAGGGGATTTTTCGGGTCGCTGATAACGAATCTGGTGTCAAATTATCTAAAAACAAGATGGCGGATTAAAAATGGCGGAAAATGTTTCTTAAAAAATCATTTGATTATCGTCAAATTTAATTTAAGGGGTTTTTCGGGTGCCTGGTAACGAATCTGGTGTTAAATTATCTGAAAACAAGGTGGCGGATACATTTTTCAAAGAAGTCTTTGTCACCAACTTTGACTAATGAGGGTTTTTTGGGTCACTGACAACGAATGTTATATTAAATTTCTCAGGAAAAGGGTAGGAAATGCTTGAAGGATGCTCATAAATAACCAACAAGTAGTATAAACGTGTAATCATAATGTGTAAAAAATGTATTGACACTCAAATTACCAACTTAAGAACTATTCAGTATCAGAGTTTTCACAATCAAAATTACTGATACTTTCGTCGTCTTCCGTTGAATATTCACTCAAACTATGGTGAGTTAGTTATACGATTCGAGGTGAAACTAACAGTTCAATAGCTTTTCGTGATAACGATTTCGATCTCTTGAGAGGTGTCTTTCGCAAACTCGAAATCCATGGATCGGAAGCTACCAAAAGCCTTCGAAAAACATCTTCCAGATTTTTCTGTCTACTGCATTTGCGCGCGAAATCTTGACGGTATCTTTTTATAAATTTATTGCACGATTCTTGCGCTTCCTCAGACATTTGCCCGATCGGGAGTAAAGCAGATTCGATAATTACTTGACCGTGTATAAGGATCTTATGGACACTAGTCGGCATGTAAAACCAAGGGTACAGATTAACAAAGAGTCGAGCTGTTTCTATGGAAAAATGTTGAAATTTCTTTACATCGACTTCAAAACCGCAAGATATAACTTGAAGAATGACGTGAAATCTTTCTATTAAATTTTCGTTGACCCCCGTTATACTTGAAGAAGTAATGGAATTCTCAAAAAAACGTCTTGCTGTATTCTCATCATTCGTATTTCCGTGCCCTGGCTTTGGCATATCGACGATCAATCCCAATTGTTCGCGGAAACCTTTCTGAATAAGTTTCTTTCTGTTTTGAAGGATTTCTTTGTCTTTTTTACCACGAATTTGCCATTTTTTCGTTTCAAGTCGGTAAGACAAATGCAGGCAACATTCGAAAAATCGTATCCAGGCATGAAGCGACGAAATTCCAAACTTCAAATCATCTTCAGATATCGGTCTTTCCAAGATTTTGTCGATTTCATAGAAATTTGTTGAAGTCGCCTGGCACAGATAACAGCGAAGGCTCGATGAAACATTTGCTACAGAATTGCAAATTTTATCGTCTACCATTGTAAAAGCAAGTTTGTAGTCGACGATGACTTCTTTACCTTCGACAATAGACTGGAATGGCGAAAGATTCTTCTCTTGTTCTTGAATTCCTTCGACTACTTTTCTAACAACTTCAGCAGATTCCTTTAAAAATTGAATTTCAATAGGGCGGCAAAATCGCGTTGATGATGGTGATGGATTCTTCCAAACAATAATTTTCCCACTTGTTTGTTTGTCAATACAAAAAATTTGCAATGGAACAAACGATGTAAAAAAAATACTCGCATCATCATCACAACCTGCATCGTTAAATTTCTGTTTATAATTACTCTGCCCTGACGTACCATCACAACCCCATTTACCTATCAAAATCAAACTTCGAATTTGTTCAGATGGAAGACTTTTGATAACTTCGGATTGACTTAACAATATACGATTAACAGTGTGGTCTAATAAGCCTTGAAGCGAGACAAAGGCTTTGCTTTCAGTAAACGTCAAATCTGAATCGTCAGGGTAACATTTTTTTTTCGCTATCAGAACTTCGCCATAATACGGATACAATTTACAATGCTTTTCTCGACTTGTTTGTGAAAGTAACTGATACTGATTCTTCGATAGTCTACACTCCATAATTAATGATAAAGCTTCGTCATCAGAGAGTCGTTGTTCACGAACAAATTTCAAAGACTCTCTGTACCTTGAAGGTTTAGATGGAGTACCAAACGTGATATCCTGCAAAACTCTGACCGCATCCGATTTTCCCTCTGCCCTCAAGCTCATCCTCGTTGCATATGCCAGTTCTTTCGTACTTCTCCCCATTCGAAGGTCCTCGTTTTGTTCTTTCGCTCGATTCATCGAAGTCGATGAGAGGGCGTCCACAGCAGCTGGTCGATGCCGCCGATTCTGAAGGAAGCTCTAACACCGATTTGGCTGCTGGGATGACTATCTTGTCTAACCAGTCCTTGTATCGATCGAGGAATTTCTTTTCTACACGATGAACTTCCTGCCACTTCGTGTCCATTTTTCTCAAAGTAGTGCGTACAGCGGTTTTGTTTTGTTCGTTCAACTCGAAATCACGTCCCAATATCCGACTCATTTCCTTTTCTACAGATGTATAGATTCCACTGATTTTATCGCGGAAATGACCTTTTAATAAGTAGAAAAGATCCTTCTTTGTCATACCATATTTCTCCCCCTTGTCTGGAAATAAAATCCAATTAAAATATCCGTTAATGCATCACCGAACATCAATGCCGAAAATCTCAATTCGTGAGAAAATTTAATAAATAATTGAAGGCATTGCAAAAAGCAGACACGTCCAAAAATGAGCATTTTGGGAAACTTGAAAAAACAGTGTAGCTTGCTTTGCAGACAGCGGGAAATGTTTATAATTTTTATATGGTTAGGTCTCATTAATAACGTCCCATGGATACTATAATAAAGTGGTTATATGTAAGATATTTTGAGAAAAAAAATAAAATTCATTGGACTTGTCTGGTTTTTGCAGAAAGTTACTAGCAATAATCATTATTTCTGTTTGTAATATTATATTATACATGTAATATTATTACAAAAAGTGGTATTTCCAAAATAACAGTCGCTTAGTTATCTTCACAACCATCGGAATTATCGTCGTCATCAATATCAACGTTGCTCTCTTCAGTTGCCTGATTAGTATTATTAGGAGCAGGATCTTTCAATAGAGATTCATAGTACTGGCGGTGAACTGGGTTCTCAAGGTACTGGATGAGTTCTCGCAGGTTAGTGGCTTTTGCAGGTTGTATTCCTGGAGGTGACTGGTAAAGCTTTCGAATGTCAAGAGTATTTTTTCCTCTGTTTATGTAGGACTTGTTTACCACAATATGTCTTTCCCACAATCCATGGTACGACGTTCGCAGATTAACATGAATATCATGTTTGTCAAACAACATCATTCTTACTTGTTGAAGTTTTAGTGGAGGTTTAGGTGTTTTCAAGAACAAAGGTTCCACAGCGCTTCTAATGTCGAAAAAGTCTTTGTGGGTCATTATTTTTAGGTTGAATGGTGAAGGATGTTGTCGTGCATCCTGTACTACTTTGTCCCAATGTTCTGGAAGTGTTACTATGTTGGCTTTCTTTTTCTTGTTTCCTATTAAAGCGAAATCTTGATCATTAGGAAGATAACTGTGTCC
Source organism: Amphimallon solstitiale (assembly GCA_963170755.1). NCBI lineage: Eukaryota > Metazoa > Arthropoda > Insecta > Coleoptera > Scarabaeidae > Amphimallon > Amphimallon solstitiale. The sequence goes on from OY720677.1 coordinate 11,057,480, forward strand.
TCTCATAGGAAAGAGATAGGTAACTCGCTTGAAAATTTTTAAGACATGGACCAAGCAATACAGAAACTGGACCATTGTCTTGTTCTTGTTTTGCCCGGGACAGCCATCAGAGATCAGTACGAGCTCATCCTTTCTTTTATTGTCCGGAAGGTTATTTATGGCGTCTAGCAACATAGATGTCACTTCGTTTGCACCTTTGTGTGCTTCACTTTCTAGGTAACGATACATGGTCACAGAATCATCTGATAAGTCATGAACTCCAAAAATATTAAACCACAATTGGCGCGAATAGTAAACAGGACCACTTGGAATGTGTGGAAGCGGAAGATTTTGCATAAAGTCGAACGACAGGCATGTCACGCTCCCTTCCTTAGCCTTCATAATATACCTTTTTTTTTCTGCCTTAAAAGCTTCCGCTTTTCGTAGATGAAGCTTTTGTTCTCTGGTATATTGAGCTTTTGATTCGTCATCAGTAGCTGCATTCAACTTTTGTTGAAGCGAATCGCAAATAGCACATGTGTCTGACCTCGGATAACCAAAATGAATGTTAAAAGTATTAAAAACAGACCAATATGACTTATAAGAAATATTTATCCTATATAGCTCAAGAAAGTGTTTATGCATGACAGATATGCTTAAATCCTCAGAAAGATACTTTCGGTGGGGATTGTCTCTGAGTGAGTAGTGAGATTTTCTGGCTTGGTATGAGTTAATATGATTCTCTACAAGATACTTTATGCAATCGGGAAGCATTCTAGGTCTATTACTATGTTTGCCTTGTTTACTTTTAGGAGAGTTTCCAGTTAATAGCAAGCTTTGCTGTAATCTAGTGACTCTGTTCTTGGAAATGCCATGGAAGCTTAAAAAGGCTTTGTGACATATAGGAACATCGATACCTTCACTACGGATTTTGTAGGAGTAAGTTGCAGCGTGGTCTTTTCTTGCCTCTGGCTCATCTTTTCTTGGACGTTTTCTTGCAACTGGACAAAGATCTACTAGACCACATAGATGAGAGTCTTGCTCATCCTTTGAAGCCAAATTGTTAAAATCTTCCAAAATTTTATTCCTTGTGTTAATGCCTACTTTGTTGAAACATTGCAACCTCGCACATCTAGAAAGATATAAAACTATTGTTTACAAGTATGTATTTAGTATGTAATACGAAAACAAAATTTGACCACCTATGGTACCTAATACCTTACGTGGTCAAAACCTCACCTAATCTGACTTATGTAACAGTCGGTTTAATCACACAAGACAAGTAACCTAACCTAAGATACATACCTGCAATCTTCACCGGTTTTTCTCATTGCAACCATTTTACCCACGTGGTTCACATGTTCTTCACCATGTACTTTTTTATCTCGAATTATACTCTCCTTTTTTGCACTTTTCTGCCTCTTTTTAGGCCACTCAGTAGTATCCATTGTAATAATAATAATTACGGCTACAATTATAATGACTCTACTCTTTAAACACCTGTTAGCAAGTGAGTGGTCACAACGCATCACACACGTGTGTCGTAAAAAACCAGACAAGTCCAGGACTTGTCTGGTTTTTGGCGGAATTGCCACGGACTTATCTTGTTTTTGTAGAATTGCACTTATTTCAGAGCTTTATATCTCCCGACACGTCTGGTTTTTGGTGAAACAAATTACACCATTAAATAGCGGCTATTTTCACGTATATAAAATGGCGGCAACTTCAAAATACGATATTTTGGACTTGTCTGGTTTTTGGAATAATGCCTTCAATTGCACTGAAGAAAGGAAAGCAGTTCAAAGCAGGGAATTTTTGTAAATTTTGAATAATGAATGTTTAATGAGTATGCCTGAACAGAATTTACTGCGGAACAAAGTGGTCCTTTTTTTGTATCCCTCTATGAATATGATATTTTAACTGAGAAAAGCTATAATTTCTTTTAACTTTTGTTGTTAACTAGTATTCATGCAATTACAATTTTTAAGTCGCTGATCAAGTATTTTGATTCTACTTACCATTCTGATTCTCAGCCATTTTGCAGAATTCAATTATCACAATATTTAACTTTTCACAACACTTTTTAACAAGAGCGTCTTTTCGGGTGTTGCTTTGCGCACGATGCTTCGTGCTCTACTGCTACATTCAAAGTAAAAATACAGACAAGGTTGCGTCCTCTGCTGAGTTCGGTTCCTAGAATTCGACGGTCCCAGAGGTCATTTAACTAAATGCGTTCCAGGATTCGCCTTTGAACAAATTTTTTTTCTGAGGTTTTGGCCAGTTTTTTAGGATTTTATCCCACTGTGCGTAGTAAGGAATAAATTCAGAAAATCACATTGTTGAGCATGTTTATAATGGTTTGTATTTCACTAAATTAAGGCAAATAGAAGTAAAATAAAACGCATAGTTTCATGTAACATGTTTAATTAAAATGTCTTATCTTACCTACTAGCTAATAGCGTACTAACTCACATTAAGGGGATGACTGAATACGATTGTTAGCTACACTTAACGGTAGAAAGGCTTAGGATTAAATAAAACTAATTTGGATAATTAACTGAATTATTGGCAAATAATGTTTATGCTAATCTCTTTCTCATTATAATCACATTGTAAACTTTCTATATGTACAAAAGAACAGTATATTCTTTAACGAGCGTAGGCGAGTGTTGTAATAACATTATTTAATAGTCGTGGAGAAAAGAATATTATTAATACTAATATTATTGGAAATAACAATGAAAATAATTATTACAATAAGAAATAATACATAAATACTCAAAAATAATTATAGGAGAAACAATAATGAACAATAACCAAGTTTCAAAAAAATTACGGTAAATTATACATATAATTATATAAAAAGTTATGCAGAATCACTATCACTGACTTCCTCTTCGCTCTCCGATTCAGAGTCTTCACCCAAATTAATAATGAACTGGTCTGTAACTTCGTCTATGAGAGGTTCCGCTTCCAAAAACTTTTGCTCCCACTTTATCGCGTGGTCACAACATTTATTCCATTCAGCAGTACTAAATTCATCAAAAAAGTTATCACATAACTGTTGAACATATCTAATAGTGAATGATACATTTTTTTTTGTGCCACATATTGTTTAAGAGATGCCCATACTAACTCAATCGGATTTAAATCTGGGTGGTATGGCGGTAATCGCAAAACACTATGGCCACGTTGTGTTAACATTTCATCTATCTCGAACGTTTTAAATGTTGGCTTATGTACTTTAATAATATTATATAAATCGGGCTTGAGCATGTTATTGTCGAAGTAAATATTTTTAGACCTTAACCAGTCTATCATAACTGATTTCCTGCTATTAGAATTCGGTGGTTTATCTTTTTCGAAATTATGATAAGGAGCATTATCAATTACTAGGACAGACTTTGGAGGCAGGTTTGTAATTAATTTTTCTAACAACCATTTTTTGTAATTTTCATAATTCATCTCGTGATGATAATCTCCCGTTGTGGTATTAGACTTAAAAATCAATTTAGCATTCGGAATGAATCCCGTCTCGCAGCCAGCATGAACAATAATTAGTCTTAGACGTTTTGATATAGGCCTTGCTAATCCTTCATTGGAATTGTCACTCCAACAAGTAGCCATGGTGTGAGAACTGTGTATGTAAGTTTCATCCATATATACTGTATGACATGGAAACTGCAACACCAAGAAGGGGTGCGGATTTTTTGACCAAACTTGGTAGAAACGTATAACTAGTCAAAGGCAATAATTGATTAAAATTTCAAAGAAAAAAACAAAAGACTAACACAATTTAACATAATTTTTATTAATAATGTGTTGAACCGCCCCTATTAGTGTCACACTCCCTCACTCTTCGTGGCATTGATTCGACTAGGTGGTCGATATCCTCTTGGGGTATGGTGTCCCAAGCAACCTGTAATTCATGCCGGAGAGCTATTAGTGTCTGCGGGGGATTGGCTAAATTCATAAGTTTTCGTCCCATAATGTCCCACACATGTTCTATTGGCGAGAGGTCGGGGGATTTGGGTGGCCATGGCAAGATATTGACATGAGCCTCTTCCAAGCGATTTATAGAAATTCTCGCTACGTGGGGAGGGGCATTATCCTGCTGGAAAAGTGGGTCTTCGAGCGTTTGAAGATATGGTAGAATATGGTGTTCTACCATCTCATCAATGTAACGCTGGGCGTTCATGGTGGTTTGGATGAACACCAATTGAGACCTACTCCCATATGCTATAGCACCCCATACCATAACACCCACTGCTCGATGCACATGCCTTTCAACGGAAAACTGAATATCACGACGTTCCCCACGTCTTCGTCTGACCCTCATACGGCCATCATGCATCCCTAGACAAAATAGAGATTCATCACTGAATACCACCCTGTGCCACTCCACGTTCCAGTGCAGTCGCAATCTACACCACTCCAAACGTTGCTGTCTGTGTTGAGCCGTAAGTGGTAACACAAGATGTGGACGATAAGATTGTAAGCCGAAACCCCTAATTCGACGATAAACGGTTCGAAGGGTTACAGGACGACCAATATTACCTAACCACACGTCAGCAATTGATCTGGTACTGGAAAACCTGTCTCTTAGTGCCATTAAGCGAAGGCGGCGGTCCTGTATCTCATTAGTTCTTCTTCGGCCTCCGGTTCGTCTTTGGCGTCTTTCCTGACCTTCCCTAGTCCATGATTGATAACAGCGCATAATGGTGGATTGGTTCCGGTTAAGGCGATTTGCAATTTCCCTGTATGAAAAACCACCTTCTCGCAAACCAACAATTCGACCTCTGTCGAATTCGCTTAATTGGCGATAATTTCCACGTTGCCGCACTCTAGGCATAATAAAACTCTTTAAACACGTTAAACAAAGGTATAATAAGACAAAACCGTTGAAATTAATTTCAAACAAACAATTAATACACCACACATTAATGTCAGCGAAAACTGAATGAAGTGTCAGATGTGTCATGACCACTTGATCTATCGCAACAAAATTTTAATCAATTATTGCTTTTGACTAGTTATACGTTTCTACCAAGTTTGGTCAAAAAATTCGCACCCATTCTTGGTGTTGCACTTTCCATGTCATGCAGCATATATAATCGGTCTTTTTTCGTTTCTGTAGCTTTGAATGGTACGAAATAAGAGAGTCTTAACTGACGAATGACGTGCTTTTCCATTAACAACTTTCTGTTGGTTTTTGTTTTTCTCCAACGAAAACCCATATCTTTTACTACTTTCCGAAGAGAATATATTCCTCCAGTGTATCCTGTTTCTTTAAATTTACTTAGAATGTTTGGCATTGTAGGCACAATTTTGTCAACAGTAAAGGTATTTAAAATTGTTCTACGCAGCACACCTTTATCTGCATCGTCTAAGTCGGTTTTGCGCTTGTTTTTTTTTATTTTTCTTTGACGATGTAAAAGATGAACGGGCACCTGCGTTTATTTCACTTTTTTCTTTAACAATCCGTCTAATACTTCTCTCAGAAACACCCGTTGCGGCAATAACGCGTTCATATAGCTGATCCAGTGGAATTTTGAGTACCCCTGAAGTTTTTTCTTCTTGCATATATTTAAATACATTTGAGATCACTTCACGAGTTTGACTGTGTAAAACACATTTATTTAATTTACTTTTAAACTCCATTACTCACTACCTTAATACGGCACTGCACTACTGTGTTTATCGCTTAAAACGATGTAAAACACTGAATGCCAGAGGTTCCCCTACCTATGAATTTCGTGCGCATCTCGAGAGTGGTACTTCTAACCGGCCACATGAAAATCGGTCTGCTGTTTGTTCAGATATCTACAGAGCAGCTAATTATTTATGTAGTGAAGTGTTCTTTTAAAGAACTTTATTTCTCATTATTACTAATGCATCTTCAAACTGAACTAATGACTAACTCAACTCTATTCAATAAACCAAACAGAAACGCATCATTTACATATCTTTCTAAAAATCAGCAACTTATACGAATCTGAACCTGCACTTTGTTTTTTGTTTAATGTTTTAATAAATACCTGATAAATGTCATGTAGGAACAGCATCTGCCTTCAAATTTGATCGGTTATGATATGATGTAAATTTCATTTGTGGAGAAAAATGATAGTCACACACCCGATAATTTCTTCGCTTTTCAATTTTAAGGTCCTCTCGTCCCACACCTATCTTCCACTGTTCAAAAAGCTAAGAAAAAAAAAATAGTTAGTATGGTCGAAATTTCATTGCCTGACTATTTTTTATGTATTGAAAAGCTAAAAGGATACTTTAGTAGAAAATCAAAATAATATGCTTACCTCGGGTTTCTTAGGAAAAATATGCAGAATTGCATTTTCCTGGTAACTTTTACACCCAGTTATAATGCATTTCACCATTTTCCCAAATTAAAAACAGTTCAAATAACCTAAGATATTTCAAAAACAAAACTTATAAACAAAAAAACTAAACTAACTTTAAATACGAATATAAATGATTATAATACAATGGAGAAACATGTAACTAGTAATAAGAAAGGAAATTAATATAATACCGAATCACAAATAATTACAAACTGAAAATATTAACATAAACCTCAAAACAACTGTAAACACGCTCGAAATGAATCAAGATGGCTCTATGAATAAAAGACTTCGGCGTGCTCCGGCAGAAATCGGTGGATACCCAGTTGCGGTCGCGGTCGAAAATTCATTAATCCCTATGCCGAGTTGCGGTACAAAATTTTTGACGACTCAGGTAGTCGATAATCCCTCTGCCTAGTTGCGGTCGCGAACATACTAGTTGTTTATTTCAGTTTATTTTAAGAGACGGTACCTATACATTGTTTTCACAAACACTATTCTTGTAGAATAAATAAAAATCATTGTCAAAATTAAAAGTTTTATTAACATCACTAACCTAAAAAAATATACAGCTAAACTTGTGAGAAACACATTTTATGAAATCAATTCTGCTAATTTCAGCTTTTTTATACTGACATATTTTGTCGCAAATAAATTTTTGTTTAGCCAAAACAGATTTTGCTTTAATTTGCGTTTGGTTTAAGCTATGCATTACTTTCTTATACGTAGTATAAGGAAGTATTGTGATGATGAAAATTTTCGACCTCGAGATTTTTGCAGATGTCCACGTTTTGAACTCCCCTGATACCGAGAAAGTGGTTTTTAAAAAATGTCTGTCTGTTTGTCTGTGTGTGTGTCTGTGTGTCTGTGTGTGTGTGACCACGATAGCGGTCAAACCGCTGTACATATCAATTCCAGATTTTGTATTTACGAGTATAATCCCCCTGTTGAGAACTGATTAGATTTTCAGTAAAACCGGCAGTCCGGAAGTAGTAGTTCGGTAAAAAAATCGAATTTTTCCAATATTTCGTCAACTACTTATTTTAAACAAATTTATAAAGAATTCATATGTACTACTCAAAATTAGTTTTGAGAAGAATTTTATTATGAAAGTTTTTCAAAATTCCTACCGGAAGTAGGTCTTTTACTCTTATCGAAAATCAGTTTTTTGCCAATATTTTGCAAGTAATGCTTTTTAGACAAGTACGTTACGAGTATAAAAGTATTTAAATGATAATTTTAAATATCTTTTGTATAAAAAAAATTTCAAAATTCGGACCGGAAGTACCACCTTTACTCTTACCAAATAGCGATTTTTTGCAAATATGTCGTAAATTATGCATTCTATATATATTTATTAAGAGTACAAAAGTATTTGGAGTTGGATTTCAAATATTTTTTGTATACATCAAAATTTCAAAATTCGGACCGGAAGTAGCACTTTTACTCTTAGCGAGTAGCACTTTTTTTTCGAATATCTTGCAAAGTATGCATTCTATAGCGATTTATTAAGAGAATGAAAGTACTTAGAATAGGATTTTGAATAATTTTTGTATAAAAAAATTCTTAAAATTGTATAGTTCGAAACGCTCATACGTATAAGAAAGTCGTGTGGTGGCCACACCTCATTTTTTTTATATAAGTGTCGGTCTGACAGTATTGTAAGCATTTAATAAAAACATGAATGTTAGGATGAGGCGACGGACAACTTGCATTAAATTTTGAATGAAACGCTTCACAACCGTTTGTAGTTCTCCACTCGTTTGGTGATGGCGCTGCCCAGATCTTCGGTGGAAACTCAGCATTTTCTTCGATATAAGTTTCAACTAAATAATCGCAAAATTCTGAAATCCTTCTATCTTGTAGAAGTTCCTCCATCCGCTGCACACTACTTGTGTCCCGCGGCCAAGCCGACCTGTATAGGTACAGTTCGTTTCAAGTAATTTGGCAAATCCCATACAATTATAATACGGATAATCATTAAGACAGGTACTTATGTGTCATAAACGTGCCGAGTAAAGAGAACGTAGTAAGGGCCGGATTAAAAATATTTATTTGAGAGAAAAACTCACTTAATTGTATTTACATTACGTTTGGATATTATAACGATATATGTATAAAGTAGTGTGACAATATAATATATCTATAGATAATAAAAAATATAAGAATTTACATAGCATCTGAAGATCTGAGATAAATATATGTGTAACGCATGAAACAATATAAAACTAAAGTAATAGGTGTTATTCAGAAGTATCTGTATCGTCGTCAAAATCTGTTTCACTAGAATCTTGTTCATTGTTGTTTACATGGATTACGAAATCCGGAACTGTTTCTATGTATGATTTTTCAATTTTCATAACATGGCGAATTGCATTGCACCATGCATTTATAGACGGCCCTTCTAGTTCTTTTTTTATTAATTTAATAACAGTTTCACAAAATTTTGGAGAGTTATTTCCTTTTCGTATATCAACCCTAACTTGTGCCCATATCAATTCTATAGGGTTAAATATACAATGATATGGCGGCAAGCGTAACACAATGTGATTATATTTTTGGGCAATAGTATCTACTGCATACTCCTTGGAGAATTCAAACGATTTGATACATTCAAGTAGCTGCTTCTTTGTGTAGAAATCTTCGAAATATATATTATTGGCAATTAGAAATTGCTGAATGGTTTCCTTTGTAGAGCTGCTATTGGGAATTTTATTTTCTAGCCGGGAATGATACGGAGTATTATCAAAAACAATTACACTATTTGCTTCTAACTTTGGTATAAGCGTATTTTCGAACCAATTTTCAAATAATGTTGCCGACATGTCCTGATGATAATCTAATGAACAAGTTTTTATGTTTTTGGCTGATAATAACGCGGCTCCTTCGACCCACCCATTTACAGACTAGGGATGTGCAGTTATTGGGAAAAAACCGGTTATCGGTTAACCGGTTAAATTAAAAATTAAAAGAACCTGTCCAGTTAACCTGCTTTCAAATAACCGGTATTCCGATTAACCGATAACCGTCCGTTTTGAATTTAAATGAAATTAAAAAATTAAATGGGGTTGGAAGGCACAGAAAAAAATGCAGAATTTACTTTAAGAAAATTAATATTCATATATCCCAATACAGTGAATCTAAACAATTGAGAAAAACTAATTCATTTGTGTGGGCTGGAGTTAGTCGGCTTCGAGAATCTGAGCAGATATTATTTAATGTTGATACAAGGCGTTCAGAAGCAACTGATGCCCCAAGTACAGTTAGAAATTTCATAGCCACTTTGTAAGTTGCAGGAAAGGCAAATCTACTTTCAGTCCAGTACTGAATAGGATCTCGGTTCCGGGGTTGAATTGGCTGATTTAAATACAACTTTAGTTCTGTTGGTATTCCCTCAGAGCTTTCAAGATCTGGCAAATTTTTCGAGGCGACCTCTTCGTGGATACTCCATATGCTGCAATCTAATGTACCGCCACGTTCGTCATTTGTATTATTTTGATCTATTGGTGGAGTAACTGAACCTTGAAGCCGAAGCTCCTTTTTCACTTCAGTTTTAATGGTAGATATAGCTGAAGCAACGTTCAACTGACCGCGACCGCAAGTGACCATCACCGAATAAATCTGTTACACCGATTAAATTTGTTGTGCAGTTCGTGTGCACCGCTTTATCCGCAACCTTTCAAAATTTGTGCAGTTCAGTATAGAGATTAGGTATATTTTTCATATCTCTACTACCGGCTGTTAGAATTTGTGCAGTTCGTGTGTGTGCAAATTTATATTTTAGAAGCTCGGTTAATACGGAGCATAGACGCGCGTACCTCCGATAATCAGGTCTTTAGATTGGCTCGGTTAATCCAAAGCTCGGATAATCGCAACTCGGTTAATCGGGGTTCTACTGTATTAATTACGTGGTCGTGGAGGGCTTGTCGTGTTCGTGGAACTGGCATACCTTGGTTGTCCCACATCTCACCCATGTGAGCCCAAAGATTTTCGATTGGATTTAGATCCGGGGATTTTGGGGGCCAGCGAAGGAGTATTATATCCGTGTGCTCATCAAACCACTGATTTACTAGCATCGAGGTGTGCACCGCCGAATTGTCTGGCACTACCACATTGGGGCTGGAGCGGGATACAGCGCTCGGTCGCTGGGCAGGAGCACATCTGCTAACACGAATATGTTGCTCGGAATTCATTTTAGGGTCAATTCGCGTGATTTCGCCCGACATCCATCCCCAATAGGCCAAGCTAATACGACTGCTACGCCTAACAGGTATAACGCTTTTTCTATCTAGCCTTGTCCCATTAGGTCTCCGCACTAATTTTTTGGTGTCATGTGGTGTGGAAAACACTTTTTCGTCGGTAAATATTGCAGTAGCCCAATCACGCTGTACATTTTCAGTAGCAAAACGTAATCGTTGTTGGGAGTGCCGTGGCAAAAATTCTACTTTCTTAGCAGGTTGTCTGCGCAATGCACTCCATTTTTGTGTAAATAATTCCTTACTGTTCTCGGTACACAGTCCAACTGCAAGTCTTCTGTACTATTTACCGACTTTACAATGGGACTGTTCTCTACAAAATTTAGAATTCTATTTCCGTCGACTTCATTAATTCTTTAGGACGGCCAGTTCTAGCCCTCGATTTTAGGGCCACATCTACATTTTCGGTTAACCATCGTCTAATCCAATACTGAACTTGTGTTTTCTAAGGAAACGGAGAAAATATTTAATACTACAAAAAGTGCTGAACGAAATACGTAGTTTCTACAAGGACTATGTTATATCTCCAGACTTAATCCAGTTTCAAATATACTATGTTTTGTCAAAAAATGTATTTTGAACTAACTCTAAAGCAATAGTGTAATACATTAAAATTAAAATAAAGGTTTTGCTATGTGGGGCGTCCACGAATTCGGCACTAAGAATGAAGTTAATCCCGGGACCTCTCGGTCAACCTGGAACGGACACATGAACTCGGCACCGATGTTAAGATCATTCATGTAGATGACATAATAGCCCCACAGATTAATCTACCTACAACGGGTACATGAATTCGGCACTATGCAGAACAATAAAATAAAATAATTTTACATTAAAAATATATATTGTAAGATATATTTTGTCAGATAAATACAAATAATATACATAGAGCAACAAAATAAAATAATTTTACATTAAAAAAATATATTGTAAGATATATTTTGTCAGATAAATACAAATATACATAGAGCAACAAAATAAAATAATTTTACATGAAAAATATATATTGTATGTATTATGTACAATATATATGGGATACACATTTAACAAAATGCAAACGAGAGATTTCGTGCGTGTTTAGGCGCTCTATATTAGTCTTTACTAAATTAATTCTTTTTCGCACTACAGGACAACGTATTCTTACGCTTTCATTTAAACTTTGCAGTTTAATATAAGTTTGCGTTTGGAATTGTTCAACAATTTCTATAAAAGAAAATAGGTTCGGATGGTTGGTATAGAAATTACTATTAAATGTGGAGTGGAAAGACTCACACGCGTTTGTGGTTCGTTCTAAATGAGCAGAGTGCTCTGCCCATAATTCTGGTGCAAAAGATGCTTCTTCTCCAATATTAGTATCCATAAGATAGTCAGCATATGCAGTAACCCTGTCGTGCTGTGGCTGAGTTTCATCGAAGTCAAATGCGAAACAGTCCCCAACATCACTTGGATTTAAGAATGGTAGTCCAAAAGTATATTTAAGCCATTTGCCTATTTCGCTATTTTTGTCGCGGAATTCTACAGTTAAGCCAACGTTTTGAATTTTCCTAAACCATGATTGGGCAAGATGGAAGCGGCATCCAACTAACTTAACATTCATCCATACCGAAGATACAGCGTTATGAATCGCCTTTTCGAAATCTACTACCACCACTTTTGGATTTAAATGTAAATTAAAATGTAACAACAAAAAAAATAATTTTACAAAAGGAATTCAACTGGTTACACAATTATCGGCAGTTCATACTCTCTTAGACCGAATTCTTACACACAACATAAAACTGCGATTGTTTTATAGGATAACTCAAGTCGAGGTTGAGATCCTTCGATCTTCGAACTTCTGCCGGAACAGTCGGGACTTCGAAACTCTCGGAACGGTCGGAGCCCCGCCGACTCCCCGTCGGGAACTCCGCCGAAACTCTCCTTATTTTGCGTCTGCACCTAGTTTTATCAGTTCTTGGTCTAATTATGTCACGCCCTGTATACAGTTAACGAATCCATTTTTATTTCTTATTGGTGGAAATTATTTTGCATATGTTACTTGAAGGTACGCCTTTCACATGTAGCTTCTTATTTTGTTTTTGTCATTAATATAATTTAGGTGGGTGATCTAACATTTTTCGGCAACGTAAGAACGTCTAAAACACACTTCACTAAATAGGTCTGGTCCAAACACATGTTGTTCTGTACGGGTGGTCTATGCTCTGTTAGAACTCAGAATTCTACGTACTTTCCGCATTACCAATTACTATTGACATATTTATGCAACTTTAACAATAGAGTTTCCAAACCACCCCATAATAAACTACTTGAACTCATGTAAAGGATATCTACTGACTGTCTGCTTTAAAGAGGCTGGTGCCAACAGTTGCGTATATCACTCATACCTATAAATTTTATTGCACACACTACTGCTTTCCCTTAACGAATATTTATGCATTCCTTTAAAGGTACTTGTATATTTCATTTCCCTTGACAGTCTTAGAGCTAATATATTTCTTTTTAGCAATATGTATACATTTCTCATTGGTCCATGTATATAGACGATAGGTGTGGTTTTAGTTTATAAGATTTCTTGTTCCGCCCTTTTTAATTTAAGGAGAGGGGTTTTACGAAATATTGTCCGGAATGATTTGGGAAAAATACAAAATAAATAAATGCATGAAACAAAAATATAAAATTTTAACAAATAAATCGCGTAAGCCGATTTATTACAAAAACTTTCACAATTGTTTTTTAAGTTCACAAACAATTGTCTATAAGTATCTTGCCGTTTATCTGGGAGCAAGCAAAAAGCTAGTGGGATATAATGTCCATTGTTTAGAATATGTATAGTGAACATTTGCAAAAAATATTTTGTACAGCACTTAAAAGTACCATCCAAGTATATCTTTTCACTATTACATAAGAAGCGAATATTGCTTAAGCATGAAAATACTACGATCTTGTTACTATCATCGTTGATGAACAAAAAATTTTCATCCTTGATTGTCGAAATTTCCAATTTTTTCAAGGTGTCAATAACGCTTGTCTTGTATTTATTCGCCAGCTCATAAAACACTTATGGTCTTACCTGCCATCTTCCCAAGGGTCGGTGTTAAATATGATAGACAGCACCGCCTCCAGCTACAGTCGGAATTAGGGCGAGTTCGAGTCAGAAATAAGTCGAAGGTTAAGATGTCAAGGCGCCAGTCCGTAAAATATGCTGACTACCAAACTGTTACTTAAACCTCGGATAAGGTCTAATAAGTAAACCCCGGGTATAACGGTTGGTAAAACCAATCACACACACTCAATCAAATTTAACAACAGGTTTTATTAAAGATAAGTTAATTCCCAAATAATACAAGGAATATGTAATCCTAAAAAGTTAATTCCCAAATATACAAGGAATATTAAATCCTAAAAAGTTAATTCCCACATAATACAGACATGAAACGTTCCCAAATTGAACTTGAAGTTCCACACTAACCGTTACATATACAATTTAAAATAAAACAATCAGATAAACTAATAATCACATAATCAGGCAATCAAATAATCAAGCACTGAAACAACTACATGAATTCGCAAAAGTGTAATAAATTTAAATAATTGATGTTAAATATTCATTAAGCCTTAGTGATACTAAACTGTTAGTCTTCGGGCAGCTTGGTCGCTGATTTGCCACACAAAACCATTGAATATGAAACACCCTGTATCACAGGAGCAAAACGCCAAGCTGTCTGTCGACCAAACTTAAAAACTAAATGATAGGAAACGTAGCTTAGGATATCCTTGCTTTACAAGATCGTTAAACATGAAATTAATACACTACGATATAAATCGTTAAGACAAATCACCAATTGGCTGACGTCACAGCCCAAAATGATCAAATTTACAATAATTAAAGAATTACTAGCATTACATTAAGTGTGGAAATTAAAGTAGCTCTCTAAGCTCAATAAGTTAAAAATATTTGCAAAATTTAGCAAAGTAGCCAACAAAATTTCTGAAAATCTCCACGGGAAGATTTAATTCAATACTTAAATTTGATCGGCAACAAACTAAAATTAATCTAAATAAGGGCTTAAGCGCCAAAAAATTACAATTGACAAATTACAGTAACTGAAAGTATGAATTAACTGATAACACAGCAGTCGAACACCTATCTGCTACGGATTTCTAAAATTTGGCAGCACCGAGTGCCCGTACTTAAATAATTTAAACGGTAGTTCTTAGTGCACTCAAATTACAAACAGAGAACATTAAATTTATTCGCAAATACCTGGTCTTGACTCACAATGTCACATCAATCGTTCACACCTGATTCCACGCTGGAAGGTGAGGTTAAAATTCTCGGACAGCAAATTATGTTTCCAAAAGGACAATGAAATACCAGATTCTGGTCAACTTCTTCCAGAAGTACAAACAGTAGACACAATCGTTACAATAAAATAAGACCACGTGCCTCGGTATTAGCTAGGTTAAGTGTTTTCCATTACAAATGGCTGATCAAAATTAAAACGCAAATTACAAAGACGAAAAAAAAACAACGAAATTAGGATTACGATAAGCAATTAATAAAGAACTTACAGTGGTGATTACTTGCAGCCACACAAACGCCCCGATGAGATTGACGAATTATACAATTATACGTCACAAAAAAACAACCTTGCAAGCAGTAATTAATTCCACAATTACACGTTTTTTTACAACGGTACATGAAATATAAATTTTGCTTGCACAAGTAATATGGCTGGAAGCGGAACCTACTTCTGCCTCTTTTAATAGATGTTAATTAGGTGTTGATCCGATGAAAACGAAAGTCGAAAAGGAAGGTTTAATGACCATCCCAGAAGAATTTTGACATAATGCCACTAAACGCCATCTATCTGAATAAAATTTCGGTGGAACCATAGATAATATAATACTTGAAGATCGGCAACTGTAAATAAAATAAATAACTAATAGTGTATTAGTGCGGCGTCTAACCGCCCACGGCGTGTTACAATTTTTTTTTTGTTGTATTTTATCCTTTAATGGATTATTTTAGTTGTCGGGGAATTCGTAATTTATTTTGGATTAAATTTATGTCATCTTCCTACTACTACTGCCATCTGGTGTAGATGTGCTTAAGATTCCTATTGCACGCGTTCTGCCTTGTCGCAGGTGTGTGTAACGTATACAGGCATTGTCGGGTAGATGGCGTACGAGGTTTTATTTAATAAATTTGTTACTTTTAATTTTTACTAACTTCATTTTCGAACTTCTTTTGGGCCCAGAGTTATGCAACAAATTATTAATAATTATTTTCCATTTTTCTATGGTCATTTGAACCTGTATTTTTGTCGTACGTTTAAAATATCAGATTGGGTTGTTCGGTATTTTAGAGCATTTGTCGTGTTTGGTTTGATGGTCGGGCTTTGACATGTTGGATCTTTCTCTTTGAGCTTGAACGGTCACCAAGGAAGGTTTAAACACCAAAAGAGCAGAAGCATATTCCTGGGCCATTACTTGAGGATGTAAAGTTTTGAAGTTTTATCGTTATTAATCGCTTACAACAGCGGATGTTATGGTACTTCTCAAGGTTTATTTTTGAAAATTTGGCGTTTGGTTAAATCTTACGAGGATATTTTTCTTCTTGGCTAGGAATTGTTTTAATTGCTGTAAGTATTTTTCCCTCGTGTTTGACCGGTCTTAATTTGTGTTGTTTCTATATTCAAATATAGCTGCTAGTGTTGGGCCTGGCATAAACCTCATTTGAGCACTTTTGTTGGGGTTAAGAATTAAGAACCACGTGCTTGGTTATCGTACGGTTCCAAGGAAATTGATTGCTGGATCTTGCGGTGAAGACATAATTAAGGTACAGATCAATGGGATGCTGTAGCCTACATACGCTAATTTTCTGAGATGTCGTTAGCCGAAGATAGAGAGCAGATTTCTTGTAACGTGTGGATCCGTAGAAGGTATCATGTTTGGTAGCTGTGGATGTGACTTCTTTAAGGTATTGTGACTGTGTAAATTTCGCTGATATTATCCAGAGTGTAGAGTTGATTGACTAAACAGTTTTGATAAAATTTATGTCAATATCGTGTACTTTGAACAGTGAATTTCAATTTTCCGGCCTAACTAATTAAATAAGTTATCGTAATTTCCTATTTTAACTTCATGTGGCATGTGAGCCTTTATGATTTGAATTAATTAATTTAACGTAGTTTTATTAACAATAGTGACCCCAATTTGGAGGTTACTTTGACATTTTTGGAGACGTTACGTAGCCTTTTTATTTTTGGATTCAGCAATTGAACTAAATTTTGGATGTGTATGGCAGTGTAGCCTCACATCTGTCTTGTGTAAATTCTTAGATGTTATTTAATGCAATTAGTCACGATTGTAATTTATTTTGTATAATCTCATAAGAAATTATTGAATTTAATCTAATCACATTTTCTTATGTAAAGCATAGTTAACTAGCGCTAATTTTTTTTTTTAATAGAATTAGATATTTTACAACTTAGAGTCTGCACTCTAATGTCGAATAGATTGTCGGTTGCCTCTAATATACAGAGTGTTTATTTTTAGTTTTGACGTGTTGCAAATCACGATCAAACTGTTCGACTTTGGAGGGACTTTCGGCAAGTTGCCTTATGACTGTGTGCTTGTAAGAGTACTGTTGGTTAATTAATTTTAATTTTAAGATTGTTTCTTGTGTTTACCATTTTTGAATTTTTAAAATAATGTTATTGTACGTCATTGATAAATTTTGAGTTGTGGATCACCTTGGGTGGCCATTTAATGTTAATTAACCCTTCAGGAATTTAATATTTGCAACCGAGTTGCGCTTGTGATTTACTTTCCATTGTTTTTTTTTTATTCTTTTGTTTTAAATATCTCTTGAAGGCAGAGATCATATATATCAGCCGGTTATGTACGATATTGAAATGAAACGATGAGAACTGAATTGAATTTTCAATAAACTGCTTGTTAAGTTTGAATGAACGTGTGATGGTCTTATTTTCTTATCACCTGGGGAGTTTTATATTGGATCTGGTCCGGGGTCTGAATATCTGTTGGGCTCAGCATATTTTTACGGATAGGCGCCCTGACAGCTTAACCTTCGACTTAGTACGGTGTTCGAACTCGCCCTTCTCTGACTGTAGCTGGAGGCAGTGCTGACTCCCATATTTTACATCGACCCTTGGGGAAGTAAGAGGTAAGACTGAGTGTTATAAGTTGGTGATTAATTAATAGACAAGCGTCCTCTTTAAAATTTAAATAGAAGGTTGATTACCGTGGTGGTGTCTAACTCACTACCTTCTTGGAATTTTGGGTACCGATTTTGTTTAGGGCCTTGGCCATTTTTTTTTAATTTTAAAAACAAGGGGGTAGCAGGCGCTTAGATCGATACTTGCGGGAAATTTGAATATACTTTGTATATTATGAACATTTATGAATTGCTACTAAACAACTAATGCTAAACTTGTTCATATAAGAAAATTTCCATATAGTTACATAATTTATGCAAGTAAATAATGCAGCTATACAGACTTTTTCTCATAAGAACAAATTTAAGTAGCACTTAGTTGTACTGTGGTTTGTTTCTAGTTTGTAACTGTGTACAGATAAAATCGAAATGCATACTTATTATTATTTTGTCAACATTGAATTAGACATGTAATGTTATATTTCCTTTCGCTTTCTATTTAAAAAAACCCCAGAAAATTAGTTTGATTTAATCAGATAATGTTAATATCTTATAAAAGTGCAAAATGTTTAAGAATATTAGGTAACATAAGAGAAACAGATTTATTTTTCTATCTTTATTAAAAGTTATATATATATGTACATGTTCAATTTAAATAAGCTCACTGTTACTTTCGTACTTTCAGTTTTTTATATTTCATTACAGCCAGATTTTTTATTTCATCATTGACATTTCTTAAATCACTGCCTTTTAATATTTTATTTATGTTAGCTATCCAGCAGTGAATATAGAATTGCAGAAAATAATTTACAAATATTGTAAAAAGATTATGTTCCGGACATGTAAAACTCGGTTTTACAAATTTTAATATCGCATTTCTCAACAGTTGTTTTACATTTTCGTTAGTGCATATTTTTGGTAACACCTCATGCCCAATTTCTAACATTTGTGTAAATAACTGTGCATACATAGTTGTCGGTTTCAATAAAGCCTTTGCGGAATATGCTCTAGCTGTTATCAATAGATGTTCCTCACATGTCTGAGTTAACAAATCTTTGATGCATAAGCTACATTTTTCTACATTTATCATTATTTTTTTGCTAGAAAACCGGCTATATATGCATGTGTATACACTGCATTGTTTGTTCTGGTTTTAGAAAACTCAAAATTAACTATAGGGCATGTATCAATAACAGCAGCAGGAACGTTAGTACTGCAGCAAATCAATTCTCGTAATGAACTTAGAGCTCCTTTACTAACATCTTCACAGTTTGCTGCTGGGGAATGTACACTTCTAAAATTGCTCACAATTAGGCTTTTAAAAGAAGATATAAAAGAATATGAGGTAGGATTAATATTTCTAATTCCATGGCTACGAATGCAACCAAAGAAGTTTTCTACTGGGTCTTGATTTAAGTTCCTTGTACACAAATTCTTTAATCCAATCCCAGCAAGCTTGTTCCATAAATATTTCATATTTTCAATTGTCATCACCCAATTTTTTTATTGATGGTGGAACAGACTGTTGTCCATTGGGATTAATAAATATCATGGTTTTAAGAACTGTAATGGCTTCATTCCAAAAATGTATATGTGGAGAAGTTGCAGAGACAGCACACCTCAAGGCCTTTTCTTCTGTCATATATTTAGAAATTGCATTCATGCTGTCAAATAATTTATCAATAAACAGCAACAAATCAGCTGTGTCTGCAGCACTTGGATTCAGATCACCTACGAGAACAGATAATATTAGTATTATGTATGAAAGTAAGAATATTTCACAGAGGTTAGAATTTACCTTTATTTGAAAATACTCTCATTGCGGAAGAAACCTTGTGAGAGAAGACCTGAGCAGCATTCTTCACCTTCATCTTCCTAATTTTATCAGGATATATATGCTGGTCTGCGAACTTATTCAACATTTTTGTATCATAATCTCCAACGTCCATCTCATACATTTGAACAACATCCTTCCACGATGCAACTTGAGGGCGTTTTTTCCACACAAACTGAAGGTTGCTCTTCAGTAAATTATTTCTGAGGCCTTTTAACAAATGTGGGACATCATATAAATGCACAATTTCATCACCTTGTGCCTTTCAGTCTCCTCTTTCAACATTTTTATGGCTCTAGTATTGGTAGCATGTTGATTAGATACTGTAGCAACAACACATAAACCAATATCTTTTAATGCAACAATAATTTCTTTAATATTACGGACAATATCTGGTGCACTCATACCAGCCTCAGAAAAGAAAAATGCAATAGGCTGTTTCCATTTTTTCCTAATACCCCTTGCCATAAACACTATTGCATGGTCCGCAATGGCTTTCTTCATACCATCTCCACAATTTTGGAAGCCTTCAATCCTGTCGCTTTTCTTGTCATATTGAAGCCCAGGCTCAATTGACATTTCATCAAACACCAATGTGCAGAAACGATCTAAGACATCCATTTTGGACACAGATGATTTAAAACATTGCATTATCGAATTATTTATTCCACAATTAAAAGGAACCTTATTTAACAATGCTGTTAATGTCCTCCGTGAAGGCAGTGCAAATGTCTGTTTTAACGTTGAATATGCCTTTGGACTTAGTTTTAATAAAGATAATGCATATATCTTTTCATCAAGATCATATCTGCGACCTCTACTCTTCTTTCTTCTATGTTTTAATTGAGACATGACAAAATTGGCGGATTGTGCATTCAAATGTCTTCTTAAAAACTCTTCAGATTGAGTATATTCTAATGCTTCTTTTATCCGACGCTTGTATGTCGGTTTTTCCTTTTCAATGGTCCTCATACTTTTTGTTAATCTGCAGGCTATACTATATAATTTTCGAGCTTTCGGGGAAAGCTGCTGTTTTCTTGTAGAGCCTATTATTTGTAAAAAATTGATTTTGCGTCCCAATTCTGAAATAATACATACAAATTAAACTAAGTCAATAAAATAATGTTGATACAAAACTATTAATGAGATGATATAGTAAAGAAATCAAGTTTATAATAAATATCTGCATATACATATTTTATTTTGATAGCCTTTTGTTAAAAATAGCGTGCAACAAAGGCCTTGCACCATTGATCAGAAACAAATAGAAGTAGATAGCCTATCCGTTAATGAAAATGGCATAAATATTTATGTTATAAAAATAAAATAACATGATGTGCAATCAAAAATTCACACACTTAAGGATTAGTTGTAAATACATCCTTTTCACTACATTATGTACAAAATATATTTATAACTATTAACTTATTATATCTACTTCTATTCCTCCCTAATAAATGGTTTGCAATTATACTCTACATATGTATATTATTTACAATAAGTATACAGTATGTCCACGGATAGACATCCCAATAGGACAAATGGACCAAAAATTTCGTTTTTCGACAAAAAGGCATTCTTGATAAAAAGTTCTGCATCTCGAAAAAATGTAGTCTACGAGGAGAATTTTTGTTTTTTTTATACAGGGTACCCATAAAATATAAAAACATGAAATACCATTAAGAATAAACTACCTTTATTTATCGTTTTAAAGTAAAATGGCTAATAAAAAAAGGTTTTAAATCCTATTCAGTGCTTACATAAGAAACGTATTAAACAAAAAGATTGCACAACAAAAAGAACTACATTGCACAACACAAAGAACAATTATTTATTCAAATACGCCTCCCCCGTGTTCGACGCATTTTTCAAATTGCCGTCTAATGTGATCATAACTTTTTCTTACCTCCTCGAGGGAAATCATTTGTATTGACTGTAAAATCCTCTGTTTCAAAATATCAACATTATTTTCAATGGGTTGTTGAAAAGTTAATTGCTTTAAACGGCCCCAAAGGTACGCGTCTGAAATCGTGAGGTCAGGACTCCTCGCAGGCCACATAACTGGACCGTACCGGCCAATCCATCGATCTCCAAATTTCATGTTAAGCCACTCTGTAACTTCGCGTGCACAATGCGCTGGGCACCCGTCTTGCTGATAGTACATTTGTCCCCTGTACTGTAATGGCAGCTCATCTAACTTATCCGAAAAAAAGGTTTGTAGCATTTCCATGTATGAATTCCTGTTGCACGTGTTCTCAAAGAAAAACGGTCCTATTATTCCAAAATACGATATCCACACCATACATTAACTTTTTTAAAATATTGGCGATGGGCAGGAATTCTAAATTTGGGATTTTCTGTGCTCCAGTATCGTACGTGCTGGGAAGCCATTGTACCATTTGTTGAAAAAGTCGATTCATCAGACAATAAAATAAGTTTGTGAAATTGGTTATTTTCATTTAAAATTTTGTCCCCTATCCATAAACAAAAATCCAGTCGTTTTGCATGGTCTCCATCTTCTAAAGCTTGATTAAAATGCGGTTTGAATGGGTAAAGCTTATTTTGTTTTAAAATTTTTTGAATTTGACTTTTTTGGACGATCTGCAAATTTCGGGCTCGTTTCCTTAGTGAGAGAAGTGGGTTCTCCGCAACAGATTGTAAGACAACAACGGTAGCTGCATCATCCTCATCAAACAGTTTCTTCTTCCTTTTTAAGTTTTCCACCGACCCCGTGTGTTTGAATTTCTTGATTAATTGCCGAATTGCATACGTCGAAACATAAACTCCAGGAAACTTTTCGATAAATCGTTCTTGTACATAATTGTAAGAGTTTCCACCGGTAGCATAACAGTGCACCAAAAATATTTTTTGTTCAACAGACAGCATACTTATTTTAATATTTTAAAACGAGATGTTTGACAACTTCGTGACAT
Organism: Amphimallon solstitiale; assembly: GCA_963170755.1. Classification (NCBI taxonomy): domain Eukaryota; kingdom Metazoa; phylum Arthropoda; class Insecta; order Coleoptera; family Scarabaeidae; genus Amphimallon; species Amphimallon solstitiale. The sequence continues at coordinate 11,080,021 of OY720677.1, forward strand.
TAAAATAATATCATGACGTTTTGACAGGTTATTTGTGATAAAGGATACCTGCATTAGGTGGGATAGGTGGAAAAGGTAAAACTAGAGACTGTTTAGTAAAAATGCAGCTTGGGTTCTTTATGTAAGCACTGAATAGGATTTAAAACCTTAAGAAAAAGTTATGATCACATTAGACGGCAATTTGAAAAATGCATCGAATACGGGGGAGGCGTATTTGAATAAATAATTGATCTTTGTGTTGTGCAATCTTTTTGTTTAATACGTTTCTTATGTAAGCACTGAATAGGATTTAAAACCTTTTTTTTATTAGCCATTTTACTTTAAAACGATAAATAAAGGTAGTTTATTCTTGATGGTATTTCATGTTTTTATATTTTATGGGTACCCTGTATAAAAAAAACAAAAATTCTCCTCGTAGACTACATTTTTTCGAGATGCAGAACTTTTTATCAAGAATGACTTTTTGTCGAAAAACGAAATTTTTGGTCCATTTGTCCTAGTGGGATGTCTATCCGTGGACATACTGTATAGCTTTTCGTGTTTTTGGCAGTTTTGGAGAAATTTTCTTGGGCTGAGTTATGTCACTGCTCATAATCAAAGCTAAAAATATCCATTCGTAGTTAGTGTAAATCTCCACAATGCATATTTATATGAACTCACCTTCTTGACATGGTGGAGTATTAGAACTGAAGTCCATTTCTTCAGTTGAGAATGAAGGTATCATTTCTCTTGATATACCTGCTTTATGGGACACATCAACTGATATATCACTTGTAGATGGAGTTACAATTTCTGTAAAATTAAAATACACATTAACAACAGCCTCTTCAAGCCCATGAAATGTTCATTATGTAAAACAAAATACAGAGAAAAATATCTATAATTTACATAGAAAATATATTTCATGTTTTACGGACTACCTATATCTATATAAATTTTATTAGCATTAACTTACGTGGCAGATTAATAGTAGGCACTTCATTATATTTCAAATTAGTCTTGTTATGGTACTGGACAAACTTTTGATTGGCCGCAAAATGGTCAGAACATACTCTATAAGTATTCCTTATTTGCTCAATACTTTTATGAGATAGATCATTACGACAGATAGCCACAAGCCATTTCTTCACCATCTATAAACCACAACATTACATTAAATACGTATTTTCAAGTGACAATAAATGTTCTTTGAAGAATACATACTATTATGTACAACAATTATACCATATTACACATGACGTATTTACATCTGAATTGTTTGGAGAAGATGAAGTTTTCTGGTTGTTCTTGAGGTTTTCCCACAATTACGTACACAACACCGCTTAACCATTATAGTTCTATGATATAGTCAATGGTGAATAAATAATAATAACACAAGGTAATAAACAATAAACAAGTAACACTAAGACAGAAACACACACAATACTGAACCAAACAAAACGATAACAAAGCATCCAAAATTTTCGGAATAAATTTGTATAACGACAAATAACGATGCCTTTTTATGATTGGTCAACATTTGGAAACTAGCGCCGCAGGCGGTTAGCCGCCCAACAGTAACAAGAAATGGCGGGAACTGATGAAGTGAATAGGGGGTGGAACTAGAATAAGATACTAATTGACCTAATGAGCACGGGAACTAAAATAACCAGCAAATAAACCAATTCTTCAGGTGTCATATCTCTTGCTGAATAAGGGCATTTGATATCAACAATTCCCTTATCTCCTATGAGCTCATCAGGACTTGCAGCCAAAAATGGGAACTGTTTGTCAATAAATAACCTACATGTAACTATGTCTTTCCCTATGACTGCGGAAAGCTGTTCTAAAGTAATCTACTCCTTTGCTCTTCCATATTCACATGCTACACTAAAGAAGTCTTTGGTATAAATTATGGATTCCACGAGGGATTTACAACTGGAACTTGGTCGTCTTTTACAGACTTTTCCAAACATTGAAGCTGTAAGACGTTTTCTGCGTTCCAAATACCAAAGTTCGCAATGATTCTGTTGCCGAGTTTGTTCATCAATAAGTTGGATTTCGTCGTTGCTTTTCTGTATTTTTTCCAAAAACTCATGTTTAGCTACAGTATATTCCTCTTCCGCAATATCTGGTTTTGCACAGTTGTCACCATAGCTTTCATTATTTGCCTTCACGACGGGAACGAATAATTTTCTTCGAGTTGAGCGTTTTCGTAATTGGTTCTTTCGAATCCTTTTCAGTTCTGCGACAGAAGATAATTTACTTGGATCCTATCACAATCATTTTCAGATTATATTAACCAGAAATATAGGTAGGTAATCATCTTTTTTGCTTTCGGAAACGTTTTGCTGTTCTTCCTTGGAACACTCAATCTCACTGTTGATTTATTACTTTTCTGATAAAAACGTTCAGCGTGTGACCATTTTCTTTATCCATTTTGTACTCGATAATTTATTTTAATCTTTACAACAATTAAGAGGGGATTTGCCCTGGGCTCGAGGGGTATACTTCTTTGCGGAGCGGGAGACGAGGGTACAATAAACGACACCAATGACCACTACCAAAGACGGTCACCCGTCTGTACTCCCTAAAATCCACTGGGTTGCAACAGGCCCGCACTAAATATATTTCAACGGATATTACTACACAAAAAGGAAAATCATATTGTAGACACTTCTTGGTGAAACATTTATTAACTTAATTTTACCTTCGAGAATAACACCTTGACTATGTTTCACAAAGTTTTATTCGAATTTTCTAATATATTGCTGTGACCCTTCCAAATTAATAATACAAGGACATCATTAAAGGTCTATATTTTTAAAAATATGAAGGTTCACGCACATATCTCAGGAAATTAGCCTTATGCCTTCTGCAAAAATGTGGGTAAGGCAATGTCGCACTTCACTAGCTCAGATAATAGTATCACTAATAATATATCATCTCAGGGGCAGAAATATTCTTTCTCCCAAAGATTTTACTCTTTAGCGTTTCGACAGGTCAGATATATTAAATAAAATACAGAAATATCTTACAAAATCATTTATTATACACACACACAAATTAACAAAGAAAAACAGATTCATCTAAAATTATTGATTCATAAACAACTTAATTACATAATAAATATATAAACAGGTATAACGTACTTGCACGTATTGAGTTCAATGTTACAAATACAAAAATAAAATCAAGAAATTTATTATAGGTGATGACTTATACCAGATATTGTTATAGTGAGCAAAAAGAAAATTTTATTATAATGTACACATTAGAAGATAGACTTTGCTTTGATATTAATCTTATCCAAATGCATTTTCTCACTTTTGGATAACATTCCCAAAGCAAATTCATATTATCTAAGAATGTTGGTTTCCTATAAATTTTATATGATTTTTATTATTAGCGTTTATGTATACGGTATTTCTGTAAAACTTAATATGTTATTTTATTCTTTGATTATTGTAAATTGTATCCTGGAGTTTAGTGAATTAAGTAAGAGTTTTTTTAGTTGTCTATCTGTAACTGTCCAAATACATAATATATCATCAACGTACCTTGCCCAATAATGTATTTATTTAGTTAAGGTGTTATTAATCCTGAATAACCTTCCTTCAAAGTGATTCATGTAAATAATTGCTAATAATGGGCTTAGTGGGTTTTCCAAACAATTCTAAATTTACATCTGAAAACCAAAACCTAAAAACAATAAGAAAGAAATTAAATGATAACAAACTAGTAATCACACAAGCAGACAATGGAAGTACAGTCACGTTATTCGAAAGAACTATACACAATGATAAAATTTATGAATTATTAAACATTATTGAATTTAAAAAATTTAAAATTGATCCCACTAATTGCTATCAAACCAAAATAAAAAAGCTTATAAACAATCATAATAATCTATAAAACAAAAACCTATTAATAATGAACTCCAGCACCCTAAGACTTTATCGCTAACCGAAATTGCACAAAAATAAGATCCCAATGAGACCAGTAGTATCTTATGTATATGCACCCGTCTATAAGCTGTGTAAGTATTTAAATAAAACACTACCGGAAAAAATCAATTTTAAGTCAAATTATTCAATAAAAAATACAATCCAATTAACTAAGAAATTAAATGAAATCACATTACCAGGTAACTCTAAATTAATATCTTTCGATATTAAAAACCGTTTTACATCTATACCAATACAAGAAATAAAAGACATAATAGAAAAACAAATTAATGACAGTATTTTGGGTAATACCGAGAAAACACGAATAATAGACTCATTAAAGATTTGTCTGGAACACAATTACTTTAGATTTAACAACGAAATCCTCATTATTTTCCGCCCATATAACGGATTTTGCAAAAATATCTTCTCTATATAAAATGTTTTTTACTGTGGATTTACAACTTGTAGTAGGGCGCATTTTACACACTTTGCCAAAAGCAGAAGCAGTGAGTAAATTTCTTCTATGCTGTCGCCAATCAATACTATCTGCTTGTAATCTAGTATTTTGTTCAATTTCTTTTAGTTCATCGGTTTTTTGTAATGTTTTCAAAAACACATAGCGGGTTTTTGACATTCATTTCCATAATCTTTATCTGTTCCGGCTTTGTTTGTCGCAAAAGTTAACTTGCGTTTGCATTTTAGATTTTTGGGTTGCCTGTACCCTCCCAATTCTTTTTGCCTCCGCGCTTTTTAGACATTTTCCTGGGCTTATTCCTTTATTCAAATACTTATTAGTGACATAAAGAGGTCGACCCGTATTTCTGGAAACTACTGCTGCCATACCACCACGATATGACCTTTTTGCCCAACTACCATCAGCAACCACAGTGATCATTGGTATTCCATCTACGCTGACACTACAAGATTCAACTGCTAATTTAGCTTCTTCGGCAGCTTTTTTCATTGTCTCCCACGCAACATTGTCATATGCATTACATGCGGTATTATGTGCTGTTTGATATAATGGAACTTAGAAAGAATGTCATTTCAGAAAACCCAGCACCAATGTTCAAGATCCCAACAACCGCTGCCTTATTGACGTCTGTCTACTGTATTCGACTTTTCTGGACATGTAGAGACTGCACCAATGTAATTGCATAGATTTCATTTAAAATATATTTTTAGCTGAAGACCATGCCTGCGTTCGTCGACGAGTTTCAAATTGCTGAGAGTATATCCGAAAGTATCTTCTGCATGCTTGCTTAAAGTTACTAAAGCATCAATGAATTGTTGCAATTAAACTATACGGATGTCAATCACATTAGTGTCATTGTTGTTCAGTTTTTCATTAGACGTTGATGTACTAACTTTGTTGTCAATATTACATGTTTCAGAGATGATCTGATTGATACAGTAGGACCAGTTTCACAAATTTTTGATCCTTCTAATGGTCTTTGTAAATCTATGAACACCTTATTGTCCTCTGAGTGCACAGATTCTTCTATAGCACTTGAATTGGGCGACGGGGAACTGGCAACATATTGCTTTCTGATGTCAGCACGTGTCCATCGTCAATCTTTGTAGACGGTTCCACCATAGAAGCATCCACCCAAGTGTTTTCCTTCATTATGTTGTTAGTTTCCAATATGGCCTTTGTTACACATGAAACATCAAGTTGCCCAGCTCTGAAAAAATAACATTTAGCGTACTTAGATATTCTTTGCTCTAACCTAACTATTTTAAAAATTGAAACACATAAATAAAGGCATTTTTCAACATTTTGAAAATAAAAAAACAAAATTATTTTTTGACAAAATCATGATTTTTTTTATAAATCTGATAGTAGTACTACCTATTGTTTTATTACATACCTGTTGAATTTGCCGATGTTAGATGTTTGCGTTTAGCTGACAAACGTAGTCTATATTTTTTACCTTTCCGAGGGTCCATGATGGCAATTTTATTTTAACCGTATGCACAGCACACTCAAACTTCAAGAAACAAAAGTTATGTTCTAACTGAATTGTTTATAATTTTTAGTTAACCACCTTTACCGCGACACCAAAAATCACAATTGTAAATACATGCCGGTTAACAGCGAAAACCTAATCAACAACCCACATGCCGAACATGAAAAGAAAACGATAAATTATTACCTGAATCCATCCCTAGATGTTGGTGTAACACAAAGTGATTCATAGATACATGTTTATAGTAGAGTGGGTGTTAACTACCCCGACCGCCGCCGCGAGCAGCACTTTCTAGCGATAGAAAAACCTCAGATACTTCGCTGTAAGCCTTCATAATGGACCTTTATATTTTTCACGCCCACCGTGACGTCATCCGCGTGACCTTTCTACCAAGTGTGTGCGCTGCCGCCCGCGCGAATTTGTCTTTCAAATGTGCTTTCAAATAAACAGGCAACGCGCTTTTCAAACCGCACGGCATAGCTTACTTTGTGTTCGAATTTCGTTTGCTGCTTTTTGTGAATTTTCTGTTGTTTTTACCTGTTATTGTGGAACTAAAGAAATATAGTTTTTTTTTCAAAATTGAAACACGTTTTGCAAGGTGAGTTTTGTTCCTTTTTGTTAACTTTTAAGGTTATGTTTAAAGTATTCTAGCGGTCTTTAAATAAACGAGAATGGTTATTTACTGTTGTATACACGGCTGCAAAAGTAATATAAGACCTGATAAAGAGACTAATGAGCCCAATCTTTCTTTTCATCGATTTCCGAAAGAAACATATTGGAGATTACGGTGGATCGAGGCAATCAAGCGAGATCAGTTAGGAAACAATATTTTACCAAAGAACTACGATGCCGCAAGGGTACCTTGAAATTATTCATAAATTACCTAATAAGTAAATTGTTTGTTTCAGATTTGCTCTAAACATTTCATCACCACAGATTTTTTTATGGCTGGAATGAGAAAGATCATTCGAAAAATAAAGTGCCAACCATTTTCCCCTGGACTAAAAAAAGTAATCCTACTAATAATGTCCCGGTCCCCATGTTTGAAAATTTACGTGTTTTTTATTGTATAGTAGAGACACAGTAGAGGGCATAAGTTTTATGTTTTAGGTTCTTATAAACAAACCTGAAGTAGATACTGCATAGTTGTATGACGTAAAGGATGAAGTAAACACATTGAAAAGTGACAATGTCATGATAAAACTGTCTATACTGGATTTAAAAAAGCAACAGATCTGCAACATCAATAATATCCTTCAAGCCCAGGTTTATTCCAATAAACAAATTGAAGAATTAAAAAAACAAGTAAGCATCTTAGAAAATGTCAATGGAAATTTAACCCAGTTATTGGAAAAGGAAAAACAAATGGCTGCAATAAATGCAGGAATATTTTGCATTGAGCGGTTTGACAAAGATGATGAAAAAGTATTGCATTACACTGGAATACAAACTTACGACCTTTTTTAAATAATATTAAACTTTTTGTTGCCATCGCAAGACACAAGTTTATTAAACATTTATTCTAATCGAGACGAAAAATTACAGCCTCATGCCATGAAATTATCCATAAAAAACCAATTTTTTCTAACACTTGTTAAATTACGAAGGAATCCTGATTTTGTTATGTTGGGAGACATGTTTGGAGTTTCGACATCAGGTGCCAATAAGATTTTTGTTTGTTGGATTAATTTGATGTATTTGAGATTAGGCAGTATAAATTTTTGGCCTCATAGAGATGTTCTGTTGAAAAATGCAAACCCCGAGTACAAAAAAAGTACCCAAAAGTAATAGGAAGTATTGATTGCACCGAATTTTATATACAGACTCCCTCTTCGTTAGTAAAGCAAAATCAGTGTTATTTAAACTATAAAGGCGCAACAACACTGAAATCGTTAATAATGACTGATCCTAATGGTTGCATTATTTATGCTTCGCCTTTATATACAGGATCTATTTCTGACAAAAAAATAATTTTAGACACAAAATATTTAGAAATACTTAAACAGAAGATGGAGGAGCGGTGAGGTTCAGCCAGGGGATGTAATTTTGGCAGATAAAGGATGTAACGTTGAAAGTTTATTTAAAGACATCAACATGGAACTTAATATTCCAACATACAGAATAACTGGTTTCCAGTTCTCAGAAGAAGCTGTGAGTGCATCTAGGAAAGTTGCCCATGAACGTATTCATGTGGAAAGAGCAATTGGAAGATTGAAGAGTTTCAAAATACTGAGCAGTGATATACCCATTTCTTTTGTAGGAACTGTAGAACAATGTTATATTGTTTGTTGTTTGTTAACCAATTTTAGGTATCCACTGCGTAAGATACTTGAGTAAGAAAATTGACATGTAAATTTTGTAAACCAATAGTGTTAAAAAATTATAAATGTATTTAAAAAAAAGACTCCTAAAATATATATTATATTTATTTACAGTGGTGGTTTTGTTTCTTACAAATCATACAATACATTTATGAATAATATATTCTTTTATAAATTTCTCTTAATTTTTTATACATTTCTGTACAAAACTGAGGATCAAATCTTATTCTATTTATAACAATTTCATCACTTTGTTTTAAATAAATTACAAAATCGCACCAAGTGATACCAGCAATCAACATTTGCCCTTGAATTTGATAAAAATAATTGTGTTTTTCCTTTAACACAGGTAAATTATTTTCATTACACTTTAAGCAAAAATTTTTTACTGTTAAGGCTTCGTTTAAGTTTGAATACTTTTTGCTGCTAGGGCATTTCACCTCTAGTAGAGCATAACCTTCTTGTTCATCGTATACAACACCATCTGGAGTGGCCCCAAGAAATGGCGCCTTCGGATGAATTATTAGTCCTGGCTTGTACATCTGATATTTTTTTACTGCCAAAATACTTTTGAACTGCAACTTCCTCGTTTTCTGTTCCATATCTCACACAAGGCAAATGTGAAATACTGTTTGGTGTTAATAAATTTTCCTTGAACTTATCATTTATTAAGATACGTTTACATATTTCACCAAATCTTGATGCCGTAAATCTCTTCTTCCGTTCAGTCAACCAAGTGCTGGAAGACGCTTGTCCCCCCCCGGGTTGCTTTCTCTATTACAAAACATTCTTCCAATGTCATAATTTTAAACTGCGCAAAAGGTTCCAGGCTGCTTAAAATATTTGTCGTTACATTAGTTTCTATGAGAGGGAGGTCCAGTTCAAAGTTCGTTGTCATTGATGGTACAGATGATACACATCTCAAAATGTTGCCAACAAACGAGTTTTCTGGGACTGATTGGTCTAAAAAATATTATATTAAAGCAAAGAAATATAATGCCAGTTCAGAAGGCATTCTTACCTGCTATGGGAGGGGGCAATGCCAGTTGCTTTTTTCCACTTTTACATAGTAAATATGCCACAGGAATGTTCGGGTTCACACCAGCAATCTGGCTCTTTAGCAGCAATATCTCTTCAATACTTGCTTGAAAAGTATTCCTTAGTGGATTCTTCAATGTTGACTGTACTGGGGGCCTTTTTCTAGCTACATTCAGTGGGTTGTAAAAATGGGAAGTAAAAATTCTTTCGGGATGGATTTTAGGTCCCCGGGGTACATTCCACTTTATGGGTTGTGAAGTGGGAAATTCATTAGTATCCACGTTTCCACAGCCTCTAAATATAAAATCTTGCAGGTAGTAGCTTGCAAGACTGTGAGTTCTGTTACTTAGTGAAATGTCACTTAGTAATGTTACTTAAGGAATGTTACTTAAGGGAAAAACCCCTAATATAAATAAACTAAAATTCAGGGTGCATGAGGAGTGTGTGTTAGAACAGTACATTCACTTACCTTAAAAATAATTATTAATCGCTTATGATTAATATTATTGTTTCCAATTCTAGTTGTTACCCTTGAAGTAGACGGTTGATGTTTTTAATATTTGTGACCCACCCTATATATCTAGCTCAGAGCTTGAGACTACTACTAAAAGATGTTAATGCCCGTTTGCGCCACCCATTTTATTATTATAGAGGCAAGGTCACTGCTGTTGCTGTATAGCAAAATAAAAATGGGAAACTTTGCACTACAGTAATATATAGGCCTATCTTCAAGAAAAACACACAAGTTATTAAAACAATAACAATTTATTAACTAAAATAACAATGGTAAATGTGAAATATAAAATTCGGTATCGTAGAGATGTTGTTTAAACTTGAAATATTTATGTCACAAAGATATAGCAAAGATCTGATTATAATAATTATTAACTTTTGTTGTCGTAAAAAAAAAAGAAGTTACTAAAGTTATTTGATCGGAGATTAATAATTGTCGTTATTTACAAAACAAAGAAACACTGAATTCTAGAGACGGTACGTTAAAAGAAAACAATAGGTTTTGACTTAACTAATAATCTAATTGATTACGGTTGGTGCACCAATTAACTTAGAAAGATCCATAAACTATATATTATTATATATATTAAACACTACTTGATTAAACAATCGAATAAAATAAGTTGATAGTGTACAAGAAAACAAACATATAAACAATAAATATTGAACACAATATAGGATATATGTAGATAAACACAAAAAAGACTTGCATGTGCTTTGTCGTACTTGACTAAATTTTACGTTTATATAAAGAAATTAGACAGTTTTAACTAATTTCACGGCACAACAAAAGATAGAACATGTAAGTACCTGGTAGGTGGAATTGTCGTATTTGCAGAGTTCCGACGGATGATGGTCGTACTGGTTGTATTGGTCCCCGTATGCCGTGTTCGGTCCGTATATGCTAACGCTAGCCGGGCTTGGGATGGTAGATGGCGATGAACAAATATCTTTAGATCCGGACTACTTTCCGTTAATTGGGAGGCTCTTAATGCTCCACAATTATTTAATGATAGAAAGAGGCAGATCGCATAACAGCTTATCCATAAACGTCTGGATATTTAGACCTCAATCTATTATAGCTATGTGTTGTTCCCGCAGCCTAACGAACTCTAAGACAAAGGGGACTGGTATTTGTAACTTTCACTACCACTTACTGTGTTGTTTTTAATTTCACGTTATATTAATGAATGATGCACTAGTAATCATCAATTTGAACGCGCTCTTCCCTCTTTAAAGACTCGGGAGGTGGGAGAAGGGCAAGAAAGAATATTCGAGAAAGTCGTAGCATCAGTTGGACGGATGGTTATTCCCCTTAATTTGATGACGCTAGTAGAATAAACAAAGTACGCAGTTTCATGCAACAGGAGACTGTGGGAACTGTTTAGATAAGAAAACTAAAATATAAATATTGCGTCTATGAAATTGAACAAAGCGTTGCTTATAAACTTAATATTTCGAATCGAATATTCTAGATGGAATATATACGACGCAGATATCAATGTTGAAAACTTTAAGACGTGATTTAATTTAGAATATCTTTTGAATTAATACTGATTTGAAAACATGTAACACGTAATATACAGGGATAAATGAATTAATGATCGCCGCTTAAGGGGGCTTAAGGGGACTTAATACCCCGACAACAATGCTTAAAAACGGTCATCTTAAATGACAACTACAAGGCTCTAAAAGCAACAATGCTATGCCAACAACAACGCTCTTGAACACAAGTCTCCCAAACACAAACAACGGATAGCGACAATAATATAAAAAAAACCGATACTTCAAGTTAAACGCCTGCAAACACAACTTAATCAAATAATTGAAAACTTCCATAATATCAAAACGTACAAGTAGGTAAGGCACTTCACCAAACAGGTTAATTTCAGATGGAAAACTAAGTTCGTACGACCAAAAAAAAGTTATTCAAAGATTGCATTAAGATGGTGGTTGCGCAATATATTGATTCATTTAGGGGACTTTTACCCCAAGCTGATTACACTGTTGGCGAATTCTTTCAGCCCAACCAACAGGCCATATTAACCTAACTAAACTAATCTGGTGGATGCGCCTTCAGGTCCTGAATATGCCAAACAGAAGTTCTACCTTGATCATCAAGAAGTTCGTATGTCCAGGGTGATACAATTCGGGTAATTTCGTATGGTCCGGAATACTTTGGAGCGAGTTTGGACGCAAAATGCTTACTAGCATCAGAAAGTACTTTATTTTTTCTCCAAACCTCCTGTCCAACAACAAATTTCGCGGGTTGTCGTCTGAGATTATAAACATTTGCACTTCGAATATGAGCTTTTTTAATACGATTTTGAATGTCTTTATACAGAGTAGCAAAAGCTAACTTCTTATTTTCAACACTAATAACAGGAGTGTCAGATTCACAAGGAACGAAATTTTCATCATTGCCATTCAAGGTAATTTCCCTGCCGAAATTAATAAAATTTGGAGTTACTTTGGTGACTTCGTGTTCAGAAGATCGAATAGCGTAACCGATTTTAGCCAAATATTGATCCCATGTTCTGTGATTAGTTTTAACATAGGCAGTTAGCATAGTTTTAATTATTCGGTTAACCCTCTCGGTGGGGTTGGCCTGTGCATGATATAAAGCAGTATAGGCAATTTTGATGTTATAATTTTTGGCCATGTCCTGAAATATTTTACTTTTGAACTGAACACCATTGTCCACTATTAGCTGTGAAGGAGCTCCAAAAAGAAGTATTACGTTTTCCTCAATAGGTTTTGTTACAGCAGCGCCGGTGGCTGTGCGCAAAGGGAACACCAAAGTAGCTTTACTGAAGATGTCACATACCGCTAAAATATATGAGAAGCCTTTAGTGGAACGAGGCAAAGGCCCCATAAGGTCGGCAGAAACAATTTGCCAAGGTCTGGTGGCAGTTGGTGCCTTACTTCGTAAATGTCCTGAAGGTGGTTTGTTTTCGGATTTAATACTGAGACATACTTTACAATTTCTAACGAACTTAACAATGTCGCATGCCATTTTTGGCCAGAAATATCTTTGCGCGACTCTAGAAATAGTTTTTGAAATTCCGGGATGCCCACAAGTAGGATCATCATGGCAAGATCTAATAATTGATGAACGACGCTCGCGTGGAGGAACTAATTTCCACTCAAGAGTAGGAGAGCTAAGTTCGGAATAGCGTGGTTTAATATATTTAAATAGTTTATTTCCTTCCACTCGCCACAACGGATAACGTTTAGGATTTTTCTGAATTTCATCAATCATTTTCAAATACCAACGATCTACTGGGGTTGAAGAATCTTCAGCTTGGATGGTATCTACAGATGTGTTTACAGAACGGGACAAAAAATCAGGCACGGCATGTTCCGAGCCTTTTCGATGAATAATCTCAAAATCATATGGCTGCAGACGCAATGACCACCTGGCCAGTCGGCCATGAGGGTCCTTCAAATTATGTAACCATAACAAAGAATGGCAATCCGTGATCACCTTAAAATGATAACCCTCTACGTAATGGCGGATATGTTCCACGGCCCAAATAACAGCCAGACATTCGCGTTCTGTAGCACTGAATTTCCGTTCTTGAGCTGTCAAAGAACGAGACATATAACAGATGACCTTCTCACCCTCATCATATTGTTGAGTGAGCACGGCCCCAAGGCCAAAAGCTGAAGCGTCTGTTTGCTGAATAAATGTTTTAGAAAAGTCAGGACATACTAGCAAGGGAGATGAAATAAGACATTCTTTAAGTTGTTTGAAAGCGATATCACATTCAGTGGTCCAAGACCAAACGGTTTTCTCTCTAGTTAGATTTGTCAAAGGAGCAATGATGGTGGAAAATTGTGGTACGAAACGTCTGTACCAAGAAGCATTTCCTATGAATCTTCGAACTTCCTTTACATTCTTTGGTGGAGGAATATCTAAAATTGCTTGGACTTTGTCAGGATCAGGGCGTAATCCTAGCTCATCGACAACATAACCAAGATATTTTAATTGTGGTCTACAAAATTGACTTTTAGCAAAATTAACTGTGAGTCCTGCATTGTGCAATCTATCAAAAACTTCACGTAATGTGGCCAAATGGGATTCAAAGATCTGTGAAATGATGACTATATCATCCAAATAAACAAATACTGAAGGCTGGAGGTCTGCTCCCAGAACTGAATCCATTAGCCGCTGCCAAGTAGCAGGAGCACCAGTGAGTCCATATGGGCACCTTACAAAACGATACAACCCGCCCCTCACAAAAAGCAGTACAGTCTCGGGAATTTTCAGCTACTGGAATTTGCCAATAAGCACTTTTGATGTCTAAGGAACTCAAATATTTGGCATCTCTCAACTGATCTAAAATTGTGGAGATGTAAGGCAAAGGATAAGAATCTTTTTGTGTGACAGCGTTTAACTTACGATAGTCCACACAGAAACGATAACTATTGTCTTTCTTTTGAACTAAACAAACGGGTGAAGCCCAAGGACTATTACTAGGTTCGATTATTCCCTGATCTAACATTTTCTTAATTTCCTGATCAATAGCCTGTTGTTTAATAGGAGATACAGGATAATAACGTTGTTTAATAGGTGTTGTATTTGGTAGCAATTTTATTTCATGTGACACTAAATGGGTTTTTCCTAATGATTTGCTCATAAGTGCAGTTTTCTCAGAGACTAGTTCATCTAAAAGTTTCCTTTGATCATCGCTCAACGAGGTAGTACTAGCAATACTATTTACTTCAATTACAGGGTCCCTATTACTAAAATGCCAAATATTTTGTCGCAGGTCAGGCACAATATTCATGGCCATCCAAAAATCTACACCTAATATTAACGTGTGTGGTAAGTCAGGCAAAACTAAAACATCGACTAGACAAACTTTGCCTTCAAGACAAAAAGGTACGGTAACCACTCCTGAACTTAAGCACACTTGGCCATTTGCAACAGTACATTCTACAGTTTTTGGTTTTAAAGTAAGACCTACGCGACATAGTATTTGATAACCTATTGAGCCAACCAATGTTCGTGAGGCTCCAGAATCTAATAAACTGTTACGCCGAAACTACGTCGCACTAAGGTAGCAGACTGAATCTAGTTAAAGATAACGGAGAATCACAATAGGCGATGATTGAATCTGGAAAACGCAGGGCCGAGCTAACTCTGTCGCAGACGGCGTGACGGTTCAGATAAACTTACACCAAAAGTAGAGCGTCGGTCGGCAACGACGCTAGCGACGTCGTCCGGGTACCAGGACACTATGTTACCTTACGATAACCTACCTGCGCCTCCTATGAGCTACCACTGGCTGTGTCCCTCCAGCGGGTTTCCTATTGATCACCCTGTATATTATGATGCACCCTACCTTACGTATGTGCTTGTCACAAAATTATTTGAGATATGTAGAGGTGAAATAAAAGAAAAGATATTACGAAATGTAGCAAGATTTAATTAAATTTGGTATGATGTTTATGTTTTTTTTTTTTAAAGAAAAGAAGAAGTTAAGTATATAAAATTACAAAGTGACACCAAGCTGTCTGAACAGTTTAAATAAAAAAAAAAATTAGCAAACGTTGAATGAAATTGATTTAAAAAAAAAAAGAAATGAAAACTAGACAGTTTGATAATATGTAAACAAAGCGTTAGGTAATATTAATGAAATAAAATAAAAAAAAACAAGTCTTAATACTAATTCATAATCTCTGCGTTTCAGCAGTAGATGGTTGGTAGCAGAAACGTTTCATTACCTCACATAAAATAATTACAAGAAATATCATGAAAACGCCACAACGGCAATGTTAACACAAAATGTGATTTAATATGTACGCAAGTAAATTGATATCATCTAGTACTTAAGACTTAGACTAATAAAGTGAAAATTCGTTAAATACCAAACACAAGGTTTGATTACATGATCATAATTAATTTAAATGAAAGGTTACTTATTAACAAATGTCAAATAAATAAAGATAAAATTAGAAAGGAAATTTTATAATATACAAAAATACACTGAGCTTCCCGAACAAAATTTACTCTTGCAGGAATGAATTTAACTAGCTCAGAAAATTAGATAAAAGTCTGCAAGAAAAGTTAGTATAATAACGACAAAATTCTCTAGCAATTAAGCACGATAAAATTTAATTACATCTACGAGAGCCCTCCAAAAAAACTACTACTTAGGGTCTCTCGGTATACATCAAAGCAAATTTACAATTAAACAAAATTAATGTGTACTTATTGTGACCACACATGTAATAAGTGGCACGTCAGGTATCTCTTAAGCACCCAAAAGTCTCTTTTCAAAACATAAGAAAATTAATACGGTAATATGACCAGTTCTCTGGTTCTAAATTTACATCAAAACGTTCGAAATATTCATTGAAAAATTAGGCACATGGTTGCACTTAGCTGTAATCTCAAAATGGCGGAGGCACGCCAACCGGAGACAAGATGGTGGAGATCCCCCAATAGTATATTGCAATTCCACCCAAAATTCCAAGTGAAAAGGGTAGGCACAACTCCCACACAAATCGGAACGGCATCCACAGCGGCCAAACCAGTGCCCAATGTCTGGATGCTTAGCCCTGTACTAACATCCCCAATTTTAATTGGAGATGCACGTTAAAGACTCAGAAGTCACACATAGCACGAAAAGAAAATCAAAATCCAACACGTGGCATTCGTAAATCAGGTAGCGGTATTGCGATAAAATTTACGATAAAACACCTAATTAAGGTATCGATACTTAAGCTTATTTCGTTAAAGCCGCCTAAGCGCCAGTCTATCTTTTAGACATAGTGATAAAATTCACCAAATGAAAATAAGCATATCGTGCACATGCACTTATAACAAGCTCGACTTCGAAAGTGACCCAAACGTGACCTTCCCGGTAGATACGTTACAAGCAAAGAGCCCGCAGGTCCAATGATTTTAAATTAGGGCGGGAGTTTCAAATAAACATAATAGGCACAAAACTAAATGGACAATAAAGGGAGTCAACATCGTGACATATATAATTAAACACAAACCCTACACATAGCTTAGACGAAAAGAAAATAACCGAAACACTCCTACAATTGTACGTAGAAATTATAAAGTCGGCAGTACGAGAGGGAACTTCATGCTAAACGTTGGCAATCCGTGAAACGCACATCCGTCTAGGCGACGTAACCAAACGTTTGACAGATAGAAAACAAAACAAACCTCCAAATGTAGATACAATTTATTACGGAAGAAAACGGATTCTGCAGTTAACTATTGAAATTTTCCCAGCTTTTAAATCACGCTATAAACAGACGGTTAAGAAAACCGATCAAACATGTATTTCAGCCTATCAACGACACTTAACCCCTACTGCGGATTCCAAGGAAGAATTAATCAGAAGTCTCTAATACTTAGAATAACAATGATGGAGCAGCAACCGAACTGCAAAACAATTAATAGTATGCCCCATATTCCAAGCACTTCCCCATTTAATACTCCTTGCATTTTTAGTGACATAAACACGAAGGCAGAATATTAGTCAGACTCACAAGAGGGTCTATGTCTAGGAATACACATAAACACAGGCGACAGTAAATACAACGAGGCTGACTGATGTGTCAAAGAATTTAAGAACACAAATAAATGCACTTCGCAGAGTTCGGAAGTAATAAATAAGCAGATCTTGTTAAAACTGAAACAAGGCGTAAAAAGTAACTGCAAATGCAGATAATTCGCATCTACAGGTAGGGTAAAATAAGCTAGAGATAAGATAATTAGAATTAGTTCACAAGATACAGAGTTTCCTTCACATAAAGAGTGTATTTGCTCGATAATACATATTACATATCTATCAATTCCACGGTTCGGGAGTCAGGGCTCTGAAAGCAAAATAGAAGGTTTAGCACACACACAGATATACATCAAACGATCTTTGCCAACCGGTAAACCAAACGAGGTACAAGGTTCGCTCAAAAAGTCTCGAGCTCAACAAATTCTACGCACTTAAACAAAGACACATAATCTTACGAGAACTAAATACAAAAGTAAATTTTACAGCATAACAAATTCCCCCCTTTCCAGCGAAAAGAAATTGATCGCAGAGCAATTTCTTGCACCGAGAACATAGGCTGACGGAATAAAGATAGTGAAAAGGGTAAGCGAGAGTTCTAAAACGGACGTTGTCTTCTACACGAACGCACACAGCCACACTCAGTCACAGCAACACCAAACAGCTTGGCCAAAACCACCACGTGGCCCTTTGGCATTCAGCCGGTACGGGATAGAAAAAGAAACAAAAGAAAAATGGTGCAACTGCTCAGAGGTACGGATATGCCGTTGCGACAACCGTAACATCCGGTAACAACAAAACGAGAGAAGATCGCCAAACAAAAATAGATAATAGGAAGCAAAAGTTTAAAGTCTGGACCGGCGTTGTCCCGACTGAAACGCTGAAGGCGAACGATAAACCGTAAGGCAGAAGTCATAATCAATTCCTGGAGATAACATTTTGACAGTAAGAAAAGCAAAAGAAGGTCGCCAGGACACGACCCTTGGAAGGCTGAGGATTATCACGCATAAAGGGACCATCACTCTTTATACCTTCTCAAATAAGATAAGTCAAATCCGGTAATTAAGCAATAACCAACATTAGTTAGCTTAAAGGTAAGTCATGTCCGTTAATGTAAACGGGATGTTGTGTGGACTCCCCTAGCAAGGCTGCCACTCCATATATGCAAAGACACGGAAGCTCCGAAACACACGGAAGCGATAAAGATACGGGAAGATAAATGCATAGACGGAATCACAGATACAAGCTGTGCAATGGGGCCGGTAATCACACTATCGAAAGGTCGATAAAAGAAAATTGTTTGTCCTAAGGTGGTAGAGGAGCAATATTAGACAGGATCCATTTAGAAGACTTTTACTTCACGCAGGGTTCACGGTAGGAGAATTCTTTCAGCCCTCACTACAGGCCAAAAAGCCCCTTTAGATGCCTCCTACATCACGCGAGGTACACGGTAGAGAAATTCTGGTGTTACGGCTGCAAGCCAAGGCACTCTCTACAGGCCAAAAATGTAACGATAGGTATAGTTAACGAAAAGACAAATCCGAGATAAGCGATAATTTAGGCACTTGAATACGTGAGAAGATAGATCTTAATCATCACTCGGCTGAGGTTTCAGTAAATTTGCATGCCACGCCCCGGGCAGCAATTTACCTTCGCAAGTTTTGAGTTCATAAATGTCAGTTGAGATACGTTTACTAATTTGAAAGGGCCCGATATATTTGTCAGCCAATTTGGCGGTATAGAACTTGGCGGCATCTGAAAGTACGAAATTTTTACGCCAGACCAACTGGTTTACCAAAAATTCTTCCTGTCTATGACGAGTATCGTAGCGCGCCTTAGCACGCTCATATGCTTTCTGCAAGCGGGATTTGATGTCACGATAAAGCTTAGAAAATCCTTCGGAACGTTCTATTAGTTTTTCCGGATCGCGGACCTCGACAAGTGGAGTTCCTTCAGAGATAGGAGCATCGGAAATTCTTTCTCCAGTGAGATTCATCTCACGGCCGAAGTTAATGAAATAGGGAGTATGTCCGGTGACTTCGTGTCTAGCCGTGCGCAAAGCGCAAGTGACTTTGGGAAGATAGACGTCCCATTCGCGATGATTGTCAGAGACATACGAGATCAGCATGGTTTTGATAACCCTATTCACGCGTTCCACGGGATTCGCTTGAGGATGGTAATTCGCAGTATAGCATGGACGTACTTTATATTCTTTTAACATGGAACGGTAGTCGTTAGAACGAAACTGCACGCCATTGTCGGTGATTACAGAACGAGGTACGCCAAAAATCAGAAACACATCTTCTTCGAGATGTCGGATAATAGTCTTGGAAGAAGCTTTACGTAACGGGAAAGTCAGAACAAACTTACTGAAGATGTCAGAGACCACCAAAATGTAGTTAAAGCCTCGCTTGGACCTCGGAAGAGGACCAACAATGTCGATACTGAGTACTTCCCATGGTTTAGTAACTTTAGAATGTCCACCCATACGACCAACAGGAGCTCTTTGAAGAGGTTTCGCCTTATTGCAATTAGGACAGGCTCTGATGTGACGAATCACATCTTCTAACATTTTGGGCCAATAGTAGTGTTGCAATATGCGAGCGAGAGTCTTCGCAATGCCCAGATGACCACTCGTGGGCTCATTATGACATTCTAATAAGACCTCATGTCGTTGTTCCTTAGGAACATAGATTTTCCAAGAATCGGTATCCTCAGAGGGAAAGGTACTATTAGGC